>JAEIFP010002303.1:4183125-5481250 GCA_018903935.1 Drosophila insularis
GTTTCCCTGTACAGATGAACATTTGAAATGGTTAGACAAATTAAAGTTTCTCAATTCTTGCAATTCCTCGGAGATTTCGTTTAAATCTCTCATACCAATTCTCTTGGCCTGCCTCTGTCTCTATCGTTGTCTCTGGCAAACTCTTACCAAATGAATGTGGCTCAATTCTAATAACCCTCGTTTTGCCTTTTATACATACAAGTCTCTTATGGCAGACACCCTTTGATAAAAAGCGTAAGGGAACCAAAAACTGCAATGGTGGGAATGGAAAGGACAGAGGAGAGGATGGATGGAAGGAAGGGCAGGATCAAAAAGTATCCTTGGCTGTGCCTTTGTATGGCCTAAAAAGTTTGCGAATTGAATACGCCACACGACTTGCCACACGCGGCTCACCAAATTTCGCACAATTTTGCGTGCGACGTGGCCATGTAATGATGCCATGTGCCATGGAGAAGGACCCAAAAAAGCAGGATACAACAGGGGGGCGGGGCAGTGTCAAAGCATGTCATTCAGTGGCAAGAGACATGTGGAACGGTGTGGGAAGGGGGAGAGAGAAATCTCCCAATGTATGCGTGTGTTCATCGCCTTTTGCAATGAGGCCAATAAAGTCAACATGGGTTGGAGAAGTTGGTAGTGGTAGCAAGGGACAAGAGCAGGAGCAGGAGCAGGAGCCGGAGCAAGAGTAGGAGGTGAGCTACACACCCCCCTCATTTTGTTGTTAGTGTGTAGAGAGACAGAGTGAATGGTGCAAGGGGGGGGCGAGTGCTTTCTCTATGGCAATTCAATTCAACTATTACATGAATCCATTCTGTTGTGTGTCTGTGTGCCTGATTTTTGATTATCGTCAGGCGCACCCAGACACCAAAAGCCCAACAGAAAGTCACGTCATGGCCTCAAGGCATACCCATACCCATACCCATACCCCATGATGATGAGGTGGTGGAGCTGAGTGTGGGTGAGCGTATCGAAGTGGGTCTGGGGGAGATTATTGGGTGGTATAGTACGACATGTGGCATCATCAAACTCAATTGCTTGGAAAAATGGCTCAAACTCTAAGGCAGAGCTGAAAGAAAAGGCGCGTAAAACATATTACGCAGATTGTATTGATTTCTGATTATTTTGTCTCGCGTTGCCGTTTGACGCTTCGATTTATCGTTAACCAGAAAAGAAGCTAAAAGAAACCAAGACATTGCCCCCCTTCCCCAACCCTCTCATTCTATTCCCTGCCCTTCCTGATAAGAGGATGGAGAAAATTGCCTGAGTGGATGTGGCGGTTGCGGCGGCTTGTTTTTTATTGAGATACTTGTAAGTAGCTTCTAAGCTTACAACTCTTTTTTTTTTAACGGTATTTTTGGTATCTACAAAATCTTTCAACTTAAGCACTTACACTTGGCATTATAATACCGAAAAAAAAAACAACAAATATTCTTTAAAAATAGAATCTTAAATATTCATTTTTAATGGAGTTATTTTCTTCTTGTACCTTTTTTTCAAAGCCCAGTTTTCTTCACAATTACCAAATGTAATTTCTATATATTAATATCTAAATATAAAAGACCTTAAATCAATATATAATATGACTTCTTTGCACAATACTTTGTTATTTTATTAAGATTGAAATAAATTTTTAAATTTGATTTGAATTACAATGCCTATTTTGTTTTATCTATAGAATAAAGTAAATTATATATAGGGGAAATTAACACAAAAATAAAAATTAGTTATAAAAGCAAACAAGAAAAAACAAATCTTAAATAAAAATAAAATAGTTTCAGAAAATAAACAAAAATGAGTTTATTCTAAACGAGTTCTTAAAAACGATTTAATCTGTGTGTAAACTTCCACAGTCAAAAAAAATAAAATTTGTATTTTAATTTGTATCGAAATTCTTTTGTAAATAACTGATTTTAGTAAAATAGAGTAAAGTTTGAATATAATAGAATATTCGATTGGTAAATTTATTGCTCTGCCTATTTACTTTTTGAATTATATTTAATATTAGTTACTGACGGAAAATTTTATTCCTTCTCCAGTAAATTGAAATTTGAAATTAAAAACTCTTTACATTATTTCCTTATATTTAGGATGTTACTCCATAATCTTTTTCATTACCTGGTAGATCTCCACTAAGCCACCCACTAAGAACAATAGATAGGATGTATGTATGTGTATGTGTGAGAAAGCGTATTCGAATTATTTTATTAAAATTTAACCTAATATTAAAGCGGTCGTCTCAACAGTTTTTCACTATGATAAAGGTAAGTTGTAGCCAACATAACGGTTATATTCCCATGCATCAACCATGTGAAAGCTTCTCTCACCCACCCCTTAGGGTATGTACCACCTCTAAAACACACACACACACACACACACACTCGCCGCGGATAAGGACAACAATGCAATAGGATAAATCAAAAGTTGAAAGTGAATATCACAACCCATTTTGGCCAAAGACGAGTGGTGCGGAATGCAACCCGCAGATTGTTGCCGTTCCCATTCCCATCTTCTAATAGCCCCTTCCCCTGCATTGCCTTTCCCGCCCTACCATAATGCTCTTGTATTTTTGTAACAGCCCACAGACGGCGACGCCATTTTGATCTGCGCGCACCCCAACCCCAAAAACAAAAAAAAAAAAATACAAAAGGAAAAAAAATACATAAATAATTTAAGGAATATGCGCTCTCTCTCCCTTGCTGTTGTTGTTGTTATTGTTGCCGGGGCACTTGAGTCGAACCACGGCGACCCCCGACCCTCTCTCTCTCTATCTCTCTCACTCTCACTCTCTGGCACTTTATGTCTCTCTCACACCATAATACTCGTTGCTAACAAGCATAAACCACCGTTCCTCTCACCGTGCCCTCTCATGCTGCGTTTTTACATGGACTTATCGTTCCGTTCGTTTCCGTATCCGTGTCCATGTCCGTGCGTTTGTGTGCATGCCGCGCGTTTTTGGTTGGGCCTGCCGCAGATGATGACGATGATGATGATCAGTAACAACAACAACAACAACAACAACAACAGCAGCAGCAGCCAGCCAAATATCACAAGCTGCCTCATGCCTCATGGTGGTGCATGCCCTTTTTTTTTTCTATGTCTTCTGCTTCTCCCTCTCCACCTATGGTGGTTGCTCTTGTGCTGCTGTATGTCATCATGTTCCAGCGAACGAATGGAACGACTGTGGCCGAGCGAGAGCACGCGTGTGTCTGCCTGTGTGTGTGTGTGTGTGTGTGTGTGTGTGTGTGTGTGTGTGTGTGTCGATAATAATAGGCAGGAAGGCGAAGGCAGTCGACAACTGTCCATTAATAATGAGCACCAAATGGAATATGGCTTAGTCTGCCAGAGAAGTACTTTGGAGAAGAAGGGGGAGGCCGATCACCATCAAAACAAACTTCAACATTACAAAAATTTGAACTGAAACATTTGACAAATGGAGAATTTAAATTCAATAGTCGTCAGATCCACAAGTAATATTAGTCCTTGTAGGATCGTGATACCCATCTTTAGATTGAATCCGCGATTTATCGAAAGATCTCATTTAATAGGCAAAAATTCAAACCTTCTATAAGTTAGCTACATTTAGACTTAACAAGTTTATCAAGTTTTTTTCAATGACATTCGCCTCAAGGATTTCAATTTAGTCAGGCAATTTAATAATGATCCTAGTTAAAACCGTTCTTAAATAAACAATTCAAACTTTAAAAAGAAAATAATTCAAGAAAAAAGAACTGGAGTTTATTTAGATCTTTAACAGAATTTTTTTCGGTTCTTAAAACTTGCCTAAAAAAAAACTAACAATTAGAAAAACTAAACAAATGCTACAAGATAAAGCGGCATTTTTTATTTTCAGTTCAAAACTCTAAGTCGGGCAAAACAGACACTTAACGTGTAAAAAGAATTTTTTGAAGAAGTTCTTAAAAGGATATTGAAATATGCTGGGAAACCAAAACCCTTAAAAACTTTGTGTTTTTGACTCATTAACCTTGAAAGCCAGCTAACAGGAACATAATTTAAATTATTAGTTATATTCTAAAACCTGTCCAAAAAGTCAGAAATAAATCCTTTTGGTTTTAAGAGAAAATAAAACGTCTAAGGATTTTATTAATTAAAAACTTACTTAAAATTTAACAACACCTACCTATTCCCTTAGGCAAAATGACTTTTTTAATTTTCATATTTTTCAATTTTTTTTTTGGAAGGAAAACTGTAATGAATAAAGTGTTCGATTGATTGATTGATTTGAATTTCAACTTTCAAAAATTTGTGGAAAAAGAAATCGCATCCGAAATTTTTTTCAGAAGTAGAAGTTGTTGTTAATGGTGAAGAAAAGTGCCAACTAACAAATAACAGTAAATTAGTTTAGTTTATAAATTTAAAATGATCTACTTTAGAAATAAAATTATTTACCTGAAAAAAAAAAAAACATATTTGACCGACGGCAAAAGAACATTTTGGGCAATAAGTGAATACCTTCTGGATTTTGCTTATTTCAAGTTTCCCCCTTCTCCCATCCACCCGCAAAGAAAAACTATAATTTTCATCAATTGAACAAGGACATTCCAATTGAATGTGACAACATTTTATCGACTCGTTTCAGTGTTTTTTTTTTTTTATTTTTTACGAGCTAGTTGAGTGATCTGTCTCGACTCAATAAAATTACAAAAAAACAGGAGAAGGAGAAGAAAACAACCCAACACAAAACTCTACGTAAATTAAAACATCAGCCTGGAGGCTGATGACGTCGTAAATAAATAAAAATAACAAATCAAAATAAAAAAAAAGGGAATCAAGAAGGAACAGCAAACAGCAGCGGGGAAGATGCAACTGTAAGCGACTTATATAGAAATATCCATTGACTTTGAGAAGGGCGAGGATTACACAAAGCACCGGTAAATGTGACAAAAGCAATAAGGACAATGAAACGATGCGCAGGACAAACGGACAGACGGTCTGGAAGAAGATGTCTTGGTCTGCGCCTTGGTCTCCGCATTGTCTGACAACTCAACTCAACTCAACTGGGCGCTGATGATGACAACAACGAGACAAACAAAAGGGGGCTGATCGTGTACAAAATTGTGTGTGTGTGTGTGTGTGAAAATAGGACATATTCGCCATCTCCCTCTCCCTTTAGCCACTCTCGAAGCATTTAGCTCTCGCTCTTTGACTTCTGATCCTTACTGTCGCTATAAAATATCCTAAAAATGCCAAATATTGTAGAGCATTTGGTGAAAAATCGTTCTCGTTCGCCTTGTCAACATTTTCCTTCCATTCGAATGCATCCATTGTCCTTGCTCGGGATCAATGAAAAACAAAAACGAAAAAAAAAAAATGAAATGAGATGAAATGAAATGAATGAAAATGCCGTGCCGATCCTTTCTCGGCTGTGACAGTTTTTGGCCTGACAAACAAATGCAATGTTATCCTTTTGTCAGCATGCTACTGAGAATTATGTTATAAAATACACACACACACACACACACTGGAAATTAATGTCCTTTTATTTATTATTTTTTTGGCTGCTGATGCCAACGGATGCAACGACAAATATTTGTAAACGCGCCCTTCTCTACCTTTTTTTGTTGCTTCTCGGTTTTTTTTTTATCACTGAACTTAGGCGGCAACTAGAGGGGAGGGCAGAGCCGCCATTCTAGGCCTGAAGTGAGCCCAAAACGCCCAAAACACTTCAAAACTACGATACACGGGCATTAGGCTCGTTTGTCATTAGTCAATAACTTTTTATACTCACTTTTAAATCGCTTGTTTTTAGGTTTTCTAAGGCGGATTTGGCATGTTCCAAAAAGAAAATCGTTGAGTGAGTATTCTCAGGTTTTAATGAAAGGTTCTCAGAGGCAAATGAAGGAGATAACCTATAACTGACGAAATTTTTATATCTTAAACGATTTTTCCTCTAAAAGAAAATAATTAAAGTTTTCAGCAAGATCGCTGATTAAACCTTTTCCCTTCTCTTCTTACTATTAAAATATATATTCAATTGAGCTTAGATTGTAATTGTTAAATTTTCAAAAAATAAATAGTAGAAATAGGAATAAACAGGACTTTTCAAATAGCAATATAAACCGAGTAATGCTAGAAAATTTTTTAAATATTTTTTGCATAGATCATTTTTCAATTCCTAAAATCATTCCCTTTGTATGCCAAACTGGGAATATAAACTAATCAAAATGATGAAATGAATTGGTATATATAGAAGGAAATACTAATCAAGTCAGTTCGGATTGTTGCCGTCCAAATCAATTCTGTTTGTTTTCAAAGAATATAATCATCATCAGCAGAATTTCCAAATAAATTGTTGACCATTTCTGAATTTTTCTTTTTTTTTTATGCCGTCGGTAGTTTGTTTCAGTTTTTCATTTTTTTATTTTTGTAGTCATTTATTTTCAATTGAATTGTTGTATGTCAATTTGTTGCACGCCCGATATGGATGAAGGGAAAGTAAAAGGTTCTGAGGGAGTTGCCGCCACACAATAAATTAGTAGTTGTTACCGCTTTCTTTCCACCGCTCTCCACCAACTGTCAACCTGCTGCTGACCTCCAATGAAAAAGGTGTGATTCCAGAGAAAAAAAAAAACAACAATTCAACTGCAGACTCTTTGACACCAAAACAAAAAATTGTAACAAGTCAATTTTCCAACGATATGGCAGGCAGTGTGTGTGTGAGAGAGACAGAGAGTAAGATAGAGACATTGGGAAAACTCCTGCGGCCAGACAATGCGGCATCGGCAACTATTTCTTAAATTTTTGTTTTGTTTTCATTTCTCTGGTCTTGGTCAATTGTTAACAATTGATTCGGTTTTAGTTGTGTGGGTCAAGCCCATTGACATGTTTTTGGAAAAATGTTTACAAAACATTTAACCAAAAGTCAAACTCAATTTAAAGTAAATCAGAAAATAGTAGACAAAAAAAAAAATCAGAACAAACGCAGAAAAAATCACCAAGGCATCAGGAACTTGGGCGTGGGAATTGGCAAAACACATTCCCAAAATGAATTTATTCATTATTATTATCAATTCCCATTCAATTTTGTATATTTGCGGCTGACCCCAAAAAAGCGGCCACCATTTATAAATCATTTCGCAAAAGCAACTAAATAAATACATATCAAATATATAATATAAATATGAATACGAAAACGAGAATAGACAGGAGCGAACTTACTCTTGGAAGAAGAGTAAAGATATGTCGAAAATATTGAAAGCTTTGATCGTTCTTTTTTGATTCTTTTAATTACTTTTTCGATTCTCAACAAGTTTTAGATTTTAAAGTACTCGTAGCTTGCTCTTTAGATCTTTCAAGTTGTCTTTTTATTATAGTAATAAGAGACTTTAGCATTTGCAATTCAGTTAATTGTAATTCTCAAGCAGTTTAAGTTTTTAGACACCCTTATGCAAAGTCTGCTTATAATAGAACTTTATGGCTTTAGATATTCTTCATGTAAGGAGAAGATTCTTTACTCCATTTCAAGTGTGGTCAAAGGTCATATACTTTTTGTGTTTTTATTTATTTAATATTTTAACCAAGTAAACCCAAAAAATAAAATATTAAATATGGATCTTTTCCCCCAATTGTGTTAACTTTTCATAGACCGTCCCTGTGCACATCGATATATATACATACATATATAATCACAATCTGTCTAACGCATAAATCTTGAGTAAATAATTTCGGTCTCGCAAAATGACAAAGTTTATTTGGTGGTTTTGCCTCTGCGCTTTATGCTCGGTTTTTATTCGGTTGTATTCGTTATTGTTCATTGTTGTTTTGCTTTTCTTTATACCCTGCATGTTCAGGTTGAAAGGTTATATTATAAATGCTCAAAATGGGCAAATTATCTTAGGCCGAAACGTTCTAGGGAGAATGAAAAATTCGTGAAAATTTATGGTTCTTAATTTTTTCTTTCATTTTCCTTTTTGCTAAAGGGTATAGCAAAATCGTAGCAATAATTGATTTAGTATAGTTTTTTTTTTTGTGTTTTATTCTGTTGTTGTTGGTTTTTGTTTTTGCTCTTTATTTTCATTTTAATATTGTATTTTATTTTGCGGACTCACACAGATGGGCGGTTTTGTGTGGTCATGCCAAAATACTTTACGTATAGTTTATATATATCAATGGCTATATATATATTAATATTTTATATAGGTATACAGTTCATTGTCTGTACATGTTTGGAGACGGTGGCGGATCCAAAGGTTAAGTGGTTCAATTTATCAATTGAGTGATTATGATTAAAATTTGAATTATTGTTCAATGAATAAGTAAACGTCTTACTTCTAATTCAAGAATATAATCGATTTCTGATAAGTTCAAGAGACACACATAACTTTACTGTTAGCAGATATGGATAACATTGTATAAAGTTGAATCAGTTTTCCAATGTTTTTCAGAATTTCTAGTTGAACATGTCCTAGGCAAAAGGGTTACACTTTACGTTAGACATATGTATAAATCCATAAATCCCCTTTCAGTTAAGTCATCTAATTTGTCTCTCAATCTCTCTGGTTTTACTTCTCTTCTGATAAATGGGCCAAGTCATCATCATGTTATCCAAGAGAGAAACAAAAACACAAAAAAAGGCTTTAAGCAGCTGCTGATTTATGCAATGAGAAGGCATTGAGGGTGTTCAGCCAGGTATATATACTGAAGTTTTATTAATGAGCCCTAACGCCCTCTACACAATCGCACCACCCTGCAACCCACACAGCTCCCTCCATTCCCATCTGCCAGTCGTCATCCCTCCCCCTCCCTTCCATTGACTTCTGTCAGCCTCCTTCAGTCCGCCTCAAAATGTGTCACTTAGCATAAAGAAACAATTAAAAAATTGCCCAAGAAAACTGAAAACTGTATAGAGAGGAAAAATTCAGTTTCTGTTCTATGAAAGCGTTTTGTATTTTTAATTTTTGTTTCTCTTTCCTTTCTGGGGGTTAGCCGCACAGGCCCCAAGGAGAGGGAGAGAGAGAGTAAGGGGGAGAGAGACATAAAACTGCGCCCGATAGAGCGCTTTGGGAGCGAAACTCATTAACTTGTGTCAAGAGCAGGAACAGAAAGTGCGAAAATTATCATTATCACCCCCCATTCCCTTACCCGACCCTCACACAACCAACCAACACCACTGGCAACCCCCTCCCCCCACAAAAAACTCCATCCCATTGGCATCTTTGGTTTGAAAAGAAAGCCGCCCACTATTGTTAGGCTTAATTAACACAGCCCTGTTAAAAGAAAGGGGGGAGTTGGGAGATGCGGTGTGAAAGTGAGTGGTGGGGGTTGGCGGGGGTTTAGATGCAAAAGTACTAATCAGGAAAATTAAAAATAATTAAAACTTTTCTTTCAATTTGCCTAGGCGGCGCGGCTATAAAATGCTTTACGCCGGAAATGTTGATAAAGTGCTTCGGCGGCCTAAGAAACATATACAGCGAAAAGGACCAAGCTTTTTGGGCATTGGGGATTGTGTGTGTGGACCGGCGGATGGGAGGAGCAGTAGGAAGAAGGTTGCTTAATGGCCGCCGCGGTTAAATGGCGCTTCAGCGATTTTCATCACAATTTACGCCTTGTAAAGGGTTGAGTGAAGCTTCTTAAGTATGGGTGGACTAGCATGGTGAGGAGAGGGGTAAGGCTTCGAGTTTTGGGGGACGGGGGTTTACTTTATATTGTTGTTTTTTTTTTTTTTTGTTGTTTTTGTCTTTATAAGTCCTGCTCCTGGGGGCTTGTTATTCCTGACTGTGGCAGGATTAGAATCCCTTAAGCAGTTTAAGCGGCCTAAGTGAAATGCCTCTCAGATCTTTTGCCGGCACCTGTGCGAAAAAGATACTAAGCGAGCAGGAGTAAATGTCCTTTGGACCTGCCCATCTTGGTTCATTCATTCATGCAGTCAGTCTTCAGTCTTGTATACTCATTGATGGGAAAGAACGCCAAGTGAATGGGAACTAATCGCCCCGCAGCTAACGCAACGGCTAATCGGCTAAGTAATCAATCTTTTGAGGACACAGATTGCCACAGGTTCCCATCAGTGTTCAGCGTGTCCTTTTTGCCGCCGTTATCTCATCATTTGAGGCAGGACATTGATCCGCTTGCGCACGGTTAGCTGCATTGTCCTTTTTGTTTGCTTTTGATTCCTTGAGCTATGCAAGATGATGCATTATGCACTTCCGAGTCGTCTTTAAGCCGCTTACACGATCCCAATGCATCTAAGAGACAAACTGCGAGAGAGATAGAGAGTGGGAGAAATAGAAGCCGGTAAAAGGAGAAAAGTGTCCCCAAGAGATTGTTATGCCATCCTATGGACTGAATAATGTTCACAGGATCAGGTTTTTTGTTTTCTCCATCTCCATCTCTTTTGCTGCCTTTGTAGAAGAGAAATAAAAGAGTCGGTGTCATCTGTTCATGCCAATGACCAAGTGCCTAATTATGTAATTATGTTGTCGCTCAACAAATGTACAATAAAAAGGGTTTCCCCCCGCTACACTTCCCTCTCCCATCCACTGCTCCACACCACTGAAAGATAGAGAGAGAGAGAGGCGTCAAGCTGCTAAACGTGGAACTGCAACAGGAATAAGCAATAATTTTACTCACCTCGCCTAATCAATTTCTCCTTCTTTCCTGCTCCCTCTCCCCTCCACCCTCCTTGCATCCACAGTTCCCTCGTTGCGGTTGACCAAACTTGCTGGTGGTCATTCACTTGGAACAATGCCAAGAAACGCCAACTCAACGATCGACTCAGGTTTTGGCTTCTTAAGTAGAAGGCGGCCTAACCAAGCGTATCATAGCACACCCCACCCAATTCGGCTATAAGTGCCCATATATAGGCGTGCAGAAGGGCGTGGCCAACCCACAATTAGCTGCTTACAGACCAAACAATAATCATAATAATCAAGCAAAATGGCGTGACTCGAATTGCCAATGATCGGGGCGACTTCTCAATATCAATTATTAATTTTTGAATCAATAAATATCGATTTTTGCTTTTAGAAAATTTTTGAGATAAATAAAATTATGAAAGGCGATCTAAAAGTATAAGGAATATATGGAAAGGCTGTTTCATTCATAAGTCAAATTATTTCATAAACCTTTATTTTAGATATACATAGATCTATATAGACTTATCATCTTTTTTCTAGTTTGTGGCTTGATAAATTTTTTAAAGGGTCTAATAAAATTGATAAACTTTGAGATGATTAAATTCTTTTGTTTTAAGGAAAGTTTTTAATATTACTGATTTATCTCAATATAGTAAATCATAATGAATTTACTTTTCAACTGGTTGGGAATTTTAGGAATTAGAAAAAAAACAAGGCCCTCTTTCTCACTCTTCTTTTTCCCTTCTCTGTCCAAAAGAACAACAGATTTTGTAAAAAGATAATGCCATTAATCATATCCACTGGCCAGGATTCACAAAGAATTTATCCAAAAGTCATATTTATTTAATTATATTTTACAAATTTTGCCTTATTGTTATATAATTGAGAGTTTGTTTTTAATGGTTTTTCAATCCATTAAGTTTGCCGCCTTGTTGACTCATTAAAACCAGCCAGAGGAGGCTTTTGGTAGTAGTTGTAGTTGGTGTTGTTGTTGTTATTGCATTTACTGGCCCTTCATTATTTGTTTGCTTTTGCCTTGCCATGTCGCGCGGCGTGGCGCGGCACGGCGCGTTCGTTTGCGCACATTTTGACATTTTGACGAAGAGGAAATGTCACGTCACGTCGTGTTTTGCCGCACACCTCCAATTTCCGGTTCAGTAAGCCGGCTGGCTGACTGGTTGGTTGGTTGGCTCGTTGGTTGGCCGACTAACCGGCCCGCTTTACCGGCCGTCAAGCCAGACGAACACGACGAGAAGCACAACGGAAAAGTGCGTGGGTGAGTGGGTAAAGAAGTAGTAATAGTAGTCGAACCCCTCCCGCTCCCTCTCCCCAACCCAATAACGTTTATGCCCCTTAACTTTATACGTTTTGCAATCCACAAAATTTTGCACGCATCCCCTTCCTCTCTACATATGTATGTATTTGTTTCTTTCAACCAGCCCACCCACACCCATACCCACACACACACACACACCTTGATTTTGGTTCATTTTGGGGCCACATACTTTGTGGTGCGGTTCATTGTCTGATTAAGTTGGATTTGTGTGGCTTTCGGTTATAAACATTACAATTGTTGTTGCTTTTGCCCCCTGACTCTTACCCATTGGCTTGGTCACTCTATTCACTTGTGATATGTAGTTTTGGCCACATTTAAAATAGATTTTTCATTATGAAAGGCGAAGGTGATAAGTGACGATCTATATCGAAAGGGTTTGCCGATTATACATATGTATATCGAGTGGAAGGTTGTAAATATTTAAAGATTATTGTCTTTTCTTTGCATTAATGATAGTTTTTTTTTACCACAGAAATTTCAAAATTTCATTGTCTAACATCAAGGCCAAAGGATCTTCAAAGAGAACGAAGGCACTTCAAAATGTGTTCATTTTGTCAGCATCAAATCATTCGATTTATTTATAAACAGTTGAATCTTAGTCAAAGACAACACCTGTTTTATTTTTATATAAAATTTACTTTAAATGTTGTCTCTGTTTACTTCTTTGGCTGAGCCAAAGAGCCAACTCGTTCCTCATGACCCCCATGGGAACTTTGTGGCGCCATCTGGCATGCAAATGTTGAAGTACTAAACGGTTTTAAAAAAATAATCAATTCAATTCAATTCAACCATCTAAAGATTTTAATTTAGTCCCAAGTCTCCTATTGTTTAAATTTGCATTGATTGTTTAACATTTGGTTTATTGTATTTGTTTGTCCTTGGGTTGGGGAGGAACCACCCATAGCAGCCGCTTTTAATATGGGGGGGACCCAGGGACTTTTAAGTGTGTGTGTGTGTGTGTGTTTGTGTGTGTCTGTTAATTCCGAGTCACCCAATTGGTTTACAAAACTTTTTGGCCAGCGCCATCTGGTGGGCATTATTTTAAAAATGGCGAAAAGCTTTGGCGCCATGACGCTTAAAAAAGCGAAAGGGTTGCTTGTTTCACTGTTTCGGCACACTTCAGTTCACTTCAGCCCCCATTTTTAATTTTCCCTTCATTCGGTCTAAGAAATTTCTTGGCACTGGCTTTAGGTCGGGGGGTGAGGGTGGGGCTGAAGAGTTCATGTATTTGGGGCGCTTTTATAAAAGTTACATTCCGGTTCGGATTATATATTTTATATCCTCTTTACTTAATTTAAGGGGATATCATCGAACGATTCTCTAAAAATCTCTAAATGAATCTAGAGAATCGAAACTTTTTATGAAGAATTTTTTCAAACATTTTGAGAAATTTCTTTCCAAAAGTCTCCCAAGTTTAAGATTAAATGAAAACCAGACAAATAAAGATTTCCCATTAGTCAGATTGAAGATGGAATGAACTAGACATGAAAAAATTAATCTACTCTTCGATTAAGAATAAATTCTGTATTAATTGTAAATATAAATATTAGAATTGCAAAAATTATTAAAGGGTATTTTATTCTTTAATCTTTTTTTGTTTGTTTGCAATAAAGTAAAGGATATGTGCTTTGTTGTTGTTGTTGTTGTTGTTGTTGTTGTTATTGCTGGTTGAATTTACAATCGATTTATTTACAACAACATAAAGTGCACATACTTTAGCAACTTTTAAAATGAGATGTGTGTGTGAGTGTGTGTGTGAGTGTGTGTGTGAGTGTGTGTGTTCGAGTGTGTGTGTTGGATGGCTGAATGGCTGGCTGGCTCATTAAATAAACGTAGAGACCCTTGCAACACGGTGAAAAAGAAAAAGAAGCAAAACGAAGCAACAACAGGGATTGGCTTTTTAATGCCACTCGCTGGCTTCCATCCATCCATTCAGGCAGTCCAACTTCAACCTCAAACCCATTATCAATCCCCAATCCCCAATCCTGCCCAAACCCTTAAAACCCCGTTCTCGTCCAGACGCCAAGGATGGGTTACCGTTGTTTCTGCCACTGATTTTTTGTTGCCTTTCTTCTTTTTTATTTTTTTGTTTTTTTGCACATTTGCGAAAAGCACGCATTAATTTTCTTTTGTGAACCCTTCTTTGTATTTAGCATATATACATATGTATGTACATACATACACACAGACACATGGACATATGTATCTGTCTGTGTGTAAAACAATTTAATGAATTGTTACACATGTTTCGAACAGCAATAATAGCAACAAAGTGCGCTGCTTTGTCTGCTCATTATGTCGATATTGTTGGGCAAAAGACGCCAACCAAAGAGAAAAGATGCATTCTCAGCTTTTGATACCCTGCAAATAAAATGCTTATATGTAAAAGGATGTAAGCTGATTACTCATGTGGTTCCATTTGATTATACTCATATCTCGAATAGATCTAATCTTGTGCTCGAGTGAGCTTACAGATAAGAACTCAGTACGTGTTTCAAATTTTACATTTATTTACATTACTTAATTACATTCAAGAGATTTGATGAAAAAGGAACTTTAACTTTGATTCCTTTATTTTTGTTAGGCATTATATTTGTTAGGCAAATTAGGCATCCGATTGATAAGATTTTGATACTAGAATTTTCTTTAGATAGAAGTAATATTCTGTTGCACATTTCCCAGAGTACTTTTCATTTGAATTATATAGTTAAATTTTGATGTAACGAATCTTAAGGAACCCACAAACTTCTTCAATAGATATAACTATTGATTCTCTATTTATTCGATTTTTCAAGGGACTTTACTCGAATATCGTTACATTGAATTTTCATTACGTTGTATTAAAATTTTACTATATATAAAAGAAATCAACTGATATACATAGCTAGCTAATTCTATCTAATAAAGTCACCAAAAAGTCTTCAAAAAATTACAAAATCTTTAAATGATTATAATTTTTTTTAAAATAAAAAAATCTCTGATCATCAAGAAAGCATTTACATCTTGAAGGTTTGTAAGTGAAATATTTTTGAAACTTACTCTCATTCGGTAGTCATTATTTATGATTAAAAATAGAAGATCATTTGACGGGCCTGAAAATGTTCTTCTCACTTTGATCACTCCCCATATCCATATCCATCAGCAGTCTTGAAAATAAACAAAACAAAAAAAGAAAGCAGACAAATAAAACACACTAAGACTAAACCAACAGATCATTAATAATTTTTCATGTCCTGACATTTGACATTTTTTGTGTTATGGACACATTTTGTTTGTTATTCGATATGCAAAGTTCCGTTGATGCTGCCGCCTAGAAAGAGGACATTTTCTGGTCAAGTGGGTGGCGCGGTGTGTGTTGTCCTGGTTGACCGCCGATGGTCCGGAAGCAAAATACATGTACATGTGTGTGTGTGTGTGTTTGTGTGCGGGGAGTACCCGGAGACAAATTTCTCAGCTGCTGCCCAGACAGCTTGGCGGCGATCCGAACCAATTCAATTCAAACCTCCTGTCAAGTGGCCACTTGAATGCAACAACAAACAGATCAAACGTAGTGAAAACCTTCCGCCGACCAATCGACCACACACACACACACACACACACACCCATCCAACCAAAGAAGAAGAAGGAAAAATAAAGTGAGTAAAGTGTATACCCACTTGAATTTCATTTGTCAAAAGATGCATCGGAAACGGATCTACGTTTTATATTCGTTGCACTTCTTCTCTGTCAACTTGACAATTACAATTTCACATTGCATTTAAGCATTCTTCCGCCTTGAGCTCCTGTATTGCTTACACTTTACTTCATGTCCTTTACTTTTGGCAATTTTTTACATTTACCCAAAATCATTAAACTCTAGGAAATTCTAGCATTTTCTTTATCCATGTTTGTATATCAGAAATCACTGTCAGTTTCGAATCCGTACGGAATTCAATCCACTTCAAAAAAAAAAAGCTAGATACCACAGAACTTCAAATGATTTTATTTTTTCGTACAATAGTTGGTTTTGGTTTTGTCAATTAATTTTAATTGCACTTATGAAACTCTATTAATAAATTATTTGAGGCGAAGAGAATGACTTAAAAATTAGTATTTTATAATATTGCCATGGATTATATTCATAAAATTCATAATTTGTTGATGATAATTAATTTAATTTGAAATAGCGCGTTTACATATTGAATTCACGACAACAATATCACTTTAGAGAAAAAACTTGTCTTTCGACATTCATTTTTTTAATGGAAACTTTGTAATTTTCCTGCAAGAGAGGGAATCTCCTGAGGGGATTAAAAATCTCTGAAAGTGTTACTCTGTGGCACCTTGATTTCAGTTTTCACTGAAATTGCTAAAGTGATTTCTGCAGCACACCTGTATAATTATTAATCAGTCAAATGTGACTAAACTAAAACAAACAAAACACAAGAAACTTGTTATTTTTCTATCCGATTAATAATATAGATTTCTACCCAAAGTCTCCTTCACACATCTAAAAACATCCTGCCATGACCAGGAACCTAAATCTTGACATTGAACTTTATATCATAACGAACTGTTTGTCAATTTAATAACATAAAGAAATCAATTTTTTAATATACATGTAAATAGTAAAATTCTTTTAACTCTCAAGCATAAATTAAACGATTTTAAGTAAATAAAATTTAAATAAATTTTGTAAGTATTGTGAGCATTTTAAGTAAGTATTCTAAGGAAGTATTCTATTTTAAGCCAAAATTTTCAGCAGCCAACAATTTAAACTTAAGTTGGTGCCCATTTGAATTATTTTAGACTTAATATTAAACAAGAATGAAGCTAACTTTGGCTGCATTGAAGTCGAAAATATAATCCATGGAAAAAGGACTGAAACACGCGCTACAATTGGTTGTAAGGACACGTTCCCTATTGACCTCACTTCGTGTGTGGGTGCCAAAGGCTGGATACGCGCCAGTTGCTGCTTGAAGAAAGGAAGGGCTAAAGGGAGGGTAAAGAAGAAGTTCCCCTAAAATATATTAAGTATATTGCAGCAACAAAAAAGGAGTAAGCCGATGCCGATGCCAAAGTAAGTAAGAAATGTGCCGCGTGCCATTTCCTGTGCCCTCGGGGGCAACACATTTTTATCAGTATGTTTCATATATCCAATATAGTTTTATATTCAATGTTCCTTTTGTACTTTGCTCGTGTGTGTGTGTGTGTGTGTGTGTGTGTGCGGGGGAGATGGGGAAAAGAGAGGTCACGGCTCATTCGCGAGTCGGCATATCCTTTGCACGCGCTCGTCCAGCCGGAACTGTAAACAATAAAAATGAGACGAGCCAAGCCGAGATGAGATGATCGTTTTGCTCCCCTCTTAATCCTGCTGCAGCAGTTGCCAATGCCGGTTGCTGTATTTGTTGTTCTTGCTGCCCATTGATCGACTGTTAATTGATTTATTATACGCCTGCGCCTCGACATTCCCGACGACCTACGACCCGTGCTGATCCTGCTGCTCCTTCTCTTTATTCCTCTTGCTTCTTCTTTTGCTTTCTTTATAACTTTATTACTGTTATTAAATTTGATGCCCCGAGGAGGGTTGAATGTTTGGACAGGATCCACAAAAAAAAACAGAAGAAACAAAAAAGGATCTGCTGAGCAGTTGTTACAATTGCAACTAGAAGAATTACTTGGAAAAAAAAAACACCAAGTGAGGATTATTTCAACAGGATGTGCCTAGTCTTGGTTTTTTTTTGGGCCATGGCAACGAAATGGATTTCTTTCTTTACCCTCTGTCATTTTGTTTTGTATCTTGCGAAACAACTTTTGCGTTTAATTAATTTTCAGCCGCAAGCTGAAGAGAGGCTTTTGGGCGAAACTATCGCATTAATCAGTTGGATAAACTTGTATACAACATACGACGGCGCCATCTTCTCCTCCCGTTCAAACCCCCCACCCACCCTTCCCAATGCCTTTGCCTTTGCCTTTGCCTTGCCTAAAAAACGAAGCGAAAGCAAACCAAACCAAGCCAAGCCAACCAACCAACACATCAAAGTCGCTGGCAATGACGTTTATAATTTGTCAAAAGTGACAGCGATGCGCGCGATGCGTCCTGTCCTGTCACTCATTGCCCCACCAAGCCCACTATCCACAAAAAACCCCCCTCCACCCCTTCCCCATCAACCGTTTTTACACTGTTTCTTGGAGCTAAACTATGCTCTTGGTTTTAATCTATGCAATTTAAAATAAAGTTTTTTTTTATGTTGCTTTTTTTTGCTGATTTTGACCGACATATGAGGGTGAAAGTTTCCAGGAGTGGAAGTTTGTGAGAGTGGATGTGTGTGTGTTTGTTAGCTCATTAATTATGTTTTGTCTGCTTTTTGGTGGGTGTGAAGTGGGTAAAATTCTTCATCTTGAGAAACAGCAGATTGATATGTGTCTGCATGTAAAAAGGGTGATGGAAGGGCCAAAAACTTTTTAAGCCGAATAATAAATGAAAAACTATTCTCAGAGAGATAATGGTCTTAAGATTGAAGTAGCAGACACACAGGACAAATAATTGGGATTAAATAATCCGTGAGATATATAAGACATCGTAACAAACTAAATCGGCAAGTAGTACACTAAAAGAAAAGTCACATCATTTTGTTATTCAGTGTTTAGCTCATCAATAGTTTAATTAATACAAACTATAAAGATAGAAAATTAAAGACAAATGCCAGAATGTTAACGAGATATGAACAAATATTTTTCGATTTCCCAAACTTGTTTAAAACAAGTGCAATTAAAAGTCATATCCATTACATCCTTTTATTATAAGAGTCTTTTAATATACAAATTACTAAGAGTTTATTTCTCCAAAACTTTTCAACAGAGTTATAAAAATGCTTTTCATTTCTTTACTCTTAGAAAAAATATTTATTTATTGAATACTATAATTCAAATATTTGTTACACGTTCAGAGAACCGGAATCGGAACCGTACATGGAACCAGTGAGTGAAAGAAAAAAAAAGTTGCCTAACTTGTAGGCACTTGCCCTTAGGTCAGACATCTAACATATTTATTGCATAATTTTAGGCTGAGATCAATTTATTGTAAATGAAATCAAAGTAAAAATGTAGCATACAAAATATCTTGGGAATTTATTTGTTCCTAAAAGAATGAGAAAGTAAATATGATGGCATTTCATCAGGAACATCAGTGTCACCTTGCGACCAACCCAATCCCCCTTCATCATTTCGCTCATTTCTCTCTTTCTTTCACTCTTATTGAGTTGGCCAGCCACTAATACAACTAACGAAGTGGACATTGGGACAAAGGATATAAGGCCTGGACTCGCCGGGACTCGGCGCTCTGTTGACTGCACTTGCTGACCCTTTAGTTGTTGTAAGTCTCCCCCATATGCAAAGTGTGCCCAAAAAAGGCGTATTGCCGAAATGTGGGTGGGCAAGGCATGGCAAGGGGAGGCGAGGCGAGGCGAGAGGAGCCCAAACGAAAACAAAAGTGAAACTATGTGGGTAGTAACTGGACTCGAGAAATGGATGTGGAAGTGAATGTGTATGTGGGCAGTTTTGAGGGGGTTCAAATGAATGAACGGATGAATGAATAAAGGCCACCGCATGTTACACAAGAGTCTGCGTGGACCTTCATCTCCCTCGCACACACACGCACACACATACCCAGTCTATCTCTTTCTCTTTCTTTACTTGGCCTCCCTGTCTGAGTCTATGAGTTTTTCGTGCCGTGCCGTCGTTTGGGTTTACTCTTAGTTTACTTTGGGATTTATGAATGCTTTATGGCGGCATGTCTGGACAAGGTCTTCTCTCAGTCTTTTACTCATATCGTGAAACAGAAAATGTGTGGATGGGCCGAATGACGGGAGAGGGGGAAAAGGGGTAACCCAACTAATTTATTGCCAACTTCCGGCAAAGGCGAATAATTTTGTTTAGTTTTTGGTGTTGATAATGAACGGAATGGTCAAGTAAAAAAGGGGCAGACGCACCCACTCTACGTCCTCCTCTCCCTCCCTCCATCCGCCACACCACACACACATTCAGTTCAGTTCCGTCCAGCTCATCTTCTTTAGCTCTTTTGACTGCGGTTCGTGGTCCTTTTTTAAAGGGTTGAAAGCTTGCTGGACTTTCATTTTGAGCTCTATAGCTTTTCATCATTTGACTTTAACTCCCTCAAAAGGTGCGGCATCAAGTGTGTGTGTAGTATTAGTTGTAGTAGTAGATGGTTAGGGTATACTGACCAGCTGGACCAAAGGCAATGCTCATTTAATTTTCAGATATTTGCGCATAAAACTTGCCCTGAATTTATTGCCTTTTAAATAAATAAACGAGCAAATAAAGTGCAGAAATTAGACAGAAGATAAAGAGAAAAGACTGAGAACTAAGTGGATGGATGGTGTGGTGGGGGGAGGGGTAGGGGTGTATCATCTCATTGCTGCGGCTCAACTAATTGAAAGTCGTTCAAGTGTGAGTGACCCAAACCCCCTCCCCCCCTTACTCATCTTTAACTCTTACCCCCATTTTTAGCTCGACCATTTTGATGCTAGTTTAGGTCTAAAGAAATTTCAAATAAATATTTAATTAAAAAATATTTTTCTTCACTTTTTAATAATAACAAATTCTTTGACAAAAAAAAAACACACACACACATACACACAAGCAGAGATAAACAAAAAAAAAAAAACAAGAATATTCACAGGAAAATACTTTAAAACTATTGAAATTGGATTCAAAATATATGCTTGGATATTCAAAATTCAACACATTTACACCAAATTTTTGGATATATATAAGTGAGCACAATTTCTAAGTAAAAAGGTATTCAAAAATCAGCTGATACTGCGGCAAAGTTGGAAAGTTAACCTATATATAATGCAGTTGCTGATCTAAGAGTGTTAATTGGAGAACGTTGCCCGCTAAAGTATGCAATATAATTCAAATCTGCAAGAATTTGCCTTTTGAAACAAAATAAAGATATTTTAAATTGTCCAAGAGAAAAGTTTTAAGTTTGTGGAAAACAATGAATACTTTTTCAGCTTATTGCATACTTTAAGGGGTCAAGTTTTATGTCCCTACTGAATAAAACTCCTAAGAAAAACAAGGATATTTTGACTCAGATCTGATTTGCTTATAGATATATTAAGTGGGTATGTGCATATATTTTTAATTATCTTTCACTGTGCAAATACTTTTAAAAATTGCCGTTGTTTTTTGCTTTTGCTTTTGTTCTCCCATTTGCTTTTGCATTTGGTCATAAATAAATAAGAGATGGAAAGAAAAAACTTTCACCAGCAAAAAGAGAGATTTCTCATTTGGCATCTTTTGTTTACACACTTGTATTCCCACACCAGCCCCGAAAAAAACCCCACCCAAGAATACCCCACCCCCCCACCTAACCGACCACCAACAGTAAAAAGCTTTCAGCGCCAAAGACGCAGGGAAGGTGGGAGAAGACGTAACCTCAAATCGTCTGCCATAACTAATTAATGCCATACTAAATACACACAGGGTCCAGGGCCCCACTGGCACGCCCCTTTCTATACATTTTTGTCGGTTCTATATTTTTTGCTAGCTCTCTCTTTCTTTCACTCTCTCGTTCACTCACTTGTACTTACAGTCTCTGTGTTCTATTTTGTTTTTCTCGTTTTTTGTTTTTGCTTTTTTTGGTTTATTTCGCTTTTTCTTTTGCTTCTGCTAGATGCTCATCTTTGCATCCCCCGCCACTATCGTCTGTCTCGGAAAAAGAGTCGAGACAGCCAACCACAGCCACGCAGAGGCACCCCGCATCTCTGAGGAGCGAGGTTAGGGGCATGGCATGGGGGTCACCACTTAGAGCCAACAGCAAATGGGAAGCACGCAAAACTTTCGTTTTTCTATTTTTCGCAATTTTCATTGCATTGCATTTATTTTCTTGTCTCTTCTGCTCCTCTCGACGATGACGATGCTCAAAGGCGTCGCTGCTCCTGCTGCTGTTTTTTTGTTTTTTTGCCATTTTGTTGGAGTTGTCGTTGTTGTTGTTGTTGTTGGGTGCCAGAGGTAGGAGGCAAAAAATTGTGCGCATGTTCCCTACCAGAAAATATATGGCAATGGCAAAAAAAAACAACAAAAAATTGAAGTAAACAACTAGAAAAGGCGAAAATGCATTGGTTAGCTTGTGGGCACAATGCTCGTGAGTGAGGAGGCGGGGGCGACAACGAGGTTAGGGGCCATTGGCAGTTGACGGGGTTGGTAGAAGGTTAGTAGAGCACACAGAAAATGGCGGAAGGTGACGACCCAAAAAAATGCATTAACTTAACAACGACTTCTAGATACCTAATATAAAACTTAAATAGAAGTCAAACTGAAGAAATTTCAATATTGGAATTTTGAATTTATCAAATATATTGCTTAGAATTCTCAAGCTTAAAAAGGTGACCCCGATGAGTTTTCATTAAATTGATGTTAGTTGATAAACGATTTAAATTTAAGTTGGTTTTAGTTGGCATGAAATGATCTGTAGAAAGTATATAAACAATTCATAAATAAATTCTTTAATAAATTTCAATATGGGAATTATAATATAATTCTCAAGTTGTGACATACAAAAGAATAAGGTGACCCCTATGAGTTTTGATTGACTGATTTGTGAGGGAATAGTTTAATCTGTAAGAATTATAGGAATAATTTTTAAGCTTATTGATCTATAAGAACAGACATCTAGTCGCTTGATCTAGATATATAATACATTACACGTCATACTTATTTACTTGCCAAATGCTATACTACCCGCGATGCCTGTTAATGCAAATTTTGTCACCCACAAGTATGCCCAGCTGGTGACGAAGGGGTCGGGAGGGCGGGCGAGTGGACGAGTGGGTGGATGGGATATAGGCGAAGCATCACCGCCGCCACCACCAAAGTCAGCCAGTGGCACACGGCCACAAAGTGCAGCATGATGACGATGAGAAGAGGAGATGGAGATCGAGTTGGGCCTCGCACAGCTCGTGTTTATGTGTGTGTGTGTGTGTGGGAGTTTGACTCATCCTAGAATAAAAAAAAGAAAAACTACAAAAGGAAGAGGTCTCCAACCAAGCAAAACGGGGGGTGGACGCCATCGTCATAGCCTCCAATCAGCGGATTCGGTTGGGTGCTGCGCATTTTTCTCTGCCATTAAAATCAAAAAAAAAAAAAAAAAAAAAACAAAAAGCAAACCAACAAAAATTCCGGACACACAGAAATAAACTAGAAACGGCTCCGCCTGCTGCTTTTCCTTTTGTGACTGCACATTGAGTGAGTGAGAACGAACGACTATCAGAGATTGTAATGCTGAGCAAAGTTGAGTGCACAAAATGTGATGGCCAGGGTTGTCAAGTTGCCAACATTGTGGAGATATATTTATTGCAGTTTCCATTTAATAGACAATTTCCAAATAAAAATATACAAATCTTAATGCAGAATCGAATTTCATTTCTTTATCGATCCTTCAATTTATCTAATTCTATATTTTCGTAATTTCTGTTTTACCTTGACAACTCTATTCGAAGCAAAAACAAAGCAAAGCAATTTTCTGAGTGCAAATATTTTATTTGTTTTCCTTTCTCAATCTGAGTGCACTATTTGCCAAAGAAGGAGTGAAGATGGAGTGGATTGCAGTGGAGTGTTTCGCCGAGGCTGCTGCCGCCGTTTTGGTTCTGTTCTGATTCGGATTCGGTTTTTGGTTTCTTTTGTTGTTGTTGATGCTACGGTTCTTTTTTTTATTGCCTTTTTGTCGTCGGTGGCACGTGGCACACAAGATGTAAACAAGCTGCATAAAGTGAGGCATTTAACGCGTTGGGAGGTCCCTCGCACACACATGTAAAGGGATACATCTGATACGTATGTGTGCAGAAATGTGCCCAAGACTAGAAGATTTTTGTTACTAAAAACAAAAACTCAAGCAAATATTTCCTATAAGGAAATAAGTTTATCATTAATTTAATAGCTCTGAACCCAAAAAAAAAATCTAAGCCTTGTGACAATCTACTTGATCAACTTGTCTAAGGTCATTTAGTTTATGAAAAGTTGTTGACTTAATTTTCATGTTTGAAACGGAATTATGAAGTTTCGATGGAATTGATGGAATTTACCTCCTTTCTCTCTCTCTCTCATGCAGAGTTCGGGTCAGACTAGATCACCACTTCACCTACTAATATCTGCTGCTGCCATATCCTTGTGCTCCTCCTCCACCGCCTCCTCCTTTTGGCAATGTTCCTTGGACATGGCCTGGGCAAAATGCGCGTTGCATGTGCATTGGTTTACTTTTGTTTAGCAAAATGCTTCATGCAAAATCTGCACGCTGCATTTTCATTTGCATAAGCGGCCCCGGGACTAGAACGGCCCCCGCTCTCCACCCCCCATCACCCTTTTTTCGCCATTCTATACTAACCGTGCTTACTCTTTGGTTCGTCATTAACCTGGACCCGCACTCGCACTCGCACCCTTGCTACATGCATGCATACACCACCTGAAACTCGTTGGGGCACGGGCTATGGCTATGGCTATGGCTCTATGGTTCTATGGTTCTTTCAGCTTCAACTTTCAACTTTCCACGCATTTTCGCGCACGCACAACGCAAAAACTCAAACTCTCGACAATTCCACACAACGTTTGGCCAGCTCATGCAACAACCTTTTGGAACTTGCCAAACTGGTTGGTTTAGTTTTCCTTCTTTGGGCTTGGGACCAAGCCCAATTCATCGTGTGTGTGTGCGTGTGTGTGTGTGCGTGAGTGTGTCTGTGTCTGGAAAACCATTTAAAATTACGGCAAAAAAGCAACAAAAAGTTTTAAGGAAAATGAACGGGTAGAAGAAAAGAATTGTGGAAGGGGTAATGAAAGAAAAAGGTTGAGGGGGATGCACAGGACTCGCGTTGCGTTAAATTAAAACGCGCATGTTGCACACGCATTAATTGCCAGGAAGTAGATACACACACACACACACACATGCATAGAACGGAAGTAGATTGAGAGGATGAGTTCCAATCCGAGTTCTGGTCTATGTGAAAGGGATTCTTTTTTCTAATCATTAACACAGTTGCAAATAAGAAATTACACACACACACACTCATACGCCCACAAACCACCACACACATACACATATGGGAAACACATACAATTGCAAATGAGAAATGTCCATCCCGTCACAAATGGCCCTTTAGAACCCAGTTGTCCCCCTCTTTTACCTCTAACCCGTTTCTGAGCTGAAAAAGTGGCAAAGTCGCTTTTTTGTTGTAAGGATAATGCTGATGATTTTGTCCTTCTGGTCGCCTGGTCTTCAAGTTATCCATACACACATAGACACACACACACATATGTGAAGATAAAAACCCCCAAGAGAGAGAGAAAGTGAGATCTGCCACATATGTATATACATACATATAGACAATATGGCATAGTGGTTACAATTGAATGATTTTAAATGACTTTTTAATTTTTTAATATTAATTAATTTATATCCTCAATCCTATTTTTATCCTCAGATTAAGCCAAGTGATTAAGCACAAAATTAATATAGATCATTGAAGAACCATTTGGAAGAAAAAGGATTGAAGAGGGAGATCCTCAAGCAGTGAAAATGGCAAGAAATTGATTACAACTTCTGAAAATAAAGATCTTCCTTGTTTTACTCAATATTCAAAAATCTACGAAAGGTCCTAGACATATTAGTAAATCCAATCTTTAAATCAAATCTAAGCAGAACAAATATAGTTAACGAATGCAAAAATAAGTGATTATATATTATAATGAAGAACTCATACTCATTTTATTAGAAATGTGAGTATGAAAAAAATTGATTTTTCTTTAAGTTTTTATATGGAAAAGGCAAAAAGATCATGTCAATAACTAAGCAAGAGTTGAAAAGGTAAAAGGGTAAGGTAGATCAAGATGGAGAGTCCAACATTACATCTAAACGATCGATGATTGATAATTCTGATTTGTGTTCAATAATTTTTGTACCACTGTTGGCTATTTGTGTTTTTACTGTATCTTATCTTAAGAAATGAGTAAATCAATTTAAATAGAAATCAACTCGTTGGCTTGTTCAATAAGCTCTGCCCGCTGGCAGCAAGTACAGTCTCGGTTTGCTTTCTCACTCACTCCATGGCTCTTCAAACACTATGTCTCTCTCTCTCTAACTCTCTTTCACTGTCTCTGTCTCGCTTGTGCTTATTCGCTACTAATTTACAGTTAGACACTAATGCGTAAGCTTCTGCGCGTTCGCCCCCGCCGCAAAAACTATCGAGCAATGAGTGAACCTTTTGGGATGTTGGAGGTGGGGTTGAGGGCGGGAAGAGGAGTGGGAGGTTGGGGTGGGGTGGTGGTGAACATTTGTGCTATCCGCAAATGGTAGAGCAAAATGGCGGCGACTCTGCGATAGTTTCTGCCGGCGCCCCTTCCCCCCACATACTCACACTCCCCCACCAAATAGTTTAAAATCCCATTTTATATATGTATGAACATTTTGCAGGAAAACTACACTCAACACCCCTACACACACACACACACACACACAAGTTGAGTTATATATATGTATATATGTTAATGTACATAAGTATGTTGTATATTGTATCTATATATGTATGTATTTGTATGTATGTGTTCGCATGCATGTAGTAAAGAGAAATCTTGGTATATTATGTAAAATGTTGCATTTGTTGTTTATGATAATGAGCAGGCGGCAGAATCAGAAGCAGAAGCAGAACATTTCGCTCATGTGCTCAGAGAGCAACCAAAAAGCCCGCACATAAATATAGCCATCTCGCTTCATTTACCGTTCACCAGCAGCAGCAGCAGCAGAAGCAGGCAGCAGGCAGCAGCAGCAGCAACAAAACCCCACACAAACTCCATCACACAATCTCCTCCCCCACCCTAACCCCAACCCCAACCCCATTCCACACACACACACATACACCCCGCTCTTTAACTCGGTTCTTAACTAGGGTTGTTGCTTTTCTATGCCGCAGATAATGATGCAAAATTTATGTATTTTGTGTAGGAAAATAAAACCTGATTTTTGTGGATGAGTGAAAATTTTCAGAAAAACCCAAAACAGAGAGTGAGCAAATGAGACGGAGAGGGGTTGCTGCTCCTCTATATCTCTCCGTGTGTGTGTGCTGGTCAAGCGGGGGAGTTAACCCACTCAAAACTGACCCAAAAGGGGTAATAAATGACTAGGGAATGGGGTGGGCAAATGGGGTGGGGGGTTGCTTAGTATGGAAATGGTTTTAGTCAAGTTTTAATTGTTGCCTAAAAAATGTTTGTGCTCAAAAATCCGTTTTTGCACTCAATTTGTGAGGCTTTTGAGTTATTTACAAAACTGAGAAGCAGACATATGAGCCTCTCCTCTATATATAAGTGTGTGTTAGTGTGTGTGTGTGTGTGTGTGTGTGTGCGTACACATATGAGAGACGAACGAGACGACGCGTCGTCATTGAGCGACGTCGACCTGACTCGCTGCCTCAACGATGCCTTTACTTTGAAATTTGAAAACGTTTTTTGTGTGAAAATTTCGAAAAAATTTTTCAGTTGGCGTTGGCGTTGACGTTCATGTGTGTGTGTGTGTGTGTGTGTGTGTGTGTGTTGCGTGCTTGCGTGGTTGCTAGTGTTGTTATCATTTGCAATTGTGCCGTTAACCGGTTCATAAGGCCAGGCAACAGTATAACGGAACAACGGAACAACAGAGCCCAACTACGCCAACTATTACGACTACGACTACTACTACAACTAACTGTAACTGTAACTGTAATTGTAAATCAGTGTATTTTATCTCGTCGTGTTTCGTTCGTCGTATAAATTCGTAACATTTCGTTAACATTTCGTACTTGTACGTGCCTTCGTCTTTACGTAGTCGTCGTTGCTTTTGATTTGCTCGGCATTCCCCCACACACACACATACACCAACACACACACATACACACACACATAAAGTGCAAGTGCATAAAGCGCGCGCTCAAATACGAAATACGAACTCTGACTATAGTCCATGGGCAGCCACTTCGTGCCCCAAAACACGAATGCATTTTGGGTAGCATCCTCCAACAAGAGCAACAACAACAACAACAACCACAACGACAACGACAACAACAGGCAGCAAGCAGCAGGCAGCATCCAAACATCAGCCATCTGGTGTTCATAGGCTATAACGAAATGTTGTTGTGTCACTCTGCATTCTGACCACTAACTCGCCGGCCGTGTTTCCGTTTACGTAACGAGATTTGTTTATTATTCCCATATCCTCATCTCGTAAATTAATATATATCGCAAATAAAGAAAATCGTGTGACATCGCGCTTAAAACATATGCATATAATTTATGCATATATATTTAATTTTTTTTTTCTATTCTCAAAACGTGTTAAAAGTGGTGTTTAGCTCATACTTGGAATTAAGATTCAATTATCTATAAAGAAAATTACAAAAAAAAAAAAAGAAAAAATCAAATATATATACATATAGATCGATCTATAAGCCATTAGAGAGCTTTCTCTAACAGTTTTGTTGTTGTGTGCAATATGAAAATCAAATTACCAAATCAAACAAAATTTTTAAGAGAATAAAAACTCAAGTGTCTCAAAACAAACGACACGCTTAGAGTATTTGAGAAAGGTAAGTGTCATTCAAATTATTCCATTAATAACGAAAGGGCCATTAAGTACTTGCAAATTGTTGTTAGTCTTACCAATAAGAGTTGAAAGATTAATACTTCTCTGGCATGTTAAAAACGGCTTGAGGCTTAAATCTTTATTAGATCAAACCAAAAATCTGTTAAGATGCTTAATTTAACTTGAACAATTTCTGGCTACTCACAGTTAATACATTTTGAATGGATTATTTGATTACGCTTAATAATTCTGAAATTAATTTCTTGGCTCGTTAGATGTTAGATCAAAAAATTTGTATATGAATTTAAAGGCATTTTGATGATTTCTAGACTAGAGAGAATCTAATGGATATTAAAAAGGTTTCTTTGATAAACGAAAGCTTTTCTAAATCAATAGATTAAAAAATTCCATCAAGTCAGTGGAAACCAACTTAAACTATTTATCTGGGGTATAAACCGCGACGTATTAATCTCAATACCGAAAACAAATAGTTTTAACAGCAATAAAAGAAGAAAAGTCGATAACAACGTAATTTTTCCATTCATTTGCTAAAAAAGACATTCTTCATATAGATGGCGGTCGAAATTACTTTAAGAATACATGGAAATATAAAGATAAGGGAATCTTTTAAATATTAAAGTCGATTTTAATAAGCCATGCCCTCTAAATTTTGTTGTTATTGACTTTAAATATTTTAAAATACAATTTTGGGTAACTTAAACTTGGACGATTCGTATAAATGTGCAATGTAAAAGTTGTATGAAAAGAAATTCGATTTGGTTTCCTGTCTTATTATTAGAGGCTTGGCTAATAATTTCATTCTCTTTCCCTCCTTATCTATATTTATATAAAAACTATTTGATTTATATAAAATATTTTTTGTTTTTAATATATGTATGTACGTACATATATGTCTTTTGGTCTAAAACTTTTATGGGTTATGAATTTTCTACCATATGGTGACCAAATGTCTCCATGTTTTCACATAGACGTCATCAAATGGCATATGGATATCTAAAAAATGAACAACAACTCGAAATTGGCCCTGCTATGCAAATGAATTTAGATTGATTACCTATAATGTATAAAACAGACGGATTAAAAAAATTTAAATTACCCACACACACACACACACAGAGACAAAAACAAAAACTGAACTGTAACCATGATATTTAAATGAGCCACTTGAAATGAAAATCAGTCATTAAACATGTTGATATTTTATTGTTTCTTAATGCAATTAATCAAAAATTTAACATATTTATTTCGTGCGGACAAATAACAGCAAAAACAACAGCAACTACCGTCTATGTATGTGTGTGCGTGTGTATTTATGTGTGTCTGTGTCATATATGTTTATATGATACCTTGGAAAAACTCAGCTCAACTCGACTCAATTCAACTCGGTGAACCGCACTTATGTGTGCCGCAAGTTCTACCACGAAATTGATAATTCAACGGTTAACCAAACGGGACAACAACTAAAAAAAAAAAAACAAGAAATATATATATGCATGGAGAAAAAAATTTAAAACCAACAAATGAAAAAAAAGAAACAAAAATCAACAAACAAATAAAATAAATATGCAAAAAAAAGAAGAAAGAATGAAAAAAAAATATATACCAATAAATATCGCTCAGGTCTGGCGAGTGTTAAATGCTTTAAATGAGCAACAAAAAGCAGTAACGAATACAAAAAAGTAGACGTCAACTCAAGCATTTTGTGTGTGTGTGTGTGTGTTTGTTGGGGTGCGTAGGTGTGGCAAACGAGAAGGCTGTGTATTTGAAAGTGGTCAACCAACTCGGTGACCACAAAAGAGAGAAAAAAAACCCATATATACATATATATACAAAATGAAATAAACACACAAATACACACACACACACACACTCACAAAATATAAATATTCTCCTGTGCATGTGTGTGTGTATGAGTGCAGTCAAATCAAAATACAAAACAAATTGCAGCCGGCGCTCAAATGTAGGCAACAATTTTTTTTCGTTATACAAATTCTTTGCCTTTTTATGCCTTTTTTCATATCTAAAGCCACAGAGTCATTTTATATCAAGAAATCGTGCGTGTAGTTTAGTCTCATTTCGTAAATAGCCGTCGCGATATTTTTCAAGTTTCTTAATTATTTATTTCATTTATTTAATCATAAAAAAAACAAGGAACAGAAGGTTAATTCGTTTTTTTTTTATAACTTGATTATATAATTGTTCAGTTTCACCTAGGTTCAATATTTAGTCAGAAATAACATTTTGTGATCTTCATTCCAAGAATAAATTGAAATAATTTGCTTGTCACTAGCCTTTTACCTTTTTGGTTAACTAAAAGTCTCTGCCTATTAAACTAATACTAATATGCAACTACAATAGTTATTAATGAGTATATTAAATTCGTACTGTTTGATTATAAAATTTGATTTCGTTGCTGTTGATTTTGCCGCGACTATTGGCGACTAATATCAGGCGACAGTTGACGGTCGCATTATATAATATTAAATTTAATTTAATTGAATTTATGTGTGTATTTTGCAAATAGTATTTAGTATTTGTTGTTTTTGTTGCCATTTATGTCATAGTTAACCAAGCTAGCTTTAGTTTTTTGCTCCTTATTGGACAATGTAAGGCATTTTTTGAGTTATATCGAAAAAATTGTTTTCCAAAAGGAGATCTAATAGTTCTAAGAAATCAATTTTCAATTAAAGTACAAACAACTTTTTTTTTCCCATATACTTTCTTGAGATATTTTGCCAGATTTTTGATTTTTTTTAAATATGTATTTTTTAACTTTTTGAGTTGCCAATTTCCTTTATTTTTTGCCATTTTATTTTACTTCTAAAGGAGTGAAAGGGAATGGGTGGAATGGGGTGGGGGGTAAGCGACTTGTCCCTTGGGTGGGCGTGTATGCATGCGGGTGAACAAGGGAAAGGAAAGAGGGCAGTGAATACAGGGGACGGCAATGAGAAATGCGTGTGAAAAATAAACGAGATTTTCGCAACGCGCTTTTGATATTTTTGCATGACAGAAGCCAAATGAGAAAATGCGATTTTCCGCATTGCTCCGGCCAATGACATGGACATGGACATGGCGGCGTCCCGGCCACAGGACCACCATAACCATCACCAGTGGCATGGCTAGTAGCTGCAGCAGCAGCAGCAGCCTACAAACTTAATGTGCTGGCGTTTCCTGGCACACAAACACACACACAGAAAACGAGAGAGAAAGATAGAGAGAGAGGAAGAGAGAGAGACACAGACAGACGCACAATAATTTTTACAATTTGCAGCAATGCGTTTTTAATTTAAATCGATAAAAGTTGCATTTGCACACAAAAACAAACCAGACGAAGACAACAACAACAGCAACAACATCAGCAACAGCAGCAGCAACACAATGCAACAATAATTGCCAGCAACAACCCCTTTAGCAACTCAATTCTTCACAATACCACCTCACCACCACTTCTCTCCTCCTCCTCCTCCTCCTGACATCTCTTATACTTCTCTCCTCTGCTGCATTATCTCTCATTTTGTTTGCATTAAATAGGCAACCAATTTTAATTATGACAAAAGAAGAGAAAATCTCTTTAAAAACACAGAAACTCAAAAATTTTGCATTGATTTAATTCAAAGCTCTATTAATCAACTATAAAAAAAAAAAAAAACGAAATTGCTATTAAAAAGTGATGAAGTAAAATAAAAGGATCTAAACACATATTTCTATGGCAGAGAAAAATTAAATATTGGCAAAAGATTGATGAGAAGATCCATTCAATTAAGCCACATTTTGAAATAACATTAATAATAAACTTGAGAAATTTAAAACGGAATTGTGCAAAAATCAATCAAACACATGAGAATTCTTTAGAAAAGTGCAAACGATATATTGCCAAAAAGGAACACAATGTGAACTTTAAAGTGAAGAGACAACAAAACCGCGCTGATCTTTTTAATAGATATCAAAAAGATAAAGTTAAGTTCATAAGGCTTCGACTAGGAAAAAAAACAATAGAATTGTTTCATATTCATATGGAACTGCCCACAAAAGAAGCTTTCAAGGCGATGGGCGTTGATCTAAATAAATAATAAAAAGGTTTGCCGAGTATTTATTTCCTATAAAATGTCTCAAGATAATGGTATATCTGATACAATCTTAAGGTAGATTTCGGAATCGATTTTACTAGATTGTTGTTAAGCTGAGAATTTCTAAGATTTTGATGCAAAGATTTTTGATTGAAACGATAAAGCAACTTGTTAAAATAATATAGAATGAAACTGTCGCCGGATCGAGGGCGAAGTTTAAATGGAAATTTTGATTTGATATTATCATGGATGTCACAGATGGCACTTGAATTAGTTGACAATTAATTGGAATATATTCTTATGAATGATCATAAGAAAAAATAATAACTTTGAATCCAGTGCCAAAGAAGTGCAAAAGATTGGCTTATCTTTTGCTCTTCTTGAACTTGACTCGTGTACACTTTCTCTGTCTGCCTCCAAATGTCTTTCTTTCTCACTCTTTATATATCTCCATGCGGATATTTCGTACTACGCCACTTTTTATTCTCCTCGAAATATAGTTGGATTATATTGAAGTGTTGGTAGATAATATAGAAGTAGATAAAAATCAAATTATTAAATTTTAAAGCAACTTTGCACATCAAATCAGTTATAGAAGAAGTGTTTGATTTAATGTTCATTTTATTTACAATTCCATTTCTTTACAAACTACTTTTTTAGTCTACAAGCCAAATGACGTAATTGAAAGAAGCTATAACACATATATATTCTAACATTATTTTCAAAATGAAATTCCAAATCTTTTTTAAGATAATTTGAAAGCATTTTTATTTAGAAAGTGAGAAGCTTTCTTTGTTCAGTATAGCAAGTGAGCGATTTCTGGTTGGGATAGAAGGAGAAAGTTTAAGAAGAATACTGTAGCAAGAAAATATCGTAAGTTATATCTTAGTCTATCTTTCATTAAGCAGTAATACATCTTGAAAAAAATGTTGTCTCGCTCATTATAGTAAAAGATCAGATGGAATTAAAAGATTTAGAGTGGGTAACATTTGATTAACATCTCACCAAAATCAGAAGTGTTTCACACTTCTTAACGATAGACCTCTATTATGATGTAAGGAATAGTAGGCCATAATGCCTCATGGGTTTGGGTTCTTTTTTTTTTTGGAGAACACACTTAACAAACAATTTGTCTTAGATGGGCAATCTGTAAGCTTTTTCTGCCAATTTTGGGATGAACTTTAATGAAGCTTGCCTTTTAAAATTGCCCACAACATCTGTATAGAGAATATTTTCGTTGTCCTGCAACAGCAACACAATTAATAAGAATTACAAGTTGTATGTGCAACCAAAAGAGTGGGAGAGGGAGAGATAGTCAGAAAGGGAGGTGGAAGGGAATGGCTGGAATAATGCTGCATATACACATCCTGTACATACATATCCTACGTGGGTCGTGAGCCGCACAAGTGCTAATGACTTAATAAATCATCGACGGGCGACAAAGAAATATTCGAACAACGAGTTGCCAACGGATCCAGTAGATCCTGCACAATCAGACCGCAACCGAGTCGCGACATGTGTGTGTGTGTGTTTGTGTGTGTGTGTGAGGGGCAACAAATGATGGGTGGTGGTGGGGGGCATAATTCAATGAAAATCCGCAAAATGCCTTTAATCCTCAATATTCATTAAAAAATATTCCTACTGCTGCCTGCTGGTGGCTGGCTGCGATTCGTTCTTTTTTCCTGTTTTTTTTTTTTAATTTTTGTATTTTTTTTTTTTGTTTCAATTAAAAGCATTTAAAAAGAGAGAGCCAGGTTTCAGACCACGCCCACTACCAGCACAACCTAGCCGCAAAACGCCTCACTGTTTGTAGTTTATTAAGCCGCCGCTGTTGCCGATGTTGCCGATGTGTTGCAGGTGTGCATCCAAGCACAGTATTCTGGATTCGGGTCATTACATCTTTATGTTCCTTTAAGTACATAATGTATAATAATGCCAATGAAATACATAGGAGTGTATATGTATAGGCGTATATATAGACACAGCATCATCATGATCAGCATCGTCCATAATAGGAGAAGAGCAACGCAAAGGACATACGCTTAATCAGCAACTTAAATGTGTCCTGCGGCAAAAAGGATTTAATGTGCTTGAATCCCAGCCCCAGACAGTGAAGCGACAGTAAAAAACTTTCTGCCATTTTGCACGTTACAAAAATTAATTCGATTTGCTGCTCGGCGGTCATTTTAATCGCTTGCCCAACAACAGCGACGCGTTTAATGAAAGGACACAAACGTTAGCCATGCCTCTCTCATGCTCTCTCAGGACACACCAAATGCAATTAAAAATTAAAAAACGTGAGCAAAATGCATAATGAGCTCTCAAGCAACACTTCATTAACGCATTGCCCAGTTGAACACCCATCCACTCTCGTTTCACTCCCGGTTCACTCCCATCCCATCACATCCCACTCACATCCACATTGCACCTTGCACTAAGAAGGCTTACCTGAAGTTAAATTCACCCTCATGCGCTCCTTCTCCTTCACATGCAATCAGATTGGTTGCAGCGCATTCGCAAACGCATTCCCATTCACTTTGCATTGATAGGCGACAAAATGTTAACAAGCTGTTGAAAAATTGCCAAACAGAGGCGTAACCATAAAATGGCCCCAAAATCAACCGAAACCGAAGTCGAGAAAAAAAATACACACACACACACACGCAAAAATAATAAAAACCAAAAAATGTGCACCCAGTGATTGAGTGAGTGTGGTGTAAAGAGTATAAGCGTGTGAGTGGAGTGAGTGAGTGTAAATGGGCAAGTCAAGTGAAGAAGATGTTATCGACCAGGCCCATAGCCTGTAAACATAAACTTATGAGCCCTAGGGCAAACATTTTTTAATCAAAAATAAAAGGTTTTACTTGGCACACATTATTTACTAGGAAAGTTCAAAGAGCTTTTCAAATATTACGCATACGTCACATTGGTCATGCAAATGTTATGAGATTCTTAAATAATGAAATTTAAAATGATTTGCAGTCATTTTACTAGTCGTACTCGTACAATGTGTGGTATGAGTAATATTTCAAATGGAAAGAAAAATCTTTTGTCGATCCTTAAGATCCTTAATTCGCCCGAGATCTTTAGAGCGTGATTGCGCTTAAGATACTTAGAATTGCTTAGTAAATGTTATTTGAGTTTATAAGTAAAGTTGCTTTTAGTTAGTTTCAATATTACCTGAAAGTTAAACTAAAATTTTGGCAATCATGATGAGTCAAGGCTCTGGATTGGTTAACTTAAACTGGAGAATATCAACACCTAACTAACTAATTGCATAGTTATAATATTAATATCAGAACTTCTTACATCGATAGCAACATGCGGTATGAGCAATATAAAAGTAATAAACTCTTTGGGATATTATTTTTTTTAGTTAGATCGGGCATTCGCCCCAACTTTTATCTATACAAACTACTTATGAAATGTTTTTAATCTCTTAAAGATTAACAGACAAAGTGCTAACTTCAATGAGAGAAAGTGATATTGAGAATAAAACTAAAATTTAAAATGAAAGATGAAAATGCATACTGAAGTTACATTCCATTTCCACATTCCATCAGTTTTGGCTTTTGGAAAATTGAGGGGAAACTTAACCAGGGTCATAAATTCACACGCATGCCGAAAACGTCAGCTCAGTTCAGTTCAGTTCAGGCCAGGCCAAACAAATAAAGGCCGAAAACAAAAAATCAGCATTAACAACAACAACAACAAAAACAGGAATAACAGTAACAACGGCCACCCCCAATCATCAAGGTTCTCCCATCATGCAGCAATTGTCTCACCCTTGGCATTACCGTCACGTTGCCATCCTCTCTCCCACCTCAGTTCGTGGCCTCAATGTTGGCCTCAAAATGCAAAACCCCAAAAAGGAGCAAGAAGCCTGGCTGATGGCAGCAGGCAGCAAACTGAAGGCAAGAGAAGGCTGGGGGTGGCAACGAAACCAAACGAAATGAAGTAAGGAAGGAAGCCAGGAAGGAAGGAAGGAGACGGTCCTCCGGTCCGAGGCACAGTCACAGGTCCATGTTGGCCAAGTTGGAGTCCACATGGTAAATTGTCAACAAGTTTGTTGCCGCTGCCGCCGTTGTAGCATTTTCCTGTCTTTTTTTTTCCTTTAGTTTTTTCCTGCTTTTTCTTGCGTTTTTATCTGCCCATTATTTTTTCGCTTTTCATTTGCATGTGTTTGCTGTATTGTTGTTGTTGTTGTTGTTGTTGTTGTTGCTGGAATGCTGATGATGATGATGCGTTTTATTCTTTTGGTTGTTGCTGTTGCTTTTATTGATTTTTCATGTTCTTTTTGGTCGACAATCAGGAAACCAGTCGACTGACCAAACGCGTCCTGCTTCAGCTCCAGCTCCAGCTCCTGCTGTTCCTGTTGCTCCTGCTGCTGCTCCTTTGGTTTGTTGTCCATTGCCGTTTGTACAGCTGCTGCCCCCAATGTCAGCCTTGTTGCAACGTCATCGCCATTATCATCATCATCATCCCCATCATCATCAGCTTCAGCTTCGTTTATTGTTCAGGAGAACAAAACAAAAAAAAAAATTGCGAAAATTTGTTCATTCCTGGGGACACGCGTTTCCTCGCATGTTTATTATTGCAGAGTTGCATTCTGCCCAGTTCGACAACAAAAAGTAACCGCCAAACAACTCACCTGCCCACCCGAAAGTACGCCGCCAAACCCCCAAACCCCAAAAGCCACTCAAACCCAAAGGGGCTGCTGTTGTTGTCTGTTTGGGCCTTTTGTTGGTTGCAACCACATATTTGGTTGCTGATTTTTGGTTTCGTAATTTTTTTTTTCCTCTTTTTTCCACATGCATATCCACATACAAAATGCAGGCCGGTTGAGTTTTTTCTGCCTTTTTTGTTATTGTTTTCCTGCTTTCTTGTTGTTGCATTTGTTTGCGTGTGTGTTTGGTGGTTTTCACCATTTTCATTTCATTACTTGTTGTTGTTGTTGTTGTTATTATTTTCCCATACCCTTTCTTGCTTTGCCGCAACGAGAAGAAAATGGAAAGATAAGCACTTTGATTAACTTCAATACGTTTAAATTAATCGAATTGAAAAATAACGTTTTATTAATATATTTTAAGTTTATGTATACAAATTCTAAGCGAAAATTATTGAAAACTCTTGAGTGGAATATAGAACTATAACTTTATAAGTCTCTTCTCAATGCTATAAATAAACCAAATAACTAAATCAGCATTAATTAATTAAACTAGAAAACATCACTATAAGTTTACATTTAGAATTTGGCAATTCTGAAGTCCTTTAGCATAGTCGGTTGATGAAATTCCGAAACAGAAACCTTTTCACCTTTTTGTGTTATCTTTGAAACATTCTTCTCCGCAAGCCTTAAAAGCAAACTTTGACATAAGTTTGAAAGAGGTCAAACAGGGAAAGCTACATTTTCACAATTTTAAAAACCATTTAGTCTCATTTGTATAATAAAATGTCCTTTTTCTCAGGCTAGCCTGTAAATATGGTTTGCATTCTTTTTCAATACTTACCATCTTAAGGTATAGTAAGGTTTGTAAAAATTCAAAATTCAAGAACATTTTCATTCTTATACAACCTTTAAATAAATGGTTTTCAAGTTCACTCTGGCTTAATTTTTGATAACTTGAGTTGGGTCAAGAGTAATTTTTTAACAAATTTTCCAATATATTTCGGAATCCATAAGAAATCTTCTTAATGGCATTTTCATTTAAAACTTTTTAACAAAATTGGATACTTATTCTCTAAATTAAATAAATGCAATAGTTTGCAGAAGTTGAAAAAAAACCATAAGAAAATTGCAATAGACGATCAAAAAATATAGAAATTGAGAATGAATTTCGTTACCGATAATAGGCAAGATGGTTAAGTTTATTCCACAGATCTGTGGAAAAGCAGGCGGAAAAAATATATGGCCGTAATCTTAGGCTGAGCTGAAGTATTGAAGGGAATGTTATTTTTTATTTCTAAATATCAACTGAGTGAAATACTGTTATTTTATTAATTATATAATGTTAGAAGTACAACAAACGACATGAATTCATGTTTATTTTTTAAAACTGAATAAAATGTAGTACAAACTTTTAATTTAAGTGATTCGAAATTATTTTTGATCATTCTTTAAGTATAACACAAGCCTCAGCTTAAATTGACCTACTTTCTAATGCAATTTCTTTTATTCTGATACTGATATTATTATAGAATGATCTTTAGGATGATTCATTCCAATAAATTGAATAATTTCCACCGGAAAGTGGCCAAATTTTTGTGTATCTAAAACTTGAATTAAGGTTCAATCAAATAAATTTCTTTATTTCTATTCAGTCCCAAATGAGGCAATTCATTCAAATATTTCGCCTTAATTGAATTTTTATTGATTGATTACCCATTCAAATAGTGAAATGGTTTTCCTAGGGAACAACAACTTACAATTTCTTACATTTCTTTTTGATTTCAATTAACAGAAATATATAAATTTTTGTGGCCCTCTAGCCTAATGTTTGACTATATATTTCTCAGGTGAGAAATAAACACAAAGAGAGAGTGAGAGAGAGAGAGAGAGAAAAAATGCACACACGCACACGTGGAATACATGAGCATAACAACAAGTGCAACATAGCTAAAGGCTTTTCAGGTCTACCAATATTATTCCACACAACTTCAAACCCACAAAATGTTGGTTAGTTTTTCGTAATAACTTCAAATCTGCACTTGCCACTTTGTTGCAGCAACACGCACACCCACTCACACACACACACACACACATCGGCACACTCGTAGGCATGAAAAATACATGAACATATTCTTTCTCTCCTGGGCCTGAAATTTTCAAATGGCAACAAATTTTACCTAGTTCTTTTTTTTTTTGTTTTGTTGTTGTCGTTTTTGTTTTTGTGCGGGGTGTGTAAAAATAATTGAACTAAAAATTGCACACAAAAATGCAACAACATCAAATCTGTGCAACAAGCAGCCAAAACCAGCAACAAACACACACAATCCCCTCCCCTCTCAAATAACCCCCACAATTCAATTCTCAAAAAATAAAAAAAAAATAAAAACAGAACACAGAAGAAAATTACAATAATAATAGCAAAAATAAAACTGACCATAGAAATGGCAATGCGTTTGCATTTTGTGGAAGGGGGCGGAGCTCAATATGTATATATATATATATATAAATGTGTGTGTATGAGTGGTGGAGGGGAGTGGTATGGCAAAGGGGTAAAGAGATTCATATTGGAGACTATGTTTCGGGCTCCAACGGGGCAATCAACCAACCCTTGCTACGTGCTGCTAATTGAGAGCCTGCAACGGCGCATTGCCGTTAACATTTTGAGTGGAACTCGAAAACGCACACACTCACACTCTCTCACACACACAACCACACTCACTCGCTGAACACATTTAACTCGACTCGAGTGTTGCGAGTGTAAATTTAATTTTCAAAAAAAAAAAAACGAAAAGAAAATATACAGAAATAATTCACACATAGAAAAAAAAAGGAAAACAAAAATTTGGAAAAGTAAAAGACAAGACTCACATATGTATATGTCTGTGTGACTGTGGGTATCTGTGTGTGTGTGGATCTTTCTCTCAATTGGCGTCCAATGAAATGTTTGCTTCCCCTTTAAAAACGCGTGCTAAATGAAAATAGTTCTCCGCGGCTTTTTTAACCAGCTAAAGCTTATAATTCGTGCCCGCAAGTGTCAAGTGCATTAAAAAACCCAAAAAAAAAAAAAACAAAACAAACAACGAAAAAATTTAAAAAAAATAACGAAAAAAATTTACAATCAATCTATGTATATATTTTACAATTTTAAATTGTGACAAGTGATTTAACAATAAAGTGGATTAATAATTTGCAAAGGTTCTTAAATAATGAAATGTAAACAAATAAAAATTCCTAATAGTGTAAATAATATTCTATATGGAATAATAATAAAGTTTTAAGAGATGAAATTAGTATTGTGAATCGGATGTTACGAATGAGTTGCTAGTGTTATATTAAAATAACTTTCATTTGAAGCTTCAGTGCTTTGCCACCGCATATAATTCTCAACTAGTTTAAGCAAGGCCATTGCATTTCTAGGGCCTTTAGCAAAGTCTGCTGATGTTAAAACTCGTATGGACATTTTCGGGTTACCCATAATTTCATAATCTTACTAGAAAGATTGACCTGAAGCCGGCTTTTATCTAAGATTTAATAAACGTCTACTTAAACAGCTATTTTTTGAGTTTGAGTTCATTCGATAAAAACTATACAATATATGAAAATGTAAAGAAACGTGTTTGTGAAACATATTCATTGATCTGATTTTTGTTTGAAATCCCATTAAAACTATTAAATTTAGATTATAATTTAAAACATCAGAACTTTTTCAATGAAGAAAATTTTTGAAATATGACACTCTCATAGTATCCTTCTTGATTTTACATTGCTTTTAGCGAAAAATTTCTTTATCCCTTTTAAATTTATTTTCTTAACGATTTATACGTTTCACTCTCGATGTTGCCTTCGAAGCGAAGAAGTGTATACTCCATTTAAATAAATTTTAGTTAAATAAATAACATTAAATCTTTGTAGTTTAATCTATTAACTTTTAATTGAAATGATTAGTTTTCTTTTGTTTTTTTGGTTTATGTGGGAACTTATCCAATCATTAAGCTTAAAAGCTCTTGAAATTGACTTGCTCTGTCTTTATTTATTTGAAATGAATATCAGCTGAACGTTATAGGGCTATGAAGTGGAGGAACTATTGCCTCCTAAAGTATGCAATAAACCGTCTAGGAATTTGCTTTTTGAAACATACAAAAATTATTGATTATACTGCGGAAAAAAATACTTCTCAAAGCAAGCATTACTTAAAAACTATTTGTAAGTTACAAAAAGTTACAAATTTGTTAAAAATAATAAGCTCTTTTTCAGCCTATTGCATACTTTGAGGGGCAAAGTTTCCCTCAACATCAAAAATCGATTCATTTGGATTAGTGATATAATAAAATTTTTAGGGTCTATAGAAATAATGTACATATTTTCCTTTGAAAATGTTCTAACGATAATTCTGCTTGATCAAGCCAATTATATAAAGAATTCTTTTGTATTATGAGTTATATTTTTTTTATAAATATTTCTTAGTATTTTCAAACAGACTTCCTTCAATTAAATAGGATTTAAGTATTCACAATTCAATTATATTTTCCCATTTTTCTACATATTGAAGTGCAACTGCTGCTTAAGCTGTGCAAACAGAGGACTCCTTGGGAGAATTTAACCACAATCCCATTTATCTTTTACTCTGATAGTGCCGCAGTGTGATACGGTGATTGGTGGTCGTAAGCTCAAGAGAAAATTAACAGCATTTGCTCCCGCATCTAACAGCAAATTGAGCCATACATTGTTTAGAGAGAAGGCTGCCCAAACCAAGTTGCACACTGAATGGGTCAGGCTTTAATGCCTAAATCAACTAACTTTGCGGACAGCAAACTTATTTCCGGCATGCCGAGAACATTTCCCAGGAGCAGTAGACCAGCAGAGCAGTAGATAGTCAGGAATCAACAGACCAGAGAAACAAAACGAAAGGTGGAGGACAAAGAGATACCCGAAATCAACCATAAATTGATGCAGTAACACGTAGTAGTAAAAAAAAACCCCACACATACGCACACACACTCAGCAAAAAACAACAAAAGCAACATTTGCAAACTGCAATCAAAGATAGTGAGTAAGGGGAAGGAGACAGATGGATGGAGAGAAAGATAGAGAGAGAGGGTAAGAGAAAGAAGGAAAGTAGAGAAGGATGCATCCTCATGATGCATTTTCGGCGCGTGTGCCTCGGCCTCGGCCTCTGCACTTTGTGCGTGTCTGTCTCTGTGTGTGTGTGTCTTTGGGTGTGTGTGTGTGCTGGTCAGAAAAACCAGAAAGCGAGCAACCAACAATGCCAAGTTTTCGGTCAACTTTCGGCCAAAACAATGGCAATCTCCTCCGTTCCCAAACCCGCCCGTTTCGCCTCTGTTGCCCATAGTTGCCCCGAGGAGGGTCACGCATCTTGTGCTCATTCTCATCCTTGTTGCATGTCCTCCTCTAGCCAGTAGACTGTTGCAACTGCAACGGCAACGGCAGCAATGGTAAATGGCAAATGGCAAATGGAGTCGGTGCTGCTGTTGCCTGCTGTAGTTGGAGTTGGACTTTCTCTGGTCAATTCGCGGTTTTGCTTGTCACTTAGCCGACGTTGACCAACGGCAAGCCAACGCGTTGGCCATTTGATAAACGGACAAAGAAACGACAAACGACAATGGACACGACGAAGTGTGTGTCCGTTTGTATCACTCCTCCATCTCCTGCATCTCCTCCATCACCTACCATCTTGATACCATATACTCCATGCCATACTGTTGCCTTCGAGGCGACAATGTGACGACATTTAAGGCCCCAATGAGGTTGACTGGAACGCAGCATTGAATTATCTTGCCAGAAATGAACATGCGTGTGTTCTCAGTTTGGTTTACTGATTTGGTTTCGCTTTCGCACAAGGCGCATCGCGTCTCTTGATTGGTGAAATATGCAATTCAATTCGTTTAACAGCAGATTGATTGCCGTTTAAGAATTGAGTTTTCTAGCTAAAGATCTTGTTAGTAATGCCAAATGAATCGTTAATATTTATCGTTCATTCTAACAAATAGTTGACAACTAAAGCGTTTAATATCGTAGGGAATATATCATAACTAAAACGATTTATTTATCGTTAGCAAACGATCTTTCAAAATAGTGGAAACTTTTTTGAGAGTTAACGAAATCTCCTTTAAACCCTTTTATATACAATTTCTCATAGCTAAAGATCGTTTGAAAAAAAACTATTATGAAACTGTCATAATATTGTTAACTATAAGTTTTAGTCGGTATTTATTTCGATTAATAGTTATGCCACACAGAGAGTTGACTTTGGCTTTTACTCTCTTACAGGAGTCCTATGGCTTGTAGGGTATTTGTCAATTTGTGGTAATCCAATCTCTGTTGCAATTTCTTCATAGTGTTGTTAAATTGCATTTAACTCATATCTGGTAGCTTGTTGTTATTTTTAGGCTTTAAGTGGCGTAATAAGTCCAGATTGCAGCCTGTTTGCTTCTACCAAATGTCCTTCTCTATTCTAAACCAGAGTGCTATATCTGTTTCTTAGTGTGTGTGTGTGTGTATGTGTGTGTGTGTGTGTGTGTTTGTGTCCTTGTTTGTTTGCTTTGCCTCTGCCCGCAGTTGGCTTTGGCTTTTGCTTTTAAGCAACAGGAACAGAAGCAGGCGTCCAACATTTTTGAGGCTTGATTGGATTTTACACAGGACTTTACCCAAACTGTTGTACCCCTCCTCCCACCATACCTCACATAAAGTGAAAAATTGCATTTTGAGCAGCTGCAACTGCAAGTGCTGGAAGTGCAAATGCAACTATAGCCTAAAAATTTTCTCTCTCTTGTCTATCTCTCTCTCTCTCTCTCTCTGTCTTTCTGTCTTTCTCTTGATGTTGTTGATGAAGTCGGCTTTCGGTTTGGTTTCATTTGGTTTTACTGGTTAGCCATTTGGGGTTTTGGTGTTCTGGTTTTTCTGGTTACTTCTTTCATGTCTTTTGTCTTTTTACCTATTGTTGTTAATTTTGTTTTTTTGTGTGTTCTATTTTGTTTCTACGTATTTTTTGGGTAAATTTGTTATTCGGTTTATTAGCCATCGATTGGAAACGACAAGTGGATTGGGTTCGGGATTGGAGTGAAGTAAATTTGTATTGTATAAGGGGGAATTTTAAGCGGCAATTAAAATGCATTTTCCGGTTACTTGACACATAACATAATTTGCATTTCCGGGTTTGGTATGGCATCTCAATTGTCAACCCCTCAATGGGGGGTCCTTGTTTCAGATTGCTTCAACGTTTAAATGATGCAAAGCCTATGCAACCATGCAAACGGCAACTGCAATATATCCCCTCCCGTTCTTCACCCCCCATTATCAGCATCATCTCCATCATCATCATCATCACAATCATTATCATCATTGGACACAACCGCAGACACATGCAACCCTTGAAGACGTCGTCCAGTGTTTTCTCTTCTTTTCTCTCCACCATTTTCCTAATCATCTGTCTGTCTGTGTATCTGTCACCTTCACATTAAAACACTGTTCAGCAAAATGCAATTTAATTTTGAAGGGAAGTTCAATAAGTCGAGTGGATGCAAGTTTTAGGCTCAATTTACCCATAGATTTCATTGGGTTTTGCTAGATTTTTGTTGCTTAATTTATAATGATGTTAAAACTTTAAACTTAAACTTTGAGCCTTTTCCTAGCTAATGTTGAATAATAGACAGATTTCTGAGTAGAGTCTTTTCCCATATCTATGCCTATTTTATAATATTTATTACATAATGCCATCTGCAATATATTGACTTGGCGACTTGAAAAGTCCTTTCAACTTTAAAATTAGAATATACCAATTTATTAACTCTTGTTTTTGTTGACTAGTGTTTTTGTGTTATCACCAATGTCTGCATAACTTGAATATCATCCTCCCATTCAGCCACTCCCATTTCCAATTCTCATTTCCTGATATTTGCAGGACATGTCTGTCTATCTGTGTGCCGAGGAGTTTGTCGGAATCACCGAGTTTAACAAATTAAATGACTTCTAGTGCGTACATTGTTTTGACACGGTTGTCCCCTTAAGTCTCTGCCACCACTTAATCCTCATGCCCTGATGCCACCCTACTCATAGATTTGGCCTCATTTGGCTATGCCAAATTGCTGTTGATTGCTCAACACACTCTTTCCATTCCAAAGTCGCATTCCCTGTCTCTGTCTCTGTTTTGCACTCACCTGCAACATGTGAAACATTTGACTGATGGAATGGTGTATTTATACATAGGCTTCTTCAGCATCGACTTCGGCTTCCTTCCTTTTATTCCTAGCTGCCTGACACATTGTCACTTGCAGTCAAAGGGTTAAAGACTCAACTCTGAACTATATTTATGCAATTTATGCTCGACCAGGCAGTTGAAATTGATTTGGGGGGCGACCACCCAATGTGTTATTTAGCCGCCTTTGATATGCTGCAGCCCTCTCCCCTCCCTCTCCGCTCCTCTTCCGAGCTCAACACCATCATGGATCATATTTTTTTATGACCCTTTTGCCTTGCGTCTGTCCTGGGTTTTATGTCTTTATAAATAAGAATGCAGCAAAATGTTCTTTGCCTTTGCCTTTAGCTACGGCTACGTCTACGGCTTCTGCTTTTGTTTTTGTTTATGGCAATTAAATTTCATAAAACAACAAAATGCACTTGATAACACACACACACACACAAAAACATGCGTCAGTTAGTCAATTTATGCATCTGCCTCTGTTTTGTTTACCAATTTTTATTTTGTCATAAAACCAAAAACAAAAACAGAAAGAAAAAAAACAAAAGGAAAACCAAAAATAAATACAATTTCACAATGTGTGTGGTGGGCTTAAGATAAATAGATTGTTAAATGGTTAGATGGATTGATATTCAAATTGCTTACTTTTTTTTAAGCAGAAAAGTCTCATTTTAAATCTTAAAGTGTGAAACAGGAATCACGAATCAGAAGAAAAATACTTTTCAGGTGTTTTCATTATAAATTCTTCGTGCAGCTTGAAAATATTTGGTTGACAAATTTTAAAACGATTGCAAATTCGAAACTAGTCGGGAAAAGTTTTAAAAAGAAAAGTTTTTGAAAAGAAATATGAATTTCCGATTCTTATAACTGATTTTGAAGAAATGTTCAAGCTAAACCAACTGATCTTTTGGCTGTAGTTTCTACAGCTTTTGTTAAGGGGAAAAGTGGATGAAAATTATGAAACTCAAATCAGCAAGATCGCTTTGTTCAAAATGTATCTAAATATTTGCATGAATCTCTAAAAAAAAGAAGATATTTTGCCTGTAGAAGGATATTCAGGGATGTCCGGACAATACAGATTTTCTTAGTTTGAAAGTCTCTCTGTGTTATCTCTAGTGGTAAATTTCCAATACTTTGGATTGTCAAAAAAAAAAATAGAGGAAAGGTAAATCAAACTAGTTACAGGTTTTAGCTTATTTCAGAAATGTTTCGAATTAGATATTTCTAAATACTCAATATGTATGACCAAGAAAAAGAAACCGATATCTTAGCCAGGGTAAAGTTTTCATTTTTGATAAGTAAAAAAATAAATATAAAATTATAATTCAAGCAGTTTAGATAAACGATCAATGAGATGAATTTTTGTTGTGAAACTGTTAGCAATTTCTTGATCAAAATGTTTGTTTAAAATATTATTTTTTACATGACCAAGGGTGAACTTGTTTAACCCGAAATCGGTTCATTTAATATATGAAATACCTTAATAACAACTCGTACACACACACACACCCACACACTACATGTGTGTGACTTGACATCGTTGTTGTTGTTGTTGTTGTTGTTGTTCATGGGCATAAATGAAATACCACAGACTGGGAACAAAAACCCAAAGTCCAATTAAAATTTAACTACATCAAAGTAGCGGCAGTCCAGTAGCCAGTTTTCCACAGTTGAATCAACGGAGACGACAGCAGCGACACCCACACACACACACGCACACACACAAACATAAAGATTTACATATATATATATAAGCATTTAACAAGTTTAGTATTTTATATACATATGTACACACATACGGACATATGGCATTTCACGGGTTTTTATCCCTTTTTGGCTGGGAGCGCCAACAGCTGGACAAGGCCCAACTAACTATGAGAAAGAAAGAACGATAAAAACGAGAGAGGCTAAAAAAAAAGAAAATGCCAAAGGGACGGACAAGGTCAGGGAGAGTGGTAGAAGTTGATCTGACCTGAGCTGGGTGTGTGTATGTGTCCATCTGTGTGTGTGTGTGTGTGTGTGTATCCATGGCATGTCGAAAATTGCGCAGCTTTACGGCAAATGCCGCAAATTGAAACAATTTACATGTTGTACATGTGTGCGGTGGGTGTATAAACGAATCCTGGAAATTGGAGGGGATGTGGGCCAACGGGAAAGGGAACGAATGGTTGGGTCATCAAAGGGTTAAACTTGCGTGTAACCCAGCACCTCGGCTATTGATACCGTCGTCACCGTCAACCATGAATTTTGATTTAGCCTCCAGCCAGCAGACTGGCAAAACGAAAAAAAAAACAAAAAAGAACAACAGAGAGAAGAAAAATCAAAAATTGAGGAAAAAGGCAAAAACCTACAAAAAAAACTGTTAGTCAGTTGCAGCAGTCATCAAGGAATTAGATGGAACGAGGTGACAAACCGCGCGTGACGTTGCTCCAAATGACATATCCTCATTGTCCTCCTCCTCCTTCTCCTCCATATCCTAACAATGGGTACAAGGCGATGGCAAGCGCGGATTATGGCGCCCTTTTTGGTCAAAGAAATATTTAAGACCTTTTCTTTGCTCAAAGTGACAAAATGACAGCAATTTCTTAATTTGTGCTAAATACGAGAGGGAAAACAAAAGAAAATGCACTTATACTTTCATCGAACAAGACTAATAGACATTTTTCCTAATTCTATGCTTAATATCTTAACCAAAAGTTAAGCATAAACTAATACATTCTTTGGTGTAGTACAACTTTTTTCAAGTCTAACATAACCAGAGTTTAAACACTTCAAAAGATTCTAGTTAAATTTATGGAAACTACAAAAAAAATAGTTCAAAATTTTAACTAAAGTTTAAATGTCAATTTATTTTATTATTATTTAGTTTAGTTCAGCTAAATGTTTAGGCAAACATTTTTAACTTAAGGTTAGCAAATCGACTAGAGTTCCATTAGAGCAACAGCTACCAATTTGACCCCCGACCCGGACCAATTTGACACTACAGAGACTCTCCTACCCACATTCTCCATCTAGGCCATGACTCTGGAATCCGTTAATAACCTTTATAAAGTAAATTTACAATAAAAGGCTGGCCGCCAAACACAACGCAAAATGAAAGGCAAATGGCGACGGACGACAACGACATCCAGCAGGGTCTCTTTTCCCATCTCTCTCTCTCTCTCTCACTTCCTTTGTCTGGTCTTTTGCGAGTTTTTCCTACTCGCCTGGTTTTTTTTGTTTTTATATCTGTTTTCTCTTCTTTTTAATTTTTTTTTTTTTTTTTTGTCGTGCCCTCGCGGCGACACGTTTGGCTTCCGTTGGATTTTTGCCGCGATTTCCTTGTAGTCCATTTTCAGTTTATTTTTTTTTTTTGTCATTTTTTGTGTCGTTTTTTGTGTTCCATTTTGTTCGTGGGCCCCCGCGTTGTGTTGGCCAAAAGTCAACCCATGAGCTGTGGCATTTTTAAGTAATTTTTATCGGTCAACTGCGGGCAGAAGTTGGAGGAAGTCCTGGAGAGAGAGAGAGCAACTGAATGTTGGCCTGGGGGCGTGGTACGGAGGGCAGTTACAAAAGGTTTTTCTGCGAAATTTTTTAAAGTTGTTACATGACAATCAAAACCAAAACCCAAACCCAACACAAGGTCAACGGATGCGGTCAATCTATGTGCTCTCTGTATCTCTCTCTCTGTCTCTCTCTCCCACTGTTGGTCTCTGCGTGTGTGTGTGCTTTGCTCTGTATGTGTGCTCGCTCGTCCCGTTGAACAAGTGACAAAATATGCAAGTATCAAACCACAAATTCTCACCCGTGAGTCCACAATCATTTTGACACTGGTTTTTCGGGTACGAGATGCGGCGCGGATGCGTATGCAGATGCAGATGCAGATACGAATGTCGAGTAGATGCGTTGCGTTACGTTTATGGATAGTGTTGCCTGGCAATCAGCCAGGCAGCCAGCCAGGCCAGAACATTCAATGAAGTCCTTTGCAGGAAATTGAAAAGTGCAACGCAAATTGCGTTCCGTTTTGGACCAGAGAGAGAGAGAGAGAGAGACACCGAGACTATACCGAGGCCAAATGGTTGACAATTGATTTGTATTTATGGTGGACATGTGCCAGCACATGCCACACATACCCACACACACACAAACACACCGCCACGTAATATGCCTTCCCTTTTTTTGGGTGCTGTGATTTAAAGACACTAAAACTGGGCGCATGACATGTTGCAAGATTTTTCGAGGTAGACATGCGATAAACTGGCCAAAATCCAACGTTAACTTGAAAATAGTACTTAATTATAAAAGAAAATGAATAGAAATTAGTTTTCTGATTGTCTTTTGAGTTTCTTATTTAACTTGAAAGCACTTTAGAAATCTACTAAAGTTCTGATCAATTTGGGATCATTAAAAATATTTTGTGGACACTTTGTATAAACCCATTTTAATGCGATCCTGAAAGGCTTCAAAAGCAATTGCTTGAAGTTTTCCAGATCTTAAGACTTATGTCTTTAAGTCAAAACAAAAAAAAAATGAAGTAAGTAAGTCGTCTCGCCGACTTGGATATCCCACACACCAGTAAAACAAATATTTTAAATTTGTAATAACCAATGCATTTTCGTATTTAAAAAAAACTGTTCACATGCTTTTTACAAGCATATCTCAGTATTTCGCTCACTCAAGCATATGAGCACCCTAGCGCCCCCACCAGCCAACGGCCAACTCCGGCCATATGGAAAAACGTTTATATGCATAACTTGGCTATTTTTATTCCGATTTTAATCAAATTTGGTGTTTCGATATATTAGTATCAAATTTAAGTGTGCTAAATTTGATTGCAAAAGGTAGAAAATTACGGGAGATAATCGAGTTTTTTCAAATTACGGGGGCGGAAAGGGGCGTGGCAAAATTTTTACACATCAAAAATGTGCGCAATTACTAAGCAAATATACATACCAAATATGGTGTCTCTAGCTAAAATAGTTTTTGAGAAAATCGGTTTTATTTGATTTGCGGGGGCGGTAGGGGGCGTGGCAAATTTTTTATAAATACAAAATGTGCGCGTTTACTAAGCAAATATACATACCAAATTTTGTGTCTCTAGTTGCTATGGTGTTTAAGAAAATCGGTTTTATATCATTTGCGGGGGCGGTAGGGGGCGTGGCAAACATTTGAAACAAACTCGATAGCGTACATATGACACGAGTCTACATACCAAATTTGGTGGCTCTAGCTCTTATAGTCTCCGAGATCTAGGTGTTCATACAGACGGACGGACGGACGGACGGACGGACGGACAGACGGACATGGCTAGATCGTCTCGGCTGTTGATGCTGATCAAGAATATATATACTTTATGGGGTCGGAAAAGCTTCCTTCTGCCTGTTACATACATTTTAGCGACTTTAATATACCATTTCACCCTATGGGTGTATGGTATAAAAACAGACTCTATTTGTTTAGTTCATTTCACCTCTCATGTTAGCTTGATCTAGGCAAAAATAAGAATTTTAAATTTGAGTTTTCAACGAAAAGGTTGCAGATTACTAAATTGTATTTTATAAAGACCCATTAAAGTTATTTTGTGACTTATTTTGCTACCAACATAGACAATATAATTAAACTTAAATGTTAAAACATTCAAAGAAGAACTAAATAACTTATATGTATGATCAATTTTCTATTAATATTGATTAATTATTAAACAACTAATCGAAGACTTTTTCTTTTATAGGCTCTGAAACGAAACTGATTGATATTACATAAATATTGTAGCATATTTTTTGTTGTGCAAATTGTTTTAAATACAAAGACAAAATTGTGCGTTTAAAAAAAGTCAACGCTCACGCTCAAGGGCAACTGGAGCAGTTTGAGCAACAACAACAACAACAGCCACAACACCAGCAGCAGCAACAACAACAACAACAACACCATCTGCAGCAGCTACATCATCAACATCAACAGCAGCAACAACAACACCTACAGCATCAACAACATCTGCAGCAGCAGCAGCAACAACAACAACATCATAATCTCTACAGCGGCAATAGCAATTACTACAACAGCAACAACAGCAACAAAATGCATTTAACTACAACAACAAGCAACACGACGTCATCGACGGTCAACAATAATACAAATAACAACAACAACAACAATACAAGTAGCAACAATAGCAACAACAATAACACAAGCAACACAAATGGCTCCAATAACAACAACAACAGCAGCTCCAGCAACAACAACAACAACAACAACAACAACAATAATAATAACAATACAGAACAAAACACACCACCCACACCCGCCCAACTGTTGAACGAAGCGTACACAAAAATGACATCAGACATTTTGGCCGAAAGGACACTTGGTGATTTCCTTACCGAACATCCTGGCGAACTGATACGGACCAGTAGTCCTCTATTCGTTTGCACAGTCCTGCCACCGCATTGGCGTTCGAATAAAACACTGCCGGTGGCCTTTAAAGTTGTCTCACTCGGCGACATAATGGATGGCACCATGGTCACCGTGCGAGCGGGCAACGATGAAAACTATTGCGCCGAATTGCGCAACTGTACCGCCGTTATGAAGAATCAAGTGGCCAAATTCAATGATCTGCGATTTGTCGGACGAAGTGGTCGAGGTAAGTCTAAAGAAATAGCTTAAAGTTTCCTTATCTTGATGGAATGACAAGCGAAAACACTTTAATGCAATGTAAATTTAAGAGCGTTTATTTGTTCGATTCGTATTCGTGATTCGGTGCGATTATAGGTATCGTTTATCAATGCAACTAAAGTAACTCTAAAAAAGTATGGAATTCAATATACGATTCCCTTTCAATATGCATCTATGTAGATCTAGTAGATTTTTTCATTAGAGTCTTGTGTTACTTAAATTGCCACCGAATGGTTGTTCGATTATTAGCCTAAGTAACTCTGAATCGACAAACGATAGCGATAATCGATGTGAATCTAGATCTATTAGAGTTACTTAAATGCTACTTAAATAGCCCACCAAAATAGTTTCTAGTTTAATGAATTTATTTACTTTTTTGCTCACTTTTTTTTATTTTTATTTTCTGGAGTGTGAAGACCAAAAAGTTTTCACTTCAAGTGCTTGGTCGGTCACCTCTTATTGGCTCTTGTCAGGCAGCACTTGAAAAGTTCTTTGTCCGTCCCCGATCCGACCCCGGGCCATGGGTTATGGGGTATGTTTTAGCTCGTGTTTCGGCTGCACACTTGAAACAATTTGTTCAATTATCGCCCGTTCCGTTCGTCATTCCGCTGAGTGGCAAAAGTTTTGTTACTCTTTCCTCTTTTCGTCTTTTTTGTTTCCGGGCCTCAGCTCTGCTCTCTTTTGTATTCGTGCACTTTTCGCATGGCTGTCATTTTTTCAGCTTTTTTCCCTGTTCGTTTTTTACAAAAATCCTTTGTATCCATTTAACCGCTTGTTAAGCACTGCACAAATTGTCAGGCAGTTCATCAGCACAGACTTCCAGTCATCCTCAGGCTCACTCAAATGGAACAGAGTTAAGCGATCACTTCTTTCGTTTAAAAGTTCTTTCAGATGTGTCATCTTTCAGGCAAAAATCACAAACAATAACCATGTGGAATAATAAAAAAAAAATGAAAACAAGGAATCAAACATCAATCCAATTTCGTCCTTTGCCACCTACAAACACTAATGGAGTATGTACTCCAATTTTACTCTATATCTCTCCCTTTCAACGCTGGTGAGGATGGTGAGTGGGGGGGGGTCAAGGCATACGCATCCGCTGCGGTAGAACCGCAAAAACCAAAGCCTCAACAGGCCAGCCAAGGGGGCACGAAGGCAGAAAGACAAAAAGGTCTGCTCTGGTCTGGTTTGGTCTGGTCTGGTCAGAGCCTCGAGGCTTGAACCGACCCGCACACACGAGATTCATTCATTGTCATCATTTGGCATGCCAAAGTGGAAGTGTTTGTGTCCTCATCTATCTCTCTCATTCGCATTTGAGGCGTTTAATTGTAAATTTCTCCATTCATTTAGGCCGAGACGCGACGTCAAACAAAACCAACATGGGCCATGAAGTCCTTTTTTTTTTTTTGCATGTTTTTGTCTTTTTCTATGTGTGTTATTTTTTTTTGTTTTTGTACTCTTGTATCAGTTTTATTTTGCATTGTTTGCATTGTTGCCTTTGACGGATATGGATTTTAAATAAAGCTTCATGCAAAAGTCCGGAAGTTAATCGTCATTTGGCGCAAAAAAAAAAAAAAAACCCCAAAGAACTTGCCTTAATTCCTTTCATGTAGTTTGTCATGTTAATTTAAAAGTTTCGAACGTCGATGGAGTTCAAGTGATGGCATTTTATAGTATTGCATAATAATGGCAGGCGGATGAGAGTCTCGAGGGTGGCTGCTGCTGTGGCTTGATGCAGATCATATGCAGCACCCGCACACATTGCATGTTGCATACCACGTTGCGTATGTGCGATATACACACCCACACACACACACACACACACAGGGAGAGTCAGAGTCATGACGATGACGTTGGCAGCCGCCATTTTGTTTGCTAATTACAATAACAAAATGCATGAGGGCATTCAGGGCCTGCATTTAACAGGGCGTCGGTGCTCTGTCGGGCAATTTAATTACCCAGGGCATCGATTTATTTGGGCCCGGCGCCCTGTGTTAGGCTACACTTTTAATTAGCAAAGTGCCATGCACATGCACGCACATTTTAGAGGGGTGTGCGGGAAGTGAGGACACAAAAGCAGTGCCAGTTGCTGCCTGTTACGACAGCTTGTCGCGGCGTCAATATATCTCCCCCCAACCACCCACAAAACCATCTAACCCACTAACCTTTCCTCTTCCCTTAAATCGAACGCGAACACACACACACACACACACACACACACACTCACATACATAGCCATAATCGAGTACAGGAGGGAGCTCAGAAGTTAACCGCCTTCTTTGCCTTAACTCCGGTTAGAGGTTTCTATTTCTCTCCCTCCCCATTCAAACACACACACACACAGAAAAAAGGGAAGCCACAAAATGAACTCCAAGACAAACAGCCAATTCCTTTGCTCCCCTCTTTTTTTCAAAAGACACCAAAATAAACGTCGAAACGAAAAAAAAAGACGCCAAGTAAGACAAACGACAAAGACAGCAAGCGACAAAAGGCAAGCAAGCAAGTGTCAAAAAGGAGGCGTTAAAAAGGCAACAAAGAAGAACAAAAAAAAAATACAACAAATATATATTTATACGAAAAGCAAAAAGTTTCCCCAGTCAACTGACACCTCTTTTTTTTGGTGAGGGAGCTGTGAAAAGGACACAAATGGATGAAAAGACTTGGCACTCAAAGTGGATTGAGGGTGAGAGTTAACCATCCTTCTCCCTCCGCCTCGTCCTCTTAGCTGACAAAATTCTGCACAATTTGCTTTTTCGGTCTTCTTTTTTTTCTTGTTTTCTGATTTCTGAAGGGGCTTAAAAGCAACAGGCCAACTTTATTCAGATAAAATATAACTGATGAGACATGGCGGAAGTTCATCATTTATTTTAGGGCAGAATAAGATAAACTATTCGTAATTTTCCATCACTCAATTTCAGAAGCGGTGTCGTTACCCAATACTATTCTCAAATCAAATAGAATTATGTGGCAAGGCTTTTGGAATTTTTAAAACTCATTTACTCTCTTTAGTAGCTTTTACTAAAGATGCAAGTCAAAAAACCATGTTTGAGGGCAAGTTACCAGTAATGAAAGAGCAATTTAATTAACCAACACTGTACAATCTTATTAGGTAGATCAGCGTGCCTGATCTTAACTCTTAAAATAGATACACAAAATTTTGATATTAACTTTTAAGTGAAATTAGGTTAAGACACTGGTACAAGATTAAATAGAATGTAAGGCTAAGTCGGGTTTGAACTGGATTCGAAGCTAAACCATTGAATGGCAAAGCCGATTGTAGAAATTATTTCAGTTTGAGTTCTGAGAGGTAAATCCAGTCTAAGCAAGTCTCCAAGCTTAGTTTCGATTGATATGTTGATATAATTTCATTTAGCTATTCTTTATGATTAATTTTCCATAAATTTTCACACGAGTCACATTTGCTCAAATATTTGTTTGAATCGAAAAGTGGAAATCGTCTAGGATTACTTATGCACATAGAATTTAATTGCAAAGCATTTTGAATTTGATGCCACGAAAAACAATTAAATGGTTAGATTAAGAAAGTGAAAGCGAGGCCAGCCACAAAAATTGACAGGCATTAGGAGGAGGAGATGAAGAACTTAATCGTTACCCCGCACTCAGTTCCCAACCATTTACCCCCATTCTTTCCGTGGCAGATGGGGCAAAACATTTGACACGTGTTTGCCATGTTTTGCTTTGCATTAGCCGCCATTGGCCCCCTCCTCTTGCCACCGCCCAACCATTCATATAACATACAACAAATTGATTTATGATGCCTGCTTTCTGGGCGTAAATTGACACGGATTTGCCATGAGGATTTGCCAGTTGTTTGTCGACAGGCTTTTCATTTAAAATGTCTTCCGACACATGTTAATTTTCATTTTATATAAATTTGCATTCAAGTTTTGCGTAATTTTAATTGAATTTATATTCTAGTTTTATGCCTTGCCATTAAATAAAGGGAATTAATTATAATTTCAACTAAATTCATCTGCTGTTGGCATGCCTAGTCTTTGTTAAGGATTTGCCAAGCCCTTCAAACCCATAGATACACACACACAGACATGCAGACACACACACACACACTTAGACACATTCACACACATATGGTTTTTGCTTAAGTGAAGATTTATTTCATTTGTGCCGCAGTTTTCTTTTAATTAACTTGTTACGCCTTACGGTTTCAGTCACGCCCCCTGTTTTTTTTTTTCTTTGTCATTGTCAAGTGTTGCCAGGACAAAGTGGGGAAGAGAGACAGAGATAGATAGAATGGGAGACAACTTTTCTTTCGATTCAATTAAAAAGCATTTTGCTGCCTTGCGTCCCTTTTTCCGTCCGGTTTGCCATTTTTTGTCTATGACAACGCGTCGTATGTGTAATATGTGTGTCTTAAGGAGTTTTTTGCCTCCACACTCGACGCCAACTCGCACAATTGTTTCCACGTGTCCTTTCATCCACTTCAGTTTCAGTTTGCTTTTTAAGTTGACAAACAAAGCGTAAATCATTTCGGCACATACAAAATAAACCGCCGACAGCCAGCGGGCGGGTCTGACAAGGGGGCGGCTTTCAGTTGGAGTTGCTTAACGCTAGAAGGTTGGCAAAGACTTACATATGTTCCTGTGCACACTCCACTGAATTGGGATCCGCCCCCCACCCCCCATACAGCTTCTTTAAAAGAAACAAAACCCAACGGAGATGAAACAAAAAAAAAAGCCAAGAAAAAACTTGAGCTATGTTTGCAGTTGAGACTTATACTCAAGTGGCATTTGCCAGCTTCTTTTTTATTCGAATGTCATGAGATGAGAGGGGTGGTGGAAAAACACTTTTAGTGTTCATTTTCCCCAAGTGAAGTTCATTGTTACGCAATTCTTTTCCATCTAACTCCCCGAATATTGTCCCTGATTTGGTGAAGAGATAAATAAATAGATAATTTTGTGGCGAAAATCAAAATATTCATGATCACACTGATCTCTTGAGCCTCTAAGATTGACTTAACTTTTAGTGGGATATTTTTTGGCCTTAGGTCCTGATTATTGATTTCTTTTCGATGGGCGATATATAGCAGCTGTTATTTTACACAGGCACTAACTACTAGTCACATCTATTACTTTCATTTTGTTTTATGATTAGTTTTATATTGTTTGTTTTATGATGTGACAATTCCTTACAATTGCGTGACTGCTAGACATTTATGGTAATAATTGTCATAAAATTGTTTAACATTTATTATTATTGTTGTTTTTGTTCTTGTTGTCATGTTTGCAGGGAAAAGCTTTACCTTAACCATCACCGTATCAACGAATCCACCGCATATAGCCACCTACAATAAGGCGATCAAAGTGACTGTCGATGGGCCACGGGAGCCGCGCTCCAAGACCAGTAAGTTGCCACTTAACCCTAAGCCAATTCCAAACAATAACGAAAATCACAACAACAAAAATAAAACACAAAAAACTCAAAAACAAAACCATATTCGCAAGTATTCAATTCACCAGTTCTTGGATTGTGTGAGTAGCAAAATCTAGCAAAGTGCTATAGAATGGGTTTTTGGCATTGTATTTCATTTGCAGGACAATGCAAAGCAATTTATTAGTTGCCAAATAGATGAATTGTCCTTTACACACACACACAGATGCATACCTTTATATACAGCAGAGGACTTCTGTATAATAGAACATCAGACAGAAAAACTATTAAAGCTTAGCTTCTCGTATATTAATAGACGACTAGAGATGACAATTCACAAGTCCAAGTTAGTTTACCTAAACAAAATCTATCCAATGAATTAATACTTTTTATTTTTGTCCAGATATTGATTCAGAAAATATTTATTTTTGCTGTATCAGTAGAAGTTTCCAGGAGTTAGTTTAATTTTAAATGAAAACAAGTGTCAAAGTAATGGTCAAATTTATTTTTATATTCGGTTTCGCTTTTTGAAGTTTCCATTGATTTATTTATTGAAATGAGCCCTCATTGAAACCTTATGAGTACTCAGATCAACCGAAGTTTTGAATACATTCATGCAGCTCTCTTCAAAAACATTTTATTCAATAAAAATTTCGTAAATTCATTGTGTTTTTCAAGCAAATATTTCTTCAAGTTTTATTGTTGTCTGATTATATTTTTCATGCGTAATTGAGTGAAAAGTTTTTTGTCAATTGTCTTTGGGCCATCTCTAGCTAATCTCTAGTCGAAATCTTGAGCAGGAATATTCATTAGTCAGGCCTCTTCCTACATTGAAATATATATTTGTACGTAGTTGTGTATGTGCGTGTGTGTGTGTGCACATACATATTTATAAGCATGCAAATATATTTTACTTTGCATATGTTTAAGACTGCAAAACAGTGGCAAAACTGTAGGCAATGGAAGGACAATGAACAAGAACAAGAACAAGAGGACAACAGTAAGAGTAAACGATTTCAGTTTTTGCCAACTTTTAGCAAGTTGTTGTCTGTGTGTAATCTGGTTTTTCAATCCATGAAATGATTTATAACCCAAAATGCCAGACAGAAAGAGATAGAGGGAGAGATAAATACACACACACATACACACAGAGAAAGAGAGAGAAAGGGAACGCACACACATGCATATTGCATAAATGGAAAATTCGGACGTGGGGTTCGACAACAACAGACAAAAGGTTATTATTTTATAATGAATACAATCCAAGCCGTAAAACTGTAACTGCAAAAGGGGTTTATACATATATATACATATATAGATAGATATATAGGTACATAGAGTAATGCCTTTAAATTGGTAGGGAGGGGGGCATTTAGTTCTTGTATGTGTGTGTATAAGTTGGCAAAAGTTTTGCCCATTGTCATTTCACTTTCAATACTTAAGCGAGGGTTAATGTTTCCTAAGATTGAATAGTTCAGCATTTTTAGTTGTTGATGTGCAAAAATCTATAAAGATACACACACACACACACACACACTGACACACTGTGAAGAGAAAACCCTTTTTAAGCTAAGAACAGATAATTAAAACTGAAAAAAACTTAGTGTTATCCCTTTTAGGACAGCAACAACAATTCCATTTCGCCTTCGGCCAGCGACCATTTCACTTCTCGACGGATCCATTATCTGGTTTTCGTATGCCACCAATTGGCAATTGTCAGAGTAAGTATTTATTCCACAATATGCACTTGCATTTTATATACATATTTTTTTTTCAAACTTTGTTTTTTTCTATTAAGTTGCAAAACGTTTAATTAAAGACTTGCTGTGGGGCTTTAAAGCCCAAAAAAGTAGGCAACACTTTTTTCGATTTAGCCATTTTATGTGCGTGTGTGTATGCATATTGGTTAATGAGCATAAACAATACAAAAACAACTTTCAAATTTTCTACCCTTTTGCCACTGATTCCTTCCCTGACCCTTCCCTTTCAACCACTGCCATTTATACGTGGTTTTTTGTTTTTCTTTTTTTTTTTGTTTGTTGGTCGATTTTTTAGTTTGTCGCTTGTTCTTGTTGTTGTTGGCGTTGTTGTTGTTGTTGCTGTTGGTGTTGACCATTTGAATGCGGTAAAATTGCGGGTCACCTTGCCATAAAGGATTTTCATGCTAAGTGGCTTTGTTGTTGCTTTTGTTGTTGGCTGTTAAACTATTGGCCACTTTATTTAACCGAAAGTTTACTACACAAACAAATAAACGTCGGTCAAAGTTCAACAAAAACAACACAATAATAATATAAAAAAAAAGAAAACACACTAGCGCTATGCTATTGAATCAAAAAAAAAAAATAAATCACACACAAACATATTTAATAAAATATAACACCATCAAGTTATGGTCACAAAAAAAATAATAATAATAATAAACGACAATCAAAGATTAAATTTAATATACAGATTTCAATTGGAAACCCATCAAAAATTAAATATCATATTGACAATATTATTTGGTGTTAAAACTAAACCTTTAAAGAAAATTGTGATAAACGAAAATTGGACGTAGGGGTTAAGTTTCTAGTTATCCACAGCGAGAACAAACAGTTGCGAATTCTTAGAAGAGAGAAAAGATTTTACCTATAAAACTAGTCAAACTACGAAAAATGATGAGCTAGAAGAAAGAACTTTCGTTTATAATGTTAATGCAGATTTAATAGATAGATAGATAGACAAAAATGAGTAAAAACTGATTTCAGGAATTGATGCTTCTTAATTAAAAATAAATAAAAATTTCAAGTGTCTATTTTTTAGTTCTTTAAAGATAAACGCTTGGCTCTTCTTGGTATTTTGCAAACCAAAATCAATATTTAACATTCTTGAAGATTAAAAATTTTGTAAAATGGTCAAAAGAAGATTTACGAAAGTTCGAAATATGTCTTAAACTACTAATTCTTGAGCCTTGGCCAAGAGCATGGCCATTTTGGCAGGTGTACAAAAAACTTCTTCAATTTTGTTGTCTCCAATTACGATCCAAGCCCCCAATTTATGTTCCTATATGCTTTTGGGTTAATTCGAATATTTAATGAAGGGGTATATTCTAGTCGCTTAAAAAAATTCTTTGCTTCTTGTGGCCTGACTTTTCTTCTTTTTTTCACCTTACGTGTGTCAATTTTGCTATTTAAAATCAATAATTAATTGTGTGGCCAAGTGTGCAAATTGTTTTTTCTGCTTTTGTTTTTTATTGTTTTTATCTCTCTCATATTTGTTGTCTAGTTGAAATAAATTTAATTGTACATTTTAAAATGCATTTATATTAAATTTGATGTTTCAATTTAAATTGACAATTAATTGCATTACAAGAACAAAAACAAAAGCCTCGGGCAAAAATAGTTGCCCCAGGCATAAATAAAATGCAATAACAAAATACAATATAAAAAACGACAATTGCAAATCTATAGATATATAAATCTACATATAAAATATACATACATTTGTAGGTATATATTTGTAGTGGATATGCATAAATAAAATTGAGTTATTATTATTATGAGAAGGGTAAAACAAAAAAATATATATATTGGCAAACATTCAAATGAAGCGAACGTCTGCAATTAAATTAAGTAAAATTTGCAGAATTGCAAAAATTAAATGAAAAATAATACAAAATATTTAAAGAGTTCTTCGATTGCATACTTGGCTTAACAGTTCTCAATATCTCAATCGAATTGATATATAGATTAACAATGATTAAATACCCATCATTGAATGTTTTTAATTTAGTTTTGTGTGTTCAGTTTAGCCGAAGTGAATACATATAAAAGAAATTAGGCTCCATTTTTAGTGATAAACATATCCTATTCAATGAGTCTTTTTAGTGTCTTATTACTTTGCCTCCCTTTTTACACTTTCAAATGGTCTCCTTGTTTGTTTTAGAGTGAATTACTTGCTCGATTTTACTCACCTTTATTGTGCTCTGTAAGGACATAAAAATATATTAAAGACTCCAAAATTATTCAACACAGATAAAGCAAATAACAAAATTTAAGGCTAACGCTGTGTATAATTAAAACCAAGCTTCTTAAAAGAATTGAAACGGATTAAAAGTCGGAATCATAAGCAACAAAAGGATTTCTTGGTTAGGACACAATTTCTCCCGACAAAGTAATCATTTAATTAGAGTAGTCAATTCTATAAAATGTTATGTGGATACATCGATAATGAAACCTCATTTCGATAACATAAAAATAAATCGATAACAATACAGATCTGCTGAAGTGATCTAGTTTTAGCTCATGTTTAAAAGAGGTAATACAATAAGAACTTTTACGAATTGTTGAAAATTCTCTCCCTACTTTGTCTCTCCCAATTACTTTTCAATTGGCCTGATTTAACAAGCAGGATATTAGAAATAATGTCTCCCGCTTCAAATTGAAAGAATTCAAGTTCAAAAGATGCTTGAAAACATGATATAAATACGTTGCTGTTACTATATTATATGGAATTATTATAGTAAGTAAATGCATTATCAAATGCATCAATATGGTCATATATTTTCGATCCATTAAGGTGCTCAACGGCCCACATTGATACATTTTATGTATACCGATATATGTATGTACATATGTATCTATGTACATATAAAATAGCTGGTCACAAGTAAATAATGATTACTGAAAGCGTCTGTTGATACTGATTACCCCATAAATTAATTGTAAATATGCAAAAAGGCAAAATAACCTGAATTATTTATTAACAAAATTTTATTGACAGTCGCTGCTTGACTTAATTACTGGCATATATTTTATTAAAATTTCGAAAATGTAAAATCAAATATATGTAAACGCCCATTGACAGAGACAGAGAGAGAGAGAGAGAGAGAGGCAGAGTAACTGAAACAAAAATATAAAATGGCAAACAGAAAAAAGAAAAAAAATTGCTATATTTTAGTGGCAAAATGTTGAATACATATTTCAATTTAATTTTCAAAACGTAAACTTTCAAATGTTTAGAATTGTTTTTGCAATCCCTTTGGCCACTCGAATACCTTGTTCCATTACTCCTGTTTTGTGGCACAATTTGGTTGTTAATAATTCAGATGTACCAAAAAATATGTGAGCAAATAAAGTCAATCAGTGTGACAACAAACAAGCGGACCAGACCAGACCAGACCCGAACCCAAACCCCAAACCTCAGTCCAGTTTGCTAGTAACCAGAATTCATCCCATAACCCACAACAGCAGCAACAGCCAACATTCACAACAACAACAACAAGAACAACAACAACAACAGCAACAACGACAACAACATAAAATTGTACACAAAAAGCCACGTAATTAATGGAGGTAGAAACATTTAAGCCAATAGCATTAATAAAGCCACCACAAAATCAATATCCGGCTACGAAAATGCGCCGCCGTCGCCTATAAAAACTAATTAATAATTTCCGAATGGGCTATTAATTAAGCCTAATTATCTGTGCATGGGTCCGGGTCGAGATTTTTGGTCCTGATACTGATCCTATTCCCTCTTAGGCCCTTCACACCCACTTACTACCCCCCCATAAATAGAGACACACACACACAGATGAGCCGCAATCTCTCTGGTTTTGGTTGATGTTTTGCCCTTAACTAACCAAACTAAGTGAAATGAACTATGTACGATCTCCATTTCAGGTGCCAGCAATACACATTGGGGCTATGGTTCAGCGGCATCGGCTTATTCACCCTATTTGGCCAGCAGCGGATTGTCATCGTGTACTACCCCAACATCGGCACAATTTAATAATCCGGCATTGGGTTTTACCTGCTCATCAAATGATCAGAGTAATAATCAAGATTTTGGCGGTGCCACCAATCGTGATTGTGTGCCAAGTAAGTAAATATTTTTCTCTCTCTCTTTCTCTCTCTCTCTCTCTCTTCTCTCACTCTCTAACTTACGGAAATACTTTGTTCCAGTCTTGATAGATATCTAACATATTTCTATGGTCGTTCTGGTTTCGATTGATTCTTTTTGCAGTGCTACCCGATTCGACAGCCAGTGATTTGGATCAGCATTTGAGCAGCTTGGTGGGCTCAACCAGTGGCCAAATGACCCATCATAGTCTCCTGGGTGCCACCGGGCAGACATCCATCTCATCGACGGTAAATGGAGCAAGTGCTGGCGGCGCCACAGCGGGCAGTGTGACTGGCGGTGGCGCTGCGGGCAATGGTGGCAGCGGTGGTGGTGGTGGAGGTGGAGCAACCAACTCAATTCTTGTGCCACGATATCACACAAACGCTAGCAACAATGATTACAATGTGCATTCCAGTCAAAACGGCCCACGAAGCTTGAGCGATTCATCGCAGGCCGAATCACCTGTGCAGGAGGATCTATTATCGACAAACACACCAAATTTGGGTGGCAGCGGCAGTGGGGCAGCCAATGGCGGTAGTGGGGCAACTGGCGGTGGCACTGCTGGCACCGGAAGTGGGATCTCATCACCCGGCTCGGGGGCAGTTGGAGCCGGCGGTGTTGCCTCCATGCTGGTTGGATCCAATCAAAATTTCCAAGCCCATGTGTCTCAGCATGTGTCCGCTTCATCGGCCTATGTGAGTGGTGGTGGCGGCGTTGGTGGTGGTGGAGGTGGCGGTGGCGGCGGTGGTGGTGGAGGTGGAGGCGGCAGTGGTGCTGGCGGTGGCAACGTTCAACATGGCACAACCAATGGTGGTGGCTCTCTCTATCCCGTTCTACCTGCCAGCCTCCTCTATTCGCAACTTTATACGGCTGCCAATCAATCGGCTCACGGTTTCCATTCGCACACTCTGGCCCCGGCCCATGCCGCGGCCCATTCACCGAACTCCTCGGTCCACGGGGCCGAACTGCAAAGTGTCATGGATCACATTAGCAATGTGGGGGTGGGGGTGGTGCGCCATCAGCAGCATCATCACAACATTATGTCAGCAGCCGGCGGTGGTGGACTGACCCATCCGGGGGATCTCACACTGATTGGCAATTGTGGGGCATCGGTGCGAAATATCGAAGATGGCAATGTGACAAATCGACAGGTGGCCGCCTTAGCTGCCCATCGCGGCCACCACAATCCCACTGATAATGGGGGCAGCGTTTGGAGGCCATATTGAGGTCAGGTTTTGTGGTGCGGCTCTGCGGTTCTATAGTGTGAGGAGGTGGAGGAGCATCACCAAATTTTCGGCGACTATTAACAAAGAAACCCAATGTCATTTTCCAGTTTGGATGACTTTTTGTATATAATCATAGGCAAGGCAAACGGTGGGGGAGGGGAGGTGGGGAATCAATGCGCCAGCGGGGTCTTCAATGTAAATATAAAATAGATCTATATATCTCTTCTTTTTTTTTAGTAGAATTTGTTGCCAGTTCGTGTAATAGAAGTTAGCTAAATAAGAAACTAAATACTTAGCAAATTGTAAAACAAACCAAAAACAAAACTAACACAAACCACAAATTTTGGGCAAATGTCAAAGTTTTCAATAAAATATATATAAAATTGCTATATGTATTATGATCAGACAAAAACTGTTTAACTAATTCAGGAAATTGAAGATTTAATCTGAATATATATAAAAAATTTCCTTGTACATTATTTTAAATATTTCTGCCAAAAACATTTGCCCAAAACAAAAAAAAAAAAATTCAAACACACATTTTTAATAAAGTAAATTAAAGCAAGAAGAAAAGAAAATTTAATATTAGAAGGCATTGGGTCTGCTTTTCCTCCAATCGCTCTCTCTCTCTCTCTCTCTCTCGTTCTATCTCTTTCAATCTGTCTTATATGTAGAAATAGCAGACCCAGGCAGGCCCATGGTATGCCCGATCCATAAGACATAGTAACCAAAGATAAAATAAAAGTTTTTAAATTAGTGCTAAAAAAAAAAAGAAAACAAAATAAACAAACAAAGAGAAACAATGAACATATGAAAAATACTCAAATTTTATTTATTCTGTTGGTTTTGCATTATTTGGTCTCTTTCTTTTAGTTTGTATAATAAAAGTTGCTAGGGGGTCAATTGGGTGAAGAGGTGTAGAAGGGGGGGGAAAGTATGTGGGGATGAGCCGATGTATATGAGTTCCTAAACCCGTAATCCATGTTCGTGAATTTGTTTACTGTTCATTTCATGTGCTTCGATATGCGTGTATGTGTATTTTAAATGTGTATAAAACAAAAACCAACAAAAAAAAAACAAAAATTTAAAATAAAGATCATCAACCTAAATACTATGCAACTACAAAAACAAAAACAATGTGCAATGTAAGCTAAACTAAAACTAAATCTAAACTAAAGCCACAGCAAAAAATTAATGAAAAAAAAAAACAAATAATTTATATATATAAATATATATAATTTAATATAATATACATATATACAAACCTATTATATCAGTCAGTTTATAATAACTATCCAAAAAGCGATAATTGTATGTGTCTGTGTGTTGTTTTTTTTTTTTTTAACTAGCAACTAAGTGAGTAATGGAAAATAATAAATTTTCTCAACAAATTTAGCACTCGATAAAAAAAGCGTAAGACGAAAAATTAGTCAGAGAAGAGGAAAAAATAAGCTGGTCATAGTTTTTAGAAAGCAATTAAAAAACAAAAACAAATACACCCATAAAGAAATAATAAAAAAAATGTCCAAATGTAGCACATTCTTAAAACTAAAACAAAAAGCGATAAGAAATTAAAGAAGAGAAAACAAAAAACAAAAATATGCATAAAAAAATTCAAAAGTAAAATTGATGTATACCAACAAATGGCAAAAGTCTATGTATAATTAGCAAAAAGATCCAACAACAAAAATTTATATATATATAGATATATATATATAGATATATGTATGTTTAAACATAATCTCAAATCCACACACAGTTTTCTTTGCATTCAAATTCAAATATGTAATTGCAAGCAAAACTTTTTGTTTTCATTTCATCACAAAACAACAAGAAATCTCTAAATACATAGATATAAAAATGCAACAAACACAACACGAAATGAAAAATGATAAAAGATTTAAACAAAATATTGAAATTCAATAACATATTAAATAAAACTATAATAAAAAAAAAATTAAATGAATACCAAATAGTTATTATTTCTTGGAATTGAAAGGCATTTGCAGGTGGATTTTTTTTTTTTTTGACAAGACACGATCATTGAGAAAATCGTTCCAGACAATTTGTTGTTAAACCATTTTCTGAAATTTTAAGATACTCAGTGGAAAGTTATTTACCTAAAGTCATTCAGACTCAAGCATAAAAAGCTTATTAAACTAAAAGCTATTAAGTCAAACTTAATATTTGCATATTCGGTGTTTTTTTTTTTTAAACCATCTGATGCCCAAATCTTTTGCAGAAAAAATTGAGTTAGAGTTATGTTTGCCAATGCTTCAAAGACTTCAGAATACTTTTGAATTTGCCAATATTTATTAGGGTATTGATTAAAAAAGGGTATGGTTTTCAAATTTTTTATGTTATCTTCGCAGTTTGATCATGACATGAACTTGAACTATTTTATTTGCAAAACCAAGGTAATTTATAAATTTTATACTTTAAAGGAGACTCAAAAAACAATTTCTTGATTCTTCTAAGTCTCATAGTAACAAATATACCGAATCTAATGATGACTTCAACTAAATTGACTTGCATAAGGGAGAAATTTTATAGTTTTTAACAATTTAGAGTAGAAAATGAAGTTGAAATTTTACTGGAAATCCATAAAAGATTTCAAGCCAGAGAAATTGTAATAATGAAGAAAAAGAAAACAGAAGCAGAACGATATGTTTACACTTTTAACGACACAATCGGGGACAATCAGGAATCGTGAATGTTGGCAAAAAGGTAAAATTATAGCCCCGACTAGCTTCTAGATATATGTATATAACTTGACTGCGGTTTAGATTGGTGGCGTTGGCGTTGGGCGGTGACGGTGGCATATTGGGATATCGGGCAGCATCGACGGGCTACGTGTAATTTTCTGCTCAATTTATTTCACATTGTGGCATCCAATTAAGCTGCAAACCGGCAGCAGCAGCCAGACAAAAAGGGGATGATGATAAAGTCCATAAAAATACATACATTCTCATTGAATGGACTAGCGACTACAACGACGACAAGGACGATGCCAAAAGCAAGAAGCTCCACCAGCGAAGCGTAACAAAATTGCCAGAGAACGAGAGAGAAAGCAAAGATGGAGAATGGAGAATTGGAATTGACATGGCGGAGTACACACACAATAGATGGACGCCACAGGATATACATACCTGTATATATATATATAAATGGAGGAGCGATAACCGCAAACCAGGTAGCCAAGCAAAATAAGGTAAGCATGAAAGAGAATCTATAGACTTAAAGGTGGAGAATCTAAATTAGACGTTAACTCCCAAACATCCATTCACCATTATTGACGGGACAGACTTTTAATTATTGCGTCCTGAAGATGTTTCGCATTGCAAATTAACAAAGTCTTCCTCACACTTTCTTTTCTCCATTCGTTCTGTTTAAAATGGGTATGCAAATAATTAAAAATTCTATTCATTACTAAAATTTCAAACCCTGGCACATGTGAGATACTCGAAAATGTAGCTAAGCGAATTAAATGGAATGGGTGGAAAGGGGAGAGAGAGAGGAAACCACTTGAGACGCTGATTTAGTCCTTCTTTAAAACATTCTTTCCGTTTCCTTCTTCGTGCCTGGCATATTAACACGTTGCATAGATGAATGTGAGGATGTGAACCAAAGCCCAAAATCCCTTGGCAACACCAATGAATGAATGACTGTATGTGTGTGTGTGTATGTTTGTGTGGGTGGGTGGATGGATGGATGGGGAATAAAATGAGTGTAAAACTCGAGCCCTTTGAGTGAGTGAGTACTCTTGTTTGTTGCATATTCCTCACTGAGCTCCTGTTGCTTGTTTGTCTTACAATAAAATTCATTTTTCTTATTAGCTGTTTGCCCTTTTTGAGGGCCTTAATTAAGGTGATAAAGCAAACAAGCCGCTTCTCGCTTCTCGCTTCTCGTCTTCTTCATCGTCTTTGTCATCATCATCATCAGCAAGGCACAAGCAACATGGGAAATCGTCATAAAAGTTTAAAGTGCCTCCTTATGTTCCCAAAAAGGGTTACTCGAGTCGTTATATGATATTAGTGAGTATATTTTAGGATAAGTTTCAGTTTCATTGCCAAACAATGACAACTGCATACTGGAATCTGTGTGAAGTCAATCTTATCTATATGGATTTGGATAAATATGGCCAAATGGGCGAGGATTATTGGTTATAGAGTAATTAATTAATTAATGAATGAATGGTGAAAACACGTTTGATTAAAATAATCTATTAACGATTAAGAGAACTGGAATGACAAAGAGAGAAGATCATTACTATTCGACTCCTAAAATAATTAATTCTTCTTAGGCAACCCTCGCTAACCATACTTGTTTCGTTTTTTATACACCCACACACATATACATATGTATGCACACATATTTGTCTCACTCATAACGGCAATAATCTTTTTAGCTCGCTTCATTTGCTTTTGCCCCCCCATTAAAACTTTCGTCATGTCTCAATTATGCATGAATGTGTGTGAAGTGGAGTAAAGAGAGTGTATATTTGATTACAATACCAATTAGAATGGTGAGTCTTCTGCCCCCCGTCCCGCCCCCTCACTCAATCAGTCACCGGAAGGACAGGGCCAGAATACATTTAATTAGCAAAGTCTTCACTCCGAATTTACTTTGTTTTTGTATTAATGTATTTTTTTTTTAATTTTTTTTTTTCGGCTGTTGAAACAAAGAAAACAAAAATTTGTGAAATAACAAACTTTTCAATTATACGTATGTACATAATACCACAAGAAGAATATACAAAGGAGAACACAAAAACCCAAAAAAAGAACAAAAAAAACCCCACAATAAAGGCAAACTGAAATGAGAACTTGGTGTGACCATTAAAATAATGCAGTGATTTTTATGTTATGCACTCCGACGAACTCCGAACTCTGACCTCCGATCTCTGCCTTTCACATTGGTGTTCAGCTCTTGCTTTTTGCTTTTTGGAATAAATGAATGTAAATCTGCAAAATATTTAACGGCTGTTAAATTTTTGCACCTTTTTCAAACACACACACACACACACAAAACATACAAGCGCACATGCAAATAAAGGTATGGAGTATGGAAAACATTCTTCTTTGCGGTTTTACATTGTTTTTCTACACTTCCTTTTTGGGCTGGCGTTGCATTTTTGGCATTCGCGCTTTGACAGAGATCCCAGTCCAGCCTCAATCCTCAATCTGTCTCTCTCTCTCTCTCTCTCTCTCTCTCTCTCTCTCTCTCTCTCTTTTGCTGCATTGGCTTTTGGGTTAAAAGAGCCAAACGAAAAGGAATACAAGGTATGCCAAAAAGGAATAAAATCACCCATTCAATGAATAAATTAAAAACAAAATCAACCCTGCAAAACTATTGCCTACTTAGCAGCTGAAAAGTTCGACAATGGTTAAAACTACAAAGATTTAACAAAAATTGCCATTTAATTTTGAATTAACAATAAGTTTATAGTCATTGTTCATTGCCTCTTTAAGCATTGTCAACTTAAACCTGCCTTCCTACTAGCTAATATTTTGTACCTATGCATGTCTATATGTAGGGCTGAAAAATGTCCTGTAAAAGGAAGTACAAACAAACCCATGTATTTGCAGTCCAGATTATGCCGCAGCTGGACATTCGTTCGACAGTTGTCAAACGTTTGTCATCTGCAATAGCGGAAAATTTTGCACATGTCGGAGAATTTCACAATGATAGATGGAAATCTGAAAATCATAAAAGTTCAAGGGCCTAACCTATGTAACTTCGATATCTAATAGTTTCTGGGTCTTTTGTGTGTGAGTGAACAAAATTGAAAGGAATCCATTCAGTGAGTCAGTGGATATGTTTTTTGACTCAATCACTTCTTCACTCAGTAACTCACTTGTTCATTGTCTGACTAGTTCAGATCTGATCTGACTAATTGAATTGACAAGAAAATGCTTTAATTGCTGCAAACTTTCGACGAGCCTTAATAAATCTTTTAACAAGAGTCTTAGAACTGATCAGGTACCTCAGAGAAGAATAAAGTTAATACAGAATGAATAAAAGAGTCAATGAGAGTGGAATTAAATAAAATAACTCATTTACTCATTAAATTATTGAGTCGTTTAAGTTGATCATTGAAATGATCATATAATTCCATTTTGTGTTTGCATTTAAAGTTTCAAAAATACTCAAAATCGATAAAAATTCATATTTGATCTTAACTTATACCTTAACATTTTTGTAAGTCCTATTTTTTACCACATGAAATTTGCTTTTGAGGATTGCCACAAAATCTTTGCACTAAATTAAGTGCTTTGTTTTTTATTTTTACTTTTTTCTTTTTTGAATATATGTACCTATATTTGTATATTTTAAAAAGGCAAATTTAAACAGTTTCGAACATTTGTGTCTAGTCTGTTTCTCCCTTCGCATCGATCTCTTTCTCTCTCCCTCTTTCCTCTTGTCTGTCTCTGTCTATGTGTGAGTGTGTGTGTTTGTGTATGTATATGTTTAGTATATAGCTCTAGTCAGGCAGCTGTGCAAATGCAATCAATTTAGTAGCAAATTGCATAATTCGACTTCAATAGAAATTTTCGTGCATTGCAGCAGCCATGGCCTAAAATGTTGCCCAAAGTGTCGCCTCCTGTTTGTGTTTGTGTCTCTGAGTTTGTGTGTGTGTGTGCGTGCGTGTGTGTGTGTAGTCGTGCATTAAAATTAATTAGATTCGAGGGAGTAATTCCAGCGACAACCGCACGAATTAATTGATTCAAATCAATATTCGGGCATTTTCGGGCCATGGCGGCGACGGCGGCCTCTCAAAACGGAAAACCAACCAAAAATTTCCCCTGCCTACCAATCACTTCATCTCTATCCTGACCCGACAACGGTGGGCGTCATTGCCGCTTTGCAGTGGCCACACTAACAAACCATATTGAATACGTGCTCCAATCGTTAAGAGTTGAGTTTGATTTGCGCCTGACAGTTCTCTGCTACATATACATATACATATGCCCATGTCCATGTCAGGGTCCTTTTAACCCCCCCTTCCGCCTATTGATGCGACACTTTTCCACTTAGTCTCCCACCAACTCCACCTCTTCCTCCCTCTCATTCTACCATTGCACGCGATACTCATGTTTTAGAGGAAAAACTGCAAACTGATTGCCTGCTGGGGAGAATTTGTGGCCAACATATCCATGTAGGTACACATTTATACAAATATATGTGAAAATCCGATTTCAAATGCATTCAGATTTAAATATTATGGTGGGCAGAATAAAAAAAAAAAAAAAAACCAACGAAAACACATAGCAATTATTTAAGAGCAACTTTGATGGGTTTTTACTTGTCAACCTTTACTCTCTTGATTTGTGATTCGATTTGATCTTTTGTTTGAAAATGAACCTTAATTTGACTTATTTAAATGGCCTGCATTGTTGTTTCGAAAATTTCGAGTTAAGTAAAAGAGAATAACATTTTTTATTCTATGGAAACTTTAATGTTCATCTCAAATGTAGTTAGATTGCTTTGATTGATGATAAGTAGATTTGAACAAATTTCACTAAATTGTTGGTTGCCTTTTTTGTTGTTGTTGTTTGCTTGTTCAAAATTTTTGCAAAATGATTATTCATATTGAATTGGCTTTTATTATAATTATTGTTGTTGTCTCTGTCATTCAATTGGCAACAAAAATAAAATCATATTTCATATTTAATAAAATGCATTTCGCATCATGCAAATAATAATTATATTCATTAAAAGCCAGGCTAAAAATTTTAAGTAATATATAAACTAAAAAATGCCCTGTAGTTTGTTTCAATTGGTAAGGGAAAGGCAAAATCAAGGTGTGCATGAAAAAGACAAGACAGGAAAGTGAAAAAAAAATTACAAATTTAGTGTATAATTTAGAAATTGGTTAATCAAAATAAATTATTCAGAATAGTATCCAGAATGAAAAGCAAAACTTTCCAGAAGTTAGAGATCAACTATCAAACTTTTCATATGCTGAAAAACTTTTATCAAAGGCGTTTTCGATGACCTGAACTCAAAGAAAAGATCTCGATCTTGCGGTCTATATAATGGATATACTATACTCAAATACATGACAGATCCACGATATACCAATTGATTCTATGACAATAAAGGGTATAAACAAAAAAAAACAAAAAACCAAAACTAAAAAGAGAATGAAAATGAAAACCAAAATTCAAAATCAAAATAAATAAATTCAAACATTCAACTATTTATTTACCCATAAAAAATCACACACACAGAGATAGGGGGCAGCAGAGAATGAGGTGTAGAAGAACGATGGAGACAATATGTAGAAAGATAGAGGAGCTAGAGAGGAGGCATGGACATAAAGGCAGCAAAAAGTGCCAGTGCCAATGGCTAAAGCCACACAAAAGGGAGACCAAAAACAAATATTGTTTTGGCCATGTTTTGTTTTTTTTTGTTTTAACATTTTTCTCTTAGTTTTTTTTTTTTGGACATAAAACTAAATGCGATCATTTCCCCAAAATTGGGTGTGTGTGTGTGTGTTTATATATAAATGTAGATATGTATTTTTAATGTATGATATGATTTGAATAACATTTTTGGCGGCCACGTCGCGTCCGAAATGATTTGAAAACGTTTTGCGGTTTTTCGCGAGTTGCAAATCATTTTAATTAAAATATCAAAATTAGAAAATGGAAAATGATTACATTATTCATTAGTTTTCATTAGCCATTTGTTGGCTCTTTGGTCATTGCTGGACTTGCTGTTGTTGTTATTGTTATTATTATTGTTGCATTATTGCATTTTAATACATGTGGCGCCATCTAGTGTCGTCCATGAAATATCCGAATTGAAGAGGTAAAAGGCCAATGAGACGCTAAATTCAATTTTTTGAATTTTTTTCCATCTCCCCGCTAAATAAAGAAAAAAAAAGCTTGCAAAGTTTTTCCAGTACCAAAAAAAAAAAATTCTCAAAGTAAACGTCTCAAGACATGGCCAAGAAACTTCAGGGTATGTTCTTACTTTCAACAAGTCCTTGCTCAAGACGTGTGCGTATGTGTGTGTTGGTGTGCGAGTCTGCGCACTAGACTTCTACGTCGTACACCCCTCGTAAAGGACATGGACGAAGGGTAACGCGTTCGCGCTTCTTTTTCAAGTCCAAGTAGAAGACGTTAAACTTTTTTCTCTTGCTTATTTCTTTTTCGTCCCCCTTTTTATTTTTTTGCGTACTTGTTAGCTTTGTGCATTAATTCTGATTTTTTCCCTTCTAAACTGTTTACGCTTACAGCAATAGATGGCGCCACAAGCAAAGCTTTTATTGTACTTAAATTGTTCTTGAGTTTTCTTCGTTTAATAATTTCAATAAGTTTGATTTGATAATCATTTTATATTGACTGAACCAATCAATCTAGTCAGGCATAATTCTTTCTAGAGTGTATTTCTATGTGCGTATGTGTGACTGTGTGAGAGAGAGAAAGAGACACACACACACACACACACACTAATGTTCATGTTAAGGGTAAGTGCGTAGACTTCAGCCAAGCGTAAGGCATTTCGACCAATTATAAGTTGCGGTTAACCGCAACATTTATTCAAGAAAATGTTCGGCATCGATGCTACGGATAATGCTGAGTGTAAGCGAGATGGCTATATGTGTGTGTGGATTTACTAGGTATGTGTGTGTGTGTGTGTGTGTGTGGGGTGGGTTGCATAATACTAACTGGGCTGGTTGGTGGTTGAGGGGCAAATAAGATATGCCCAAAAACTCTTCCAGAAGTGGTGAAATTTATCTATTTATATGTATGTGTTTTTTCTCTCTCAAAATTTTTGGGGAGTTTTTCATTAAAATTTTTGGTTTTTTGGCCAACTTGGTTTAATTATTTAACGGTTAGCCTCAAAATACATAGAAAAGGTAAAGGATTTATCCCGAAAGAGAAATATCAAACCAACTAAATGCTAATAAAGTATATTTAATCTTAATGAATCAGTCAAAATATAATGGATATCTTATGTATAAATCAGACCTATTATAATAATATATGATATGAGACTATATAACATATGTACATATGATAATTATCATCATCTAAATCAAATGCTTTTTAGCCTTCAGTTCGATAGTTTTTTTTTCGTTTTCTAAAACTAAGATCATTAAATTTCTTTCTTTATTTTGATCTTTTGAGAATTTTAAAAATGTTATTGAAATATACAAAATATCCCCCATCTCTCTCTCTCTCTCTCTCTCTATGCCTCAGTTAGTTACATGTTTCGTTTTGTAATTTACTTTCGAATGGTAAATGTGGTTTACTTTGTATGTATGTATATTAATTCATCATCAAAGTTTTATGAAAATTTTCTATTTTGCTTTCGGTTGTATTTTACTTATGTTTGATTGATTGACCATCCAACTGTCAACAGATTTCTCTCAAGCGAAATATTTTAATAAATCCATTTGCAATATTTGGCAAGACAATCAAGAGAGAGAGAGAGAGAAACACATACAAAAAAAAATAACGATGGAAAGCGTATCGTTTGTTAGCCAAAATGTCAAACTCATACACGGGGCAATAACACACAGTGAGAAATTGTTATTAGCTTTTTTAATTGAGACTAAATTTGTATGATATGAAGTCTCACTACAGTTTTTCTATAGCTTTTCTTAAGAGATCTAGAGAAAATCAACGAAGCCTGCAGCCGTAAAAGATATATTTCATTTCTTTCTTTCAGTCTTTGGAATCAAAACTCTTAAGAACTAATTTTTCAGGTTTAAAATCTGAAGTTAAAGAAAAAGGAAAAAGATCTTTATAACTGAAATGAAAAAGTAGAATCCATTTAGTACATTATGTAAAAAATTCAGAACCTGTAAATTGTTTGAATACTTTATTGAAAAAACTAACTAACTAACTATTTGTTAAACTAAAATAGATCCCACATAGAGAAATTTCCCTGTTAGTTTTTTAGTGTTGTAGATGTTTAAAATGTATTTAACTCTATATTTTTTCTACAGTGTATTTTGGTGTATATTTCTGTCATCATCGAACCTTATGGATTTTTGATTGTTAATGTACAAAAGTCTTGGCCACAATCTGTTGCTGGCTGCCTGCATTTGGCTCTTGGCAGTTGCCTGATGGCTGGGATATGTTGTCATGACAGCGTTTAGTTTATTAATATTATTTTGAACAAAATTTTCTACAATTTTCCTTAGATTTATTATGCACGAAGTTTTAGTTTTCTTTTTATTTTAAATTTTTGTTTTGGTTTTTGTTATTTTCTTGTTTTAGTTGCTTGCCACAAATTGGACTATGCACTAATTGGGTTAGAGGGAGAAAGAGAGAGAGAGAGAGAGAGAGAGAGGCCACAAATATGAAATAGTCGAGTCGAAGCGAATTCTAGTCCGGCATATTTTTCATTAACTTCATTGCAAGACTTTTTGTTTTTTTTTTGGCTTATGGCTTATGGAATTCACGATAAAGTTTCCATCCACACACACACACTTTTGCTAGATCATCTTTAGCTAGGCTTGCAAAATAGTAAAAAGTTTTTATACCCCCCGCCACCGACCCCCTCACACTATGGCATTACAAGTTAACCCCTCGGCCTTTTTACCACAACCTCAGCTCAGTTTTTGCTAATTTTGAGTATTGCCATCGTAAATCATTTCATTAAGAAAACTTTTGCATAAGTTTTTCTAGGGATCTCTCTTTCTATCTCTCTATTTCTCTCTCGCTCTATCTGTCTGTTTAACGTTGTTGCTATGATTTTTCCCTTCGGCCATTTCTTGTTCTTGATTTTTTGCTCTTCTCTAGAAATTATTTTTATTTTTTTTTTTTTCCTTTTGCGTTTTGTTGTCTATTAGGAATGAGAAACTCCTTTTCGTTGTTGGCGGCGTGTTTTCGTTATTAGTCTGATTAATTTGGCTCTTTTCATAAATTGCCAACAGCTTCCCAGTTTACAGGTCCCTTTCGCCCAGGACTTTCCCTCTCCATTTGGTATTTTGCAGCCACTTGAAAAGCTCCATTACAAAACAAGACAGATTGGAGAATCAGTTCAATTCATGATATAACGAATAGCTTATACCCTAACCACTAGAAAGGGAACAAAACTTTGACACGCAGTTTTACTTAGTTAATATTTTCTTAAACAATAAGACACCAGTCTTCAAAATAAAATATAAAAGGAACTCTCAGGCATAATTGTTTTGACATTTAAGAGATATCCTATTCCAGTGTATTTTAAATAATTATGACAACTTAGATCTTAATACCACAACATTTTAATTGATTTGTGCTTAATATGGCAGAGTTATCTTTTTTGAACATTTCTTATCATTCAATTTATAATGTAAACCTCAGAAAAATTATCAGGATTAATCACACTTATAATGTATGTATATAACTCTTTGTTTTTCGAATCACTTTCGTCCTCTCCGCCGTGCTAAGATGAATGAATAAATAAATATACCCTTTGCAGCATTGGCATGTGGCTAGAAATTGTTTACAAAAGTCTGCGAACCTTTTTCGACTTTTCGACTCCTGCTCGCCGTTTCCCCATCCTTCGTCCATCCGGTTCTTGTTCTCACTGTAACTAGAATCTTGGTGGTTGTTGAGAGGCGAAAACTCTTCAGAGAACCACATCATACATTATCCTAATAAAGGATAATTCATTAGTATTTTGAACTTTTTGGGATTTTTTAAAGTCTTTTCTGGTCTGAGAAATGGCCACCATTTTAATTGCTCTCGACTGCTCTTTTAGCTTTGGTTTTTGTTTCGTTTGTTTTTTTTTTTTTTTTTTTTGTTCGTGTTTCTTTCAACTGGAGGGCATTTAATTTCGCTGATTTCCACCGACTGACTGACTTTTCACTGACTGAAATCTATTAAAAAATTCCATCAACTGGGCGAATATGCCACGAATGTTTATTAAAATCATAAAATCAATAGAAAAAAAAAAAGCAAAAAGGAAAAACAGCCAAATCGCTGAAAGTAAAAGAGAAAAATGTACACAAAAAAGCTGATATTCCATGAGAAATTTCAAGTTTAAAGAGCTTCGTTAACATTTTAGTGTATTAAGTACATAGTTTCTAGTGAACAACTTTGAAAAATGACACTTTTAAGCCAAAAGGTAAATTGGGAAAACAGCAAAGAAAGCTCTTAGCTCTCAGCATGTGTGTGTGTGTGTGTGTGTGTGTGTAGTATCTTATTTTAAGCTGTCAGTTGATGTCTGACATGGTCCTCCACCCTCCTTTCCAACCAGGCAAAAGGAGACAACCACCTTAACCACTTCGTCATCGTCACTCATTATGCGCTGTGGCAGGAGCTGTGTTCCCTGTTTTTTGCCCCCTGACATATATTAGTATGGATTTTTAATGGATTTTGGCGTTAAACTGATGTCACAGCTCCAAAGTAAAGCCGAGACAGCGTCATCGTCGCATCATGCGGTCCCAGCAAAGTTTTCTCCATCCTCTTTTTAAGCCATCTGCTGTTATCCATCTTCACTCGGGGTAACATCATTCCAGTTGGAACACATTGTCGGTGGTTAGCGACTTGAAAGGCGATTCGTTTTAGCTTCCCAAACTATTAATTTTTTTTTTTTTTTTTTTTTTTTTTTGCACATGGAAAAGCTCTTTTTCTCGGCATGTGTGTGTGTGTGTGTTGCTTGGTTTCCTTTCTTTCCTATTTTTGTGTGTTATTTTGTTTTTTAATGGAAATAGTGTGCTGGAGTTGGGCATGCTGAAACTAGACTAGTCGACAATAAAACTCATCTCATGTAAAATGAACTTGACTGCAATTTTTCTCATCAAAGAAAAAAATTTGTATATATTCTTTCAATATATGAGAAAGATTGTTTAAAACTCTGTGAGATAGGATAAGATAAAACTATTTCGTATAGTAATTTTCATTCTTTCATGCTTAACTTAAAATGTATTGATAATTCAATAAAATTTATCTGCTCATTTAGTTATCAGTTTATTTAGTTTTTATCTAACAATAAATTGAATAGAATGTTTGTTCTAGATTATGGCACTTTTCTAAGCTTTCCCTGAGCTAAGGTCCTTTTATTAATACCATTAAATAGGACAATAGCCAAAGTGAACTAACATGCAAACAAGCGCACAAAACCGACCGAACAGAAAGGAAATGGAAATGGAAAAACGTGAATATCAAAAGAACAACCGCGAGGACATTTAAAACGTGACGAGTCGACAATGGTCCCAAGGACCAGGAAGGAGACCAGCAGCCAGGGAGAATCACTTCTTTGCCTGCAGCTATGCAAATATTTGACATCGCCTTTCTCCTATTATATTTTTGGCCCAGAGCCCAGAGGCGCTTCTCCTTTTTATTTATACTGCTTCGTTTTTTTTTGTGTTTTATTTCTGCTATTTTCTATTTCTTTTTGTTTTTTGTGTTGGTTATTCTTGTTCCTGCTGCTTCTGTGCTTCTTTGTTTTGGCTTGGAGGTTTTTACCGCCAACACAAGATTTAATTAAACCAAGGACTTGATTTATGAACGAAAGGATTCAATGTTCCTCCTACCCGCTGACATTGCCACTGTGTCGTCGCTTTGCCTGTGTTGCCGTCTTCTGGGTTGAAAAATGTCGAGCAAATGGGGCGGCAAGGCGGAGTGGCAAAAGGACTAAGGACTCTAAAATGCCCAGCAAGTGTGCTTAGTGCACATTGTTGTTGTTGTTGCTGCTACTGCTGCTGTTTGTTGTTGTAATAATGATTTGGTGAACAACATGGCAGCGGATGGCGTAGCAACAACAGCTGAATGGGCCGTTAAAAGCGTTGCAAGCATATAATACCATACAACATATAAAGAATTGTGTTTTTTTGTTTTCCACTTCTACCTCTCCCTCTATCACTCTAACTTACTCTTTCCTTTTCCTTTACCTTCTGGCGCTTTCTGGTTACATTTTGCTATTGTTTTAACCCTTTTTTGCTACAAAATATATACATATAAATGTATATATATGTATGTATATATACGTAGCATATATGTATGTATTGATGCCGTCGCCGCTGCTGCTCGTGCGGAAGTGGAAGTGGGATTGTGGCCATTGCATGGCATCGATTTAAACAAAACAAAAAAAAAAAAACAATAAAAAAACCAAATTGAATTTACGCTAGAGGAAATTGTGACACAAAAAAATGAAATCACATATTTTTGATATTAAAGCCATTGAAGTTACCAAATTAAACGTCTCAAAAGAAAATGCAGCTAAATTATGGCAAACTAAAGTAGATTTAATCATTTTTTAAATCATTCTTTTGATATAGTTTTCAATTCACGGTCAATTTGCAGCAAACAGGAGCAGCTTCTTTCTGGAATTCTATGCCCTAATGTCTATGGCAAAGCTAAAACTAGTTGCGAATTACAAGCAAAACTGAAGACCAAAGTCTAAGAGCGTTAATGAAGAATCAAGTCACTATTATACAGTTTTATATCTATATAAGTGCATTCGTTTTAAAGTAAAATTTGACTTTAAATGGGTTTATTTATTTTAAACAAATTGGCCAGCATATTCTGGGAAAAATTTAAATTTTGAGACAAGATCGAAGCACTTTAAGAAGTTGAAATTTAGTCTAAAGATTCTGCAATTGACTTTTAAATTACTTCGAGATTGCCTTAACACCTTGAGTACTTATTTTATATAGTCGGAAAACATGTTGAAATACATCTAAAATAAAAATATTTAAATTGTAGAAAATGGACGTCGTGAGTTGTTTGTTGTACGTGAGTTAATGCCCAAAAGGGAGATTCTCATTGGGGTTGAGACTTCCGGGCATTTAGTAGAAACAGTAGACCTGATTTAGCCGTGCGGCAGAGAAGAGAGTAAAATGAAAGCAAATGAAACAGAAAAGACAAAATGAAATGAAATGAAATCCTTTACCGTAAGAATTTCATGCACGTCAACACGTCCTAAAAGCGACAATGCCGTTGACAGCAGAACCCGACATAACCCCTCCGCCCCACCGCCCAATCATCCGATGTTATCTCTAGCCTATGGTGAAGACTTGTAACAATTTCTAATTCATATGTTGTTGGGTGAGCTTGCCTTCTCTCGAGGTCTGGAGGTCGAGAAACTGACACCGAGGCCAACACGGAGGCCGAGACCGAGACCTTGATGATTTATGATGCACGTTCGCGAATACAAAATGAAAGCCAAGCCAAGTCAAAGACAAAAGCCCAAAGCCAATGTCTAAAGGCCGAGCAGACCGAGATGTGAGACCCTAGAGACGGCACACACACACACACTGACAGACTCTAGAGTCCTTTAATTGTGACTTCTTTGGATATGCGTAAGGTTGAGAGATTTTAAATGATTTCTCACGAGCCCATCTCTATTTTCTTTGTTGCATGTTGTCCTTGTTGTTTTGAGCCTTTAATCATTCAATAGACAATTTGTTGGTGCCTCTCGTCCATGGCCATGAAATGAAATGTTTTTCACACCCATCAGCAGGGGGGGTGTGTAGTTTTTTTTGTTCTATGCTAGACTAGGCTAGGCTGGACTAGGCTTTTCCTCTACTACGACTACTATTTCTTTTATTTAATATCATTTATCTTTCTTACGGTCCAATGTGCGGTTGTACCCCGCATCTTGGGTTTGTTTGTTGTGATTTATGATTATCAAAGTATTTGTTACCTTTATGTCCAAATTATTTGCTCGCACATAAATCAAATTTCCTCCACCCCGTTCACGTATCGTGTCTTCTTCGACCCCCTCTCTTAGTGTTTCTTGGGGATTTTGATTAATTTTACTTCAATTGGTCACTGGCCGCGATTGCAATTGGATTTCTATAGGGGGATGGATGGCCAAGAATACGTTGATATGCCAAACAAGCACAACTTGGCACATAATTCACACAATTGGCCAACAACAAAAATACGTCAACGTCACTTGGCTGGCCGAGTTCTAATCTTAAGAGCAAACACCGTGTGGCTCCATGAATTATGTATTTATTTATCTATTTTTCATACTCTCCCTCTTTAAGGTATTATCAAAATGTAAGCAATTTTCTCGATCTATGATTAAAGCTTTAATGTGCAAAAAGTATTTCAAAACTTAATATTATTCTTACCATTTCAAAAGTTAATTTTAAAAACAACTTAATGATTTGTTACTCATTATTTAAAAGGAGTTTTTGCGTGCTCTAAATGAATACTTAATATTCGAAAATCACATATTGAGTATTTTAATTCTTTATTCTTCAAAAATTCGATTTATTCTCAGACCAACCAAAAGAGACAGCCACTTAAAGGGTATAACGACTTTCAACTTTGTTTATGTAAATTTATGGCAGATAATGTCAAGATTGAAAACTTAAAGGAAATGTGAACTTGACCATTTTCTAAATGCAAAAGGTTTGTGACAAAGGTTTTTCACATAACAAAAACTAAAGAACTGTCTGTCACAAGGCAGCCCCTTCTTTGGAACCATAATGACCACCTGTCATTGGAGTTGATTAAAAATTAAGGACACTGGACATGCCAATAAGAATAAGAAAGGACACAGACAAATACATACATACACCGAAATTTCATCGTTTTTTTTTTGTGTTTTGCTCGACAAGTGGAGGACACTTTGTGGCCCTCGGTTGCGTTTCATTCCCTCGTTAACATCATCAGTATTTTAGTGGGTATTACTTGAGTTTCACAATAAATTACCCGCTGTGGGAATATGCTAAGGATAATAATAACAAGGACGAGACTGCGGGGTTGATATAACCCAAATCAAACTCAACTTAACTAAACACGCCTTAAATGGGGTATTATCTGCTATGCTGGCCAGGCACATTTAATTTCAATAAGCCCCACATTGGTCAATTTCCTCTAAAAAAAAAGAAAACGAGAGGAAAAAAGACCATGGCCACCTGTGACCAATTTCGATTATGAGACTTGGCAAGTTCAGTTGTCCTGCCGTGTCCTAAAGTTGCTTGTTGTTGTCGTCTCAAGATGACCCCGCCCCAGTCGAAGGCGTTGTAAATTTTCGTGCCTCATAAAATTCGGGCCAAGTGAACCAACCCTGTGGACCAAAGCGACCCGGATCTGGGATTGAAACAGACTCTGACTCTGAGTATAGACTGCCGGGGTAGAGAGTTCATTTTTTTCTCTCTTTTTTTGCGCCTTAGGGGGACACTGGCAATCTGATGGGTGGTTGGAGCTACAGAGGATAAGTGCGGGGGGTGTGGGTGTGGGTTAGCGGCTAATCAGCTTCCGCATTTTTATAGCCAAGACTTGCCTTCCGGACGTGTAACGGAAATAGCAAGTAGCTTAGCCTAATATGCTTTGTGTTTGAGCTGTTTATTTATTAATGCCACTTTTTCTCTTTGTTCTCTCTCGACCTTTTCTTCGATTCTTTTTTTCCGTCGTTTGTTCTTGTGTGTGTGTGTGTGTTTTTTTTACTTCTTCTTGTTGTTGGGTCATTTGTTTTACTTGGCCTCAAATAAATCCAAATAAATAATTCATTTTGGCGCTGAGTTTGTTCTTAAGATTTCCTCACATCGATAGAAAAGGTATTCAGTAGCTAGCAAAAAAAAAAAAAAGAAATACAAAGACAAATGGGGAGTGGACTTAATCAAATGCAGGACCAAGAACTTATGTTAAACGCTTACATCACCGACATACATATAGGGAATATCTGATAAGTGTAAAAAAAAACACATTTTAATCTTTAGGACAAATATTTAGCATTCGTAAGATTGCTTAAAATAAGTTTATAAAGAAGTTAAACACAGTTCCAGCTTAAACTCAAACTTTTATTCTCAAAGCGTCATAATTTTATAATTCCCAACTGGTTAACGCTGGAAAAGTAGTTAAGGAAAGCATTTTTAGGAAGCGTAATTCAGTAGTTGATCTATTAAAGTCCTCTAACTTGAGATTTTAGTAGTGCTAGATTCTAAATTTAATTTACAAGGATAAGGTTTTGCTTGGTTTGTTAAGGAAATGTGAGTAATTGAAAACAAAATTAAGGAAATTAAATAATACTCGAGATATATATTATATAGGGGAATGGTATTTGTATAGAAGATTTAGATTTCATCTTTGATGTTAAAGAAATAGTAAACGGAAACATATGGCACTGACACAGCCAAGCGAGGGCTAGTTAAAACCGGCAATAGATGGATGACGATGAACGGACATTGATAAATCACACATGGAAGGGTGGAGGGGGAACGTTGCCAAAATAAACCAAAGAACCATGCAACTGACCCCTTTTCGACTTTTTCTCTCCTCGCGGTGGGTGTTTGTTTCGCTCTTTTGGTATTTTTGCCTGGCCGGCAAACACTTTTCTGCAGCGGCATCAAATTACGAACTCATTATTGTTGGCAACGACGATGACTACGGCGACAATTGAAGGCCATGTGGGCCAAATGGGAGTGGGAAGAGGTAAGAGGGCTTAGTTATACCGTCCGACAAAATAATGTGAATCGAGTAGAGAGGAAACAGCGGTATTTGTTGACGTTGATAGCGAGCTATGCGCTAGAGAACTTTGAATTTTCCCAATTCCCCTCTCCCTCTCTCTCTTTCCCTTTCTGCCTTTTTGTATTTCCTGATTTTTCTATGTCTTTTTTTTTTTTTTTTTTTTGTTGCCTCCTGTAAACAGGGCAACGACATTCAGAAATGAAAACCCACATCAAACTGACCAAAATGCATGGAATGCCTATGAAAATTGTAAAGCGTTGAGTTGCATTGTTGGCACCAGGGGCAACGTGAATTGTTGTCCACCCACCATTTGCCGCCCCCATTGCCAGTCTGAGCCCTATCCGAAGCCCCTTCTCTCTAAACTCCCACACTTGTTTTCGCGTTCATTAAATGACACACACACAGGCACGCAGAGAGATCGAGTGGAAAGGGGGATAACAGCAGAAAAAAAAAAGAAAATACAGAAGAGGGGGAAAAATTGCATGCTATAATGCACAAGCGTTGCAGGAATAGAAATAGGAATCGGAACCAGAATTGGCGAACGGGAAAGGTTAACAGATGGAGAACAAGTACATTGACATAGTGGAATGGGCGTGGCATTGCATAATTTTAGTTGAGCATTGGAGGCGCTAAAAAGCCAGAACTAACACCAGTCACCCACTACACACCACACCACTAGGCCAACTCGTTTCGGCCATCCTTTTGTCCTTAACAGCATTTGCTGCATCATTTTGTTGCCTTGTCACATGCAGAAATCGTAGGCAGCCTTTGTTTTAAATGAGACGCGTTTGCAGCTATCGGCAAAGTATCAAATTATAGATTTCAATCACATGATTTGGACTTTCCAGTTAAGTAATTTGATCTTAACATAGTGATGGGTAAGAATAAAATGTGTCTTCTAAAACTTTTTTGTCTTTTAGCTACTTTATTTAAATTAGATAGAAAGTTATAGCTTAGTATTAAAGATATTCTCAGGTCTAATTACTTATTTTTGGAGTCTTGCATATGTTACTCAGTGTCTTCTTTTTTTCCACTCTACCAGTAGACCTTTTTCCCAAGTAAGTAAATTAGTGTGGCTGCATATCTGAATGAATAAAATGCCAAGGAAGAGTAAAAACTAAGCAAAGGTACATAGCTGGAATAAACAGTGTATAGGACTGTATAGGATGTGTATAGGATGGCTCTGTTTGAGTTTTTTTCATACATATAATGGAAGAGCATTTAATAAAGAGCATTATCTGCTTCGTTTTAGTTAGAGCATAATCTGATGCCATTTCACATCACACTCAGCAATTGCTTGTTTAGTTTTCGTCCCATTTTGTCGTATTTGGCGAAAAACCCGTGAAAATTACATGCCACTAACGCAGAATCAGCGGGAGAGTCGCTTGTCACTTGTCCAGCAAGGACCTTTCGTCGTTTTTATTTTGTTGTTATTGTTCTTTCGTGCATTTTATTCGCTCATCCAAGTCCCCCCCTCTCAACCAACAGGGATCGACTTTCCACATTGCCCTCACACTCTCTCCCCTGCTCTCTCTCTCTCTCTATCTATCTCGCCATTTCTGGGCTCAACACGAAGTTGTCGCCTGACCGCAACATCGCATGTTGTAGGTGCGCCAATGACGCTGATTTTGTTCCTGTTCCTGTGCCTCTGGCTGTGGCAATGCCTGTGCCAGGGCATAGCTCTACACATTATTAACAGTTCCTGTGACAAAGCGCGACTCGCGATAGAGGCAAGGATGGTGATGGTGATGGGTGAGAGACAAGAGGAAACAGGCTGAAACAATACTGGGGAAGAGTTGGCGGCACCTGTCATGTTACGGGCAACGATAGAGTTTCTTTTTTTTTCTCCGTTATTGTTGTTGTTGTTGGTATCCTTTGCCGTTGGCCGTTGGCTGTCCAACAAAATGTTTTGTGGTTCCCGTCGCCCGTTTGCACAGTTTGCTTGTTTATTTTTGGCTTCTAGAAAATGCCGAAACGTCGACTAGACCTAGAAATAGAAAATACAAATGGGACAGAGTCCTAGAGTCAGTCATAGAACTGAATTGTAATCATTCACAATGGCGAAATCGAGATGAAAATGCATTTAAAATTTAACCACATAATAGCCAAGAAATTAAAGTTGTTCCAGTAACTGATAACGACAGTCATTAAGGTCAAGAATCGTCCAGACTAAAAACTGATGCATCTAGCTCTTAATCAGCAGTTTCCCTTATAAAAGACCAAGGCCAAGTTAAAGTCTGATGTAGAAAATGTAATTTAAAGATAACTTACCAGAAATTCACTCATTCAATGCGTAATCAGTGCAATCCAGAAATCTGTGTGTTTCATAATATTTCAATAGATATGCCATTCCATTCGTATTGCGCCTTGCGCCAGACATGTCAACGACAAACCAAGAGCAATTTATTAATAATAAGCAAAGCAATTAGCACGCCAAATGATTTGATATTGCAGAAGCTATGAAAGGGGTCGAAGGATGTCAAAGGATGTGAGAAGTGTTGAGATGTCACACGCCTCTTGCTGACTGCAATGCCAAGTAGGGAAGAGGATATTCCCCTATACACATCAGCACATAACACTTCGAAGTCAACTCAAGTCAAGTCAAATTTATTGCTTTTGTCTGCGTGCGTGTGTGTGGTTGTCTGTGTGTGTGTGTGTGTGTGTGTGTCTCTCTATCCATTTTCCTAATGATGGCATAATTAGCAGCGCAAACGTATGGTAAATGCGAGCCCCAAAAGTTTCTTGGCGTTGATAATGACATAAAGTCAAATTGCATACGGAACTTGCGAACAAGGAGATGAGAAAATGTTAATTGAAAGCCCACTTATTGAAATGGAAACGCGTCATTGAGAAACACGTGTAGAAAGAGGACTAGAGATAAAGAGAGAGGGCAGCCCACGAAAGAATCAATAGAAGAGAGAAAGTCTCTAGAAGCACACACACACACACACACACACATACTACATAAGCACTGAGCAAAGTTAATAAGCTGGTTGCCAGGAGACACAGGACACATGCAGGACTATAAAATTTTCTATTTAACGCTTGAGCAACGCTTTCTCTTCCACTTGGCTTTCATTTCGTTCATCAACCTGTTCAACCTCAAAAGTGTATAGAAAAGTTTTTAGCTAGGCTTTCCATTTGCTCCTTGATCCTTTGCTCTTGTACTGTTGTCGTGGGCAACAGTCTATTTGGTTGTGTCGCCTTTTCTTAAGTTTGTGAATGCCTGTCATCATTTCAGGCAGAAATCTGTTGTCCTGGACAACGTCTTCGGCGTCTGCAATCAAATTTTGGGGGGACATTGCCGTCATGCCATTGACCACCAGCAGCAGCAGCAGCAGCATCAGCCACTGGTGTCACACAAAAGGTGACAGGACACGAAGGGCAAGAGGCAAAAAGGAGCAGGACAATTCCACCCCAAAAGTGTATATGCTCTCCACTTTTGATGTTATACATTTTAAACCTTCTCCAGGTCACAATTCACATTTTACTATGTTAATTTTGTATTTTAATGACAGCATTTCCATCCACCCACCGCCATCTCCCTTTTTCTCTGACAAGTCACATATATGTATATGCATATAGCAAATGGCATGAGTATGTGTAAAGGATACGTGTCTAATGACCATGATTTGTCAGTTCCATCTCATAAAGACCAAATGTTGTTAATTCCTTTGCTACGCTAGATTAATTATGCCCACTTTTCATTGTCATTTCAATATTTCTTATCCCAAAAAGTAAAATGAAAAGGTGACTTAAGTTTTCTCAAAACAAAAGAGTGTCATTCCATTTGAAATTAAATTCAAAATCATATAGAAATAAAAACAAAGTTGACAACTTAACTTTAATATAATTAAATTTGAAAATTTTCCATAACATAACGACTTGTATCTGAAATTACTTTCCCAATGCCACAACCAGTTGAGAATTACAACTGTATTAGGTGAAGAAAATATCACAAATATTCCAATATCAACATGTTATTAATTAGTTAATTAATTTGATTAGATATTGTAACGAATTGAAAAATAAAGTAGCTTCATCCCAGATATAGAAGATAATGGTATGTGGCAATAGATTCTCTGATTTTCTGATGTATCCTATAGCTATTAGTTTATCTAATTATTATCTTGTGGTCATCTAGTTATCCAGCTATATAGCTTTCTGCTCTCATCTCTCAGAAAAACATCGTACAAAAAAAAGCCCCAAAATTAATTTACTAATTATGCATCATGCAACACTGGTAGTAACTCAGGGACTCTTAGATTTCTTGTTTTTACTTCTTTATGCTTAATTCTTGTTCAACCTTATTTAATATGAGCTTAAACACTCATTCATTATTCCCCTTCGACTTAAATAAGCTGCTAAAGTGCTTGGCAAAATTCCCAGAGACAAGGAAAAAAAATGAAAAAGAAAACCAGTCAGAAAGAGAAACTTGGTTTGGTTAGCATCTGTTTTTTTTTCGTATTTTCTGTTTTTGTACATTTTGCCATCTCTCTTATCCGCTTTCAAGTTTTGACCATTTATTTAAACTTTGCTTTTTTTGCGTTTTGTTTCTCTCTCGAGCAATAAATTTAACCCCTTTAAAAGATAAAGATAGAATGAATGAGCGGGGGAGCTGCTGCTAAAACGGTAGAATGGGGAGCAAAAGAAAATGCGAATTAATTTTCTTAAAAGCTTTTCTTGGCGGCGCTGATTATCCAAATCCCTTACCCTCATCCTTACCCCTTCTCTATCTCTCTATTTCTCTCTATATCTTGGCTATCTTCTTTTGCTTTGCCTTCTTCTAAAGCATTTATGCGGGCCAAACAAATATGTATGAATGCATCTACATATAAAAATTTATTGTCTATATATACTTATATATTTCTGATCATTATCCTATCAGTACCATTATCATTATCAGTAAGTAAAAATGCTTCTTAATGATCCTTTAGAATGTATCAAATCCTAGAAACTTCTTATTTAAATGCAATTGTTCAAATTCTAAAAAATTATTTCATTATCAAACTATGGCGTTTAATTTTTAAATTTAATAATTTCCATAATTGGAAACTGATAAAAACTTTTCCATATAATATAATTACAAAACAAGACAAGAAATTAAAAAAAAAAAAAAAAAAATTATGAGAACTAATTACAGATCTTTCATAGGATTTCTTTGCCAAAAGTTTTCTATTCTATATCATTAAATCAAATCTGTTAAGATTTCCCAAAAGGAATCACTCTTTTTTTATAGTGATAAAATGTTTGTGAGTGTATGGCTGTGTGTGTGTGAGTGACTTGAAGTTAACTTTACAATTTTTGCGAATTTTCATTTTGTTTTTTAGTTGCGAAATTTTTATTAACGAAACTTTCTGGCACTCTACTCTATACATATATGTTGCATTCAGATATATATATATTTTTGTTTTTTGTCTTTTTACTTATTTACAAATCGGTTTACTTTGAACTTACAATTAGATTTAATAAATTTTAAAATATTATTACCAAAAACAAAAAAAAAAAAATGTTCTTTTCTGTATTTACTTTTTCTCTTATGATCTAATATTAAATTTTTCTTTTCGGAATTGGATCAAAATATGTTCAATTTACACAGATATTGATATCTTTTCATATATATTTTTGAGTGGAATAACTCTATATAGATCTCGTTACTATATATATACTCTTATATATTAAATATTCTGTTGAATTTTTTATTTTTTGTTGTTGTGGGCCTTGCTAATTGATTTAAATTCGATATGTGAGCCACTTTGGACTAGAGTTATTAATAAAAAAAAAAAGTTTATTTTATAATTAGGTATATATGTAAGTATATTGTATTATATTGAGGGTTTTGTTTGACTAATTTTTTTTTTTCTTTTGGAATTTTTCTCAATTTGTTGTGGCAAATCAAAAATGGAGAATGATAGGATTTTACTGTACTAGAAAATTATTTTAAAAAGAACTACAGTGAATTTTTTAATTCAAAATCATAACAGATTTTGGAATTTTAAAGTTTCCCTTTGCCTATTTTAGGGCAATAAATTGTAGTAGAAATTTGCATCAGAGTGTAAAATTTTAAAATAAAATGTTTTGTGATCTCTTTGTAGATTCTTATAAGTTTTTATCTAAAAAGTTGATCTACTCAAATTCTTCTACATATGTATATGATCTATATAGTATAAGTATATATACTAGCAGATCCTTAACGAACTTCAGTCAACATGGACTGAGGGATAAGAAATTTCCTCTTTCCTCTTTGCCACAAAATTGGTACACCAAAATTTGAAATATTATATATTATTCAAGTGTCTCCCGCCCCCAGCACCCAAACCCTCCAGCGATATGGCACAACCCATCATTGTTACTGCCCTCCAGCTACATCCTCTGGCTGTTTGGCCAGACAAGTGCCCAACAGGGCGGCGGCCAGCCGCTAGTAGGGACGCCAAACATCCGCTGTGGGCTTGGGTGTGCGCGTCCGAATGGGTCCACCGCCACTGCCCGGACCGCCGCCACTTGAGCCCGAAACTGAAGCGGATCGTGAGGTGGTGCTAACATCGTCCAGATCTATGGTCTCCACAGGTGAGGGTGATCGTCGCGTGGAGCTAACCGGAGGCGAGGCAGCTGCATTCGGGTTCGAGTTCTCAACATCCGGGGGATTGTGTGTGATGAGGGTGACGCAGCGTTTAATGAGATCGGATGCGACAGCCACAGCACCACTAGAAGCACCAGAGGGGGTCGATGCTGCTGGAATTGTGGTCAGAGAGGTTGTTAATGGCTGCTGCTGACTTGAGGCGACGGAGGCGGCCGACGAGGAGGAGGAAGCAGCCGCTGCGGCTGCTGCACTTCTTAGCCATGGCAAATGATCAGTGTAGGAGCCATAAAGTTGGCTATATAACCATTGACTCGATTGGGGCAGCAGGGCAGGACTCTGAAGAAACAATTGAGCTGCCAATGCGGGATTAAAGGTGGGCGTATGCGGTGTGTTTGATGGAAATGGATTGCCTCCACCACCACCACCGCCGCCGCCAGCCGCACCACTCGCAGATCCATTCGCTGAGAAACCACCAAAAAGATCTGTGTGATTTTTACTACGCTGGATCAGAGCTGTAAAGGCACCACCCGAACCGCTGGAGAACTCTGTCTGATGGCCAAGTAATGTCGATTCGGCCTCCGTTCCATCCCCATCTGCATCGGCCTCTTCATCCTCTTGTGTTAGCGAGCTGAGACTCTTTCTTGGCGATCCAGTGACTGAAATCGAATCACTTTCGAAGCCAGCATCATCGATATTATGATTATTATTATCGTCTTGGCTGCTTAAGCTGGTTAAAACCGTTGGCGAGCCAGCTCCCAAACCGACACCAACACCCACACCCATACCCAGGCCTAAACTAGATCCGCAATTTGGTTGAACGAAAGCGCTGGTTGTGGTTGTGGTGGTGGTTGGTGTGGCAGTGGGTGAACCCTCTGGACTGGTGGTGCTGTGTGCCGGACCCACTGTGGCCAAATGTTGATGCTGCTGTTGCTGTTGTTGTTGTTGCTCCTGCGAAACATCTGCGGAAGGTAATGAGACTTAGAGACGTATTTTCGATTGGCTTTAGCTGGTGGTTCACCTGTCAAAGTTCTTAGACTGCTGGCTGTGGGAAATGCTGATGCCGCCGCTGTGCCCGGATGATGGGTGAAAAAGTGTCCAGTTGGAAAGCCGCCGGGTCTGCCACTTAATGCCATATGGGCACGCCAATCGGGTGCATGTAAGTGGCTATGCATTCCCACCAAATGATGTGCAAAACCTGCCAAGAGAGTCATCCAAAAAAAAAAAAAACATATCGAGCTTTAGTTTAGGTTTCACAACAGTTGTATTTATTCAAGGTTAACCGCCGGTTCAAGTCCAATGCCAGGCCTAAACAAAAAACCAAAACACCTACCACAAACCTCCACATCCCTCTATGGCCCCTCCCCCCTCCTCAATCTCATATTTGGCTTTTTGTTTGCAAAAAGGCATCGCCCCAAAACGTTACTGCAGCCGACGGCCAAAGCCCAGAGTCGCCGTCACCGTCGCCGTCGACGTCGTCGTCGTCCTCGTCGTCATTCGACCACATATAGCCCACTGTGCGAGACCAAAAACGTTGCCGCACATTTTGGTTGCTGCAAAACAACTTTGGCCGCCACCTAATACCCACCCCCCACTCGCCAGCACACCCAGAGATACTTGCTCCCTTATGTATGAATGGGCTGCTGCTCCTCCCTTTAGGTTTGGTTTATCTCCGTTTGGTTTGGCTCCACCTTCAGGAGGTAGCAACACAGCTTCTTCGAAACTCCTCTAAATAAATTCATTAAAATTATATCCTCTCTTTGCCAGGACCCTATATAACATAGCGGCCCTCCGCCCACTCTTATGACCACTTGTTCTTGCTTTCTTGCTCATTCTCTCTGCTGTTGCTGTCTCTGTTTGGTTGCTGCTGCTACTGCTGCTCGGTGACCATGTTTGGCCGCCATCAAGTGGCAGCCCACATCTTGTGGTGCACTCACTGGGAGGGATTGCAGCAGCAGGACTCGAGGACTCGAGGATTTCAGGCCGCAGTCGCACATACTACGCGGTTGCTGTTGACGGCGACGCCGACGCTGCGTTACGAAGGAGGAGCGCAGTTGTTTGGCGACAGAGTGCTGGAGGGAGGCAAGGATGTAGGTAGATTGGTAACCTGGCCGCTAAGACTGAGTCTAAGAAAATGCCAAGGCAAAAGGCAAACTTCCAGACATACTACTACTCACAGAATTCGCTCACATGCATTTGCTTGCTCGCTCGCTCACTCGTTCACTCCCTATATATATATATATGTATATCTGGCCTCTAAGTCTCACTCGGTCGGTCTCTGTCTCTCACTCACTCTCTGTTCAGACCTCTTCGTTTCTCTCTAAGTCTCTTACTCTCTCTTTCTCACTCTTTCACTCTCTCTCGCTCGCTTTCTCTTTCTCATATAAACACTCTCCGGCAGTGACTTACTCACACCGCCAACAGCCATCTCATTCGCACACACACTTGAGGCCAAAATACTTGGCCAAGTTTTGGTTCACAAAGTTTGTTAACCAAAATTTTACCGAAAATGTGACACCAACCCAACCAACGAACCCAACCAACCAACCAAGAAGAAGGAGCCAAAGCCATCGTCATCTTCATCGTCATTTTCATCGACATCTTATTGTGCCCTCTATTTCATATGATTGGCATGGCTGCATTACACACACACACTCACACTATATACACCTTTACACACATATATACATATATATATCTAGATTGGTATCACTATAATTTAAACTGGGTCAAAGACACAAGCGAAACTGCTGCAAATGTTAATGCATACTTAACAATTATCAATTGCTAAAATGAACATATGAATTCTGCTTTTAGGTGAATTTCAATCAACTTTCTTATCTTTTTTAAAGAGAGACTTTCATTTGGGAAACTTTTTAGTTTCGCTGCATTTATAAGGAAATAACATGTTAATGAGTCAAGTCTTATAATGGCAGATCTCAGCCTGTAAATTTGGAGGAACTTTTGCCCCCTAAAGTATGCAATAAGTAGTTCAAGAACTAGAGAAATTGTTGAAAATCCTGTCCACTGAACTATAACTATTGAGGCAAACATTGATGATGGGCAAATATTTAAATTAAAAGTCATTTGAAAAATTAGAAATTTATTAATAATAATAATAAACGATTTTTTTAGTCTATTGCATACTTTCTAAGGTAAAGGTAATCCCCAACTCACAGCCCTATATACTCGCTTATGTGTCTTAACTGATTTCTATTTGCATAAAATTCTTAAATATTATTTTACTTTTCTTACTCTGTGGTATTAATATTATCCAAAGGGTTAAATAATGTTTAGGTCATATTAAAATTATAACTAGAATAACTATGAAAATATTCTTACAGGTTTAAGCCAACATTCAGATATCTACTACAAAAAACGATCCTTTAAATTTTTTTTCAAATAATATAGGAAGGTATGAAAGTTTGAAAGTTTAAAAAAATTAAATTTAAATCAATGTAGTTTAGAAATTTTTAAGAAGAAGTCCAAAATATCTAATAACTAAAATTTATTGCCATTAATACATATGTATATTTTTTTTATTTGCCAAATTTATAAAACTATTTAATATAAGAAACTGTGGTATTCATGTTTTTCATCCTAAGAAATGTTTTATTTTTAATTGTAAGAACAAGATTGAGAGCAAACTTTTTCTTTTATCTATATCGACTTTTACTTAATGTTATTTAATTCCTTTGGTTTGATTTCTTTTTTATTTTCCTTGTTTTTTAGCCACCACAAAAAACTATACGATGACCATTTTGTTTTCCATTCCCATTCTCAAACCAATATATATATATATATACATATATAAGTATTTTACATACTTGTATGTACATGATAATAGGGTACGGAATCATCCTGATACCCTCCCGACACACACATACAAAATGGCAGCTATAACAGGCCACAGAAACTATGGCCACACACACACACACACACACACATGCCAAATTGAGGGAGCTCAGCGAAATGCCTGGAGAGCCCGCCCACGATGTTCGAGTGCTACTTAAAGCCTGCCAAAATGATTCCTTCCTCCTTTCGCCTTGGAATGCCATTGAGCGACAGTGCGACAACATTGAGCAAAATTTTGTGTGTTTCCATATATAATATAACATCACGTCGATTTTGGCTAACCTAAACGAAACTATATATATATATATATATATATATATATATATGTAGCTTGTTGTATATACCCCAAAATATATGCATGTAGCCATTGTAACTGTATCTCCTTCTCCCTCTCTCTCTCTCTGTGTGTGTGTGTGTGGGCAATGGGCAAACCTTAATATGCGGTCCTGTAAGGGAAACCCTATGTGCGATAAAGGGTTAGCCACGTTTGGTGTCACTTTTTGCGGGGAGCAGGAGGTGTAGAATGGTTAAGGACGTCTCGTCTCGTACCGTTTCGGGTTTGGGGTTTGGTTTCTTTAACGGCATTCGTCGTCGTTTTCGACGCTTTTCCTTACACACACACATACATACACATATATACGAATATATGTATATGAAAATTCCCATTTGGGCCAGGTGCCACCCCTTTGACCCCCTCTCCATCAGCCAAACCGAGTGCTCTGTGTGTGTATGAGTGTGGCGGAGCATAACGCGGTGCCATTGGTGCGCCACAAAAAGCTTTCATGAGAGTCTAACAACAACATTTTGTTGCTTCTGTGTTTTTTTTTTTTTGTTTTTTTCCTTTTTTTGGTTTCGCTATGTTTGGTTTTTTTTCTTACGTCCTTTTTTAGATGGAATGAGAAAGCCATATGCAGCTTGTATTGGAAACATATTTTTAAAATAACAACAAACTAAGGGAAATAAAATTATTTTAGGGTTTTGTGGGACCTTAGCTGGCGCCTTTTTATCAGCGAGTTTAGCACTTGCTTAAGCTGCCGACGGTAAATTGCAAATGCGTTTCGCTAACGTTTCACCGACGGCAATTCAATTTTAGCCTGGAACGCCCCCGCATTTTGGGATGGCCCCCACCCCAAACCCCATCTGTCCCAAGTCACAGCAAGTCTCTCGACCGAGCCTCACTCAATTGCCCCACCTCTCTTTCTTTCTCTCTCTCTCTATCTCTCTCTCTCACTCTATCTCACACTCTTTCTCTCTCTCTCACTCTCTGGGTAATGGGCAATGAAAACGAAAGGCGCACGGTGCCACCAAATAAAAAGAAAGAAAAACTCAACAACGCGCAACAATTTCTCACCACAAGACGTTGCCTTGGAAAAATAATACGAACGAAAAAAAAAACACAACAAAAAATAAAACGAGAAAAAAAGGCAGAGGCAAAGTCATTGCCCAAGTGGGCTTCTAATTCACCACAAGGCACAAGTTGGTGTGGGGCAGGGCGGGAGGTGGTGGGGTGGGAGGCATACTGAACTCGGCCAGCGAATCAGGGGAAATCAAGCGACAAGAAAAACTCACTCAATTTCCAAGCTCAAACTCAACAAAAGTGAAAGAGAGACACCAAGTGCCAAGAGCCAGAGAAAGCGAGAGAGAGATTGACGCCTGCGCTGCTTAGAACACGACACGACGACACACACAAAACATCCGACAAGCTGGCAGAAGCAGCAGCAGAAACATCAGCGGCAGCAGCGACTGAAGTTCATTTCTGTTGCCTACATTTCAGCGCGGATGCTCAACGGATGTTTTCTCAAATAGAACGAAAATTTTGATGTTTTTCGTTTTATAAGATTCTCATTTTTCCGATTTAAGTATTCATTTTTTTTTTTTTTAAGTTTAGAATTTAGGTGTTTTGTAATCAATTTTTTTATGTGTTGGTGCCCATGTTAAAAAAAATATTAGAAGAGATTTAACAAATTTAATTCAATATGATGTTTCTCATTTTCAGCAAATTAAATAAATTATAAATTTACAAACCTTAAGGGAAATTTACTAGAACTAGATATAGTTTTCATTTTAGTATACATTTTATATATTTTAAAATATTATGAAACTAGTAATAGGTGAAAGATTCAGTCCGTTAATAAGATATCATATACAATCAGTTGAGATTATTAAAGTCAATTATTAGAAATGTTTCTTAATCGATTTTAAAATTGGCTGTTAAGTTATTTGTAAGACATTTTACTTATATCGCCTGGCAACCCCTGATAAAATGTCTTAATAGCAAACTTTTACAGGCCAAATGGCAGTTAATAGAGACTTCAAGCCAGATGTTATTTTGCCAGCCAATCATTTAGCAGACAGCCGGTAACAGGTGAAACAAATCCATACAATCAGCCAAACCAATCCACCCACTTACCATTCCTTTTCTGTGCGTGTGCGTGTGCGTGTGTGTGTGTGTGTGTGTCGGCGTGTGTGTGCCATATCAGTATTTACATGTATTTGTTGTAGATTTGCAAATTGTTTTGGCAAATTTGTTATAGCCTTACCGCCGCCTCCACCCCCATAAAAGAGTGGGAGATGGAGAAGGGAGTTTGCCTTGCTTGTGCTCCCCTCTCCCCTCTCTTCTTCGCACAGCAGCACGCACAATACGCACAAATTTACCGTTACACAAGTGTTGTCAACACATGCCAGCAAGTGGAAAGAATGGTATGGGGGAAGTGGTATGACGACGGGGCTCACACACACACACACACACACATGCCAAAAGGCCAAGGCATAACAGGCCGCAAGTTATTACAGAAAGAAGGCAGGAAGAAGACGAAAAGAAAAAAAAAGAAATGACAGAACAAGAGAGTGAATGGCGGGGGAGGACTGAACCCAGACAGCATTCTTGTGTTGTTGGCAAACATATTTTCGCAAATGTTATAAATAATTTTAAATGCACACCTTTTGCCCTACACTCCCTCTCAAAAGAAAAATATTAAAGAACAAAAAAATTGGTTGTTACTCCCTGCGTGACCTGGACATGAACTCATGCCCAGACCCAGACCCAGACCCAGACCCTTACCCGGAGCCTTCCCCTTCGGGTGTATTAGTGTCGCATTGACACGTAAATTGACATGAAATTGAATCAATGCTGTAATATGTCCTTGGGGGGCGACCAAACCAACCGACAACCGACAACTGAAAACGAGAAACTTTTCAACAGCAGCATCCTGAAGGCAAGTGGTGTAGGCAGAGGACAAGAGAGGTGGGTTAAATGCTTGGGACTTTTGATGAGATGGGAGGACTTGAGTCAACTCTCCTCGCCTCGCCTCACCTCGCCTCACCACGCCTCAAAGACGCACACGCACTTCAGGGCTGACTTTAAAATACATTTTCGTTTTTACTTTCGCACAAAATTGAGCTGTTGGCCTACAAGTTCCCCCTCCCCCTCCCTAACACCCGGCATACGTTTCTTTTTGGCCCGCCCTCAGGGGCAACTGTCTGTGACTGTGCAAATTTGTCTGTCTGTCTGCATGTTTGATTTTATGTACTAAATCATCTCTTTGGCTACAACAAAAAAAAAAAAAAAGAAAAAGGATAAAAAAATAAATAAACTGCAAAAAGGGAGTAAAAGCGAGTTTATTAACTTGTTTAAAATGCGCCACACTTTAACCCTTTTTTCTCTCACCCTCTTTTTCATTTTCTTGTCAAAGTGAAAACGATGACTTGAAAGAATGCTAACAATATGCAAATGCAATTGAACTTGAACTAACTTAATAATAATGTTAACGATGAGATTATCATCAATGCCAAATAAAATCAATTAACTCACAAGAAATACCAAAAACTTAAAACGTTTAGTACGAAAAATAACTAAATAACTCATTTTATTATCTATTAAAAATTTCAAGTGAGCACTGACTTAAGCCTTACTTTATATCATTGTTGGTAAAAACTTTTTTTATCTGTTACATTTTGGCCACTTTAATACACCCTTTCGTCTCAGAGGGTGCATGGCATAAAACGTAACTACAATGTAAACACTCACTCAAAATAAAAGTTACCTATAAACTTGCTTTAACCCTCTAATGTTCTTGAGGTTTTTGTCACTAATACTGTTTTCAATATTTAAGTTGGGAATAAACAAATGAAACTTTTTAACATAAATTAATTTCTTAAATTATGTAAAAAATGGTCAGTATTAATGATTTTATAAAGTATCGATATGTGTTAAATTAATATTGATTTCAAATTTTCATGGACTTCTATAGACTAAGCCCAGTTAACCTGCTTATTGAAGGCTTTGGACGGGGATTACAAAAAGTTTAGTATAATATTTATATTTTCATCAATAACTTGTGATATTAAAAGTAGACCAAGGGGCAATTTGTGCCTGAAAGAATCAGCGGATGTCCGATAATATGAAAATAATTTTTTCGTTTTCAAAATATATCATCACATAACAAACTACAATTTTTTTAAGAGAAGCATAAATAAACCCAGTTTGATACCCTTGGAAATTTCTTTGTTCCACAGAAGGAAACAACGTCATATCTAAAAACTTGAATTTCTGCGACAGCTGAAGAATTAAACTTGTCTAGGAGTTTTGATCAGGAACTTATAAATTAAAGTTCAGTCCAAAATGTATAAAATTAAATGTTAATATAAGTCTTTCGATATAAACTTCTCGAAAGAAAACGACCAGTTTACAATTTAAATTTACCAAATATTTGAATTATGAATTATTATTCTTAATATCTCTAATTATTGTTTTTGAAAATTTCCCAGATTAACATTAGAAATTGTGATAATTTCTGATTGTCAATGATTTCCATAAGTTAATAATCTAAAATACAATATTTAAAATTCCCTCCAATAGAACCAATAAAAAATAAAAAGGTAATCTTGTTTAGGTTCATGTGAACAAATAGTCGTATTTAATATATAACAAATTTTTATTCTGACTTCAAATCGGTTTCATTTTTTCAGCAGAGGCAAGAAAAAAATCATAAAAAATTGAAAATTTTTAAGTAAAAATTGAATTAAAAAACTAAACGAACTTTGTTACTCATGTATGTTATGTGTGTGTGTGTGTGTGTGTGTGTGTGTGTGCTGGAGAAAGTTTTTGCCAAATGATTAAAAAGGACCAAAAAATAAAAGAGAAAGGCTAGACTAGTTGGTATATGTGTACAAGGCACTACAACTAGCTGACGACGAGAATAAGAACAAGAACGAGAAAGATGTAACGAAATAAATATAATATGGCAGAGAGAGCAGAGCACATTAGTGACACGCCTTTCCACAGGACTCCATGGACGACCCCCACAGACTTTAGCAAAAGGTGCCTTGCCGCCTGCCCATGCCTGCCTGCCTTGGCTATGAGTGAAAAGTGGAAAATTTGTAGCTTCCGCAGCGGATATCCTGTTTCACACACATACACACACACACACACACACACCACCGCCCCCCGTACTCAGCAGCCAAGCCAAGCCTCGCCTCCCATTTCGAAGTGCCTTTAGCAGGAAAAGGAGTCAACTAACTACAAAACGAAAAAAAAAAAATGAAGGAAGAAAGTTTCGCGTTGCGTTTTTAGTGAAAATTATATTAAAATTTTGCGCTTGATGTAATTTATGTCATAAAACCCATATAAAGGAAGGCGAATACACACACATACTCACACACACACACACACACACACACACGTGTGTAATTACGCTCCTATGTGTGGGTGTCTGTGTGTGTGTGTTAATGTTGTAAATGAATTTTCTGCTCGAATTAATTTTTCAGCAGCATTTGTCTTGGGTCTTCCTGCTGAGCTCTAGTATTTTTTTATTTAAGATTATTTATTTAAAACCCTTTTTTCCCCCATGTAACTCTCTCTCTCTGTCTCTGTCTCTCTTTAACATGTGCTTTTTCTGTCTTCCTCGCTAACATGTCAAAGGCAAAGATCAAAGTAAGCACCCAACACACACGCACACACTCACACACACATAGAACACTTTGATTGCACCACATTTGGTTAAATTTGAAATTTTTCGTTAGCTCATTTAGCTAAGGGTTCCAAAATACTTTCATATACTATGCACAAGATTTCTTTTGTGAATAAAAGAAAAAACATTTAGATATAATGATGGATATATGTACATACATATATACTAGAGAGTTGCACAATTGTATTCAAAACTTCAGTAAGAGTCATATTCGAAGAGAAAAAATCTTGTTATCCATTTCTTACTTTAATGAGTTGATCGAATGAATATGTGAACCAAAATGAATAATGCTCTGAGTATTTACATGTTTTTGAGCACTAATAGCCCAGCAAATGAATAATTCATTCATTCATTTGAAAACTCCGTTTGATTCAACCTTTACTTGTATTCAGAGCGAGTGAATGAGTTTCGACTTCTACGTTAACACTTGTATTCATTTATTTCAATTTAGTTTTTAACATTTGATTTATTATGAGAATAAAAGTCTCCAATTTCTTATGGAATACATTGATTCATGTCTCTATTACTATATTTTCACAGGCTTTTCTTTAAAAGAATAAGTAGTTTACTTATACTCGTCACAAAGAGTTTTGGAACTTATAAATAGTCAAATTGAAAAAGGTATTTTATTTTTGGGAATTTTCTGTTTTCTCGAATTTTGTCGAACAGTTCTGTTTTATCACTTAAAAAGCTGAGAAAATAGGCTAAATTATATTCAAGAATACTCGAAATGATCTGATCAAAAAGATGCAGAAAAAGATATTTTTAATCTTAAAAAAAAATTAAATTAGAACCATATAAAGAAATATCTTTCTTCTATTTCAAAAAGTGGCCCATATTTCGTTTCGAATACTTTTGATTAAAAGTATATATGGTGGATTGTCTTTAAATGGATTGGAAATACTTCGACTTACTATTGCATATAAAGATTTTTAGTGAAACCAACTACTAAATAAATAAATTAAAAAACTGTTCCAAACTTTTTAATTAGAGATCTGAACAGTGAGACTGATTTAGAATAGGATTATAAACATATGTAATGGCATATTTATGCTTTCACTTTATATAACTAAAAAGCAAATTTTAATGAACTGTTTGGTGGAAATATTTTGCAATTGTTTCAAGCATTTAACTTTCACCAAGTCTCATTTTGGCAAGACCAAAAAGTATTTTGGCTTTATTTTCGCTTTTGGGTGTCTGTATGACACCATTTCCAAAATCCTCCTTCGCTGAATCTATACCACAGCCGCCCCCCCACCTTACTCCTTGATTTGACTGTTTCAGTTGCCTGCTTCATTAACACCTCAAGCCATTAGCATAAAGATGATGACAAATGAGCAGGCAGACAAGCGATTCTCCATCCCTTACCCTTACTCCTCTCACTCGCTTCCCTCTCTCTCTCTATCTCTCTGCATTTGTGTTTGTGCCCTATTTATGAAAAGACAGCACCCTGCTCCTGCTGGGCAGGACAGAAGCAGCAACGAGATAGAGAGGCAACAATTATACAACAAAACAACAGCTTGAAAAATCCATTAAAATGATTTTAATCCTTTAACGAGTCACACACAAAAACGTCCTCGACGTCGTCGCTGTTGTCGTTTCCGAGAAATGCGCATCGAGTGAATCGACGGCGAGAAGTTTTCATTTTCAACCAACCCCTCTGGATTTCATCACATCTTCTACTCATCTCATGCCATGTGCCACCCCCTTTTTGCCCATAAGCATCTCCTCATCCATATGTAGCAGAAGCAGGCGTTGCCTTAAATTATTTTAAAGAGTCGTCGTCGTCGTCGTCGCCGCCGCAGCCGTCGTCGCCGCGACTGTTGCAACAATAAACACGCGATATAACCAGACTGCGAACAAGGATAACGATACCAAAAAAAAAAAGGATATGTCTGTCGAGAAAGGACAACAACAACAACAGCGGGGAGAAACGGATGAAACGTCGCCTGGTGAACAAATCGCGTTTGATACGCTTTGATTTTATTAAAATTTAACAATTTCTCTATGAAATTTATGAGCCCCGAGGCCCTTATTTGCCCTCCATTGAAAAGGGCGCTCGATATTGACGTCAAAGTACAAGTAAATTCTTTTACATGTAATAAAAAAAAGAAAATTTAATATGAAATTGTTAACCAAAAATTGTTAAAAAAAAAAATTAATATACAAACAAAACTAAATAATCAAACGAAAACTTAAACTAGTTTATTTGAAAAAACTCAACCACCCTTTAAGACTGAATCAAAAAAAAAATTAAAACAAATAAGATTCTGTTTACAATCTCCGCCCATCCCGACCTATAAGCATAGGCGTATTATATATAAACAATGATTAATAATTACTAACTAAGTAATAGAGTATATAACACATTTCGAGCAAGGAACTACAGGACTGCAGTTCCAATTGGAAAAGATGGTAAAATCTATTATAATGATCAGTATAGAAAAAAGTTTATATAGAACACAAATATTCAACTGAGGAGTCAATCTCATTATTCATTATTCAATCCTTATAAAGAAAAGTTTCACCCATGAGTTAAACGGAGCTTGATTACTAAAATAAGTTGGAAGATGTTTTGATCCGAGGTGCAAGTCATAAAGAGCAATAAGTAAAATGTTGCAACTCATATTAAGAAAACCAAAAACAAAGTCCATACTCTAATAAAGGGGGGACTGAAGAAATTTAGAGTATGTATTTTGGTAGTGTATGGATCTTTAAACTTCTTAGCCCTATTTAAAGCCAAGAACGCTCTTAGCCCTATTAGCTGTAGTTGATTTATGCTGATTAAAATAAAGTTTGTGTTCCATAAACATCCCCAATTCTTTGAATTCAAAAAGTTGCATCATAAGAAGTTGTATTTATTCTTTCTAATGGAAGATTATCTAAAAAGAAACTACCAAATTGGCGAGAAGTTTATTTTAAAAGACATTACTTTATACTTAGAGCAGTATAATGAGAGTTTCCTCAAAAATCGTAAAATAAACTATTTTCCATAATCTCAAAAAGTTTAAAAGAAAATTGAAATTTATTAAACATTTAAACTATCTCTATCATCATAGTTAGTCGAAATAAAAAGTTTCTATCATATTTATATATTTTTGTTATAATAAATGTCAAAACAAATTGAATTCACATGAGAAAGTTTGAAATTGACAAGCATAGAACAACCCATTAAAACCGAAACCTGAAAGTTTCATTTATATTAATCTCAACCAATTGGCATAAAAGGTTTAATCAGCAATTTGTATGTCAAAAAGGCAAATTAATGTTTTCCCTAATTTTTGTTTGCTTTTTTTGTTTTCAGCTACTTTTCAAGCTTATCTGCAGATTATTTGGGTATATTGATACCCTAATGCCCTTGCAACTGGCATCAAATTCTAGGTTAAACCCTTTCTTTGTTGTTGTTGTTGTTGTGTTTTTGGCTAACCCCATTAATAGGTATATTTATTTACAGCTAATTTCGCGTTACCGCCCCGCGGACAAAATAGACAACATTAAGCTCACCTGCCATGTCCTTTTTCACCCCTCTCCTTTACTCTCTCTCTCTCTCTCTCTATCTCTCTCTCTCTCTGTTTCCCTATGTTTAGGTCTGACATTGATATGATTTGGTCCTAACGAGCACAAAACAAGAAACAAGCCCTTGAGGCCATTTAGCTAAAAGCCGCTTAGTTTCGCTTCTCCTTCCAACAGTTATCCCCACGGCACTGAATTGAGATGCGTTGAATCGGGCTGAGCTGAACTGAACTGAGTCCTTGCTAATGTTTAGGCTTTTTAAAGGTTATATATTCCCCATGTATGTGCATTAGTTAAATACCTGGCAACTTAAAGGGTAATCCAGCCATAAGTGGATCCGGCCCAAAGCGTTGTGGCCCAAATGCGAACGGATGAAAACCCTGATGACGAACCTTTGAGCGTGGCTCACGTGGCCCATCGACAGTTACCTTAATGGCCTTCGTATAGGTGGCTATTTGTATGGGATTCGTTGAGATCACAATGGTGAGAGTAAAACTTTTACCTGCAAAGAAAAATTTATAAAACAAATAAGATTTAGTTGCAAGTTATGAGATGGCAAACTAATTTTCTCTAGAAAATCTCTTTATCTCTTTTTTAAGCAATTTGACGTTGATTGAAAGTTCTTAAAATAGTGTAAACCATTTATAAATTATCCACACTTTATCTTAATTTTAGTTTTTAGTTAACTTCCAATAATAAAAATTTAGTAAAAGAAAGATGCCTCTTTAGAATAAGTCATTGGATCATCAGATCTCTCAGTTTTCTCTCCCCAATTATCTTCCACTCTCACCAAACTTTCTCCCACTCTCTCTCTCTCTCTTCGCCTTTTTCTCTTTTCTCGTTAACTCCTTCAATATGTATATCCTATATCCTTTATATTATCTTTCTAGCCATAAATATTCAAATGTTTATTTAATGTTTTTACTCTTTCTCTTGTCTTAAACTTTTTCTCTCCCTTTTTTTTTTTGGTCGCGAATCTTTCTCAGTCATCGTTCGTTTAATAAACATAAATTGTAACTTTCTCACATGCCCTGGGACAAAAGAAAAGCCCAGCCAAAACATAGGAGAGTGAAGAGACTGTAACGGAGAAAAAAAAAAATAAGAAGGAAATTAAATTTTCCCAGCAAAGTCAAAAATTATATTGCCAATAAATGAAGACACAGACGCCGACAACATCGAAGACGACCCGCCCTGCAATTACCAGTGGGGTGCTGGCAGGGGGGCTGGCCGAGTGGGGGGGTGGATGAATGGCCAGAGAAAATATCCACAGAGAATGGCGGGGGAGGGGGCGGGACCAGGGCGTTGCGTTGTGTTGCGTTAAGGCAACGGAATGAGCTGCCAAACAGGAAGCCGGAATCGACGTTTATTAAAACGGAAACTCGAGACAACTGTGCGGCGGCAGGCGAAAGCGAAAAAAAAAATACAAAATACACCAAAAAAAGAAGAAAAAAAAGCAGAAAAAATAGCTGAGCTCTGAAAAAGATGGCGACAAGGACATAATTCTCGACATCGTCGTCTTTCACTTGGCAAACAATGTCCTTGGAGCTTAGAGCCCCAGGCTGATAAGGACTCGCCGCCCCCTTGGACCAAAAAGTGATTCACACAAAACAATCTCCCCCTTTTTGCCTCAATCTCATCGTTGCTTCCCCTCTCCATCTCTCTCTCTCTCTCTCTCTCCATTACTTGCTCATTCTCTATTTCTCGCCTAGCCTGTAAATTGCAATTTTCAAGATTTAAGCGTGAACAATAAATGTCACATAATCTGTAAGTAGCTAAATAAAAGTAAGAGAACAAAACAAAACCAAAAAAGAAACAAAAAACGAGAGCAAAAAGAACGTAGCTATTTAATTTAATTTATCGCATTTTAAACATCCAGACAAAACAAAACAATAAAGCAAGGAGCCATTCTATAGGACAATATAACAAATTTATTTGTTGATTGCGGTCTGTAGGAGGCAGAGAGTCAGTCCGAATGCTGAAGCCCCATCGGAGCATATAAATCGTTTGAATCGCAACCCCCCCTTTGCCCTGTCTGTGGCCCCGTACCAATTTGTAGGGACTTCAAAAGTGACAAGATAACTTTTCCATTTATTGTATAGATCTGCAACCAAAAAGCGTAAACTAAATTATGCTCGTCCTTAAAGAATTTATAGTAAGTCTATTCTATATCAGGTCAGCCCAAAATTTAGACTTTATCCGTTTGCCATAGCAAAAATATTTCAAATAATAATTTGTTAACATATTTCGTTGCATTTTATACATTTTTAGAGATAGAATCGTTTGATAAGTAGTTTTGTAGTTTCGTCCCAGAACATAAATATAATAAAATGTTCAAGGTTCAGTCAATTATTAACCTTTACTTAATGTAAGTAGTATATTATAAGAAATAGAAATTATTTTAATATAGATTAAAGAAATAAAAATAATTGCAAAGAATTTCTATGTAGTTTGGTCATATCACAGAAAGAAAGAAAATGTGATAAATAATTTAATAATTAATTTACGATCTGTACGGTTACTATAAAAACAAAGTAAACTAACCATTTGAATGCTGTTTACTTATAAAAATGCCCCGCATTGTTCAATAATTACATTAATCTAAAATTTAGTAAACTTGTGAATAAGTTTATTTACTCAGTTGCTCAGTTGCTCACTCACTGACTCATTTGTTCCGTCTGTCTTGACTTTATTGTTTTCATAAGTTATTATACTTTTATTTAAAGGATGTATTAACAGTAGTTCGCAATAATTAAGGCATCTCTGCAGTGGGAGAAAGATTGAACGAGAAAGGCAATGAACAAGCAGTGAACAACGAAGTGAGTCAACAGGGAACATGTTCACTCACTCCCTAAAGCGAATCGTTCAATTTTTGTTCACTATTCAATATAATTGAGTTGGATATTTAAGTGAGTATTTCTGAGTATAAGTATTTGTTACCCTAACAGGTGTTAAGCCTTTTACCTTTCATGAAAATTGTTGATTGTCGTGTCTGTCTGTCTGTCTGTCTGTCTGTGACATGTCTTTCCCTCAGCATTAAGTGAATTTCTTTGGCATTAAGGCAAAGTGTTAAAATTATGATCTGTTAAGTGTCTAAATACACCCACATCCTAGTATAGTAGCAAAAGATGGAGCAGGAATGGGTAGTGAAAATTTTGCTACCTTATGGGGGTTGCTTTTGGTCTTTCGTGACCAATTCATTGTCACACTTGCTGCTTGTGCCCCTTTGCTTCTCCCTCTCTCTCTCGGTGTATGTGTGTGTGTGTGTGTGTATTTAAAATGTCATTTTGTTGTCAACCTCAGACTTCTTGTCTTATGTCAAATTATAATTATGGCGCCATGCCTGCCTACTAACGACATTAACAGCAACAGTTCCCAGTTACCAGCTCCAGTTTCGAGGCCTGGCCAGGAGGCATTTTGGGCCATGACTTCAACGTACTCTACCCCCAAATGATGTGAAGGGAAGCCATTAAATTGCCTAAGCAAAAATGAACCCTTGTCCTGTTTTGTTCCTGTTCCTGTTCTCTACTGTATTCTGGCTCTTCTCCTTCATTATCAGCGATGTCGAAAGTTAAAATGCAGGCAAAAATGTTGCCAGCCTTAACAAATGAAACAATTTTTGCTTTTCTTGTTATTGTTCTTGTTTTTGTTGTTGTGCGTGTGTGTGTGAGTATTTTCATAAGGTTAAACGTTTGAAAAACTTTGTTTTAAAATCACTTAGCGCCTGTTGGGTGGAAAACACACTTACATATACACACACACACATCCAGATATCTATAAGCATAGAGGCACTATATAAGCATATTTATGTATATACAGTGAAACCTGCAATAAACGTTTGACAACAAAAAGTATTTCTATAAACCTTTAATTGAAACTTCTGTCATCTAAATCTAATTATTCCATCTAAGTGCCAAAAATCTATTATTTTAGAGAAAATTCAACTGAACGATCTGCTGGAATGCCTAGATAGTTTATTCATTTTGCCTAAAACTAGAAGAATAATTCTTTTATTTAAGGTTTCAAACTACAGTTAAAAAAGAGAAAAAGAGATTGAAATATATTTATTGAAAAAAATAACAAGAAAATCTTTGTGTTTAAAGAACAAAACTTTAATATATTTTTCGCTGTGTACAAAAAAAAAATTTCACCATATTCAGGGACAAATTTTTTTAAAGTAATTGGGACTACGGCAAGTAGAATCTATCAGACTAACTTACTTACTAAAAGGTAATAAAACAAACTTAATTTTTGCTAATTTACTTTACTCTTCTAACTAACGACTAACAACCAAAAAAGGGTTAAGTTAAATTTGAGAATGATTTTAGATTTGTTTTCTTTATTGAGCAACACAATTAGAAACCAATTATAAAAATGCAATTTAACTGGCAGATAAATTTCTAGGTAAATTTGTTTTTTTTTTTTCAAATTTCACTAAAGTGGAAAGTAAATACATATATATGGATTAAAATAAGATATTCTAACACATCGGTGGCCAAGTCTTTATTTGATTAATAATAATAATCCAAAAAAAAATAATATCCAAAAAAGGATATCAAACCTTAAATTCCCATAAACTACTACTTATCGATCATTGTTATCGATTGTTAATTCAAAATTTATCAATATTTTGCCACACACAAATAACAGTTAGTTAACAGTACTGCTAATGGGATCGTTAGAGCTTTTAAAAGCAATTTGGCTCAAAAAACTGTAAAACGCACTTAAGGATTTTACTGTACAAATGCACACACACCGAGAGAGAGGGGAGAAAGAGTGTACTCACACACACACACACACACACACACACACACACTTACATACATCTATTCGGAGGTACCAAGTTGGTCCTTTGCCCAAAAAGGGTGCAGGACTTTGTCGTCGTCGTTGTCGTCCTTGTCGACGTCCCCTTTTGCAAAGTGGTGATAATTTCTGCTTTGTTGCGAAAATGACAACATTTTAACCCGACTTGACTCCATGGCCACCTCCAACTTCTCCTCACCCACCACACCCACACCCTTACATTTGCCTTTCTCATCTGTTTGTTGTTGTTGTTGGTGGGCTTCTCCACTTGCAATGGACGCGCAAGACTTGTGTCGACTTTTAATGGTTTTTCATCTTATTAGCAAGCAAAGTTCTTTGTCGCCGTTTTGTTGCCACGCCCTCGACTATTTAGCGGGTGGGCGGAGTGGATGAAGTGAAATGGCGAAAATGGCATGAAGATGTGGGGACTGGTGGTTGGGAGGGGGTGATGGTTTTCCTGGTTCCTGGTCTTCAGATTTATTTTGCAATTTTTGCTCATTTGCCAAACCCGTAAAAGGAGGACGAGAAATGACGGCAAGGACTTTGCCTTTGTCTTAGCCACTTTGTGAGCAATCTCTTCTTCTTTCACACTTTCCGTTCCAAAAGTCGGCACCATCACCCACACACCCCCCCTCCCCTGCCACTGCCGCTGCTGCTGCTGCTTCTGAGGGCGCATAATTAAAAAAGTTTCATTTCATTTTGTTGGTTTTCTTGGTTCGTTTCGCCTGTTTATGTTCATTTGTTTTCTTGTGTAGGTTTCTGGGGTTTTTTTCCCCCCCATCCTTAACTTTCCCTCTTGTTCCTCCTTCTCTCCATCATCATGATCATCTTCGCCTTGTGGATGCTGCAGCCGTTACAATATTTTTCATTGCGAAGCCAAGGCAAAATGGGGCGAATGGTTAACTTTGGAATGGAGTGCTGATTGTTGCTGCCTTTTGTCCTAATGATTACCGACTTTTTGTGTCTTTTTCGTTGCCCCCCAAAAATGTTTTCCTTGTTTTTTTTTTACATGCTTCGTTTAATTTAATATTAATCTAAGAACTTTGTTTGTTATGTTTTTTCCCCCTTCTTATTTTCATAATTAATTTACATAGAAAAAAATTTGTTTTTTTTTTATAAAATAACTAACTAAATAATATTAAACTATTTTAATACTCTATCAAATGGTGTATTGTTTTTGGCCTTCAGCCAGATCACCCCATTGGCGAGAGGGTGGAAAACGGAAAAGCTCCTTATCTTGCATGCCACCTTTTAGGTCGGTTTTTTTTTTTTTTGGGGCAGCTGATTAACTTAAAAGTTACTCAAGTATTTTGGCATTCAAAATGTTTAGCTTATGAATTTTGTATTCACACCCCCAAATATATGCCAGATAAATGGGAAATATGTATATTCCATATGCATGACTAAGCTGAAAATGGGAGAAAGGGGGAATATAGAGAAGCAATAATGGCGAGGGAGGAAGGAATGTTGGCCGCATCCTACTTAATATTGCATTTTGGAGGCAACAATATGCACCGTAGTAGTCCCAATCCCAATGCCAATCTAGTTGCGAGGTTCCGTATTTCGCAATGCCGTTCATTTATTCATTCATTCCATTCATTGTGGCAATCTCTGTTTTTTGGGTGTCGGCATTTCATCTCTAGTCCATTCGACTGACTGGTCCAACTCACTTTCAGTAGCTGTAAACACTGAGAGAGAACAGACGGCAAGGCAGTTGGCTTCGCTGGGGGGAGGTGGGAGGTTAATTTTCGCGAATTTCTGAACATTCCGCTCTTTGGCTATAGTCACACAGCCAGCCAGTCAGTCAGTCACGGTCGTTTGGTTCTGGCCATAGCAACAGCCCATGGAAAGAGGCGGGTTTGCTTTTGGGCGGTGGGTCATAGAAAATCTATAAATTCAGATCATAATTTTTATGGAGCAAGGCAATATGAAAGTAGCTAGTAGCTAGGGGGATAAACAACTAAATGTTTCAGATATGAATTCGATTTTAAAGTACATTCCCCTTTAAAAGGCATATCTAAAAGTAAGAACATAAAAATATATGTGATAAAAACATCCCGTTTTAATAGGGGATGAAAACTATCTCATTTTTATCAGATTTTAATGAAAAATATATCTTTTGACAGGAAATTCAGTTCACTTTCTTTTGTAGTTGAAAGAAAAAAGGATTTTAGTCTTAATTATCGTTGTAAAACGGCCTCGCCCAAAGAAACAAAAAAAATAACTTACAAAAAAAATTCAGAATTTTAATGTTAGGGCTAAATTAAATTATATATTTGGTATGCAGTTTATCTTAGTTTTGCTTAATCTACAACTTCTTCAAAGAGTTTATACTTCTAGTCGAAATTTTAGATTTTTTTTGTTTAAATGCACTGTAGAAAAAACAGCAAAAATCTGAATACAATTCCCAGCAACTTATACTAAGTTACTTAGTTTCTTAGGAGCCGAGAAAATTAATACTAAATTCTGAAAATTGAAAACTTCATATATTCCTGAGCACCACTGTAGAACTAAATATGAAAAACTATTAAGTAAACTAAGCAAGGCTTGCATAAACTGTGAACATTTCATTTCACTTGAAAACATCAAAAATCTTAAGTTTTAGATTTATGAGATTAAAAAAAAACATATCTGAATCAAGAGCAATTAACAATAAGACTAAGAGAGGCTCTTATCGGTAGGAAGAATAGTTTTTTCATAGACTGTAGACAATTTACCTGTTTTACCACATAAAATATTAAAACTTTTGAACTCAAAAAACAAATCTAAAAAATTTAAATCCTCAAACTTAATAATTGTTTGAGAAAATGCCTTAATAAACACGCAAAATTAAAATTTGAAAAAAAATCAAAACAAGTGTGAAAAATTAAACAAATTTTGAAATAGACAACTTAATTTATTAAAGTTTTCAATAATTTATAGCTTATTGATGCTTAGATATAGTAAAGAGCCAAACATTTTTTAAACAAAAACTTATTGTAGAGGAACATAAACGAAAGTCCTTAAGTTCTTTGAGAAATCTTATCATCATTCCATCTATTAAATATTCGATTTTTGGGCAGCAATGTGTTACTGGACCTGCATTTGAAGGTCTATCATTGGCCAATCAATTGATGCAACAAGCTAAAGACTTTAGGCTGTTCCTTTTAGCCTTTTCATAATGTTGTGGATGATGCGGGAGACAGAAAGGCTATGACATTTCATTATACAAATAACAATTAGGCACACAGCAAATACTAATTTCAAGTGTGTGTGTGTGTGTGTGTGTGTGTGTGTGGGAGTGTGGATTTGTGTGAAGGACATTAACAACCCTCACTTATATCCACCACCTCTCCATCCACACACACACACACCACACATACACATCTAGATTTAGTTGCCTTTGAGAAGGCTGCAAATGTTAATGAAAATTAAAAATTCAACATCAAAAGAAGCGAAATGAAGAAAGGAATTGACTTGGATGATAAAATGCAAAAAGGAGAAAGAAGAAGATGGAAGAAGTGTTAATGTGTTATCTGATTTATTTATGTATAATCTCATGAGTGTGTGTGTGTGTGTATGCTCTCTTTATCTCTCTCTCTCTCTCTCTCTATCGATGTGAATTGCTTGAATTTGTGAAAATCGTGACTTCAATTAAATTCCATTCAATACTCAAGGAATTTTCAACTGATGATGCGCAAGTAATTTCTGAAATTGGATACTTGTATGCCAACTGTAAACACACACAAAATGCACAGACAAACATATGTATTTTGTATATGTGTGGCTGTGTGTGGGTGTGTGTGTGTTTGTACTTTTGTATTAAATCAAATTTTAATTGCGCATACTTGTCCTTCGGTAAATATTTGCAGCGCTTTAGCCGCCTTTGACTCAATCTCTTTAGCTCTCTCTCTCTCTCTCTGTATCTGTCACTGTCACTCCTGTCTCTTTAGCGACAAGGAATTTAAAGGGCAACAAACCATGAGCCAGAAGCTTGGCAAACAAGCATTATGAGCAAACAGACAAACAAATAAATAAGCAGCAAATAAATAAATTGGTTAAATTTGGCTAAGCAGCTAAAAAAAATAAATAAATCAGGTACATACATACTAAATGCTGGTGACCCCGACGTCATGAAAAACCAAATTAAACGATAAATATTCCACGATAATTGGCAAATGACTTAATAACAAATATATTTTTTATATTCTAGTGAATAAAAACAAATTTTTCACTTTTCTCTAAGTCCCATTTATTATAAGAAAGATATTATCGATATTACCGATGAAATTGGAGACTGATATTGAATATATACATTTGGATTGGGTTCAGCATCTCTTCTCAGCCAGCCCTCAAGAATGACAAGGAATTCGATTAGGACAAACGATTAAAAGATCTTGAACTAAAAAAGACTCAATTCCTAAATTTATAGATGATACTGAATGCAAAATAATTGCCCCTGGATATAGAATTGAGGTCTGCCCTGCCACTTTAGAAAAACGATATTTATTCCAAAGTATTGAATCGAAATTAAATATCTGCCCTCATATTTGGCTTTTGACATTCTGTGTAAGGGAGGATGCTTTGTGTTCGGCATGTGGAACAGAAGGACTCGTCAGGCTCTTGCTCGCATTCCCAGAATATTTTTTTAGTTACTTCTTTAAAATGTATCTGTAAGTTATTGTTTGCAACAACTTTACTTTGTTTTTGTATTAAAGTTTTACTTACATTTCGCTTACCGTCTAAATTTGAAGTATTAAAAAATGTTATTTGTTTTTTCGTAAAACTGAAAACAGTTTCAATTCCATAAAAATTGTTATTATGAGTTTCATTTTAAAGCTTCCGGCTTACATTAAATGTCATTAAATATTTAAATATGCGCTACGGTGCGGCAAGTCAAGTTTTTTGGCCTTCTCAATCAACTCTCTCTCTCTCTCTCTCTAGCCAACGTCAATGCCAATGCCACCCAATTCATGCCCAACCCAATCCTTTTTGCTTTCTTTTCCTATCCAACATTCCTTCAATCTACTCCACGGGCAACAACAAGAATAGAAGAGGAAAAAAATTATACCTAAGACTTTTAATGAGATGAAGGCGAAATTTCATTATGAAGTTTGCCGACTTGCCTGGGGATTTGGTTGAGGCCTAAGATGTTGTTGTTGGTGTTGCTATTTGGCTCTTTTAGCTGCTGCCAGTCACCAGTTCCCTGGTTCCCAGGTTGCCAGTTGCCAGTTGCCAGTTGCTAGTTGGGTGTGGTTGCGAACGGTAACCTCGTTAAGCTTAATTAATAGCAGCAATGTGATAAACACCAAGGCTAAGAGAGGCCCAGCTTGGCCGCCATTTTGTTGTCACCCGCTTCAACTCAACTGAACTCAACTCATACACACACACACACCCAACCACCCACACACACACACAGAAACTTTTTTCGCCCAGGTGTCAACTACAGCCAAGAATGGCACCATGAATGGCTGGTAACCCAGAAAGGCGTCGGAGGGGTGAGGGGGGTTTGGGAGAATAAACATTGTTGGGTAGAGAAGTTCGTTTTTTAATGAGCCCAAATGTCAGGTTGGCTAATGCTGCTGCTGTTGCTGCTGCTGGCACTGACATTTGACAGATTTCCTAGCCCATTTTCTACTTATTTAAGCATTATCCAAGACAGGGTAGATATGGTGGATAATCCAATTCTCTCCCTCTCGATTATTTGCCCTCATGATGGGACTAAAAGACTGTTGCTTTGAGAGAGAAAAATCAACATTATATAGTTTCATTTTCCATTCACTAATCATTTTATATTAAGTCTTAGAATAGGTTTCTGTTTACCTAAATTCGGAATAAGAATGCTTTAAGAATGCAAAATCCCCTTCTATTCTCTCTCTGTCTTTTGCTCATCAACTTTATCACCTAACTTGGGTCTTTTTAATCTTTCAACTTCGATTCCAATGTATCTATCATTCAATTCAATATATCGCCACAATTTCGAGATTTCTTGAAAGTAAACTGAACTTTATTTTGACTTCTTAACTTAATCACTCTTTCACTCATTTCTTCACTGAGTCCAGTCCTCCAGTCCAGTCGACTATTCGATTATTCGATAATGATATAAATTACTATAATATGGATTCAAATGAAAGTAGACGATTTATCTTTCAAGTATATACACAAGACTCTCCTGTCTTTTGCTGTTCTCATTATTAGCAAAAGTTATAAGTTAGAAATTGAATAAATATAAAAATAAGTTAAAATATTCTCTAAAGATTTCTAGGAGTATCTGTAAATGAAGTATTCGAAAATATGAATATCATTTCTATATGAAGTTATAGAAAGATTGGAGGGGGGAGGGGCCATTGAAAATTGTTTGGTGGCTAATCAAAAAGTCATAGACATCTCAATGATTCAATTAAAATGAACTTTTAATAAATAATCGTACGCATTAAGTCTGAGAGCATTCCAAAAACTCAACTCGTTCTCTCTCTCTCTCCCTCAATGCGATTTCTACTTACTTATAGTACTTCTAAAATTGTGCGACGATAATCACGAGCAGTTAATTAACATATTATCGTAAATTCAGTAGCAACAACAATAACAACAACAGAAGATGAAGAAGGCTTAGAACCTTCCGTCCGGCAGCAATTGCAGCAGCAACATCAGCATCAGCTTTGGTAATGCACTTCAAAGTGCTTACACATCAATGCAATGCAAAGAGCAAGAGAAGGAGATGAAGTAGGATGAGCAGGGGGAGGAGGGGTGTCCAACTCATTTACATTCTGCACAATGTAAAGCCAAAAGTGGGTGTGTGGTATGGAGGCAATAATTACATGTGCTGGGCAGATATTCCTTTCCCTCCTTGAATGCCTCACATCCAAGTGATTGTAATTCATTAGTAGACAACGACCAAATGCATTTCCCATTTGGATATATGAGTGTGTGGGTACATATGCATGTGTGTGTGTGTAGATGAGTGTGTGGATTATGCAGTTTCCGCTTCAATGCAAACTGCAGTTCCAGATTCCAGGTTACAGTAACATTCTACTGCAGCTGCTGATGCCGCCATTTTATCTAATTGCGTTCGCATTACGCATACGAGGCGAGGTCCCCCATATCATTAAAATTACAAGTTTTAAAATACAAAAAAAAAAAAAACAAACAACAACAAATCCTAAAACATTAGCGAGGGTAGGCTCAAGCTTATGTAAATAGAAAATTCAAGCATTAAAATATCTAAAATATTTCTCCTACGATGCCAACTTATTAGGTCTTATTAACTTAACTCTTCTTATTAAATAGGCCACCATTTCAGGTATCTATGATTTATTATATGTATAAATAATTTGAAAAGCTTCATGTTAACTCACTTCAAATGTAATTTGAAAAATTAAATTTGAAAATGTGTCCAAAATTCTTTGAATAATAACGACAAGATCTAAAATCGAATTAGGCCAAAAAAATTAATTTAAAAATAAAAATAGTAGAACAAATCTATGTATCAAAAACGGAATCAGTATCTTTGTTTGTTAAATTCTTAAAATAAGCTAAAATGTTTTTAAAGTTTTTAATCAAATTTTTATTTATATATAAAAGAAAAAGTTTATTAGATTTGAATAATATTATTGAAAAGGAATCTATACTAAAAATCATATGTACCCTCGGATTCTGTGAAGTGAACTCATTCCCTTTAAAGAGGATTTGGAAATGGCGAATATTTTAAAGGGTATGAGGTGGAGAAAAAGGAAGAGTATGAGGTGGAAGAGGAGGAGGAGGAAGTTGGGTATATTTGTTTGAGTCTGCAGCCTTGACAACTGCAAGTAGCATTAGTTGTAAATAGCAAAAAACAACAAATTACAATTTTTTTCTGTGTGTGTTTTTTTTTTGCCTCTATTACAATGGATTTGGAATTTGTTTACTAATTGAAATTAAGCAAATATAACAGAAAAGCAAAAATGGGTTGAGGCACTTGACCCATGTAATCCTTTTAAAACAAAATGGGCAAAAAGAAAAAATAAAAAGTGGGTAAAAAAAAGACCTGTAACCGGATAGAAAGTTGTGGATCAAAAGGGGTAAAAAGGGAAAGAAGAGGAATAACAAATTTGTCGAATAGAAATTTTGTTTTTGTTGTTGTTGGATAACGCCTTTTTCAAACGGTAATTAGTAGGGAGAAAATTAAAGGAAATTTCAGAAGAAGAAGAAGAAGAAAAAAAGGTCCTTTGGCTGCTGTTGTTGTTGTTGTTGTTGTTGTCCCATAATCAAATGTTTAAAAAAAGATTTGCAAGTAAATCCCAAGGAATTATTTGCCACTTGAAACGTTTAAAAATGCCAACAAGAATGAATGACGAAAGGAAGTTGAGATGCGTAGCAAAAGAGAGTTAGAGAGAGAGAGAGAGGGAGGGTGGACGGTCTCGCTTGAACCCCAAAAAAAAGAAAAACACAAAAAAAAAATCAGAGGCAGGTCTGGGTCCAGACAAACTTAATGAGCAAATTGTCAAATGCCGCGGCAAAGCGCGCACTTAAACATGGATAGACCATGCCCACCCACCCCCTCCCCTTCTACTGCTGTTCGCCATCCCCGCCGCCATTTGAACCTTTGACCAGAAATGCAAAGGAAAGAAAACAAAAAAAAAACAAAAATTGACGAAAGAAAATGAAAAAGAAAAATATCTTGACGAGAGAAAGAAAAAAAAAAGTAAAAGTTGTCTCTTGTCGTCGTCGTCGTCCGCTCCCTTGTTGTTAGCCATGTTTGGGGATTTGAATAAACAGTTACGCTGATTTAATTTGGATCCCAGTACCCCCGCCCTAGCCATACCCTCCCACCGAAGTGCCCTTGCACTCATAGTAGCAATCATGGGTGAGGAAAAAAAAATTCTATCACAGTATGTTGTCTGTCACCCTCGATTTGATTTTTAAATTGCGTTCGTGATAAATTGACGAAATGAACAGCAATAACGCCATGACGCCATGACAAGAAGAAGGGGGACCGGGGCGAGGGGGAGGCCCAAGTTGCGATGCCCAAGCCCAAAAAAAAGTACAAACTGCCAACGCAAAATTGACAACTGTCAAGACGCCGCCAACGGTCGACCTCCTCCCCCTCCTCGTTCAGTATAGACATATAAAAATTAACTACAGACTACTTATCTTATTTCTTGCTTGAGCAGAACCAAAAGGAAAGAAAAACATCTACCAAAAAAAAAAAAAAAAAAAAAAATTGAGAAGGAAAACGAAGTCTATGTCTGGGCAATATGCTAAGATAAAGTTGACGATGTCATCGCTTGGTACCGCTTCGAATCTTCAGACCATTGAAGGGGAATAATAATGATAATGACCATGACGATGACGATGATGATGATGGTAGTTGGAGAGTTCGTCTCGACCTGAAACTGTGTATGTGAAATGGGCAAACGTGAAGCAATCAATTGAAAATTATATGTCCTGTGACAGAGACAGAAGCATTGACCACTTAAAGTTCCATATTCCTTGAGGTAACTCACTAACGAAAAGTGTTTTTCAATTAAAAGACACCACCTTAAGACATCGAGGAAGTTGCCTTACATTATATAACATTAATTACATTACTTAAACATAAGATAAATTAAACTTTTTGTTTGAGGATTGAGGTGAATATTAGTCAGGTTTGATATCAATCAAAACTGTCGCAAAAAAACTCATCTTCATCATGTTCCGAACTTTTTTTTTTGTAAAATTTTTGATACACATTTTCTTATGCTCAAATTTAAATCAAAGAACTCCCACAATCGATCACGATCAGAAAGGGATAAAGATCTTCCACAAATAATAACTTGATGAAGAATAAAATATTTATACCCACTTTAAATATACTAAATGGAATAAAATTATGTATTTATGGAAGATCAATTACATTTTATATTATTTAATAAGAAAGTATTGATAATTTATAAGTGATTTTATGTATAAGGGTTTTTTTTTTTGCCAAACTTTCCTCCCTGTACTAAAAGTATTATATCCATAAATATATCATGAATTCGTAAACTATCTTCTAAGTAGAAAATATTTTTTTAGTATGAATACTTAGCATACATATAATATTAATGCTCACAGGAACAAATATAAATATATGAATATTGTCTGAATAAATGAATGAATATTGTATTCCAAACTCAAGGGTTTCGGAAATCAACAAACAATAGTGGACACAAGATTCGAACATTTTGGGGTCCTTAACCTTTAATTCTCACTTTTTCGACTCCCAAGCAAAATATTGAGGAAATTTTGTTAATTTTATTTCGATAATGAACCGTGAAAGTGATCATCCCAGGTTTTGGGAATTTTTATCAATAAAAGTTATTAATGTTTGACAACTTTCTTACTAAAATCTTTAAAATTGTCGATACTTTTTAAAAAAATTGTTGATCTAAGAAACACAAAATTGTTAATTCGTTTTTATGGCCAATTGAGATTTTTGTTAATAATTTTTGGGTCTTTTGAGAATCTGCCAGAACTTAAAAACTATTATACTTATGAAACTTATGTAAAAAATGTCATGTTCATATAGACAAAAGTAAAGTTTACACCATCCACCTTTACTTAGATTTCTTGTAGGATCTCTTGGCTCTCACTTACCTCTGCCACTTCGGCCCACAAAACGCAAATCGTTGAACTTGGCCACCTGATTCTTCATTACGGCCGTACAATTGCGTAATTCACCGCAAAAGTTCTCATCATTGCCCGCTCGTATGGTGACAATGGTCCCGTCCATGACCTCACCCAAGGCAAGCACTTTAAAGGCAATCGGCAGGGTCTTGTTCGAGCGCCAATGTGTGGGCAATGTCGTGCAGACCTATCAAATGGAAGAAAGTCAAAAAAAGGAAATGCATAGCAATTAAAGAAACTGGCACTTACCACATGAGGTGATCCTGTTTTCACTAGCTCGCCAGGATGTTCGGCTAAGAGGACATCGACTGTGCGCTCAATTAGATTTTCGGGTGTTAAATATGGACTAGTGTCCACGGCTTTTGTTTTTGCATTTGAGTTATTGTTGTTATTGTTATTATTATTATTATTATTGTTGTTATTATTGTTGTTGTTGTTATTTGTCTCTGCATTGCGTCGCTTTGTATTGCTGCCCGTCGTGATCGGCGTTGTGGTTGTTGTTGTCGCTGCTGTTGCTGCTGCTGCTGTTGCTGTTGCTGATGCTGATGGATTGTGCTGCTGTTGCTGCTGTTGATTCGAGGTGGTCGAACTGACCTCAGCAGATATGTGCATTATTGCAACACTCTAACTATGTAAATGAAATCTTTCAACGACTTCTATTTACAATGTTTTGCATCAAGTTTTACACTTTTACCGATACGAACATCTTTAATTGAAATATAAAAATTCAATGAAATATAAATACAAATCGCAAAAATGAATTAAATTCTACGTAAAGTTAACTAAAGTGGACTTAAATTCCACGATAAACTTAATTGAATTGACCCAAAATCTTATATTTTTCTAACTACATTCTCTATGTATTTGGAAAGACTTTTTTATTAATGAAACTCGAAATAACTAAAAATACAATAAAATTATAAACCGTATAACTATCACCTATATATATTGTATATTCAAGTTTAATTACTAAAAAACTGGAGAAAATGCATTTATAGATTTATAGGCGGAATTACAAGAACTTTGCCCCATTAAGTATGCAATGCCACTGATAGAGTTCTAATGTTGTTTACTAATTTGAATTTTCTGATCCCAAATCTCTTGTTCGTGATTTACAAATACTAACTTGTCTTTTGATAAGTAAGTAAATAGAATAAAAGCCTTTGAGACTTTTATTTTTAGTTGTATCCTACAATGTATTGTTTATTCTTCTTAAAACAAAACTGCCAAAACGAAGCTAAAAGAATTAGAAATTCCATTTATGTGGCATTTTACAACTATAATTTGAATTGACAAGCAAATTTTTTGCTCCTACATAAGAAAGTATAGATGATTATTATCCCCCAAAAAAAATATTTAAAGTAAATATTGGAAACAAACCATATATTAAATACGATTTTGCTTATATTTCTTGTTTGACGCTTAGGGATTTTCAACTATTTTTATTTTTAAATGTGAGACATACTGTAAGGACACCAAAATTAGGGAACAAGAGTAGAAGAACTCTATGAAACTTGAAAAACAAATTCCACTTGTTCAGTCTAACATTAAAAGTAAATACGCTTGATCAAAAGAAAAGTTATACATTTATAAATTAAGGGTTATTTGGGCAAATGATAAATAAAGGAAAAATTCTATATAATGACTTACATCAACAGGAATAAAAACTATTTAAATTTGGCTCACAAAATACACAAAAAAAATCTAAAATTTTTATATGATCACTTATCAACAGTTGGAACATTATGAAATTTGCCTTTTTTTAAAACAATGTTAATCACAATTAACTTTTACGATTAACTTATTTAATTATCTAAGTCTTTTCACTGTCTTTGAGTTGATTGCTTATTTCGATTTTTATTATTATGATTATTGCACTTTAATTTGACCAACTGATAATGGGTTGATGGAAATTTCGGATTCTGAACCGCACACCTTTGCGTACAAATTGCATTTAAGTTGAACTCGGTGAGAGCAGCTCAATTAAATATTAAAAAATCATAACCATAATGATTGTTTGGGTGGCTATAGAGGGGGTGAAGGGTTAACGATGGATTACAGCTGATTAACTAAGATGCGAACTGAAAAAAAAAAAAAAAAAACGAGTGAAAGAGTGAAAAACGTATTTAAATAAAAAATATAATCGAATCGACCAGCTGTTGCCAGCTGTTTGTTTGTATGTGTTGGCCACCCAAAAAAAAAAAACAATAAAGAAAAAAATTGTCAGAAATATGTACAGAGACACACACACACACACATTCATTTCCATCAACCATACACACCTGAAATATAAATAAAAAATCATTTATTCAGTCAACTATTTGTGCATATCCATATAAATATACATACATATGTATATACATATGTATGAGCAAACTGCCGGCTATATGTACTCGTTTTTCTACAACTTCCGTTTGTTTGTTTGTTTGTTGTTTTCTTTTTTTTCATTTAAATTCTCTCTGTTTTTTGTATTATTTTTTGTTGTTGTTTCGACTATGTGGCGACATATGTGGCCACAGACAGAAGACACAACAATTGGGGCAAAATTCGGATGCAAAATGATTCTATATATATATATATGCATATTGGTTTAAACTGAGCGACAAGTGTGCCATCTGAACACACATATGCTACATCCTACAGGCACGCATACACTTACACACACAATTTTATTGCGATAGTATGATCTGTGACACGATCTAGATAACAGTTTAATTTAATTACCAAAGATCACATAGATCGTTAACATCTATACGGAATCATCTGATGGGGAAGAATTGATTTTCCATAAAAAAAAACAGGTAAATAATATGACATTAGCACCCAAACAGTTGGAAAAAAAGGCTTTAGAAATGAGAAACCAAGAAAATAAATAAATTTATATCTTTTCGAATTCGTTGTAACTTATAAACAATTTTTTTATTGAGAATTACTTTTTATCAACAGGAGATATTAAAAGCGAATTCTTGGCCTATTTTTTTATACTTTCTTCCACTTTAGAGCTTTAGATCATCCAAAAAGACTAACTATATATCTTTCTATAACTATTTGAGCTATGCTGCGATTTATTTGAGGTCTTTTCTTGTTTTCGAAATGTTTTGAAATCACTTTTGAATAAGTTTAAATATTCTTTTTTTCCAAGTTAAGAAAGTGATCTCAAAACATTCGCTGCAGCTGATAAGTATGCTACATTTATTGATCACTTTCGCTGAGGCTAATTGCAAGAATTTGCTTTGACCTCCAAACTTAACAGGAATCCAATCAATGTCATTTCAATTATGGATCTTTCAATCTAATACTTTTCCAACACTTTTTGATCAGACTTACATTTCAACTATGGATTGATAGCAGATGACAGCAAAATCCAAAACACTTTTGCACTTGAATCTTTAGATATTTCTCTTATTTTTTTCTTTAGTATCACAAAATTAAAGTAGAGGCCACTTTCAAAAAAATATTTTATATAATTATTTGAATATTTTATTTTGAAATATTTTGCACACACACACACATGCACTCACACACAAAAACACATAGACACATAGAGAGACGCGGATCGGCATACGCACTTGAATTAGAGGAGTAAACTTTCTTGATTTCTGTTTTATTCGAAAGGGTGTGAGTGGGGTCGGTCTGGATGCCTGGACCCTGGCGATTGAATCAAACGACACGGAGATATTAAACTATTTTTTTGCGGTAACCATGAACGCGACCACTACGAGCGGTTGGCAACGATGGCAATGTCGACGCAGGCAGCGACGACGACGACGACGGCAACGGCAACGGCAACGAGAACGACGAAGCCTTCTGCCGTCTGCCGCCTGCCACCTCATCATAATCAGAGGGAAAACCGAAAAAGATGAAGATGAAGAGGAAGAGGTTGTTGGTGATGGGTAAGAAGGACGAGCATAAGATGCTGGCTGAATGGCGAAGCTTTTTCCCCGCCTTCGTGTTGTTATTTGGCTGGCTATATAATTCTTTTTTCCTTGGCTTAACATTTACCGCGAGAACCAGTAGCAGTGGTTTCTTCGGTTTTCTTCTTTTTTTTCCCAACTTTACTCCAACAGCAACAGCAGCAGCGCCAGCAGTAGCAGCAGCAGCAGCGTCAACGCTGGCAGAGCCCAAAACCGAAACCGAAACCAGAAAACGTCAACTACACCACAAGCGGCCCAGAAACGACGGCCGCAACGATGTCTTCAAGTTGGTCTGGTCTTGGTCTGGTCTGGTCTGGTCTGGTCTGGTCTGGTCTTGGTCTGGTATGGTTTTGGTTTTTGGCCTGGCCTAACCCCAAACCCAAACCAAAGGCAATCCACGTTCCAGCTTCTTCAAGGCAGAGACCAGACAGAGAGCGCTCGCGATAGACAGAGAGAGAGAGAGAGAACGAGAGGAAGGCCAAGATGGAAAAAAAATCGCTCAATTTTTTGAGGGTGCTCGCACCTTATGCTCATTCTTGGATGGATGGAAGACGACGACGACGACGACAGCAGCAGCGTCGGCGGTGGCGGTGGCGGCGGCGGGGCGTCTGATGGAAATGGAAGAAAAATAAAAACGTGTCTAAGGCAAACTTTTTGAGTTGAATTTGGCGCAACCCCCAAAACAGCTTCCATCTTGGAATTGACTCAAGGAAAAAATCTCAACAAAAAAAAAAAATAAACCCAAGAGAAGGAAGAAGGAAAAAAAGAAGCAACGAAGACATGGAAAAACGGAAAAAATGAAACCAACGCGGCTTTTGCGGCTAGACCTCTAGCTAACCAGAGAGCAAGAGAGATAGACTTAGACCAGAAGCAGCGACAGCAGAGTTACAGTGGCATAGCGAGAGCGAGAGAGTGACAGAGCTAAAGAAAGAAAGAGATAGAGAGCAGGAGAGAGGGAGAGAGATGAAATCTTGCGGCTGCCATTTGCGGCCAAAAAAATATATACATCTACCTATATACATATGTATGTACACATTATAGTCTATAGGAGAACCTAAAACACCCAAGTACCCTGGCACCCACCTCACCCACCCACCCACCGAAAGCCTTGCCTTATGGCCTTGTCTCTCGAGTGAGTAGAAGAAACAAAAAACTGCGAAAGAATATAAGTAGAAGCAAATTCATCTTGGTGCAGGCGGAGTTTTGTCCTGTTTCCTTTTGTTTGTCCTTAGAGTGGGCATGGATTAGGATTCAACCCTCCTTTCCAATTACACACCACCCCCACCAATCCCACATCTAGTCCTTACTCCTACTCCATTTTGCGGTTTACACTAGCTAAAACACAACAACCAAGTCGAGGTGAGATGATATCGCTTTTGGTGGTGGTTCTCAATTCTCCCCTCTGTCTAAATTTGTTTGGCGGTTGCGCATACCTCGAACATTGAACGGGTGTGCGCCTATGCCTATGCCCTTGCTGTGTGTGTGTGTGTGTGTGTGTGTGTGTGTGTGTGTGAGTGTGTGGTTTGAATTATGAAACCACAAGAATTATTGTACGCCTGTGGTCGATTACTATATCAACCCGAGCAAAAAAAAAGGATGGCAAAAAATCAAGAACGAAAGAGAGAAAAAGAAAACAAATACAGGACACATTCTGGCCAACCAAAAATGTTCTCTGCCTTTTCCTAATAGCAACCAATGAGCAGTTCTTGAATCGAAATATAAATTACTTACATCTACAGCTAAAATCTTTCGTAAATCCATTCAAAAATTAGAACGAAATTTATTAAAAAGGTATAATTTTCATAACTATTTTAATCTTCTCTGCTTTATGATTTCATTGATTTTAAAATAGATTTATAGATATCCTTTTCTTTCAATCTATATATAATTATGGACTTACTTTATCAATACTCATAAAAATTTAAAAACCAGAACACCAAATTCTTGGAAAACTATATTAACTTTCAAAAAAACCTGCTCTTATTACATTTCCCTAATAAATTTATTCATTATTCAGTTTCAAGTTAGAAAACGATTCAAAAATTAAACCAAACACTAATTGTACTTCAAAATTTGGCATCTGATCTACTAAATCTAATTACTAAAACTAATTATTAAAACCGATTGGAAAAAATGTAACTTCAATTTTTTTAAAAGTGATATCCAAAGTGGCAAAAGAACAGGAATCTAGAATATGTCCTTTACTTTGGCATTTCCTGCCTTACTCTAAAAAAAAATAATGAGGGTGGAAATTCAAGTTTTATGTGGACTTTATTTAATTCTCAAACTATTTCCCTCAAAACGTTTTTTTTTATGATCAGCAGAAACTTGACAGTTGAAAGGAAAGCTTTCTTTTTGTTTTTCATATTTATAAAATGTCCTTTATAAACCATATATAAATATTAACGTTCCCATCTAGGTAACGTTAACTTTTTAGTTAGTATCAGTAGAGATCCTAATATTAAAATTGTATAAGCTAGGATAATACTAAGCGACAAGAATCGTCCTTTTCGCGAAGGCATGGATAGTAGAGGATCCGGAAAAGCTAATTGTCTTGATCTTTTTAAGAACATTTGTTGGTATCCTTAAGCGATAGATTGTTGAGAGAATTTATTATATTCTGTGGAGCATGTTTCGAATAATTTTGCTTTCTTAAATCCAATTTTACTTCAAAAATGCCAAATGTGAAATATATAGTAAAAGTAGAACTAGAACTTGAAATTAAGAGGTACAGCCTTGAAGTCTACACAAAACATTTCCAGAATAAATCCCTGAGAAATGAGTCTCCTAACATCGAACGCAGCGATCCATAATGCACTAGGGGTCTGGGCTAACGAAGACCCATCTTGAGCCTCTCAACATCAATCCTCTGCCTGAGAAGGCCCCACTCCCTAGACCTGCCACATGGAATGGATTAATCTGCCTCTTTCATTGTCCACTTGGGCATAACTCTGAATATTGGATATTGAATTATATCAGGGCTTAAACAACACGGTAGACTCATTGCTTAAACCAATTGTGAATTATAAATGGGATGCATACTTTCAAAAACGATGTGTACAATTTTTGTAAAATATTAAATATTTAGTAGATAATTCTAAAATCTAAAGATTGCCAAAAGTATTTCAGGGAATTCTCGAAAACCTTTTTAAATTCACTTGCAGAAAATGAAGTTTGCTTTGCATGCTTATCATTAGGGTAAATCGATGGCTGGACCACAGTTTCCTTCCAAATGTGGTCATTACGCCATGCTAAAAAAGTGCCAATTAAGAGAAAGAGAGTGAGTGCCAGAGGCGCGAGAAGAGCAAATAAATAAACGATTTTCTGTTGTTCAAGTGCAAGAAGTAGTTAGAAACAAAAGGCGTTCAAGTGTCCATTCATTGTGCTTTATTTTACCTACCCAGTATGGAACACCGCGAAGCGCAACCCATGTGAAGCCACCCCGAAAAAAAATAAAAAAATATTTAAAAAAACAAATGTTGAATGGTGACAATTATGAAGCTTTTTCTCTACTACTGACAGAAGCTGGACTCAAGCAACAATGGAAAAATATCCCTTTGCTGGCAAAAGATTTTGTGCAAATAAAACGCCAAGTGGATAAAACGTCGAGCGAAGAAATCCAACAAGCAGCAAATGAAGGTGATGCGAGATGATGATGGGTGGAGGGGGACGATGACAGGAGGTAGAAAGGAAGTGGGATGAGGCTGATGCTGAAGTTGAAGCTGTCGCTCTTTTCCCTCTGCTTCGCTCCGCTGTCAGCTTTTGTGTTGATTTTTCTTTTAATTGTTGCGGATTTGCATTCTGACACATTTGTCAACCTCAACCTCAGACTCAGAGAGCGGCACGATGGAATACAAAAAAAAAACACAATGAATAAAAGAAAAAACAACAACCAGGAGGACACAATAACAAGGATCCAACAAGGCAGAGAAAAGTGGATGGGTCCTTCCCCAGGACAGGTAGGCCGAAAGGATTGTTTATTATTTATTAGCTTGAGGCATGTGTGTGTGTGTCCATGTGTGTGTGTGTGTCTGGGTTGGACATTTTGCTTAAGCTCCGCTGAGGATAAAAATAAACACCAGGGGCCAAGTCATTTGTCACGCGTATGGGTCTAAGTATCCAAAAGAGGAAGAGAGAGAGAGAGAGAAAGAGACATCCGTTTTGGAGTGACATGTGTCAAAACTGAGCAAAAACTACGCGAATTTATGTCAAATACCCTTGTCACTAGCACTTCAAGTGTGTGAAAGTACACCATTTCTCACACACATACACACACACACTCACACTCCAAACAAAGATAAATATGTGTGATGTTATGTGAAAGTTTCATTCATTTAGTCAGTCAGTCAACCATTCAGCCAGTTAGTCATAAATGTCAAGATATTCCTTTATCAAGTGCTGGCATTAACTTATTCCTCTTGAGGTTAAGTATTTTACATTGTCGAAATATATATACTCCCCTCCCCTCCTCCACTTCCATAGAAGGATAATGAATTTTCAATTCCCTGGCTAATTTATTCTTATACAAAAAGAAACATTTCTACTTACAGCAAGGCCATTTTTAATTTCATTTAATTGTTTAATTGTTTCTCTAAAAATATGAATTTCAAATTGTTTTTAAATAATACCAAATTAGTAATAGGTTAAAATATTAATGTTTTTAGTATAATATTATATTTATAATATACAATAAAAATATTGCAAATGAGTTCATAATTTTAACGCATTTTCGAAAACCTAATGTAATGGTTAAAAACTAAGAACAGGGTCATGATCAGCACCCGCAATTACTATAAGAGACCTAATGAACTTTAAACACTTTTCCATGACCTCAAAAATGTCGGCCTTGTAATTATATGAAGCTGTCTTCAAAAAGTCTTTTTGAATCTTAGTTTAGTTGTAACAAACTGCTAAAATGTTAACAGATAAATTAAATCAGGTAAACGAAAATACATTTTCACGTAGTTTATGAAATATATGACTAACATTAAGAAAGGAGACAAGCGTGTTTTAATGTTTAATGTAATTTAGGATTAATTTGAAATACTATCATAAGAACATAAGTGTGTTAAGAAAAACTGAACTTTTTAATTTAGAAAAACATACATACATAATATTGAAGCCAACGATGAACCAAAGCTTTTGAAAAGAAAAGAAACCTTAAATCCGATAAATCTTGAATAGTATATATCTTATGACGTATATTCCAAAAGACTTATATGTTAGTTTTCCTCTCATAATTTGATCGATTTTTGAAAAATACTATTCGATTCGATTGTGACCTTTTTTATATTTATATTGATGTTTATTTACAATTTATCGTAAATATTGGGATGAAATTACTCGTCCGTCTCTGGTCTAAATGGCAGGTCAAGAAAAGTACTTGACCTTGACAGGGAAAGAAAGTCTATTTAAAGTGGGTTTTTTTTGTTTTTGGCACGTTTTCAAATACGAAAACCCAAAACTATGCTTTAATTTTCAAAAATCTCAAGACAACATCTCAATTTGTTCAACATTTTTTATTCCTTTACCTTCAGACACCACCCTGTAAAAAATTTTCACATATCCAGTTGTTGTTGTTGTTGTTGTTGTTCTTATATCAACCCCTCACGTTTTGGTCATAAGGCATAAAGTAAGTCCAAGTGCTAAACGGCAAGCGAGACTACACACATGGGAGCTGTAATCCGCGTTTTATGATTTGTTTTTCTAGATCAGATGTGAATCTGCTATTTTTTTTTTATAGAGTTGTGCAAAAAAAACCAAGGGGGGAAAAACATTTATCTACTCTCACTTCAAGTATTCTAAGTTTTTTATATTTTATGTGGGGCAACTTCAAACTGAATGGACTCTAGTTGACCAAGGAGATATCTTGTTGGTCTAAAATTTCAAGAGTTATTAATTGAAATCTCCCTCATCGGGTTAAACCTTGTTTTTGGTAGACACGATTGCTTCTTGCCAAATAAATATCAATGAGTAGTGTATCAACATTTCGTTGTGACTATTTGTATTTGTTTTCGGTTTATTTTTTCTATTATTTTATGATGTTTTACTTTGGAGGGTGACTAAAATAGAGAACCAGCAACGGGGTGCTAAATATTTTTAATAGTTACTAGGCAGTAAAAAATAATGATAAAAAAAAAAAGAATATGCCCTACGCTACGATCCAACCATGTCAATATTATGAGAAATATTATTAAAGCTGCAAAATGAGAGAAGTTTGCCCCTTAAGGTATGCAATAAGCTTCAAAAATATTAATAAATTAAAATAAACCTTATCTACAAGCAATATTTGCATTGCGGCCCATTTATTAGCCCCAGGATATTCCAAAATTTAATTTTCGGATTTAAAAAGCGAATTCTTTGGAGCGAAAGATTTTTAAATTCATAGCCCAAAAACCGCCTATGGATTATAGACACAAATATGGTGAACTTTGTGGTTGATAAGATATACCATTTTGGCTTAATTCATTTGTAATTCTCAACTAGTTTAAGCATTGAAGAAAATGATAATAGTACTTTTAATGATTCTATAAAAGCTAAACTAAACTCTGAAAGTTTTAGCTAATAATATATTTAAAGGTAATTTGCTATTGCCCTTTAAACCCAAAAACCAATAAAAGAAAAAGGTGTAAATCTATAGTCATATTTATATGTCAAAATAAATAATATCACCGACTACATATATCCATAAATAATTTCTGTTACTTGCTGTTGACTTAAAAAAGTAAAAGAAATGAACAGTAACTTGTCGTTTCCCCCCTTAATCGAACCAAATCGAACATAAAAAGGAAAGAAAATGAAACCCATAAAAAAAAGAGGAAGTCAATCGCCAGAAAAAAAGAGAAGAAGAGACATTGGAAGTGTCAAGTTTCGTGATGCGTGCAGGGCATAGTTAAGATCCATATTTGTTTTAATGGTCACAGGACACACAGAACAGGATATGAGTTGGAATGGTAACGGCAATAACCGTAAGGATAAGCATAATAATAAGTGAGACTAAGTGAGTGAGTAAGTGAGTGAGACAGATAACGTTAATAATGACTTCTTTTTCTCAAAAAAAAACCAAAAAAAATAGCAAAAAATGTGTAAAAAAGACTACAAAGAACAGACAAAAAAAACTAGGAAAAGGTCCAAAACGTGCTCGATATTCAATAACCACATTGGCAAATTCCAAAAGGGGGCAAAAAGTAGAAAAAAAATGTTGTATTGAACATTTCCTTCTGACCCATTCAATTAAGCATGAAAAAAAATGGCCAGAACCCATAAAAAAAGGGACATCACTTAAGAAGGACACAGGCCGCAACAAAACACGCATCACTTGTCACACACACATAGAGAAAGAGAGAGAGAGAGAGAGAGAGAGAGGGAGATGGAGTGGTGTCACTGTCGGTTGTGCTTGGCTACCAATAAGGACTCGCTTAATGTTCATGTCCTTGCTGTTCCCTGGGTTATTTGGAGGTGTAATACAATTTTGTTTTTTTTTTTTTTATTTTTTTTTGTCTCTTCACCATGATACCCTTAAAGAGAGCCCCCCTCTCTACCTTTTGACAACAATGGGCACACATGGTCATTGGAAACGGAATCGAAATCGACAAGTCCAGCGACGAGTGGAAAGTCAAGTGAAGTTGAGGCGATATAACGAGCCTGGTCACATATGGCGGCATTAGTTTTAACAACCCGGGTGGTAGGTGGCGCATAAACTTGCAATTGAGCCAATTTGTAAAAGTGCGGCAAGCCCATTAATGTAACTCGGACTCGCTCCCACTCTCTCTCTTTCTCATCTGCACCTGCTCTTGCCTCCATCTTCATCTCCACAGACATAGAGATGGACCAAAAAAAAAAACCAAACCCAAAATGAAACTTTTCCCTTTTTTTTGTCAAGGCGTAGGTCCATATAGATGAAGATGGTGGCAGAGTCAGAGGCGGGGCATTGCGCCCACATTAAAATTAAAATAAAAGTTCCTTCTTTCATTTTACCCCCACCATCAACATCATCATCATTCCCCTCCCTTCTTTGTACCCCTTTGCTGCGTGCTTAACTACAAATAAATCTAAAACTCGCACATTTCTCTTACACAGAATACAAAAAAAAAAAGCAAAAAAGAAGGATGTGGAAGAGGTCCTGGCCGGCATACGGGTTATTTTGCATTTACATGCCCACATGCATTATGCATACATGTAAATGTGTGTGTGTGTGTGTGTGTCGAATCCTTTTTGGCCATTCTGCATACACTGTGCAAACGGATTCAAGAACTTTGCCAATAGATAGACTTACAGTAGACATTCCTATAGAAGGACAAATTCAACTAAACTACAAATATAAATAAAAAATATAACAATTATCACCAATTTTTTTTACTCTACCTCCTCCCGCCATATCTATCCACATTATATCTGTGAAATGGGGGAATTTCGCCCCTTATAGTATGCTATAAGCTATCATAATCTTTATTATAAATTATAACTTAAAAATTCTCTATATATCCACAGGACATTCAAAAATTACTGCATATGTTGTTAAAAAGCTCATTATCGGACTTATACATGTTTATTGCCTACTTTAGTGGGCAAAGTTTTCTCATTTTATAACCCTAAAGTCGCCACTAGTCCATATTTAACATCATATAGTAAGAAGGTTTAATTAGTTTTACCCAATTACCCAATGCATTTTTTCATTCGCTTATTATCTCTTTCCAAAATGAGTGGTAAGTATTTATAGGACTCTCTTCCATCAGGATGATCTATGTGAGTCCATTTTATTTATTCTAATTCGATAATATGCTATTTCTAAATGCTGGCAAGAAGTAGGTAATGTGATCCAAAGATCTCGAATGATTTTTAGACTAGAGAAAAATTAATTGTTTGTTAAATATTTCGACATTTTAATTTGTAATTAAAAGATAATTAGTTTTAGTTAGATATATAAACAAATTTGACATGGAGAATCATTTTTTATTGTTAGGACTTTTCAAAAATTATTAATTTGTCTCGACAACTCCATATAGCATACTTTTTGGGGGCAAACGGAAGAACATTTGACGTTCTTAGAATCGCCTCCAAAGTGATCGCATTAGGTTAGTACAGTTCTCATTTAAATTTATTGTAGTTTAAAATTTTCAAATAGCTACAAGTGGAATTTTTGTAGTCGCTTCTGGACAGAGACAGACAGTTAGTCCCCACATATGTAGATACATAGAAAGAGCATTGGGCAACATTACTTTGATCCTAACATTCATACAATTTATTTTTTTTCTTTTCTTTTTTGCTGCTGCTCTTGTGAGAGATTTTCTTTCTTTCTTGGTTTTCTTCTCATTTCCTTTTTAAAAACAAAGCATTGTGGTGGGAGGTGGGGCGAGACTAAAGGAGGGTGGGGGTGGGTGGTGGCTTGAATGCGAAATAAAAGTATGCAAAAAGTTGAAACAAAAAGCATCGAGCACAAAGGATGCTACAATAATATCCTTAAGCTACAAATGCAACATGAATTTGTCTTTGCCTTTGGCTTTGGCCACGGACGACCCAAAGTCCGAATCCTTAGCCCCCTCATCCGGGCAGCACACTCACACACACACACACACACACACACATTGACTCACAACTATTTTGTTTTGCTGTTTGGCTCTTTTTCTTCGAGTTGAAGTAGAAAAAACAAAAAGCAAAAAATAAAATAAAAGGCAAAGGATACTCGAACTTTACAAATGCATGTACATTAGAGCGTCGACCCAAGCGATTTAGGTACACACACATACACATGTATGTGTGTGTGTGGGAAGTAATCTTATGCGTCGCATATGTCTCCTTCGACTGTTGTCCTTCTCTTTCTCTCTCTCTCTCTCTCTCTTGCCTTTTGGCATCCTTTTTAGTCCTTTTTTGCTTTTGCCTTTGCTTCGACACTTATTTTAATTTATTTCATTTTCATTTATGTACGCTTCAAATGCCCTTTCTATCTGTGTGTGAGTGTGTGTGAGAGGTTGGAGTAAGTGTGTGTGTGTGTGTGTGTGTGTGTGTGTGTGTGTGTGTGTAATTAAATAAAAACGTACTCAAGTTACCTTTAAGAAACAACTTCTCTGCGTATTTATGCTTTTATTTTAATTGCACTACTGGAAAATCATCTATGAAAAACTTTTTTCAACTCTACAAGAAAAAATCAAATGAGTCAGAGAAACTATTTTCAGTATTTTCAAGTCAAAGTAGCCCAAAATTTGATTATATTTTAAATTCTTAATGGTATCTGTAACACAGAGGAGAAGACGTTCTTGAACCTATAAGCTATATATACATATATATTCTTGATCAGCATGGGAAACTGAATAAATATAGCCATGTCCGTTTATCCGCCTGTCCTTTCATTTGAAAACTTTTGGAATGAAACTTGGTACTTAAGCTTTTTATTACCTAACTGAGATTAAGATAGTCGTTCAAATCAGACCACTATATCATAACAGAAGACTTACGAAAAATCTGTGGAGAAATTTGAGTATCTACATATTACTTAATAAGTTTTAATTAGCAAACATCTTTATTCCAAATTTCTATTCAATCGGATATATAGAAAAAAGCTGTATAAGAAACTTTGTTTGAAATTCTTTGAAATAGATTTTGGCATATATTTTAATTTTATGAAAAGGATATACAGTTAATGAAATTACAAAATTTTAGAACATTTCACGAATATCGCAATGTCAGTTAAACATTTAAGATTCCAAAAAAGTTTCTCTAGCAAAAATGAATCCCATTTTAACTCTAGAGATCCCCTCTCCAATCTTCAATTCCTCAATCAAAATGTTTAGATAATATTTTTTAAATTTCAGATAGTCTGCAAATTGTTTCAAGCCAATCCTAGGTACAACGCTTCTTTCAAAAGAAATAAAAAGAATAGACCGATTGAATATGATTTTAATTTGAAGGTAAAAATATATTCTAAAATGCTTTTGATTATACATATATACAGAGATTTCATATTGATATATATATATATGTATAGATATCAAAAGCATAAACAAGCATGATACAATTTGTATTGAAAACCCCTAATAAAAAATGAAAGTTAATTAAAGAGAATTCATAATCTAAATATATGGTTAATTCCCACCGATTACCATTGAGGAATCGGTGCAATCATTTTGATCTTGATCTGGGTTTAGAGTATCATGCTGATCGTTGCCCCATTTCATTAGATCCCAATAGATCTGAGATTCATTATAGACGCGCCTGCCATCGAGTGTCATCTTTGATTGTAAGCCAATATTGCCTGAATTTGGATTCTGATAGCCAAAATTAGCAACAGAACCGCCGCCATTAACCATCATACCGTGGTGTTCAGTTAGTTGCAATAGTCCGGCCACCAAACCCATTGGCTCTCCGGTGAAACTCTGCTGCATCTGAGTGGATCCATTGTTCTGATTGAAGCATTGATTGTTCTCCCTCATGTTCTGTTGTGTTAGCATCAACATGGCTTCTGTCCGCTCGTTCTGTTGTCTAAGCTCATTGATGCGCTCCATGAGCTGCCAATAGTTAAGATTTGTTTCGGATGCCATACCGACCATTGCATTTGGCTGCCCATTGCCTTTTTCAAATATGTTTTCCATCGGCTTAGTTGAAAATTGAGGAACTGTCAGGCAATTCTGCAGTTGCTGAAATTGCTGTTCCTCCTTTCGTTTCTTAATGGTGTCCAACAGTTTCCAATAGGCAATATTCTCTTCTGATATGGTATCCAATTGTGGGTTTCCTTGTGTCTGCACTTGGATCTCTCCTGAGTGGCTAAATATTGGTGGCTTTGTAATTGGATTTGTTGGCTTTTGATTCTTCTGGTTGTTTTCAGATATCAATTGAGAATTTATAGACACCTCCGCCTTTACCTCCTCAACCCCTGATCCACGTCCTTGTTCTTCTTCCTTCTTTTCGTTACATTCCCAACGAAATGTTGAATATTTATTGCTTCCAGGATGATGATGTTTTGGCTTCTTGCTGCGTTCCAAAAGTTCATAATATGAATAATTGCAAGTGGGCTTCATTTCACGTTCCATGGGATTCCTCAATTTGGGCAACAGATTCATACCAACGGGGCAAACATAATAACCATCTCCAGTTGATCCATTTGTCACAGTCAATTCAGCCGATTGGCAAGACAAATGAGTGTCATATGCGCCTAGAAGAATGGAAAGGGATTACAGAAAATGATCTCTTGTTCTATTCAATATAGTAATCTTAACTGGATTTAGAAATTTGACCTACACAGATATCATGAAATGCTAGGTGCTAAATAATAATAATATGTGTAGATTCTATTCGAAAATGGAATAGATAATAGAACTTTCTCTTGCACAATCGTATATAGTAAACCTGATATTTTAAACTCTTGCTTTGCCTTCTAAAGAAACGGTAAGGGTATTCCCTACAGGTCGTATAGACTCACCAATAAAATGTTGTTGCTCTCGCAGATCGTGTTTCGGCGGATTCATTGGCTCCGGAGTCGGATAATCAAGATGGGGCACAACTGTCACCTCCTCACCCATCAGTTTGCGGGTTCGTGTGGACAATGAACGTTTACCGCCAAAAAAGGAGGCATGTGGCGATAGATTTTGGTTATATGTTGGCTCCAAGTGCTCAAAACCCGGCGGTGGAGGAGCTGAAATGAAATGAGATATAGTTTCCAAAGAATGGAGAATTTACACTTACGAATTGAATTGCTGGGATCACAGACACGTCGATTTCGACCCAAGGGATCCCACAATTGACGGGCCATAGCCAATGGTGGATATTGTATGGGTTGCTCATAATCTGACCAACAGGTCTTGTTATTATTGCTATAAGTGGAATAATCATCGGCAACTAAACGATTGGAGATGCGACAAAAACGTTCACTATCATCATCTTTAGGTCCACAGTCTCCACTGGTAGGAGCTGCACCCTCTTTTATGGCTGCCCTTATTTCGAGCTCCAATTCATCGAATTCTTGGTTCAGGGAGTCCAAGTTTAGATCTTCAGTAACATCGGGAGATTGAAATAATTCATAGAATTTATTGTCCGTGTGATTCTCTCGGCCACTAGTCTCGGGTGATGAACTAATAGTGCCATTCGATGAATAAGTTGCTGTATTAAATGGATGATTATCCATTTCCAAAATTCTCTGAGTTGAAGAAGCAATCGGAGACGAGTGTTCCATGGGCACTGGCATTGCCATGGGCATCTGAATTGGCATTGGATAATACATTGGCATCATATTCTCGATTTGTGGCTGAGCATTAAGATTCGGATTAGTAGAAATGGTATTCGAATTGGTTATAGGACTCGAAATCGATTGAATGAGATTCAAAGGATTTAGAATGGGAGACTCTGTATTAACGTTTGTCTCTAGATAAGCTGCTTGTGGGGACAATTGCTCTGTCTGAGCCACCACCTTCTCTTTCTTCTCCATCTGGCCGACTTCCACCTCCACTTTATCATCCATTCCAAAATCTATGGGCGGTCCAAGAAATTGTAATTGTCTAGCCGATTCCGGTAATTGATCGTTGCCCGATTGTAATATCTCTTCGGGATCTCCATCTAAATTGACTGCAATCCTCTTTACTTTGATATATGATATTTTACGGGTCAATTTCTTTCTTTGTTTTGGCTGATAAATTCGAACTGGTCGATTGATTTGTGTGGGTTCCACCATGGTCTGATAATACTGTAAGTTCTATTTAATAGGAAAATAAGAAAAAGAACCCTGGAACCCTTAAGTCTACATACCACAGCATTTGCATTTGGAATCGGATTAGGAATTGGTTGAGGAGTTGGCACTACATTTGGCCCCCCAGTTGGCTTTTTCATAGGCTCTGGGATTAATTGTTGATTGGCCATCACCAAATTATTGTTGTAGAAGTTATTGTTAAAGTTGTTGGTGTTCTGATTAGTATTATTGGTGGTGCTGCTGCTAGATTGACGATTGTTGGTGGGTGAGCTAAGATTTTTCCTAGCGCTGTGGTTCCTGCTGGCGCCATGATTTTTGGTGGTGCCGTTGCCACTGTCATTGGCATTTTGAGTGATTGGTGGGATAACTTCAGTTGATTCCCCATCATTGGTCTTTCCAATAATACCATGGGCCACTACAGAAGCCCATGATGGCGGTGATTGCATGATAAATGATACTCAAAATTTTTATTCCCTATATGTTAAAGTTATTTTTGTTTTTGGCTCGACAATCTTAAAGATCACTTCATCTGTATGCACCAAATGGAAGTGGGCGTTTAATGGATGGGCGTGTTCTTTTGTGTCTGAAATCCACTTACCAGTTATCCAAGGCGACAAAGCTCCTTTTGTTAATCTCTCAATTTCTCTGTTATACCGAGCTACCAGGCCAATGCCTTACCACGAATTCAATCCAAAAAAATAATAAAATGATTTACACACTATTTGAAGCAGTAAATCACAATTTGTTACTAAATGTTTCAGGACAGACGATTCAAAGTCAACTAAACTGGGGAATCAATACAAAGTTTACTTGGCAAAAACATGGCCAACATTGATCAAAATTTTTGTGGAAAACGATTTCGATTTCGAAGTGATGTGTGTTTTAGAGAGAAAGCTAGAGATAGAGAAGATAAATTGGCCACAATTACAGTGGGTGAAGTGGTTCACTCGAAAGATCCACGACCAAAAAAGAAAATACTTAAAAAAAAAATTACTTGGGAATATAGAAAAATATATGTATATATGGTATATAACCAGGTCCAGGTCTAAAAAAATGGCTGCCTGGACTGATATATCTCTGAAGAACTTAGAACCAAGATATTTTTTAAAAGTTTCTGACGAGATAATATAAATTTGGTCTAAATTATACCTTTTTTTTTTGGGGTAAATTCTAGATGCTTTTGAAATGGAATACAAAAAATCTAAAACATTTTATTTACATTCCTTTTGTTGTTCTGTCAAAGTTTCTTTATTGTTTTTCTGTTTTTGTTAGATACATATTTTTTTTGCGTACTCTATTTTTTTCAATATATTTTAATAATGTATCAATTTCAAAACGACAATTGGCGAACAAAAGTTCAACGGTTGAACCAATATTCAAGCGAAACCGTCAGACATAGGTCATATGAGATGAAGAAGCCCAAGCAGCCGGATTCAATGGGGGCCACTGTCGAGTCGCGATATGGATCAAAATCATTGAAAATTGTTGAATTCATGAGCAGAGACGACAATGACGAAGGAGAAGCACTTCCACCTGAATTAGAGGCCGCATTACCGCCCTTCTACAGGAATGGATGGAGGTTAGCAAGAGGATGTAAACCAGCCGCGGCACCACCACCAAGACTACCACCACTATTGCCATCGCCGCCGGCCAAATCCATATGCACACCCGTGTTCATTGAGGCACCCGAAGTGAGGGCTCCGCCACCGACGCCTAGATACAGATCTCTTGCCTGTTCTCGCCTTGGCTATGCCAATGTCTTTGATGCGGCCATAGCCACCGCTGAACAGCGTATGCAGGAGGGCAATTTAAATACGGCCCGAAGGTCCATGGAGCAGCGGGCCAATGCATATGCAAATCCCTTCCAATTCCAACGAGCCAGAGGTCCACAAGATTTATCCACAAGTGCTCAGGCATTAAAATCCAGCAATAGCAGCTTGGCAAGACAACATTGGAAACAAAAAATGCCTTTGACCGATAGAAGCTTAGCGATTCGAGGGTCGAGAAGTCGGAATTGCTTTAACTCATCTTTTGTAGCACGAGGCAATTCAAATAGCACTTATCGACCGCGCATGCCAGTGGCGCCCAAGCAGTTTCCATTAGCCACCGCCAGAGGCGCCTTTGGCATGAATAATACACTGCGCCCATATGACACAACATTTAAAAATTAACATATATATATATATTGGACAAAATTATAATCTCATACAAACAAAAAAGAGATAAAAAACAAATACAAAATACCTGAGTACTAAAGAGCTTTAGAGAGTTTTTGAGTTTTCAATTACTGCGCCATCAAGTGCAGTGTCAAACGGGCATAAGTCTCTCGAAAATAATTTCCTCTAACCAATTGAATTAATTAGCTTGCCCCGGTTTAATAATATTAACTACAATAATTCAAATCAACGCAGCGTCCATCTGCTACGTCTTTTAACTTTTCATTAACACACAACAATAACATAATAATAATCGATTTTTCGCAAAATAAATCGATAATCTGTAGTGTCAGTGCTGCCACAGTTATAGATAAAAGAGACAATTCCGTTGTGTGGCAACACTGAAATTGATACTGAAATTGAGGATGTGCGTACTGGCGTCGTTCCGAGAAGGGGAATAATAATCAAAATTGAACCGAACGCCAGTGTCTGCGTCTCCAGCTGCGGTCGCCTGTCATCCTCTCTATTGATTGCCCTCAATCTGATAATAAACAGAAACGCAATCGAGGAGTGGGCACAGTCAGCAGTTTAACATGGCCGCCGCCGCCTCCTCCTCTTCCTCCGCCTTATCATCATCGTCCACTTCCTCCTTGGATGCCTTGCACCAGGCTACATATGTAGATTTTGAAGAGATAACACTGGCCGAGGTAATATCGAATTGAATTAACAATCCGCTATCAAAATACTCTAACCAATTCCCTTGGGGTTTATCCAGAAAGTCGGCCATGGATCCTATGGTGTTGTCTGCAAGGCCGTTTGGCGCAATCAACTGGTTGCCGTCAAGGAATTCTTCGCCAGCGCCGAGCAGAAGGATATCGAAAAGGAGGTCAAACAGCTGTCGCGCGTCAAACATCCGAATATTATTGCTCTGCACGGCATCTCATCGTGGCAGCAAGCCACCTATCTAATTATGGAATACGCCGAGGGTGGATCACTTCACAATTTTCTGCATGGCAAGGTTCAGCCAGCCTATTCCTTGGCCCATGCCATGAGCTGGGCTCGTCAGTGTGCCGAGGTAACATCTTTCTCTCTTGCCATAAAATTCAAACAGATTCATGTGGACGGTTTTATTATAGGGCCTAGCCTATTTGCATGCCATGACACCCAAACCATTGATTCATCGTGATGTCAAACCTTTAAATCTGCTCCTCACCAACAAGGGACGTAATCTGAAAATTTGTGATTTTGGCACTGTGGCCGATAAAAACACCATGATGACCAACAATCGTGGCAGTGCCGCCTGGATGGCACCCGAGGTAACTATCCTGCTCCTCCTTCTCTATATTGCTCTCTCTCTCATGATATCTTTCTATTTTGTTATCCTCAAAAAGGTCTTTGCTGGCTCCAAATATACAGAAAAGTGCGATATATTCAGTTGGGCCATTGTCCTCTGGGAAGTTTTGTCGCGTAAGCAGCCATTCAAGGATATTGACAATGCTTACACCATACAATGGAAAATCTATAAAGGTAAACATAGCAATCGATGGATTTAGTTATTTAAAATATGAAATATATTATATATATATAGGGAAATTATAATTGTATGAAGACACGAAATAATTAATTAATATTTCCATAGACAGATGAAAGAAAAGTTTAAGTTAGTTAGCTATTCCAAATGAAGGATTGAAAAATTAAACTTAAAAAGTTATAACTGAAACGTGTTTCCCAAAGGAGCCTCAAAGAAAGAATTATGCCTAGATACTTATTATAGATTCAGTATAAATCAAATTGTATTTTAAAGGGGGCTTCCACATTTACGAAATTAACAGTATTTGTTTGTTTTTACAAAGTCAAAGAAAAATGTAAGCAAAACAAATTGCTTTCGAAATGTTTAGTAATAGAATTCCTTTCACTTAAACAAGCAAACAAATTAGGCCCTAATTTTAATAAAACAAGTTCTGAAATTTTAAACAATTCAACACTTTTTTCTTTTAATTAATAAAGTTGTTGTAATCAAAAACGCAACAAGAAGAAACAAAGCTCCAAATTAAATGTTTTTTCTGCTCAAAGATGATTTGAAACTTGCCTTAACTTGTATTCTTTTGTTTAGGTCTAGAAATTTATACTTTTTTTTTTTATAGTAATGAATTTAATAAAATAACTTATTGTTAAATATAACTAAAGCATTAATAGTTGTTAGTATATACCATAAAACAAAAAACAGAACATTTTTTCTAAGTAACTAGAGAAAAGTTAAAATAAAAGTTAGGATTATATAGTGTTGTGTATTAGAAATTGTATTTCTTGCACCCAGCTATTCTAATTAACTCCAAGTTTTTTCTCTGAGAGTTAGTGAACTGATCCTGTGAATTATAGTCGAGTTAGTTTAAGTTTAATTTAATTTTGTTTTTTCTTTGTTTTATAGGCGAACGACCACCCTTGTTAACCACATGCCCCAAACACATTGAAGACCTGATGATCGATGGCTGGAAAACAGCTCCAGAAGAGCGTCCATCCATGAAATATATTGTGGGCGTTATGAATGAGATTGTCAAAGACTATCAAGGTGCCGATAAGGCATTAGAATATACATTTGTGAATCAACAGGTTTGCCATAAGATATATCTATTATTTATTGATCATGTCAAGTGCTCATTCAATTTATTTGCTTTTCCAGATTGTAACCAAAGAGAGCGATGGCACTGTCGGTGCTCAAAATGATAGTTTGAGTTCTAGTGATCTGAGTTTGGTGGCCTCAGCCACTCAGTTAACCCCAACAAATCTATCCCATATAAATGCAAATCTAACAACAACATCCACAACAACAACGACAACAACTAGCTCAACAACCACAAATACCTCAACATCCATAACAGATCGTACACCAACAAATTCAGGACAATTTGATGCTGCCGCTGCTAATGGTGGAGCACTCTTTCATATGAGTAGCAATCGATGGGATGCCATACCCGAAGAGGATAGCCAATCCGAAAGAAGTCCCAATGATAGTTTCAATCTAACCGCATCTGTAGAAGCCACACAACGTTTGGAAACAATACGAAATGGCATGATACAAATGGCCTCCATACCCATGAAACAATTAACATTGGATGTGACAGCGGTAGGTTTAAATCACAAAGTTTTTCAAAATAATTTATTTACATTTTATACTCATTTTCTCTCTATCTATCTCTTTCTACAGAATGGCTTCGATTTAAGTCGCAGTGAAAGCGGCAGCAGCGCTCATGGTAAGAGAAATCAAGAGAAATTCCAACAGTCCAATAGACCTCTGTATTACCTTGTTTAATATCTTAGCTTTAGCTTTATAATAGAAACTGAATTAGATATACATAAATATGTATGTATCTTTTTAGTTAGGGAATATTTTCCATTTTTCTCAAAGAGAAATACTAATTTTTACGCGTCATTTGTTTTTGACTCTCTTTTTTTATCCCCCACTCTCCCTCTCTGTCTGTGTCTCTGTCTCTCTCTCTCTCTCCTTAATAAAGTGTAGAATGCAAATTGTGCCTATATGTATGTACGTACTATTTAATTGTTAATGCAATGGCCTCCTAGTTAAAATAGTCGAAATGTTAATGCTCTCTCTCTCTCCCTTTTCAACTTTCAAAATCTTTATGATCGTTATTCTATATAGCAATTATTTATGTTTCCTTGGTGAAATTTAATAGGAATTTCACTTACCTTAGCAATTATACGATTATAGTTTGAATTAACCATTCTCTGGCCTCAGCTTAGTTTGCTAAATGCAAAACAATTTAGTGTTTCATATATATGTATGTATATGAGTGTATATACATATATAGAGCAATGCAAATAGTTGCACATTTTGCTGCACAATTAAATAATTTGTAAATTTCGCATTTTTGTGTTATTTCTTGTTTGTTGGCTATAGTTAGCCAGCCAACCAGCTAGCCATCCTCTCCTCTTGGCAATTTCGGTTCGGATTTATGGCCACAAGGCATGCTCCGACGCTGACGCTGCCTGCCGCCTTACAGCATAAACAACAAACGCACACATGACGACGATGACCGATCCGTTTCGATTCAATACCATACTCTAACCATTCCCCTCTCTCTCGCTCGCTTTCTCCCGCCCCATCGTCAACATGAGCTGCCCGCCAAATGTGACTCATTCGGCAATAATCTCACTTTTATTTTGATTTCGTCTATATGCATCAACTTATATATAGATCAAAAACAAAAAAAAAAATATAGAAAATATAGAGAAACAAAGAGAGAGAGAGAGAGCTAGAGAGATCGTGTATGAAAGTTTTCTTCCTTTTCTAAAGACTCTATATGTACATAAGTGAATCTTTATAAACGAGGCGACTTAAATGAGTTTTCTAATATATAGTAAATTTTTAAGTAAATCAGCTTTCAAGTAATATATAACTCTTGAATCAAGTATATAGTAATTACGGCATAGCGACATATCTCCGACGACATATCTCCGCCCAGTACATTTTTCTGGCGGAGATATGTCGCATTTTTAACGGCGGAGATATGTCGTTGTAAAACGACATATCATCGCCGGTGATCTGTGCGGAGATATGTCGTTTCAAAACGTCATATCTCCGCCGTTAGAAAAACGACATATCTCCGCGCGAAATTATGTCGTTTCAGAACGACATATCTCCGCGCGAAATTATTGTTGGGGTTTATTATTATATCATCGCCGGTGATTTGCGCGGAGATATGTCGTTTCAAAACGTCATATCTCCGCCGTTAAAAAAACGACATATCTCCGCGCGAAATTATGTCGTTTCAGAACGACATATCTCCGCGCGAAATTATGTCGTTTCAGAACGACATATCTCCGCGCGGAGATATGTCGTTTTTCTAACGGCGGAGATATGTCGTCGGAGATATGTCGTTACCCCGTAATTACCATGAAATTTCGACTAGACTTCAATCACATTTGCAATACTGTGAATTTTTGGAGGGAAGTCAGAGATCAGATTAAGAAATCAACTTTGATCTTGAACTCTTGGATGGACATCAGAGCAGATCCAGAATCAAGTTAAGGAATCAATTTCGACCACGAGATCCAGTGAAATTTTAATAGAAGCATGACCTGAAGAATGATCCATTAATAGACAAAAGAGAAGCATTTAAATGTAGAAAAATGTTTTACAAAACTTTTGTAAAAACCCTCGAATAATTACGAGGACTAGAGAGCGTCAAAAGAGAGGGAGAAAGAGAGAGAGAGAGAGAGAGCGATTATAGGGAGCAGTTTGCGGCCCATGTTCTATGGCCATGCCCCGTGCCTCGTGCCTCGTGCCCCGTGTTGACTTAAGAAGCCGCCAAGCATCGAGATTTCCCAATCACAAAACGTTCCGATTGTATTAATCATGCCGATTTTTCATTTTGTGTAATGTGAAATGAAAATGCAAATAGAAAAATTTTAAAATGATGCATTCCATATATGTATGTGTGTGTGTGTGTGTGTGTGTGTGTGTGTGTGTGTGTGTGTGTGTGTGTGTATGTGTGAGTACGTGTATGATGAATCAATTACTTTTATGACTATGAATATAAGTATGTAAATACATATATTCCAAAGTAATTGCTTTACCATCGACTTTATTGGCCAACTGAGTCGATCTAACTTGCTTCTTCTTATTCGTGGCACCGAGCAACAAACACACACACATCACAAAGAGGAGCAATCTTCGCATCATCTCAACATCATCATCATTGAAATTCGCTCAGTCTGCGTTCGAGTGCCGTCGTTGTGGTGCCTCCGCCGTATTTTGTGTGTTTTCGTTTCTATTCTTTTTGTTGTTTTCTGTTGGCGTACGTAGAGAGTGCCGTACCGTGCCGTGCCGTACCGTAATGTGCCTAGTTGCTCGACATGTTGTCATTGAAACGCCGAGTCACCACCAAATCCACGCACCGTGCCAAAGTTCGTCAAGTCATCTTGTCTAGAGCGTTATTAATCAATTTTTGGTTATGATATTACAACAAACTTTATAAATAAAACAAAAAAATTATCTACACACATTTATGGAATATATGTATATATTTCCTGATCCTATTACATTATAAAAAAAAGAGAGAAGAAGGAAAAGAACAGGAAAAAAAAACGCGTTTTGTTTGTATTTTGTTTTCATTTCTCCCTCATTCCTAAAACAAACCGCCCACCAACACCCAACCCATGTTTGGATTTTCGTGGAAAATCAACAAGCGAAACACGTCATTGCCTTAGGGAAAAACTAACAGAGAGAGAGAAAGAGAGAGTGAGAGATAGTGAGCAAAATATATATTTTAAATGAATATTAACGATCAATGAAAAAAAAAAAAATAAGAACGAAAAAAAATGTGCGACACTCGGACCATGATTACCACAACCAATCAATCCAGCGATCTTCAAAGTTGTTGGATTATATATAGTAGGTTAATCTTTGCAACTATGTATCCTTCAAGCTAATATTTATGCTTATTATTTGAATATTGCTTTAGATACTTTCCATTTGTGTTTTCTAGCTAAAAGCGATGGCCGCGAACAACTCACTGTGACGGATGCGAAACCCGTGATAATGACGGCCAACGATTTGGTCAATAATAATAATAGTAATAATGGATCTACCTCTAACCTACATCATCATCCTACTCCTCCTTCTCAACATCATCAGCAACATGGAAATGGATTGCTAATTAGTCAGTTGCCTGCCACCAGCAACAATATTGATGATGATGATGATGATGATGGCACTTCTCGTCGATCTGCTGATATGGACTGTGCCGATGTCGATGCCGATGAGAACGATGGCACTGAGCAATCATTGGCCGAGATATTAGATCCGGAATTGCAACCCGAACCGCCCATACCAAATAATCCAGAATCACAAGCCATCTATAGGGCACATCGGCATATGGCCAAAGAGTATTTAAGTGTCGATACGAATCTGTATTATGCTCAGGATTTTAAAGAGAAACTTATCTTGCAAATGGATCGTACGGAGAGAGAACAGAAACAGGATCTTTTACGTAAAATTAAAGATAAGGTAAACTAATCGCCATATCTGAATTAAATCTACATACATACATATGTGGTTTGGTTTAGAATTTGGGAAATGTTCCTATAATGTTTGTAAGTTTTCATTTAAATCTTTAGTCATCAAGGACGAATCGTTGTAGATGCTTTTTTTAGTTCGAATTTAAATCTTCCTTTTCATTATATTCCGAATTGACTCAAATGTAAAAAGATTTAACCATTCATTCATAATTTCAAATGCAATTGAAAATTATTTATAATTAAATATTAATCCCATATTTTTCATCATTTAATAGGAGGACCTGCAAAGTTTGTATAATAATCTTAAGCAGCAATGGGAAAAGCTGCCACCAGCCTCACGTCAGCAATTGGTGGTTGACGGTGTTGGTGGTGGAGTGACAGCAGCAGCACCACCACCTGGTGCTGGTAGTGGTGCAAGCGTGGACTCTGTGGAGAATGATGGTTGGGTCTTTCTAACCCCTCATACCAACACGTAGTTTCGAAGCGACGATTTTGGCTTCTCTATAATCTGTATTTGTGTAATTTAAATATATACATATATATATATAAACTGTATCTATAAAAACCTGTGCTTAGTTTAGTTTTTAAGTCAATTTGTTGTTTCGTTGATTCTATTTACTTGTCCACGGTTGCCTTTTGTTTGTTTAAAATGTTTTTTTTTCTTTCTTTCTTTTGTTTAGTGTGTTTTAAGTTTAACTTGCAGACATTATATATTTTAAGTTTTAATTATTGTGGACGTATTTTAAATAGGTTTATACATTAAAACCTTAGACGATTAAAGCAAAAAAAAACTAAATGTAGCAGCATAAGAAAATCATTACCAAAAAATATATATGAAAATTATGAGAAATGTCTAGAAAACTGAAAATTTAATTCTGTTTAGAAAAGATTTAATCAAAGGAGAGAAAAGACTCTGCCTAAGGCTTTTATTATTTGCATGTGGACAGTTTACAACAAATTTTTTATCATCGAAACAAAAAAGAAAAATAATAGACTCCATTCACATCTTAACAGATATCTCTATGTATGTACATAATGAATGTATATATATATAGTATATAAATAGTTTTGCGTCTGGGATGAGATTTAAGCTAAACGTTTTACAAACTAAAATTCGGATACTAAATTCGTTGAGGACCAAGTAGCAAATGATGTTAATGATGATGACGACGAGGATGATCATGAGGAGGAGCAGTTGTTTAGGAGATTCATAATCTACTTTCTGGCAAGCCTCTCACGAGTCATGAGTCAACAGTGGGCACATAAATGGCAGCACATGTCGATTCCCATACATCGTTGGGCGTATCCCATGAATCTTTGCGATGCCACCAATTCTTGCTATCCAAATCATAGGCCATTGTCTCGGAGCTGGCACGATCAATCGATTCGGTTGAATCGAGACCACCCACAAAGAATATAGTGCGACGCATCACAGTGACACCGGAATAGAATTTAGGAGCTGGTATTTTGGTTTCCACACTCCATGTGTTGGCCTTCACATCATACGCATAGATATGCTGGACAAGGCAACGGGATTCGGTGAGATTCTCATGCCAACCACCGCAGGCATATATACGATTATCAATGGCCACCAATACATGATCACAGCACGGTGTTGGCATCGGAGCCAGCTCCTGCCATAGTTCCGTTTTAGTATCGAAGCACCAGGTGCTCGATAGAATGGTTGCCATATAGATGCCGCCTAGAGAATGGACGAAAATCAATAAAACAAAACCAAAAAAAAAAATAGAATAAATTCATTAGGTATATAGATCTCACCTGATATATACAATTTATCGCCAATAACAACTCCAGCATGCTGGCTGCGATTCTCCTGAAGACTTGGCATATATGTCCACACATTTGTATCTATATCATATCGTTCCACATTCGAGATGCGACGCAGTGCCTCCTCGGAATTGTCGTCATGCTCGACAATGCCACCTACCGCATAAAGATGCTTATTGCCCACGGCATTCAATGAGAAACGACAGCGATCCAATTGAATGGGTGCTATGGTTACCCAAGAGTCCCTCAATGGGCAATAACGGAAGCCGAATGGATGGATATACTCCTTGAGACAAACATCATAGGCACCGCCCACAATGAAGAGCTCATTATTTAGGACGGCAGTGCCAAAGTTACCTAAAATCAATACAAGAAATATTTTTAGAACTTAATCTCCTAGAGAGATCCAATCACATTCGAACTTACATTGATCTATATGAGGTATGGAGGTCAATTCATACCATTTCATTTTACTTGGCGAGAAGCACATGATCTCATTGGTCAAGCCCTTCCATTCGAAACCACCAATCTTCAAAAGACTCAGCTCCATGCCCCGCATATTCAAAGGGCCTTGCAATGGCTTCTCTGTCTGCTCACGCCGCATCTTTTGACGCATTTCCTGACGTTTGAGCAAACGATTGATCAACTGATAATAATCCGCTGGCAATGGCAATTGTTTGCCCTCCTCCAGGGCGAAATTCATTTGCTGCAGCTCATCCAGCCATGTATTATAGCTTATATGTGGCCATTGTATCAAGTGGAAGAGCTCCTGGAGCACTGATTCCTCCAGTTGCTGTTCCATGCCATAACTGCAGACCAAACGCATTAGCTCCTGCTCGGTGACATCGATGGGATAATTACTCGAGAGTATAAAACGCAATTGCTCCACCTTGAGATCACGAAAATCCGTTGTGGCTGCAAACTCCTTGAAATGTGCACACATAAAACGATAGGCACGCTCCGTTAATGCTATTTGGCCGTATATATCAGCCATGCCGGCAATGGCCAAGCAATTGTCCATACAAATTTTATGCTCCAGAAAGAAGGTGCAACGCTCGATAACCTCTTTTACCTGGACATGAGTGGCTGCTGCCAGAATCTCTTCAATATTATCAACATTTAGATCCAACATTGATGTGTATATATAATCCATAATGGCAGACATTGCACGGGCCGTAATCCCATAGAGGGTAATCTCATCTTTACGTGATTCGATCATGGCACTGTCCGCAAACATGGCGCAAAAGTAATCACTACTAGCCGCCAATACAACGCGATGGGCCTGGAGACAAGGAGAAGGAAAGAGAGAGGTGAAAGCGAGAGGTGCAAAATCTTGGATGAAAAACTTACCTTAAACCGATGATCCTCCACGAGAAGAGTAACATCAGTTAGCTTATCTTCCGTCCTCAACTTATTGAGGCCACGCAACAGGTTCTCCTCCTCCGCATTGGTTTGCGTCTGTGTTGTGGCTGCTGTCGATGATGATGACGATGAAGACATCATGATTCAATCGAATCCAATCCTCTACTCTCCGACCTTACTCAATGCAGCATGCTCTCAAGGTCCGGGGAAGCCCTTCCAATACAGATAAGCCTCGTCTAGATCTTATATATATATATATGTATATATAATTTCAATTACTGATAGCAAATAGCTTGGACCTGGAAGCGCAGAGTTGTCGTCGTCGTCGTTGTCGATGGGTGAGGGATGGGAGAATGGTTGATAGATAATTTTGAATTTTCTTCTTTTTTCTTTTTATTTAGTGAAAGAAACTTTTATGTGTTTGTCGGTCTCTATGTGTTTGTGTGTGTGTGTGCTCTTTTATTTTGTTATTATTTGCCCTGGATATCTGTTATTGGCTGGGAATGGGGAATTGCCACAATCTTTTCGATTTTCTCTCTCTTTATGTCTCTCCCTCTCTATCTATCTATTTATCTATGATTCGTGTTTCTTGTGTTTCGTTTCTTTTTTTTTTTTTTTTGTTTTTTTGTTTTAATGTGTGTTTCGCTTTTGTGAGTTTCTTTTCCTTTGCGCAAACATGCATTAAAAATATTTGGGAGACCTGCACACGTCACGACAACTGTTGACAGCCATATGATACGATATTGGAGATCGCATTATTTGTCGCATTAATTGGTACATTTTATTTTAACCATGAAAAAAAGGTAACATTAAACAAATATCATATAATGTTTATACATACATCTATTATATTAATCGACCAAGAAAAAATTTATTTAACAAGCAAAATATTCTCTTGGTATTTGCGAGGTATGTATGTAAAAAATATAACACATTTTTGTGCCAAGATGCATTTTATAAAATTTATTTTTTACTTAAAAAATTCGACGTGTCATTTGGACAGTCACATTTGTACTTTTAGAAACAAAAGAATAATATAATATTAGAATAATAATAAAACCTAAAAACCATCAACCTTTTTCATAGTTGCTAGCATTAACGTATATTTAGTTTTGTGTTTGAAATATTTGCCATTTTGTTCACCGTGACTGCTATTTGACGTTATTTACAATGTAGATAACAGTGTGACCGAATCCTGACATTTGCTCTGAGCTGCCCCCTATTTATGGTTGGCCAACCCCGTATTATAGATGCAGCAGTGTGACCGTAACGGCATAAGACAAATACCCTGCAAACGATAACTAAGCGACGACGACGACGGCGAGAAAAAAGAGTCGAAAAGTGAAACATAAAATAGAAATAGAATATTTATCAATTAATTGCAATTCTATTGACAAAGTCGTTTCGAATGAAATTAAATTGAATTGTAGCATGTGCGTGATCGGTGTCGCTATATATAATTGTTTTATTTTTTATTCGTGATTTTTTACTGTGAAACACAAAAACAACACACAAAAAAAGAAGAGAAAAAGGAAAAAAGTTGTGCTGAAGGAGAAAGGAGAGTGAACGGATAGAGGAAACTAAATGCGAATGGTGGATATAAAGTGCGTTCAAAACACACAAGAAAAAAGTGAAAAAAAAAATTATCTTAGAATAGAGGAAACATTGAATTAAAACCATAAAAAGCGAAAGCAAATTCTATTTTTTATTATTTATTTTTTTCTTTAATGACATTCATTGTTGCTGCTATCTGTTGGTGTGTTTGTTCTGACTTCTTATACGTCATGTTGTTGTTGTTGGTTTTTGCATTTTTTTTTACTCAACGCTGCTTCTGCCGCCGCCAATTTAATGCCGACAACAACAAGAAAAATAATAGAGATAGCCACAACACACAAATAGCAATCAACAATATTAATAACAAGAACAACAATTTAATTGACACACATTAAGTTAAATAATAGTTAATATTTCCATCTTTTTTTTTAAATTTTTGTCAATGACATATTATTTTAAACAAAACCCCAAAACGTTTGTAGTAAATAATTTCTGTAGTAACCAGGAGCGGATTTTTAAAGTTTTGTGGTGATATCCATGAAATACAAAGGATCTTTAGTTTCCTCAAGTTTTTTTTCTCTCTCTGTCTGTCTCGTTCTGCCCCTTTCAAACTTACTTTATCAAGAAATCTGACTTCAATTCATCAATTACAAAAATTTGCCACTTGCCGTTTCCTTTTGGGTGAGTTCTCTCTCTATCTCTCTCTGTCGCGTGCTCTCTAATTTATTTTACTCTCGCTCTCCAAGCTCTGTATGTGTGTGCAATAAACAGCGAAAGTTTTCGTTGTTGGAGTTAATTGGAGGAGGGTGTTGTGGATATTAGTATGGAGTGGGAGGTGGTGCACAGATCAGGTGGTGGTGGTGTGTGTGTGTGTGTGCAGTAATAAATCATGCAGCAATTCATTTGCAACAGTTTTAGCTGCAATGTTTGACAAGCGCTGTCTACCCTAGCCTTTGAGAATCTCGCTTTGAAATGTTGCTTTTTCATACATTTGCTATAACTTCACTACCCAAAAAAAAGAAAGGTTATTCAAAAAGCCCTTTGATGACTCAAAGTCGTTGTGTAATATTCTCTGTTCAAGGTCGCGCTGGTTAATAATTTGTTGTATAGTGTATGGTGACGTTAACACTAATTAAACTATAATTAAAGTAATTAATGCTAAGTAGTGAAAACGATTGTTTGTTATTTCATTCATCTATTCCATTGTATAGAATTTGCTATGACGAAATATCACGACATTTAAACACAATTCCATAGAACTTTTTTTTATAGGTAGAATATTAATGAATTGAATTGTGGTAACTCAGGTGACAAAACCTTTTAAGGCAAACATTGAGTGGGTGGGAGTGTAAGAGCGAGAGGAAGTCGGGGGGAGAAGGACAAAAAATATCAATGTATTTCTGACGTAGACTTTACACTGTCCAAAACGAAAATGATAATAAAAGAAATGTTCACAATAATATAGTAAAATAAACTTCTAAATACTAAAGAGAGAGAAAGAGAAAAAAAAATAGAGGATCAAAAAACTTTTCAGCTCTAAACTTTCTCACTCTCTCTTACTGCATAGAGAGAGATATATGGAGTTTACAGAATACAGTTTCTTTTATAAAGTATCCTTACTTAATCTTAATTCTAACTCAAATAATGTTTATTCTTTTAATCTGTGCACTACTTTTAATTGCAAATTCTTGGAAAACTTCCAAGTCAGCAACTTCGGTGACTACATCTATGGAAATTTGCCGATTGATAAGATTGATCATTAAAAACATTGATTCTCTCCTTCTTGTTGCTATCCATTTATCTTGTTCATTCAGCTGCGAAAATTTGTGATCTTGAAAAAGAAAAAAGTCGCCGATCTTCTTGTCCCTTCATCATCTTCATCTGCATCTTCTTCTCTTAGTCGTGCTTCTCCTTAACTTCTTCTTCATTAGCAGTCGTTTCACGTTTTTCTTCTTTTCATTTTGGGTGCAGTAATTGTAATTCATTTAATTTCCAAGCAAAAGCAAAAAAAAAACAAAACAAAAAAACCGAAGCACCAACAACAAGTAAAAAAAATATTGTAATAAAAAAGAAGGTTAATCCAGCAACTAGGCAAGGTTCGTTGCCTTACCATAAAAACAGAAACCAGAGTCTCCCTCTCTTTCTATCTCTCTCTCTTCTTGAGTAGTGTATTTTTTGATACTCTTATGCTAATTTGTGAATTCATCCAATCTCTGGTGGATCTATTCTAATTTGTATTTTATATGCTAGACTCCTGTTTTGACCTCATTTTATTGCGTTGATTCGTTTTAGGCCTAAATGCCCATATAACCCATTCACAAGAAAGAGTATGGACACCCCCACCCCCCAAATCACTATCCATCCATCCAATAATCCATTCATTGGTCGAGGTGTTTGCTATACCAAGGTTTTATGTAATTTTCTCTCTCTCTCTATTTCTGTTTTACTTTTGCTACTTGCGTGTTTGACCAAAACAAAAACCAAAAAAAGAAAAACAAAAGAAAAATCGTGATTTCGATTACGACTCTCCGTTATTAGCTCCCATTGCCGTACATATACACACATAGATACATATATATGTATATATTATATATATATATGTATATATAGTCGTTGGTAATTGTCGATATCAAATTAAATTGAGCAATTGTAATTCTTTGCGAAATTATCTAATTGTAAGAAAAGGATGAAAACTAATTGGTTTCAATTTGATTTTACCTATCCCTCTTTCCACCTCCAACTCGACCCCCTCCGCTTGCGTCTTGTGCTCTTTCATTAATTAATTCAAACTTTTTGATCATCTGACCTCATCTAATACTAATTTTTGTTTTTTTTTTAATTTAAGCGTGAGAAATGAAAGAAACTGGAATCCTATAAAGGGAGAAGAGATTAAGCTATAAGTTGTAGGAACATTTAGATCATCCTCTCTTTCCTTATGCGAGACACTCTTTCCTGTTCCTAAGTAAGATCTAGCCAAAATTTGTCTTAATACTATAGGTATTTCTATAAATCGGGAAACTAATAATTCTAAATGCATCCTTTCGGTTGCGGTCGATGCTCTTGAAGTAAAACTTGAAGGCGGGGAAAAACTTTTTCAGCAACTCTCGGCAGATAGAAATAGTACAGAAATATTTTACATATTTTTGCCGCATCTGTCTCTGTTTCTGTGCTTGTGTGTCTGTGTGTGGTATCTGTGTGGTACGTATGCCAAGTGCAAGTGTTTGATTGTTATTGTTGCCACATTTCCGGCCCTCAAGCAAAGTTCTGAGTTGTTGTCATTTGCACACATTTGTATGTGTGCTCGTTCCGCCAAAACACACAATGAAAATACACGAGAATCACAATGTTACCTACCCTACCCCCTGCCCAACCCTTTAACTTAAGTTATCGCAAAAAATACATACTACTAAAAAATGTTCAAGAAATGCGAAAGAGAATCAAATTAAACAGAAAAAGTAATTAACAAAAAGAGCATATGGATAGTTTATAACTAAAAATTGAAGAAACAGTGACAAAAATACATAATATATCAATTATCGATAGACGTTTAACGATTTTATGTCTATCTCGTCTAATTCGGATAACAAGATGATTAAAGAAACTAACTTTAGTTTGCAGTTAAAGCTTGTATCTTTCTCTAACAAATACGGTAACTATTGATATCGACGGACGTTTAACGATTTCATGTCTATCTTGTCTAAATCCGACAACAAGAAGATCTAAAAATCTTTCTAACACTCAAATACATTTAGTTTATAAATGTTTCAACGGTCCAATGTAGCCATTTCTAACAACTGTGCTGCACAGGATACCTATTGCTATCGATGTCGATAAATACAGATAAGCTGATAATTAAATTTTTTTTTCAAATCAAAGTTTGAGTTAATTTGATAGGTAATTTGGCATTTTCGTGTAAATCCAGCCCTGGCTCTGCCTTTGCATTTAACGCGTCTGCTGCTTCTGTTGCCCCTTTACTAGTAGGCAAAGCGGTGAAAATTCTCACTCACCTCTTGACGATAATGACGATGATGATGACGATGATGCATGCCTTGAGCTCCTTTAGGAGCTTTAGTAATGAATGCACTTACACGTCATGGCCCCTCATTCTCATCTTCATCTTCATCGTCACCCTCACACTGAACTCGCGTCTCTTTTCAACTGACAGCTACTTGACAATCTGGTCGATCGATATTCTGACGGGAGACGGCCGGAGACGCGGGGCATACACGTGTGCGCTCTCTCACAATCATCCTAGATAATCACAACGTTCTGTCAAGTTGATAACCCAATGCGAAAGGTATGTAGGTAGATTCTCTAGTTTTAGTTTCCTGTTGCTGTTTCTGTTTCTTTCTTCCGGTCAGCAGCACCAGCGGCAGGTTGACAAGGTATCCACTGTACAGTGGGGTGTCAGATATAACAAACCAAGCAATCATTCTACCAGAAATCGAAAGGGTAGAATGAAACTTAACTTCAATTCATTCACCGTCAAGCGATTCCTTCTTTTGAGGATGTGTGTTGAAATTGCATTAGCTGGAGTCCCATCTCCTGCTCTTCCTCCTCCTCCCACTTAAGCCTCTCCTTATGAACTCATCAATGTTAGTTTTAGATGCTGCAGCTGCATCTGAAGGGGTACAGGAAATTGTTTGAAAATGAATCAATAGATAAGAGAAGAAACAAAAAAAAACAGCTTTTGCCAATTGCACTTGGAGTCGGCGTCGAGACTCTCTCTTTCTCTCTCTCACTCTCTCTGTCCCCAAGACCAAATGGAAATGGAGTTAAGTCTCTGATTTGGCGCAATTTCCGTCTCTCTGACACAATGTAACGATATGGCCTAACTTCTGCGGAGGATGCGACAACAACAAAAGTTACAGCTTCTCTTTATGCATCTTCTCTCTGCGTGTGTGTGTGTGTGTGCGCCTGCGTCCTCGTTGAATGCAATTCTTTACTTTACTTACTTTTTTTTGCTCAAAGTCAAAGCCGGAGCCGGTTTGTGGCCTGTTTTCGAGGCCTCTCTGGTCGGCTCTGGTCTGGTCCTTGAACTGTTTGAATGTGCAAAGTAAAAGAAAGAGGAAAAAAACACACACACACACAACAGGGGACCAAGATCTGGCTAGCTTTTCCTCCTTCTCCTGATGCCACACTTTCTATACCCTTTCGTAGTGAAATTTTATGATTTCTCTGTAAGGAAAGTTTCATTTTAGTTGCATCATCCTCATACCCATCGTGCGTGCAAGGGTATCTATGAAAGCATCCTGTCATGGACCCTGAAATTTAAGCAAATCTCCTTTGGAACAAGTTTCTCGTACATAAAGACCTATTTTACTGATGGAATAGGAATCGGAAATGGCTAAGGCAGAGGAAGTTCTTGAAAAAGATAACAAGTTTTGATATAGAGAATTAGTATTCTCTTAGTATATCCAATATTTTGTTGACTCTGAGAATTCGTTAACGAGTAATCTTACAAAAAATTCAGCTTTTCGAATAAAATTTGTATGAGTATTGATTTGAATCAATTAAGAGTAACTTTGAACAAATGAAATAATGTAAAAAGTATTTAAATAACCCAGAGTACTCTACTTTGCAGTCTTTTTATTAGAGTGAAAGCTATGGAATGAGTGAATTATTTAAAAACTCAAAGAGCTTTAACTTTTCAAAGTATTTGGAGTATTCACAGTACTCTAATGTATCTTTGGGTGTATTTAGTCTGTTACTAGCACATACTGAGCCATAGTTCCTTTGCAGCTTGTTGGCTTATTGTATAAAGAATTTTGAGTTTTGAATCTACTTCATTTGATTCAAAGGCCAAATGAATGTTTTAAAAGTCAATATGAATGCATTCATGTAGCAAATTGTTTTTGAATAAACTAAAATATGGTTTTTGGGCTAAAAAATTTCGTCAGGAAAATATTATGACTGCTTTGATTGAATTAGTAAAAAATAAAGATTATTTACATCCTTTCCAATAGGCTAAGGTGTTCTGGCCATTCTCTTGGCCTAATTTGAACAATTGGAAGACAAGAAAATATACATATATGTATATGTTTACAGGTTTAACCGGTTTTACAGGGGAACAAAATCAATATGCCGAGTCTTTCTCTGCAAGAAGGGTGTAGAAAATTTCAACTAGCTGCAACAGTTTCTGCCTTTTTTGGTATATATATATATATGTGTGTTTGTGTGTGTGCTCTTCTACTTAGTGCTCCATGTGCTTTCAGCGCCCTTTCTGAGCTTCGCTTGCCCAAAATTGAATTGCAACGTGTTAAGTGCAAAGAGAAAGAAAGGAAAAGCATATTGCTCTTTGCTGACTGTACTCTCCGATTAAATGTAATATGGTTAAAAACAAAGCAAAGGGAAAGGGAGGGGTCTTCTCATTATGTGTATAACAAACCCTCCTCCTTCTCCCCTTCACCTCACCACCCTTTTGTCCACCCAAAAAGTCTGTTGCATATTAACAGTCAATATTAAAAAAAAAGCTTAAACTTGCCTCCCTCTCAAAATGAGGCAAGAAATGAACACCCACCCCACGCCGCGCACCCCATATGCATATCTACATATGTCTAGCAACCCTGTGACGAAACTGAAACAAAAAGAAAGGAAATTTACCCCCAACATGCTGCCCTCCCCTTTGCCACACCCCCCACATGACTGTCACACCCCTTGGCGGAGGTTCATTCATAAATGGATTTTAAAGTGCAAGAAGGGAAAAAGAAGTCACAGAGAAAGAGAGAGTGACAGAGGGGGGTGGTTGGTGCCTGGCTCCAAACACGTCCCCATCCCTTGTTAATATACTTATGGAAGTAACTGTACCTCTGTCTGAGGGCATAAACGACCAAACCATCCACCCACTTTGAACGAAAGGACACCACCACCATCAAACCAGGGGGAGCAAGTCCTAAGACTGTGTAAATCCTGTTAATGATATTCTAAAACCGTTTTCAGTTATTGATAATCCTGTTTATTATTTGATTGAATTGCAAAAGAGATAGAGAAAGAGAGGGGGAAAGGGAAAGTAGCTAGACTTTGGTGGGCAAATCATAATGAGTCAAGTGATAAATTTAGAGGAAAGGAAAGTTGAAAGTAGTATGATTTTTGGCGACATCTAGATACAGGAAGACACAGCAAATTAAGGAGTCCCTAGAAAAGGACTTAAGGATAATTCAGGACTTCAGATAAAGAAAGAAAAAAGCAGTATACTAGGCAACTAGAATTCACAATCACATTTTAATCTTTATCGTACTTCAGATTGCAAATCAATCGATGATGCATTGAGTCTACGCTGACATTGGATGAAATGAATGTATACCATATGTATAGGTATATATGTATATGTGATTACTTCTAGGTAGATAAAGAGAGAAAAAGAGAGAGAAAGATGTACGTGAAAAAAACCACATATTGATGTGCGCAAAAAACGACCTCTAAGTGGTCGCTGTCTGTCTCTCGATCGTGAAATGTTCAGGGTAGCCCTCGTATATATGTATGTACATATATGTGATGTATATGGTATATAAAATTAATAATATCTGCTTAATAATTATAAAAAAAAACCAACTATATCTACTTGAAGTCAGACACATGTGTTTAACTACAGAACGACAGTGAGCGAAAGAGAGCAAATATGAAAGCAGTAAAATAAAAAAACAAGAGCAAAACACACACACAAAAAAATAAGATTGTCCAAAATACTAATAAAACTTCTATAATTACGCTAGAGATCACATAATCATTAAAAAATGTCTAAGCTAAATTTTGGCAACGAATTGACGATACTTCTTCATTTTGAGAATAATATCTTAGCATTTAATTTACCTTCATTGTAATTGATTTCAAAGGACTTGAACTTTACTTGTCTTACTGTATGATTATCTCGAGTTCATTTATATTTAGTGAACCAATCTAAGAAGAAATAAACACTTAGATAAAGCTATGGACTAGATTTGAAAAAAGTGTTTTGATTGAAAACGAGAAAATGTCGGCATTATATTGTTTTCGACTTAACTATCGTTACCATTTCCTTAAACAAGTTTTTAAGCTAATTCGTGAAAATATGGAAATAAAATAGATAATCCTTACTTAAAGAAACCCAACCGAAATGTTAATATTTAATATAATTTAAAACATTTTTCCATCTTTTTATTCCCCTTACTATGGATCTTAAAAGTAGTCGGGCAGTTTCGATAAATTCTTAACAAATTGGCCTCCTCAAAAATTTCTACGTTTTCTAACCCAAAAATCTTCACTTTTTAAATCGAACACCCCCAAAAAATATTTTACAGATCCGTCCATGGAAAAGAACAAGACATAAATTGGCGCATATCATATGAAATCGAATCGAATCAGTTAGCAAGGTTTATTGACTGGCGTATACTTCATATTTTTTTTGTTCTTTATTTTTGTGCTTTTATTGCACGATAACAACTTAATTGATTGAACGAAACGTAGAAGAGCAAAACAAAGTCAAAATAAAAACACATGAGAAAGGGTATCAAAAAAAAAAAATCTTACACGAAGTGGGAACACAACTAACGAACCTTTTTCTGTTGACCATCCGCAATAATATATAGATGTCTTTATATATATGTACCTACAATGTATAAGAGAGATAAGATTAGGGATCTTAATACCAGCAACACGGGAATGTTTCCCTCCAAGATAACATGTGTCCACACACACACACACACACCCATATACACATATAATTCTACATCAAGTTTCAAATGTCTTAATGACCCTTTCTACCAGGTTCCTCACAATTTCCTATATATATTTCATATATATACATATATATCATATGAATATAAAAGCTTTGGGATCAAATAATTGTTAAAAGAAATTACTTGAATAGATGTAAATGCATTTAAAGTTTTATAAATCGCCTAACTGAACGATACTATTTCATTTCTAATTATAAATTGTTTTAAACACTTTATTTGTTATTTAAATAATGACATGATCGAAAATACTTAAACATCGTTACAGCGAACTGAGGTAATTGTTGTTGTTTTTCTTTCATTTTTAACTTATTGTTTTGTCATTGTTATCTTTTATCGTTTTTTAACTTTCTGAGGAATCGATAGATAACAAAAAAGTCACAGAATTAAGTAATTATATTCATGAGTAAATAAGTTGATACGTTCATTTGAAAAAGAACTTGCAAAAAACAAAAAGGCGCATGTTGATTTGAGTGTGTGAAGAGATATAGAGGATTAAATATCACTATATTACATATACAAATGATGTAGATTCTATATACAAATACATATGTATTTTTCAAGACGTGACGATCGCCGGTGCCAGGATTGGATATTCATGTATTTTTATTTGGTGAAGCCTTGATTGAGAACCCAAATGTTCTCTCTATAAGGATGAATAATTTACATAATATTTTTAGAAAGATACTCTAATGAACTTTCGATTTTTTTTAACTGCTCCATTTTATTGAATTTCATTCATATTATTCCAGTTTCAATATCTTTAGAATCTTCAATTTTATAAACAGTGTTGCTTAACCTCTCAATTCATTTGCCGTTATACCGTTCCTAACCTAAGTAAGGAATTTCGACTCGAGTTTTCGACAAGAAGGTTTCTTTACCAAATCGGAAAAAAGAATATTAAAAATAATATACAAAAAAATGATGTGCAAACAAACAAACGCAGTCACATCAAAGAATTGGGCACCAATTAGCCGACCAATCGACTACTCAAACAACTCTCTTCTCTTTCTCTCACTCCCACTCTCTTAATGTTCCTTGCCACAAGAACGATGACAAGAGAGTAAGATTGAGGGAGAGATCTTGTCGTGCCTCTCTGAAGGAGCCCCGGCCTGTGTTAGGTGGCATTCAACTTGTTGCCAAGTGTATTGACGACCGACGACCGACGACGACGATGGAAAGTCAAGCAAATGTACTTTATTTTCGTTTATTTTCGAATTGTTTATTTCATGTTTGAGCAAAGAAAATGATGATGAAAAAGAAGGGGCACAAAATGCAGCAGCAGCAGCAAAGAGTATAAAAAAAGAATGAAATATTTTTGCTAAATTAATCTAACTCTTGACGCCAAATCGATAAATGAAGTAGAAAACTTCTTTTTGACTAAATACAAACATAAATACTAAAGCACACACGCATACACACAAATGGTACGTACGTACATATGTATATATGGTAACACAATGAGTCAGAGCAAGACAGAGAGACTACCTTGACCTCATTTAGCGAACCTTTTTTTTTGTTTTTTGCCGTTTCGTTTTCTTAATTTTTTTCTTTTCTTTATGGAGGTGGGGCATGCGTGTTGACGCTACACTTCCTCCGGTTTTCCCCACTTCTCTTGTGTTTTTTTTTCATTTATTTTTTGGTTCCTCCTGAAGGAACGGTCAAAACCAGTGCCGGATAAACGACGTAACAGGGATAAAAAATAACGGGCTCCCGCAACATTCCCTAAGAATCTTTTATTTACGAACTTAAAAATATGAATTTTATTGGATCCAACATATGTACATATTTAAGCCAAAAAATTCATGAAAAGAAATTACGTAATTAAATATTCTTGCCTAAAGTATTTAAAATATATCTGAACATGTTAATAAGATCTTTCTTCGATGAAATCAAAATGTAAAAAAATTTAATTTTATTAAGTAAAAAAAGAAGTGCTACAGACCCCGCAACTGACTTAACCCGGTACTGGCTAAAACCAAGTCCTTCTCCTTCTTTCCCCGCGCCAATTCAGTTACTGTGAGCTCATTTCTTACGTTTCTACAAGAAATTCAGCTTCTTATGTATCTATGTATGTATAATCATTATAAGGTTCTTAATCAATAAGAAATGTATCGATATTGAATAGAAAAATTAAATTTATACATACATACATACCGATTTGTATTTATTTTAAAATAAACAATTAACAATTTTGTTTGTAGAGAAATATATTCCCCTTTAAATGTTCATCCTGAAAAGTTTACCCAACTTCACTTCATCACCCACCACCCACTGCCCCTTAATAGGACCATCAAGTAACTGTTTAAAGCCATGGCCTCATACAAACAGAACGAAACATTTACAGTACAGATACAGGGTGCAGATACATATACTACACACATACATACATACATATGTACAAACAAACAAACTTACATACATACATATATGAATGGTATAGATGTGTACATATGTATGTACATACATACATACATATGTTGATCAAAAGGTGGGGGGCGGTGGCAGGAAAAGTGAATACAAAGACAGACGCATGACAACCAAGAGAATAAACATTGAATTTTATAAGTAAACAAAACCAAAACAAAACTGAATAAGAAAAAACGAAAATGATATTGTACGCGCGCGTAGCTGATATTAAAATTGGTTAAGCAAAAGTGAGCAGGGGTCGGCAAGGGTTAGAGAGAGAGGGCGGTGGGTAGCAGCAGCACATGGAACGTGAGCATAACCAAGGCCTCTCCCGTACACTTGATCATAGCACAGCGGGCGCAAAGAGACAGAGAGAGAGTGTGTGAAAGGGACGAGGCAAATACCTATAACTAGAGCTGCTGGGTGGGGGGTTGTAAAAGGGGACGAGATGATAGGATTGACCTGCCCCAAAAGTAGAGGAAAAAAAATTGAAATTGAAAATTATCTTTGTTAAATGAAAGCATCAACTTGCTAATACCCTTTATCAATGCTAAGATTATTTTTTTATTGAAGAAAGAAAAGTGCATTAAGAAAATGCGAAGTTAATTTTATGATATTTTATGCAAATAAAACGTGGAAAAATTCTGCACCTCACTTTCATATTAATCCCATTTTCCCTTAAAAAGAAAATGGCAGGGTATACAACCCATATAATAGTAAGAAAAGAAAATCTCAATTTCAGGCTCTCTCGCTCTTTCACTCTGGTTGTTCGTCTTCTCTTCTTGAAAGCATTTACATACATAACTTGCAATTATAGCAAAAGAGGCCTTTGACTTATTTATTACGATGGAAGGAGGGGTAAGATGAGTGGAATGGAGTAAGGGAGGGGAAAAGACGGAGGCAAGTGCAAAACAATTGGAAAACAGAAAACTTAACGGTATAAGTTCAATTGGCAGACTGTGTGAACTTTATAGAGAATCCACAGAAAGGGCAATTGATACTTATGTACATTCATATCTGGTATAAGTTCCATCACATCGTTTGGATTAGATAATTAATACTAATTATTCAGAAAATAGCAGCCATCACATTCAGAGAGAGAGAGAGAGAGAGAGACAAAAAAAAACAGAGTGAGCGCTTTGGAAAAAAGAAAATTATCTTGCTTTCAAAAGCATAGTTCAATCATATTCTAGATTCAGATTCATTATTTGTAAATATAAATTGTTGATAGATAACATATGTATGTAGATAACTTGGTGCATAGAATTTTATTTATGTATTTACATACATAGATACATATGTATGTATCTCTAAGTTAGTTGGCTTATAAGAGGGCTGATTAATAAATCGATACATTTATTTAGTTTTTCCACTTTACAAAATTAAATTGTAAATAAACAAATATGCATCTTAATTGTCGAAATTTTAGCAGTTTTTGGAAAAAAATTGTTTTCCCTCTTTGCCCTTCTCAAAGTTTTGGTATTGTATTTTTCAACTGGTTTTTTAGATGCTTCCTCAGCGCCAATTTGAAGGATCGTTTCAAAGATGTTTTTGGCAAAAGTCTATTTAATTGGCAGTTCTCTTTTTACTCTTAAGATATAGTTTTGAATAAATTCTGCCTCTTTTTCTCTGTTTATCAGATTCCTGCTTAAGGCAGGATTTTGAAGGACTTTTAAGGGCAAATTTAATAAATAAAATTTAATACTAATCGGTACTTGTAGATTGATAATAGTAATAAAGTCTATAGAGCAATCCTGCATTAATGATTGAAAGTTAATTCATCACCTCAGAGATATCCAATCAGTTATATATCCCAAAGTCTGAAGTTTATTAGGCAAACCATCATTTTTGGGATTTTTTAGTTTACAGCTGTTTTTTTCCCTATAGTTAACAGTTATAGGGAGGTGGGATAGAGGGGTGTAACCCTTCCATCTACTAAATACGACGAGGCTTATTACATGTTTCGGCCAACAAACATATATATGTATGTATATGTCTATAATTTTTTGACGGTCAATGTCCACGAATAGTCCCACACACATTATGTTTTTTTTTTTTTTTTTTAGTGTGAGTTTCTTTCTCTTTTCTTTGACTTTTATGACCATGTGCATTGTTGTAATTAAAGCTGTAAAAAAGGTTTTTGTCTTTAAGCTTTTTCTACCCTGTATGCCATTTCATTTGGGAGAAAAAAGGTTACACCCAAGACCGATTGAATAGAGATCCATTAGAAATATATACATATATATTAACCCTCTCTTAGATATGATAGGAGGCAAAAATAATAATTTAATAGATTGTCATTGTTTCAAATTGGTCAAAAGGAAGTTGTTTTTAGGGTAACTCCAAGTCGTTGAACTCACACATGTTAACGAATTTGTATTTTTTTTTGTGGTCTTTTGTTAGTTTTAGTTAGTTAAAAGCACTTAACTGTACATGGAATTGAAGTTACATCCCAAACGGATGGATGATATAATGTGGCAGTGACGGCTTCTCAACGTTTATGACCCAAAAAAAAAAAAAAAAACAAAGAGATACAGAAGAGAGAGAGAAAGGGAAAAACAAAAACAACACAAAACATTAAATTGTCTAGTAATAAAAAATAATATAAAACAGGGAAAAAGTTGAAATAGGAGGGAAGGGTTAATATACTTCTTTTTTCAGTTTTTTTTTGCAACCAGCTAGTGTCAATGACAGGAAACAATGAAGGTCAATCAATGTGATGTAGATGACAACAAAGAATCATCAAGGTCACTCATATACTTGTTAATATTTGCTCCAAAAAGTCGGAGAATTTTCAGCATTTTTTTTTTATCTCTCTAACGTAATTACATTCCAAAGTCCAATAAAAAGGTTTGTGGTAATGAAAATCCCGATTAACTGGCTTAACCGAGTTGGATAATTAAAATGTCATAAAAATTAATATAAATATATTTTTTAAGCAATAAGGAACATAATGTCGCTTTAGTCTCCTTTATTGAAAAAAAAGAAATAAAAGAAATGTTTATAATCAAAATTTTTCAATTGAATTAATATCGAAAACTTTACTTTCTATATGTTTTTGTTGGCAGTTTCTTTTAAAATGACAAAATTGATCGTTGCGATTGCCTGTCTTAGTAGCGATATCTCTTTATAAACAATTCGATTTTGTTGTTTAATTGCAGAAATTGGCGCACAATTTGAAACATCATTCCGACCATGATGATGAAAAGTACTTTGGGATGGGCCTCCTGGCGCCGCCCCATTCTAGTGGCAGGCAACATCAACAACAACATTGATGGAGACTTTAATTAAATAACATTTTCCACTAAAACAAAAAAAACCACAAGAGCGAGTAAGAGAGAGAGAGACGAAGATTGTAATGCCGCATCGAAACGCGCAATTCCTTTAAGGATTACAAATGAGGGTGCCAACAAAACGAAAGAAAAAATCTATTACATAGCCAACAACAACTACAACAACAACAACAGTAACAACAACAACTACCAACAGGTTCACCGCCTAAGCATCAAAAGTAATTCATAGAAAAAACCCACCCACCCCCTCGCCACCCAGCGCCAGGCTCTCCGCTTCCCGCCCTACAAAAAAAAAAAGTAACTATAAAAAAAAACCATCAACTGCAACTGCAACGGCAACTGGCAAGTGCAACAGCAGAAAAAAGTTAGCCCCAAACCGATCGACCGACCAAACGAACGACCCGGGCATCAACCGAAACAACAACAACAACAACAACAGCAGCAGCAGAAGAAGAAGAAGAAACAAAAAGGAGAAACAGCAAAATGTTACAAAACTCAAATTCAGCAACAACTGCAGCAGTAGCAGCAGCAGCCACAGCAGCAGCAGTGGCAACGGCAACAGCAACAGCAGCGACGCCGAGCACAGCAGCTGCAGCAGCAGCGGCTGCCAATAATGCGGCAATTGCCGCCTCATCCATACAACCAAAGTTGGTTGTAATACGAAGGCGTCCGAATCAGGGTTTCGGTTTTACGCTACGTCATTTTATTGCCTATCCACCGGAAGATGATGCAGCCGCTGTTGCTGCTGTTAATGCTGCTGCTGCTGGTTGGACACAGGTGAGTGTGTGTGAAAAGAGAAGAAAGGAGGAGGATGAGGAGGAGAAGAAGTAGGGAGTTAAAGAGAGGATGGCATGGCATAAAGGAAAAGCAGAGCGTGCGCCTGCGCACCGGTCAATCCACAATTAGTCATCAGACAGCAGGCGGCTCTGTCTCTGTCTCAGCCACTGTCTCTGCTTCTGCCTCTGCCTCTGCCTCTGCCTCGGTTGGCAGCGCTGTTTCGTAACTAAGCAGCAGAGGGGGGCACGCGCTGTTTATTCAAATTGTCGTTGGATTATGTGCTTTCTTTTTATACCCTTTTTGCCGTGAGAGTAAGCACAGATATTTGCTTAAACATTTTGAAAATTTTTGTAAATAAAAACTTTTTTCATAAACTATTCGAAATTGAAATTAGTTAGAAAGTATTTCAATTTCCATAATCTTTGCCAGAGCTTGAAAAACAAACCAATTATGTCTCTAACATATTTCTTTTTCATTTAAATACTGAAGAGTATTGAAATTTCGTTGGGTTGATACCTTTTCAAGGATATTTTTCTATTTATATGTAATTTCCTTTCTAAGGGATGAGTATATTCACATTTAGTATTCACCTCGACAGATCATTATTCTCAAATGCCTCACACAAATATGAATGTGGAGAGAAGAGTATGCAAATTGTGGTTTATGCCAACAACAACAACCACTTCGGTCTTCTTTTTTTTTTGCACTCATTTACGTTTTATTCATTTCACTTTTATTAAAAGCTCTCTCCCTCTCGCTTGCACTCTTTCTCTCTAAGTCTCTTTTATACGTATCCCTCTCTCCATCTCTCTCTATCTGTCTCGGGAAGCTTGAAGTTGTCTCTCCTTGGCTTAAGATTGTTTCACGTTTTTACACGTTTTGTTGTTGTCTTTTTTTTTATTTTTTTATTTTTTTTGCTGTTGTGTAGGAAGCGGCGGCATCAGGCGGCGGCAACAGCAACAGCAGCGTCAGCGGCGGAGGTATGGAGCCAACGTCACCAACATCGCCGCAGCAGCAACAGCAGCAGCAGCCATCATACCAAGTGAAAGCGATGGAGACCATTTTCATCAAAGAGGTGCAAGCGAACGGACCGGCACACTATGCCAATCTCCAGACGGGCGATCGTGTGCTTATGGTGAATAGTACGCCCATAGCTGGCATTGCCTATAGCACAATTGTATCGATGATTAAACAGACGCCAGCGGTGCTTACGCTGCACGTTGTGCCCAAGGAATGCGATGTACTTCAAATGGTAAGACAGGACCAGACAGGACAATGGTCAAATGGCATTCAAAAACTAATCATTTATTGTTTGTTTTTTCTTTCTCACTCTCTCTTGCTAGCACTATACAAGCATTGCCCATACACCAGAATCAAATCGGCATTCACATTCACCATCCCTTATGGTGAATGGTTCGGTAGCCGCCAGTCACATAATATCCTCAACATTTCCACAGCAGCAACAGTTGATCTCATATCCCACTGCTGTTGTTGCTGCCTCGCCTCATGATCATGCCCCAACTGCTGCTATCATTCATGGTGGAAATGGAGGTGGAGGCAGTCGGTCTGGTAGCATAACAAGTAATGCCAGTGGAGGATCAATCAGTCAACAGCAACGTCATCCATCCCTTGCCGGTTCGGGTGGCAGCAGTAGCATTGATTTTGGTGACATGGCCCATGCTGGTCTGCGGCAGCATCACCATCATTTGCATCAGCAACATTTGCAGCATCAGCAGCTCGTCTCCACCGGCTTTATGCGGTAAGTCCAATCACCTGGTTTGGTCGGGTCTGGTCTGGTCTGGTCTGGTCTGGCCATTGACGTCAGAGACGAGAGTCAGGGCTAAGTTTATTAGCTGAATAGCAGTCAGGCAGGCTGGCAGGCTATCTAGCCAGACAGACAAAGCAGCAGGTTGTGCTGCCCACTCTAGCTCTCTCTCTCGCTCTCTCCCCCTAAATGTCTATCTATATGTCCACCTCCTTACATTTTACATAGGCTCAGTCAATACAGTGCGATCAAAATACATTTTCCATGACTTTTATCTAAAATAAATCAAATAGCATGCCATTTAAAACAATATGCCAGTGTTGGAAAACACATGGCAAAGTAAATTGGACAATGCAGTGTTGGAAAAGTATGTTCAACTCTTGCATTTATTAATACTAGTTCTTATAAAGCCTTTTGATCTATTATTCTATTCAGAATCCAGTGCCAGGGCTCGGTATCAGCTGAAAGCCTTGAAACGATTTAGCTAATCCTATAGCCGCAAAGAATATGCCATAACTTTTGATAAAGGTCCAGCAGAAATGATCATTATATACCACCATAAATAATATTCTCATCATTCGTAAGGTTCGTAATTTATCCATGTCCAAACAACAATTTTTTAAAGAACAAATTAAGAAATACAACAAAATTTTGATTCAGAAGTATTTTCAAGAACAGTTAAGCAGTTTGACTAAACATTCATAGTTTTCTAAGTGACTATTTTGTGACACTGTGCCTATTAGACATTGACATATTTATATTGGCCCTCTCTTTTCTTTTCTACCAAAATCATAATTGTTTAGTGCGAAAAAGTTTTTAAATTCGCCAGACATATCTCCCCGCTATTAATTTATTTATGATGATGATGACGACTTGTCGTGCGTCCTATAAATCTAAAAAACAAATTCCCAGGCAACGACAAATACATACTCTACATAAATACATTTGCGTACCTTAAAATTTCGAACAACAGAACTTAAATCTTTAATGAAAGGGTATTTTCAATCTTTCATTTGTAGAGGAATACCCTAATAAATATAATATTTGTTGAATTTATTTTCATATATATACAACATATGTATTTAAAATATTTGTATATATCTGTCTATAAAAACGTTCTTTTAATATATATTTTTCAATGGAAATTTGTTTATCTACAAAATATCAAAATGCAAAAATTCCTATTTAATTCAAAAGGTATTATTATTCTTAACAACTTGTGTGCACATTTGAATTTTTGTGATTCATATACAAACAAGCATATTGGCCGATAATTTTTTTTGTTTTTTGTCACGTTCGTTATGTTATCAATTCAAATTACATGGAAATGGAAGAACTACTTACAAGAATTACACAACACACAAAGGAAGTTAGAGATCAACAAAATTACCAATCTAAATTGGTAAAGAGAGAAAGTTTCTTGTGAATTTAATCAACTCGTTCTTAACTTCAATTGGTCTTATGAAATCCTAGATCAACCGATTGAACCATTGACCCCAATCAATTGATTAATTTAATTCGCAAGGGTTTTATATACATATACCTAACTATATAACTGACTATTCGATTAACATTTTCACAATGCACAAAGCAATATGCATACAAACATATATCTCTGTTATTTGCTATATATGTGCAATCTATCCTATATAGTAGATACAATTTGTATGTAGAATCATTTGATTGTTGAACTATTTAAAAAGCAATATATATACATATATAATATATATTCAGCTACTGGGTGAATACACACAATGTCTATAGAGTCTCCATTTACACTGTTAACGCTCGAGTTCCATTGTTGAATGATTAAGACAGATTTAATTAAATTTTTCTATAGTAAAAAAAGAAAAAAAAAAAATTAAAATAATCAAAAGAAATAAATAAAAACGAAAAAATAACAATTTCATAAAGGAAATAAGCAAAATACTTTAACACTTGGCAACGACTTTAAAATGCGCTACACTAAGTATTAAAGTAACTGAATTTCAATACCTGAGAGATAGGTGTTTTTAATATAGTAAAAGACATCAAATTTTAAATGATTCAAAACCATTTGCCACATTAATTTGTGACAGCGTATAAAAAAAAAACAACAACAACAACAGACCACTTGATGTGAACACTGAACTCACTTTTAGTGGATGAGTAAGTGAATGAATGAGTGAATGGCAATTCATTCCCTCTGATGGAATATGCCAACAACAGGCACACACACCCACACACACACACACTAAAGTAGAAGAGGAAAATATCTATAGAATAAAATATATTAACTCTCAGACATGGCGTCGCCAAATGACGTTGAGAATTTTTGAACAAAAATATATATGTACATATACTATAAATGATCTTCATCTCGCTTACTTTTTAATTTATTGGCTACTTGAGCCGAAATGCAAAGTTTACCATCTAATTGAAAGTAGTAATCCTCATCCAGCTTAGTTTTTTTTTTTCGAGATATGTGACATTAATATTCCTGTTGCTAGCTGAAATTTTTGACCGATTTGATTGATGAGTGGTAAAACCAAAATCAATAGCCACCCCAAGTAACGTCAACATCAACATTTTTTTTTCTATGCACATTGGCAGGAATATTCCTATAAAGTCTTTGAGTTGGAATTTTATAGTTCTATAATTTTGCTTTTCTTCTTATAAACCTTTTTGTGTATTCAGCTAGTTAAACAATTTATCTCTGGAATCTGTTTTTGTAGAGTGGAAATCAGGATATGCCATCCTATATTTTTTTTAGTCCATTTCTTCCATTTCAATTCGATCTTGAAAGGATAAATATTGTTGTTGCAAAAGGACTTTTTGATTTTATTTTTTTTTTTTTGTTTTTATCTTTAACCATTTTGCTTTAGGCGACATTCGTTTTGGAACTAGTTCAACCAGTTTATATCAAAATATTTAACTACTTACTTATATCTATGTATTGGCAATTGACGTGGGGTGGCACTCTCTGTATAAATGTGTGTGTGCGTGTGTGGGTGGTTAGATTGGGTGGAAAAAAGAGGGCTGACAAGAAGGCGGGGGTAATTATTTGGTCAGTCGTTGGTGACTGTTAGTGATTCGTTGCCACATCGTGTTGCTGCCCATGTTCAAGTGGGCCAAAATTCAGGCTTCTTCTATTTCGTTATGTATTTATTATATCATTTTCCAAACCTTCTCACCTCTTTTCCTCCCTCCGCCACACACACACACACGCATACTCACTCTGTGAATTTCTTTTGCCTCCTTGGTGTCTTTTTATTTTGTAAAAATACGAAAAAAAAAAGAAAAAAGGGAAGAGCGAACATTGTTCGATGATTTGCTCCTCGCCATGGTCTTTACCCCCTCTCCTCTGCCCTCAATCGTCATCTTCCACCTTCTTCTTCACTCACCCTGTTTCAATGGAGGCTCTTTCAATTGCCTGGGCTCTGGGTTGTCTGTCTCTTTGTCTGTCTGTCGGTTGTGTTGTCAGTTCAGTTGCGCGAGCTTAATATGAATTTCATACATGGCATACAAAGCCAATTTTTCTCTTTTTTTTTTTCGTATTTTTTTTTTTCTGTTGTGCTCCCCTAACCTCTTCTCTTGCCTTACCCTACCCCCACCCGCTTCTTCTTTTTTATTTATTTATTTATTTTGTTGTTGTTGTTGCTGGATTTTAGTTTAGTCGCCCGGACTTTGGGTTGTACTTTAGTTTAGTTGCCATTGGCGAGCGAAGCGCGCAGATTTCGCGGAATATATGCTCGTAAAAAAAGAAACCGAAAAGCGAAGAAACCAGAAAACAACAATAACAAAAATTGTTTGTTGTTGTTTATATAAATATATATATCTGTATATATATATTTTGTTATTTAATTTTTGTTATTTTGGTTTTTGTTTTGTGACCCGTTATAAGTGTTAAAACTTGTTATTCCCTTTTGTGGCAAAAAAAAAAAAAAAAAAATCAACACTATCAAGACTGTCACCCCGCACCACCCCCTCGTCGTCAAACCTTCAGTTATCGATAAATATTATGAGTTATGAATATGAACATCTCGTTTTCCATTTTCATACGTTTCAATGATAATAGCACCACAGACTAGGTGAGTGAGATAAAAAACGTAAAAACAAATTGGCAAAAAAAAAAGAAAGAAAAAACAACAAAAAACACTTTTGCTACCAACATTCACACACACAAATAGAGAGAGACAGACCTTGAACACTTGGCACAAAAAAATATTTGATAAGGAAAGGGTAAAAGAAAAAGAAGTTGAAATGCCGCTAAAGATGAAAGTAGTAAACGGCACCACCCAAAAACCCACCCAACCACCCAGAACGCCATCGATCAACAAGAATTCCTAAACACTCAACAGACAGCAATTAACCTAACTTAAAACAGGTCAAAAATAACACATTTTGCCAAGTAAATCAAAGACTCGCTCATTTTTATTATCCTTTATTAGTTCATAGTTTCTTCAAAGTGGCTTAAAGAGATCTGTTAACACTTGTGGTTCAGAAGAAAATGTCCAACTTTGATGGTATAAGTATTATATACTGACTAAACACAGCTTACTTAAAAACAGATTATTAACACTGCGTATACGTAATGAAGAAACACTTTTAGCTTAACCCTTTCCTCAAAATGTTGCCTAGAGCCAAGAAATACAGTAATATAACTAAAAATGAGGCACATCTCCAACTAGGATACAATATTTCCTTTACCCATCCTTTAGTAAAAAGAAACAGATAGCCAAGAGGAGAAAGAGAATGGAGACAAAGCAATGCGACGCGAACCTTACGAATTGAATTATTCTATTGAATTGCAATTTAAATTTAATTTGGCTTATGTAAAAGTGTTATACTATAGAAAACAAAATCGATATTGTATATGTATATATGATTGATTTTGAAATGGCAAGTGTTAAAAGGGGGAGGGGCCGTGATTAAACAAAAACCGAATAAAAATGTGTCAAACGGTTTTGGATTTCTATATAATACATAAAAAAAAATAGTTGAAAGATTTTGGCACAACGCAAAATAGACAATGATAAACATTAACAAACAACAAGTGCCAGAAAGAAAGAGATAGAGCATAAAAGAGAGAGGGAGAGAGAGAGGGGTAAAAGAGATATAGATTCACATACTATAACAACAATTATAGGCAGACAATAAAAGCGCGAAATTCCACACAATCCAGCCAACAGAGAAATCATCTACATACAATACACACACACACACACACACAAATTATATAGATAGCTAGAGATAGATATATATGTATGTATGTGATAGGACCCATAGATAGATAGATAGAGCTCATTCAGTTGCCGCTTTTATCGATAAGCAACAAATCAGCGCAAATCGAATCGAAACGAATTGAAGCCCCTGCAGAGTTCAATCTAGTCACTTGTGCTCACGTCAATGAATAGAAAAAAAAAAAAAATAAAAATAAAAAAAAAAGCAACGTAAGATATAGTATGTACAATATTTGTCGCTTTTATACCATACAAAAAGCTAAAGCATTGTTCGATTATCTATTAGATAATAGTAGAGCAAAAGCCTTTGTTGCTGTTGTTGTTTTCGTTAACATGAATAATTTATTTACTACACTACTGTGCCCCCAAAATTAGGCAAGGGATATAAAAATAATACGGAGAACGTGTAAATAATAAACATATAACATACATATGTATATAGTATATATATATATATATACAGATATAAGTTGCAATGAATACATTTTTTGCATTGCCAATGTTGAATACTTTAAACGAAAGAGAATTATCTAGCCTAAACTAATTGAGAATTATAACCTAAAAAAGCATAGCAGATGAAGAACAATCTTGTAATATTTACTTCGGCCTTTTATTTTGGTTGAAAATTATTATTCGATTATATATATTCGAAATCCAACTATATAGCCTTTGTCTTTAGATAGTTTCAAACAAATGATATGGCTTACTTACACAACAAAGTGTTTGTTCTTTTCGTAATGCAAAACTTTTATAAACATTGCCACATGCATTCAAGTTTGTTGCATAGTTAAATTAATTTACTATCTCTAGATGTGACCTTACCGCATTTTGCACTCTCTCTCTATGTGTTAATGTCTTTTACCTTTTCCATTTGCTTAATATTCATGTGTGTGTCTGTGTGTGTGTGTGTGTGTGTGTGTAAAGGCATCCTTTGACATCTTTGTGTTACATCAAATTGAATTACTTTGTCTGCCTTTTGCTGTGTGCAAAATCTAATTTGTTGCTCGCTCACTCGCTCGCTTTTTGATGGAAAATTGTTGAGTGCTGCCTCCCTCTAACCCTCCGCCTAGATGTGGCCATCTATCACCACCTTTGTGTGTGTGTGTATATGGTCATGTCATGGTCATTAGCTGTGACAAGTGGAAATGGAAGGGCTACCACTGCTTTGGGTTAGTAGTGAGTGGTTTTGGTCTTGCTGCGGTTGTTGTGTGAAAACTCTATTCATATGCAGGAGTTAACATTTTACTATAAAGACAGAAAAGGGACGTCATGCACTACTGCACAGTGGTTAAAAAGAAAAACTATCGGTGCATTATATCGTACAAGCTACTTTTGAAAAGAAACTTGAGGGTTATTTGTATATATGGTGTAGTAGAAGGAAATTTATTATTTTTGTTTGAATTTAAAAATTGAATTATTCGACGATTTGATTTTAGTCAAGCAGACGACATTTTGTTGTCGTAAAAAGTAACTATTATAAATCTTTAGGTAAATACACCTCATAAGTTTGTATAATTCAGATTTAGCATCAATTCGTTAGAATAGGTAGTTAACCTATTCCTGTTGCTTTAAAAGAGGGGTCTTCTATGACAAAAGTACCCTAAAGTTAGTTTCAAAGTTTAAGAAAATACTTAATGATAGAATGATGAAATTATTTTAACTATGTAGATCTTCTATATGTATGTATAATTGGCAGTCTATATTAAAACTATAATCAAACATTATTGGATTGATAACATACATACAAATTAGTTCTTGCAAATACGAAAATAAGTTTTAAAAAGAATTCTCTCATCGTTTTTCTTTGGCTTTTCCACTCTTACGCTTTCAGATCAGAAGATCTGTGTGCGTGCTCAGTCTTGTCTTAAAACAGGGACCAACGATCGATAAATTTGTAACAATAAAGCGGCTAACGAGATTATAAGGAAATATTACTTCACATTCTCTTTGTAGGGGAGCTTTTCTCTTGAGCCGATAGTAATAGAATCTAAACTCTATAATAGATCACCATATCTCTCCCTAGAAAGACTCAACTTTGCCTGTGGGTCTTTTGATTTATAAATATTTGATGTTTATAAAACATATTGCATTACTTGCAAAAGTTTTTAACTAATTCATGTGTGTGTGTGTGTTTACTTAATACATGCACAATACATTCATTTGAGTAATTTTCACTTGAATTTTGTGTCACTGTGCATGCAGCGGGCAGAATGGCGACAAAAAGGTTTATTTCATTTTGCCTGAAAGTGTTCTTCTACATTAAGTACAAACAAAAATGAAGTGTAAACAAGGTTTAACTTTGATTTCTATTTATGGAGCACACGCACACACACACACACCTACACCTACAGACACACACTTACAGATCTATGTGACGAAAGTAAAGCACAGTAGAACAAAACAGAACAGAACCAAACTAAATAGCATAGAATCAATCCAATCCAATCCAATCCAATCCAATGCAATCCATTTGTGTATTTGTGTCGTGTGTGTGTGTGTGTGTGTGTGTATCTTGGCCTAGAAACACCTGTGTGTAATCCTCCCATCCCCTCCCTCTCCACCACAATTGAAAGCCAGCTGTAGGGCTGCGTCGAGACTGACTGGGGCGGGCGGGGGGTCCGTCATCGTCGCCACTCGGCACATTTTAGACGACGAATATATATATGTATATATTTTTTGTCAACATTCCTGCTAAAGTCCATAAAGGCTTAAACAAGCTCGCTTTGCCTGCCCAGTTAGTTGCATTCTGTCTGGATAGTCGCACGGAAGGAAAAATCAAAAATCACAAATTAATAATCAATTTGATTTGAAATCAAAAATTTCAAATTTTCCAACGAAATGTTATTGAAATTTTGACTAGTGAGCCAAAGCAGAAGAGAAGGAGGAGGAGAAGAAGTGGGTCTAGACGTGCAGTTGGGCGGGGGAGGGGCTGAAAGAGGAGCTATATCATCATTATTATACAAATTGTAGTTGAAGAATTTCATCAAATTACGTAGCCCCCGCCATAGCAGGGCAGTGGGAGAGAGAGGGAAAGAGAGTTCGTGACAAAAATTTGCAAAACATAGGCACACATTGCGCATGCGTAACAAGATGTCAGACACACCGACACCGACGATGGATGACGTTGATTGGATTCGCTGCTGCTGCTGATGGCACGCGCCAAAATGTCACACTCACCGAGACCTCCAAGTCAAGTCAAGCCAACTCACGCCAGGCCAAGCCAAGCCAAGTGAAGCCATTCATCCAATCCAATCCAATCGAATTGAATCGAAACCAATCTGGCCAGCCATTGAGTTTCTTTATTTGGTTGAATTCCAATTGTGCGATCATGGCTAATGTTTGTCATCGTCATCGTCGTTGTTGTCGTTGCCAATAATAATAATGATGATGATGATGATAATCATGATTTATTTTATATATATTACCGATTAATATATATATTAAGTACATCAAAAAAAGAAAGTAAAAGGCAAAATTCTAGAGGGGGAATACAAGGGAAAAAGTGTAAATCATTAAGAAAATCTATAACAAAGAAAAAATGCAGGAAAAGGAAATACATAGAAAGGAAACAAAGAAAAAAGAAAGGAAAAGTAAAGAGGAAATAAAAAAAAAAGGAAACATACAAAGCAGGAGACCAAGAAAGGGAGAAAGATCATAAAGATTTTTGCAAGAATTTATATTATGGGTGGGGTTCCCTTCTCTCTCTCCCACCATCAAATGGCATGCCTTTCCGCCACTTGCCCCTCACGCTGCCTTTAGCCCACAATTCCCTTAAAAACTCCCAAATAAAAATGGCAAAAAACCGAAAAACAAAAATTGTTGCTTGTGTTTTTAGTGGCCACACAATTGTTGAATGCTTTGCTACACTGCTTCGGGCACAGTGGAAGCTACAAAATATCAGATTTTAGGCAGAGGTAACCCCCTACTAACTAAACTAATGAACTAGTTAACTAATCAAGTTAAATTAGATATTCATTTTCTTCACTTTTATTTTTCTTTTCTTCTAATTGCAGTGCCAATCAGCCGCCGAACTTAACAGTATTAGCTAGTTCCACAACGCCGAGCACAACGACGCCAACGCCAACAACCACGCCCACCATACGCCAACCAAAGTCTCAGCAGCAACAACAACAACAACAACAACAACAACAGCAGCAGCAGCTGAATCAACAGGCCTTGTATGTGGCAAATGCTGGTGGATTAAGTGGAGGTGAAAATAGTGACCTAATGATTCGTTTACGCGAATCGATTAAACAGAAAGAGGAATTCCTCAAATCGCCAGTACCCAGTAACGGATCACCGGGCAATCAACAGCAGCAGCAGCAACAACAACAGCAACACCAACACCAGCAGCAACAACAACAACAACATTTCTTTCCTACAACTTCAATAGTACATAATCAATTTCCAGCACAGCCAGCGCCTCCGCCACGTGGACGCCAACCGCAGCAGCAGCAGCAAGCAGCAATTCTTAAGCATCAGCAGCAACAACAACAACAGGTCGTTCTTGCCGGTTACGATATGTACTATGCTGGAGGCAAACTTGTTCAAAGATCCTCAGCTCCTGTACAGGGCTCATCCACATTGGCAACAGCATCACAACATCGTCAGACAGTTGGCCAAAATTATGCCAAGGATTTGGATTATTTTGAGACCACATTGCAGGAGACGGGCGTAACCAATAAAGTGTAAGTCCACTCCCCTCCACTCGCTTATTTTGTCTCACCTAATCAATGACTTTTATTTTTTAGATTTGAACGTAAATTGGTTTCACATATGTCCAAGGGTTTTGATCCCTTTAAGCCATTGTCCATCAATACGAATAGTGCATTGGATGCGACAACAACAACAACAACAGGAGGAGGAGGAGGAGGTACCAGCAACTCATCCTCGACTGTAAAGAAACAGAGTGTACTCTATGAATCACTGCAACAGCATCCATTGCATCAAGTCCATTCAAGATATCAGCATCAGCATCAAATGCAACAGCAATCCAATACAGTCACAGATGGGCAAACCAGTAGTCGTATGGAGTTACATAAGGCGACATTGGCTAAAGCCACCATTGAACCAGCATCCTTGGCAAGCAGTAAGTTAACAACAACAACAGCAACAACAACAACAAAAGGGAGGAGAAAACTTATTAAATGCTTCTTTGCCTTTACTCTTTTAGAGTTTAGCTCATTGCCAGAACAAAGTGAAGATTTGGGTGGAGAATTGCTGCAATCACGAACCGCTGCGGTGGTGGATACAACAATTACAACATCAACGGCCACTGGGAATGTGGTGCGTCGCTATAAACCACTGACATCCAGCTCCTTTGATGAAAGCAAACCCATGCGTAGGATTTCGTATTTAAGAGCTACCAATAATGAAGCGGACTTTAATGCTGACACAGCAACAATAACCACCACAACAACAACAACAACAACAACTAATCCAGAGGCATCAATAGCAACAGCAGCTTCATCTGCTGTCACTGCTCCAGCTCCAGTTCCTTCTACCGCAGCGGCTGTCATAGAGCCAGCAAAGACAAAGGCATTGGTTGAAGAGCATCCAGATCCACCTATTTATGATGTTATTCCTGGTTGTGGCAGCACTGGCGGTGGTCATGAATTCATTGAGACGCCCAATGGCCTGGAGGATGTGCGTCTCTCGGCCCATGGCAATAGTCGACGCGCCTCCATGAGCAGTGACTTACGCAACAGGTAAGACTGAAGTTGTCCCCTCTAATCTCATATCTAAACTAATTCCCATATTCACTCTTGATAGCATTCATATTGATGCTGAACTGAATGGCGGCAAGTATATACCAAATGAATTGGAGGCCTTTGAAACGGAAATCGAGATCAAATCGTCATGTATCAATGGCAAGGTAAGGACATTTCATATTGTCACCAAAAGGTTGAGTAATTTATTCTCTTTTTCTTTGTCTCTAGCGCATGTCTGAATATCGTTCGTGGCGTCAGGTTAAACTCGAGATTAAGGGTGATTTGTTACGCATCTATTCTGGACGTCACGCCAAATCGGAGCATAATGTAAGTGTTCAATAATAATGCGAGAAGTGATTAATTATTACCTCTTTTCTTTCATTTGTCTAGGTCGTCGAGCTTGACATAAGAAATTTCAAATTCTTTGATGAGTCATTGGATAAAAAGAAATTTCTTATACGCATGCAATCGAAACCAAGTTCAGGCAATGCCCATTTGGCCACCCTGGGCAATGAGCTCAATCTGGATGATGGCCCAGATAAAGTGGCCAATTATAGCGAGTCAATTGCCAGCAATACGGCAAGTAGTAGTAACGGCAGCAGCACTAACAACGCCACCACCAACACCACCACCAATACAACCACTTGTGGTCCTTATACAGAGATTCTGTTTAAAACCAAAAGCAGCACCGAAATGAAACGTCTGTTTGGTTTACTCCAGTGGAAGGATAGCCTCAATTATGAGCAAGAGACACCGCCGGCTGGTAAACAGTTGGCCGAACCCCAAAAGACAGCAGCCACCTCAAGCTATTTGGATGAGTCGGCGGCTGGAGTTGGTGGACCTGGTGCAGATAGCTCCCCGTTAAGTTCACATTCGGGTGGCATGGAGGTCCTGCCAGCTGCAGCTGCTTTAGTGGCAGCCACCAGTGATTCCATATCACCCATAATGAAGGCACGTAAATCCTCATCACACAAGCATCTACCAGATAAGGATTTGGGTTCTCCCAAATCAAAGAATTGGAAGGATTTACTCTTTCGACGTGGCGGCGGCGGCAGCGGGGGTGTTGCTCATGGCAGCGGCGGCGAACTTACCTCACCGTGTACTGTAAAGGCAGGCAGTAGTTGTGGTTCCATCGGACTGCCATTGCGCAGTTGTCCCATGTCCAAATTGAATCCATATTTACCTCATCTCGTGGAGGTATGCACCAATATTGTGGAGACAAAGGGACTGGGCGTTGTTGGTATTTATCGCATTCCGGGGAATAAGGCAGCGATATCGGAACTCTCGGAATTGGTCAACACAAAGGATTTCCAATTCGAGAGCTGTGCCAATGATGTGCGATGGGAGGATGTGAATGTGGTCAGCAGTTTGCTTAAACTTTTCATACGCAGCCTGCCAGATGCTCTGATGCCGGCCAGTTTCTACATCAATTTCATTGAGGCGGACAAAAAGTTCGGTCTGGAGAGGATTGTGCTGTTGCGTGAGATTGTCGAATCATTGCCGCGCCATCCGTATGAGACAATGAAACATTTGATACGCCATCTGTGTCGGGTCAGTGACAATTGTGAGGTGAATCGCATGGAGCCAAAAAATTTGGCCATCATCTTTGGCCCATCGATCATAAGGACACCGAACGATACCTTGGAAACGGCTGTGAAGGATATGAAGCATCAGTGTCGTATTGTTGAGCTTCTGGTAACACAGGTACGTGCAATGGAAACATATTGGGCTGGAGGGATCACTAACTTTGCCTTCTTAATCTCTTAGTATGAATACTTCTTTGAGGGCGGCTCCTTGCCAGATGTATCAGAGGTGGCTGGTGCTGCGGCTAGCGCCAGTCCCGCACAGCCAGCACAATTGCAAGAGGATCAGACAAATATGCTATTGCATAATCTCTCCAAGATCGAGAGGATAACGGAAAGGGAGACACGCGCCTCGCGCTTTATACCCCAGCTGAGAAGACGGACACATGGCAAACGCAGTGCCGTCAACTCGGACACATATTCCGGCGAAAGTGTATTGGTGAGTAAACGGAATCTCTTGATCTTGACCTTCTTGGCAAATCAATGAATGCATTTGCCCTTTGCAGTCCTTGGACTATACCAAGGTATCGGCTAGCAGCACAACAAGCAGCAGCTCCAGCAAGACCACTACCAAATTTAGCTCATCCGCCTCATCGTCATCGTCCACCAATAATACGACTAGCACATCGACCACCCTAAAGACGACCACACGCAGTGGCCTGGGGGCGGCAGGATCGAGCAAGAAGCAACCCATGCGCAAGGCCAGTCTGGATGAAAAGGATTCGGCCAGTGTCGACTCTGTGGAACAGCAGCCACAGCAGAGAACCAGTGTAGATATCTCGATACTTCTAACCGATGATGACTCAAGCAGTCGACTAAGTGATACGGGTAAATGCCAATAAAAACACCATTGGACCATTCCTTCAATTTCAATTGATTCTCTGTTTGGTTTTTAGGCTCAATGTCATTGACCACCATCACTGACACCCTGGACAGTAAGCTGAGAAATTTACGCAGCGGCTCCGAATCGAATGATGAGAATGGCTCACCAGAATATCCAAAGAATCGACGGCATACACTTGGCCAACCTCTCCATTTACACTCTGAGAACATTCCCTACGCGGATGAATCGCCCGAGCGTCTATTCCATCAATTTCATCCCCTGGATGCACCGCACTCCATGCTCTTGAGTCGCTCTTGCACAGCCACCAATATGCTGGATGAGAAGACAGCTGGAGGAGGACCATTGGCAGGAGGGGCGCAAGGCTGTGTGGTGAAGCCAATTGTGGCACCACTTCAATTACCTGCCAGCCTTATTAAGGCGGCACATAAACTTCAGCATTCAGCTACTGTGCCCATACATCAGGGCAGCTCCACAGCGCCGGCAAGTGGAGCGGCTACACCAACCGCTAGCGCCTCCAATCAGCAACGTAGTTCGGCCTCCGCTTCTGCCTCCATTTCAGCTTCCACAGTGACCATTTCGAATTCATACAGCAGCAAGAATCTACATTTGAGATTTTCCAGCAGAGGGAGTGGAGGAGGTGGCAATGGATGTGGAGGAGGGGGAGGCGTCGGCGGAGCAGGTGGTGCCGCCGCTGCTTCTGATGATGATTCTGAGGGATCCACGACAAGCGATCCCAAAGAGAAACTATTACTGGTCGCCGAACGTCCATCGCCGTCGCCGTTTTTTCTCGAGCGCTACAATAAAAAGCGTCGGGATCGGGATCATCATCGACTCTTTCGAAGTGCCAGCTTCAATTGTCGCAATTACTCCTCATCCAGCCACAATAGGCATATGTCCGCCACAGCAGCAGCGGCCACAACAACAACAACAGCAGCCACAACTTGCTGCTCACCATCAAATTCCGCCTGCACTTCCACATCCCTGCCTACCAGCGGCCTGACAAAGGACGAAAAGACTGACATGAATCTGACCAAGAAACGTCAGATTCAAAACAAGCAGAATCGATCCATCAAGCGAAGGCATACGGTAGGCGGACCTCATGACTATTCGGCCAACAATTGTCAGAGATTAGCAGTCGGAGCTGCTGTGCACGATCGTGATCGGGATCATCACCTGGCTGCCGCCATTAACTACAATCACCACAATCGCCACCATCAGCAACAATTGTTGAAGCAAGGAGGTGCCAGTGGTCCGGCGGCGGCGGAAACAACGACCACCACCACAACAACAACAACCGTAATGCGTCGTCTCAATGGATCGGGCAGTGTGTCGGGATCAGGTGGTGGCGGTGGCTCTAATGATGCCAATGTGGGCTCACCTTCCGCCTGCAGTTCCTCCAATGTCAGCAATAATAATAATTCACCCCAAAGCGATGGCAGCAATGGCAATGGCAGCTCCAACGGATCCGCCGGTGGCTCATCATCTGTTGGCAGCGGTGGCACCACCAGCAGTAGCAGCAGCAGCAACGTCGTAACCACTACCACAGCCAATGACCAAGTTTTGGAGGTGGGCATACGTATTAAGAATATCAATAGAGGGCGCTATTAAAAAACAAATCTAGACAAATACGAAAACTAGAAAAGAAAGAAGTTAGGGGAAAGATACAGAGAGACAAAGAGAGAGACAGAGAGAGACAGAGAGAGAGAGAGAGAGAGTATATTGAGAGAATATATTGATATATCTATCAATCATCAGCATGCATCGAGTATATCTACATTTTATGTGTTTTTGAGTTTTTATTTTGACTCAAGTGATTGAAACGCATGATTAGACAAAAAAAAAAGTATTTAATTAATAATGAATTTAAGGGTATGCCAGCTGCCCCCTACCCCTTCATCATTTCTTGATCATGATGAGATGTGTATAGAAAACCCAAAAGAAAGATCTCCTTCACATTGAGAAAGTTCTAAGAAGCAGAATGAATTTGAATATATTCAGGCAATCACATATGACTTTAAATGGTTCTCATTCATTTTCAAAATTTCCGATTTTTCTACGGATTCATAAGAAAAGGAAATCAATATATATACATATATAACAACAAATTTGTTCTAAAGTAGCACAAAATCTGTTAAAGACACAACTTTCAAATGAGTTTATAGAGAGCAAACATACATACATAATATATATATACCGATATATATATATATATATATACATATATTTATTTATATACAAAGTAATTATATTCAGGAAAAAGTATTTATTTTAATTAACTTCCAACGCAAGTAAATAACAAAACTAAACAAAAAGGAAAAAATGAAAATCTATACATGCCAGGGGAAACAAGTGAGGATCAAAGAAAGAGATAGAGAGAGAAACAAAGAAGTAAGTGTATAAGGATAATAACTATTTTGTGAAGCGTATACACTTAATAGAAAGAAAGATATAATATCCCTTTATATATTTGTAAACTAAATATATCAGAGATATATATATACATACAAACAAAGATATGCAAAATGCAACCCCTCAATATATATGTAAACCAAAATCTGATCTGATTGTTTGTCTGTCGCCTTTTAGTGTTTAGTTATTGGGTCTATATAGATTGGTTTCTGTTCCACGATATGTTCAACTGTATTATTCTTGTATGATGTTTGTAGGTATATGTATATATACATGTACATATATGTACCTGCACTTTTGTAAACGAAACGAAATTATGAATTGTATGCAACAGTTTTGGTGCCTTAATTGCTTGCTTTAAAAAAAGAAAGAAAAGAAAAACCATTTACATATAAAAATTTCTTCTTTTTTTTTTTTAATTCAAATTATATCTAATATTGATAATTTTGTGTCTGTTCTGTTTATAATTACACTGATCAACATGGAGTCGGTGCTAGGGGTTGGGTGCTTCTCTCCTCCCAGTTGTCATTTAGGATATAAATTTGGCAAACAATTTTTTTGTGTGTGTGGCAGGCGGCAAACAAGAAAAACAATGAGACAAACAAACAAGATAGACCATAACAAAAACTTAGACATTTCGTTTAAAGATATAATCATTGACAAACTATATAATAATACACACATATTTGTATATTTTTGTGTAGAATTGTGTTTGTATTTCTTTTTTGATTTCTTTTTGTTTAACAAACAATCAAACAAACAAAAAAGAAGCATGAAACAGAATAATCGATATTTAAGCAAAACTTGTAGCTTGTAGTTGTAAGTATATAGAATTAAAAACACACATACACACACACAGAACCCTCCCCCCCCGCCCCTAATTGTATAAAAATCTTCTTTGTATATATATAAATTAAATAATAATTATTATTTTTTCAAATTATATTTCATGATTATTATTATGATTATTTAAACTATTGTATCAGCCCAGCTCAGACCCGCCCTTTCCACTTAACACTATTATTATTATTACCTATTCGCCCCCGGCTAAATATATATTTATATATATATATGCATTTTTTTTAATTGTGAATGTTTTGTTATTGCAAAAAGGAAAATAAGCAAAAGTATATGAGAAATAGAATGAAAAAGTATAACACCCAAGCGCGTAACGTTGCTACTATATACATACATATATATATGTACATATATAAATGTATAATTATAATATTATTATGAAATATATTTTGTTAGATTTTAGGTAGTTATTTTTTTTTTTTAATTTGTATTTCTTTTCTTGGCGCAACAAAATAATAGTAATAATAATAAAAATAATGATAATAAAATTAAACAACCAACAAAAACACATGGAACATGAATATGTAATGAGACGATACAATAAAAAAACGAATGAAAAATAAAAACATAAATAGGAATGTACAAAAAAAAAAAAAAACACAAAACAAAAGGAAAAACAATCAACATTCAACCCAATCAAAGTTATTGGCGTTAATCTATATGCATATGTATATCTAGAGAGTAAATTATATATATATATATAAGTATATATATAAAAGAATGTTTTGTTATTAACTAAACAACTAGAGTTTGGCTTGTGGTCCCGTTCCCGAGATCTTGTAGACAAACTCATGGGCAACATCATAATGCGGATTACATGTCTGGCGTACACGTTTCAGCCAGGCTCGTATCTTGGGATATTTGATGCGCACATCATAGTCGGCCATGCCTGCAAAAGAAAATCGTAGGACATCAGATCAGGATCTAAAGGAGGGAGGAGGACAAAAGGCTCAGCACACTCACGTGTCTGTTCAATTTCACAGGCAGCAAATATATCGGCCGCTGTCAGGGTGGATCCTGACACGAAATCACTATTCTGTAGCCACACATCCTCAATGACATCTAGATTGAGTTCCATTTGCATGCGCAGCTTCTCAATTTTGTCCTCTTTGGGTGTGCGCCCCGTCAGTAAGGGCTCCAGCCATACAGTGCGAAAGTAGAAGGCGCAGGTTATTCTCAGGGTCATGTGCTGCCATTCGAGAAACTCATCGACCCGAGCCTGATCCACAAAGTATTTGGGATACAGATGTTCGGGTATCTTGCCCTTGGCACTCAAATATCTTAGGATGGCCACGCTCTCGGCCAGTTTATAGCCATTGTCATTGATGCAGGGTACACGCTGGAAGCGATTTATGTTCGTTTTGTACTCATCGGTCAAATGTTCACCTGGTACGAAAGTCAACATCGATCGATTGATAAGATTAAAAATGCTTTGAGATTATTGGGATGGAGTTTCATACCGTTTCTTAGGGCGACCACACAATCCTCGAATGGCATGTTACTCAAGCGGAAGATGATAAACAAAGCCCTCGAGGGCTGTGACATTAGGTCATAGTAGTAATGCACAGGACTTGGAGCCGGAGCTGGTCCTGGACCTGGAGCTGCTGTGGACATGCTTAACGTGCTGGTTGTCTTCTGTCTCTGGGGAACTGTGTGGGAAGTGTGCAAAGGCAAAAATTGGAACATAAACAACAAATTCAGATTCAGTCCAAAGATCACGCTAAACTTTAAAGCTCTCTCTCTCTCTCCTCTCTCCCTCTCTCTAAGGGAGTGCTCAATTTTTTGATCAATTTCAAAGAGCAAGAGAAAGAGAGAACAATGCTTTGACTTATCAAAAGAGCTTTAAAAAGCTTCAATTTAATATTAATTGTATATACAGTAGGCACTCGCAAATTGTAAACACTTTTTAAATTAATCCTAATTTCTATTAAATAAAAAAAAAAAACAGAAAGAAGGCTACTTTTCCTGCACTGAAGATCATAAAACCTTGAAAATCGTTAATTCCTTCAATAAATATCCTTGAATGACCTTTGAAATATTTTTTTTTAAGTTTTTCCTATACTTTAAAAGAAATTTCTAACTTTAATATGATTTTTCCATATTCCTACTGAGAATAAAGTATAAATAATTTCTAAAAATTTTACTTAGCGCGTATCTACTGTATATATAAGAAATTATGCTTAGGAAAAAGCTATGGAATAACAATCCTAAATTTGGGGGGAATTGGTTTCCCCATTTAGTATTAATTAAACCATTAAAGTCGCACGACAATTGGCAACAATCGGAACATTGTTTCGAATATATTATCTCTAGAAGTAATCTATTATGATTACCCCCCCCCCATTGACCTGATCTTGAACTCATGCGAATAGTTTAAGTGTTTTTTCTTTGCTTTTGTTTCCAACTAGATATTAACTTTAGTTTGATAAGTTATATATAGATAAGAGAGATTGAACTGACTATGGGCTTTTTGTCTATTTTTTTTGATTATTTTTTGCCTCACTTCCGCAACGGAAATATGGCCTGATGTCAGTGAGAAATAAAAACAAATATGACGTTATTTGTTTATGGCCAAAATAAACACATTGATTTCATAATTTTAGTAGCCTTTTCACTTGGTTACATGTAAACAAAAAAATAGCTCCAAAGGATGAGGGGGGTGGGGGTTTATTTTCTTCTTTTTTTTACTTACATCCTCTCCGCCTATTTGTGGCAATGGCCTGTTCTAGCCAATTCTTGTCATCGTTGTCATCGCTGTTGGTAAGACCCAAAATGCTGGCTAAACGTGATGGCGACATCTTGGCAAATGACTTGGACGATGCAACAGCTGACAGTGTTTTATATAGAAGTCGTGGGGAATTCCAATTTATCTCACCTGACATTGAAAAAGTGAAAACAAAACGCAGCGATAAGCGGCCTAATCTCTCACGCTCTCTCTCCCCATTGAATTGTGGCGTAGTTTTCGTCCTTCCCTCGTTCCACTCACTTTGAATCGATTGATAACAAATGCAGCAATTGCTTGGCAACCTCCAGCAACCAAATAAATTTATACGTTTTTTCACTATATATAGATCAATAGGAAGGTCAGGCTTATCATACGATAATGCGTATGCATATAGTATATATACATACATATATATATATAGAATGATAAGTACGGATCAGCAGATCCAACGAGGGTAGCCATTGGAATTATTTCGTTTATTCTGATTTTTTATTGTATATGGTATGTATTTTTGTGTGTGTGTATATATATATATGTATTATAATCATATTTATTTTGGATTGATTTTCGGTACTCCTCTCCTCTCCTTTCACTGTGATCGATCGAAAATTCTTGTAATTGGGATTCTCTATACATAGTTTAGATATTGATTGACCACTTAGTATTTAGTTAATTATTACAATTTGATTTTCAAAATTAAAAGCAGACATTGTTGTTCTTCTTCTTTTAGTTTCAACATTATCATTTTTAGGTACATTTACAAAGTCATATATATATATATATAGTAAATAATAGTAGATAATATGTGGATTTCCACAACATTTATACTCGGCGTGAAGAGAGAGATCAGATCACAATATATATGCATATAAAAATAAAATACATTTAAATGAAAATTGAACATTTACTTTTGTTTCTCTTGTAGAATATATATATACATACAAATATATATATATATATATTCATGTATAGTACGGGTACACTTGACTTATTGTTGATTTTGCTGATTGTATACTCAATGCAAGATTAGGTTTTTGAGCTTTCATATTTAAGAATAGATATTTACATATATATGTGTATAGAGATATATATCATAGGATAAACAAATTTTCTATATAATAATATATATTGCACAAAAAATCTTAGCACACATTATTATTATTATTATTATTATAGAGTAGAGTAAAATAGATTTTTCTTTTGTTTTTAGGGGATTTTATAGAATTTAAAGATAAATACATTTTTTGTGTAGAGTCTTTGGCATGGTCGGGCCCTGTTTCGGTTTCATATGGCGGATATGCCTGGTTCACATTTTTGATTTCAGTAAATAATAATAATAATAAAAACGGGAAATGTGTTGAAACATTTATAGAACACACTTACACACATACATGCATACATGTATATGTAGGTTGATATAATCATATAATATATAGATATATTTATTTAACGAAGATATTGAATAAATGTAACTATTTTACTATTTATTGTATGCTTTGTGTTTTTTAACTATTCCTCATCTTGATCCTTCATTAACTCCTTCTGCATCATTTTGCCATTCAAAATTGTCCATTGTCTATTTATTTTCTATGATCATTTGCAATTGCAGCACCAAACTCCTTGCCAATTGTAACACGGCCTGGGCATTATGACGTTCGGCCATTTCTGAAATGAATTAAAGGAAATTATATATATGTATATGTTACTTTATCGATCAGCACTCACCATTGAAAAACTTAATGACATCGGTAAAGTCCATGCTATTCGATAGAATTATATCGCGATAGGTTTCCAATAGGGCCAATGCCAGGAATAGAACAAAATTGGCCGAGGCTATGTGTTTGGCTGCCCAAATTACCTCCCAGGTGGCAAAGACATCATCGTAGACCAATTCGCGCTTAAAGTCCAATAGGAACCAGCGATAGCAGAAATAGAAATGGGTATAATCGCCATTCGAGTCCATTAGATCATACATTTCCGAATCGAGAATTTGTATTAAAGAGCTGAAAATGAAGTAGGGAACAAATTATTACCCATACGACCAGTGAGCCAGAGGAAATGACTGCGACTCACCGCATATTGGCAAAATGCATATCCATGGCACCGCCACTCGGAAAATTCTCAATCATACGCTCCATGAGCTTACAGAAGCAACTGTAGCTCATTGCCTCATCATCGAAGATGACCAGCAGGGGGGCAACAAGATCACACATGCCCTGCATATAACCCACATCCAGATGCTCCCACACATAGGTGGAGATGACATTTCGCAGCTTGTCGAGATTCTCGTTGGCAAAATACCAATAATTGCGATCACAACGCTGCACATCCTTCTCGATGCGATGCAAATTGAGGCCGAATTGTTCCAATAGTTCGCTCTACAAGTGGAGCCAAAGAGAAAAACAGAGATTATATGTCTTACGAGATGAAGGACTTGAAGGACTTACACTATAGACACCACCATTGGAGCTAGCCGGTGAGGCGCAAGCTGATTTCGGTGCATCCAAATTGCCTCCCTCGGCTGGAGGCTGTTCAGCAAGAGGAGGCAATATTTGGTCACTTGTTGTTGACGCTTTGGGACCACGATCCAACCAATTGGTGGCTAAGTCCACAGAGGCATTGGTTATGATGACGACTTTGGCCTCGGTTTCCACCTCGTTGTCATCTTCGGCCAACTGAGATGGCAAATCATCTGCACTTAGATATTCGGGACTCAGGACACTGCCAACTGGAGGTACACCCGGTAATCCTCCGCCCACTGTCTCATAGGATGAGGATGTTGAGCAGCTGGGTGGCTGTTCCTTGTCCTGTTGCCTGGCCATAGGTGGTTGCGTCTCCTCATCCAGATCCAAATCATCCAAGCCTTCACCCTCGTCCACATGACCCGAATCTGTGCTGGTCTTCATGGCTCTGGGTATGGGTTTCACACTCAAATGCATTGAGCTGATTGGACTCTCGTGTTGCAGATGCTGCTGCTGGGTTAGCTGTTCCTTTTGTTGTTTCTGCTGTTGCTGCTGCTGCTCATCATCGAATTCGAGATCCCCGGGATCCGATATATCCGATATATCCTCAAATACTTCATTCTCCAGTTCACCACCTGGCCCACTGCCAATGCCATCGACATCCGCGGCTCGTACAGTTCTCTCATTGCCACTGTTACTGCCCGAACTGAGCTTGGCCACCGCCCTGGCTGTTTTCTCCTTTTCCCTCTGCTGGACAATGGCATCCACTGCCAGCCATTCACTCATGGTTGTCTCATAGTAATGCTTGCAGGTCTCATCCTGCTTCTGCCGCTCCTCTACAGTCGACCCGAAGGCATAGTGGCCCAGCAGATAGGGCCAGACCTCTTGACGCAACTCCGGCTGGACACCACCAAAGTAAACCAGGCGGTAGAATTCGGTAGCATTTTCCAAAATCCCATTCGCATTCAACTGAAGCCAACGCTCTTTGGTCAGGCCCTCCTCATCGGCTTTCACTGGAAACAAGAGGAAAAAGGATAATGATATTATCATAAAATGTTCCTTTTGTCCACTCACTTTCTGGGGTAATGCGACCGTGTACCAGGCCCGACAAATGCGTACGCACTGTGGATAGATGACGACAGTAGGCCAACCAGCCGTAAAAGGCTCGCGATATTATCTGGCGACGCATGGTAGAGCAGACCATCTCGATGCTAGTGTTCTGGGCATGCTGCTGCTGCAGCAAGTGCGGCGACTCCAAGGGATATTGATCGATCGAGAGACTCTTGTTCGAACAGTCACTGCTGCCAGTTGTCGAACAGCTGCTCAGTTGAGCGCGACGCGGAGTGCTGCGCACAAAATCGAGTATGGAATGGGTGGCAGCTGCAAATGGAAGTGAAAACTATGTGTTTAGAATAGAGTTGAATTAAATGATCTCTTGATTGATTCACGTTTGATTACACTCAATGATTCACTCAATTGGTTACTTAGTAAGTCATTTACTCATTCTTAATCATTCCAATTCATTTACTGCCTTACACCCTTTGTTACACCCTTTGTTTACATACTCAGTTGTTCACTCTTAATCACTTATCTATTTTACTCACTTGTTCAATTGGTCAATTGTGCCAAACACTCACCAAATTCCTCATGACGACTCTTGCTCACAATGCGAAAGACATAGTCGATGGGTGTCTCGTCCACGGATTCCATAACCGATGGCAAAATGCGTCGACGCATACTCTTTGGCCATAGGAACATTTTGCCAATGCCACGCTGTGACCATAATGGCGGATCCAGTTGGCCATGTGGCAATAGACCCGTCTCCAGGCAACTCAAGAACTGCTGCATGTGGCCACCTTCGGGAAAATGTATGGGTGGCCTTTGGACACCATCCTGACCCACCAATATGACCGTTCCGCCGCTATCCTCGCCACGACTTTGATGACAATGCACATAGACAATGTCATCTACATTGATATTTAGGGCATATGCCCAAAATGCATCCTTATCGATGTCATCCAGCTCCTCCTGGGATTGCTGGGATTGCTGCTGCTGCTGCTGCTGCTGCTGCTGTTGGGATTCGTTGTAACCGTTCATCAATTGATTCGGGGTCCATTTGATTGTCAAGGTTTGTATATGCTGATGCAGACTCAAATAACCCGGCATTGGCTCGGCCACATCTTTGGGCAGAACATGCACATTATTCTTGCCATATAACAGAGTGGCCTTGGCATTCTGATGCAGTGACTCGACATAATCCTTGGCCACCGACACCGAGGCCATTGATTTGAACGAACAGCTGCTGGCCTCATCGGAGCTCGTATTGAGACTGCGCTTAAAATTGATAATAGGCGGTCGGGAGCAGGTCGATGAGGAGCGGCGACAGGAGCTAATGCGATGACGTTGCACCAACTCATCCGCATGCGGATCTGTCCAATAATGATCGGCCGTCTTGGCACGTGTAAATTCCAGAGCACAAGGACCCACCAGCAGGGAGCTCAATATGGAACCATAATCGGGATCGGCCACCAATGAGTCACGGTCATAATAGCTGCTGGCATTGCTCACCAGATACTCAATGATCTTGGTCAGACGCTTCTCATAAAGAGCCAGACGTATCCACAGATATCTAGGATAAGTAAATGAATATTTAAAATGAAAGGACACCAATTTGTTTACTTACTTCATGCCAGCCAAGGATAAACTCGAGTTGCTGGCACTAATTGAGACCGACGTAGTGGATGTGGTTACTGCCGATGACCCTGTCGCCCCCGTTGTTGCCGAGCTAGTGGACATGGAATTGCTGCTGCTCTTCTTCAGCATGGGCGGCCGATTGAAACTTTCACTGCTCGATGAGGAACGCTTATTCGGATCATTTGCCTCAATTTGTTGCACCATTTTGCTTATGTGCTCCGCCTCAGGGCACATTTTAGCTATCTTGTGCAATAAGGCCGTAGTCGATGAGGTTTTAAATAGACCCAATGCCCGGCGACGCAATCCTTGGCTGAGACATGCCTCAACAGCACCGCATAGCGAGGTCACCGAGCTGCTCTCCTCGTGTACATACTTCTTGGTCACCGCCTCCTCCATTAGTTGTTTAACCTCCTTCTTAACGCTCGCTATCAGCCGCTCCTTGTAGTCCATGCTGCCATCTGTAATGGCCAAAAGAATGCCATCATTTCAAGCAACAGCTGTGAATCTCCATAAATGTCAAAGTACCCGCGGGGCCCCCAAAAAGCACCAAGCAAACGAAATCACACAATTCACTCTCCTCACCCCAGACACACACACTCACACACACACACAAACACAATTCACAATCTACAATCCCATTCCCAGTCCAGTAGGTTCACCTTCTTAATACTGGAAATTCAATATGGCCAACATGTGTTGACAGTCGCCGCCACACCCCAAAAAAAAAAAAAATGTAGACCCCAAAACTCTGACCACACCTCGCCATCATCAATGCGCCATGAAATTACATTACATTACCCAAAAAGAAAGATGCACTGGACGAAAATGAAATTGCTGGCAAATTGTTAACCTGGGCACTCTTTAATCTTTAAGAGATTAAGAGTTTCTCGTCAAGATTCTCATGGAAAGTTCCCCCAAGCTTATGGAGATGGGGGGCAAATGCTAATGGCATTTGCACTCAAAATTCATGATGGCTTCCGGCCAAGTATAATTTAATTTTCATTAATTGTTTTCCATTTTCTTCAGGATCCTGGGGGCAATGGCAACGATAACGCGTTCGCGTGGACAAGGACATCAGATGGTGACAAATGGCAATAGAGAGATGTGAGTCCTGGCCTCGCCAATGCACAAACGCAGGCAGACAGAATGAAAATGGAAATGGCTTTCCCACCATTGACAAATTGATCACAATCAAGTAAGATGAAATGTTGGCAATTTCTTCTTAAAGTCATTTTGTCCTTTCCATGTTGCAACATCAATGTTGAAAGAAGTTGATGATGTTAGTTACTCTAGACCCCTTGGGGTCTTCACATGTGGCCAAATGAACGGCATTTTCAACTATGTAACAATGGCAAACAATAATGTGCGGATGTCTGGGACGCTGGCGACAACGATGACGACGACCATTAATGGTCGCCACATGCATCCCCCCCCCTTCCCCACACACACACACACACACGTCCTTGCAGCAAGCTGGCTAGTTGAGAAGGGTTTGGAGTGGGGTGAAGAATTTAATTGCTGCTATTGCAGTAATTATCATATAAATGGATGTGGGTGATGGTCCAAAAGAAGCCTGAGAACAGGAAGCCCCAAAGTGCAAAATACAATAAAAAAAAAACACATCCCCCCCCCCTGTAGAGAAAAGAGAAATGAAGGCAAAAAGTTTTAATATTTTAATTTTACTCATACAGGTGACAGAGACAGAGAGAGAGAGAGAGAGAGAGCAAAGTTTGTCTGTTTGTTTGTTTGTCTTGTTTGTCTATTTGTTTATTCTTTGCCCTTTGTTGATGCTGCAAATAAAAGTAAACAACACACACACACACACAGAGAGAAAGACAGATAATTGTTGTCTCGCACTTCTTAAACTTTCGTTCTTTCCTCTTATTCTCTGTGTATATCACTTTGTCATTATAATGACATTGGCACTGGCACTGGCACTGGAAAATTAACTTGGCCCATTGGGAACCAGAAGAAGACGATGGCTCAAAGCCAGGCAGGCAGTTGGCTCTTAATGTTGCCCAACAATGCCTTCGACCTTGAAGGCTAACGTTAGTTCAATCCCAAAAGGGCAGTGTCAAAGAGAGAGAGAGAGAGGGAGAGAAAAAGATCGTAGGTCAACGAAAGTCGCCAAGAGTAAAATGGGTATAAGGTATTTTTTCAAGGTTAATTATGCAGCAGAGAAAGTGTAATGAAATTTATAAGAAATTCATATATAAACCTGGCCAGAACTTAAGGGTAAAGAGCCTTTAAGGAGATGTTTTCTAAACTTTATTTACAACGATTGAGTGATTGAGTTCAGGATTAGTTTAAGAGTTATGGAATGTTTTTGAAACACAAATGACTTTGAGCCATTAAAATCAAATTAAAAAGCCTTGAAGAATTGAAACCAAACCCTCATTTCCCTTTTTTCCCTACAAATGAAGAAGAAGAAGAAGTCAAATTCGCCTAAGCAAAATCAATTTCAATTCTATTTCAGTTAACGTTTTAAGCGAGCTCCCCTGTTGAGGTAAGAACTCGTAAATTCATTAGGCAACCCAAATGGAAAATTGATGATTGCCCCGCCGGAGACTTTAATTAAAAATAAACCCACACACACACGCGCACATAAAGAGAAAGCGGTGGAGAGAGAGAGAGCATAAAAATGGACCAAGTTTGTATACCCTTTTTGAAAATTAACCTTTTTCCCAGCGATCGTTTCTATGGGCAACAACAAATGAAGAACTGTGACATAATTCTATTGAAAATAAACAAATCAATTCATTAAACAAATCAATTTCATGGACATGTCAAGTTATAAACTGAAACCCAAGTTAATCTTTAGATACAATCTAAAAGGCGTTATATTATAGTCATATATCCTTAATGGCAAGAGTATAAAATGACACACACACCGTAAACAGGGAGGAGGGGTGTAAATTCGATGTAAAAGAAGGTTTTAAAATATACCACAAAAATGTCTATTTTTTGCTTGAGCAAAAAAACACAGCATAAAAAAAAAGGAAAGAGAAAAAATATACACAAAATCTATGTGGACAATGCCTTTTATTGCTTGGCATTTTCGAAATTGTGTCCTGACCCTTGAATGTCAGGACGATTGGCTTTGTGTGTGTGTGTGTGTGTGTGTGTGTGTGTATTTGGGCGTGCAGCTAACAGCTGGATATTCGCAATCTAAGAATTATTTTTAATCAAACATGCCAGTCGAGCAACTACAGAGTAAGAGAGGGAGAGATGCAAGGGCTGAATCTTTATTGCAATCTCAAGTTTAGAATTTCGAATGATCCCCCCTCCCATCTCCCTGCCACTGATATTTTGTGTTTAGTATGTATAAAGCTATTCATGGTAAAAAAGATAGAAAATGTTCCCCTTTTTCACGTTTTGGGACCATTTTGTTATTGGCTTTTGTTTTAGGTTTTCCGTTTTTCCGTTTTTGCGTTTTTGCTATCAGCGAATAGGGGAGAAAACCCGCATTGAGATAACAACCATATGTATACGAGTTTATATCTAGCTCTAGCTCGTTTTTTTTTTGTTTTTGTTTGCTTGGTTTCCCCTACATTAATTACAGCGCTAATGTTTTATGTATTGTGCACTGTGTTTAGCCGCAGACAAAGTTTGCGTCTCCACCGACCCGCACCCCCGCACATCCCGATTCCCAGTCACCACACAACCCTCCAAAAGAAAGAAATGTTTCAACAAAAACAAACTTCATACACGTACATAAAGTATACATTAGAGATATTTGTTTTCTTCTGTCCTTGGAATCTCATTAGCTGTGTGTAAAATAACTTTTGATAATTTACATGAAAATGTTATCAAAATGTTATAAACATTATTATCATGTGATATGGCATGATATACATAAGTAGTAATTCCAAGTGATTCAGTCAAAATGTATATCTATAGACTACTTATTTGGTCTTATGTATATCCTTTAGTCATGTAGATTCATTTTTGTCTAATGTTGATTTTTGTAAATTTGTCACATTCATTTTAGCTTAATTGAAAGTATTTTAGACAAAAGGCAAATGATTTTTAAAGCTTGTTCATCTGTAAGTAGAACACTTTTGCGTAGCCTACTTATTTGGGCTTATATCCTTTACCTTTTTGTAAATGTAGCACATTCAATTTAATAATAAAAAAAAAACTGATTGTCAAAGCATAATTTTATAGCTTTTCCTTCTTTAGACAAGAAACTGACTTGAACATTTTTCGTAGCCTACTTTTTTGGGATGTGCTAATTTAAATTATATAGGGCAGGAATTAACACTCATATGCCCTGGGGGATAAACAAGTTCGGCAGTGCTTAAGGTTGTGAGTCGAAAGGCTGCCGAAATCTTGCAATGGGGCATATTTGCCCCCTAAAGTATGCAGTAAGTATTCAATGTTTTAAATGTACTTGTGATAAAAAATTGTAGCTAAAAAAATTTGTTTGTATTAGCTTTGAGGAACATTTTTTTTTTGTCAAAATACCTTTCTTTGTCTTTGCCTTTTGCATACTTTAGAGGGTAAATTTTCCAAAGACAAACCTTTGCTAAGATCTAACTGCGGATTGCTCGTGAAACCATTTAAAAGACTATGGTTTAAAAAAAATTCTTTGGTCAAGCTTCTTTAAAAGTTTCCCTTGCTGGATTTCATATAATGGCCCACATAAATGTCAAGTAAAACCTACTCCATACTGAGAGAAACTTCTAAGCATTGGTTTAACATGAAAGTGCTTTGACAATTGGAAAATGTTAATAATGGCCAGTTAAAAGTTCTAGGCCAATTGTGGGCCACTAAACCAATTGCCTATTCAGTGATGCAGCATTTGAACCAGGAGAATGTTCTAAAAGCCCCGCAGATCAGTCTCTAAAGGACAATTACTTAATTGTTGATCATTTATTCCTTATTTGAGAGCTTTCTAATGGAAAAACATGAGAAACTCTCAGGATTGTTTTTTTTAATGATTGTACTGGAAAGCCCAGATAAGTAGGCTACAAAAGAACAGAATATATCGATTCCAACATCAATAAATCCACTTGAAAGATAATCAAGTTACATACATAACGAAAATGAGCATTAAAAAATGTATAGAGCAAAAAGGAAGACTATAAATTAATTACAAATTGATATCTTTGGCTAAAAGCAGAACAACCAAACTAATTTTTTTCGTTAGCGGGCAATTTCACCAAGGTCTTAAATCAGAGTGATAAATCACAGAAATCAGAAATCATGCCGAAAAGGTCAGAGATGAATGAATGGCAATCGATATGCAACAGCATGAACGACAACTGATGGAATGATTATCAATTCGTATAATCGCCCACGTTGCACCACGCCCACTGCCCAAACCATTCCACAAACTATTTACCATTTTGCTTGGTCTGTGTGTGTATGTATGTATGTAGTTGCACTCTGACATTTTTGCCTTTAATGCAATTCAAATTAAATTGTTTGTGTTTGCTCAGCTTAATTAAAAATTCTCTTCGTTTGGTTCGTTTCGCCAACTAAAAGTCAAAGTGACAGTTGTGCAACGGAAATGCAATTGTGTGAAAGTGTGTGTTTGTGTGTGAATTAGTATTTACAGTAAAGCCTCATAGTGCACGCATTCAAATACTTCAAGTTCTATGCTTTAAATTAGCTAAATTTGTGTCTTACGAGGTCTTACTGTGTCTTGTGTCTCTCTACCCACAAGTAGTGGAAGGCAAAATATTTTATGCAAACATTTGCAGCAGCATTCCTTTAATCCTCAACTCAACTGAACTCGACTCGACTCGACTCGATTCAACTCTCTGGCAAAAGTTCAAATGTTTCCTTTGCCATTTGCTATGCGAACTGCAAGGATTCCAATTGCAATTGCACAATAAAAATATATGAAGAGATGTTAGATGAATGGTAAAGATGGTGGCCAAGGCTTAGCATGGGGAACCATAGCAATGGTGATTAAGAAAGTTCATAAGAACTATAACAGAGGTAGGAGGTGGGCGTGGGGGTGGGGGTGATGTGCTGGGTAAGCGGTGGAGAGAGAGATTTTAATTGCAGCAGCAACAGGATTCAGGATTAAAGCAACCTAAGTTAGATTTGTAGTCAGTTCAGTGTCAAATACTTGTTCTCCATTTCTTTTGATGGTATTCAATTGTGGCCAGACACATACATATATACATACATAGACATGGAAAGTTTTCTTCAAGGATAATCAAATCAGCCTCATCAAAGACTTTGGCTTTTTGGCTAGTGATTATGTTCTGTCCTACAACTGCTTTAACCGGCTCATTAACGTTTGGGAAACTGTTTGCTGTCTTCCCCTTCTTTGTGTGTCTTTGATGAACAAAGTTTCAAAAGAAAGTGAAGAAGAAAAAATTGATATATGTATGTATATATATTTAAGGGTCAGTTGGGATAGAATTTGTGGGCGTCATATCCCGGCCAGAGATTGCCATTGACAGAACAAAAGCCTAAGACAGACTGACACGGTCACGAGAATGGAAACCGAGATAGAGTTGAAGACAAGGCGAGGGAAAGGACGTAAGGGTACGTAAAATTAATGATGGCCAGACAGTGGATTTTTAATTTTGAAAGCATCTCTCTGACTGACTAACTGACTGACTGGCTCCCTGGGTTGCTTAAAGTGTGTATGTGTGTTAATGTTGATGTTAATGGTGTTGACAGGACACGCACACATATGGCAGAATAACGGCTATATTGCTGACACTAAGCCCACATTTTCACTTACAATTTTTATGAAATGCTGCAAAGAAAAAAATGACAATAAAAAACGTGTTAAAAGGCAACACAAAAAATGATTGCCAAACAAAAAAATGAAACAAAGTCATAAGTCAACGTCTAAAATGTCCAGCATGCACGCACACACCCAAATAGACACACACACACGTCCTTACGATCCTTGATTTATATACTCTTTGACCTCTTATTGCTAGATTTGAATCATTTTCCCAATCTTAGTAATTGGAATTCGATTTCTTCTTTGATAAATTTTTAAGAAAGAAAGAGATCTAAAGAGCCTTAACAGTTTGTCAACCCTTTTGCATTCGTTCGGTTTGCCGATAAGATCCGAGAGCCACCCCTCGGCTTAATTTGTGTGCATGGCCGATGCTGTTCGTGACTTGTTTTTGAGAAAGGTAGAGAAAACGAAGAAAATATCTCTCTCTTAAGGGCTTATTCCTTGTGTCTATTAAAGAACCTACCTTAAACCAGCTTATAAACTGAATAAATGGACTTTGGTTTCGCATGTAGAGCTTCATAGGTCATTAGAAAAGTCTACTCTGTTTTCTTGGGGTCTAAATTTTGTCGGCCTGTGTTAAATGGCTGATGAGACTGTTTAAAAGGGTATCTCTTCATTGTCATTTGGCTTTTAAAGTGCCTGCAAGTCGTAAGAAATGCTTTATGCGCTATCATAAAATATGTATATCCCTGTATGTGTGTGTGTGTGTGTGTGTTTTGTGTGTACTTTTGTTTTCTGGGCTTTCAGTTTAACTGTCAACTTGGGATGGGAAGTCGTTAAGTCGTTGGGTCATTCCTTACATACATACATATGTAAGAATATATGTTTCTCTACTAACTTGCAAAGTTTAATAATTTGTCTTCTAGTAAGTAAGTTAAACTGCAACTAACTCTGTCACGAGACTCCCTCACAGCGGCATCCTTCTCATTATTCTCATTCTGATATTGTTTTTGTATGTGGGTGTTTCAATGGAAGCTAACGGAGGCAAGGAAAAATATAAACAAACGCCCACAATCGAATCGTATCCAGCATTTATGCTGTCAATTGACTTTCATTCATAAAACTCCTTACGTTTTTAGCCGGTCTTTTTTAGAAGCCATTGAACATGGACATTAGCTCCGCTGGTCAGGATTGGGCCATTAATTTCAAGCCATAATCAAGAACTCGAAGAAATTAAGTAGTTTTTGGTAGGAAAAAATAAATCTCCAACGATTATGTTGCTTTTTATACTCCATGTGTGTGTGTGTGAGTGTGTCCTGCTCATTACTGTTGTCCTTCTACCTATATATATATGTGTGTATATAAAGGACTATCAGAAGAGTAAAGGATAAAGTTTAAAGCTGATTAAGCTCTAGGATTTCCTCAGTTTTCCCATGAGTGTGTGTGTTTTTTTTTGTCCTCTCCTTGAATAGAGATGACAGAAATTGTTGAGAGATTAACCGGAAAGTTTTTTTTTTTTTTTTGGCCACTTCTATGACTAGGATGAACATGAAGTGCAACATGAATGTTTTTAGCTGTCGAAAACAAGCACACACACACACACGCACACACTTATAGGCACACACTCTCTCATACATAAATAATATTTCCATAAAGCTTTTGTTCAAGCAAATTCCCCCAGTGTGTGTCTGTGTGTGTTAGTGTGTGTGTAAAATCCCGAAATACGCAGAAAAGTTGCGAGCCTTTGGCCATGCCTGAATGCGTTCAACAGAATTGCTGACGTACGGGCATTAGTACAGAAAGTTAGAGTCAGAGGAGGTGTGGATAAGGGGAGGGGAGTGGAGGGGGGGGGATGCTGTGTGTCCAACTTACCTGCAGTGGTTTGCACCATTTTCATTTCAACTTTTACTTTCCTACTGTTTCTCTTTCCCTCCCGTTTTCGTCTTTTCTATTTTTTTTTTGTGTGTTCGTTTTGTTACTTCTTCTTCTGTGTAACACACACACACACATACAAACACGCGCGCGCGTTTTGTTTCGTTCTCTTTGCTATTTGCTTTCACTTTCGCGTGTCCCGTTGCTGCTCCTTCTCACTAGTTGCTTTTGGCGTTCTTTATGAATAATTTGGCATCATTGGGGAGCAGAGACCAAAGCATCATTGGCGGTTGCCAAACTGAGAGCTAAATTCCAGAAGAAACTTATTTTTTAATGTTTTTTTTTTTTTAAATACTTTTCTTTCTAATACTCGTTTTACTTAATTTTTGCTGTTTTTTTTTTGTCGATTTAATTTGATTTCTACACTACACAACACAAGTAAGGGCAAATGAATGAATTAACCAAAAAAAAAAAGTGCGGGAAACCGAGCGATCTGCTCGCAACAAGCTCCCAAATATAACTGAAAGCATACGATGAATGTGTCGACACCAACGACAACAAAAGACTCTGCACGAGGCGAGTTGCTTCCCCTCTCCCTGTCCCTCCGCCATACCGTTCAGTCCCTTATACGACCATCCTGAAGCACATTTCGGAAGCTTTTCGCGTTTGGCCCTTTGGATATTGGCATCTCGCTCTGGCATAAACCGTTATCATCTATGCTGACGTCGTTGCCACAAGCAACAGGACTTGCCGACTACCCTCCCCTCTCATCCGCCCTTGCCTTATCCACAGAGTGCCCCAATTTGGTAGCCACATTTGTAGTGTGTAAATATGCTTTCCTTTTTTTTTGTTGCTGTTGTTGTTGTTATTGCTGTTGCTTCAGTATCATTTCGGAGTTTGCGCACGGCAAATGACACGGAACTTGGTACGCCAAAACCAACCCCCCCTCCCAACCGCCTTTCCCACCATGCTTAACGTCTCGCCAATTCCAATTTTTCGTTGCCTAACCTGCACACTTTGCTTTCGTGTATACCAAATATCTGATTCAGGTTTTTCGCTCTGCTTCGTAATCTTTGGGAGTTCCTTCCACCTCCTCCCCTTGGCGTCCCACCAACACAGTGCCTACGATATGTAAGTGTACGTTTTTTAATGCTTCAGTGTTGGTAAATGTGAGTTGTATCATCATTTTGGAAGCTCCATTCAAATACATTCAAAAATACTTTTAAATAATTTAGAAATTAAAGCTCTTTTTCCCTTTAGCTGTTAATTATCTGAATCTTTAACTTCAAAATCAAAAATTAAGAAAAATAACCTTTTTTTTTAACTTTTCAATTAATGACAAAAAAAAAGTCGGGGGGAAGAAGTTTTAGTCTTCTAAAAATTATGAAATAAAATTTGTTGAAATGTGTTGCTCTTTTTGAAACAAAAAGGTAGCAGGTAAAAAAACAAAAACTTTAGATAATTTTAGTAAATGTTTTTAGAATGAAAAATAAAAATTTGTTATTTGAGATAGCGCCTTTGTTATTAGCCGATCTCGGGCTGTGATATGGGGCGACTTTGCTCCCTAAACTATGCAAAAGCAGTCTGAAGAATTTAGTTTCAAAAACAAATAAAAAATGTTTAGAAATTCTAGTGGACAAAATATTATTTTTAAAGCAAAAACATTATTTATTCTTGAAAACAATGAATATTTGCCAGCCTATTACATATTTTAAGGGGCAAAGTTGCTTAATGTTACAGCCCAAGATCCGTATATGTCTTTGCCTGGATTAGCTCAAAACGAAAATCCTTTTTCAAAAAATGGGGAAAAAAATGTTCTAATTTTAACATGTGAAATGACATTTTTATGGTAACAAAAAATCCTTACTTTCCCTTGATATAAACATAGTTTTAAAAGTTTATAGAATTTTCAAAAAAACATTCAAACGAAAATTCGAAAAGACAAACAGTCGAACATAATTTTAATATATTGAAGTTGTTGGTTGTAAATCGTTTGAAATAAGAAAAAACATCTACTTTTTAATAATATGTGCTTGTTTTCATTTAGGGTAAGTTTTTGAAAACCAAAATTTTCGATTATGAAGGAAATCTTCTCTTAATTCGTGTGTAGAAAGAGTTTGAGCAAAGAAATTCAAAACGTGTCAACGACTTGAAAAATGTTCTTAGCCCCGTCAATGGACTAAAGGTTTCTAAATATTTTGAAATTATTTTCTAATCCCAACAAAAATTAGAAAGGAGAGAGAGAGTTGTTGTTTTTCTTGTAAACATTTTGCATAATTCACATTTTTTGTTTTTATTTTTGGTTTTTCTTTTAATGCTTTTTTGCCATTTTTCCATAAATATGTATGCATGTAGATATATAACTATATGTATGTATATATATATATATTTGTATGTATGTCTGCATGTATGTGTGTTTGTTTGTATGTATGTATATATGTATATATACGTTTGTGTACGCAACAAGTAATCACATTAAGGTTTCTATACACAAAAAGCGTGCTACTTGCATTTAACTTAGGATTACAATCTCCTTTTCTTTTTGGAGGGAGTTATTTTCCAAATGCCAAAATCAAACAAAACAAGAAAGCAAAATAACTTTTGCCTGATACTATATATCTATATATATATATATATGTATAAGTGTGTGTTTATGTGTGTTTGTGTATGTGTATTTACTCCATTTTGGATATCGGCGGAAATAATTGTTTGTTTGTTGTTTTCGTTTTCTGTTGTTGTTGTTTTTTTGTTTCTTTTTTGCCTCTTGATTATAACAATACATAAATAACACATTTTATTTGTTATAAATCTATATATATATATATATATATATTTATATGTATATATGGGTATAAATTTCGTTATAAATATCAGGATGAACCTGAAATCAATGTATATATCTATATATATATATATTATGTGTGTGTGTGTGTGTGTGTGTGTGAGTGGTATCTATGTCTGTGTATGTGTATATATATATTCAACTTTTAATATCGTTTATCGCCATAACGTAACATTTAACAACATTTGTTTCGTTTTTGTTTTTGTATTTTTTTTTTTTTTTTTGAAAACAGTTTTTAGAGTTTCAAATTCAAATTGAATTTATATATGAAACCCGCACAGCATGCATTGCCATATCAATATCAATATATGTATGTATATATATACATATATATATATATATGTATGTATGTATATGTATATACTTTATCTAATACAAAAAGTATAAATATTTTAATGACTTTTACATTGTTTTGTTCATTGTTCGTTTTTTTTTTTTTGTTTTGTTTTTCATTGTTTCTTGTTCATTTCTTAACTTTTCAGGTCACTACATTTCATTATGCGAAAGAATTTTATCCCAGCCGATTTATACGAAATGATAACAAACTTTTTGACTAATTAAACAAAAAAAGAAAATAAACAGAAAATACAAAAGAAAAACAAACATAGATAGTTCCTACCAAAGTATTCAATCCAATTCAATTCATAACTTAATTTTTGTTATTAAAATGTTTTCTTTTTTGGTTTTATAGATATCTCTATATAATTCGGCTATAACTATATTTGCATGCATGTGTTTTCTTTTTGTTGTTGTAGTGTGTGTATCGACATGAACCGATCTAATATGTTGTATATACCCTTCTACCCTAGGGGTAACAAAATAGATATATGTCTTGTATATATGTATATATATACTTAGTAACTAATTTCTTCTTTCGTCTTTGCATCAAACATAAAAACAAAAAAGGAAAAGTTTAAACAAAAAATTTCAACTGCAGTGCTCAACTACTATATGGTTTCTGTTTTAAATACTGATAAGGAAGTCCTTTATCTTCTACAAAACTCTACGACAGGAATCTAATATTTTTTGTTCTTCTATTTATTTTCAATTATTGTCTGCAATTGCAGAACCAAACTACGTGACAATTGCAAAATCGATTGGGCATTATGACGTTCGGCCATTTCTGAAATGAATAAAAGGAAATTATATATATGTATATGTTACTTTATCGATCAGCACTCACCATTGAAAAACTTAATGACATCGGTAAAGTCCATGCTATTCGATAGAATTATATCGCGATAGGTTTCCAATAGGGCCAATGCCAGGAATAGAACAAAATTGGCCGAGGCTATGTGTTTGGCTGCCCAAATTACCTCCCAGGTGGCAAAGACATCATCGTAGACCAATTCGCGCTTAAAGTCCAATAGGAACCAGCGATAGCAGAAATAGAAATGGGTATAATCGCCATTCGAGTCCATTAGATCATACATTTCCGAATCGAGAATTTGTATTAAAGAGCTGAAAATGAAGTAGGGAACAAATTATTACCCATACGACCAGTGAGCCAGAGGAAATGACTGCGACTCACCGCATATTGGCAAAATGCATATCCATGGCACCGCCACTCGGAAAATTCTCAATCATACGCTCCATGAGCTTACAGAAGCAACTGTAGCTCATTGCCTCATCATCGAAGATGACCAGCAGGGGGGCAACAAGATCACACATGCCCTGCATATAACCCACATCCAGATGCTCCCACACATAGGTGGAGATGACATTTCGCAGCTTGTCGAGATTCTCGTTGGCAAAATACCAATAATTGCGATCACAACGCTGCACATCCTTCTCGATGCGATGCAAATTGAGGCCGAATTGTTCCAGCAACTCGACACTGTAGACTCCGCCATTGGAGCTGGCCGGTGAGACGCACGAGGATTTGGGCTCTTGGAGAGCATCGAGGGAGGCGGCAACTACCGTTATATCTTCATTTAGTGGCGACATTAGGCTAGTCTTACGCGAGGTAAACTCCTCGGTGGGATCATCATCATTGTTACACTGCATATCCAATGCATCCAGGGAGGCAGCCTCAGTGATAATCACAGATGTGGATGCTAGATGTTCTTCTAGTTCCTCCTCCTCACCATCATCTTCCTCCTCCTCCTCCTCCTCCTCGTCCTCCTCTGTCTGTTGTTCTCTGACATCGTCGGCACTGTGGAATTTATTTAATTCCGCCTCCTTGCCCTCCACCATATCGACAAATTCATTACCCACTGTCTCATAGCTGCTAGTTGAGGGTGAACTTTTGATACTTAGCATTAGAATATTGCCGCTGCCATCCAGGGTGAGTCCAAGATCGGTCTCAGCTTCAGTCTCGGAATCGGCAAAACAATTCTCCTGCATCCGCAATGGTTCCATATCATCAATATTTTGGAATTCAAGAACCACTTGTTCGCATAGTTCATGAGAAGTTTCTGGCTTTTGTTCCCCCTCCTGAGCCTTCTGTTCTACTTCCTCCTGATCCTCCTCCTCCTTTTCCATTACTTTCTCTTCTTCGAAATCCTCATCACCCGGATCAGATATATCAGAGAAGTCGTTGTCATCGAATACATCATCATTAATGTCAGCCTCCTCGCCAATCTGTTCTCGATCAAGTCGTTGCTCTTGGCAAGCAGAATCTCCTTTTCCTCCTCCTCCTCCTGCTCCATCATTTCGTCCACTGCCCATAGACTTTTCCGTCTTGCCATTCGAATTGGCCAATGTCAAACGAGATTGCTCAGCACTTAATTTGGCCACAGCTAAAGCCGTCTTCTCTTTCTCCCTCTGCCGGACAATGGCCTCCACCGCCAGCCATTCACTCATGGTTGTCTCATAGTAATGTTTGCAGGTCTCATCCTGCTTCTGCCGCTCCTCTGGAGTCGACCCGAAGGCATAGTGGCCCAACAGATAGGGCCACACCTCTTTACGCAGTTCAGCCTGAACGCCGCCAAAGTAAACGAGCCGATAGATTTCCACTTCACCAGAGACAACACCATCCTGATGCATGTCCAGCCATTTCTGTTGGGTGAGACCCTCCTCATCGGCAGCCACTGCAGAAACAGAATGAATTATGATAAATGAAGTAGTCTTTTTATTTTTTTTCTTTTTGGTATTCTCCTTCTACTTACAATCTGGCATAATGCGTCCATTGACCAAACCGGACAAATGGGTCCTAACTGTCGACAAATGACGGCAATAGGCCAACCAACCATAGAATGCCCTCGAGATTATCTGGCGTCGCATGGTCGAGCAGACAAGCTCAATGCTGGCCGTTTGACTGGCCTGTATCAATGGTGTCTCATTGTTGGAGCTCTGATCGATGGACAAGCTCTTGCTGGAGCAATCGCTGCTGCCAGTTGTGGAACAACTACCCAAATGCTTGCGTCTAGGACTCGAGCGTCCCAGCTCTAAAATGGGATGAGTGGCCACTGCAAAAAAGCAAAAAGAGTTTATAAATGATGCGTCGAGAGAGGGGCGGGGGCTGGTTAATCATTCAATCACTCACAGAATTCCTCGTGCTGGCTCTTGCTGACCACACGGAAGACATAATCGATGGGCGTCTCTGTTGTCTCATTGCTCATCATCGATGACGATTCCATCACCGAGGGCAGAATGTGTCGACGCACACTCTTGGGCCAGGGAAACATTTTGCCAATGCCACGCTGTGACCATAATGGTGGATCCAATTGGCCATGTGGCAATAGGCCCGTCTCCAGGCAACTTAAGAATGCCTGCAAATGACCCCCCTCGGGAAAATGTATGGGTGGCCTTTGGACACCATCTTGACCCACTAATATGATAATGCCACCCGTGTCCCCGCCACGATTCTGATGGCAATGCACATAGACAATCTCATCGACATTTATATTCAGGGCATAGCCCCAATAGAAACTTTTATCGGTGTTTCCGTTGCTGCCACTGCCACATCCATTGCCATCACCACTAGCAGCTCCGACTCCAGTGGTTGCTCCTCCTGCGGCACCACCACCAGCACCACCAGCACCACCATTACTGCTGGCTGGTCCATCATTGTAGCCATTCATTAGCTGATTGGGTGTCCATTTAATTGTCAACGATTGTACACTCTGATGTAGACTCAAATAGCCCGGCATTGGCTCAGCCACATCCTTGGGCAAAACGAGAACATTATTCTTGCCGTATAGCAGAGTTGTACGCGAATTCTGATGCAACGATTCCACATAATCCTTGGCCACGCTCGCCGGCGAGCAGGCCTTGAAACTGCCACCGCTGCTCGTATCCTCGGAGCTGGTGTGCAGGCTTCTCTTGAAATTAATAATCGGCCGATGGCATGTGGGCGGTGTACGATTCCCGGAGCTAATGCGATGACGTTGAACCTGGACAACGAATGGAACGAATGGAGATTAAAGTGAAACCGTTTGAAAGAAAGGCTGCTTACCAGCTCATCGGCACAAGGATCAGACCAATAATGGTCGGCAGTCTTGGCACGGGTGAATTCCAGAGCACATGGACCCACCAGCAAGGAGCTCAATATGGAACCATAATCCGCATCGGCGACCAGCGCCTCGCGATCATAATAGTTGCTCGCATTGTTAACCAAATGTTCGATTATTTTGGCCAAACGTTTCTCATAGAGGGCCAAGCGTATCCACAGGTATTTACCCAATGCGGCGGCATTTGTTGTTGGCGAACCGCCACCACCAGCAACACCGACTCCAGCAGCACCAGCACCACCAAATCCACTGGCCGTATTGATGTGACTCACCGAATTGCTGCTGCAACTTCCAGCTTTGCTCAATAGTTTGGGCTTGATGATGCTGTCACTGCTGGACGATGAACGTTTACCACTAACCGCATGACTCTCCTGGGCCAATTCCAGTTCGAGGAGACGTCGACTCACATAGTCGGCCTCTGGGCATATCTTGGCTATCTTCTGTATCAGAGCCGTAGTCGATGAGGTCTTGAACAGGCCGAGAGCCCGTCGCCGCAAGCCATGGCTAAGGCAAGCCTCGACAGCACCGCATAGCGAGGTCACCGAGCTGCTCTCCTCGTGCACATATTTCTTGGTCACCGCCTCCTCCATTAGTTGTTTGACCTCCTTTTTTACACTCGCAATCAGCCGCTCCTTAAGTTCCGTCTCTGTTGCACAAAAGGAACGAGATATGGAAATGAGAAAAACATGGGGGGGGAAAGAAAATGTGGGCATCATTTTGATTAATAATAAAAACCAACTACAAAATAGGGCTACAAGCTGGTCACTCCCCTCCTGTCCCCTTTAGGACCTATATAGGTAGCTTTGATTGATTGCATTGCTAAATGTCGGATGCGGATGCGGGTGCGGATACGGGTGCGGATGCCGGTAGAGCATAACCTTCAGTACCTTTATTTTTTTTTTGTTTTTTTTTTTTCGTTTGCTGCTTGTTCTTTTCTCTCAGATGGGATTGCGTTTCTACAGACCGATGTCAATCATTTTGTCATCGCTGTCAATTTTGCACCGACCTGCCTTCCCTACCACCCTCCCCCATCCCCCTTCTCGATGTACCACCAAAAAGTATCTGACTTTGGCATTGTTATACATACATAATGTATGTGTGTGTATACATTTACAAATATGTTAATGGGATATGACATCGATGGATGGAGACATGGCTAGAGCCAACGAAGAGCAAGACGAAGGGAACTGGATCCGCTCGTCTAATTAGAATGGAAATAAAGGATTTATGCCGCTACGTGACATGACCCACCAATGTTTATGCCCCCCATTTGGCCCCTTAGTTTCGAATCGATGCCACAGACATTTAAAATGCTTCCAAAAAAAAAAATTTGCGGTCAAATTTGGTTTTTGTCATCCTATACATAGCTCTTTAGATTCTATTTCGTCCTTAAATCGAACTTTCCATTTATATTTACATCAATCTAAACTCAAAACAAAAAGTTGAACGATTTTAGCGTTCTGAGGAAAAAAAATTCCCCAGAAGTATGCAACAAAAAGTATTAAAATTTCATGAGGATATATCCATATATATCCTGGGAATGAGAACAATTCCTCATTCTTTAAATGGCAACATAAAAGGACATATTGACCTTTTCGAAATATTTTGAAAGAACCTAACGAAAATACGTCAAACGAATTATTATTCAGGACAAGAAGTTTCATTTTCGAAATCAAAGTCATCAAGAAACCAAGAAATACATATGTGTGTGTGTGTGTGTGTGTGTGTGTGTGTGTGTGTGTGTGTGTGTGTGTGTGTGTGTGTGTGTGTGTGTGTGTGTGTGTGTGTGTGTGTGTGTGTGTATATAGGCCATTAGTTTATGGACCATGGGGAATAAAACAATTCGAATGACATCAAGAATCGAAATCGGTGCAAATAAGTCGATATTACAGCAATTTGCAGCAGCGATTACTTTTTAGTATGGAATGTGAAAACAAAAATAATATAATCGGAGAAGAAAGAAACAAAGAAATAAAAAGAATGCATACGTAAATCAATTTTAATTCCCAGACGCGCGAAAAAAAGAAATGAAAACTTGAAAGAAAAAACTTAAGTTTTGCAAGTCCTAACAATGTGTATCCATCCATCCATCCATCCATCCATCCATCCATCCAACCAGCCAACCAACCAACCATTCGTCCATTCGTTCAACCAACAAAAAAGTGACCAACAGTGTGGAATGGAGTGGAGTGGAGATGTAGAAAATACCCTCAACTGCCTTGGCAAAGCGCTCTAACACTCTTGACCCTGAATAACATAAAACAGCTGATGACAGGGCCTCAAACCTAAGGAGCCCAACAGAGAAAGAGCCGGCGAGCCAGTGAGTTTGAGTAATCGAAAGTAGAGTGAGTGCAAGTGAGAAGGAATGCTCTCTTCCCCCCGTTCACAAAACCAAAGTGATGGAATGAGATAGCACGAAGAGCAACAAAAGTTGCTGCGTGTTCCTTTAATTTGCTGTCAGTTAACTCTCTGCCACCCAGCCAAAGGAACCAAGCGAACCAAACCCAAGTGAACCCAACCCAATTGCCGACCATATTGTAAATGGAAGCGAGGCTCAAACATATGTTTGCTACCCAACACACAAAAGAGCACATACAATATATGTATGTACATACATAGTATAGTATACATACAACAGAACGATGCGAGCATATATGTATATATATGTATAGGTATACACACACACTCTCTCTATGTGTGTGTGTGTGTGATATAGGGGAAGTTATAGCGTATGCAACATTTCATACCCTAAGACATACAATTGAGTAAGATATAAAAACGATTCTCTAACTATAAGATGAAATAGATATGAATCCTTTAAAGATTTAGTTACCATAACGGTGAAGGACCTGTTAGTAAATTAAATAATTTAATTTGTCAACTATTTTCTTAATAATAATATTAATTAAAAGAATGATCCAATTTAAGTCAAATGCTCACCATTTTCTTTGTTCTTGATGTCATTCTAGGTAATCAGAAGCTAGGAGAACTCGATTTAAAGTTTCTTATATAGTCCAGACTTGTCCCCAAGTAAATACTACCTATTCCTGTTTATTAAGAATAACTTTCCTGGCTAAAAATTTCTCTTTAAATTTCCCCGATATGCGAAAAAGGGCATTCTAGAAAACTTAACTTAAAATGTTAGTTTCCACACCAACAGTAAAACAAATCTATATTACCATCTAATCGCATAAAATTGCATTAAATAATATATATCTTTGGGGAAGGTGTAATCTTCATAAGTGCAATTAGCTGGGCCCAACCGATATGGGGTCAATTTACGACTACTTCTCCTCACTTCAAATGTCTTAGGTTGGGGGGGCAAGCAGGTAACAAGCTTAAGCTGCATGAACTTTTGCATTTTATATATTGTATATACGCGTATATGTATGTAATTTAATTGGCTGCATCATTTTGTGCCGTGGAGGAGCCAAGGCCAAATGATGGCCAATGTTCCTTGTACCTTCTCCTGTATGCACAAAGAATCGATGGCAATTAGTGGACACTCAGTTACCATGGCTCACTTAGCTAGCTAACCTTGACCATTGAACTAAAGAGGGACCCACCTGCCAATGTTTTGAGTCCCCGAGACTCTGTCTTAGCCTCACAGTCTGTCAAGCTCAAGGGTCTTATTAATAATGTGCGGCATTGCAATCGACAGCAGGAAGTATAAAGGATAATTGAATAAACCTCATGAACCATAACGGATGTCTGTTTTTAATTGTATTTTGACCTGTCTAAGCACAATTAAAGGCCAATTAGAATAAAAATCTCATATTAATAATCAATTTGAAGTCTCTATGAAATGCATTTTGATTGCTCAAAACAAATTTTTATAGTATACTTTTTAGGGCTAGCTAATTTCAATTTTGCATTTGCATTTAATGAGATGTTTTAACAAACAACAAATGGCTTAGCGATTGTTTTGAATATCCTAAAGGCTAGTTTATGCCTAAGTTTTTGGTTTTACACAATTTCTAAATATATTTGTAAGTCTGTTCCATCCGTGTATTCACTGTATTAAGTTAAATTTTTTTGTTTCGTCTCTTCGTTCATTTGCAAAGAAATGAGTCTAAATCACTTCACTTTCGCACCTTCTACGCATCAACAACAACACGCACACAAACACAGTTATAACTGCACACACACACACGCACACACCCATATAAATATATCTAACATACATATGTGTAATTGTTGTTGTTGCCAAAAAATAAGAGAAGATATTGAAGGAAATGTTGGAATTTGGCGGCCCCAAAGAGTAAGGGTATGGGGTAAGAGGGTTGGGGGGTGCGGGTGGTGGTTGGTTCGGTTTGGTTGGGGTTTATAACAAAAGTTTTTTTTTCTCTTTTGCCCACTTACCACTGTTGGCATCTTGGCCCGCTGTGTTGCCACCTCCTCCGCCACCGCTGAAACTGTGTAGCATGTTCATGTTGAGGGCGACGAATGCTGATGGTGGTGGCGATGTTGATGCTGGTGGTGGGGGGAGAGGGGTGGAGATGGATGGTGCTGGGGAGCGTAGACGGACGGAGGGAGGGATGAGAGTGGGTGACTACGCACCCAAACCAATGCCTGGCCGCCAGCTGCTGCTTGTTGTTGCTCTTCGTTTGCGTTTCTTCTTTACGATTTGCTTCTGTTATTGGCTTTTCCTTAACTTCTTTCTTTTCGCTTTTTCTTTTTTGTTATTTTCTAGTAAAAATAATTACGTTTCTTTTTTCAACTTTGTTTCGTCTTTGCTTTTTATTTATGACATTCTATCGAACTTTCTTCTATCTCTTGCCTTTTCTATCCACACCTCTCTCTCTTTCGCTCGCTCTCTCTCTTTCTCTCTTGTATTAAATAGTAAGAAATTTTTTGCTTGGTATCAAAAATTTTGTATTTTTGGTTGTGGTTGTTGTTGTGTTTTTGTTATATTCGTTGTATTGTTTGGGGGCTTTTTCCTTTGTTCTTCGGATTGGTATTTTGTTTTTTTTTTTAATTTGTTGTTGTGTAAAAAAAATAACAACTTTTTTCGTCCTAAATGTTGTAGGCCTCACATTTTCGCTGCGAATTCTTGTGGTTTTTGTTTATTATTGCCAAAAGGTTGCCTCAGCTCTCGTGCTTTGTTGTTGCATACTTTTATGGGTTGTATGTGGCGCTCGCTCTCTATCACACACACACGCACTCTCTCTGTCTCTCTCTCTCCCTGAAGCTCTCTTTGTATGCCTGCGTGAGATGTTATCTTTTGATTCCTTTCTTTTTTTGTTTCTCCGATTTCACGCAAAAGACACGACCGTACTCAAGCGCGAATCGCGAGCGAATGACTACGTTTTGTTGTTGCCACATGCTACATGCTTCATACCCAGGATAAATACATACATATATATGTATATAAATATATATATATATTAAAAAGTCACTGCCTCTGTCACAGTCGCAGTCGCAGTCATAGGTCAAAAGCTTTAAAGATGGCGCGTTGCCTTTGCGTGACGTCATTGATGAAAGTAAAGTGAATGTTGTAAGGTTTCATTTATTTCACTAAAAGAAAAGATTTTTTTAGAAAATTAAATACGATATTCGAATTTTCGAAATTACATAAAAAATTTTGCTTAATTATTAATCTATATGGCATACCATGCGTATGCGTAGTATATCCTTTTTTGTTGTGCTATCCTCTGTGATTGGTTTGTTGTTCATTCACACTACGACAACCGTTAGCAATTATTATTTCGCAGCAAGTTGGCAGCTCTTTAACTGAAATTCAAACAAAAAGGCGCTAATTGTAATTTACAGAGTTTTCGTTTTTACTTTTTTGTAGGAACCAGAACCAGAAATGAGATAACAAACAAAATGCTAATGCGAATAACAACGACAACAACAAGAACAACATACAATCGAATGGCAACAGCATGTACCCATACCACATAGTACTTATTTACATATGAAATCTTATCTAGTTATCTAGTCTAGGCTTTAGAAATAGTTAAATGCATGTAATAAACGTAAAGCAACAGCTGGAAGCGTACGGCTATGGCTACGGTTAACCGGGAAGCAATCCATTGTCAATGTGACGTTGAAGGTCAGTCGGCTATTAAATTTCAGTGCGCGCGCAGTCAGCATCCACCCGACTCGCACCACTACACAATACGGTTGGGTTTTTCTTGGGTTCTGGTTTTTTTTCTTTTTTTTTTTGAAAGCGAGATCCGTGTTCCGACTTGCCTGTCATTTGCTTGATAGCTTTAGCCATGGCTCCACCGCGTCACATCTTGGAACTGTCGCTCAAGGAGCAGCGTGAATTCATTGATTCCTTCGATTTAATAATCAGCGATTGTGATGGTGTGGTATGGCTGCTAGTTGGCTGGATACCGGGAACTGGCGAGGCTATTAATGCATTGAAAAAAGCCGGCAAAGGCATCAAATTTGTATCGAACAATAGTTTTCGCACCGATGAGCAATATATGGAGAAATTCGAGCATATAGGAGCTAAGGGCATTAACATTGATGATGATGTAGTCCATCCGGTCAAGACGATGGTACGTTATCTCAATAAGCACAAGCCGGGAGAGCGGGTTTATTCGCTAATGTCGCTTGAGGCTAATGAAACGTTGCGTAAGCGTGGAATAGACTACGAATCGTTGGTATGTGGAAAAATCCGTAACAATTCCTTCCTGCAAGTCTCTCATTTCATTTTTGTTTTATATAGCAAATAAAGGATCATTTGACTGCTGCATCGCTGGTGGATAATCTTAGCATTGACAAGCCAGTGGGAGCTGTGCTCTTCGATATTCACTTGGATCTCAGCTATGTGGAGCTGGCCAAGGCCATACGTCATTTGCAAAATAACGATGACTGCCAATTAATTGCTGGAGGCAGCGATGTGATAATGCCACTCGCTGAGAATCTTAATGTGGCCGGTTTCTTTGATTTTCTCGAGCATGTGAAACGTTATACCCAAAGGGAGGCCACTTTCCTTGGCAAACCCTCGCCCATTCTGGGTGATATGTTTAGGGAAATGTTTGATATCCAAAAGCCAGAGCGTTGCATTTTTATAGGTGACATGTTGGTGCAGGATATACAATTTGGTAAATCGTGTGGTTTCCAATCTCTTTTGGTACTCAGCGGTTGTCTCACCAAAGAGGATATGTGGAAGGCTCCGAAAGAGTCACAGCCTGACTATTATGCTGATAGCTTGGCCGATTTTGTTCAACTCCTAGAGAATATAAAATAAAGGAGAGCATTTAAACAGAAGAATAATTCAAATCAAGTCACAGCACATTCAAAATGATTGTTCAATAACCAAATAAATCGTCGTACCTTTTTCACAAATGAAATAAAATACAAATTGAAATAATCCTAAACATTAAAAGAACAAATTGAAAGTTATTATTATTAGTTGGTGTGTAATTATTTGCCAGAATGAGAATGCATTTAAAATTCTATACAAGGCAAATTTTTTAATTTTGTTTGAAATTATTTTCTATATAAGACAAATTTGGCCAATTGATTTCAACTTTTTATTTGTTACAAACAAAAGCAGAAGAAACAAAAAAAAAAAAAAAAAATAAAAACAAAATAAAGACAAAAACATTTGTTACACTAAATTTCCAAATCCTCTGGATGATACAATTCGGTGAGCAGGCGATATACATAAGATGGGGCATGACCACCGCTGAAAAGGTAAAATAAATTTGAATGAAATTATTATCCATTATCTTTTTGTTTTGTTTATCTGTTTTAATCAGTACTCACTTATTCGATATGAACAGGGTGACCAATTCGGGAGGCACATAATCAAACATGGGACTGTAGACTTTGGCCTCACGGGCAGCCAATGAATCGTAATCTATCACATCTTCGGCACAGCCCACCATATTGAAGGCATCCTGTTCGCATAGATGGAGCGGACTCAGTTTATACATGGGGGCCAAGACAATGACGGGCACGGAATAGTGTTTGGCTGCCAGACCAACTGTATATGCACCACAGGCTGCTCGTAGACCACCATTGGCTAGCACACTGTGTGTACCGATTATCACCTTATTTACACGGGACATCATGGCGAAAATTGCCGCATCAGGTATAACAATGAGCTCAACTTTCTTTTCATTGGCTAAACTGGCAGCAAGGTTGTGACCCTGCAGAGTTCAAAAGGGGGAAAAATGTATTTACGATTTATTTGTTATATACGGGTTACTTACCCTGCAAGCTGGAGCACATTCAGCCACAATAATGGTTAGGAACTGACGCTTCTTGATGGCTCTTTTTAGAAAATTTTCCACACTTCGTGAATGGCCCAATGTGAGTATTATCTCTGAGGAGTGTATATGCTCCTCGGCCTGGACACAGACATTTTCCGAACTGGTTTCCAGCTCCGTTTCCACCTCCTGCAGATGATCCAGCAGAGCTTCACGCAATCCTTGCTGTGGCAGAGAATAATCCACACACACATTGGTCTCACTGGTCTGGGTGACAAGCTTGTGCAGCGAAAGCGACGCCTGCGAATCATCCGCGAAATGCTGGACTTTTGCATGTAGTAGGTCAAATTCCTCGCGGATCAATTTTAAGATCCGTCGGGCAATGTTGGCGGTGACTGTCTCTTGGGGCAGGGCAGCTTGTAATATTCGGCATTGGGCACGTACTATCTGCATAAGGGCACTGGGATGGGGAATTTATGAATTAAGTTGGCTTAGTTGATGTCCTAACAGGTGGAAATGAACTCACTCCGCATTCTCCCAGCTCTTGCTCATGATAATGTACTTGAATATGTCTAGAGTCTTGTTGGTTATGCTATAGGAGCCCTCCACCATTCTGGAAAGGATTGGGATACAATTGGTTTAATTGGATTTACTTTTGGCAGCCTTGATATGATCTTACCCCACTTTAATGGCATGGATTAATTGGGTAACTTCTTTAAGCGGCTGTTCTTTCATCTTTTATGCTTTCACAATTTTCACAAAATCTTAATATTTGTCAAGTGCCTGCTATTCGAGTAGATTTTATCGATAGTTTGGTAACACATTTCTAAGGTATCGATATTTACATTTGTTTTTGACGTGTCGCCTGTAGATAAGGGCAAGGACATTTTTCTTACAAATGAGAGCTTAAATATGTTTAATAAGCAAAATCACTCTTAATAAATAAAACTATATTCTATAATACGTAATATTTCGGGCAACTATTTATTTATAATTTTTAATATAATCTGCTGGTCAGCTAGGAAGAATTTTTAAAATTTTGTTTTAATATTGAGTCAATAGGTTTTGCAATAGCAGAGAGTTATTCGGTTTTAAAAGAATATTCCAGGCAATTAAAATTTTTGTTTCCATGAGTTTATTCAGCTGTTTTATATTTGCCTCATCGCCAAAATTTGCCGGCTATCGATAACAATGTCAACACCACCACCACCAACAACAACAACAGCCATATTAAGCAGACTTTCTGACCCCACTCTCATAGGGAGAGAGAGAGTTATGAAGCTTCAGATTGTTGTTTACGTGTCTTCTTCAGAGAACTTGAGTCGGCCGCCAACGCATATAAATTGCCAACAAGAACCAAGTCACACGGCGGACGGCTGAGAACTAGCTGTTAAGGTTGAAGAAAACTTGGTAGTAAGCCTCATCCATACCGACTTTGACTCGGTATTTATTTATTTATCTAATAACAGGTGTTTTTCTAGCATTTCGCTCAATTTCTTTGACAACAAAACTTATTTGTTTACCCACTCAAATACACACACACACGCACGCACACAGGTGCAATCAACTCTAACTCCCTCCCCCAAAGAGCCACAACAAATAAGAAAAGTACAATGAATATACATAGTAAGTATTAAACATAACTTTAGATGATCTTTAACTCTCAATTGGCATTGACATGCCACTACTGCCTGCTCCCGTTTATTATCGTTACCGGTTTCGAAAACGTTCAGTGAACGCCAATACGCTTAAGTACATTAGTCTCCTAACGCTAACACTACAGAATGCGATCTTGGGCCTTAGCATGCGTTATGCCCGGACCAGGCCGGGTGACATCTTTCTCAGTTCAACGGGTAAGTTAAATGCCAAGGCCATAAAATATACATTTGGCAAAAATACGTGCTTATATGTACATATGTATGTAAGTACATTATAATATATGCATATATACATACATATATGTCTATAAGTATTGTTGGCACAATTTACGACAACGCACAAGCGGTATGACTTTAAGAGGTTGAGGAAATTGATAAGAAAACCACTTCCTAGGCACTAGATTTTCCCACCCCCCACTCCATTAACATAAGCGACAGACCCAAACCATATCAGCAAACACAACTAGAGAAACGCTAAAATTTATATTTAGAATTTTTTTCCAACAGTTTTCTATATACATATGTATGTATATGCAGCAAAAGTTATTCTTATTTTTTACCTCTTTGCAATTACCAATTATTGCATTTCTCGAAAGTAAGTCGCGAGATTTTTAATGAGAAAAACAAGCTGAGTCTGTTCGTATACCTTGGATCGAGTTAAAGAATATATGTTAGAGCTGCCTTAGAAATCGAATTCGATCCAAAAATATATACTCTGACCCAATTTGATTAAAATGAATCATACATATGGCCTATATTTTGCTTTTATGTACATATAGTCTTGATCAGCTTGAGAAGCTGAGTCGATATAGACATGTCCGTCTGTCTGTCCCTCCGTCGATGAGTATACCCTTTACGCCGCCAATTCGAAAGGCAAGGTGAATGAGCGAAGGAGGATGAATAGAAAGGGACAGTGGGATACTATTATGTACAAGAACTGTAAGGGTATATAAGCTTCGGCATAGCTGAAGTTAGTTTCTTTGATATTTGTAGTTTCCAAATGAAATCTCATGTGTCGTTCGATTGTTTGATTGATTGGTTTTTTTTTATATCATTTCAGCTGTATTGATGGCCGAATTCGCGAAACTAATCACTTGCCTGATTCTGGTCTTTAATGAGGAGGGTAAAGATGCACAAAAGTTTGTTAGATCGCTGCACAAGTCGATCATTGCGAATCCCTTGGACACGCTGAAAGTGTGCGTACCGTCGCTGGTCTATATAGTACAGAACAACTTGCTATATGTCTCGGCCTCGCATTTGGATGCGGCAACATATCAGGTGACATATCAATTGAAGATTCTAACCACGGCCATGTTTGCGGTGGTTATCCTGCGTCGCAGACTACTCCAAACGCAATGGGGAGCCTTGGTCCTACTTGTTATGGGCATTGTGCTGGTTCAACTGGCCCAAACCGATGGCAGTGGGTCAGCGAATTCGGCGACTACAAGTGCCTCGTCGGCGGCAAAAAGCGCAAGTGGATTGGCAGCGCCGGATGCGGCAGCATTAACTGGTCCTGTACAGAATCGTATGCTGGGTCTGTGGGCTGCATTGGGAGCTTGCTTTTTATCTGGATTTGCTGGGATTTATTTCGAAAAGATTTTGAAATCAGCCGATGAGATCTCAGTGTGGATTCGTAATGTGCAATTGAGTTTGCTTAGCATTCCATTTGGTCTAATCACATGTTTCCTCAACGACGGCAGCCGCATCTATGAGCAGGGATTTTTCCATGGCTACGATTTATTTGTGATATATCTTGTCCTACTCCAAGCCGGCGGCGGACTCATTGTGGCCGTTGTGGTTAAATATGCGGATAATATACTTAAAGGCTTTGCCACATCCCTTGCCATCATCATCTCATGTGTGGCCTCCATTTACATATTCGATTTCAATCTCACTCTGCAATTTAGTGCCGGAGCAGCCTTAGTCATTGCGTCCATATTCCTTTATGGCTATGATCCAGCCCGTTCGGGCTCGAAACCAATGTCTGCATCCCATTCGAATAGTTCTGCTGAGGAGAAGCTACTGCCGCGTGTCTAAAGGGAAACAACTAACAAAAACCAAAACTCGCCCAAGTGCCGAAAACAATTTTTCAACAGTATTGTCGCTGCACCCCTCACATGCACCCTCCCGCACTCAAAACTTCCTTCCATCGACCCCAACAACAACACAAATGTTTATAATTAATTGTAATTATATATAATATAGAAATTATATATCGATCGATTTTTTTTCGGGAATTTGGCCGCATTCCTAATTATTATGTTGTAACTATATTATCCAATTGCCCAACAAGAAACAATCTCAAATTTCGCAGGCTTTTGTTTCTCTTTCTTTTTTGTGTCATTGTTTGTGAATAAAAAGATAATATAAAAAAACCCTGAATGACCTCCTAAAATATAAGTGGTTAAGACTAAACCAAGTTAGTTAAATCTTACTATCGATGATAACTTACCAACTCTCAGTCCTCCTTTTTTATTTCTTAAATTAAACAAAGAATTTAAAGATCAATGATCTGAAAGATAAGCACAATGAACTTTCGATATAGTAAATGAACTTAACCTTGAGTTAAACTTAAACATTTATTATATTCCATGAGAGTCGACAGACAAAACCAGAAATAACATTAAGAAAAAAAAAAAAAAATTATGATAGTTCTGTATGAAAGTAAAGATTCCAACTTCAAACAAAACTTAGAGGGAACATATCTGTATATGTAGTATTATCAATATGTATTTATATAAAAGTTAAAATCTAAAAAATTCTTATAGTCTAACTAGTCCAACCATCCCAGAGTCACATCGTCGGTTTTATTCTGTAATCCAGCGATTAACTCATAGAGGCGCAAAGATGGGCCCAATTTAAGGCCAAAACTATTTATTACATCCTTGCGAGAGAGTAGAAGCAACGAAGCACCATCAATATCCTGATAGCGGAACACACTGGCCTCGCTGGGATAGTATTTGGCCATAAAGTCAACAACCTGATCCACAGACCAACCGGCAACTTGGTGTTTGTGAAATTCAAATGCAGATGACACACGAGAGTAGGAAGTGGTCAACTGGACTTTTTTTGTTGTTGGGCAAAGTGGTGGTAATTTTACAGGCGATGAACATGAAGGCGGCGGCGTTAGTTGAGGGGGTGTGTATATGGCAGCGTCGTCGTTGTCGGCGACGATGGCAACAAGTTGATCCTCCTTAACGTCCTCCCCCAGCTTCTGCTGCTCACTTAATATGTCTTCATCATCTGCCACAACAACAGATGGTTGTGACAAAATTTTTATTGGATCGGAATCATGACTCGGGATGCGCTCTTCGCTCTTGGCCCGTAAAATTTTTGATGGCTGCCTCTCTTGAGGCAATTGAGATTGTATACGTTTCCTGCGACCAGCATAGGATTTGCGTACCTCCTGGTGCAGCTGCTGATGTTGCTGCTGCTGCTGATCTACCATAGCATATGCATTAGTATCGCATTTATGGCATTTCCATTCGGGGTCATTCAAAATGGAGGCATTAAGCGGTGGATTATGGCATTCAAAGTGATAGCCATCGACACAGCTGGAACATAAAATTATTAGTTCCTTCGATTTACTGTTGCAGAATGAACAGTAGCGGCATTTCTCGCACTTGTATTTCTTGCGTGCCGTGCTCAAATTCTCAAAATGCAGCGGCAGGCAGGCAAAATGACCTATAAAAATGTAAAATTGGCATTTATGAGTTCACAAATAAAATAAACTAATAAATGATGACCAGATGCAGGTCAAGAGGATAGACTTACATTTTTGCATGCAGGATTTGCAGGTAATAAAATTGCTTTTGTGGCCAGAGCCACGCTTGGGTTCACTTTTGCTACACTTCACACAGGTGTCCATATTACGTTGCTGTTGCTGCTCTTCGGTTAGAGCTGGAGATACTTCGCCGCCACTGGACGAGAGGGCTTCTCGACTTCCACTGCCGCCGCCTGGACCACGACCAATAGACACTGGGGTTGTGGGAGTCGAAGCTAATGTGTTGGCAACTAATCCTCCAGGGCCAGTAATTGGCGTACCTATTCCAATAGAACTTGTTATAGGAGCCGGCAAGGAATTACGTGCTACACGTGATATATAATTGTCCGACGGATCGTACACTTGCTTGGGTTTCTGTCAATAATAAAATCCGATACCGATTTGTTTGAGTTTAATAGCTTGAGCCTACTTTACCTTAACGCGTCCTGTTGTTCGCACTGCTGATGTGACCAGGCCCACGTCGTTTCCATTGCCACCAATGCTTATGGTTATGGAATTGTGATTCATTGTGGTATCATCCTTGTCATCATCCTTTGGCCGTTTCATCTTGAACGCGAAAATATTCAAGTTCTTTAAAACCAAAAACCACAATTTTGGTCTTCCTGCAATGCGCGCATTAGAGATGGAACAACATAACGATAGATTTGATACGTTGTTTTTGCCAAATATTTAACGAAAATCGAGGCGGCAGTTAAAAATTGCTATTATAGATTAACAATTTACACTTTTATTTTAAAACACATAGTCAGTATCTCATTCTTAAATAATTTTTGATTGATTTCAAAATATATACATACATATGTATGTATGTTGTGCATGCAACAAATATTCAGGTATTACCCATCTCTCCGCTGGGGGAAAAGCGCAATCAATTAGAAATATTTATAACTTTTAACTTTTCAACCAAATTAACTGAAATTAACAATATTATTGCATCATCTCAACGATCTTATCCGAAAGTTTAAATAGACAGCAATAAACAAAATGATTGCATAAAAATTTGGCAAACACTTTGCCTAAAAACGCGGTTTAAAGTAGAAAACCACAAAACCGAAATAACTCGACAAAATCGCATAAATTTCTAGTGAAATCTATACAAAAACAGTTATAAAAAGATTTAAAATGGCTGTCTGCCTCATGCATGCACGTTGCATGTGCACAATAACTTAAGAGAGAAACTGACTCAGGAAGTTTACTTTACTACGCATTTGAATCTATATATACTATTGAATGCATATATATACATAGATATATCTAATGCTGTTTTTTTTTTCTTAAAAACTTATTCACTTACCCAAGTCTTGATTAAGATTGCTTCTTCTTCGAGGATATAACTTGAAAAGACTGTTTAAAAAGAACTGCAATCAACTTTACAACAGTTATCGATAACTATGCATCTGTTGAGTGTGTACACACATTTTTAAATTTATCGATTGGGCGCATCACTAGTAGCGGTTATTTTCTTGAGCTGTTTGAAAAAGAAACAAACACAAATTTGCCTTTTTTAATGTACATGCTTAAATTATTCATATTTACAAGGTTACAAATTAAAAACAAAATAAATTATATCTTAATTAGTAGTTTTGTAACCTATTTAGGATAATTATTTTAAGAATTCGTTATTTTGACAGAAAAAAGGAAAGATGCATTTCAGTTCCATCGTTCCGCTTACGGTTACATGGGCAGACATTTTTTGGACTTGTTTTTTGAAATTGAAAGTATTCCGTACAAAGGTATGTACATATGTATGTACCTACTAATCGACGGTAAACACATTTATTAACCTCGTACAACATGCTTAAATTTCTTTTGGAATTATTAATTTACATATGTCTTACAGAGAAAATGTTCACACATACATACATATATGTAGACCTGACTAAAGTAATTAATATCACCAACTATGTATTTGAAAATTCACTCTTTGCTTCGGCAACAGAAAAACAGGAAATTCCAGAACAGCGTGGTCAGACCGTACAATGCGGCAGCTAGTCCAACGGTGGCCTGAAAGGAATAACGCACCACCACCCAATGGGCAAGAGCACCCCAAACCAATACCAGGAGACCATTGGTAAAGTGTACGGGCCGGCGGATAGCTGTCCAATTGGCACGTGTCATTCCCATTTGAAGGACAAGCTCCTGCAGGAACAATGTGACAACCTGGCCGAAACCAAGGAGTACAGCCGAGACACTCAATAGCAATTTAGAAGTGGAAAAGCTTATGACTGAAATGATATATGATCAGTTTTCTTTTTTGGCATCCAACTAATCGCCATTAATACTTACAGATCAAGGCTAGGCATTTGCATAGACTGCCCATGGTGTGCCACTGGAGTTTATGCTTGTAGAGGCTGGTACCGAAGCGTGGCGTCATTAGGGAGAAACACATCCAGGGAAAGGCCAGCAGCGAGAACAGAAACGGAATTTCGGCATTCTTCAGAGCATGATGGCTTACAGCGAGACCAGGCAAGACGGTTAGGCACATCACATAGCTAAAGATGTCGGCGGAGAGGACAAGCGTCGTCGGATAAAGCTGGGGCACAAACAGCGCCTGTTGCAGCGGCATAGCGATCTTGTCCAGCATATTCCACCACAGATGAGATGTCACGGCGCGTGACATTCGACGTATGCGCAACTACGGGGGGAACATTTTAGCAACATGTTAGAGTTCGATGACGATGGCGACGATGACGTTGACGATGGCTCACCAAATTGGGATAATCATCGGGCAATGGCGACGAATTGCCCGTGCCAGAGGGATTGATAGGATTAAGCGGATACAAACGTCCATTGGAGAGAGATTTGTGGGACTGTGACATCTGTGATTGTGATATAGAAATGCCATAGTTATCAATGGTGGCATTGCTCGAACGCATCATGGACACCGTTTCGTCCTCTTCGGGAATAATCTCCATGATTTCAACGCCATTGGGATTAACATATGTCACATAGGCCTCATCCGTGGCCAGCATGTAATTGCTGTGAGTGTCGACGACAGCAGCGGCAACGGCAGCAGAGCTATTCCCGGCCTCCGTTGATGGATTCCGCCAGGTGAGGCTATCCAATCCATCCAATTGATCGGCCACAAAGTTGGCAGCCAAAGTTGTGCGCAGTGGCAGATTACCAAAGCCCAGTCCCGTCTCCGCTTTAATCACCGATATTCGCTTGGTGGTGAACGCATCTTCCCGATGCTTTGTTATGATCAGGCTTAAAGGTATGAGATTCACGAGCAATGCCGACATCAACACAATGGATTGAGCCGTGCCATAGAGGGTACGCAAACTGGTAAATACAAATGATAGAAATAATTGGCAAAATGCCTCGCCGCACAAATGGATTGTCTTGCGGACGTATTTGTCTTCACGGGGACGAACGGCTTCCAGGATGACATGAGTTTTCCACAGATACAGGCTGGAACCGATGCCTAATAGAACGACAAATGAGAAATCAGATTAAAAAAGTGTTCATTATCGATTACATAGACGCATTACCTGCAAAGCATCCATAAAAGACAATGGCCACCACTTGGGTGGTTGTGGTGACTATCACCCAGGCCGATGAGAAGAGTAATCCGCTTATCATTAGGCACAGGCAGGCTATCAGTGTGGCAATTAGAAAGACTTTTCTGTACTGCGTTGTCTCTCTATCTCGTCCTCTATACTCTGTATCCAGATGCTCCATTATGGATCGGCATAGTTCACCTGTGGCCTGATAGACAATTGCTGGCCAGATTCTTAGCACTAGCTCCTTATCGGATTCCACAATGTTGCCATACAGATAAGCGGGAGTTGCGAGGAAAGCCTGTAAAAAGAAAGATCGTATAACAAACATAAAGAGAGAGTGAGAAAGAGAGAGAGAGGGAGAGAGAGAGTTTGGGAGAGAATATATATATGTATATTACGTGTATGGCAAAACCGCAGAGCATATACTTCTGTTGTATGTGCTTCTTGACCACTCGCCGTCGTTGTATGCCAGCTGTGGCACGGGCTGTGGCTCGACGGACAGGACCAGTAGGTGGACCTAGAGCTGGAGCAGGAGCAAGAGTCGGAGTTGCTGTTGTCATTATCTCGTAGTCGTAGCTCTGTTCCTCTGTTGCTTGCTACGTCACTGCGTCTTTGTCTTGTCTTGATGATCCGTATTAGCTTGCTTTACGTTTGGATTTTGTATGCGGTCCGTCTGGTCTGGCTGGCATTCATCATTCGGCCAAACCCAAAACCAAACCAAAGCCTGTTTAGATAATGGCGAAAAAAAAACATTCTGACTTTGATAATAATCAGCGCTTATCACATTGTTGATATCTAACACACACACACACACACACACAGACACCCACACTTACGCACACACGTTGCATTTATCTGTATCTGAATCTATCCCTATATACTATATATGTATGTACATATGTGTGCTTGCTGCCGACCAGAGACCACAGCCACAACAATCAGACGAAGATGGAGCAGAATGAGAGTCGTCAACAGAGGATTATTTTTATAGTAACTTTGGAGCAGGAGGAGCTTCTAGCCAGAGCCAAATGATTAGACATATGACAATCATCTGTGGGGATTATTCTTAGTTTATCTCTAGAATGCACTAGACAACAAAATCGGTGTTTCTTTAAAGATCTAGATCTTTTCGCCAACTTTTGTCCAACTCTTAATTATAACTAATTGCTAATCTTGAAAGCTTTGTTTTTGAACTACTTTTCAAAACGTTTCTATTTGAAATATGTATATACATATAAGCAGTTTTTTAACTGTATGTCATATGCTTTTCTATATATGTATTTATAATTAACAAACTATTGATTGTACCTTATGAAAGTTCTTCCCACCCTTCAGGTATAGATCTAAAGATTTATATGCTTTTATATGAACTTTAACTACAATCTATGTATATTCATCTCTGATGGTAATTGAATAAGAATTCTTCTTAGCAACTTGGATTTACTTTCTTCTCGAAATCTATGATGACTCTTCTGTGGATGTCTTTAAAATGTTGACACAATGGTCATAAATGAAGCTCAGAATAAACATTCCTAAGTCGAATTGTGTGTTTATATTCTTCTAGAATTCCAGAATTCCGTGAATCTTTTTTTCCATATTCAAAATGTGGGTGCTATGTGCATATGTAATCATAAAGCACCTGCTTTGAGTTGCTCTATCTAACGTTTTATCTCACCTAATGCGTCATAGTTATTTTGTTTTTTGAGGGGGGAGGACTAACTAAAAAAAAAAGATAAAAATAAAATAAGTTTTGGTAATAAATGTGCGGATTTTCAGTTAACACCTAATTTAAAAAAAAAAAAAATGCTGTCCCGTGTCTCTCCTCCTCTCCACCCCAAAACCTTTGTCCTTGTCTATTCAGTCTGTTTGAAGTCATCAAAATTTGCATGTTATCTCCGTTGAGGAATAGAATATCGTCTCTCTATCTCTCCCTGTCTCTGGCTAACACTTTCTTATCTTTACAGACTTCCGTTTCATATCCGCGGATAGTAAGTCATAGGTGAGTTTATTGGTTTACAACTTTATTTTGCAATATGGCCAAGACATGAAGAAAACACATTTTTATTTGCACTATATACAGCTGTGACGGGGATATCAACCAAGATATAGAAGTGGAGAGCAGTAGCAATCTGATAACAAGGCAGCATCCGGCGATGAGATTTCGGTCTATTTTTTTTTGCTATATAACCAAGCATTGGCGGTGTCAACGGCTCATACAACGATCGACCGACAACGTTAGCCACAGGCAACGATGACAACGACAACCACAACAAATAGAACAACAAATAGAAGAACAGGAGCAATGACTACAACAACAACTAGCAGACGCGGAAAGGTATCAACGGCCACATCGGTCTTGCTGCTATGTGCAGCATTGGTGAGTATTCAAGATTCAAGATGGAGCAAATTGTGCATCATTGTGATTGTGATACCGGATTAATAATTTGCAGTTGCTGACCCAGTCGTGGGGTGCAATGGCGTTCAGTGCTATTGTGAGACCCGAGGCAGAGGTGGCCCAAGCAGGTGCCTTGATTGATACGACAACAACAACAGTGGCTGAGGGCAGTGGCTGGGATACGACCATATTGACAACTAGTGCGGATCAAGAGCAAGAGCCAACCACTGAAGGTCAAACCGAGGTGGAAATAGAAACAACAACAACAACTGAGGCACCGGAAATTTCCACCGAAGCAACCGATGCACCCGTCGAGGAGCAAACAACAACCGAAGAGTCAGAAATCACTACCTCGAACAGCAATCAGGAGGAAGATTCAACTTCAGTTCCGGCCGAGAGCTCAAGCACCACAACAGCTGACTCGGAAACGACACCAGCGGCAACCGAAGAGCCTACGGATATTACCACAACGGTGGATAGTAGCAGCAGCAGCACAACAACTGTTCAAGTGGAAACCACAACCATTCCGGTGCCAACATTTGAATGCCAATCGGCTGGCAATTTTGCCCACATCAGCGGAGATTGCAGTCGCTATCACAGTTGTCTTTTGAATGCCCAGCTTGGTCAATTGCAGTTAGTGGAATCCGCTTGCCCCGACTTGACCGTCTTTTCGCCAGTCAATGGACGTTGTGTCCGAGATTTATCCTCCTGCCAAAGTGAAGCATTCGAGTGCCTGGCCGTGGGACGTTTTGCTGGCAGCGATGATACATACTATTACAATTGTTTGCCCAGTCTGTTGGGCGGCTTCCACAAATTCATTGTACGCTGCTCAACGGGACAACGCTTCGAGCCTTTGATTGGCGGCTGCTGGCGTTATGATTGGACCCAGCTTGTACCCGGACAGGAGGCATTGGAGGCAAGTGATTTGGCTGCCATTAAGCAGGAATTGAAGCTATACAAAGCAGAAGATAAACTGCGTAAGAAGGCCCTAAAGAATCAAGAGAAACTGGCACGCAAGCAACAGAAGCTTTTGGAAAAGGCAGCCAAAAAGGCGGCCAAGGAAGAGGCCAAGAAGAAGGCCAAGGCCGAGAAAGAGGTGCCATCTGTGGAGAGTGCCGAGGAATCTAAGGAAGCCTAAACAAAGTGATAACTCTATAAAAATCTCATCAAATATCGCTCAGAGTTATCTTTCAAAGCAATTGCAATCTATGTTGGTGTTTTTGGCCTACTTTAATTAAGCTATAAATGTGTTTTTTCCTTCGTATTTTTTTGTTTCGTTGGTTTGCATAAATAAAGACAAGATAAGAGGTCTTAACAGAATAGTGCTCTAAAACCGAATGGAATACTACCGACAACAAGGCACGATTCGTGTTATTTTAGTTCCTAGTTAGTCACAGCGTATTGTCTCTTTATCATCATCGTCATCATCATGATCTTCATCAGTCTGCGATTGGTTAGAGCCCATCCACTTGACTGGCTATAAAAGAACCCGTCAAAGGCTGCGATCAGTTAGTTTATCGCAACAATTTCTGAAACCGGAGCGCAACGCAACGAATCGAAACGGAATCGAACCGTAACGAATATGATCAATTTCCTAAAATTGCCACTTGGCATCGCCATATGCCTTCTTGTCGTCCATATTGAGGGGACTCATGCGAATACGGATAATCCTTGCACCGGCATTGGATTCTTTGCCCTTGTGGACAATACATCCGAGTTTTATGCCTGCGATGCGACACCAACTGGTGGCTATTCCATAAGATATTTGCATTGCCAGACGGGATTGGTTTTCAATGCTCAGCTTGGCAAGTGTGTGGAGCAATTGCCATTGCCAGCGGTAGAGATTATTTCACCGGAAGCACGTGACGATGGCAACATCGAGAATCCCACAATACCGCCCTCCAATCTCGATGAAAGCACCTCGACAGTGGAATCAACTGAACAATCTACCACTAAAGCCACTGAGAGTACCTCAACAGCGGGGGATAGTAGCTCCACAACGTCGGTAACAGAGGATGGAGAGAGCAGCAGTTCCTCCTCCGTGGTAACCGAGGATGGTGAGAGTAGTTCCACTTCTTCTGTGACTGAAGATGGCGAGAGTAGTTCCACCACCGCTGGAGACAGTTCCACCTCTGCTGAAGAGAGTTCCACCACCGCTGGAGACAGTTCCACCCCTGATGGAGAGAGTTCCACCTCCGCTGATGAGAGCTCCACCTCTGCTGTAACCGAAGATGACGATAGCAGCTCCTCGTCCTCCTCCGCCTCCTCCGTTGTAACCGATGCACCTGACTCATCATCCACTGTAACCGATGCGGTGACCAAGACCACTGAGCAAGCAGAAGATAATATATGCGCAACCAGCGGTTTCCTGCCCAAGAGTGGCAACTGCTCTCAGTATGTCTACTGCCAGGACAAGGGTGATTATTTGAAACCCTACAACTTCGATTGCCCCCAGAGCATGCAGTTTAATCCCACATGCAACTATTGTGTCAAGGGCTATGATTGCACCAAGGAATAAGAACACGTTAGGAGCAGCCAAGAGAGGAGAAGCCAACATCAGCTTCAGTAAATAACCACTTAAAGATAGTTTTTTTTTTCGTTTTTTTTTCGTTGTTTTTTTTGTTTTTGTTCAAGTGACTAAAACCTTAATTTAATTGATATGCATCTAGAAGAAAAGACGCACACACAAATATACATATATAAATATTTATACTTATATATATTTTGTTGCTTAACAATAAATGGGAAAATTTGGTCAATTACAAAAAAGCAATTTGGATGATATCGATTAATCAAGGGGGAAAATCTTATCTCGAAGGAGACAATTCTGAAAGCCTATGATTGACGCCGCGGCGTCTCTTTATCTTTGGCCATTGATTGGAAACGAAACGATTCTTTAATGATGTTTTAATAAATATACGAAATGACTAAATTTCCCTCTTATCTGCACTTTGGTCACCACCAGCTCCAGCTCCTCCTCCGCCTCCGCCTCCGCCTCCTTCTTTGCCTCCCACTTTAAATGTTGTTAATGGTCTTCCGCATGGTTACGGCAAAAGGCATTAACTAAGCGAAAATTATGCGATCAATTGTGGTGCGGCTGTTGGTGGGGCGGATGGTGGTGCGGATGGTGGTGCGGATGGTGGTGCTATTTGGGGATAAATATGCAAGTAAATCACATTGGCACGGTGAGCCACAATTCAATGAATTCTCAAATGAGTGAAAGTCACTTTTGCAAATAAGTTGCATAAAAAATAAAGTCCAAGTAAAATGCTCGACAGAGACAAAAAAAAAAAAAAAGTCGAGTTGATAGAGATAGAGAGAGAGAGAGAGAGAGAGCATGCTCCTCCAGTTGGCTCTAGTGTGGCTCTGGGTTTGGGGCAGTTGGAGGAGTGAAATGGGAACATCGCTTGGTTGGACAATTGCGCATGCGCGTAACTCGTTAAAATCGTTTCAACTGCTGCGACAATTAAACCCAACCAGCCAACAAGCCAACCGGCCAACAAGCGAATAGATAGTGCTCGGAGCAAATTCATTTTAGCTTGCTGGCAGTCCAGACACGTCCAAAACCCCTCATCAACCTGCCCTGGATCCATTCCATTCCATTCCGGGCATATGTTTTGGGACGTGCGAGTATTATTTTGCGAGTCGCCTCGCCCCCCTGAACGTCTCACCTATTGTGACCCTACGTAATACTTGTATATAAATATCATTTATCTCGATTTGCATCTCATTTCAACAGTTAGTCTATGTTTGCCCTGTTTGAGTTTCCGTTTCTCCCCGACTTCCCCACTCCACACCATTTCACTCTCTGGGGTGCCCCCATGCCAAGATATTACAATTCGACAAGAAATCTTCCAAGAGATTAATGGACAGATACAATTGTATCTCCATTTGAATGTTACCAGATTTATGCTTCTTATATAATTGGCAAGTTAACACGTTTGCGTTTTTTTAATAACTGCTGTCTTGAGAGGGTTTAGTGGAAGGAGCGGGGGGGAGCGGGTTTTGGGGGAGATGTCAACCAAGATCAACATTTGTTGTACAATTGTTATGGCCAAGATGAATGACTTGGAATGGCTAAGGGAAAAGGTAAGGGTAAGGGCGAATATCTCGCCGCTAATGAGATAATATGGATAACAGACGATGAAGGAATTAAGCAATGAAAACAGAGGAAACGAAACGATGCGACAATGGCCATTAAGATTATATAGGAATGGGCATAACTAATTATACATAGATGCATTCATATATATATATATATAAATATAATAACTATTAAAAGTCTGCCAGTTTTGTATTAAAAAAAGTTGTGTAACATTTCAAGTCGACACAAAAATACATTGCCAGATCTGAGGCTGTGAAATGGAGGAACTTTGCCCCTTAAAGTATGCTGAAAAATAGACATTTTTGTGTGCCTTTTTACATCTAGGGTTATATTTCTTCCATTACATATTTCAAAATACCTTTCTATGTCTTTTTCAAAAAGTATATTCTAGATCTGCTTAGGGCATTCCATTTCGCTGCCTTTATTCTAAGTTCTACATTGACAGATCTTTAATAAAGGATTTGTATCAACTAAATATCTATGAACCTTTTTTAAGAGGGGAGTAGGTGAAAATTTGAATTGTAATCCCATACGGGAAATCTTCTTCTTTAGTCCTTTTTTAATGCAGAGCAGATAAACACCAAGGAAAGGATATGTGGCTTCATTGACATTCCTTGTGTGATCCTTCTATGAGCCTTCAGAGCTGCTATAAAAATGAAAACGAATTAGGATTCTGTGGCTACTGAAAAGGCTAAAGATTTGGGTGATTTTTGTGTTTTTTTTTTGTTTTAAAACTAAAGTCCTTTACACAAACTTGCCCTCAACTCTTAGCTTAAGATATATTTCAACACATAAAATTATGAAAAATATGCGGCTTGTGAAGTGTTTTCGAAAACAGTTTGAAAAACAAGTTCCTTCATTTCTAATACCATTCTTAATTCTGTTTTTTCTAAACTGAAAAGCCTTTTCTCCTGAAAATTTTGCACTTGTTAATTCCTTTTTTTATAATAATATGATTTGTTTTTCTCTATTTATCGACTAGATTTTAAGGCAATATTAAAAATTTAACAATAAAGCGTTGCTAGACTTTGTAGACTTTGCTAAGGAATCCAAAATTATAATGGATATACCCCATATCAACACTTACACTAGTTGAGAATTCCAACTACATGCAGAAAACAACCGAAAAGAAGATAAATTCATTGAAATTTTGCAAAAAAACAATTTATACACACATATGTTTGCTCTTTAGGATGCTTCTATTTGAAAATGAAAGCAAAGATCAATATTTTAAGTCACATTGGCATTTGCCCCTTAAAGTATACTTTGGGTTTTTAACATTTCACTGCTAATTAGTTGCCCCAAGAGTAACTCTAGAAAATATTGACTTCCGAATTGGGATATTTTGTTACAACTTTACTCATTTCTAAATAGCTTTTAGATAATGTGCCGACGATTCCCAGCTTGTTTGATTGGGTTGTTGTTTTTCCTTTTGGCGGGGATATTTGCAAGAAATTTGCATGTTTGCCTTTTGAGCAGATGCCGCCAGCAAGCATTCACGTAGCGAGCCAAAGTCGAAGTTGAAGTCAACACGAGATCACGATCGTCTAACTAAAACGACTAAAACAACAACAACTACCAGTTACTACTCTCAATTTCTCTCTGTCTCTTACTCTCTCTCTCTTTCTCCCTCTGTCTGCTGCTGCTGTTGATAGTGCTGCCTACCTGCCGCATTTTCGCCTGCACAACAACTCAGTTTGTGTGCGCCTTTGCGCATGTGCAGTTTGTTTTTCGAGCGGTTGTTAGAGTCGAGTTATCGAAGATCGAAATCGAGTTGATATATAAAGTGCATCATCTAATGCCGCAAAAAAGAAAATAGATTAGATTGAAAAAGAAAAATAACCATTTACCAATTCTTTTTTTTGTTTAATTTTTGGCAAATGCAAAGTGAAAAAGCATTCCATAGATTTTGTGTATAATTTATTTTCATTTTTGTTCAAGTGCAACAAGTTTTTGTCTTGCTATTGCATTTAGTTCTATTTACTTGGTGTTTGTTTTGTTCATTGAAATTCTTTGGAAACACAACAGCTGTGCATCCTGTTTACCTGTACTCCAGGATTAAGAGTCCTCAGCATTGAAACGTCATCATCATCAACTTCAGCATCATCATCATCGTCCACGCATTTGGGTTTCTTCAGTTCTAGGAAATTCTTTTATGCATTTATTGCACAGAGAGTGAAAATGGTAAGCAAAGAAAGGACAAAAAACCTGATAAAATTTTTATACATATGTGTATATAAATATATCCTGTTTACCAACAAACGAAATTTATGACTACTCTAGCTTTTTCTCATTAATTTATATAATTATAATTTTTATGAGACGAATAAAATGTATAGTTTTCAATTGATTATTCTATTTCGAGTACAGTAAACTGTGTAAGCATAGCATTAGCCATTTCCCAGGTGAATTTTAATGCAAGGAAGCCAAAATTTTAATATTTTGGAAAAAGTTGTAGCTTCAGTAAAACTAAAACATACTAAATACCACAAATTATCAATTTAGATTCAGAACCTAATTTGAGGACAATAAAATATCAGAAATTTGTGTGCATTTTTTGGGTCTCTCAACTTGAGTTAATTTTACTTCACTAATTAATTTTGAAAAATAATTTCCCTTCAATTACGAATAAAGCTGATTTGAATTTCTTTTCAAATAATTTTTTTGATTTTAATTTTTGATTAAAATCAAAATTTGTATTTCTTAGCCCACTCTTTCAATTCTCATGCAAAAGAGCCCTGAGAATGTACTGAAACAGATAAAATATCTATACCCTAACATTTTTGTATTATTTATTTTTTTTTTTACTTTTCTTTGATATCAGCTATAAGTATCCAGTACTAGACTTCCAAAAAAGAATAAGTTACTAACTTTAATTATTGCATTTCTTGGGGAGTTCGTAAAGTAAAATTATTCTTAACGAGAAAGAAGTTAACTTTGGCTATGTCTGGGTAAAATTGTTAATTGTGTTAATAAATTTTCAAATAGTTTTGTATTTCAACCGATATATTTCTTTGTTGTTATAAATTTCCTATTAAGCCAATTGCCAAACTTGATCTCGATTGGGTAAAAAACCTAAAATCAAATTAAATTTCATTGCAGTAGTTTTCTTATTAATTTATTATGCAAAGATGGCCGAATGGACAGTCAGACATAACTATATCGACTTGGCTTTTCACTTTGATCAAGCATATATACATATAGTCTGCGTTACAAACATTTAACTGAAATTTTAATACCCGCTAGAGGGGTATAAAATTGACTTCTTTCTTTGTGAATCCCACAGAATTTAAATAGAACCATTGTCAGTTATATAGAAACCATAACTTCCCATAGAAGGTGAACTTTCTTACCTTCTTGTTAACAGAAGAAGATTTAAATTTGGAGTTTTTCAAATAAAATAAATGTTTGGCAAAAACGTTATTCCCAATTCCACTTAACCAACTCAAAGGGATTACAATTCATTGTCTAAATGGATAGACAATCGATAAATCAATAAATCAGCAAATTAACTTTTCTACGCCTGCTAATCACAGTTTTTTGTTTGTCGACTGTTTAACAATTATCAAAAGACTCGTTCCCATCCACCTTTCAATTGAATACATTTTGGAATTCATTTTGGAAGATCGATGCCATTGTAACTTACATAACAGGCCAGCAAATGAAGTCCGAAAAAAAAGAAAATACCAAAATAAAAATAAAAATTATGTTTAAATGTATTGCACTACATTTGTATTTTGGTTGGTTTGTTTCGGTTTTTCGGTTTTGGTATGGCATTTGTTATTACCTTTTGTTTTCGAATTGGGCGGCTTAACATGCGTAACAGGTGCGTTGAGTGCATTTCAATTTCAATTTCAATTGTATGGGTTATGCATACCAATATATAAATACACATACTCATATATGTATCATAAAAACCAAACCCCGAAACCCAAAAACAAAAAAAAAATGACCAAAATACAAAAGTGGAAATTGTGCAGAAATTGTATTGTCTTTAGTATCCGATGGCCTAGGCATTATTATTGTTATTCGTATTATTATTATTATTGTATGATTGTGTAATTGTGAAAACTCATATTCATTCACCTTCGACTATCCAGTTTATTCAAGTATTCATTCATTCGTTTGGCCAGCCATCCAAGCATTTAGCTTAACCCCTTTTTGAATCTAACCATTTCCATTCCATTCCTAACTTTGAATCTAATTGTGAGAGTGACCAATTACTAGGCCATAGGTGGGCATTAACCTCAAGGTGTCATCGACTGTTTAATGCTCATCCCGGCAGATGCACACACACACACACACATGTACACGCATACTCACACACAATTATATAATCTCTTTTGATGACGGCACTTTAATTGACTGACGCCTAAAAAGAGAGTCAGGTGCAAAGACAGAGAAAGATAGAAAGAGAGAGAGAGAGGGGAGATAGATATGTGGTGCGGCGGTGGTGCGGTGGTGTGATGTTGGTGGTGTTGATGCGATAATTCATGTAATTGCTAAAGACTATGTGCATTGAAAAGGAAAGCAGCCAACTTTGTCAGCTGTCTCGTAACAAAACAAAAAATGCATTCGATTTAAAAATTAATCCCCATTTAAGAACCATTTTAATTTAATCCAATCTCTCTTCTTGAAACTAGTCTTTACACTTGTAAGTTATAGTCTCGTCTATTCATTTTCTAATTAATGAGATATGATGACATCATTTGAATGATTCCTTTTTAATACTTTTAATAAGAATGTAAGAAATTGCCCGTTTCTTTTAGATGTCTCTCAAAATATATTTATTGTGTATAAAAGGGAAATTTGCAATAAACAATTAAAAACTAGCTTATGTAACTTGTATGTTGAGAAATCTCTTACAAGTTATAGACATGAATAATAAACATTTTCAAGTTGCAGTTTTTTTTTTTTTGTTTGGCCTTTTATTGAAAATTTGTTGCCCTACATTTGACACTTGACTTAATTGAGTCTTTAAAATCATTTAACTAATATTTATTCCAAAAACCTTTAATGTTCTTTTGCTGAATAAGACACATAATGAAAGATAGATTAAGATATAAGTTAATATACCTAATACTAATTACATATGGCTATGCTCTAGGTATAGACTTAATAATAACTAATAATATCAGTCTTTATCTTTTGGGAAAATGTTCTTAGCTATCTTAGTTAGTGTAAGGGAAATATGCTCACTAACTTAGTTGCTAATTAGCTTAAAACTATATAAAGATATGTTAAAAAATCTTAATCGACTTGGTTACAAAATTTCTTACGGTTCTTTGCATATGCCTCAAGAGATTACGTATACGCCCGGTGTGTGGCATGTGGCAAGACCAATTAAGGCAAATATTTGATATTATTAATGACAAAAGAGAAAGATGAAAAAAGATATTCAAACATAACAATAATACACTCTAACTGCCTTTATGTGGCTCTAATCGCTTCTCAGTCACGTTGAATTATATTTAATTAAAATATTACGCAGCTCGCCAGCTCTCAGATTGGCGGCTCTCTGTCTTTGTCTTTCCCATCCTATTATGCCTTGTTTTATGGACCAAGCACAAATCCAAAAAAATGAAACTGAGGCAAACACACACATACACACACACAGAGACACACTTAGACACAATGAATAATCAGTTGCAATTTCACTTAAATTTTAACAACTTGCGAAGAGTGTCAGGCATTTATATGTATATGTATATGTGACTCTCGATGTTGGACTGGAAGAGACATTTGGATTTGGCTTTCATAATTGAGGCCTCAGTTGTTGTCTCAGTTGTCCGACAAAAGTTTTCCCACCACTGACGACCTCAAAGGTAAGAAGAAAGAAAAGCAAATAAAATGCGGATTGTTTCTTTCCGTCTGGCTGTTTCCTTCGTTGTGTTTTTCTTTTTCTTTTCATTTTTCTTTTTTTTTTTTGTTTGGTCTAGCAGAACTTGCATAACTTTCAGTTTCAGTTTCAACTTTAACTTTAGCTAGTGGAAAAACGCATTCAGCAAAGAGAGATAATACATAAATAAATAAATAAACGACTGCCGTTAAAAGTCCAAAAAAACAAAGTTTTAGTTTCAGTTTCAGTTTCAGTTTCAGTTTAAGCCTACTACCACTTAGTAGTAGTTGCTCCATGCCCCATGCGCTTCTGGCCTAAAAGAAAAAGAAAAAAAAAAACGTAACTTAATTGGCCTCACTTAGAGCAACGCGCACAATCTTAATTACCGCATAGGAGAGGGCATGCGTGTTGGTTGGGGAGGGGTTGCTTCAGTTAGGTGTTAGTGGGAAAGACGGGTTAAAAAGTGTTGGCCGGCAGCTTGGTTAGGGAAGGGGGGGCTAGAGGGGAGAGTATGCCTTCTCACTGTTAACCAAAAGACGCGACGGTTTTTGCTTTTTGTTTTTGTTTTCTATTGCCATTTTCGCTTTGACCCTCAAAAGAAAATACACCACGAAAGCAGCAGCAAGAAAAACTACAACTACTAAAACTCTAACAACAGCAACAACAACAACAACAATGGCAATGAAAAACAGCAACCACTTTTACTTTTGATCCACACTTTCCTAACAAAAAGCCATCACGCTTCCCACATGTCTCCCTAAAATGAGGTAATTGGCCCAGTGTAGGTATATCCATATTTGATGTGATTTGAAAATTTAGAAAAATATTTGGCATATCAAATAAAACAAATTAATGTAGATTAGGCATAGTTATAAATAAACCTAATTAAGTCAAGTAGGTAAAATGTGCATAAATGGAAAGAATAGATGTTTTTGGTAGAGTAAGAAAAGACTCTGAGCAGATTATAGGGTATAGAAGGTTGATCTTAAAAGTAAGTGCCTAGTAATTTTTCTTGTCTTTTGTACTAAGAACTTAATTAAAAATTAGATCATTAAACACGTACCAATTTAAAGCTGAAGATAAATTATGACATCTAAAAGATTTTAACACTAAGAAATGCATCTTTTTGCAAATAAAATATATGCTAAATAAAAAAAGTGCCATTGAAGGGGAACATTTTCCTCATTTGCCACCCAACGATCCGCCATTGATATTAAATTTATTAGAAAATGTTCAACTAAATTACTATATGAAGCATATTTTATGTATTTTACTTCTCATAATACTTTATTCTGCTTCTCCTGTTAAGATCCGTTTCTCTCAAGGTCCCTCTCTATCTACTTCTTCCTTTCCTACTTTAATATTAATATTCAGCCCCATATTATTCAATAAAAAAAGAAGATACTGGCAACCGCCGAGTTTTGATACCTAGAAGTGATTTTTCTGCCCTCTTAAGAAAAGCCAACGACACTTGTGAAAATAAATGTTGTTTTTGAGATCAAAATGTATAGAATATATGTATATAGCCATATCCCCCATATATACATATATAGTTTAATAATCGATAAAAAATATAGGAATATCAAAAAGAAATGCCTACTACAAAATCTTAACCTTTGCCAGTCTTCAATTTAATGTTCATTCTTGTCATTTCATAATTGAAGTTTATGTTTCTAAGTCAATTTGAGCCAATTATAAAACAGAGCCCCAAGAAAAAATATCGTTGAAATATCGTGATCTTTATCTGGCCATTGGCCATTACGACTTCTCTTGTGAAATATTGTTAAAAATATCTTGAATTCAATTAAAACGAATAGTTAACGTTTGATGGAAAATGAAATATTTAGAGCAAATTAAATGGAATGCTACTCAAGTAAATCCTGCCACAAATCCTCAGCAAAACATGGTAATAGGCGAAAGTAAGGCAACAAAACACACACACACACACACACACACACTCATTTTTCGGAAGACTCAAAGTCGGGGTCGGTCGACCCACCGACCGACCGAGCAACAGTCCGACCGGTTCCATGTGCAAAAAAGTTTTCCAAACAAAGTCAAGCTCACGTTCATCATCTCTTTGGGGGCTTGAAGAAGCAAAAAAAAAAAAAAACTCCCGCGGCTCTAAACTCGGGCGACAATCACACGCAAGGCAAGGCATTACTAGGCGAGGCAGAGCAGAGGCGATGGAAATGGATGTGGATGCCACTCCAGTGCCTCCCTCAACTTGGCTCAACTTGGCTCAGATCTGGTCTGGTCTGGTCTGGTGTTGCGCGCGTGTGAAAAGCGCATAATTTTTGGACACGGACAAATTTTCACTTTTTTTCAAGTTTTTTTGTTTTTATTTTGCTGCTGTTGTTGTTGTTGTTTTTGTTGCTATTTCTTTCCTGAGCGTCTTCTCTGTGTCGTCTTCTACTTGGTCGTTGTCGTCTTCTTCTTTTCGTCGGCGTAGTTATTTTAATTTCTATTTCTTTCGCTCGCTTTTCTTTTTATTGTTCCACACGGGTCCCAGCAATTGCTAAAGTTTTCAACTTGAAGTTGGATTTGCCATTGCCTTTAGGTGACTGGATCGCTAAGTCACCAGGCAGGGGGGTGGCAAAGGGAACAACAACAACAATAAGAGTCCACAATGTGGCCGATTATGTTACCAATCTTGGGAACTATTATTATGGTGAGATTTTAATATCTGTATTTTTTTTGTCTTTCTTCTGCTACTTCGTTTTTTTATGTGTATTTTGCGTTTATTGTATTGAAATGTAATGTAATGCGGGGGAGTTACTCTGCGAGAATTATTATCATTCATTATCATCATTATTATCAAGTCACACTGTGACCCCATGTAATTAATTGATTATATTTGATGCTTTGTTTTAATTCCAAAGATAGTTTTCAGTTATGTACCTGGTATATCTACAATCTAAATGAACTTCAATTAGTATTCATATTTTGAAAGTGAATTTGATTTGATGATTAAAAACTTTACTTATGACTACTTTGACTTCTTCTTAGTAAAGCACAAACAGATCTCGCACTTAGAGTAAGTTATGTAATCTATTTTGAAGTATTAGCTGATAACTTAACTTCTGAAATTATTTTCGGCCATCGAGAGGCTTCTTTCTACTGACTACAAAGGAAAGTGGATAATAAAATCCATACATTCGGTGAATCAAAGACCTGACTTGAGATTTGCCAGCTTATTTTAGAAGCTTATTCATTTCAATCCGAAAAACTACGTAAGATCCCAAGTTACTGGAAACTTAAACTTACTTATAATAAATACATATGATATACCTATGTATTCTCTAGAGTCTAGTCCAACGAAAGTCGTTTTGATAAGAGTCGACTTCAAGTAAATCCTTAAAAGAAGCTTATTTCAATAGCAGCACACAAAGTCTACTTAGGTCCTTTGAGAACCTTCACCAAGTACTTTTCTAAAGAACTTCAGAATTGCAATGGGCATAACCATATTTCTTAGCTAAAACTGGTTGGGAATTGCAACTTTAAAAACCAAAATAAGATTGGCAAATCGTAAAGTAGAGAAATTTTAAAGCAGAGCCAAACTTTTAATGCATTTTATATTAGGTAAAAATCTAAACAGACTTACTTTGTGGAGTTTAAATTTATGTATTTTAGAATTTAATTTAATTTAATTGATAGAACTTTTTCTTAGTTTACCTTTTAAAGATTACCTCCGACACGAAGAAATGAACTAAAAATTTATAAGTTTTTGAAATAGTTTCAAACTTTTTATTGAAGGAATTCTTGCGAATTCTTTTCAATGATCATTCACAACTGATTTTCAAAGAAAACTGTTTAGAAAATTTCCCTTGGGTTGCCTTCAGTAAAATTGCATATCGACGTGAGATTAAAGTAAAGTTAAAGTGAAATTATACCTGGCATAGTAATTGATCCCCAGCATGAACCTACACATATACATACATATAACTAGTAGAAAAACCCACAAATAGCTAACGAATAAGTGATAAAGGTTTTCATATTTTTTGGTCTTCCGGGAATGGTATGGAATGCTGGATGGATGGATGGATGGATGGAAACCGCGTCAATTGCCTCATCGATTATGCAAATATTGTTGACTATATTGGTTATGGGTGTGTATGTGTGTGTATGTGTGTGTGTGAGTGTGCACCATGAATAGAGTTAATATAATGAGATGGCTAAGTCGATGATAGATCGTTCAAGATGGACTTTGCTGGTTGCTGGTTTTTGGGATCCAACGCGACTCGAATGTGCCATTGACTTGAATGCAATGCAACAATGCATTAATTTGTTTATAATGATGTCGGATTACGCGACAAATGATAGAAAAACTTGTTAATTGCTCCCCAAACTATTCGCATGCTGTCACAGTGCTCTGACTCTGACTTGATTCCGCATTGTGCAAGGGGAAGCCCCTTCCCCCCATTCCCCCATTCCCCCTATCCGCCATCATCAAAAACATACATACATAAGTGTCTATCCAAATTCACAATGCTCATCGCTCAAATTGCATGACAACAATTTCGCAAATATCTTTTTTTTTCGGTTTCTTCTTCATTTCTGTCTGTCTGTCTGGTTTTGGGGAAGGCCTTTTTGGATAAGGCCAAACCAGTGAGCACAACTAATCAAATTAAGCAGCTTCATAAATTTGCCACATACGAGTGGATTTTCGTGACAGGTCAGCAGTTTTTAACCCAAAACCCGGACGGACAATTGCTCATTGTTAGATGTACCATGCAACATGGGAAACACAACACAAATAGTCAACATTGATCAATCTTTGGTCAACCTTCCACTTGAAATTCTTAATATAGAAATTGCAATTTTCATTCAGCAACTCATTCTTAATTATACATATATGTATGTAGGTATACCTAAAAGACCCTATATACATACATACATACATACAGTAGTACATCAGACATTAAGTATTTGCTTTGTTAAGCTCTTTGCCAATTTTATGCCATCTCATTATTCGGAAAAGCTGCTGTCCACACCTTCCAATGCAACGAAAAAAGAAAAACACACTAAACAAACATTTCCCATTTTCATTTGCAGTTTCTGGGGCAGCATAACTACGGAAGAAAAGGTCTTTTTCTTTTCATTTTCATTTTCGTTTCGTCCAAGTATGAGTAACAGATCTGTGAAAGGAAGCGAAAGTGACAAATATATATACATATAATTATATATATACATATATATAGGTATATATGCCATAAAGTAGAAACAATAACTAAATATTATTTTTGGACTCCTATATGTACATATATACATATATTTCAATTTTATAGCTTAACAGATTTCCAACTTTTTAAATTCCTAAATATTTTTTGTATTTTTGGAAAGTCTGAGATTTGAGTGTTTTATTCAAAACAAGCATCAGGTTATCTATTGGAGGTAAATTGTCATGTTTCCCGATCAATGCTTTAGACCTGCAGCTTCTTTTGATTCCACTTTGTATAGATCCAATCCCAATTGGCAGTTTGCTAACCGTAGATTTAGACAAACTAATAATTCAATATCCAATATCTTTAAACGAAATAGTCTTAAATATACAGTGGTGGTCACACATCTATGACGCTTTCGATTTTGGCTCCTAAAGAAACTTAGTGAATTAATTTTATCCGTAAACCGTAAATATGGCCATCTCAACGTTCGCAATTTTTTCCACAGGTATTTTTGAGTCAAAATATGACTAATATTTAAGACGTTTTTGCTAAATTTTTTAAAATTACAGATGGAAGGATGAACTCTTTGTAGAAGTTGTAGATCTAGATAGAACTAGAATAAACTGCATACCAGAAATTTTTAATATGTGAAAATCTTTATAAATGAGATTTAACTGAAAGAGAGATATTTTTATAAATATAAAATTGACTGCAACATTTTGATTATCACTGAATTAGTTAGAGATTTCAGTTAAGTTTCAACATTGGAAGTTAATCAAGATAAAGTCTTAGTTCATAAACATTTCAATACACTGAAAGTAACTGTGGATGCTGCTCAAAGTTAGCTAGTTACTAGTCTCTCTGACTATACCTACAAATACTTAAATTTTATTATTTTTTGTTGTTTTAGTTGTTTTCAACGTTTTTGTAATAACCGCATGCAATATGAGTAAATTTGCATAATTAATTTCTTGATGGTAGCGAAATGCAGGCGCGTAATGTGAAACAATATTTCAAATGAAGTTGTCGTCTTTGTCGTCTTCGATGTTGTTGTTGTTGCATTTTGAAGACCTAGTGCCGCCGCTATGTGACAGTTATGGGGTTGTCTTTTTTCATATCCCATCTCGGCAATTTTTCACATTTTCTTTCTCATTTTTATCGACAATTTCACTTTTTGAAGCCGCAATTGTAGAGGAAAGAGACGACGAAGATGATGCTGAGTATGTGAATAGAGCTCCTCATATTGGTATATAAAAGTCTAATATATGTAGGTATACACATGTGGAAGCCCTCTAGTTTGAGGTTGTCATCAGCAACAACAACAACAATTGCGAATTGCGGTTAAAGTATGACTCTCAAAATGTTCCCATGGCTACTGTTAGATCGCGTGCACTTTTGGGCTTTGGTTAAACCAAGCGAAGCGATCTTCCCTTGCTCTTGGTCTTGCCCTTGTCACCTTCAAGGCGTTGGCTAGAGAATTGAAGTTGGTTTTCAAGTGCAAAGACATGTACATATATACACCTACACACACACACACACACACAGTAGGCTGCATGTGGCGAATTGTTGGCATTATTATCGACACGAAACGAATCCACAAAAACTTGTTTGCCCCCCAAAAAGACTCTGACGTCAAATGTTGGCATTGCAATTTGCTAGATCTCAGCATAGACCAGCAGAGTCGCCAATCCAGTCGCAGGCTCATCCATCAGCTGTGCTCGACAACAACAACAACAACAACACAGCATCAACAGTTGTAGAATTTCACTTTCCTTTAAAAATTTCAATGTATACCATGTGGTTGGAGGCCTAGGTGGGAGAGTGTCTATCCGACTCCCGTCGTCATGGCATCGTCTGAGCTCAACTGCTTTTGTTTCAGTAGTAGCAAACAGTTGTCGGTCTGGCTTAATTGAATAACGTTTGCCCTCCATCCCCCTCTACCTATCCATATTCCCTCGACAAACTCCAAAATGATGTGAAAGCCAAAGTAAGTTCATTGTTTTTTCATTTATATATATACATATATTTACATATATAGTTTTCAAACATGCAACTAAGTTCTCCTCTGCTTACTGATGGGACACATTTTTTTACAAGTAAGAATATCACATTAAATTTATATAGAAAAATAATCTCATGACGTTCCTTTTGGTTGTGTCTAACTTTATTATTATTCCTGTTTTTATGAATTTTATATAAACTTTATTTCTTATTTGCAAAAATTACTATTAAAAACTATTAAAATCTAATTTACATATTTAAAAACAACTTGCAGTTAGAAAATTGTTTTCTCCTCTTCTTTTAGACAGTTTAAGATAAGTTGGCTCAATTAAGTGTTATTTACAATTCATTAAAGCCATTTTTCAACTGTTAAGCATTTAAAAATGGAAAAATCCAAAATATGAACCAACTATTTATGAATTCTTCAATTGTTATCTGTTGGTCGTAAATTTTGTTATTTCTTGTGTGTTAACTTGTTCATTTATCTAATTAATTTACTGCCTTTAGTTTTGTTTCTTTTAGCCTTTTTGCCCTTAATGGCCTTTGCGGATAATTCCCGATGTGAGCGACTTGTATAAATTACTTTCCAGTTTAGCCAATTGAATAATTCCTTTATGGTCTTGGTTTTTGCTCGCTCTCCCTCTCTTTATGTATGACACTGATAGGTCAATATCTAACCAAATCTATGGCAATAAATTAAGCGTGAATAATGGCAAATGGACGACCATTCGATGAGTCCACATATTGTCTGTGGCACATGAGAGAGTCCATTATGAGAATATGCATCCGGCGCAAAGCATTTTCGCATTTCGCATTTCGCATTTTTGCATTTTGCGGTTGCAATATAAAAGAAAAAAATTATTCATGGCATGGCAATTGCTACTGCTAATGTCTGGCTACTTATTCGGTTTGGTTAATTAACAATTTACAATTTTTAGATATTGACCCTGCCCACTGGCAGCAGCAACAAGGGAGAAAGTTGGCAACAGTTTTATCATATATAATAAAGAAATTCAAATAGTTAATATATCATATAGGTTTGTATATAAATATGGCTTAAAATAAACCATATCAAAGTGATATATTCATGAGTGAAAACTATTCTTTGACTCTTTTGGAATATGTTTTGTCTCACTCAAATTATTTCAATTTTTTGTGACTTTTCAAAATGAACTCAGTTTTTGCAAATTTCTTAAATTGCGTCTATAAATTGCAAAATCAAAGATACAATTTTTAAAAAGACAAAAGAGATATTTGATTTGGGTTTTTGACTGATTGTAAGTATAAACTTCACAAAATTAAAAGTCATTGAATATATTGAACTCATGATATGATAGATAAATATATAAATATATATATAAAGTGACCATCTAAGTACACCTAGAAGTATCTAATAAAAGTTGTTGACCTGCAGGAATCGAAAGAGTTATTAATGAAATTAAGCGCCACCACACACACACACACTCAATCACTCACACACACACACACACACAGACATTATTACGTTCTAAATTATCTAACCATTTTCATGAGCGTCAATTGGTGGTTGGTGGTTGGTCGTGGTGGTGCTGGCTGGTCGTTAATTTATTTTTAATCTGAGGAAGTTTCTTCAAGTAGCCATAGAATTGCTTGAAAAATTCAATTTGTTTTCAAGTGGCTCCATGAATGACTAAATCGGGCTATGTTGATATGTTATACCATTTGGGGCTGTGAATTTTCTACATTGAAAATTTAACAACTCGCCTTATATAGTATATGCCATCTCCCTCTGGCCAGTGGTTGGAATATATATATATATATATAAATTTTTTGTTTTTGGTGCCAGCTAATCAAGAAGGACAGTTTCGATTAGATTTCAATTAAATTGCCATTATCAAAATAAGACAACAAAATTCCAAAGAATCTGATATGATTATTGTTTTGGTTTTTCAAAAAAAAAGAAATTCATTTTAGATCAATGCCCAATTAGAATTCTTAATCAATTCGTAATACGTCTGAGGTAAATTTTTGAAATTTCTAAACAATTAAATAACAACAAATTGTTAAAATATCACAATAAATAGTTAATATATGGGTTTAACTTTTTGAGCGATTCTCATAAATCATGTCTCAACTTCTTCCAAAGCTATTTCCACAGCCCATTGCCTACTTTAGGGGGCAAATTTGGTGAATGGAAAAATTAATATTAATCATCTATATATTTTTTGCTTTTATTTTTTACCATCTCTACTTTTTTAGGCAATTTGGAGCAGCAGCAGCTTGGCGTCTGGCCTGAGCGTGAGGCTGATCCTGTCAAGCCTTGCTATGGCACTGCTATTAAACATATCAACAGCAGCATCCGCATCATCTTTACCATCGCAACCAGCGGAGCATTTGGTGCCGCCGCCCTTACCTACAGCTCAACGACTTCGTCATTCTGGATATGTAACCAATGCTGAGAGTGGGGGAGGAGGCGGAGCAGCTGCTGCTGTATTGCCACCAGAGACGGGATTCATGACACGAGTGGCCCGTTGGTTTGGATTGGCTGGTGGTGGTCAGTCATCAACACAGGCGCAGTCACCGTCGCTGCGGGATCAACAGTTGAGTCCCAGTTCCACGAGTTACGCCTATCCCAAGCCAGTGACTAATTTCAATGCTGGTGGCAAACCATGTGGCTTATGCAACAAGTATCCCTGGGTGCCAATGGTGGGTCAACAACAACAGCAGCAGCAGCAGCAGCAGCTGCATTCGGCCAATGACTTGGCCAACTGGAAGGGTCCTCTGGCCCAGGCCTCTTCTCAGCATCGTCAGCGAGCCGTGCAATTTCGTCCTCCACCATCACAGAGTGTATTTCTGCCCATGGCAGGGCCGAATCCCGCACTCAGCCATGTAGCAATTCCACCACTTTACAGCGCCCAACCATTTAGACCAATTTTCCAACCGGTCAACAGTCAGCAGCAGCCCTTGGAGAATCTAGCTGCCCAGTCAGAGCTGCGGCCCGTGCCAGCTGTCACGACGACACTGCCAGGATCCACACATCGGCCCTATGCCCATCCGACTCAAGTGGACAACTCCAATGGCTTTGAAATCATCAAGAGTCATCAATTGACGGACTTTGTTACCTCTGTGGAGTATCCAGCCACTTTTGTGCAGTCCCATGCCATAGATTTGGGAACCAGTTCGGGGCCCAACAATCACAGGCCACAGGAAACGAATGAGGAGGATGGTGGTGTTGATGCGGGTGGTGGGGACAAGGATGAAACCATTAGCACAGTGCGTTATCAGCTAGAGGATTTGGCCAGTGGATCTGTTCATCAACATTTGCCAGCATCCCGTCTGCTCACAGAGCTGGGACATTTTGCCGATAGCCAGACAACGACCATAATGCCACCGGCGGATAATTATCCAGCTGCCTCATCCCAACAGCAATTGCAGCAGGAGCAGGAGCAACAGCTTTACTATGCAGAGCAATACATTGATCAGGGGCAGCAGGAACAAGAGCAAGAATCAGAGACTTCTCTTCCTTACACCACCACCACAGAGCAATCTCCAGCACCATTTATTAACCATCAGCATCATCATCATCATCTTGAGCATCACCATCGGGATAGAGAAACGCCCAAACGTCTGCTGGACTCGCCCATTAAGCATGCCCGGCTGGCAGGTGAGGCACGACCCTTTACCCGTGATCCAGCCGAGCTTAACTTTCGCCTGAGTCAAGTGGCTCCCACAGTGGGCGGTGAAGTGGCCACCGAGGTACCTACTCCCACATCCACCTATGGCGCCATTGATGCCAGTGGACAATTTGCAGGAATGTCACCGCCTTTGCCCCCCAATGCGTATTCCAATCCACAACAGGTGATCATCCCATATACGACAAAACAGAAACCACGACCCTTCGAGCCCTGGACCAAAGTGAACGACGTCGATCCGCAGGAGCAACAGGAATCCAAACTGACGGCGGCTTCGGTTACACCACCGACACTGCCAACACGTCGCACCACCAAATATCTAACCAAGATTCTGGCCACCAATCTGAGGGAACTACTCAAGCGGGAACGAGATGGCACCAAACGACGACCCAACGGCCTAAATATCGGAGTGGACATCTCCCGACTGCAGCACAACATTGACGGCTGGACGGAGCAAGAGTATAATTCGCTTTCCCATCGTCCCAGCACTCCAACCATACGGGGACGATCCAAGCACATACCCACTGAGTACCTGACCACGACGACAACGACTCCCTCACCGCCGGTCACATCCCAGCTGATAAGACAATCGAAGACAACTCGCGGCGGTGGATTTGAATTGGCCTCAAGCTTGTCGGCCACCTCACCGAATGCCGGCGATCTGTCCACATCGATCAACAATCTGGAGCACTTGCATATTCTCGGCGAGAAGCTGCCAAAGCGATTCCATCCAGTCGATGATAATCATCTGCAATTCGACTATTATGCTGCCCATCATCAAGATCGTTCGAAAAGCACTACAACTTCCGCTCCCTCTACATCCGCTCCCACAACCTCCAGCGAAGATGGGGTAACCCCTCTCTATGATCGAACCACACCTGCTCCCATGGAGTTGTGGAAGCAAGCCAAGGTGGCCATCTTGCCGCAAACGAACGAGAAGGTGTATGTAGTTACGCCGCAGCCTCCGGCACGACATCAGGCACGTTATCATCACGTGTCCGAAGCGGAGGATCATCACGAGGTATCCGCCTCGGCATCGGCACCACGGCCAGTATATCAAACGCCAGCGCCCAGATTCTCACGTATGCGTCCCACACCAGGTGCAGGTAAAATCGATCAATCTAATTTAGTCTGAGCTAGGAAGAAAAAGACTCCTAGCTCTGGGTTAAATATGAAAAAGTTTTGTTTAACAATCTATTGTATACTTTAGGGGCAAAATTCCATACATTTCAATGTTATTTAGAGTGAAGGGCTTGATTTTCAACAAATAGTCTAAAAATATCTTAAGTTAAAAAAAAATTTATAGGTGAATGAATTTGAATGCTTTTTAAAACTCTTCCAAAGAGTTTGAATATCTTATTAGCTACTCCTAAAATCAGTCGGAGAATATATTTTATTAAGTATATCATTAAATTTGCTTTGAAATTTTTATTCTCAGCTGTCATGCCGACAACATCCTCTCAGCTGCATAATTATACGCCCGATATATTTGGACTGATGGGTCTATCGTCCTATGTTCCCGCTGAGCCAGTGGAGATTATTGATGGAAATTCCAAAGTAATGCTTATGCGACATGTTTCTCGTTCTGACATGTAATCGAGATTTTGTTTTCTTCATCCATCATCCACACAACATCAAATCACATTGAACACCCATTTTTACATACACACCCACACATATGCACATATAGGTGATAAATATAGTGACGGCAGCGCCTCTTGTATCCGCCCTGAAGCAGCCGACAGCAAAGCCAACAATATCACCATCGCCTAGATAGAAGATCATCGTTTATCGATCACTGGCGCCGACACTGGATGATCATTATAAGAAGCATCTACCATCAACCTATTGTAATATATATTTCCCCCCAACTCGCCCCGGCCACACACCTGGCACACTTTTCCCACAAAAATGTAGAAGAAGGACACATGAATATGGATTACGGATTATGGATGCCAGATGAAACCATAATTAATGATTAAAAACTAAGTCTACGAATCTAATGGAAACACGTATTTCATAAGGATCCCCCCCCCTCCTTTTAGAAGAGCTATTTGGATTATGTATATGTTTAAGAGTATTTGTGCATTTTTTAGCTTTATGAGACAAATGTGTGTGAAATGAGAGTGCAAAAAGATAGCGAAATACAAAGAGCGAATTAACTAAGTAAAATTAATCAATTCCATTTGACCAATGTTAAATGTTAAATGTTTATTTGTTTTTTTTTTTGTTTTTTTTTCTGTTTGTAAAATGTAAATTTTCGATTTGCCCAAATATTACAAATTACGACAAATACTTAAATAGGAAAAAAATAAACAAAGTCACTTTAATGTATTCTAATTTCTAAGAGTGCATAAATAAACAAGCAACAAATAAAAAGCAATAAATTATATGCATAACTACACATGTAAAAACGAGTGTAGATAATTTTGAATATAGTGTAAAATTAATTTGCCTAAAATTATGCAACAAATTTACAAAAGTTTTGAAGTTGGAAGCAGCTAAAAAGCAATTCACATTGAATATTTTCGTAGACAATAATTTCCACATTTATAGGTATATATAAGTATGTATTATAAATCTACATTTACTTACATCTATTGGGGAGAAAAAAAAACAATATGGATCTTTGTGAATTCATGAATTTGAGTCTTCTACAGAAACAACATGTTATCTCTGATGTCTTCTACGTATAAGAGCCTCTAGGATCCAGGATGTGGCCGCTATAAACGATAAGGCATCGAGACAATGCAATGTCACCGAATAATCATAACGATCCCGCACCATACCTAAAAATCGGTAAAAACAATTAGGATATATAAAGTCTTATTAATGTGGTAAAGGAATTTTTATGCCCCTCACCTACAAACGGTCCACAGAATAGGGTAAATAGACCAGAGATGAGTAATTGCAGACCCGACGCACCGGGTAATCGCACCAGAGGCACATGTCCGGGTATGATTAAAGGCCAAAATATTGTACGAACTCCCTTGCATATGCCAATCCATGCAAAGCACCCAAGGATCACATTATACGATCTTGTGCAGGCAACAACTGTGCGTCCCAGAGCCAAGCCAATGACGCCAATCAGAAAGAAGACACGATTGTCCCAGGGTATCTTCTCGGTGAAAAATGGCACCAGAAATCTCATGCATATATCAAGGCCAGCCAGCAGGGATATGGATAAGGTTATTTGCGATGTATCGAAACCAAAGTCAGCCAGTATGAAGGGCATGAGAATGGAGAAGTTGAGTTCAGCAAAATTGATAATGGTCAGTCCGGCGACAAGATTCACATATGTGAAATCTTTCAAGAGATCCAAATCGAAGAATGTTATCACCTTTTGGAGAAAAGTAATCTCCTTTTCTATTTCCACTTCATGCTGGAAGTTTTCCTGATTATTATTCGTTTCCAGTTGAGGCCTAGTCAGTTCATGGAGTGCTGAGCACTTGCAACAAGTCATTGACTCTTGGCGTTCCCTTCGAAAGTTATTTGGCCGCAGAAACTCCTCCGCCGGATGCTGTTGCTCCTCGTCAAGTGGAGCATGCTCCAAATCCTTTGAGCTCGAAACAGTGCGAAAACGCAACCGACTCGAGGCTAAAGACTGCCGCGAGCCAAACCAACCATCATTGGCGCGCGATAGCATTGGAGTGCCCGGCTCGGTTATCTCAAAGCCAGGCCGTTGTGCATCATCATCCTGATAGAGATACTGACTGGAGAAGATGCCGCCAGGTTCGTGTTTGCGTTGCATACCACAGTGGGCACAGAGGGCACATGGCTGATCCTCAAGCAATTGTTCTGGTTCTTGTTCCTCACTCTGGGCACTTACATGATACCGCACGGGCTGATAGATTAAGGCGCAGACAAAAGAATGCAAGGAGATGGCTGCAAACAATAAGACGGTCGCCTGAACACCATAGATGCTTAGCAGATGTGTTACCAAATGGGGCAGAAATATTGGTCCCAGGCCAGTTATGGTCCACGAGAAGCCGGCTGCTTTGCGGCGCTTCTTCTGAAAATAAGTATTTATGGCCAGCGATGATGAGGACACACTGATGCCCATGCCAAAGCCTGAGAGCAAGAGAATTTGTATACAGCTAAGTATTTGAGTTGCTTTTCTGATCTTACCAAACAGCATGGCATAGGTAACCATAAAGCCCAAGAAGGTGTTGCAAAAGGCAGTCAGGGCGATGCCACTTGATATTAATAATGACCCCGTCATGCCCACCTGACGAAACGTGAATCTACGGAACATTGGTCCATTCAGTAAACCCGTACAGGCCGAGATGGCCGAATGTGTATTGACAATAGACGTAATCTGTGAGTTGCTCAAGTTCACTTCGCTCAGTCTGTCCTTAAACAGAAAGGCAAACTGCTGCAGACACGGAAAGATCGATAGCTGTCCGTAGTAGGAACGATAAATTTAGTTAAGAACACTCTTAAATTTTTGTAAATTTCATAATTTTTACCTACATTGGAAATGCCGGCCGCAACACAAACGACCCATGCCCAGCCGCCATCAGGAGCCACAAAATTCGAGCCGAGATCACTCTTGTTCTTTCTGTTGTAGTATCGGAAAGGAACTTTGCTGGTCAAGGGACGAGTTGTATCCTGGTAGACCTTCTTTTTCGCTTCATCCATGTTTCTGCAATGAAAGCAGCATTTACCAGTCGTCTAGTTTAGTACTCACTGTAATACTCACATTTGTTGTGGATATCTGCGTATGTTGACTCAAAAATTAAAGTAGCCGCGCCGCAAATCTGAAATTAGCAGTTTCTAATAAATTCAAGACAGTTTTCAGATTTTTAAATAACAATATTAAACATTTGAATTAGCAGATAACAGCAGAAATCTAAAATTTAAAAATCCCCCCCAACAATTAACAAGAAATTTATAAAAAACTGGTTGTTGCATACTTCTAGGCATGAAAATGCAATATTTCCCATATGAAACTTAATTTGATAAGCCTCTAAACCAGTTAATTTTAAAACGATTTAAAGAGATATATATGTAGGAAAAAATATCATTAAAGTCCAATTTAAACCTTTTTGAATTTTCTAATTCTAAAGTTAAAATTTGGGCAAATCAAATAAGTTATGGCTTCGGAAAATCTTTTTATACCTCGCTCATTTCAGATTATTATTATTATTATTAGTAGAAGATTAAAATGCTTGCAATTTGCAATTTCGTATTTTTTTTATTGTACACTGTTTTCCTTTGTTCAGAGAAACGTGATTTCTGGTCTAGCCCAGTTTGCTTATCAGCATTGAAGTCACACAATATATGACGTTTATTTTTTATTTTTTTGATCATAACAACAATGCGATTAACTTTATTAGAAACAATTAATAAATGAATCTTCATTTCTAAATATTGATTTTTGCTAGGATAGGATATTCTGCTAAGAAGTTAAAGACTTTAGATCCTATGTAGGTCCAAAGAAAAGTTTAACTAAAAAGCAAAGGGTCTAATATTTTCTTATCAAAAACTAAAATAAAATGACTTGCAAAGTTTTTGTTTTTTTTTATATCGAAGACGAGTATTTTATTTATTTGTATGTAGTTATATATAAAAGTTTATTGGTTTACTTTTTGAGAACAAACCCATTTTTTGTGTCAGTTAGGCAATTTTGGCAATAAAACAAAAATATTGGCTAATTCGTCTTATCAGTATGAACACATGTGACAAACAGAGATTTCGCTCTGTTGATATATGATACTAAAAAGAAAAAAAGGAAAAACGAAACAAAAAGAAACTGAATGTTTTTTGAAAATATTACACATACGACATGTGGTCGAAAAAGAGATAATCAACCAACTCTGATCTATGTCAATTTCTGGCATGGCAACAATTCCTCAAAAATTCAATACAGAATTGTTTATACGATTTATTAACAATTTGTCAATTTACTCTATTATTGAATAATTTAATTGATGAACTATTAGAAGAGAGGGAAAAATTTTTCCCAGAGCTTTTAATTGTATATTGAAAATGTTCAAATCACAAAACTCTTTTTAGGATCACGTGTACATATAAGGATTACTTTAAGACGATTTTTTGAATTTCAATAGGAACTAAACGTATTTTTTTTTTTCAGTATTTCTTACTTGCTCTCTTATGAGTTTTAAACCAAACACTCTGCCTCAAGAGAAGACTTTCTACTAACTAGACCAATCTAAGGGGCTAGGCACAAGTTGTGGTCTAACGGCAATTTCCAAGAGGATGGAATGCACAAATCACGAAATTGATTATGTTTGATTGTGGCTCACCATCTATCAACTCAGTCACTTAACTATGTTCAATTAGTCGATAATAATTGTAACACAAATATCTCTGTATATCAAGATAGTGAGAAATTAATCCATCGATAGCATCGATAAGATAACGATTGGCTTGGTTATTCCCTTTACAAAAGGTTTGCTACTGATTAAGACCACAATTTGGCTAATAGAAGTTGTCGAATTTAAGCACAATCAAATGGGATATTCTAAACAGTATATATAGAAGTTTGGATTTTTTTAGGTATATGTATATGTACATACTTACAGGTGTGCGTGGGTGAGTGTGTGTGTAACTGTGCCAGTATATATCTGAACATTTGAGGTATATTTAGTCAACATCTTTCCGACAAGAAATCACTTGAATAAAATGCATAACAAGGATCGAGAGTGTATAGAAAACAGATGAATTCTCATTTTTTTTTTCACTGCTTTAATCTGTTTGCTTTCGCTGCATGCAAAACTTGGCAACAGATTTCTGAAATAGAAAACAAAACAAACAAAAAAAAAAAAAAACAACCGAAATTTCAAGTGCCTTTGGCTTTGACATTTTAATTGCAGCAGCTATTTATGTAAATTTTTTTATTTATATTTCTTCTCTTTCAACACAATTGATAACCAAGAAAATAATTTTAAAAAAATTCAAGTTCAAGTCGTAACTTACGAGTGAACTAATTTTCCGGAATAAAAGAACAGTTAGAAAAACTAAATGACTACTAGTTAGAGCGCGCTCCTACAGCCCATACGGCTCTCTCAGCGAAGACAAACTAAACACGTATGGGCGGGAGATTGGCGATCGCGACTGCGACTGCTTTTGGTCAACTATAGTATAAGTATATATACTTTATATACACCTATATACATATGTGAATAATATAGCAACAACCACGTTGTCGTTGAATTCTAACAGCGTGCGCCCCCTACAAGATTAGCTGAATTATACAAATTCTATATAGAACAAAATAGAAATTTTTCGATTATGCACAAATTCTCAGGCTAACTGAAATTGATTGGCCATCATCAAAGAGTTATATATCTCATTAAAACAATGTAATATTTCTTTAAATTGTAACTCTAATCAGTCTGTTTACTCCAAAACCAAAAAGAGTTTAAAAACATTCTAAAATATGCTAATGTGCAATCAAACTGACATATAATTTTTTTTAACGATTAGAAATTGTAGGTAATACAATTAGAGGACCATAAATAGAATCAGTTTGCAAACTTCTCGAAATTTACAAAAAAAATTGTGATTGTTTTTTAAAAATCGGATAAATATTAATTTATTTATATTTCCAAGTGTTGGTTGTCATTTCATAAAATAAATGAAGTAAGTAAGTCGTCTCGCCGACTTGGATATACCATACACCAGTAAAACAAATATTTTAAATTTATAATAACCAATGCATTTTCGTATTTTAAAAAAAATCTGCTTGCATGCTTTTTAGAAGCATATCTTAGTATTTCGCTCACTCAAGCATTCGAGCACCCTAGCGCCCCCACCAGCCAACGGCCAACTCCGGCCATATGGAAAAACGTTCATATGCATAACTTGGCTATTTTTATTCCGATTTTGATCAAATTTGGTATTTTGCTGGATATTAGTATCAAATTTAAGTGTGCTAAATTTGATTGCACAAGGTTGAAAATTACGGGAGATAATCGAATTTTTTCAAATTACGGGGGCGGAAAGAGGCGTGGCAAAATCTTTACACATAAAAAATGTGCGCAATTACTAAGCAAATATTCATACCAAATTTTGTGTCTCTAGCTAGAATAGTTTTTGAGAAAATCGGTTTTATTTAATTTGCGGGGGCGGTCGGGGGCGTGGCAAAATTTTTACAAATACAAAACATGCGCATTTACTTAGCAAATATACATACCAAATTTTGTATCTCTAGTTGCTATAGTGTTTGAGAAAATCGGTTTTATTTAATTTGCGGGGGCGGTAGGGGGCGTGGCAAAATTTTTATAATCACAAAATGTGCGCATTTACTAAGCAAATATACATACCAAATTTTGTGTCTCTAGTTGCTATGGTGTTTAAGAAAATCGGTTTTATATCAACATTTGAAACAAACTCGATAAGCGTACATATGACACGAGTCTACATACCAAATTTGGTGGCTCTAGCTCTTATAGTCTCCGAGATCTAGGTGTTCATACAGACGGACGGACGGACGGACGGACGGACAGACGGACATGGCTAGATCGTCTCGGCTGTTGATGCTGATCAAGAATATATATACTTTATGGGGTCGGAAAAGCTTCCTTCTGCCTGTTACATACATTTTAGCGACTTTAATATACCATTTTCACCCTATGGGTGTATGGTATAAAAATTTACATATCGGTTAGAAATTGGCTGAAATATAGTAGGTGGAATTTAGATAAGATCGTTTTATATAATTATACATTCCAGTTTCTGGATTAGCTACTTATTTATCAGAATTTATAAAAACATTGGAAATATTTTATAAAGAGAATTGAAATACTCGTTGAAAAAAAGGTTAAGGGCGTACATGGCGGATGAGCGACATTTTTGACTCAAACATCTTATTGATAAATGATTTTAGCTTTAATTTTGACCCAGGTTAAACTTACTGTACCATGTGAGGGTCACACATCCTGTTATCTCTTTTATCTTTAATCAGGTTAGAGTCCTCCAGTTGACTAGTTATCCGTTTATCCCTTTTATCTTGTTTACCCTCTAATCTGGTTAGAGTCCTCCAGATGATACGTTATCAGTTGAAAAACTCTCTTTATATCTGTTTATCCCAAAATTCAAACAAAACAAACAAATTTAGCTTATTATTAAGTTTTGTTTAATATCTAAATACATTTAATTACAATACTAATTTATCATACAAGGTGTAAAAACAAATTTAAAATAAAAAAAAAAATTCCATGTTTAATATACATACATAGAAATTAATGTAAGATTACAAGTCCGGAGTACCTTTAAGTACGAGCTTAGCCAAGTTGCAAATGCTCAGGAAATATTAAACTCTCTCTCTCTCTCTCTTTCTCTCTCTCTGTCTCTCTCTTTGTATTTTACCACTAACAGATATGGCCTGATTTTAATCTCGCAAAGCCTGCTGTTTCATCTCAGACTGTATAAATAAGTATGTGTAAGAAGTTCAATTATTAATTGCGGACCAGTTAGCCGTGCCAGAGCATTACGCGCCCAATCCTTTAGACTTTTTGTTCAGGATGCGGCGAATAAACGACTCGAAAAGCCAAAGCAGAAGGGCCAATGCAGTCAAAGTGTTAATGACATGAATAGTTGCCTTATAGCCGTAGGCATTTGTCAGAATACCTAAAAATAAAAAGAAATTGATTTACAGATCTTTGATTAATTCGGTGCTCTGGCTGGTGGCAAAGAGTTTTCGAACTTACCCAAGACCGGACCCATAACTAACGAGAACATGGTATTAAAGATCAACTGAAGACCCGAGGCAGCTGGCAAACGTTTCAATGGCACATAGCTGGGTATAATCAGGGGCGAGAATATGGTGCGGAATCCTTTGCCAAAACCAATCAAAATAAAAACAGCCAAGATGACATTGTAGGAACTTGTGAGGGTGACAATGACACGACCCACAGCAATGCACAGAATGCCAAAGGCGAATAGCACTCGATTGTCCAGCTTCACCTTCTCGAGGGCCATCGGAGCCAGGAAACGCACAGAGATATCCATGATTGCTAGCAATGACATGGCCAGCGATATTTGGGGATCGGTATAGCCAAAACTATTTAAAATGAAAGGCGTTAGCACCGAGAAGTTCATTTCGCCAAACATCATCACACTCATGCCCACGGCGAGATTGACAAATGTTAGATCCTGCACCAAGTCGAGATCGAAGAATTTGTTGACCTTTTGGCAGAAGGTCATGCGGCTCTTGGCCTCCTCTTCGGCCTGCTCGGCTGCCTCCAATTCGAGACGCTCCTGCTTTAGGGCTTCAGCGGATTTTTGCAGCAATGCCTTATCCTCGGCGCAGGTGCAACGGAGCAGTTCCTGATCGTTTCCAGATTTCGAATAGACACTTATCTTGCTGGCATAACGCTCCATATCTTCGCGTTCGCGATTAAAGTAATTTGGCTTATACAACGATGCCTGGCCTGGCGTTTCCACATCATCGCCACCACGAGTACCGTTGGCCTCCAGTCTGTCCAGATTCTCACGACTCCGCCCGGTGGTCGACAGTTGACGCATTAGGGCCTGCCTACTGCGATAGCGTGCTCCATTGGCATGTTCTGAGGTCAGCGACATTTTCGAGCCAAACCATCCATCATTGGCCCGGGCCAGCATAGGTGTTCCCGGCTCTGTGATCTCATAGCCCGGCCTCTCGGGATCATCGACATTGAACAGATACTGGGACGAGAAGATATTACGTTTTCCTCGCTTCTGATACTGACAGTACTTGCACTCATAGTCAGCCAAAGGATCGGTGTTCGGGGCCAGCAGATTGCCATTTGCCTCCAATAGCTCTGACTCTGGCTCCTTCTCCTCATTTGTGGCCGGGATCGCAGCCTTGGGCTTCTTGGCCACATGCCTCAGCACTGGCTGATACATCAGGGCACAGAGTATGGCGTTCATGGAAATGCCCGAAAATACCAGAATGGTGATAAATGAACCATAATAGCTAATCAGCAAGGTGGACACATGGGGGAAGAAGATTGGTCCCAGTCCGGTTATTGTCCACGTAAAGCCAGTGGCACGGCGTCGTTTCTGCTTAAAGTACGTGTTCACGGCCAGTGATGTGGCCGCCATGGCCAGACCCAGGCCAATGCCATAGACGCAGGAGAGGAAGATACAATACTGGACAAAGGTTGTGCAGAAGGCTGAGGCAAAGATGCCAATACTAGCCAAACAGGTGCCAGTCAAAGCCACCTGTCGAAAGGTAAACCTCCGGAACATTGCCCCATTTACAATGCCTGCGAAAAAAAAGAAATGCCCGAATTTTTAGCAAGCCAGAACTGTACAAGGTTTGTCGTTAACACTTACCCACTAGCGAGGATACAGCCATTACCACATTAACAATGGATGTTGTCTCTTTGGGGCTGAATCCAAGTCCTTGCATCCGATCTCTGTATATCAAACCGTATTGCTGTAATGACGGGAACAAGCAGAACTAAACCGGAAAGGGCAATGATCATTTTAGTTTTGTGGAATTCCTTTGCTTTGGTTTTGTCTCAACTCACATTATTCAATCCTGCTGCCACACAAACAACCCAGCCCCATCCTCCATCTGGGGCCACGAAATCAGGTCCCAAATCGCTTTTGTCACGACGTTTTGGCTTCTTTGGTTTGGTTGTGTCTTTATAGACACTTGTTTGATTTTTCTCTGTTAAATTTGACTTTTCCATTGTGTGCGTGCTGCAATGAATGGAATGGAAAGAAGAGTGTTAAGATATGTGAAAAAGGGTATTACCAAGTTCGATGTGTGAAATAGGCATTTTAATGGGCATGTCCCTTGTGTCTATTATACATAGATTTTGCTTTTCCTTTTTTTGTTCTTCTTTGGTGATTTTGTTTATCTTTATAGGCAATTTAATATGCATGGCACGAAGTCGATGAGATTTCTATATAAAACAAGGTGTGCTGATAGTTAAATTGTTGTTGAATGCATCGAAAACCGGCAACAAAATGAAATCACTTACAATTAGCCTTAGGCGGGTGTGGCTCTAGCCCAAGCAGGGCCTATTCGGAAAGCAATCAAAGTAGACTATCTATGTCCTTTACAAGGGTAATCGAAGGTATCGAATGGATCTCTTACACTAGTTACTAACTTTTCTAATCCAATTGATTTCCCAAAGGATACAAACAAAATAAGGGTATTTCATTTAACCAACATTAGATCTCTTGACGATAAGTCCTGTATACCCTCAGCTCTAGGGTATGACAAACTATAATGAGGCAGAAATTATTAAAAGTCGTAAAGTGAGCGAGTTGTAAAAGCAAAAACGATCAGAGAAAACCCACACAGATTCAATAGTCAAAAGAGGGCACTTTGAGACACTCCATGAAAGAAGTGAAGGAGCTTCCTCCAAACTGGCAAAGACATGGGGAGCAGAGAGATTGTAGAAAATGATGCCAAAATGGAATGCCGTGAATGGCAACAGGCAAAAGATCGACCTCCATTCAATAGTCATTATTTATGCGGCGATAATGCGTAGACAAGTCCCTACCACAGCCACAGGAAAACAGTTCTTATGAACGTCTTCATAAAAATTGAAAGAGTATGTGTGCTTGTGTGTCTCTCTCCCTGCTCCTCCCCTCTTTTGGGAGATTTCGTTGATATTGTCTCTTGCTGTTTGTTGTTGTCTGCTGTCGGTTTTACCATTGAACTCAATCGAAGCGTGCCATAAATTTACACCCTACCACATATCAGTCTCGGCAAATGGTATGGCCAAGGGTGGCGGGGGGGTTGAGACAACGAAGGAGTTGACATTGAAGGCACTTTTGCATCCGGAGTTTAGCCAGTCAGCCAGAGAGCCAGCACATCGATCAACATGGCGCAAAAACTTTCGCTTAAAAATTTAAATATAGTTCAACATGTTTTAACTATAAGCCCCCCCCCTTTACCCCTTTCACACTCACACTCTCCTTCTCTTATCTATCCCTCTCTCACTCTATCCCTCGTTGTCTCTGTCAGTGGCAAATTATTCCGGTTTTCAAGCCAATTTGTTGGCTTAGTAATTGTTGAGTCTATTTTTTGCAAATCATGCAGCTTGGACATTAATTTTGTAAAACAAACACAACGCGTCATCGTTGGCAACACGTTTTTTATTTTTCTTTGCTTTTTTTGTTAGTTGATTCTCTAGCAAAGTTCTTTAAATTCATACATGGCAGAGTCTATTGATAATGAGAAGCAACTGATTTCGGTTTAGTTAATGAACTTTATAATGGAATGGAAAATTTATAGTAACATTAATCGAGAATGAGTGACTCATTCATTGGATGAGGAAGATAAACAATTGGAACGACTATTTAGCCCATATGGCAATTAGTTTATCCCTTTACCCAAAAGAGAGATACCTGCAATCGCGAGAGAGAGAGAGAGAGAGAGAGAGAGGGGAAATGTGTTATCGGGTGAATAACTAAGTCTGTTAGAATCGCATTCCCATTGCCTACAAATGTATGTATGTATGTATATTGCTTGCTATCGATTAGTTAGTTGACTCCCTATCTATCTACTATCTATCATCTTTGGGGCCTGTTATCAATGCCGCCGACGACGCCACCACCATTCCGACTGCCGTGGTGTGTGCCAGTTGGAGCCAAAAGGCAAATAAATGGAAAATGGGAAAAACACTTGTAACTCAAGTTCTCGTACATAACATAAATGCGGCAAACAAGGTGTAGTACAGGTGCTGCACAGCTAATATCGAACAAGTGTGACAAGAATGTATCTCACAGATACAATTGGCTCTTCTTCACATTTCAAGGCATCATTCACTGACATAAATAGCCAAAGCTTCTACTTTAAAAGGCCTTTCTTAAGGCATTTTAACTAAATATCAAACTAAATATCAACTAAATCTTATTGTTAAAGAAGAATGTTCAAAATAAATACAAAAAGATCGCTTAGTATATTTAAGAATTACTTTTCAGCCCATTTTATATAGAAATGCAAATAATATTTTGTTAATTTTCCTGCCTTATTCTTTTAAATGTTAGAAGAAAAAAAAAAACAATAGAAAGAATGTTAAATACTTAATAAAAAATATGTATTTTTATAATCTAATTATTAGCAATACTTAAATCATGAAAATTATTGTCTTTACTTGAGCCTTAATTCTGTCTTTCAGATTTGTTTCTGATTTTCTGTTTCCAAAAGTCTAAGTCTAAATAAAAACTAAAATTAACAACTAATTTAAATTTAGGAGAGGATCCTCTCCACGTATAAATTATTAAAGGAAAGATATAAGTTTTTAAAAACTTGCAAATAATTGAATTAAAAATTATATGAATTTGAAAATCATTGCTTATTTTTTTTTTATTTTTAAACACTTGGATTTTGAAGACTACATATAAAGAGCTATAGCCACCGAATTTCTATTTGAAAACTCGTAAAGTGTTCATGCAGTACAAGTTTATTTCATATTTTTACCACGCCTCCTTTAATTGTGGGTTTTGGGAAGAGACGTTTACCTCATTTCCCCCAACCCCGTACGATTAGCCACTGAATTTAGCAGATTAAAATTTGATTTTTGATAATTGATAATGTTAAAGTTGTTCTATCATGATTAAATTTAAAGGCAATACCAAGATAAAGTTCATGAATGAAAATCATGCTGATCCAAAATATATATACTTTATAGCCTCTAACAAATTATACGTTAATCCACAATCTTTTCCACTACTCCCTTTCAGAGGGAAAACGCAACCTACTCGGATAAATGTATATATATATTTATTTCTTTTAAAGACAATATATGTATATACATATATCGACAGTGGATAAAGAAACTGTAAAAAACTCAAAAGCAGTTGTCATGAGCTTAAAATGTATAAGATCTGGCCAAATGAATGAAGATTAATATGTTCTTGTGTACATACATATACAAAATGCATGTTACATAGTTACATTATATACATTTATATATATATATATATTTATATGTATAGAGAATTGTGTGAAGTGCCGGCGCCGCTGATCATTTTATTTCATATAAATGTATACTGCAACAATATGTAGCGACAATTTAATTGTGTCAATGAGAATTGATTAAAGTCTATAGATACAATTAACGATATAGAACGTAATTGATTTGCGTTCAATGGGAAATATTTGTGTGGAGACATAAATTGACAAAAAGAGACAGTGTGAGAGAGAAGCGAAACAAGAAAGAGAATTACGAGAAATACAAAAAATGTCAATTCAATTATTATCCTTTAGTTTGAGGATTCTTTAACTAGCAAAAAAAAAAAAAAATAAATAAATTTTTGATTGTGTAATTTTAAGCGTTCCACACGGTTTCATTTCATTTTAACAATTTTTTTTTCTTCTTTTTGGTCTGTAAACAAATTGCTGGGGTCATTGGTACTGAGGTTCTCGTCACGCTTGGTTTAAATACAGAAGACTACAACAAATTGTTATCTATTTGTTTTCTGTTTCTGTACCTAGATTTATTTGAATGTAAATTAGAGTCAATGCCTTTTTTTGTAAGAGAACACAGACAACATAACAGAACAAAAAAAAAAAAAAAAAAAAAAGAACAAAATGAAAACATGTTTCGTCTCCTCTTTTTTATTTTTAGATGCATTTCGATTATTGTTATTACCCTGGCCACAAAATAATCCCAGCAGTCGGCACATTCTCACATGTGTGGAACTAAGTATGCCTGCAATGTCAATCTCCCTCCTGTCTCCCTCCTCTGTTAGAGCCAATCCTAATTCCGATGCCCATGACAGTTCATAAGCTATAAGCTATAAGTATAAGTATAAGTACATTGCCTGCATTTTTTGTGCGTTTTTAAGTAATTCTCATTTTGAATAAACTCACGTACTTAAATTTCACTCTTACCCCAAGTTTCAACTTGAATCTGAGAGAGTGTGTGTGTGTGTGTGTGTGTGTGTGAGTGTGTCTTAAGTGTTTCTGTGAAATGAATATAAACCAAAAAGAACCAAGTAGGTACCCAAAATGAAGTACTCGAGCAAAATAAATTTTATTGGAATCCTATATCCATTCACACTATATCTTAAGTACAGCTGAATTAGCAGTAACAATAATTTTTTTTGGTAATTGTTTTCAAATGTTCTAAAATTTACATTACTTGGCCACTTATAATTGAGGCTCAATTATCAAAAAACGAAAGCAAAATAAATAATCATAAACAACAAACTGAAAGAAGTTTCATTATAAGTGTAGAGTATTTGCTTTTATTTCCGTTATAGATTTCGAATAAACTTCTTAAAATCGATATCAATATCCTCTTTAATTAAATTAATTTAAATTTTGTAATTTCATTTTCTAATTTCAAAAAGAAACGATTTGAATTTGAAAGTTAGAAAACGATTCTTTCCTTCATTTATTTACACAATCTTAACATACTTATTTTTTGTACTGTATATTAATATTATAAGCAAAGAGTTTATACTATACAAGTATTTTCTATTTATCAGATAGTTTAAAAATTTACGATACTGAATAATAAATATAATATGAATATATTTAGCGAAAATCATAAACTAAGAAAACGAATCAATAACAAGAGAAGCAGAAAATATTTGTATGAAATATGTTTCAAAAATTTGTTGATTGTTTTTAAGAAATATATTAATACTTTATTTAAATTCGTTGTTTAACAAAGTGTATTATATTTTTCTATATATCAATTTATTCATTCTTTATACTCATAATGAAAAATATATAAATGATATAAAATCATGAAAATAGAGTTTTAAGTTCATTTTATTTCATGGGCGATTTATTTATCTAAAAGTACAAGCCTTTAAATATTTTTCCTCTTTAACAAAGATCTAAAATATTTGAATTTTAAGTCATTTCTGCTGTGTAAAGATTCGAACCGAGTTAAAGATCGGCCAAGTGCCAGATATTTTTCGAGCATACTCGAGTTCTTTTGATCAGCATGACAAGTCAATTTTTTTGTGGTGATTCACAATAATATGATTGATTGATATTTAAGGAATTAAATGATGGCAAGACTAATCAAATTTTTAGATGAAGTTCGACTTTTGCAAAAAAAAAAAAAAAAAAAACTAAAAATGAAGACAGTTCAGGAAACAAAAATTAATTGCACAGTGTGCTAAAAAAGTGCTATACTTGGTTGTGGTGGTGGGGGAGGGGAAACAAAAGTAATCTTTGTACTGTATTTTCAATGATTACACAACTCCACCCTCAACCTCACCCTCAATCGACCACTTTAGAATAGTTCATTGCGATTGTGACGATAATAATAATCAGCACGCAATCAACTTAAATCTTCCGAATGGAACGCCAGTCAATATATATTCTAGACGAGCATTTTTTTTACACATATAAATGCCAGCAAAACAAAAAAAAAAAAAAAAAGAATGCTGGGGAAAAATAGTAATTACGACTAGAAATGAAATTCATTTGGATTGTGCCGCCAAAAAGGTTTATTTTTGGGATCATGTCGAAGGGCGCATGCTTCGTTGTGGAGTGGGCGTTTTGTTGCTGAATGGGGGGGCGTGTCGCCGGGCATTTATTACTTACTTTTAACTGTTCCTGTCCTTTTGGCTTTTGCTCCTTTTTTTTTTTTTTGCTGATGCTTCTTATCACAGTGTAAGTACTTAGTTTTATTTAAAATATTTTTCACTTAATCACAGAATTCAATTTTATAAATTAATGGGGCAATTAAATGCATTAAATCGAAGCAAATCAAATACTAATATTAACATTAATTATTACAGACACACACACACAAACAGACACTGTGAGACAGACACCTACACAGTGTCAATGTCAATGTCAATGCCAAGGCCCGGCCGGAATGAAGTAAAATGACGTTAACACTCAGCTGTTGGCTATTTTCGCCGCTTTTTTTTTTCACACACAAAAATATTGTATTTTCTAATGCAATTTGTGTTTGCAAAAAAAAAAAAAGAAAACAAAATAATTGTCCCTCTCTCTCTCTGTCTTTCGTTCTCTTGTACTCTACGTCGCGTTGTAGTTGTTGTTTTTGCCTTCCTTCCGTGACCTGTTGTTGACTCTTACGCGTTCAACAGTCGACTTACTTGCCAGCTGGCGTATTGTGTCTGCTTTATAGCATGTTTGTTATCTCTATGTTTAAGCGCTGAGAGGATGACAGAGATAGAGCGAGAGAGAGAGAGAGAGAGAGGGAGAGAGCAAGCAGGTTAGAGAGACAGCCACAGAGAGAGTGAGAGAGTGAGTAACTGACTGTGGCAAGTGTGGGAGACAGACAAGGATAGAGAGAGAGAGAGAGAGAGAGAGAGAGAGAGAGTTGGAGCAAAGGCATATTCTGCCGCCTGTTGCTAAAACTTAAAACCTAATGCTGATACGTAAGGATTAGAACCCAGACCAGGCTAGACCAGGCCACACCAGAAGGTAGGACCAGCATGCACTATTTACAATCAGGAGGCAATCAAAATCAAGAGTCTGGCCATTTAGACATGCCAATTAGCACAGAAATGACCAAGCAATTCCATGGCGGAAATGGCTATTTCTTGTTCAAACACACTGTGCACAGTGGGTAAAGGCCAATATGCTCAAATCATTGTAACGATCAATCGAGAGAGAGAGAGAGAGAGAGAGAGAGCGACTTACAATGACTTCTACCAACTGTTGTTGGCTGAATAGTTCACGGTGAAGTTCAAAGGTCGAAACGAACGACCAGAGAAACAAACATATGCTAGACTATTATAACTAATTGGTTAGTAGAAACCTCAAACCTCAAGTTGACGAATTGATTAGTTGATTGGCAGGTAATTTGTGTTGTTGTTGTTAAATCCATCCATCTGGTCAAAGGAAAATGTTCTATACCTGTTTCAGTTAGGGTAAATAGGCAAATGTCTAAGCCAAGCTTCTTTGAAGCCCACTGTGCCGACAAGTTACTCTCTGCGCATCGTTCAGGTTTAAACCCCTCCTCAACCCCGCCTCCATTAACACACACACAAACACACACAGATGCTCTTGGTCTCTCTCTCTCTCTCTCTCTCTCACTTCATCGGATCAGTGTCAACTCAAAGAGTAACATTATGACGTTGTCAAAGCAGCTACACCATCTCCACCTCCAGCTTCCTATTCTCCCCCACCCCCTCTCCATTCCACCTCACTCACCTCTCGTTCAACAGGTGGTTGCGGTTGGCAACGGTTTCTAAACCCAGAGAGGCCAATATATTGCCTTCTCTCTCTTGTTGCTACAAATAATTAATATATTCACAGCAAATAAAAATGCAAAGTAAAGAAAGAAAGCAAAAAAAATATATACATATATACAAAATGTATAAATAAAATCGTAAAGTTAATGATAATCATACGCTACAATTATATATGTTGCGTGTATTGGTAAGAACACACACTCGCACACACGCAAACAAATCAAATATTTAATCATAAATTTCACCATGATACTAAATAATAATAGAAAATAAATTCATTTTCAAACTAAGTGACATGGCAAAAATTTTACTGACTAGATGGGGGATTGTGTGCAGTATTCATATACATTTATATATACACATATAAAGCAATTCATTTTTTTTTTTTTTTTGTCTTTATGCTTTGGGGCTTGTTTTGGTATCTTTTGGCGTGCTATTTGCTTTAATTTGTCTTTGATGTTTTTAGTACCCTATAAGAACTACATGGTTAGAGCGGGGGTAGACCCCCCTCCAACCACACTCTGTCTCTCTCTCTCTCCTTTACTCATTCTGTGGGCACAGAAATTGACAATATTTGTGTTCATCATTTCATCATCTTATCACATGAAATCGTCATATGCTAATTTTGCTATAGTAGAGAAAGCAAAAATCAGCAAAATGCTAAATGTTTCAATACCCAAATTAGCCCAATTAGCCATTTGTTTACTTAATGTTATATATGTATGTTTAGCTACTAATTTAATGTAACAATAATATGTTTATTTAGTAAATAGAAACCATTTAAAATAGCAGGAAGTAATATTGATTCGTCTCGTAAATCAGATATCGACCGGAATCTATATAGAAATAAAAATTTCCTTAATTTAAATGATTTGAACTTAAAAACTACAAATTGCACAACAAAGCAAGGCTCAAGATCTTTATTTAAATTTACAAAGACATTAAGAATTTAATTCAATTACTTCATAATCCGAATTCATAAACTTTTCTTATGTTTAATTAACCAAACTTTAATTACAGTTTGGTTTTACTTAAGGTTGAAAAATAAATTCGTTCTGTGTTAAGTGTTTAAATATAAAATAAATGAATTAAATTTGAAAAGATCCAGCTAATATTTAAAAAAATTTAAAACAACATAAACGAACATTAAGTTCATCGAAATAAAATCACAAAAAATATTTCAAAAAAGTCTTTTCTGTTAGTTTAGATAACATTGAAATGATTAATAATGAATGGTTAATTTGTAATAATAAATGGTAAATTTGTAATAGAATTGTCAAAAATCAATATGTTTTTGTTTTTAAAAACGATCTATATTCAACTGAAATATATTAAATATATTAAAACTAATAAATCTGAGTTATTTACTAAAAGCTAATTAAACAAACTTAATTATTGCATATTGACCTTTTAAAAGAAAATTTGCTGTACGAAAGGACAAATGGGTAAAGAGTAAGAGACATTCTAATAAATTATCAAATTATAAACAGTAATTGTTTAAATTGGCAATTGTCCTATTACAAAAATATAAAATAAAATAAATAAATATGCAAAATATAAATAGCTGTAAAGATATTTTAGTAAACTTAATGGCATTTGAAACAACAAATGTTATACTTCGAAATAATGTTGATTTTAGACTTTTTTCCAAAGAGATAATCAAAATCTGGTTAATACCTACAGATAAATTTTCGAATGACAAATTGTTTGTAAATCGGTTTTATGTTTGTTTGTGTTACTTTTTGTTTTGTCCTCTCTAATTGGTTGAGGATTGCATAACCATTGTATCGACATTTCAAACAAATAGATCACTTTATAGTCGAATTCTCAGAGAATAAAGTCAATCATTTAACAATGTTTCTACAGTCAGAAAACAAGTTGGTTTTTTTTTTGTTTTTTGTACGACAACGCCAACAATTTGTAGCACTTCAAATCAATATAATTTGATAAGGGAATTTGCCATATGTACACTTCTCTCTCCTTCTCTGTCTCACTCGTCTTTATCTATCTCTCTCTATCTTAGTGTATGTGTACTCTGGTATTTTATTTAATGGCAAATTGCGTGGCATTTTGTTTTCCTTTTTGTTTTTTTTTATTTATTTTTTGTTTAATTGAAATGTGGGCTCATCTGTTCCGCATTGCATATATACATATGTACATATACTTACTATATACATACATACATATGCAAAGAGTGCCAAGTGGATTTAACAATTCACTGACAACAAGGAACTGTTATCAACCAAGATGAATTAGTCGTGGAAAGCAACAAGTTCTACAAATATTTACAACCTCCGGTTAAATGTGTCATCCAACCTCAGAGACCCTCTACTTAGAACTCACCTGCTTTACTCTAGTTCCCTAGGTGGTTATGGCTCTTTTTTGTTCTTTTTAATGTGAATGGTGATTTTTGGTTTTGAGGTGCCTCGCTGCACTTGACTCACGCCCATTTATTATCGTGTGTTTGTGTGTGTGTGTGGTGTGCTATAAAAACCAAAGTCATGGCAACTTTAAAAGCTAACATAAACTGCCAAAAAAGTGAGGAGGAGGAGAGAAAAACCCCAAGTTACTCATGGTATTATGACGACCAAATATTCTATGGCAAAGGTTGGCAGGAGATTCTTGTCTTCAGTGGGCAAAGTATATCCAACTGATAGTATGTATATTTTAATTGAAAACAATTTTCAAGTGTTAACTATCTGTGGATTTTCGTTAGGAATTTTCGACAAAATAACTTTGGGACTTTGTCATTTTGTTATCAACATTCAACACTCAATGGGCTTTGCGGTCTTTTTGCACCTTGAACTTCAAGTGCAAATCTATTGCAATTTAAAGAATTTCGAGAAACAATTTCCGATTTGTGTTTTAGCCAACATCTTCGTTTGGAATGTGTGTGTGTGTGTGTGTGTGGAATATTTGCGGTTAGTTTATGGACCAAAATGCTGCTGTCTGGCCTGGGTTGAGGCCAACCGGTTACCTGATCTCTCTCTCTCACTCTTCCCTCCTCATGAAAATGATAACCAAACATTGCGGAGTTGGCAAACATTTCATTAATCAGTCAAAGTTGAGCCCAGCAGCAGATACAGACAGCGTGCCGTGTGGTTTACGCCTCGTGTTGGTTTGAAAACCAATTTCACAACATTGTCAGTTATGGTACTCTGTGCAGAACTTCAGCACTTTCCTCCCATCCCATCCCCTCCCCACCAGCCAGTCCATCCCTTTGGCAAGACGCATGCTATCCAATTACCAGCAATTGGATTGCATGACACATTGGCCAGTTGATGAGACGACATGCCGGCATGACTTGCCATTTCTGATTCGGATTTCAGTCAAACGAGAAATGAATGAAGGCGAAAACACACAATGAACACAAGCAAAAATACTCATACGAGTATACTCATGTATCTTAGAACTTCTAATGACCATATTTACCCAACAAAACACAATCAGCTTCTCTATAATCCTTTAACTCGAATGTTTTAAGCTTCTGAAATGCATTTTGAAAAAATTTGAAAATTATTTGTAATTAAAATTTATGAGAATAAATGTATTTAACTTAGGGACGGCCTATTACCCTTCAATGAAAGTATATATTAGTTTTGGCCAGAAGTTTGCACGGCATAGAAAAAGGCATTTTAGACCATATGAAGTATGTATGTATGTATATATTTTCTTGATCAGTACGACGGGACGAGTTTATATAGCCATGTTCATACGTCAGGGCGTTTAAATGAAAACAAACTCCCGAAATCATTCGGATCGGACCACTATATCAAGTCTTAGAAGTTCTTTTAAAAATCTATATTTTTCAGTCTAATATACATACCGAATTTCATCAAGATCGGACGATTATTATTAAATTATAATTAACTTACGCACAATGACAATCTATAAAATCGGATACCTATATTATATAGCTATGTGAACATACCATAATACGTCATCCTATATCTGCCTTTGAATTTTTAGGTCATTCTTTCGACTTCTTAGATAAAATATTTTTCTGATTTTATTTCTTGGAGGTACGAAAAGAGTATAAAAAAAAACGTAGAAGGGTATACAAACTTCGGCATGGAATGGGGTCCTCTAAAAAACTAAATACATGTTTTTTTTTTTTAAATTTTTAAATGATTTGTTTTTTATTAAAAAAAAAATCTCTTTCAATTTCTGTTTATTTTCTGAAGAATAATACTAAATTTAAAAATTTTATATAATTATAAAAATTCATAAAGCTATAAAGTGATATTATTTACTTTCAGATATTATTTACTTAATTAATCCAAGAACAAAAAAATTTTTAAGTCAAACAAGCTAATTTTTAAAAAATATTAATTACTTACCCGCTTTAAAAATTAAACCTTTTTCCCACTAATTTTAGTATGTAATTGAAAACAAGATTTTTGATATTCGGTTTAGTTTTAGTCAACTTATCTATTATTAATAACATTTATTAATAATATACAACAAACAATTTGCTAAATTTAATTATTATATACAAAATGTACAGGCATTTAAATTTACTAGTCGTACAAGCAAAAAAAAAAAAAAAAAATTGGGAAAAATATTACAAAAAAAAAGGGAATAATAATAATAACAAATTGAACAACAGAAAGTATTTTGCTACACTAGACGTTTAATTGGATGAGTATAGGGGCGGGGGGGTTAGGGTGGTGCTGGTGGGACTGGAAATGGGACTGGGTCTGGGGGTATGGGGATGTATACAGCAGATGAAAAGACGGCATTGAGGAGTACGACTAGACAAGCCGCCCCATGAAACTGATGAAGGACTTCACTTGTGGGTCGGAGCCACTTCCTTGGTGGTGCTGGTGGTGGTGGGGCCAGTGGTTTCCGGACCTTTTCGATTACGACCTCGAATACAATCCTCCAAATACCAACCGGCAATGGCCAAAACGCAGAGGGCATTGAGACAGTTGAGAGTCACCGAATAGCTAGAGTTGTCCCTCACCAGACCTAAATGGATGGTTGGACGGGATGAGGTATATACGGGGCAGCAGGATAAGGTTGAAGGTATGAAGGGAATGAAGGTGGTGGTTAGTACAAAACGAGATCCATTCGAACGAAATAATAATAATAATAATAATGCTACAAGCAATGCTACTCACCGATAACAGGGCCAAATGCCATCGAAAAGATGCCAGACATAAGCAATTGGAGTCCAGCTGCAGCCGGTAGACGCTTCAACGGAACATATCCGGGTATTATTAATGACCAAAATACCGTGCGAAAGGCTTTGTTCAGTCCCAGCCACAAAAAGATGGCCATCAAGGCATAAAAATTGGTTGTCATCGAGAGGAAAACTCGTCCCACACACATTCCAAGGATGCCCACCACAAAGAATGTCCGATTGCTCAATATAATCTTGGTGCTAATCAATGGGATCAGAAATCGTATGACCAAATCGAAGAAGCCAAGCGTTCCCATGGCCAATGCAGTCTGAGATTTGTCAAAGCCGAGATCGTGTAGAATGAAGGGTGTCAGGATGGCAAAATTGATTTCAACAAAATTGATCAGCGTGATGCCAAAGGCCAAGTTGACATAGGTAAAGTCCTTCAATAGATCCAGATCGAAGAATATAACAATTTTCATATAGAAGGGTAATTTCTTGCGTCGCTGCCGTTCGATTTCATCTTCCAATTCCTTTTGCTCCTTCAGGGTCAAAACGGGCTCCGATGCCAGTTTCAATGGCTCCTCCGACTCGCTATCATGAGGTTCCTCCTTGATGCTATGGCTAATGGAAATGCTGCGCTGTTGTCGGGCTCCAGTTGAATCTCGGCTATTCAGACGCTTCAGCTCCACATGACCGTTCTCGGTTTTGTCCCATGTGTTCAAGCGATTGCGTGTCCCACTGCTATTGAGTGAGGCACGTGAGCCGAACCAACCGTCATTGGCTCGCGGCAACACCGGAGTCTCTGGCTCCACCACATGCGGAATAATATCATCATCATCATCGTCATCATCTCCATCGTCAGCATCATTAGCAGCAGCATCTTTGGCTTGGACATCGGAAGAACTTTTTTGCTGCAGCATCTCAACATCCTTGGGTCGCTTAGCCACATGCCACTTGACAGGCTGATAGATCAGCGAACAGGCAATTGTGTGCAGCGAGGCGCCAGCAAAGAGCAATGTAGTGCCCACCACTCCAAACTCGAATATCAGAAAGGTAGCCAAAAATGGGCAGACGATGGGGCCCAATCCGGCCACACCAAACTGATAGGCGGTGGCTGTGCGTCTCTTCACCTTGAAGTACGTGTTGACGGCCAGCGATGAGGCCGAAACAGTCAGACCACGTCCAAAGCCATACATGAGCGAGAAGCTCAGTATATAAATGGCAAATGATTCGGCAAATACCATCCAGAATAGACCCAAAAATGTCAGCAATGATCCAACCAGGGCCACAGCCCGATATGTAAATCGTCGAAAGAGTGGGCCATTAAGTAAACCTGCAAAAAAGATTTCCCATTCTCATCAACTCTTTCTCTGAATCAATTTGAAGCTCACCTGTAAAGGCGGACACTGCAATTTGTGTATTGATAATTGTGGTCATCTGTGGATTGCTAATGCCCAAGTTTTCCATTCTTTCTCTAAATAGAATGCCAAATTGCTGAGCCAAAGCGAATGTTACGAGCTGTAAGCAGAATGATCAGAATTAGAAAAAAATGAAAGTTCAAAGAGTTCCTCTGTGGTGGATACTCTTTTTATTTGGAATTATCACACGTTTTTTTTCTTGAAATTTTGTTTCTACGTGTGTTCACTTGTTAAATTTTGCACTTGGCTGATAATTAACTCATATCAAACATGCGAGTTCGGATGACAAGCCAATAGTTTTAGAAAGGAAAACCGGCAGATTGGACATTGAAGGTAAAGAAAACCACTTACAATATTAATACCACTGGCAACGGCCACCAGCCAACCCCAACCACCGTCGGGTGGCACAAAGTCATCGCCCAAATCGCTTTTATCTCGTCGTTTCTTCTTGACGTGTTGGGATTCGGATTGGTTTGGGGCTGGATATGGATGGCTTTCGCCATTATTTGGCTGTTGTGGTTTCTGCAGATTCAGGTGAAGGCTCTTCTCTGTTTGCTGTTCCTCGGGTTGTTGTTTTAGCCGTCTGGATACTTCATTGTTGTAATTGTTATTATTGTTATTGTTACTATTACCGTTATCAGTCATTTTGGCATATGGCTGGATTAGTTGGTCACCAAATGATTAGTTATTATTATTATTATTTTTGTTGTACTTAGAATGGCAAGTTTATATGTAGATTCTGCAATTGATTAAAAACATTTTAATTAGTTTCATTCAGAATTCAAATTCTAGTTCGAAAAGTATTGGGAAAATAATAAGACATATTACTAATATTAAAAATCGCAAATAGCAATACTAGGATACTATACTAGAAGAAAATTTGATTGATTTGATTTGATCTTCCACCTTTAAAGCCAAGCTATTTCTATCTTACGCTGAATTACATAAATCAAAATGGAAAATGGTAGAGAACCTTTTTTTTTTGCTAATTATAAACTTGATTGTTAAGAACTTAAGCCAAAATAATTCTCTTAGATTAGCAGCTAATCGAGCTAATTTATGGGCTTTTCCATTATGGTAAAAAAATGAAATTTGCTTTGCAAATTATAAAGCAGTTTCTGGTTAGCTTTTGAATTAGTTCAAAACTGAAATCATATATCCAAAATATCCAAAAATAGGACAACAATCACACAAGCAAAAAAGGAAAATAATTTTGGATATATTTCTGTTGATTGACCGAAACAACAAAGCTTAAATTTAAAGTACAACAAAAGCTTAAATTTAAAGTATAAGATAGTTTTTAAGTCTTAAGCTTCGATTGCACTTTGAAAAACCCTTTGAGGAATTATCTTAGTTTCATAATAGACATCTGCATCATTCACAATCAACCTAATAATGACAAGATTTGAATAAATTTCATTCAGTTCAATCATTCATGAATTGAAATTAGATTTTCATTCATTTTTAAGATATTTTGAACACTGATTATATGAGTTTTGTCATTGATGCAGACCTCTATGTATTTAAAAATCGATTTGTTTGCTATTTTCTTAATCCATTTTTGGCTTATGTTTATTTTGGCATGACTTAAATTGTCACTAATAACTGAAGCCCGAATTTTCTCGTCACCTTTAAACAAAATAAATTGAAAATGTTTTTAAAGCGGAGAAACTATTTTTAAATGCTGTTGTTTTTATTAAAATTATTAGCCAAATGAAATAGTTTGCTTGCTCAATTTAGTACACATTGCTGATTACTAATTATCTTATTCCATATCAAACGGAACTTTGCGTGCTGGACAAAAGCAAATAGAAAATTTACAGCAAATGGTCTTTGCATTATACTCTTTGCAGAAAAGGGTATATTAATTTTGGCATAAAGTGTGCAACACATAATAATAATCATATTCCATCATCTAATTATATTATTGATAAAGATAAAGAGGTGAGTTCATATAGCTAAGACCGTTTGTCCCTTTTAGTTCAATAACTTTATCATTTCCGCAGCGATTCTCATAAAATTTTTAATTTTTTAGTTTATTACATTAATAAATATTTGTACCACATTTCATCAATATCAGGCAATTATATGATAAAGGTTCTCCGAGTTTTCCTAACGGCCAGTAAAAAGAATTTGGTTAAAAAAATGTTCAGTGTTTTCAGGGAGGTAGTAAAAAGGGTAAAATGCGATTTGGTAAGGGTATACAACCTTCGGTACGATTTGGCCCTCTGACTTTTGCCTTGATTATGGATGTGAGCAACATTCAGAGAACTTTTGATTCCATATAAAAGCTTTCCCCATAGATAAGAAGGAACAGAAGAATAATATAACATTCTTTTAGCGACTCTCGAATTGCATAAAATATTTGAATTTTTATATAACATTTAGTCTTGCTTGACATTTTAGCAGATATGCCCATAGAACGAAGGTATATAAATGTAAATATTACAAAGCTCCCCTCAGAGAGCTATGTGAAGATCAATAACAGGGCCTAAAATCAATAAATAGTAATAAACAAACGACAATTCGACCAAAACGAACTCTACACAAAACTAACAAATTATTGCAAATTGAAAACAATATTCGTACAATCAATTTAGTTTCTGGAAATGCTTTTTCTCAGTTACTTTGCTTTTTGCCATTTTCATTAAAAATCATTCTCGTTTCAAGATATATATTTCACTTTTTGTTGCTTGTATTTTCTTTCATGGAAAAACTCACAAAATATATTAAGTCAATTTTCTTATAATTTCTCAAACACATTTGGAGTGGTTAACTTTAAATTAATTGAACTGTTTTTGAGAACTGAGAACTTTATACACTTTAAAAACAATGCGACAGATATTTTTGGCCGTCAGTCGCGAAACAGTATACCGAACGCTTCGATCTCAACTGATCGGAAATACGCGTAAATGAATCGCTCCACACACTTTCTTATACTACATACAACCATATGTACGTTTTTAGCTTCGAATTTGTTGTTTCTTATGGTGTTTTTTTTTTTGTTTCAAAGATATTTTTGGTAGCCTGTAAACGTGACTGCAAAAAATGGAAAAAAAAAAATAAATAAAGTAACACCCTTATATAAAAATATACACCACGCACACGTCAATGCGATCATTGAGTCGCCGACTGTCTGAATGTTCGTCAGTTGATTGCATTGTTATCACCGTTGTTCGAAGTGTGTATAGAGAGAGAGAGAGAGAGAGAGAGAGAGAGAGAGACTATCGTATAGTATTTAGGTGCTAAATATGTGCGGCATTTTGTATCGAGTTTTTGGGCTGGGCAAACAAGAAGCTTCCCAATGAAAGGAACTTGTATAACAACCACAAAATGGGCCGATAATGACAACGAACGGACGGAGGGACGATATCAATGGCTAAGATATCAGACTGAGGGCTCTGGGCATAGAATTGTTCAGGGCTATGGCAAATTGTTATTAATGTGCATAAAAGTAATCATCAGCATGTCATGCCATGTGATAAGACCAAAAGACCATAGCCCGGCGACCACCTTTTTTAAAAATTCTCTTTATTCCTTGCTGATATCGAGCAATTATATTGTCGCCCTGGGTTTACAGATATCTTACGAAAACCCAAGTGAAGTTTCGTTTCGTCAACGAAAATCAAACGCACAGCAGGCGGCATCGAATCGTCATGGGTAAATCGTTTCGTTATAGAATTTACCATGTGGACATGCGTCTTATCATTGACTTTAGCCAACAGTATGTTATTATTTTATGGCACACAACTAAACTGAAAGTGACACTGGAATTGCCTGCGAATTGGAACTGGGATGATAAGGTTCGACAACTCGACAGCTCGACAGTTTGGCCAACGCGTCAACGCTTCCTACCCGTCATCAATATCAACAACATCATCATCATCATCATCATCATCATCATCATCATCATCATCATGGCAGAGGCGGTATAATTCGCTTTATTTGAGATATATACTTGGTATAACAATTTTATGATACATTGTACTCCATATAAACTGATCGTTTTGTACTAAAGGTCGTTCTGCACAATTAACTAGCTCCTCGAATATCAATTTTAACAATTGCTAACAAGTTGTTGTTTAATTGCTTAGCCAGACGTTGTTTCCTCAGCTCTATGCGAAATATCTATACATAAATACAGTGTCTGCCAAAAAGTATTGACAGGGGGGTTAAGCCATCAATCAAAAAGTCTCATGTGCTAACCAAAAGGAAGACAAACACGTGAATGTTCCTACACCTGTTTCCTAAAAGGGGGCAAAATTTCTCATTCACTTCGACTTTTATTGTAGGTATGATAAAAAAAAACTTAATTGCATGATCAACAGCCACCGCCAAGTACATGTATTATTAAGTTTAAAGCATTTAAGCTGCAAAACAAACATTTGTATAATTATAAAGAGAGAGGGAGAGAGAGATAGAGAGTGAGAGGGTTTGTTAAGTGTTTTATAATATTTACATTTACTTGGATATATAATTCTCTTGCTCACTGTATAGACAATAGAACGCATGGGATTTTAAAGCGCGTGCTACCCCTTTTTAGGCTATATGTAATATATATATGTACATATATATAGAGGATATGTAATCTAACTGAAACGACTTTGATTGATGGCTTAAAGACAAGTTAAATGCCGTAACGTTTGCACCTGATTTTTCCTCATGAAATTCAACAAATTTCCCTTCTACATAGACCTAGAATACATAGCTAGTTTAGTTATCTGAAATAAAATAAAAAAACTATAACTAGTTCATTCCTTGTGTTAATTAGACGTAAAACTCATATGCAAATATTGAGATACTGGCACACACTTTATATGTTTGTACATATATATGTACATATATATAGAACATACATACATATAGTAAGTAAATACATTTACATAGATACATTTAGTGTTGGAGGCGTACACTTTCTTCTTCTTTGCTTTTGTTGTTGTAAATTTTATGTTGCTAATGCGACCGCATCGTATCGGCGTCTGGGCAAAGTTTAAACAAAAAAAAAAAAGTAAAAAAATAAAAATAAAATAAATATAAATAAATAAACCAAAACAAAAACAAAGCGAAAATTGAAATATATATTCAGATATATATGTAAGTATATTATATATATCTGAATATATATTTGTACATATATGAAGGAAATAATAACAACAAATAACGGCGACGACAACGGCGGCGGCAGTGACGGTGACAACAACAACAGCAGCAACAGTAACAACAACAACAACAACAGCGGCGACGACGACGACGACGGCGAGGAGGACGGCGACTTCGACTTCTCCGTAACGTTCACTGGCGCGAACTGAACTGAACAATTTTGTGAATTATAGTATTAAACACCAAACACAAGGCACATATATGCACATATACATATACATTTACATTCTATGGACTGCCGCAGCGTCGCGGCGCTCTTCATGTTTATATGTATGTAAATATGTGTGATATTTATTTGAAATACATATATTCAAACATACATATGTATGTATGTATGTGCATTGGCCATACTTTCCCCTCTCTCTCTCTTTCTCTTTCTCTCACTCTTTCACTCTCTTACTCACTCTATCTCTATCACTCCAACCAATACACATACAACACATGTGGCCAAATTAATAGGTGTTAGCCTTAAGACTTTTACATTAATGTTAAGCTAAATACCTTATATGTGGGTACATATATAAATACATATCTAACAAGAAAATCAATTGTTTTAGTTACATAAAATAATACATTATAAAAAATTGTTTGTCTAGATTTCAATCTTCTTACCAAAGACGGATCCTCGAGGGTGAAAATGAGATATATTTTTCCTTCAAATCGCACATGGCAAAGAGGGATTTAGGTTGATGAAATAAAAATGTTACCTCTTGAAGTATGCAACAAGCTGGAAAAGTATTAATTTTTTTAAACAAACATAACTTTTTGTATGCCTTGTAATTTTTTTAAATTGTCTTTAAGCCATTTTTGCTGGGAGGAGGTCTCAAATTTTTGTAATGCTTTAACATACTTAAGGGGGCAAAGCTTTTCCATTACAGATTTCTCTTCCTAAATACTCCTTAGCCCCTAACAAAATTATAAGCTAGTTCCCCCACTGTTCCTTATAGCAAGGTCAATTTTGCAAAGAATATTATTTTATAAACATAGACAATATTGTTTATTTGCACATTTTTAAAAACAGAATAGAATAAAACGTTTTTCAAGTTAGTTTTCGGTTTTTACAATTTGGGGTTTGGAAATTAACTAATCGACTAATTGTTCTAATCTGGGAACCTGGGAATGTTTAGTAAGTAAAAGTCTCGACGAAGCCTATATACATATTTTCTTTAGTTCCTAGACTTTCCTGAATTAGTCCTTGTTCGAAAATCTATCCCCTATGACGCCTACCCATTTAAAGTCATTAGGCTAGCAATTTCCTGTCTAAGTGCGGTTTTCCTGTACCAGGAGTTTCAACGATTATATTGTCATTAATATTTTTCCTCTATCTAAACACTTTAATGAAGGTATATAATTTAATGTTCATTTTATTCTCTTTCTAGGAGACGAAACGTTTTAGAGACAAATTTATTATTTAAAACTTAAAGAATAAATTTCTTAATAATAGAACTTACTTGGCAAAGTCTTATTAATTTGGCCCCATGTGTATATTTGTATATTTGTCTATGTTAACGTAATATATATACACATATATACGGTATTTGTTGATAAGAATTGGTTACCTTCATATTTGAGTTTTGTTGTATATCGCTGATCTGATTATCAGCATACATATATAACACATATACATATGTATATACATATATATAGTTTGTTTGCATGTGTTTCACAGTAAATGCGAATGGAAAGCTAAAATACAAATACTCATAAATACATTAGAATACGGAAAGTTGATTAGAATTTGATTTGGTCATCTGCCTGATGATGGCGGCACAGTGGCATTAAATGCATTCATTTCCCACTTCCACTTCCTTGTAGGCATAATAATGAGGGGACCCCCAAAAGTAAACAGATGCAAACGCTTCGAATAAATTAAGTAATCGAAAGTAGATACTGTTAGATGAAGGTTACCTAAAATCTACATAATATAGATTTATTGCAATTCTTGAGTAAGAAGTTACATACTTCAAAATGTCAAGAGTTAGTAGAGAAATTTTGTCAGATATGTAATTCCTGCAAAATCTTGTGAAATCATCTTTTCTCTTTTGTTGAAAATAAAACGTGAGATTTCTAAGATTTGCTGATGAAATATTCATACAATACAATTTATCTATATGTATATATATAAGTCAATACTTTCAGCAGGGTATGACCAGACTCGACTAGAATATACTATAAACATTGGAAGATTCGTTGTGTCGACATTTCCGCGACACAAATGTCGCCTGTTTCGCCTTATCGCCCAAAAAGTTGGCTTAATCCTTAGACATTGACAAGCTGTCCGAAAAGGGTCAGACCAAGTTAAACTATCGTTATGCCGGAAAATATTTCTATGACGCATTAAAACTTCTTGGTACGCAAACGTTCAAGAAACAAGAAGATACCGCTGGAGAGGGGTGAGTGGGAGGGAGGGAATTAAAAAAGAGTTGGCATTTAGTGGAAATTTTTCGTGTTCATTGTCCATTAAAGTTTATATAATAATTTTTGCGATAATGATAATGACGAATATCATAATAACAGAGATTAAGTTATTTTGTGTTCAGTCATTCGCAAATGAAATTTTTGAATCCAATTAAATTCTAATTCATTTTAATTCTCTTGTCATTTCGATTTCTATTTGTATTTGTATTAGTTTTAAAAATATTCAAAAATGTATATAATAAAATGTGTATGTTTTCTTTTTTAGCAAGACCTTTAGTCGCCTAAAACCTAGATTATGTCGTAAGTAGTACGTACTTATAATTGTTGTTTGCGAACAATAATTTGTTGATAAGCAATCAATTTAATGTGCTAATTGGATTTTGGGCAACGGTGCAAAGATCAAAAGAAAGTGGGTGTGTCCAGTAATCGAGCAATTGAGGAGAACAAATACGATATGACGATAATATTGTAATAAATATTATTATCAACAAATAGTCCGAAGTATACAAAAATTTTTTGTACTTTGTTTTAAGTGATCAAAATATGATTTTGATCAGTGAAATTCTTATTATAATCTCCCTACCATGTGGCTTATTTTATTATAAATATATTTATCAAATTGATAAGTTTTTTAAATGTAATTTTTAAGTCTTATGGGTTTTAATTAAAATGTTAATTTATCGTTTTTTTTTATGGTCAGAACTTTATTCTCTAAGAGATATTTATTAAACCTTTTGGGTCTTTCAGGATAACTGGGACGGAAAACAGTCCTAATACTTTATTATCCTGTCGCCTATATATAGGTGTATATATGTAGATATATACTGTTAGTCCGCTAGGATGAATCATATAATATTTGCCTTAGCCATTGCCTTTAGCTTGGCGTAGTTAAGAAATAAATTTTAAAAAGTGTTGCCTACTTTTAGGCTTGCATCATTTTTCTTTGAATAAATGAAACATTCTGAGTTCTTGCATGTAGTTGCAGTTAAGTGTTAAATATAGAATGTTTTAATTAGAGAAAAATACTGCAAATAAAACTAAAAATAAAAAGCTGTGTCTATCAGATAAAAGAGCTTAAGTCCTAGAAAAAGATGAAAAAGGCGCCTAATGGGATGCATGAGATCGTTTAAACAACGTAACACACTTTCAGAGGATATTTCACCTCCCCATTCGTCTTTAACGCTACGTAATATTTTACCTGATCCCATTTCCTGCCTATGTTGCCAAATAGAGGACCACATATATGCCCAATTTCTTGAATTTCAAAATTATATTACTGATTTCAAGGAAGTTACTATAGAATAAGTTGCACACTGTTTGACACCATTTCCCTACTGTAATGCAGGGTAACGATTCACAGGACTCCTCATCTTCCTTCAAAATATTGTCCATGGAAAAGTAAAGCAAAAAAATCTACATGCCCCGGGTGAGGCTCGAACTCACGACCTTAAGATTATGAGACTTACGCGCTGCCAACTGCGCCACCGAGGCCTTGTGCCAAAAGGCATCAACCAAACAAATTCAATTCACAAATTTCTGTTCTAAACTTTCCAGCCAGGGTCTTCTTCAAAAAACAAAAAAACAAAAAATATATTAAATTAAATCATTAAAAATATTTACATAAATGAGTAAGAAAAATATATTTCAAATATCACAAATGGTTTAATAAAGAAATGCCGACACTCGATTGTTTTTTTTCTGTTTTTTTTTTGACATTAAATTGCAAATTGTCAGTTTAATTAACAATGAATGACACATGGCCATTTGCTAAAAATTAGTAAAATAAAAAAATATATTCTATGAATAATTTTATGTGGCCTTTAAAAGCAATAGAAAACTTAACCAAAAACTTAACAAAAAAAAACTTTACAATACTTTTCTTATTCTAATAGAGGTTCTTTTGCCCTTCCCTAGTGTCAAATCTATATAAATCGAATTTATATGCATTTTCTTATCAAAATTCGAAAACCCTGATTTAATGCCTTAGAAGAGAAAAAAAAGCGCACGTGCATTTCACGATCTAAATGGATTATCAATATAAAAAATCAAACAAAAATAGAATATAATTTTATATATATATAGGGTCGTAAGATTACCAATATTCTAATCAGAATCAGACACCTGATAGTAAGAATTTTGCATTGATTGGTATTACCTTTTACATATGTCTATATATGTATGTATGTATATGTAAGTGAATAGCAATTAAAGAGCGTTCATTGGCTTAGTTTAGATTTCTATAATGTCAAATGTTAAATATTATAATTTTGAAAATTTTCGCCCGAATTAAAGTCAACGAAAAGTCAATAAAATTTTAATACAAACAAACAAATTAAGTTGAGTTCAATGCACTTGAAATAATAAATTGAAATTTCGTTATTGAGGAATATTTACGACTCAAATCGTTAGTTAAAAGAACGATTCCACAAAAATTCAAAACCAGATATCGATTACTTATTAAAACCTGAAATTTTTATCTGTTTAGAAGACCTCTGAAAATAAACGTATACGTAATATTAATAGAGTTTGTAGCGAAATTTATAATAATAAATATATTTTCAACAGTTTAAGGGTATGAAAAGGATACATACATACCTAAAACAGGACTCTTAGCTCTTAAATCAATGCAGGTAGACAATCGTGTCTTTCTCTCTTTCCCCTTACCACCTTTTGATTCATCAATCCTTTGTATTACAATAAGACTCTTCATTTTGATGCATAAAATGACATCATCTTATCATTATGACAGACACGTTGTGTTATTTGTTATTTTAATTTCCTTTTTTCAATCACAGTCCATCTATCCATTGACAGACTCGCTTATATAAATACATATATGAAGCAACGATAATAACTATCTACCATAATATTTATGATTAACAACAAAAAACGAAAACTGACAGATACGAAATAACTTATGTATCTATGTGCATTCAGTTTGTCAGTCAATTGACTAAGTCAACTTTGAAAATTGAACATAAAGCATCAACCAATGGAATATTTCATGTTTTATATATGTATATGGTATAATCTCTCTGTTACTCCCTATAAGGAATAAGCTCACGAATTCGCAATTGCATAGAGGAAATCCTACGAAAAATGACACTAGTTCAACAATAGTTAGTTCCTGTAATTAACTAGTTCCAAAATCAACAGTTTCCATGCACCAGGAGAAGGACTTACCCAATTTTTAATTCGAATGCATCAAAAAAATCCCAACTAATACAAATTGTAAGTTAAAACTATACTAAACGAAAATCGTAAATTCTAAATCAATTCTAAGTCAATTCTAATACTAAAAATAAACAAAATTTGGTTATTTTGCGTTAACCGTTATATTGCTAATTTGTATGTACAAGTATGTATATTCCGCATGATGATCGTTATGACAAAATTTTAGTTACGTAGGCAAAGACTGATGAGGGCATAAAGTGCCCCATAACTCAAACGATAAAGACAGTGACAAAACACTCATTGGACGTAACCACCAACCACCAAGCACCACCCAGATGACAGTGACGCCACTCTCAACGCCTCCTTCAAATTGTCAATTCCTCAAAAAGGCGAAAAGGCAAAAACAAAAGCAAATATCTACAAATACATAAGAGTATATAGCACATATGTATGTCAAATGGTTGAGTGGTGAGGAAGGGGTTGGGGGGGGGGTATTCTATTCGCTAACCATATGCCGTCACTAACTCAGCAACAAGTAGAACCAACAACAACAATAACAATGGGAAGCAAACAGGAACAGAGACATAACAGAGCAAAACGACATATTTAACCAATGTGTGTAGACATATGTACATATAAATGTACATATATGTGTATATATCTCTGGGGTATACAGGGGTGGATTTCAAACATTTAAGGAGACCTTTTTTTAAATGACAAGACTTGAAAAAAGCAAACAACTGTAGAATTGTAATGGCTAAAAGTAGACACCTTAACTAGTTGAGAATTACAAAGTTTAAGGCACCTGCGATCTCAGGAGATCCAGCCCTGTGAATGCGTACCATACTCATACATAAATCGAATCAACTAGACTTTTGCGTGCGTTTATCCATTATTGATTCTTTTGAATGCGACACGCCCCTGTGATGGGGATGATAATGGGTTTTCCTTTTTTGGAGGTTGGGGTGGGGGGTTAAGGCCATACCGCCAAATACTTTTCCCACTCCCCCCACCGCCCTTTGCCTGACAGTTTGTGAGTCAGTTTGTCTAGTAGCAAAATTTGTTTTAAGGGTTTGTTTACACTCAGTTTAAGATAGTTATTGGATCTAAAAGATCCAAGCCAAATGTATTCCTTAACCATTTAACATCTGTTCAAATCTCTCGTATGTGTGTATGTATGTATATGAAAACAAAGAACTCTCCGCTTTGGTAATTGTTTCTCGCTGTCTCTCTCTCTCTCTCTCAACTCAATTGAGCAACAAGTTAACACATACTCACAAAAGAGAGGAGAGCTGAGAGAGAGAGAACGAAATGGGCAGCATTTGCGCAACTGCAACCGAACCTAAGGCTAAGGCCAAATAGAACAATGCAAAGAAGACCAACGCAGTAATTGGTGGAGCAAGTGGGAGGGGGAAGGAGAAGAGGGGGCTAGATGACATTGCAACATGCAGACAAAGAATGAACAAAAACAAAGGAGCGAAGCACATTGTATTTCTGGGATTCGGACATTTGGCAAGAGACGCCAGAGAGAAGAAAGGAACATGACTCTCTCTAAATCTCTCACCCTCTAACTCTCTTCGTAAGCAATGTTAGAATGTGATCTTCAAGAGCCTCCAGACTGGAGCTCTCTAATGCTCACAACTTTCGCTCTCCCGTCTACTCTCTGCCGTGCGCTGTCTCTCTCTCTCTCACACACGCACACAAGGTTTGCTAAGGGACGCTAGCAGCGCTGCTATCGCAGACGCAGTCACACTCAAGCCAAAGCCAGCCAGCCAGCCAGCCAGCCAGACCAGACCAGGCCAGGCCGGCCAGTTAGTATCGATTGAACAGTCGCGCATAGCTCATCGAACTGAAAACAACAAACAAACGAAATAAACCAAAAGGCGATGAAATAAATACTAAAAAAAGACAAAAAAAAATATAGAAAATACAACCGCTGTTGCCGCCCCCAAACCAACATAGGCCGACCATCACCACCATCCCCCTCCCCAATATCCCCCTTCTCTGGACTTTGTAATAAATAGCGCTGCGCGAAGCGACCACGCTAGCAAACGGCAAGAAAACGTTGAGAACAACAGACTGGCCAGACAGAGACAGAGAGAGTGTGAGAGAGAGAGAGAACGAGAAAGATTCATTCTTTGGGGGAGAACGGAGAAGAATTGAATAGGCCAACACAACAAAAAAACATCATTTGGCAATCGAAACGAATAATCCCCCCCAACCGAAAAACAGCTGGAAAATATTTCTACCAACCAAAGAAGAAAAACCAACACAAACTGGGCCGGGTCGAAATGAAAAATTTCGGTTGTTGTTTTCCTTTAGACTAGACTAGTCTAGTTTCCGTTAACTTGGTCTTGGTCTTTGCACAAAATTTGATCTGAAAGATTTTTTTTCCTTTTTTTTTTCGTCGTCGATCTACATGAGAGAGAAAACAAAAGTTACATATTTACCAATCGACTAGAAAATATTAAAAAAAAAAAAAATGAATGCAGAGCTGCGATAAGACAAAGAGTCAACAAATTCTAAAAAAGACAGTATATAAAATAAAATTAAAACGAAAATCAAGTGCAATTTAAACAAACAAACAACAAAAAAACAAAAGCAATTCGATAATAAAAACAAAAAGCAATAATATAATCTATATATATATTAAACCCAAATAACCGGAGAAAACTGCTCAAAAAATAATAGGCAAAAAAATAAAATATATATATATATATATATAAAAATACCCAGTTGACATAACAAGTGAAATTAAATATATATACCAAATCCACTAAAAAAACAAAAAACGACAAAAAAAAAAAAATAAAGCAGAGAGAAAAGAAAAAACGCAAAACCTTGGCACTTGAAAAGAAACAAGGCAAAAAACAAGGTGTCCCACGTGTAGAATTTGTTATTTCACTTTTTTTTTTATGTTCAAGTTTTAGTTGTTGTGCAAAAAAAAAATAAAAATAAGAACGACAAAGTAAAAACAGCAAAACAAAACAAGAAAACAAATTCAGAATTTAACAAAGGAAACGCAGTCGATATATATATATATGTATATGCTCATATCTTGCTAAATATATATATGTATATATAGTCAACCAAAAAAAATAAAAATAAAAAAGAACATAAAAGAAACAAAATTAAGGAAAACGTAAAAAGAGAAACAGAGAAAGACATAGTGTAAAAGAAAGAGATAGAGAGAGAAGGAGGATAAGAAGAACACCCACAATAACAACAACAACAACACAAACTAGACACCAAATAGAAGAAAACTACAAAATGACTACAAAACAACCCAGAAAAGTTGCCCCCGATGGCGGTTGGGGTTGGGTTGCCTGCTTCGGTGTAAGCCTGGTCAATGTAAGTGTCATAAAGCAATCCCCCCCCCCACACCCACCACTATACCACCTCCTCACTATAAATACCAACCACAATTATTAATGAAATATTTCTTGTACATTCCAAAAGAGATTGAGAGAGAGAGAAAATGTTGAATTTGTATGTTTATGTATTTTTATACGAAATTTCAATGAATTTCTACTTAGGATAGGTTAGTTCCTCTCTCAGTCAGAGCTAGTAGTAGTTAGTTATATGGCCACACACACATACATACATACATATATAGGATAGGCAAAAGGAGAGCCGCCGGACGGCAAAGCATTTAGCCGGAGCCTCTTCCTCCTCCTCTTCACATTGCCCCCCTACTACGCTGTGCCGGGAGGGGAGCTCATCATAAAGTTCTTTTTTGTGTTTTTTTTTTCTATACGATAAGGTTAAATGTGTATTAGATTTGTTGAGTAAGTAGTAAATAAATAATATCGTACATGTGAATAGGTCTCTAATTTTATGTTTATATACAAAATAATATTTATGTATATGTATGTGTGTGTGTGTGTACATGAAGTATTAGCAATTTGTGTGTTTCTCGTTTCGTTGCCTGCTCAAAATAAATGGAAAATAAATATTCTATGGCCAGTTTTTTGGTCAAGTTCAGCGAACTGTATAAAGAATTTTGAGATTTTTAGCCATATATAAATACATGCTTAGTTTAGTTAGTAGTTAAACTTAGAGTAGTAGTATACATATTACAAGATTATTTTGTATTTTTTTTTTTTTGGACAAATGCCAAATTGCCACACACACATGCATACATAGACAGCAAATGCATTGACCTTCTTCTCTCCCTCTCTCTCTCTCTCTCTCTCTATGCAACGAGAGAACCTTAGTTTACTTTACTTGGCTCTACAAATTCAGTATATATATGTATACATATATTTATGGCAGACTATTCACAAAAGAAGGAAACTCAATTGTAAAGTGAAGTGGAGTAGAGTGGATCGTTCTCGTTCATGATTTGATCTGGATGTGATCTCGAGGCCATTTTTCTTTTGGTCACGCACATGATGCGTGATCACTTGAACTGAGTTTCCACAGTGTTCACTCTCTTGATGGGTTTTTGTGATACATTTCATTAAACACACAAACACACAAACACACACACACACACACAATGTTTTTGGTGAATTTATCTTACCTGACGACAACAGCAACACATGACAGATTAATTGTGTGTGTGTGTGTGTGTAAGTGTAAGTGTATCTGTGTGTATATATCAATCAATTGATCTTTTTTATAAAGGGAAAACTCTCTCAGGGCTATCCCTACAATCAATATTTCGAGAAGGTTTACCAGACACTTGTTGGCCACATTCCAGCTACATGTTTGCAAACTCTTTTAGGTGTTTATATATATACATATATACTTTTATTTATCTACAAAAAAATATATTCGAACTTTTAAAAATATTCTCTTTTGGCATGTCATCTTTAATGAATTAAATACATTTTTTAACAGAAATACTTATAATTAAATTATTATTATGTCCAGGATGATTTGGGGTTAACCGCCTAAAATAGTCCACTTTTTTAAGAGCTTCTATTAGACTTGGGACTTACTTATTTTACTTCATCATTTTGTTAGGAATCTTTGAGAATCAGTTTATTGATCGACCTTAGGCTCACACCTATTTATTTGTCCATGAGTGTATATACAGCAAATAAATCTTTTAAGACAAATACTTACATCATTCAATTAGACTGCAGTAAAAAACTATCTATAATTATTATATATTTAAAGTACAGTGCAACATGACTATAGGCATTTGGCAATTAGAGTTTTCACTGTATATCCTTACAAGAGGCATATAGTTGAAATTTCAATTGAAATTTTTTGATGCAAATTCAGTTTGAGATTTGCCTGCACTGCAGAGATAACGATTCTAAATTTTTTTTTTAATATATATTGAAGATATTAAAATCTCTATATATTTATTTGATTCAAGTGCACTTGTATAAGGCCTCGGTGGCGCAGTTGGCAGCGCGTAAGTCTCATAATCTTAAGGTCGTGAGTTCGAGCCTCACCCGGGGCATGTAGATTTTTTTTATTTCCCCAAAGTGAAAAAGGGTATCCCTTAGTCGTCGGCACACACACACACACACACACACCTTAAAGAAGTAAATCGCAGGCGAAACGGCCTACTTTGGACTTAATTTGTAAATCATTTTTATTTACTTTTAAATATGCAAATAAATGTGCATTTAGCTAGAAAAATTATAGAGAGATATGTAGATAGATAATGGTGACACACAGAGATCGTGTAGAACACAAATTGTTCGAATAAAAATGCTACTAAATTATTTACTATGCCTTAAAGTTAGTTTCTTTGTGTATTTTTAGATTCTTATTTATCCATTTATATGGCTAATAAGAAGAGCAAAAGTGACCACAAACATGTGTTGGACATATTTCACAGAAACGTTAAGACTTTTCCATATGACTAATTCTGTTCTGTGTGGGATTTGAAACCAATTTTCAAGTGGATTCAAGTAAAAACAAATGTCTAAATATATATATATCTAAACAGCTAAAAATGTAACAGCTTTTTTTGCTGGTTTTAATTTTTTATTGCAAGATGTTTTCGCTTTCAAATTATTGACTTGAAATAGGAAGCCAAAGAACACACACACACACACACACACACACACACACACACACACACACACACACACACACACATACACACACAGAAATGAAGTCTAATCAATTGATTTAAGAATTGCATTATTATTTTTATTATTGTTGTTAGCCAGAACATAAATACAAATGAATTTATGTATGGGGCTAAGATAAGATTTGTTTTCCTTAGTTTCTTTTTTTTATTTGGTTCGTCAGTTACAACCAACCAAAAGTCATACTAAAAAAACGACTAAACCACAACAAAAAAAAAAAAAAAAAAAAAAACATTTGAAATCTCAAGCATTTCATCGACACTTTTAATATGCCCGAAATGAAAATTTAGAATGGCTGTAAAATTTAATTGATGTTAAGGTTGCCTGACAAATAAGTATGATTTATAATTTTTTAAAATGTGCAAAATAAAATCATGCACTATCATTAAATAATGATGAATGTTTAAAACACCAAAACAAACCCAAATGAATTCCTACTATATGTCTATACATATGTATAGGTATATATACTTACGGTTTAGTTGGTGATATGCCAATCAGTCGATTATATGATCGTTTTGGGAGAAACTCAATACATTTTCCCAGTTTAAGTTGTTTGTTTGTGTGTGTGTGTTGGATTCGTTATCTTTGCAACACTTCTAATCGCTTTTAAATCATTTACGAGGCAAATTAGCACTTGAACCTTAACACATTAAAAGCATTTTTGCACATTATTAAACAATAGAAAATAAGGTTGAAAAACAAACTCCAATACATACATACTACTTGTGATTACGATTTAAGGCCATACATAATCTAAGCCCTGTAGAGAACCTAAAAAGAACTTTTGTTAATGAATAACAAGACATTAGTTCTATTAAAACAATGAAATTAGGAAAATGTTTTTAGGGTCTGACATATTTCTGATTCTTGTAAATAATTTCAGTTTGGTTTAAAAGATTAACGACTCTGGGTTCTTTCCCTTCATATTTGTTAGGCAAGTTTAGTAACTTGACAAGAAAATCCCCATAAAAAACACAGCTTTTGTTTCCACATCATTAATTTCCATCAGAAATTGTCAGTCTTTATATACATATGTAATTCAATAAATATTGTTTAACTTATTGGTATTCTTCTTTGAAACTTTTAATATATATTGCCAAGCGAAGTAAGTAGTACTTAAGTACTTACTAAAGAAACCAGTAATGTATCCTGGCAACGTGACTAACGACTAACTAACGATTTCTCTTTCAAAATGCTTAATTTTTCCTACCAAAATTATAGGTAAAAACCTAAACCATTTTGAGGAAAATAGTTCTTGGATATCTAAATTTAACTACTTTTACAGTTAAAGAAAATTAATCAAAGATATTTCCCTCATTAGGCGCCCCAAGGATCTGTCACAGATCCTGATCACGTCTCATTAAGCTTAAACTTGGCTTATTCTGTTGTTTTTCTGAAAGAGAGAGATTCATTATAAATGAATAATCTCCACTCCCAAGATGTTTCTCCTGTTTTCTGAAGGACACTAAGGGAAGAGGATTGGGTAGGATTCTGAAAAAGCTGAAATATTCTCGTTTCTTGCCCTTTTGCATCCAACTAATTTATAATTCTATTTTCTGATTTTCATTTTATATTTTACATCTCATCGCTTTGCTTTAGTATTTGCTTTTATAATTGATTCGAATGGGTACTTTGGGTCTAGACAAGACTAAAGAATTTATATTTTTTATTTGCCTTGTCTTCTGTTTTTTTAATTTTTTTTTTATCTAATGAACGGCAATATTTTATTTGATGTCTTCCATATATATGCAAGTGTGTGTGTGTGTATGTGCATGGGGAACAGAGAATAGTCTGAACACTTTGATTGGACTTTGATCAGCTTCTGTTTCGATTCTCGTTCACATTCGGTTATTGATTTTGTTGGAACTGTCGTCGAGTCGGCCGAGTTGACTATGGCGAGATGTGATCAAAAACTAGCTTCATAATGTGTTTAGAATATGGAGAAAATATCTAAATGAACACACCTCGCTTTTACATAGACATCTCTCTCTCTCTCTCTCTCTCTCTCTGTGTGTGTGTGTGTGTGTCTATATAATACTAAAACTCAGTGAACTGATGTAGTCTGTCTGTTGTTTGATATTTGAGTTTATTAGTTTCTATTTGAAGAATTGTCATTTCACCTTCCTTGACGTTGTGCCAATTTGGCCTGGCATGGCTAGACAAGGCGCACACAAATCACACACACGCACACACACAAGCACATATGGGGAAATGAAATAAAATTAAATGCGCCTTCATTGATTTTACTGTTTTGTTCTTATCATTATCAATTCGCCGGTCAGTAGAGGTGCGATTAACACTTTGCCGCAATGTCTAGAGTCAAGACTTTAGATTGTCAAAAAAAACAAAAAAAAGTCATGGCTAGGAAGGCAGGGCTTAAGATAAACACCTGTTCACCCATTTAACCACTTACCCATGTATGTTTTTTTCAATCATAGATCAGCAATTAAGAGAGAGACAATTAGAGATATAGCCAACGAGAGTGGAAGAAAGAGAGACAGAGAGAGAGAGTGACTAAGAGAGGGAGCTAATTATTTAGCACATTGTCTTTTAATAAAAGATTTTGATTAGACGACCGACGACCATCTCGGGCATTGATGATGTCCAGAATCTATACCATGTAAGGCGGGCGTGAAAAATCTTCAGCACAAGGGGGTGATTGAGGGGGGGCACCATGAGTGGGGCCTCGGCGTATGGGTGACATTCAGACATCGCATGCTCGGGGCGACAAACGAAAAAAATAAAACAAAAAAACATATCCGGCAACGCTGCTGTTGCTGCTGCTATTAAATGAAACAATTGTTTAGCAAATTCATAAAATAGAAATCATCCTACACACACACACACACACACACACACACATGGGTATTTCAAGTGGTTCAAGTGACGTCGAATTGACCAAAGTTAAGATAAGTAAACAGGGAAATAATAACATTTCTATTGAGAACATAAGGTCTGTATCGAAATGTTGGAATTTTGCACACTCAAATCCAGCAAAAATTCTCAATTTTCACTTCCTGTCATAAATTTTTTGTTATTTGTTACTTGGCGCCTCTTGGTAACACCTTTTTAACAATTTTTCATTTAATTAATGACGTCATTTGCTACTCACATTATCATCGTTTTCACAGATAATTGGCAAATGAAGTGTCAAAAAAAAAAAAAAGAAAATTAACTACTCTTGAACGAAACAGTGTCAGACAACTAAAAGATACTTTAGATTATTAATAAACATATACACACACATATGTACATACATATGTATATGTATTCCCGATCAGGGTCATGAGTTTAGAGTGAGTTATTTACTGAAAGTTGTGGAAAGAAACCCATACTTTGGTATATAGGTATATATGTAGGTTCTTGATCAGATCAGATCAAAGACTTAAAGATGAGACGATTGATATAGAATAAAGCATCACAATAATAATATACATATATTTGAAATGAGATCTATTTTTTATTGAAAACGTTTTCAGAACGCATTGAAGTCGTGTTTTTTGCACAAATTACTAAGATATTGAAGATTAAAACTCAAATTCATAAATTGAACCATCAGTAAATGGTTTTTAATATTAGCTGAAAAAATATAAAATAGGAAGAACTTGTTGCTATTCGACACGAGTTTCATTATCGTGCGTATCGCCTTAAAATTGTTTATAAAAGGTTTTTAGAGTCCCCATCCATCTCTCTGATCAGTAGCAAATGGTGTGATTTGCAACAAGAATCTAACAATAATAATGACAGCAGTAGCAACAACAACAACAACAACAATACCCAATAATTTTCGTAAATAGAAATGCTTTTAACGTTCTTTCGATATATTGATTTTAAATTGGCGCTAATGTAAAACGCACGCGCCAGACACCACGACTATAACTAGTCAATCGGCAAGCATACAAAACAATATATATGTATGTATGTATATAGCCGACATATGGATAAAAATATATACATATATACTGAATATACATGTCCATCTATTCCAGTTAAATGTAAATCCAAGCACGTGTCCCAACGAGCAATAAGGTCTGACATTTCTAAACAAATTCAAAAGCAAAATAATTGAGAAAAATTATAAAGTGAAATAGAAAAAAATTCGAAATGGAAATGCATATGCACATGCATCTACAAACGATATATATATGTATGTATGTATGTATATACGATATAGTACATATGTAAATGTAGACTAATAATAATTGCATAATCTTTGAAATTTTTACTATATTAAATGGAAATTTGTTTCGGAGGATATTCAACTTGCGTGATTTAATTTCAAAACAATTAGATAAAAAGCTTAGATAAATGAATTGTAAATTTTGCTAATGAAGCTTATTTAGATTATATATAGTGTAATATATTCGGCTAGGGAAATAAGGAAAAAATTGTTAACCAAGAACAATGTAAAGAAAAAGTTCTTAGACAAAAACAAAAAATAGGGGAAAATACTTACCTAAGAACCAAATATTACCTCCTAACTGCTGATAATAGTCCCATAAACTATACTTATATTAGATTCGCCACTGCATATAGTGTTATATATACATATACTATGTAGTATGTATATAGGATATTTCTGTGAAAAATTTCAAGTTCCGCCTATGAAAGTCAATATAATTGAATGAACAATTATACATATATGTATGCCCTTTTTTTTGGTTAGTCGAATAGGGTATAACAATTCCGATTTCCTCTTTAATTATCACACCATTAAAATCAGTTTCTTTCGAAAAAATGCCCTTGCATATAAACCAAAATCACAAAACTTAATTGGGATCTGGAAAAAAAAAATAGAAATGATAAAGCATAATACAGAAATGTTTATTCTTTAAAAGTTTAAGAAATTTAATGATATTGATTAAAGATATAAAAAAGAAGAAAAAGGAAGTAAATGCAAGTAATTATAGCAAGTATATGATTTAAACAAGAATATTTAATTAATTTAAAGAGTTTTCAAGAGAAATTGTTTTTTTTTATGCCTTTTGGGCTTAGGGGGTATCGAAAGATCGAATTGTCTTTCAATTTTCTTGCAACTGCCACAGTAAATGCAAGTTTAAATCAATGTCAAGAGTCGATGTACACTCGCACACACACACACACACACAGAGGCACAGTTTAAATGTGTGTGTGTGACAACCAACATTGACAATGACCAACAAGGCCTACAACTTGGTGGATTGGAGGAGGAGTGGGGAAGAGCAAGTTGTATACATACGTATAACTAAATCAGGTTTTGTTTTGTTGTAACCACATGCTTTTTGTATATGTATCTAAAACATACACACACACACACACACAATTGTATGCTAAAAGAGCATCAGCTGATGTGTGGAGATCACGTGACTTTTGTTGCAAGTTATTGGCTCTCTTATTTTGGTCTTTGTCTCTGGCCACATGCAGAGCATCTCATGGGACTGGTTTGCTTGATTTCGCTGGGAACCCGTAATTATGTATTGGCAACAACAATAACAACAAACAGCTGGGTGGGTATCTTTTGGATAAATCACATGATTGTGATCATGCGCAAGGCGAATGCGAGTGAGAGTGCCTCCAATCCCGATGACGATGACGATCCCCATTCCCAGTTCCCCTCCTCTTTCACATCCCCGTCAACCGATAACCGATTGCCCCCAAAATGGAACCCTCACCCCGTACCCCACTCTACCATACTTTGGTTCAATTGAGTTCGAGTTACGTTCAGTTTTCTTTTTTTGTTTTGTTTCTTCTGTTTAATAGCAATGTATGTAGATACATTTTGTTTGCTTTTTTTTTAATTGATTTGTTTGGCAGGCAGGAGAGTGAAATGTACTTCACAGTTAATTGCTTCAATTATTGGGCCCAGTAGCAACAACAGCAACAATAATGACAGTGAAAAGAGAGCAAAACAAAATAAAATACAAAATTAAAATGAAATAAATACGCATTGTTTAATTAACGCAAATTAATACAAAACAAAAAAAATATCAAAATAAATATATTGACACAATGTACCCAAGAAGGAGACATTTATATGGCACAATTACCCCAAAAAGTTTATTTATATGTATATACAAACAAATATAACACATGTATATATACAAATTACTATAACACAATTTGTTATACTTATGTATGTACAATACATATAAAATTTGAATCATAAACAAATGCAACAAAATTTCAATAAACATCAACGACGTGGCTAAGATTCCAATTGCGGGGGAGAAAGATTGAAATTTAATACATCATAATTAGAATTCCTAAAAAGGAAAGCCAAAAAGACCTTCATCTTAGAAAAAAATGAATTTAATAAATTATTTGAAAAAAATTTAAAGAAATTTAATTTTTAATTGTATAAATTTATAAGAAAGGTATAAAGTAAAATGCTCTAGAGAAACAGCTGCCGTCTTTGGTCCTCTTGGTCTAGCAATTAAAGCAAACTTCCTTATTTTTTTTCTTCCAAAACCAAAAGCCATTCGATTTGAAAAATTTATAAGATTCAAATTTATATATTTGCCTTTTATTTCTAATATCTTTCAAAATCAATAAACCCTTTCAGCACTAGAATTGCAACATTTAGTTATTACTTTGTTTATACCCATTTTCAGACGGTCCTAAAAGTGTTTAAAAGTTGTCTTCTTTTTAAAAGCAATTTAAAAACTTGAAAAGTTGTTTCTGGAAATTTTTTTTTGTTAAGAAAAAATATTCTTTACATATGAAAAAAAGCCAAATACAAATCTTAACAGACCTTTAGATAGTTTTTTACCCATAAAGATGCTTAGTTTCTGTAATAAAGTGACTTTATCATTTTGATAAATAGTGAAAAAAAGAAAAATGGAATGTAAATTGTAAATTCAAGAAATTCAACTTAAAAAAACTACAGTTAACCCAATAAATTAAGTAAATGTTATCATTCATCGTTAGTTTGGAAAAATTCTTACGAATATCCGCTGACAAAAATATATGACAGAACTTGGTTCGAGTTTTTTATATATCTTCTTTAGAACTCAAAGAATGCTATAGACAAACCAATATTCAGAGGATCATAGAGTAAACATTTTAGAGCTGCAACTGTCTTTAGTCTAAGATAAAACTAAAAGTTCTTCCCCCTTGAAATTGCATGAGCAATTACGTTTAGCTATTTGACAGTTTCTCTCTGAGAAGTTTCGATAACATGAACACGCAGTAACACACCCACACACACACACTTACAAAGAAACCTACATACATGAGAGAGTCTTAAATAAGGATATAAAATACAATGTTGAAGGCATTAAAAATGCCACGCAAAAGTTAATGGAAAATCAATAGGCAACAAAAGTTGTTTGAGAATAAGAAAAGAAAAAGAAAAAAAAAAATATGCGCTTCTGACAATGAACTTCATTTCATTTTTGATTTACGACCATCATCGTTGGCGTTGACCGTCATGACGTTCCATTCCATTCCTTTGCTTCACTTTACTTTCTTTTTTTCCCTTCCTTATACTTCGTGACAATTCACTGACAACGTCATCAATTCATTCATTATCATATTCCGCGTGCTGACGGCCAAGCGTCATTGTATTAAAATCGATAAGGCCATCGGTTAACTACATTAGAAATTCCATGATAAATAATTTAGACCGCACACACACACACACACACACACACACACACACACAACTAGGAAAAACATGTATAGATGACTTAAAAAATTAATTTAGTTAAGACTACTTCTGAAATATTTTGATCAAAACAAGCAACAAACAAAAGAACAACAACAACAACTATAAAAATCCCATAGAAATACTTATCGGATATACTTAGGTATATATATGTACATATGTAGGTATATATTGAAAGTTCCCGAGCCCAACGCGTGCTCCATTCTTATCAAAAAGCATTTACAGCGACAATTATAATGAATTGATCATTGATATGATATAAAAGATTTGCCAAAAAAAAAAAAAAAACACAAAAACAAACAAAAAACAACCAAACAAACAATAATCTATAGCCACATAAAGAATTTAATTGGGTCTAGGGCAAAATACGTATACGAAAAAATATATACCAGTAATATATTTCAAAGTTTTTGAATACTTTCAAATGATTTTTCGTTTATTAATGTTCGGACTTGGCTTTCTTCTAAGTTTAAGTTATGAGAGCGTTATGAGTTATTATTTAAGACGACATTTTATACAACTTTTGATCATAAAAATAACTTTTTGAAAACATTTCTCTTTCTGATTAAAATAGTCATAAGTAAACTTATTTTCTGATAAATAAAAATTTTGTTGGTAGAAAATGGCATTCTAGGCACGTCTTCTTCTGATGAGTTGAATTGATCCCTATTTTTTTTTTAAATTTTGACTTCAAATAATTATTTTACCTTACATTTTGTTATTTTACTTTTTATAAATTAGATTTGGAACTTATAGAAAAGTAATTTTCCAGTCTTTTGTTAATCAGATACAAAAAATAGACTCATCAAAATGATTTCAGATCAAAATAATTCTTCGAATGCTGTGTATATTTAAAATGACAAATAATTCTATTGATTTTTTTTATTTCATCCTTAAAAATAAACACAAATGTTTCTGAGAAGAGTTTTTCATGTAATATGTACCATATATAAAAATGAAATAATTCACAACAATCTGTCAATTTTTTAGCCAATTTTACACAACGTTGACTGCTATTTTCTTATCTTTTACTTATCGTCTGCTTAATTTATGGAAATTTTTCAACATTTTCTATTTAGTATTATGACTCAAACCAGATCGCTATAACTTTTAATAAGCTAATACTTTAAAGAAATAAACACTCTGACATCTAGTTTCAAAATATGTCAATTTTTTTAACCACAACTCGTATATGTTATATACAAAACTACGTAGATATAGTATATACATATATTCAGATCGTTTTGGCGGTTTTGTTGTCACGTCAGATGCGGCAAACCAGGCTACATGTGAATTGAATTTGAAAATATTGCACAGAAGGTTTAAAAATAATCAAAGTCACTAATTTGCACAAATTTCGCATAGAGTGAAAAAAAAAACGAAAATAAAACAGCAGCCAATTGCCATTAACCCGGTCAACACCGTCGAAATGTGGCTTAAATGTACTTGGGTGTGAGACGAATAAATAGAAATTGAAATATACATATATGTATATGTATATACCTACATATAAATCAAAAGTTTATTTAGAGTGTTGCTGGGTGGCACACGATCTTCAATTTTGTGTTTTTCTAAGCTTGTTCAAAAATTTTGCTGTTATTCGCTAAAAAGGGGGGAAAAAAAAGTGTATAAAGAAGATTTATTTAAACATTACACTTAATGTTAGTGGGGAAGCATGTGTAAAATGGAAAAATAAATAAATACCTAGGAAATTTGTATACGATTAACCGAAACTAGATTATTACTAACGGATTACAGATTCAAAACAATTTGCCTTGATTGATCAGTTGACAAAAGCAAAAAACAAAATCACTGAATGGCCATTCATTCAATTGCAGCACTAAATGTCCACGTGACTATCAGACTTACTGACTGACTGATTGATTGATTGACTGGCTCTTTTAATTCCAATTGACGATAATTCAATTATCAGAGCAGTAAATGCTTTCAAATAAAACGCCCCATAAAAGGTATAGTGGTAAGACCAAATAGATCTGAAAACAATATTAAACATAATTAAAGGCAAATCTGCAAATCAGAACCAAAGAAAATCTAGAATCAATATGTTGTATGCCTTTGATGACATAATTATTGCTGAGATAGATAGTTGGTTAGGTTGGAAGTAACTAGAAATTGGCCGATTCTTTGAGTACCCTCTTTTCCAACGATCGTCGTGTATCACACTTGAGTATATACTGTAGTCAGTAATCAAACAATGACAAATTAATAATATATATCATTGACCATGTTCGACAACGCACTCGACTCTCTCTCCCTCTCCCCCCCCATGTCTTAACGCTTAAAAAACAAAACACACACAAAAAAATAAAATCTACCTATGTACCTTGGCCATATAATCAATCATAAGCCCAATGCATGATAATGGAAGTTTCCCTCTTCTCCACATGACAAAACTGATCATTTGAAGTGCATTGATTGAATTGATACAGACACACAAAGTACACACATACATATACATATATGTACATACATAAGTAAAGTACATTGAAAAGTAATCGTAACATTTAGTTAGTCCCGCACCCGCATTACTACATAATACTTGATAAGAACTTCCCCATAATACAATGACGTATCCCATAAATACATATACTGGCGATTTATCTGCAATGTATTTAGTATATAAGCAATGTATATACATATGTATGTACCTATGTACATATATATTTCAATGTCCGGTACACAATGTTTCCAAAATATTTCTACTGCAAATTATATTCATTTCATTGCCCGCACAGAAATTCAAGAAAAATTTATGAGGGCAATATGAAAATGATAGAATTAGCTCTGCCAAAAAAATGTAACACCCGAAAACAAAACAAAAAATTCGTCATAAATAATATAAATATAAAATGGATAAATATAAGCAAATTACATTTGTTCATACTAGAAAATTTATATCTTTACAAAAATCGAAACAATAATTTCTCTCTTCTGAATTGAAATTCAAATGGAACATTTTGAAACATTTGTAAGATCGATATTGAAAGTTTAGTTTGGAAATATAGATATTTCTAAAATCTGTAAGGTTTCCATGTATGTATGTATGTATTTGTACAATCTTAAACATGACATTGAAAGATTTCCAATGGCCTTCCAAACATAGTTGAATTCAAAGTATTTCCTACTTACTACACATTGAAAAAACTAATTTTAAGCATCATTCAATTTAGTTGAATATATATTGATTGGTATAAGAAATGTTCTTTCTTTTGATCTGATCGTTAAACTTCTGTTTTTTTTCTTTTGTTTGCAGCTGGCCACTCGATCCATTGAGCCATCGTTTGGATTACTTTTCGGTGACACATTGAAGGAATTGAATGTGGGCACAACTGGAGCAGCTATTATTATCAGTGCCCTGGATGTCTGCATGAATTTTTCGGGCCTATTTGTGGGTCCGCTGCTGAAGGAGTTCTCGTACCGTAAGGTGGCCATTGCAGGATCCATACTCTGCGGACTGGGACTGGCACTCACCTCCCAGGCCACCAGTATGGCCCACATTCTAAGCACATATTCGGTTATCAATGGCATCGGCGTGGGATTGTCGACATCGGCAGCTTTCGTGGCTCTCAACCATTACTTTAAGCATAAACGTGGCCAGGCGGTGGGTCTCTCTATGGCTGGCACGGCCATGGGAATGCTGATAATGCCGCAGCTAGTCCGAGTGCTACTCGAGGCGTATAATTTCAGCGGTGCCGTCCTACTGCTGGCCGGGGTGGCATTGAATGCCACTGTCGGATCGGTGTTGCTGCAACCGGTGAAGTGGCACATGAAGGAGGAGTTCGATGACGAGGAGTTGATGTGCATATCGGCCCTGCCCACCCCGCAACCGCAACTGACTGTCGGCGGGGCGCCAGTGTCGATTGCACCGGAGTTCAAGGTGATCAAGGAGGATGGCACTACCACGGCGGCCACGGTGGAGGAGGATGCATTGCCTGAGATGAACACGTTGCTCTTTCACAAACACTCGATGCGCAAGAACTACTCGGAAATGGCCATGAATACGATGAACGGCTCCAGATTGGGCCTACCTAAGCGGCCCACCTTCCCTCGTATCATGTCCCTGGCTGGCGTTCAGAGTGCCGCCCATGGGGCTGGAGTTCATAGTGATGGATATCCCTCGCAGGCAGAGATTAATGCCACACAGTTGCGTTGCCGCAAGGCTTCGGTTACATCGAACCTATCGTATATGGATTTCACTGGATCCATTCTGCAGGTGCATCTCAATACAGGTGACGATGAGTTCGAGCAGAATGATCGAGAGCTGCGTCGTGTTGGCACTGCCACCGGAAGCATTGTCCTGGGCGGACATAGGGATAGCTTTATTAAAATGAAACCCACCACCACCGAATTGGACAAACAGGAGGAGGATAACTCCAAGCAGAAGAAGGCCAAAAAGCAAGGGTTCTGGCGTCGATTTGCCGATCTTCTCGACATTGCCATGCTGAAGGACAAAATGTTTCTTAATCTACTCTTTGGCCTGTCCATTTTCTATGTGGCTGAGATGAACTTCAAAATGGTCACGCCATTCTTTTTCGCTAACCTTGGCTATAAGAAGGCCGATGTTGCCTTCTGCCTCTCCATAACGGCCATTACGGATATTGCGGCACGTATTGTCCTGCCACCGATTTTCGATAGGACCACAATTAAGAAGCGTACCGTTTTCCTTGTCTCTAGCATTTTTGTGGCCATCACACGATCAAGTAAGTATCTTTTGAGATGAAAGGTGTTCTAATGAAGTGACTTGGATTGTAGTTTAATATAATTTGTATTGCGTTTTTAGTCATGGCCGAGCAAACAGATTGGACCCAACTAATGGTTTGGTTATCAATTTGCGGTTTCTTCCGTGGATCAGCTCTGAGTAATTTCACATTGACCGTTTCCGAATATTGCTCATTGGAGAAGCTACCCTCGGCCTTTGGCTGGCATCTGGTGGGCAAGGCTTTATTTGTGATCTCATTTGGCCCACTAATTGGTAAGTGAGGCAGTTTTTTCCTTTACCCAATAATTTGTCATCGTTCTTCTTGTCAGGTCTTATACGTGATGTGACAGACAGTTATCCAATTTGCATACACACTCAAAGCATCTGCATATTAATGTGCGCCTTCGCCTGGGGCATTGAGTATCTGGTCGAATATATTCAATCTCGTCGACGTACCGCAGATGCTGCCCAAGTTCCCTCTCAGGAATCAACGACAGCGACAGCAACTCAGCAAAATGTAAAACTTTAAATTGAAATGCAGCTGCATTGTGAGAGGATTGATTATAATGTAGATTTATGTACTATAATATACTATATATATGCATATATTTTATAGGTATTTGTACAAGGTAGATGATCCTCTTGCTAATCGTATAAATAATACTTCTTGCAATACAGCCTCCAAAAAAGATATGTGGGGTATTGTGATATTTTAGACATTTCATCAAGTAAATCGACAGCAAGTAAACTAAATTAAACGAAACTAAACAACTTGTCATTTGGTCAGTTTTTAAGAGATTCAGAAACATCAAAACTCAAGTTGTTCTTTGTAAGATTTTTATAGTACCTATATATAAGACTGATTCTTTGTTGTATAAAAAGAGAATTACAATTAAATAGTGTTATATCTAGAGAGAAAACTAAGCCAATTTTGAGTTGAAAAAATGTATACTTATATATATAAATATGTACTTATCAAAATTAATGAAATCCTCACTATTTGATACTCTTTCAAAAATCCATACCACATGGCCTTAAAACATTTAGTTTTTTCTTTAGATAAGCCAACGTTAACTATAATAATTATAATTATTTTCAAACAAAGATCAGTCTATTGTAAAAAGTATTTCATTATCGCCAAAACGAATCAATTCAAGCTTAAGCTTATATGTATAAACAAACTTTACTTTAAATTTTGTTTCTGTTTTCAACTACCACAATTACAACAACAACAAAAATATATACCAAAATACTTGCATATATATATAAGCAGTACATAGATTAAGCTTGTAATTATTAATCGAGTTTTCGTTTTTTTTTTCGGCCTTATGAAGAACTCGAATTGCTGGCAAATGTTTATAAAATCATTTACAATTCGTTTATTATTCAGAAAATGTATTAGAACTCAGCCTAGTTTCATAGACATTTGGAAAAACAACAAAACAGAAAAAAAAATTATAGCTAAATTTATATATACAACATATATTAATATGAATAGATTGCTTCTTTTTCTTTTTTTTTTTTTTTTTGAATAATTGTAAAACACCAACGAAGTGCGTTTAAATCCTGGACTTAAACCAGATGATTGTTTCATGTTTATTTTGTTCTTTTTTTTTCTTTTTTGTCGTCATCTCTCCATTTTGTTTACTAGTGAACTTGTATGTGATAGTTCAAAGATAGTTTATAAGCTAGAAATTAAAGTTAACTACATAATTACCTACTTGAAAACCAACTATAACTATACTTATACACATATACTTACTTATATATAAAATTAAAGACGATCACAAGCAGTTTATAAGCCGACAATTAAGACAAACTTTACAAAATGGCTGGCTTTAAAATGTACCATTAATACAACATATAACTACTAAATATATATATACAATTTTAAGATTATATAAAGATCAGTCGATCAGTTTAAATATGGATGGATGCAATTGAAATTTGTTTAAGATTGAAAACATTAAAAAGTTTGGTGCCTATATACAGCCATAAGTATGATATTACAACTAAGTATCCTGAAATCGATTAGAAGAAGAGAGTAGAGGGAGCGAGAGAGAGAGAGAAAGAGAGAGCCCACCATAGGATCAAGCAATCCCAATTAACCAATACTGATCTTAGCGTTAACTATTATACATATACATATATATATAAGCCAAGCTAATAATGCCAGAATATATATCTAAAAAATATATAAATAAATCAACTTATTTTATATAGAAACCGCCAGTGGAAGATATGAAAGCTGAATTTTGTACAAGATTTCTATATCAACATATAATTGGGGAGAGACTCTAACAATTTTTAATAAAAGTTAAAGTCTATATCCAAATAATAAGTCCAATCAATCATATTTTGTCATAATGTCAATCAATCAATTGTTCATTCTAAGCTCTCAAGTTGGGTTAAAAATGATTTTTGTCGAAATTTTCAAGACAAATATTTAACATGACATCAAAAGTCAGATGATTGAATAATTTTATGACAACTTTCAATTTGTGTGGGGTAAAATTGAGTATACAACAAAAAATTTGTCCAATAAATGGATTTAAATAGCTTTACTTTTTAACAAATGTACTTATGGCCTGTATAAAAACGATAATGAACTTAAAGCTGTGAAATGTGGCGAACTTTGCCCCCTAAAGTATTCCATAGGCAGTCAAAAAGTGCAATTTTTCAAAAGAAAAAACATATTTGGAACGAAGCAAACATTGCTAATAGACCATTTTTTAAGTTACATGGCAAAGCTCTACCCTTTCTTCGCCTTAAATTTGACTTTTTCAGTATTGTCAAAGGTATCCGCAAACATAAAATGTGAGAGTATATATATAAAGCTAATAGGTTTTGCTCCTTTTGGAGCTGAGAACAGAATAAAAAACCCATGGCAAATGCAAACGAGTTTTTAACGATGATTTGAACAGACAAAAGAAAAAAAAAACTACTTTACTCAGTAAGAAACACAATAAACCACAAATAAAGAAAAGAAAAATAAAGAATAGAAATTTAAATTATTCAATGTACCTATGTATATTTATTTTAAAAAAGAACTTAAGCTTGTATCGAACTTTTAACCTTATAATGTTGTCTAAAGTTTGAAAGAATCTTCTCTTCAAGATTTTTAGCAATTCGTCCAATTATGCTCTAGGTAATTTCTTTAAAAAACATTGAACATTTTCAGCTTAAAATTAAAAAAATTAAATATCTTTTGATTGCCTGCAAGTATGCTACTGAATGAAATGTTTTACATTATAGACTGTTTAAATTTTCAGCCCAAAAGTAAGTAAAAAAATATTTAGTCACTCTGCCAAACATAACTTAAAATGACTGCCTAAAACTATGCAAGTGATTTAGCTTGGTGAATAGAAAAAAACAATAAAAAATATATTGTAGAAAATTTCTCCGACCCAAAAAGTATGCTAAGAAACTGAACTCTCAGAGTCTTATCGATAACTTTTAACTGGTTTATATATATCGTCTTTTAAGCTTGGCCGTAAGCAGCTGTTGCCAGCAAAAGCCAAAATAGAACCGGTTTCTGATTGTTTGTAAGACATCTAAGAATGCCAAAAGGCCGAAAGAGAAAGCATTCTCCACTTGCTTTGGTTTTTCTGTTGACGTTGGCAGCAAAAGAAAATGTGCAGTTCTGTTATTTGTCTGTGAATTTTCTTTTTCCTTTGGTCTTCAATTAATTTTCCAAGTGAAACAAAATGACGGCTAGTGTGGCAAAAAGTCAAACCAAATCGGATAAAGTTAAGACAACTGGCAAAGCCAATATCAAGGCAGTTCCGACGACAATAACAAAGGCGGGGGAGGATGAGAACAACTCTTGGTAAAAAAAAAAAAAACAAAAACGAAAGACTCAGGCAACGAACTTTAGAATTCTATATGCTTGGTCTCTCTTTCTTTACAGGCGCTGGTGGTGTCTTTTGGTCTTAGTATTTACAATTACCTTTGCCACACGTTTCTACAAGGTAACCGAACCCGATCACATATGGTAAGGAAATGCATTATAGAAATTCCTTATGTTATCATGGCTCGAATCTCATCTAATTGCAGTTGGGATGAGACGCATTTTGGCAAAATGGGCAGTTGGTATATAAATCGTACATTCTTTTTCGATGTACATCCTCCATTGGGTAAGGTGAGAATAGGTTTTTGGAAAAACAACAACAAAAACACATATACTTTGATTTCAAACTTTTTTGACATTTTTTTTTTAGATGCTTATCGGTCTGTCTGGCTATTTAACTGGCTATAATGGCACATTTCCTTTTGAGAAACCTGGCGATAAATACAATGAGACACGTTATCAGGGGATGCGATATGTAAGCTATATATACATAGGTACATATATTACTTGATGATCATTATCTTAAAAATTTCCATTTTATTGCAGTTTTGTACAACTTTGGGTGCGTTGATAATGCCCATGGGTTTTGATACTGTCTACGATTTGACCAGATCTCATGAGGCTGCTTTATTATCGGCTGCCTATTTGATTTTTGGTAGGCTAAAAAAATCCTTTCTTTTCATCTAAATCTCTTGATTCCTCTCTCTCTCTCTCTCTCTTTTAGATGTTGGCATTTTGACTTTAAATCAATATATACTTTTGGATCCCATTCTTCTATTCTTTATGATGGGTTCGGTATGGGGCATGGTGAAGATATCAAAAACCACTGCATCGGGCCAATCTTATACACTGAGATGGTGGCTCTGGTTATTTGTTACGGGCACTATGCTCTCCTGTACGATTAGTGTGAAATTCGTTGGTCTTTTTGTGGTTCTCCTGGTGGGTCTGCATACAGCCACAGAGTTATGGTTAATTTTGGGAGATCTACGTCAACCGATTGTCGAGACTATCAAACAAATTGCCTGTCGTGCTCTCACTTTAATTCTATGGCCCATACTCTTATACGTGATATTTTTCTACATACATCTGCAAGTGCTGAATCGCAGTGGAAATGGTGATGGCTTCTATAGCTCGGCATTTCAATCGCGTTTAATTGGCAATTCGCTGTATAATGCCAGCATGCCCCGCGATGTGGCATATGGAGCTGTGGTTACAATTAAAAATCATAAAACTGGCGGCGGTTATTTACATTCACATTTTCATCTCTATCCCAAGGGAGCTGGAGCCAGGCAGCAGCAAGTAAGAAGAAGCATTAAATTATGTCAATCCATGTTATATTGTTTTGATTTTCCAGATTACAACCTATACACACAAGGATGATAACAACAAATGGCTTATTAAGCCATATAACAAGCAACAGACACCAAATGGAAAGCTTCAATTATTGCGTCACGGCGATCTTATACGGCTGGAGCATGCGGTTACCCGGAGAAATCTGCATTCTCATAGCGAATCGGCACCCATGACCAAGAAGCATCTTCAGGTCACGGGCTATGGTGAGGTTAGTTGGACTATTCAACCCATTTTGGCTATATGTAGGTATAGTGTATACTCTTGATCTTCTAGCTGGGCATTGGCGATGTCAACGATGTGTGGCGTGTGATTACGGTTGGTGGCAAGGTCAACGATTCCATACACACGGTCACCTCACGTTTAATGTTTATACATTATTTACAAAATTGTGCCCTGACCTCGAGTGGCAAGCAATTGCCAAAATGGGGTTTCGAACAGCAGGAAGTGTCCTGTAATCCAAATATACGTGATAAAATGGCTCAATGGAATGTCGAGGATAATCAGCATAAATTATGTAAGACATTTGACATTAAAATTGAAAATCAACACTCATATTTCCTTTCACTGTCTAGTGCCAAATGTGAATTTTAGCATGTATGCTCCGGGATTTATAGCTCGTTTCTTTGAGTCTCATGCCGTAATGTTGCAAGGCAATGCTGGCCTAAAGCCCAAAGAGGGTGAAATAACCAGTCGACCCTGGCAATGGCCCATCAATTATAGGGTAAGCCACATACATGAATTTAAAACGAAGTTCACCCTGTAATGCCAAATTGATTTCTCTTTTCTCAGGGTCAATTCTTCTCGGGCAATAGCTATCGCATTTATTTATTAGGCAATCCCATTATATGGTGGAGTAATCTCATATTTTTGGTACTCTTTATCATAGTCTTTTTATGGAATGCCATTGTAGAGCAACGAAGAGCTGGCCAGATTTTATTAAAATCGACAGAACCATGTGATCCTTCAACAGGATCAAAGGAAAAATCTAGTGTCATGTCATTACAAGCAGCTGCTTGGCTATTTATTGGCTGGATTCTGCATTATCTACCATTCTGGGCAATGGGTAGAGTCTTGTACTTTCATCATTATTTTCCTGCCTTGATTTTCAACTCCATGTTAACGGGTAATCAATTTCGATCTCTTTGGCCGAGTATATTAACATTAATTTTCTTTCTTTTGTATATTCTTTTAGGTGTTATGTTTGATTATATTATCAAAAATCTACCCAAATATATACAACACATATTAATGGGTCTAATGCTTTCTGTAGTTGGCTACAGTTTTCTAGTATTTTCACCCTTGGCCTATGGCATGAGTGGTCCATTGGCCAATGAGAAAAATTCCACCATGTATGGCCTTAAATGGCTTTCCACTTGGGAGTTTTAATCTAATCGAAATTCGATGCTATTTCTTTTACGATAAGCATATTTCGTTTATTATTCTTAACAGTCTAGCAAAATAAAAAAAAAAAAAAAAAGAAAAACCAATCATAACATATGTATGTAAGAGTAATAATTTTAGTCAAAAATACCCAATTGATCGAAACGTTTTAGAGCATAACGCAAAGTATCTGTGGTACGTGGATTCGATGTGAACATCAATTGAACCTTTTTAATGGCAAATTCCTGATCGGTCAGGGCCTCAATGCTAATGTCATAGGAATCCTCCTTTCTCATTGTGACCATGGGCAAGAAGGCGTATGATGAGAAGAAGCCATATAGCTCACGTGCCCGTATTTCATTTTGTATATCCTTATAGCTGGGTATCAGAGTCGAGTGCATGGATTCTAAACTCTCGCGCAATGATTGATAATACGTTTCGATAAGGAACTCCCGTCGATGGATCAGAATATCCAATTGAACGCTGCTATTGAGAAAGAAATTGATATCACAGCCGGGACTGCCAAAGAAACTGTTTTGGAAATCAACCTGCAATACAAAATGTTGCCTTTAAAATTCAGTTTAGTTTTTTTTTGGGACTTACAAAAATTGCATCAATTGGCTGTTGATTATCGTATTTGTACATGAAATTATTAACCCAAAGGTCACCATGATTCAAGACAGTTAACTCATTGGCCTGCGGACGTCCTGTCATTACCAAATTCTCAATTAGATTGTCACAATGGCGATGCAATTTCCTGGCTAACTGCTCATAGTCCTCATCTGTCCATTTGGCCACCAAATTGGCCAATGTACGCAATTGCAGTGTCATGAAATTAATGAATCTTTTATTGGTTCTTATATAGTTCTCATCCAGCATGCCGCTGGTGAAATGCTCTCGCACACTGGGCTCCTACAGGACGAGAGAGAGAGAGAACAAATGGAATCAGAGAAAGAGAAAAGTATTAAACTCATAATAGTTACCTTTTCGGCCAGTATCATGGAACTGGCATGAAATTTACCCAATTTCTTTAATATAATCACACAATGTTCCTCATTTAGGCCACTCTGACGATTGGCCAATTTATAGCCATATTGTGTTAGATCATCAAATACAATTGTTTGTATGGGCTGTCGTGTTGTATACAAACATTTCGCACCAAATTTTGCGCCATCACCAATCAGGACCTCCAATTTGCCAAGCACATCGAAATAGAAGATTTTCTCTCGCAAATAAACAGCCAATTCTTCGAGAAACTGTGTGGCCGGCGTGATGGCAATACTCTTCACAATCAATGCCAATTCTTCATCCAATTGCCGTCTACTGCTACGATATAGGGCCTTGGCCCGATAGATTTTACTGCAATAGTTTTCACCGCCGCCGCCGCTCGATTCGGCAAATATGATTTTTTTAATATCGACACGCATATCCCTTAGTCCATCCTCGAGAGCGGCCTTAAAGAAATCCTCGTTGAGATACTTTGGTGGCAAATCACAATTATGGCCCTCATTTGTCTGGCCATGTTCGGACTGATGCTCCGTTAGTTTCATTATGGCTGTTGCAACAGCGTTGGCTCTAGAGAGACTGTGTGGCCAGCAAGACGAGCAAGTTTATTAAATATATATTAGGGTAAGAAATCGGTACGAGTTCTAGGTTGGGTTATCTGGCAATACATCTAATACATATATGTACATTGATACGGCTAAGTCCAATGCACACATAGACACTGCTCTCGTTTGTCTATTGTCTATCCTCAAGTGTCTACCCATATTTTCAGCACTTATGTAGCAATCTGATAATCACAAGTTAGCTCAGGCTTTGGGCCAATACAGCTTTCACTCATTTCTATTCTATTGGGTTGAGTTTGATGCATCCCTGGTTATTCTGGATTACAGACTGCTGCACCCCTTATTCATATTACAACTTGTCTGGAATTCTTAAATTGATTATATGTAGAAATGCTGCTGCAGATGCTGCACGTGGTTCCTTGACTTGATGGCGCTTATCAGGTGCCTTCATTTAATTGATAATATATGTTGATCGCATCTCATTAAACGCCTTACCCTTTATGAATTACACTTGGCAAAAAGGGATGCAAATTTTCCCAGTTAGTTCACAAGTGATTTCCCATTTTGTTCTCCATAGCATGAAGTCTTAAAATATAGCCTGAAATTTATTCCATCCATAATACTAATAAGTACGAAAGAGATAGACATCAATTGTTTGCATAAATTGTGAGACAAGAGTAAAAGCAAGTAGTTCTTTTTTTTTTAAATACTTTCTTCTAGCAATTTCTCTAAGTGTTCCCATAATATATATACTTATATGCAGATTAGCTTCTAAATCAAAGAATTTATGGGAATTAATACCGAAATTTACATACCCTTGCAAAATTTAAAAACTTTTTGTAGAAAATAAATCCATTAAATTAGATTTCATTTAAAAAACTAACATCTAAAACTGTTTGGTAAGCAAAAGGAAAGAGTATACATAAACAGAGAACAGAAAAAAGGAAAACGAAAATTCTCTACACAATGTTGCCATTCAATGAAATTCCATTTGATTACATCATTCGACTTTGAGATACTCTGTATCACAGGTGCGCCACTCAAAAGTCACGCAAATTTGACACCAATTCCCGACACCCTCCACTCACATCTAAGCACTAAATCAACAATGTTCCATTTAAGTTTGTTTTAAATACAAACGTCTGGCTTTAGACCTAAGATATAGGCTAGATACATACTAAATGTGAGTTTAAATAAGAACCAAATTAGACATACAATTTGGGAATTTAGTTTAGAGTATGAATTAAAACTAAAGTAATCAAAAATTTTAAACATATATTTTATATATACATATATATTCTAACCGATTACATCATTTTTATATTGAGGGTAACCAATTCGTGCAGATATGCCAAAAGAGGACAATACATGTATTTATTATTGGTAACTGAATCGGTCATTTCTATATAGACATTGCAAACGTGACGGTAAAAATAAAATGATAATATACGATATAATTCAACTAGGTATTATATATATTTATATATATGTACATATATGTGACTTTAACTGACCACTGGCCATTTGCCCATATAAAAAGCCACGTTTTTAATCAAACAAAACAAACAGACTTCTCGTGGCACAGACGAAGATAGCAATAACAGAAAGGAGAAAGAGAAAGGGAGAGTGAAAAGAGAGAGAGCACAAAATTGCTTATATGAACCCAAAATTAGCCACTCATTAAATCATTTATTAAACAAAAAGTTCAATGATCTTTGGATCTCCACTTGGTCCAAAGTCTCTTAATCAATTTTAGTAATAACAATTTAATGCCAAATTACATATGTCTATATAAGAGCTAATCTCTTAAACTAAATAAAATTGATTCTAATGATTGATATTCAACTAGTTACAAAGTAGAGCTAATCTGTTTTTCAAATAATTGCTAATGAATTGATTTTCAATTGAAACGTTTTTAATATTTAATACACATATTTCTATTAAACTGTTAGCTAATCTTTGTCTCTTAAGACATATATATATATATACATATAGTTGTAGGCTTTTAGTAAACAATAAGATACTTGAACTCCTTTTTGCTTTTTGTTTAAACAATTTATACCCTTAAACCTTCTAACACGACTACGTTTTATAGCAATTTCTCAAATGGAACTATAATTATCATATTAAGAAATAAATTTCTTTATCGTTTCTATAAACTTAACAACGAATTGTAAATATGTTTTAAGGCACTTTTTCATTTTGAAATTAATTTAATTTGCATTATTCTAACAATCTATCGTTTTCTGTCTGCTATCTATTCGATTCTATATAAGTATATTCCAATATATTCCTTTAAAATGTAAAGTACATTTGTTTGTTTTTATCAAAATTAAAAATAACAGGGAATTACTGAATCGTTGCTCTGCAATGCTTCCACTTACAATGAATAGATATAGATATTGATAATCGATATTCCCATTATAAATTGTGTCAAAACTCAAGTAGTTTACTTTGCCTTTACTTTAAGTATACAGTAACAATTGCCTACATACATATGTGAATGTGTCAAGCCTTTTTAAGTGGCCAAGATTGCAATGTAGTAGCCAAAAGATCCGATGCGCAAAAGGTGCATTAAACTTGAACTAAATTCCATTAATTAAAAAGAAAAAAACCCCTTGAAGCATAATATGTATAGTATGAAGCGCACTTGTGAAATTATTATGAAAAAAAAAAAAACAGACAGTTGGTACATATAATGAAAAAATCTTACTGTAGGCAGAAGGAAATTTTTACCTCCCCTACCTTAATCCTAACCTCCTCTAGATTAAAGAAGAAATGACACATGGTAATTTAATGCGCCAGATATAACAAATATATAATTTATTTCTTCCAAATCAATGTGCCTACTTTTTGGCAATTGTTACAAATTGTTTCAATGCATACATTATAAAATAAATTTGATTTTTAAAAAAGAAGCTCGGTCCTTCAGTATAAAGATATATATATATATATACATATATACAAATTCTGCTTTTCCGGTGCTACTTCTTGTGACTAGCCAGTGTTTCCACATTGCCTGTTGGTGTTGCTGTTGGTTTTGCCAACAATGTTGTTGTTGTTTCATCTTGCCAGTTTGGTTGTTATTGTTGTTACTACTGCTGATGCTTTTGTTTGCTGCTTCTGTTGTTTTTGTTGTTGCTAATAATAGTGTCATTGCCTCTACATTTTGTATTGTTTTTGTTTGTGTTTTTTGATGTGTTTGCCAGTATGGGTTTAGTGTTGATTGTATTTAGTTGTTGCCTTTAGTATTTCATTTTATTGTTCCATGGGATTCGGGATTCCCATGCTTGCCGCAATTTCTGCCAGCCAATCTACGTATTTAACAGTTAAGTCACGCAGCTGTTGTTGTAGTTGCTGCTGCTGCTGAAATTCTTGGAGCTCCTGCTGTTGGCGCTCCTGTATGATCTCCTGTAGGCGTTCCTGATTTTGACGCTCCTGCTGTAGTAGCTCCAGTTGGCGTTCCAGCTGTTGAAGACGCTCCTGCTGTAAAAGCTCCTGATGTAGACGTTCCCGTTGACGTACCTCCTCTAAGAGCTCCTGGTGTAGACGCTCCTGATGTTGGCGTTCTTGTTCCAGAAGGTCCTGCTGAAGACGCTCCCGTTGTAAACGTTCCCGTGGCTGACGTTCCTGTGGACGCTCTCGCTCTTGACGCTCTTGGCCTCGACGCTCTTGCTCTAGACGCTCTTGCTCTTGCTCTAGACGGTCTTGCTCTTGCTCTAGACGCTCTTGCATTAGACGCTCTTGTTCTAGACGCTCTTGTTCTAGACGCTCTCGCTCTTGCTCTAGACGCTCCTGCTCTTGCTCAAGACGCTCTTGCATTAGACGCTCTTGTTCTAGACGCTCTTGCTCTCGAAGCTCTTGTTCTAGACGCTCTTGTTCTAGACGCTCTTGATCTAGACGCTCTTGCTCTTGATCTAGACGCTCTTGCTCTTGTTCTAGAAGCTCTTCTAGACGCTGTTGCTCTCGAAACTCTCGTCCTATACGTTCCATTTCTTCACGCTGCCGCTCTGGGTGGTAAAGCAATGGCAAAGTGGTACTATCATAATCTGTCACCTCATAGTCATCAAAGAGATTAAGTTGCCATAAGAATTGCTGCGGATTTTCAATACTTTCAACCACCCTTGGGATGGGACTACCATACAATTGATGGGTATTATATTGGTTAAGCAATTGCTGATCATCGCGCCTGGCCCATTCGGGAGTTTCTTGTTCCAATTGATTGTTTGGTTCCTGTTGCATCTGGTCCAGTATTTCCAGCTGTCTATCTATAAACTGTTCTCGTTCCCTCTGTTGCGTTTGATGCATTTGCTCTTGCTGCTGCTGGCGATGGCGCTCTATTTGCCGTTGTTGCTTCTCCTGCTCGCGACGGTAGCGCTGTTCCAGTTCCTCTTGGTAACGTTGTAAATATTGTTCATTCTCATTCGATTCCGCTTCTGATACCGATTGACGCAATTCGGCATCAATTTCAACAAAATTACGCAATTGCTCTGAATTGTAATTGTTAAGTAATTGTCGATCCTCTTCAGTGCCCCAATCAAATAGAAACGCATTTTGTTGTTGCGGACGAGAACCGTTCGAACGTTGCCCCTGCGATGGCTGTTGCTCCTGTTGCAACTGAGACTCATTATTTGGATTCTGTATCAAGTGTGACGATATTAGAAGACAAGCCAAATCCAGGGCAGTCATCGTTTCGATCTCATTTATGGAAAAGGGAAGTTCTCCATCCGGTTGAGAGATAAATTCACGTATATTACGAGCCAGCTGATGCCAAACATCCATCTCTACATCAATACTAGTACCACCACCAATAGTAGGATTGCCCATTGGATTGGGGTTATAACTATCAGAAAAAGTCTCGTGATTCTAAAAAAAACAAAAAAAGAATAGGCGTTTATATAAAGTAACAGTATACTTTAACACTTACCAAAGCATTTGGCGAACGACGTTGTGGATAACGATGTGCAGTCAAGGGGATTCCCGAAAAATAACCAGGATTAAAGTAAAAGTATTTTGGGCGCGGAATCTGACGGCGAGTTCTCGACCCATTGATCCTATAGTCTGCATATGTCTGATATTGGGCCACCCAAATTGGTTGTGGCAAATGTGGGTAGTAACGGAGATTACTAGCAAAAAATGGTTCATCATATCGCCGAGATGGCGCATTTACATAGATAGGTCTTGCACTTGTTGTTGCCGTTATTGTTGTTGTTGTTGTTGTTGTGGTAGTAGTTGTTGTAGTTGTTGTAATTGTGGTTGTTGTGTTGTAGATGGTTGTGGTTGTTGTGGTTGCTGCTGCTGCAGCTGCTTGGCCACCACCAACACCACCACCACGAGGACCAGCCGAATATAGTATTCCCGACATGTCTAGTCCTTGCCAAATATCATAATCATTGAGTATATTGAAATTTATATTATAATTATTTGTTTGATTGCCAGTTGGCGTTAGTTGACTCATGGCTTCAAGTTCACTGTTCTGCCAGAAAGGAGATTCAATATTTAAAACTACTGCGGATTGTGGCTGACGCTGCTGTTGCTCCTGTTGTCCCTCCTCTACAGCACTGGATAGCGGTGTATCAATATCTGACCAGTCCTGATAGTCCAAAACCACAGAAGGATCCACGTAGTTCCTATTGGGCTGCAAATTTGATGACGATAATGTCCTTCTCCTGCTTACCTTTTCTACTTACCCAAGCTCCCGATTTGATGATAATTTTCTTTGCAGAACAAACTCTTTTTTGATTATTTTAATAAAAAATAGAATACGAAATAAAAATTCCCTAAACGATCCAAAAAAAAAATCTTGAGAATTTTATTCGGTTTTTCTTTTTACTTTTTTTTTACTTTTTTTTACTGCGATTATTATTTTGTTTTTTTTTTATTATTTTAATTTTCTTATTGCTAGATGTTTTCACACAAGCAGAATGAACTTGAATGAAATATGCTTGGGCTCAAATCATGGATATGGGCAAAAATCAAACTGAAATTATTGTCAAGGCCCACTTGATTCCAAATTCCAAATTTTTCATAAAATTTTTATTTCCAGAGTTGTAGCTCACTTCGACGCTTAAGGCATTGGCGGTGCGGGGAGCTGCCACATTATTAAAAACTGCAAAAAAACAAACACCCTTTAAACTCACAAAAAGTTTAAAAAAAAAAATATTTTGGCATAAATTAGTGTCGTAAATCGGCTAAAAGTCTTTAAAATTGCATACAAAAAATAGACCATGGTTTAGGTTTGTCATCTGAATACAAAAACTAATAAATTACTAAACAAAAATCGTTCATAAAGTCGATAGAATCAAAATTAAAAAGCAAAAACTGAAAACGTCTTAGATTTATGTCCACTACTGTATATATATGGGAAAAGAGAATTCTATTCTTTACTTTATTTATTGCAAACTAAAAGTAACCCTTTAAATATCTGCATGGAATCGTTATATAAAATAATACATTTTGAGTGAATACAAATGAATGATCTATGTATTTTTCTCCTAGTAACTAATTGCATTCAATTCAAGAACATTTTGAACATTAACAAGTTACAGTAACTTTATTTATACATCCTATTTACATACATATATTATCTATATAGAGTTGAATATATGTGAGTATTTTAGATAGCGTCATATTAAATGACTTTGAATAAGTTTTTTAATATTGGCTGTCCAATATTAAATTAAATTATATTTATAGTATTCTGTAAATATAAGGAGAGAGAGTGCCATTCCGCAGAATCCAGTTAGTTCTTTTTAGGCAGTGGCTTAAGAGGCTATGGCTTATGGTAGATTAAAAGCTAATAGAATAAATAGAATTGTACTTGAATTAAATAGGTCTCAAGTTAAACTCAATTACTGTGCATTATAAAAACATATTATATTGCCTAAAATTGATTACATTCTTCATTTTCCAGCCAACGTTGCCCATTTTGTTGTTTCTTTAAAGCAAAAAATTGTTTTAAGGCTTTCTTTTAACAAAATATAAAAAACATTTTATATTTAATTTATCTGCATATATTTTTTTTCTAATTGGGCATAGGCAATTTTTTAATGAATAAAGATGAAAATGCATTTATGCAGAACTCTAATAGAGTTGCCTACAATTCGATTACAATAATCAAAAAACTAAAAGTCATTATACGTCAAAAAAAAAAATGTCTTTGAAATTCTTTTTATAATTTTTTTTTGTTTTTCTTGCGTAAGAATCTCATGTTAGGGTTATTTTTCTTGTGTTTGGTAAATGTGGTAAGGGATAATAATTTAAGCTGTTTGTTTTTCTCTCTCTCGTACGGCCAATTGCACACGAAACAAAATATAAACAAATATACAAAAAACAAGTCAAACATGACACAATGGCACATTTTTTTTTGCTCTCAGAGAAAAAAATAAAGATATTTATTTGCAATGTGTGTTTGTGTGTGTGTGTGTGTGTGTGTGTGTCTTACTCCACTTTGCGTGTGTCCTAATTGTATTTTTTATTGTTGACAAGAAGAAAGCAATGTGCGTGTGCGTGTGTGTGTGTGTGGGAGGAGCATCATTATACATATCTTTCTTTAACTAAAACGCATTAACCTTTTGCTAAATGTTTTCATTTCTTGTTGACTCTTTTTCTTTTGCTTTTTGCTGTTTTGTGTGTGTTTATGTTTTCAGTATCTAGCCAAAGACGTTGCTCGTGGCCTTCTTCTGTTTTGTTTTTGTCGACCGTACGTGCTCTTGGCCATCGGACAACGGACATCGAACATCAGCAGAGTTTCAAATTGTTTAGAATTTCCAGCACAAAACAGAAACAGTGCAAAACAGGCTTATCAAAAACATAGAGAATCATCATCATTCGCAAGTCAGCCAAGTTTCAATCAAAAGCTTTAGCAAATAGAGAAAGCTTCTGCTTTCACACAGCCACAGACACAGTGGTCCTTAGGCAGGCAAAAAATAAATGTAAACAAACAATTGTACAGGTAAAACAAGAATTTTATTACATTATGATTATATTATGATGAGCATGACATGCGGTTGCTTGTCGCGACGGTTTTTGGCCAGGTAGCCAGCAATGTCATTTGGCCTTATCGTTTAAAAAGAATGCAATGTGTTTTTAATCGCTTTCAGGTTTTGGTTTCTTGCCTGTCTGCCCATTCTGACTGCCTGCCTGCCAGTCCGCCTGCCCTGCCTACTCGTCCTGCCTACCTAATCGGGCTAACCAACAGATTAAGCCAGTTGACTTCTGGAAGCCATCGAGTAAAGTTGAAATATTTTAAAGGAATTTACGTAAAAATTTCCCAAGTCTCTGAGGTGAGTGTGAAAATGATACGAAAACTGATCAACCTTTAAAGATATCTGTTAGATTAGGTTTGGCTCTTTCAAATTCGCTTGAACAAATTCGATCTAGTTTGGTACCACTGTGCTGCAAGGAAGCAAAAGCTTATGAAATATGCCCTCAACTCTGTAGTACTTCTTTCTTTGTCGCCCATATTGCGGCTCTCTTTTGGTCTTTCTCTCTACCACTTGTAGCTTGCGAAGCTTCTAAAAGATATCTCTAGATACATATATCGGCTATTTCAATGAGCAGGCACATGACGACACTCGGTTTGCTTTATTCGCAATTCGCAGAGGATGACAAAGGGAAAGAGAGAAAGGCAAGTGGGAGAAAGGTCCACTTTGTTTGACTTTTTCTTTGTTCGATATGAGAGAATTCTTTCTCTCTCTCTCTCTCTCTCTCTATGATGGCTTTCTCTTACTCTGCGCAGAATTAAACTCTTTGATTCTTGATAATCTTGGAATTATGCACAAAGAAGGCTACTTGCAATAATCTCATGCCAGAGAGATAGAGAGAGAAAGAGAGCAGCAGCAGCAACAGTTGACCGTAAACAGCCGCAGACGCCGCTGCCTCTGCCTCTGCCGACATCGTCGCAGTCGCTGCAGCAGCAGCGCATTTGTTAGTTCATTTTGAGCTTCAATCATAAACGGTGTGTGGGGGCCGAAAAAAAAAAAAAAAATTCAAAAATTTAAATTAATAATAACAAAAAACGAAACAAAATAACAAACAAAGAAAAGGCGATGTATTCTTGTTTTTTCTTTTTTCTTTGGTTTTCGAAATGTGAAATGTGCTTTGTGTTTTATGGCCTTAGTCTGTCAAATCAGTTAGTTCGATCAAGTTAGCTAGTTAGGGCGGCAAATATCAACATGTCAGTTTAAGGGCATTTGTTGTTCATTATTCAGTTTCGTTTCTACATAGCAATACATACATCTAAATATATTTCTATATATATAAAAATATTTTTTTTTTTTTTTCGTTTAGACTTGACTGATGTGAACAAAAAACAGAAAACATCGAAAAAACAAAGTTCAAAAGTGGAGAAATTCTAAATTCTTGTTTCGTCTAGTTTTGTTCCTTAATCTGCTTGCAACGAACCAAAAGAAAAAAAAGGTCTCAAGTGCTGCGTAAATTATTTTAGTGCGTTTTGTCTTTATAAGAATAAGAATTTTATTTGATTAATGTTGAACCATCCATAATAGGAAAGAGTGAACTAAAAACCAAAAGTGATTGTGATCCAAAATGTTGCAGGACACCAGTAGCGGCAACAACAGCTACAACAACATGGCACGCAAGAAACGTAAGCCAGATCAGGATCAGCACCAACGATACAAGCAGCATAAAGGCAACAATCAAGGACGTCAACACTCCAAAATGTTTTACAACTCAAATGCACGTCGATTATGGTCAAATGATCCGAATAGTTTACCATCAATAACGAACAATTATGAGAATAAACCCTATGCAACATCAGCAGCATCAACAACAACAACAACAACAAATGGAACTGCAATTGCAACATGTGAGTTTTTTTTTTGTTTTTTTTTCAATTATTATATTCATCTTGTTGTTTTACTTTTGTTTCTTTTTTCTCTTGTTTTGTTTTGTCTTAAACGCATTGCACGTTTTAAGTGCAAATCAGCTGATTGACACATTCATGCACAGTGGTTGCAATATGCTTAAAAATTGCAAACAAAATTTAATTGCAAAATTGTCTCTCTTGTCTTGTGATGTTGTTTTTAATCAATTCAATTTTTTACAAATTTTTAAGAATTTCAAATTCAAATCAAGCCGCTAAATTAGCTTATTAGCATCTTTATTATATTGAAATTTTACACATTTGTCTAATAAAAATTAAGTGTGCTACCCAAAATATGTGAGTACAAACAATTTTTCTACTCTATAGCCCCGCTCCAAAGAAGTTACTTAAGACTATACAAAAATATAAATTTATTTATGACCTAAACTATTAGTACACAATAGATTTTTTAAATTTTTTGTTAAATTATTCAAATTAAAAAATATGTTATATTTTACAGTTTGCATCTTAGTTTTCTTAAACAAACAAAACATTTGCCTCATTTTATTGTTTGGGCTAAAAGATAATTTCATAAATGTTGTTTAAGTGCAAATTCTAGCAAAAAATTTTAAATCGTTTTCAAGAGAAATTTGGTAGTCAAATGTATAGAGCCATTTCTACATAAATATTTAAGTGCTATATCTGTATATAGCAGAATTTAGATTCAAAAAATATCATCATAAGCAGAGGTAGGTAGATAAGTTAGTAAACTTTGTTGTGGCCCTAAAAAGAATCAAAATAAAAAATGAAAACAAAAAGAAACTTTAGCAAGGGCAATAATTTTTAAAGTGTATTCTAAAGAATTCGCTTATCTTAACTTATAAATGTTACTCTCTCTCTCTCTCTCTCACACACTCTCACTCTCTCTCTCTCTCGCACACTCTCACTCTCTAAATGTTTGTCTCTATTATGGTTTGTTGACTGAGAATACAAGTAAATTTCAACCACTGTGGTGTACTGCCCAAGGATAAAAGACATATAGGATGTGTATACATACATATATATACATATATATGTACACTTGTATTTAAGTAGGTCCCCAAAGTGCAACAACAACAACAACAATCATTATTATTAAATGCGCCGGCAATATTTAAGACAACAAAGAATGAAAAACAGGCGAATGAACAAATGAACGCACTCAACACGGTTGTTGTTGTTGTTGTTGTTGCTGCTTTTGCTCTGAGGTTAAGGCACGGCAATGAACTTCATTTTAGCCCCAGCATGCGGCTTGACGTTTGTTTTCGAGGTTATATTTTGTTTGTTCTTCTTGTGTGTGTGTGTGTGTGTGTGTCGAAAGAGAAATTTGGCAATGGCATTGGCATTAGTCCGCCCCTTTCTCCCGTCTTCACCATAACATGCCATCTCTTTCCCCTTTTTAACCGTATCAGCAGTTTTCGCTTAGCGCCTTACCAATTTGCTCCCCCCCTACTACCCTACACCCTACCTCAATGCCGCCTACCGTACCCTACCCTACCCCACACCCTATTCTATACTCAATCAAAAAAAAAAAAAAAAAAATCCATGTCGAAATGAACTGTGCGGCAAAAATTAAATAAACAATAGGTTCAATGCACTTAAAGACGCAGTAGAATTCAATTTGCGAAAGCACTAAAAACACATACATGTACCATGTGTGTCTGCATGTGTGTGTGTGTGTGTGTGCATATTGTTTATTGAGAAATATAAAGAAAGCTTTGGTAAAGCTTCAATGCGATTTGTGTGTTTGTTTCTTTTTTTTTTGTGGCCTTCAAAAACAAATTGCACTAGGAAATTCTATTGCGAAAATTCGCATTAAAAATACGTTGTACGTCAAGTAATTGCAATTTCCTTGATCATTTCTTACTGATAAGCAGAATACATGTAGAACCTTGTCTTAAGAAAGGGACATACGTATACGCCCCATTGGCTACTTAATGCTTTTGATAGATGCATTATTCATTCATTTTCAAATTAAATTACTTTCTATTTATTATTAATCATTCTCATTTGAAAAACATGTTAGAAGTTGTTTTATTTGCTTAAGTCACCTTCATTTTGCTTAGTTTTTTTTTTTCTATTTTGTTTTTATATAGACGAAACTATTTAAATGTCTCTTAATCTTTACTATGATTGAGTGATTAAATATTGGCTTTTTAATAGACAATTTCAAAGACGTCTAAGCAGTTACTTTTAATATCTTTTTGTTTTTAAAGACAATAATAAAAAATTACTCATACGCCACATGTGCATTGCCTAAAAGGGTGGAAGAAGAGGAGGAAGGCGTCGATCGAATAAAACATTTAACACATCGATATTTATTTTTGATTTTAATTCAATTAAATAAACAAACTCTTCCGATCATATGACATAAGGAACTCTCTTTCTGACAGTTGTCTCATTTAACCCTTCTCCTCCTTCTCCAAAACAATTGTTTTTTTCAGTAGGAGTTGAAGCAGGTGGCAGATAAATATATTTGTTAAATTACATATGTATACATATATGTATGTATATGTGTGTAGGTATATGTAATTCTTTTATTTATTTATTACTTCCTGATGAACAAAGAAGAGGAGCAACAGCAACAGCAACAGCAACAGCAACAACAACAACGTCGATAACAATGAAGGAAGTAAGTAAATATAAAACGTTAATTTCTTTTTGTTGTTGCTGTTGCTGCCGCCCCCTTTCCTTCTGCTTCCTCCTCTGCCACCATGACGACCATGAGAGATCTTTAGATGCAAATTGAATGACAAGAGCAACAGAAAAAAAATGTATAAACATGTTCATAATTATTATTATTTATTTTTTTATTTTTTTTTTTCATTTTGTGAAGCGCATTTATGGTGCGTAGTTTGCTCTGCTGGCTGTTGTCATTGTCATTGCCCTACCCCAACAATTTGCATTGTGCAATTGATGAGGGAGAGAGCAAAACGAAGGTCAGTCCCAAGCAGCAGCAGCAGCAGCCAGTAGACCAGCCTCAAAAAACAAAAAACAAAAAAAAAGGGAAAGGTTCAATCAACCGAAAGCCAACAGCAGGCAGACACGAGCGCGAACTAAAATGCGATACGATGCGAAACGACCCCTAGAACAACACCTGGGGTACTGACTTTTGCTCCTCATCCCCCTCCTTTCCTTCTCTGTCATCTGTTTCTCTCTTTCTTGTCACCGACTTTGTCTGCAATTGCGTCTGCGTCTCTGTCTCTGGCCACGTGCCAGCTGTTTGCAGGAAATTTGCTGTCATTCAAAGAAATTGCAGTTCAAGCACCTGCAAAAAAAAATGTTTCTAAATAATCAACAAAAAAAAAAAAGGAAACCAAACACAAACAAACGAATTTCACACTCTTTCTCTCTCTCTCTCTGGCTTTCTAATGAAAATGCTTTCTGAGCGAGCGGAAAAAGCAATAGAAAAAATGGTTCGCTTCACCGATAAGCTTTTGGTATTTTTATTTTTGTTCTATAATATGTACATATATCGACTTATTTTGACAATATCATTTGCTTTGCTCTGGGTGTAATAAATCGTTAAAAGTTTGATTTTCTTTAATTTTTCAAAATATCAAAGCTCTTTTTCTTACGGGTAGGTAAAATCCTATGGCCAACTGTTGCGATTTGTTAATAGCATCTAAAATATGCCTTTAATATATTATTTATTTGTCTTTTTTTTTGTAGACTTGTTTTGGTTAAAATTTATGGAAAAACAATGTGCAATTAAAGAGAATTTTAAAAGGTTCATATTGAGGATTTGATTTTTGACTTTTGTCAACAAAAACAGCACAAATAAAAACAAATGGTTGTTAAAATATTTGTCAATATTTTATGGCCATACATTAAGAATATCACGAAATTGCGCATTAAGACAAGAGCAACAGCATGAACTCGATTTAGATATAAACCCCTTTCCCAAATCAACACCATCCCCAATCCTCCACCTCCAAAAAGAAAAAAAAAAAAAAAACAAATGAAACTTGTTATACAAATATATTTTGTTTTTGTTATTGTTTTTGCTTTTCTGATCTGAACAATTAAATGGGCAATATGTACATAAATTTACTCAACAGATGTCCTTTTATTTAAGTGAGTTCATTGGCCAAGGAATCACTTGGCCCCAGCCAGATGATGATGAGACACACAAACACATACAAAATCAATAAAAACGAGCCATGGCTGGAAGATTGTGTGTGTGCGGAGGTGGTGTAAGAGAGGAGGGGGCTATAATGGAGTCACTCACTTAGATTCATTGAACCTCAGATATATATTTCTGTGTGTGTGTGTGTGAGTGTATAGAGTTTATTTCGTCAGACAGCAGACAACAATCAACCATGGCTGACGGCCCTGTCCTTTAGGCCTGATGAAATGTTATGTTAGTTTTTTGGGTTAAGCAAGGACATACAGGGACACGTGTAATAGCACAACTCAGCTTATAAGGTTAATGGCTTTTTTATCTATATATGTATATGTATGTGGGTATATATCTCTGACATGGGTCAATAAACCAAAAAGGAATAAGAAATGAAAACCTTGTTTTCCATGCCATTTGAAGCCTTTTATTCTGTTAAGCACTGACGTGTCGTTAAAAGTTAAAAGGTTAAACCAAATTGTGGGAAATTCTCATTACTATTCATATACATACGTGTATCTGGGAATCATTATTTATATATCTATATGCGTATGATTTTGACCATGTCAAAGTCATTATATTTGACGTCATTGCTTCTGCTTTTTTAATCCCTTTTTAATTTTTGTTAATTGAAAGAAAGCCATGTTTGGTAAATTGATGGAGTGTATTATTGGTTAATTAGCTTATAAGCATTGCTAAAAGATCATGATTTGCAAAAATCAAAACTATTAATCGTTAGATGCCAAAAGCTCTTTACTCTTATACTTACTCTTCGATAGATCTACCTTACTCTTAGGTGCGAGCTCTCTCCCTCTTTCTCTCTCTCTCTCTTGGTAGTGTGACCAGTTTAAGCAATATCTTAAATTCAGTTTAAACTTCAAAGTTTAAACTAAATGTTTTTGTGAAATAAATATAAAAAATAAAGTACTTTAATCCATTAATTTATAAACTTATTCTCAACCAGGAAATACATTTTTTAGGCAAACTTATGCTTCTATTTACTTAGAATTTTAATAGCTTTTGTTGTTACTACAAATAAACCACATGGTGGAGGAGAATTCTCACGTGCTTGCTGATCGTGTCCAAAGGCCTCCCCCTCTCACCACACACCCCAAACACACAACATAGTAAACTTAAGTCTTAAGAGCTTTGCCGGCATTTTGAATGCTCTCTGTTACTCTCAGTGCTCTCTCAGAGTGCTTTCGCCCCACCGTACATACTATCGGATCGTCGTTGGCGTCGTCATCGTCGTCGGTGTCGTCGTCGGTGTTACGTTTTTTTTTTTTTTGCTTTTCGTTTCTCCTCTTCATTCATATTGAGCTTGTCAAGAGTTGGTTAAGAGTTTCAGTCGACATCCCGCCGTCGTTACAAACGCAGGCAATAAGAAAATTGTGCGCTATATTTTCGTTTATTAATTAAACATTTTTTTTGTCTCTGCCGTGTGTTCGACTTTCGCGCGTATCGTTTATTATTTTTTCGGTTTCAATTCGTTTTCCTCTCTATTTTTTTGCACAAAATTTTTTTAGTGAAACCTTTTGTGAAAAAAAAAACAAATACAAAATAAAAAAAAAAAGGAGAAATAGAAAAGAAAAGCATACATTTTACTTTGGCTGTTGTGTGTGTGGTCGGCGGCTAGTAAAATCCCATGCAAATCAGTTACGCCAGATTTGCAAGGCAAAACAATGGCGTTAATTGTGCTACAACAACAACAGAAATTACAACCACTGCAACTGCAACAGGAAGTTAAAAAGCAACAAGGCTATATTAGACAAACGCTCTATAAGCCAAAGGATATTGAAACAGCAGCAACAACAACAACATCATTAAGTCAAAGACCACAGAAATTTCTAAAACTAAGCCGACAACGTTTCCCCACAACATTGTCCCATTGATTTTGAGGCCAAAAAAGGAAGAAACAATAAACGCAAACAAACACACACATACACAAACAAAATTCAACGAAAAACGACAAAAAAAAAAAAAAAAAAAATATACAATAAATATATAAAATCCCAAAGCCAAGAAAGGTTCAAAAAAAAAAAAGTAATCAAAAAAGGAAAGAAAAAAAGTGTTAAAAGAAAAGTGACCAAAAAATATAATTAAAAATAAAAAACAAATAATTAATCTGAAACTTAAATTTCCAAAAATGGAGCAAATTTCAAATTATTTTGAGCACATGGATTATATATCCTTCAGTGTTATAGCCTTACCCTGTGTGGTTATAGCCGTATACGGATTTCTACAAGTGGCCAGTGGTCTGGCAAAAGGCAAAAGTAAGTTCCAGATAAAAATTCTGACACATGACTCAGACGAAATCGTTGACCATTTTGTTAAAGCATGTTTTATTTTAAGATTCTCTTACTACATACATTAGAAGAAGCTCTGACTAATTGTAAGCTTAAATTGAATTTGGAAAATATTCCTTTTGTGTGTGTGATTAACAAAAAAAATGTATATATAAAATATACTAAATTTGTTGGTTACATTTGTTTAATTTCTTCTTTTTTTTTTTTAATTGATGTCATGTCCTAGTTTAGAATTAAGAATTCGAGTAACAATTTCAATCCATCATATCAACACTTGTCAAAATTTAACCTAATCCACATTTCTCTTTTTTTTTCTTTGGCCTGATCTAAATTAGATTGTTGTTATCTAAAAAGTGTATAACCATCTTAAATAAGGGCAATACCCAGAAACAAAAATATGAAAATTGCGGTTAAACCGTACATATATATATATATATATATATATTTTTTTTTTAAACAAAGCGCGTGCAGAAATTTTAAATAAAACGTTTTTAATTTTTCTTTTTTTGGGCTTTTGTTTTTCAAGACAAAAAGAGTTTTAACAGGTGCAGTTAACTTAGCCGTTCTGTTTAAACTTCGTCATCGAGTCGGTCTTTCCCAAGGCCTCTTGTCAAGTCCCTCCAAATGTTCCCCCTCTCACCCACTATATACAGATGCGCAGAGACCTCCTCTCTCCCCCTAATCTATATACATATTTGACGTAGACGTTTCTTTTTTGGAATTTGAATGAATTTTTAATACTAACAATAAGAGGGGGAGGAGGAGGAAACGTTAGCTCATTTAAAAATAGCTAAACTAAAAAATTTATATGTCAACAAAACGTTTAAAAACGCAAAGAAACTTGTTTGACTAAAGCCCACGGGAATTAGATGGGAATGGAAATTGGGGACTGGGAATGTATATATATATACCTGACCTATCTTAAGGTTATTTAGATTCAGAATTCGATTTAGATTCTTAGCTGCCTGATGGATTTTTGAATTAAGTTTTTGAATAAATTTAACTACTATGGAGAGCCCCTTCTGTTTATCCCTTTCAGGAGAAACTTAACATGCAAGTTTGTTTTAGTTTGTGTCTGGTTTTTATCTATTAACTACATGTTCATAAATTTACCACGTCAAGATTTTTTTTTTTTTTTTTTATTTGTTGATGTTTCATTTTATTTTTTTAGTGGCTTACTTTCTTTTTCATTGAGAAAGGTCTGTCTGCTGTCGACTGGGCCCCCTCATAATCGTAACCGAAACTCATTAATCTTTCTATTCGCCAAGTGAAAATCATATAATCAGCTCCATTTTGATAACAAACAAAAAAACAAAAAATAAAAAACCTACACTTGAATTTGTGTTTGTTTTTTTCTTTTGTTCTATCACTAAGTTTTAGGTTTGTTTATCCGGCTTTTCGACTTGAATGTGACTCAAAAAAAGGCAATTGATCAAATTAATTTTAATTGGATTTGCAGTGGTTTATGCAAGCAAATAACTATAAAATTCTCTTTTTTATTTTCCGCATATAGGAAATTCTTATCCATTTAAATGCTATGAATTTAGTTAACATAAACAAAATGCAAAAGACAAAAAAAAAACCGAAGCATTTTAATCAAAATGTTGTTGTTGTTGTCCTACATCTAAATCTTTAAATGAAATAAATAAATTCTTTAATCATTTAAGCCAAGGCAATTTATGAGCATTTAATTTTATACATAAACATTTTGGGAATAAAATGTTTGCAATCTGCCTGCGCCTCACCCCACCTCTTCACTACCTTTAACTCACTTGTCCCCCTCACCAGATCACGATGTTGACAAAGAGTAAAAGTGTTGAAGTTGTTGAAACTGTCAATTAGCCTTAATTTTCCAAATGTGTGAAAAATAAAACAAAATAGAAAAAAAAGATCAAACACAGATTTCGTAAAATCTCATGATGTTGGGCTACTGCAACTTAAAAGATACCCTACAAAAATATATACAAAGTAAGAATAAATTAGAGATAATATATTTTAAAATTTTCCCTTTATATTATGGGCAGAACTACAGATCATTTTGTGGGGCGGAAATTGGTCCTAGTTTAAATTAATTTTTAGCACAAAATCGGTCCTAGATATAGAAGTTTTGATAGCTTCGGATTTCAATTATTAATTTTGTCATCTTACAGTGTGTACCCTCATTTAAAATGAGACCTAATCGTAGGGGAGAGGGTATATAAAAAGTAAAACGTAAAAACTTTCCTCTGTCCTCCTACCCGCTCCCTCTCCCCCCATCAATTGCGCTTGAGAGGGCCCTTGACAAATCTGTAAAACAAAAAATAAAAAAAAAATACAATTTCTACTTCTAAAGCAAGATAGATATAATTTTAACTGCAAATTGTTGTTGTTGGCAAATTGGTCACACCTAATTAGGAAATAATACTTACATAACAGCAAAAGTCGTCATCCCATGGAGAGAGAAAGAGTAAAAAAGTGGGTGTCTCTCCCTCTCCCTCTCTCTCGCTCTCTGTGTAGGTGTTTCCCAAAATTTAAATGAAAGTTTTGCTGGTTTTTAAGGTCACTTTACTTCACTTCACTCTAACTTCATGCACCTTAGACACTTATTCTTCTTCTTCTTCGTCTTTCCATTTAACCCTCGGTTTTAACTTGGCAAAGAAAGTGAGACACAAATCGTCGAGTGTTAAACAAGTCAACGACAGACAGGAGAAATATGTAAAAAAAAAAAAATAAAGTGGCTTAAGCAATTTCACTTAAATTTTTTAATTATCACCTCCTCATAGTAAGGCCCTCTTTTACTTTTGATCGCATGACATACATATATTTATACTATATAATATATATACATATATTCTATTAAAGCAGATTGTTATCGTTTAATATGAAATGTTTGCACTTGCATTTAATTAATAGTTATTGTTTTTATATTTGACATATAAGCGAAATGTTTCTTTCAGTGCTAGAATATATATATATATATATATACTATATATATAAATTTAAACGTATACATCATTCATTTTAAAATCATAATTATCATTCATTTTTGGCTAGACATATAGCCTAAAATAGTTTTAATCACTTTTTCAAGTTGCTTCCATTCATCATTTAAGTATTTTTTTTTTTTGGTCTATCATCTATATATATATGTGTATACGTATGTATGTGTGTGTGTTTATAAATATATATACCTCTGCATATGATATTTTGAATTGCCTCACGTTTCAACAAAAACAGAATAAAAAAAAAAAAAACAACAACCACAGCAAAGTGAAAACGAAGTTGTTAAATAAGAAGTTCGAAACCGACCGAAAAGAAAGAAAAACTTTCGCTTTGGCTTTGGACTTGGCCATCATCATCGCCATCATCATCATCGTAGTCAGAAAGAAGCAACAAAAATGTATAAACTGGAAATGTGACTCGACGGGGTTCGCTCGATCGAGCGACCGATCGACCGACCTTTCTTATGTCACGTATGTTTATACATTTTTTTTTTATTTTCGTGGATATTGTTTTTTTTTCGCTGATTTTGAATTTCTTTGACTTTTCACTTTTTGACTTGAGGCACACACACACACACAGCACAAGAAGAAACCAGCAAAAAAACAACAACAAAAACATAATACCAACCATGTTATTTATGAATCTTTTGTGGCTTGGCCCCGGCGGTTGCGATTATGTCACGACACACGACCTTCTCCCCCTTTCGCATGTTTATGGGCGTGATTTCTAAATTATTTCAGATTATTTTCTATAATTTTTTGCTACTACCTACCACTACGTATCATTTCTTCTATCTATCTAACATGGCAAACCGAAACTAAATGCCAAGAAATTAGCATAAGAGTTCAAATAAATCAAGTAAATAGAAAAACAAATAAAAAAAAACCAAGCATGGCACCAACACTAAAAAAAAAAAAACACAAACAAATAAACACAAAACGATAAGAACATGTTTATTTTTTTGTGTCGTTTTTTATTTTTCTAATATCACTGAAAATCACAACTTATAATCAAAATCATATGATGATAACCTAACCCCCCTAACATAACAGTCTATAAATTATTATGTAATCACATGAAAAGCGTGGGCGATTGAAGAAAGAGAAGAAGGAAGCACTTGAAGGCGGGGCAACAGTTTGTGAGCCATAGAAAATGTAAAAAAGGTGGTAAAAAGCGATTAGTTAAGAGGCTTAAGTACTACATTTTCACCTTTTTAGTTCAAAACTCAAAGGAATAAAAACAAGATTGTTTTTTTGGTTACTAAAAAGGCCTTCCCGACTTGTTTACTTTACTGGTTTTTAATAAACAAAAAAAAAAGGATTTCTTTAGTATAGATCAATAACAAACTTTATACCAACTTTCTTAAAAATCGATTTGAAAAAAGCCAAGTTATTAGCTATATAAAAAGGTCAAACAGCGCTTAAATGCTCCATTGATTCACTATCAAAGACAATAAAAACAGACATTTCCTTACTAAACATTGAAATTTAGTTCTTGCCAAATTTCCTAAGAATCAAATTGGAAAATTACCAAGTGATAGAATAGATTTAGCCAGTCGACATCTTTGGTAGGAAAAAATGTGCAGAACAAAGGTTGAAATGGTCCTTAAAAATCACAAAAATCCCTTGTGGGAAACGCTACTCTTCGTTAATTATAATTACTAAAAGGTAAGAATCTTGTTTTTGTGAAAAACAAAACTATTAAGGAATTGTCTAAAGAAATTCATGTTGCTGCTTTGCTAATCGACATCTTAGCGACGACATTTCCCATGTCCCAAAGAACCTTAACCCCAAAAGTCAACGAAAAAAGTGCGACGGAATTGGTAGTAGACCATTTAGCTGATTAATTAAATGGAATAATTTGATTTTTGTTTTGTTTTGGTTTTTTTTTATGTTGTTCGAGCAACATCTGTCTGAAATTTCACCATATGTGGTTTTATTTAAAAAGATTAGACACAAAAACAAAAAAAAACATTTATCTGTGTTGTTGCCAAATGACACAACAGAAATGAAATGAAATTTTAAATGGTTAGATAATCAAACATTAGACATGTCTAGTCTTTAGTTAATGATTTGTAGTTCTTAAGATTCTCATGCGAAATTTGCATCCAGTTATGGCCAAATGATGAGTAAGGCCAAGAAATTGCTAATGAAGGAACTAGAAAAAATTTAGCTGATAGTAAATACTATTACCTGTAGCAGCGAAATAAAGCGAATAAAAATAGAGATCAAGCGAAACAGAGAGAGGGAGAGAGAGAGATTGTTTTTAAGATATTTAAACAATCAAATGCTTCTGCATTTCAATTGGCAATTGCCTAAGACATATAAACGTCCCATGGCCATTTGGTTTGAATTTCGCGTTTTGTGTTGTGTGTTTGGCCTAGTGAAAATTACTTTTGACAAAATGATCTTGGCCAATATCTTGACTTCTCTTCTCGGTCAACGCTCCCTCCTCCTCCTCTCTCTCTCTCTCTCCCTCTCTCCGAGACTCTCTCTGATCTTACTCTCATATACATTTATCATAGATTTTTCATTCATATGTTTTCTCAAATGATGGTGATTATAATTATAATAATATATAATGTGTGGGATGATAGATATAGAGGGTAGAGGGTAAATATATCTACATAAATACTAAATACATACATATAAATATAATATATATATTATATATATGCTAGTGAGATCGTATATATATATATTATTGTCATTTATAAGTATTATTTTTAACACATAATATCAACACAACCGCAAACCTCGAATGATTTATTTGCCTTGCCTTTTGGCTTTTGCTTTGCCTTTGCCTCTGCCTTTGCTTTGCTTTGGCTCTTGTGGCAGGCGGCAGCAAAAAAGTAATCAAAGTAATACAAATGAGAGCACAATTTATAAAAATAAACAAGAAAACACACACACACACACATGGTCAAATGAAAAACAGTAAACAAAATCAGAATCAGAACACAACTAATATATATCTTTCTTTCTTTTTTTTTTTTTTGCTTTTGTTGCTTTCTTTCGACCAGCAGAGATCTCCTTCTCTATATAGTAGAACAAGGGCAAGTCAAGTCTAGAGAAATTGATGGCAAATTTTGATGCATGCCGGCAGCTGCCTCTGCCTCTGCTGACTTTGCCTTTTGGCCACTGACACAAAAAAACCAAAAAACAAACTAAACTAAACTAAACACAAACGCAAACTTCATGTCACTTTTTTTATATAATATATCAAATTGTCTATCCATATCAATTTCAATTTCTTTTGGCTATAAGCGATTGATTCGATACATTTTCAATGCAACAATTTTTGTTTTCTTTTTTTTTTTGGCTAATGATGATGAATTATCGGGTTAAGCGTGCTGCCTGCCTACGTCGGATTCCTTTCTATATATATTTTACATAATTTAAATTATTTTATGAAACGTGACACATTAACTTGTCATAATGAGAAATGACTTTGTCATTTATTAGTAGCAGTTCACGAAAATGAAAACCAATCAGAGATGGGAAAACACTTGTGGAATTTTCTTTGATTTTAAGTTTTTAATCGTTTAGAAATTGCCTAAAAAAAATTGACTTAAAATTTGCAACATTCCTTTAATATACCTTTGCAATTTTTATTTAATTTATTGTTTATTCTTTAATTCATTCGTGATGTTTAATTCATAATTATTATCAAAATTGATATAACTTTTACAAAAGCCTGAGAAATTGACAAAATACATAACTAGAAGTATATTTAGAAATATAAACAAATTTTATTTACAAATCTGCAAATTTTGTTCTAGGTCCAGAGACCAAAATGTCCTTGTTATAAGCTATTTTATTTATGACTATGATTAAAGTTTAAAATTAAAAATCAACCCATTCAAAGGTTTAAAATCAGATAAAACGAACAATTTTAGCGGTTTAGAATAATTAACTTTTAAAGGCTTTAAAAATATATTATAAATGCCTGGTAACTAAATTGGTAAAAATTTCGATTTTGTAAGCCAAATATCTGACATATGACTTGACTTGATATTTTGCACGTAGCTTTTCTACCATTGGCAACTACCACAGACCACTTACCTACATATACACACATAGATATATACATTTTATATATATATATTTACATCTGTATGTATATATATTTTTTTGGCTTTTTTTCTTGATTTAATTTTAAATAGAAAGTAACCTCAATTGCACTTGTAAAAAATATAAGTAAATAACATTGGGAATAAAATAACAAAAGAGAGAGAAGAGAAAGAGCGAGAGAGAGGGAAAGAGACAGAGAAAGAGCTAGGAGGGGATAGAGAGAAGAAGAAGTCAAGTAAATCAGCTCAGATCGAGTGAAAGGCCTTATAGAAGACCAAAGCAAATAGAAGAAAGAAGAAAAAAAGGCAAAACACGCCACAAGCAACGACCAAAAAACAAAATACAAAATAAAACCAACCTGAAGAGGAAGCTCAAAGAGAAGAAATTACATGACGTTGACGATGATGATCATGATCATGATGATAATAATGATGATCATGATCATAGTGAGAAAGTAAGTGAGGTGAGCCAGTGGCAAAGGTAAAAAAAAAGCTAAGGTAACAACATCATACAAAAATATAAGATTGGCTTTCTTTTTATGAGCGGAAGTAAATTATTAATAAAGAGAGAGAGAGAGAGAGAGAGAGTGGTAATTCTATTGTGTGTTATACACGACAAATCAAAAGGAATTCAAGCCAAAAAATATTGCCAGAAAGAGAAGGGTAAAGACTGAATAATTGAAATATTTACTCATTCACAACAAATCAACAAGTCAGCGCGCCCACCCAATCAAATACACACAAACACAGTGTGGATAGATATATACATATACCCCAAAAGATATATATACACACAGATTTTGATTTTGATATTTGCAATTGGAATGCCATCAGCGACCGCAAAATGAACAACAGTGGGCGACAAACAAATTGTAAGAGAAAAAGCCCAATTTGATGGGGCTGAATGGGGGGCTAGGTGGTGGGTCAATGAGGCGTAAAGATAGTGAAAGAGAAGTACTTGGTCAGAGGAGCACCACCACCCTCCCATCCTGCCCACACTTTGATTAACATGACGATAGACACAGGAAATAACATCATCATCAACAAAAACAATTCTATATTAAGAAGCGAAACACAACCAAAACTAAAGAAAATTTATTTTTAAAATGCACTTAATGACTTTTAGCCCAAAATACTTAGTCTAACTTCAACTTGCCCTTAGGTCGGGAACAATTTTTTTGCCAATTTACTTATACATTTTGGCAAATAAATCAAATTATAAAAAAAATGCCATAGATAGAATCTCACTAGTTAGTTAATGCCAAAGAAAGATGAGTAACCTTGAAACGTTTTTTTTTTTTAGTTTTTGGCGTAAACAAGAAACGTATTAGTCATTTAACTGGACATAGTCTAGGCCAGCAGTTGAAATAGATCATAGTTTGTGGCAACATTATAGATTACCTTTTTTGTCACAAAAAAAAAAAATGAAAAACTAGTAGTCTAGTTAGGTGAAAAATTAGAAATCAAAATAATCTTAACAAATTAGCAAGTTTACACTTTTAGATTTTTCTCTCCCACGAAAGAATCTTTCATATACATATATATGTACATATACACACACAAATACAAACACATAATATACATGTATGTATTTTATTTTGTATTTTATTTCTCACAGCTTCTTTTCAATTAAATTTAGTTGGAATTTTTTTTCGAGAGGCAAGGAAAAAGAAAATTATTTGTTTTGACAAGTGTCAAGCCTTTTGGTTCACAAGATTATTATTATTATTTTTAGTTCTTATTATTATTATTACGACAATTTGTTGTTGTTGTTGGTTATTGTGGGTTATTGTTATTGTTAATTTTCGCATTGTCAGAATAATGTCAGCATCATAGAATTCTGACAGCTAGCACGCGGATGAGAGAAGGCGCGGACTTTTCTTTTTTTTTTCTGTTTTTTGCCTGCTTAGCATCGTTCACAAAACGAAAAATACTTAATAAACAAAATGTTTAAATGATGATGAAGATGAGGGGAACCGGAGGGTGTGCGTTTTGGTTAAAATAGATGCATATTAGTTTATTTTTATTTGTTTTGCTTCGCTGTGGGTGTAAACACAAAGTTCCATAATGTTTCCAATTAATAACAATTGCCAATGTTTTTTTTTTGGGGGTTTGCTTTCGGTTTTCGTATTTGAAAATAATAATAATAATATTTCACAGTGACGCACATTGCGTTTGCGTTTTTCTTTCTTTCATTCGGCAACTTTTTTGTTTTAAAGTAGAAGAACCTTTTTCCTGTTTTTCTTTCTTATCTAAAAATTGAATTGATAAGAAAACCTTAACCAAAATATAATACTTCCGCCTTTGAGGGTGGAACACAGAGAGTGGAGAGGGGCACATTAGAGCACTTCTCTCTACCTCGGAAGTGATTTGATTAACGTAACAACGACGCACCTAAAAAAAAAAAATAAAAAATAAACGTTTTATTTTTTTTTTTGTGAAATCGGAAAACGGGGCCGGGTCGTAGCGAACCGGGCTCTTGATCGTCAGTCAATTGAGCATAACAGGAAAACAAATAATTGCCAAATGTCGTCAGAGATTGACTGGATCCTAAACAAAGTTTTTCAATCACATGTATGTATGTGTGTGTACATTTATTGTTGTCATCACATTGTAGTCTTCCTGTTTCTCATCTCCAGCCGTAAGAGTACGTGTATATAGTAGGTCTTACATGAATCTAATTTAGCCTCCGAGTGTGAGCTGAAAATGATTTGGCTTTGGTTTTGGTTTTTGCTTTTGCTTTTTGGCTTCTGTGTGTGCGCTGAAGCACGTAATTGAATGCGAATGGCTTAATTTTCTACTGGATTTATTTTTATGACCGCACAATTATACACACACACACACAAGCATATTTAAGGTAAAGTAAGTAACTCTGAGAACCTTAACATTTCCGGTTCTAATCAATTTCAACTAAACTAAAAAATGTGTCTTACTTAAATTCAACTGAACCCCTCGATTATCTCTCTATATATTTCGCATAAGAAAGGAAAACAACAGATGTTTTTCAGTCTCTCTCTCTCTCTTTGGTGGGGGGGGGGTTAAGGAAATATCTTTTCAAAGGGTGTATAATCATCATCTTTTTGCATTTGCCTTTGCCTTTGTCTCTTTATCGTATTGTATGACCAGCCGGCAAAAACTTTTGCGCATGCGTTCTCAATTTTTCTCTCGTTGTTGCCATGCAAGCCTTAAGTTGAGCTTTGGAATTTATGTATGCCCTTACAATACTCTATGGTACCACAAGTCCTTTGATTACATTATATTTTTCGTTTTATAATTAGTAACAAAAAAATATCTTGTCCTTTAGTCAGAAACAAATTTTTTTTTTACTTCCTTTTTTTAAAGTTTTTAAATATGAATTATTAAGAATAAAAAGGAGGGGGTTGTTGCCCTCCCCTGCCCATATCTGGGTACGCCATTCGATCGAATAAATATTTTTTATTTACCAATTATATAATTTATTTTAATGATTTTTTATATAAAATTACTTTAATTTTTCAGTTTAAAGCTTAAAATTTGAAATAAATATTTCGATTTTTCACACTTGATTGAATTTTAATTTCTAAAAACAAAACCTTTTTAATATTAAGTATACGCATTGTGGGAAATATTAATTATCCGTAATGGGCTTTGGGGCGGATAATTAAAATTTTTACTATATATCAGATTCAGACTTTCTTAATAATATTTTAAAAATCGATTAATAGTTTAATCCTTTCAAGAGCAGCGTTGCCACCTTGTTTTATATCCATTTTAATTTTGGTTAAGAGCGCTTTCGTTATATTCGTTCCTGCTTGCATTGTTTTTAAGTTTTCAACATTGTTTTAACTTTTCTTGATCCTGTTGAAAGCTTATCAAAGAAGGGTATTGCCAAGTCGTGATGTTTGAGAGTAAAGCATGGAATGTTTTGCTGTCGCCTGGTTTTTTTTTTTTTTTGTTTTCTGTGCCATTTTGCTTAATGATCGCATTTTTTTTTCTTATTTTTGTTTTTTTTTTTTTTTTTTTTGCCTTTAGGGGGAGCGCTTCTTCTTCTTTTTCACTATACACATTTTATGGCATTTGTCGTCGCTGTGTGCGTTGTTGTTCGTGCTCTGCATTCAGCCCGCTTCCTTAGTGTGTTGGTTGGGATGATGATGATGATGTTGGTGATCTTTTCTTTCTCATGTGAAACGCTGTTGGTTCGTCGGAATTCATTCAACTTTTGGGCGCGCTCTTTAGCTATATATTTGTGTGTCTGTGTGTGTGTGTTCATGATGATGTTGATGCCACAATTAGAATTAGTCGATCGGTCATTGCATTTCCGTTTTGGCACTGTGACATCGGCAGTGGGGAAGGGAAGGGAAATGCAAAAACTTTGCACACGTGCCGTTTTTGTTTGAACTTGTGTGCCCTTTCAACTATGTGTACTATATATATAGAGAGAGAGAGCGAGAGAGGGAGGTGTATGTACGATATTGATCTCGTTTGGTATTGTCAATCAGTTAATATTTATTTTTTTTTTTCGTGTGTAGTTATTTTGCATTTCAAAGCACATATTGATTGGGGAACTGGTTTATTGGCTACGCAATTCCATTCAGGCTTTCTGATCTCCCTCTCTCTTTCACTCTCTGGCTTTTTACTCATAAATCATATGGCTTTATAGCCGCCTGCCTAATACAACACATTTACGCCTCAAATATATATGAGGCGTGGCATGGATATAGGATTTACTGTCTCCCTCTAACGTACGCGCGCGCGCGTCTTGTCATTCCATGTGACTTTTTGGGTAGGTGGTAAGAAGGAGGAGGAGAAGATATGGGGTTGGATTCGCTTTTTTTTTTGGCGCTAGGCACGAGCTGGTACCTGTTTATCGTAGTCATCATTGACGTGTGTGTGTGTGTGTTTCGTTGACTGCCTTTTAATTTTTTTTTCTTTGATGTGATTAAAATTTTTTTTTTTTTGACTTGAATTTTTTTCGTCGAAAGTTGATGACATTTTTGTAAGGATCTATCCTTTCGATAACATGGAGATCAACATTTCGATAACATGTTTCATTGCCATTTGTCTTAAAGGATCAACTCTTTCGATCAATTTTGTGTTCCCTTTCCAATTCGAAACGTAATTGGTTTAACCAGTTGTCACATGAATAACACACACACACACACACACAGTGTGTTATACCTACGTGTTTTTATCATTGAAATGGAAAATCTAATCTAAATAGGAAGACAAAGAGTGGGAAATAACAGAGAGAGAGAGAGAGAGAGTGAGTGGGTGAGAGCGAGTAGTGGAAGCACGTGGTTTGAGCCTGGGTAAAACAAGAGAGAACCATACACACAGAGTGTGATTGTGAGTGTGTGTATTTGGACTTGCCCAGTATCTTGGGCTTTGGCCTAGGCTTGATCATCAGAAACACGAACCAAACGAATTGAAATGGAATGGAACGACGGACCGACGATACGATAGCAGCAGCGACTATACCACTACGTATACGTAATGTATGCATGTGTGTCTCTGTGTGTGTGTGTGTGTGTGCGCACATACGTAGTCAAAGTCTCCCCACCACCTCACTTATCAGCGGGGTGATTCACTATGTCGTCATCAATATCAACGTAGTAGCTAGCTATAGCACCCCGCCACAGAAATTGTATATGAATTGTGTATGACTGGGTTTTTTTTTTCTTCTTTTTCTTCTCTGTGTTTTTGTATTTTTATTTTATTTAATTTTTTTTTTTTTCTGTTGTCTTGCTTTCTTGCTTTCTTGGGGTCTTTTTGCTTGCGTTTTTATAATGGCGGGCGGACTAATCGCGGCGTCATTTAGTTTGCTTTCAACCGCAGGTGCAGTCAGTCACAACAAAAAACAGTCAAGTGAACACACTTTTACATAGTGTAAATTATTATTTGTTTTGAAACAATAACAATTGTCTTTATGTCTTTGACGGTATGCATTTGTATCTTGAAGATTTCATGCAACTATATTTATATAAAATTTGTAAGTGTGTATGTAGAGAGGAAGATGCGAAGAAGATGAAATGACTTTTTATCTAATTTACTTTCCCCCATCTCTTTCTTCTTCGCTTCAGATGACAATATGCAACGACGCAACAGCAACAATCAAAACAACAACAACAAACGTTACCCACAAAAGTATAATATGGGGGGTAATAATGGAAATGGTAACCTAGCCGGAGCAGGAGCAGCCGCAACAGCAGCGGATATCATGACCACAAATGGAACAAATGGATCATACAAGAATCCATCGAGCCGCAAAAGTCGCTACAACAAGCGCCAGCAGCAGGATCACCAACAGAAACGCAACGGAGAAACGAAATCCCAATCACAGCCGGCGTCCTGGTTGAAGACCAATTTCGGTCATCATTTTGTCACATCATCTTCAGTGACTTCTTCATGCATCGAAGGTAAGGTCTTTTAACCCATATCAAGGATTAGAAATCAATCTAAAAGAACAATTTGTTAAACTCCAAAGCAATTAGTTATTAGTTTCAAGGAAAGCTACCATTTTATGATCAGATTCTTAAATGAAAACAAATTGTTCTTGATGTTGTAACTCAATCCATTTAAGATCCATTTGCAAAAGGCTGATGTTCTTACTTTTTTTTAAGATAAGAACATTGTTCAAAACTTAGTTGATTAGAGCCTAAATTAAAGTGCCTTAAGGATCCTTATGAGTTAAGCTCCTTGAAACCAAAGGCAGATCTTTACTTTGTGAGATGAGATCTTACTTTAATAGACTACCAAATCTTTGATAACTAGTTAGTTCAGTTAGTATCGTTTAAAGGTTAATTTAATGAATTCAAATCACCAATTTTTTTTTGTTTGAATGATTCATATTGTTCCCGTTTTCTGCTTTTCATTCTCCCTTTTAAGCGATTGCGCGACTTTGCTTTGACTTGGCTTTCTCATGAAATTCCAAGCAATTCGATGAAACACAGCGTGCGAAATATAATAATAATATGATTCATTCATATTATACCAATACGTAAATACACACAAAAGGCCTTTTAAAACAACTGAACAGAAGAAGAAGCGACTTGGGGAGATCTACATACATATGTATATACATACAGACTTAAAGGTTTTGTGCCACTTTTTGATTTCCCCAACAACAACAACAAATGGAATGGAGATAAAAATGTGTGTGTGATATGATTGAGATATAGATAGGAGCAATAGGAAAATAATCAACAGAGTCAATTGACAACTGGAAGACGTAGTTTTTTTAGTTGCCCTTCTCATGTCCAAGTAATTTGAATTATCTCTACACTTTTATCTTTAAGTAGTAACAATTCAATTTAAGTATCAGATACTGTGTGTGTGTGTGTGTGTGTGTGTGTGTAGTTGTGGGGGGCACTAAAAATCAAAAAAAAAAACCTTTAAAAAAATTTCAAGTGCATTTTATTCGTTTTGGATTTCTTGTTTATATACCCTAAGTGTATGTACTTGTTATATATGTATATATAGTACTTAATGCCAATGAGGAGAGGGCGGTGAGGAAAGGGGTGGATGAAAGAAAGATCGACCTTAAAACCAAAACTATTTTCAGTTTGTGCTAAATAAGAAAATTGCAGGAAATCTTCGCTTAAACCTAATGAAAGTAGTCACACTCGTCGTACTGAGAATACTATATATAGGTATATATACAAAGTAGTAGTAGCAGTAGTTGTAGGGGGGAATATAAAAATAGTTTCACAGATATACACATACTATATAGATAGATACATATGTATGTATGTAAGAATTATGTATTTTTGCCTGCCACCCCTCTACTCTTCTTCTCTTCTCTTTTCTTTCATCATTTGTTGATTTGATTTCGCTTTCGTTGACCATTAAACATTCATGAGGCTCTCTCACGAGAATATATAAAACACAAAAGAAGGGTCGATTAAAAGTGAAATGAATATCATTAGCCAAAAGTTGAAACTCTTACATGTTAATCTGATATATACAGACATATTTATATATGAGGTAGTAGGTACATATATATAGAGAGAAATGTTATTGTTTATGGTTTTTTGTTTGGTTTAGTTTTTATGCCCGCCTTATGCAAGTTTTTGTTTTTGGCAACATTCACCAAACAGATGATCAATCGATCACTCCAGCAGCAACCTGCCTTTTTCAGGTACAGTAAAAACTCAATAATTGGCAACAAAAGAAATTTGTTTTTAATAGTTAATTTCTAGAGTTTTGAGACAGTTTTCACTGTACATACCTCTAAATATATAGAGCCCTATATATGTATGTATTTATATTATATATGCTCGTATTTATAGAGTCTCGAAATAAGCTAAGACGCAATAGCAAAAACCAAAACAAAAAAAAAACTGATTAGCTTTCGAGATTTCTCATTTCTCTCAAAGGTGGCGCCTCAAACCACCTTGTGGTGGTGGTGCTGATGGTTGTAAGGGCAGGGGTGGTGGGGGGGGGAGTGATTATGATGGTATCAGGTGTGTATTTTGTTTCACATTTCACTCACTATGAACTATTATTACTGAAACTGATAGCCGTTGTCGTCTTCCTTAATCGTTTTGCCCTCTTAACATGATGATTACATAACAAGTTTTGTATTTTTATTGCTTTTTCTTGTGATTGATTAGCACTTAAAAATCATGATTGGAAAAAGGGAAACAAAACGTTGTGGTTTTCTTTTAAGGAAAAGCCAAGCAAACAGTTTATATAAAATGACACACAATTTAATTGCTACTTGATTTGCTAGTCATTTTTTGAAGTGGAGAAAAATATATTTACTTACACTTGTTTAAGTACATTGATCTTAATTTCTTTAAGGGCTCACCTACTGCGCTGTTACACTTAAGTACATATGTATACATTTGATTGGCTATTGGTTAAATGGCCAATGGCGCTCGGCTCAAACAAGTTAACCTTGATATTGCTATAAGATGATGAGTTGTGTCTCTCATCTCATCATCATCATAATGATAATGATGATGATGATTGTTCCACTTGCCTCACTTTTAATGGGTTAATAATGCCTTCAAAGCAGCGGGAATCTTAAATTGGCAAGTGCCTCCGTTAGATCATAAATGGGCAAAAAGCGTAATGAGTTCAAAAAGAGATTCCAAGCGGGGCGTGAATATGAACCAAATGCTTCAGTTCTCCACTACGACTTCCAACTCTGGATATGGAGTGAAATAAATACTTGGCGCAGCTGCTGCCATACCATCGAGCTATAACAATTATCTAACTGGCGAGACTTAATTACAAGGTGTCCATAAGAAACGTTAATTGAAAAAGAAAAAAAGAGTAGAGAAAAGCACGAGTTGCATTTTTTTAGAAAAAGGGAAGGTCTATGATGATAGTAATTAAAACAAAAATAAAACAAACCTTGAGGTCTTTACTTTTTAATAGAAGTTATTAATCATCCTCCCTTCTGATTAGTGAGTTAGTATATAGATTCTATGAATGGAAATGCCAAAATTAGGTCGATGAATTGAAAGTCTTATAGTATATATGCATCTATATCTATTATCTACTGCCCCCACTTTCAATGATTAGATAAATTGGTTAGCGTGTGTGTACTTAATTTTAGTTTAGTTAAACTGAATTAGCTATCTACTTTGTATATATGCATATCATATGATGTAACTACCCTTAAAAAGCAAAAAGCACACAAAAACAAAATAAATAAATAACGTATTATTGTGGTCATAAAGTTAAAAAAAAAAAAAAATGTATTGCCAACGTTTTGTTTTATTTTTTTTATGGCTCATATTTTTTTTTTAATAATTTTTAGTTTTTTTTTTTAGCGCGAGTTGCTTATTAAAAATCTCTAAGCCTGACCTCAATGGGCCATATTTTGCATATTTTGAAACTACAAACTACTGAAACTGAAATCCAAAACTAATATTAGTTTACATTAAAAGCAAGTCTCTATGGCCATAAGTGTAGTTAGCTGGTCTATCTATGGCAAATGGTTGATGTTTTATTTTTTTTCATCGTTTTTTTGTTTTTTTTGTTTTGGTCACGTAGATACATAAAATATCTATGTACCTGGTAATACGTGAGCTTGTGGTCTTGGATGAGGAAATCGTACTCCCCATACAAAAATTGTATTCTCTTCTCATATTCTTACAACTTACAAGATTGTTTCTTTCAACAAATTGTTGGAGGAACATTTGAATATATATAATCAAATTAATAACCAGGTCTTTTTGCTTTATAAAACTTCTGATCATATTCGAATCTTTTTCCAATTCAAATTTTTTCGCCCAAAATATAAAGAATTGTTCCGAATCAATATAATATTAAAATTGATAAAAATTTTTAGATATTCTTCTCATATTTTAACGACGAAAACTCAAAATAAACTGGAAAAACAGCAAAGAGCTCATCCAACCTTTTTTTGAACTTTCTTATCATATGTGAATGCTTTTTGATTACTTTTTTGATTAAAATAGCCCGAAATCTGATCATAAAAAATCATGAAAAAATCAAATCTAAAACCAGAGTTATATGAACGCTTTTTCTTAATTTCCACTCTTTGTAAAACTATATTTCTAATCAAACACATTATATAAATTAGATTTTAAGTCATTTTTTTTCTAAAAGGTTCTGATTTTTGTTAAAAGTAACTTAAGTGGCAAATCTTCTATTGCAAATTTTATTCTATTTTATGTCATCTCTGAAAATAAATACATTTTTAGATCTATTTCTCATGCCAAATTTATACTTCTTGCTCTGGCTTAGGCTTCAAAATAGGCTAATCCTCATTGAAATCGTTTTAGTTTCCCTTTCCATTAAGACGTTTCTTCTCTTATGGGTCATCAAAGTCATTATTCAAGTAGTCTTCTTAACTCTTTTCGATGTTGGGCACTTAACGTATGTATTTCACTCATTTTGAATATAGATAGTCCAGTTTTTTGGTTTCAGTCGTAGTTTGTAGCTGATTAGGAATCACTTTCCACTTGACAACAACCAAACAAAGTTTCGTTTTGGTTTTTTTTTTTTTTTTTTTTGGGGCAATGCGCAATCACGGTCGCCTGTCCCCAGTCCATTTCCAATCCCCAGCCACAGTCCATTGTTGCCGTAGGTAACCGCAAATAAAAAAAAAAAACAAAAAAATAGAATTTCAATTTCAAATACTATATATGTATAGTATACCACGCTTTCTGGCCACATCTTATCGCCTAGCCAACCCAACCTAGAACCACCTGGTAACCCAAAATGTGGGCATAGAAAGAGAGTCTTAACTTTTTTTTTCTTTTTTGATTCTCATTTTCGTCTAGTGTCTAGACAATTAGCAACACATTTAATAGAAGTAATCAGTTAGTTGATCATTAAAATGTTAATACTGTTTCCTTTTTATTTACTTGTTTTTATTTTTACGTATTGCGTGCTCGTCGAGCTAATTTAGCAAATTAAATCATCTAAATAGCATGCAAAATGAAAATCTGATATATATATATATATATATATGCATAAAGTTCAGTTTAAAGTTATTTAGAAAGCTTTCAGCCCATTTGAATAGTTATTAAATGAAATCTTTGATTTTTCCATCATAATTAGGTGATAAAATGGAAAAGTTTTTCACATTAATGGGAATTTTTATTCTGTTGTATTTTATTTGTGTTTTTTTTTTTTTATTCAAGGTCGTATACTATATTTAGTCGGCACTTATCATAGAGCAAGCACACTTTAGGTCCAATTTCATTAACAATGTAGAGAACAAGTTTTTATGTGTTTTTTGTTTTTTTTTTTTTGGGGTCCAACAGTAGTCGGAAAATGCTTATCAGCACATTTGTTCAATGTTTAACTAGTTAGTTAATGTCAGTAAGGTGAAATTAGCTAATTTGCTTTAACCAAAAGCGACCCGGCCCCCCTAAAAGTGAGTGAAGCGAGGAAGGGTGCCACTAGAAGGGGGAAGAGAGAATTTGTTCAACTAGTAGTTAGATGATCAGTTAGTTAGTTGACCAGTTTATTGTTATGTTTATGTCCTAATCAATTGTACATAAATTTTCTGATAGTCTTATAGATGATTATTCAAGGTTATTGGGCAATTTTGGCGCGTGCTAAAGTACAACAGAGAACGGGAGGAGGAAGTGCTTTTAGGCTCTCTCTCTCTCTCTCTTGCTTACTCTATTTTAAATAACTTGCCTTATCTAATCAAATATTACGTTTCACATGTATGTATATAAAGTAAATATATTCACAATGTATATATATGTATATGTATGTATGTATGTACGTGCTAAACATATAATTATATATGTAAACAATAATTGCCAAACTCACCTGATTTATGTATCAATGAGAAGCAAATGCTGATCATGATGATGATGTCGAAGAAGGGGGTAAAACAGTGGTTGCGGTAAGGTGGGGTAGGGCAGATGTGCGCTGTATATACACATCATGATCTAGTCAAATCACGTAATGTCCTTCAGTTTGCCCGAACATGTCAACAAACTCTCGAGAAAACTGTCAATCGATATGATTGATTTTGCATACAACTAGAAAATTGCACCACCGCACCACCAACATGTCGCGGACTGACGTTCTAATCTTCTGCCTCCGCTCCGCTTATGCATCTCTGCAAGGAAGTATCAAGATATATAGTGTGGGACTATTATAAAAAGGGATTATTTAACTACATACTATACCTCGAGAAAAAACAAAATACTTATTCCTTTCTTTCCGAAAACGGGAAACCTCATCATCATGATGAGTGCTAAATGCGGAAGCCGCAAAACGAGCTTTAAATAAAATAAGCAACAACAACAATAATAATAACATCAACACGAATATACCATACATATAGTAGTAGTAAGAAACAAAAATAAATAATTGTAATGCCGCTGATAACACATGCTCTTAAGGCGTGGCCAACAGGTTGTCATCGGGTTCTCGTACACCAAAAATTAGCAACACATGTTGTCAGAGTCGGTCGTTTTGTTGTTGGTCAATCTGTCGATCTGACGATCTGTCGTTGTCATCGCTTCGCAACATTTCCACTCATGCGTAGCCTTTTTTTTTTGTTTTTGTTTTTGTTCTTAAATTAAATACGCACACACGATCAAATATTAAAGCAACTTGAAAAAAAAGCACGTGGCATATGCTGATGTGATCGCTTTGATAACAAAACGCGCACACGCACACTCTGACATATGTACATATGTATGTACATCAATCCATACATATGTATGTATGTATATTATACCTGGTAATATGAATTATCAGTTTATTTGCTAAATTCTGACGTCAAATCCATTTTGAGCAAATAAAACAGAAATCTAATATATTCTTTTCTTATTGTCAAGCTTGAAAGGGTTAAATGAACATTTAAACAATTTCGATTAGCAGTAATAGTTCTATCGAAGTGTGCCCATCCCTAACCCTCAGAGGAATATTGGTAAATGGAACATGTCACAAACAGCTGTCAATTATGTTGTGAAAAGGGAAAAACTTGACAAAAACAAAGTAGTCGTAGGAAACTTGTCGTTTATACATTTAAACAAAAAATATCAAATCAGCAGAAGTCATAACTCTCTCTATACATACATACATATAACAATTGCTTGCTTTTTGGCTAAATCACTTTACTTATTCAACCTTTTTGTCTTGGTTTTAACCATGTATATTGCAGAGAAATTCCTGGTGACCCACAATCCTGGACATCGTAATAGTACCAGCAGTGAGGTGACTACAAGCAGTGAGGATCTCGATTCTAGTCGCGAACATCTGAATAGATCAAAGGCTGATGCCGGCAATGCCAACCACAGCACCAACAACAACGGCAATAATAATAAAAAGTCACGAGCAAAACGTCAATCGAAGCCGCCAGCGAAAAACGGTAAGCATCATCAGCAGCAGCAGCAGCAGCAGCAGCAGCAGCAACAGCAACAGACGCAGCAGGAAGCGACCAAGGTAAATAAATCGAAAGCCACAGGAGCAACAGGTGCAGGATCTGGTAATGGCAATGGCAACAAATGGCGTCAGGTGAACAATCAGCAGCAGCAACAACATAAGCAGCAGCGTTCGCATCAGCAGAAGAAGAAAAACGGCAACAATTTGGCCAACAAAAGTCATGACCAGAGCAGCAGCAGCAGCGGCAACAGCAGTTGCTCATCCTCTGCATTGAGTTCACCAACCAATTCACCTGGCAAGCCTGGCAAACAGCAGCAACAGCAGCTGCAACATCTTCATCATCAGCATCAATTGCAATTGCAGCATCAGGAGCAACAGCAATCTCTATTGGACTGGCCAGAATTTTCAGCAGGCAATTTAAATTTTTATGTTCCACCACTGCGGCAATTCGAGCAGCTGGAAGTAGAAATGAATGATGTCCATGCCCTGGTGATGCAGCAGTTGCGTCGTCATATTATCGGCCATCATTTGCTCCGAGTCTATGGTTTTCCAGTCGAGAGTGTTGTTCACGATGGGGCTATCGAGATCTTCAAGTGCCTGCCGCCTCATGTGGTTATGAATCATCATGTGGAGCTGGTTGCTGCCATGCAGCTGCCTATGAGTGTTATCAATTGTCACGATGGTCTGACAACGACGGCAGTAGCAATAACAACTACAACAAGCGCTGGCATGGACATGACGAATGGAGCACCATCGGCGGCATCCTCGTTTTCCACATCTTCTTTGTCAAGTGATTCTGGTAATAGTTCGCCTAATAATTTGGATTCGGAGTCGTCATCGGCTGGTGAGTGGAGTGGTAGTGAATGTACTGGAGATATGGAGCTTGATTTCTGTACTTCCGAAGGGTTATCATCTTCCTCATCGTCATCAACATCGTTTTCTGGTGGAGAGGAAGAAGCCGAGGAAGTGGAAGAGGAGGAGGAGGACGTATCAGAGGAAGACCAACAGGAAGGAAGCTCCACATCTCTGGCGAAACAGTGCACACGTTGCGGCCGTCACTTTTTGGTCGATGAACAATCCGGCGAGTATTTAACCCCTGAAGAATGCTGCTATCATGAAGGCAAATATCAACACTATGCCGGACGTTGGAGTTGCTGCCAAATGTCCACTGAATCGGCATTGGGTTGCTGTCTAAATGATTATCATGTATGGGCCGGTTCGGTGGTCGGTGTGAATGGACCCTACTATGACTTTGTACGCACCTCACATCGTGCAGATGATGGGAACGAAGCCGATTCCCTTGCCAATCCCTCGGTCTATGCCCTGGACTGTGAAATGAGCTATACGGCCCGTGGTCTGGATGTCACCAAAGTCTCGCTGGTGGCCCTTAATGGTCAACTGATCTATGAGCAATTCGTGCGACCCGATTGTCAGATCGTGGACTTCAATACACGCTATTCGGGCATTACCGAACAGGATCTGGTCGAGGCCAAAAGTTTGGCCCAAGTGCAACGTGATCTGCTGGATATAATCTCGGCCGATACCATACTGATTGGACATGGATTGGACAATGATTTGCGTGCATTGCGTATAGTTCACAATACGTTAATCGATACGTCAATAACATTTCCGCATGCCAGCGGCTTCCCGTATCGTCGGGCCCTACGTCATTTGACCAAAGCGCATCTGAAGCGTGAGATCCAATGCGGCGATGGGACGACAGGACACAGCAGCTTCGAGGATTCTCGGGCCTGTATGGAACTGATGCTCTGGCGTGTGCGATGCGAATTGCTCGATCCCAATTGGAATTGGGAGGACTAGTTAGTAGTTAGTTAGTTAGCTAGATCTAGTTATAGAGATAGTAGTTATAGGATAGTATCAGTTTCATCTTTACAATTTTAATTCCTCATTACTTTTTTTTTTTTTCTCTCTGTGTAGGGAGATAATTAGAGTAGTTTTCCTTTCCCAGTGCGTAGGGACACACTGGGGACGGGATGACGACATTGAACTTGGGGGGGTTAATGAACGAATGAAATGAAAAAAGGGGGTCGACACCAGCAAAAGTACTTTTAGTTTATAAATGTTTTTAAATCTCAGCTGTGTTCTCAGCTTTCCCTCTCTCTCCCCTAAATCTCTTTAATTTTCTTTTTGTTTTTCGCTTTTCGCTAATCTAATTCGAAATCTATCTATGTGTAACTTAGTTTCAAATAGTTTGTGGTTCAAAAATTGGGAGAAGTGGCTGGAGCACAGCAAATAGTATTTAATAGGGCCAAAGAGCATTTAAACGCAAAGATTTCATTCAAAAGAATAAAAAAACTCTTTCGCCCTCTTTTTTTCCCCCCTCTCTCCAAACCATATTTTTGTCATAGTTGAACTATATATATATATACACATGTATTATATATGTGTATATATATAAATGAAAATGAAATCTCTTTGGGTATAAATGCTCTTTGTTAGTAGAGAAAAACAGTTAATATATATCTATATAGATAGATATCCCAAAAAGAAGAAAAAACATCAACCCAAATACGACACCCAAATAAGAAATGACAAAAAATTTGAGAAATAATTTTTATATATATATATATATATATAAATAATGTAATATTATATCCATCTATACTTTAAGTATTTAAGACTTTTTTTTTCTTTCTTTTTCTAGGTGTAATTATAATAATAATTTTTTTTTGTTTTTTTTGTATCCCCAGACAAAAAGAAATGTACTGAAGTTTTAGCTGTGATGTTTTTTGTTCACTTTCTCACACACACACACACACACACACACCACAAACACCCACACACATATACAAAGAAAACATAATTTTATCACTCCATTAAATGTTTTTTTTTTTTTTTTGTAAAGAAAAAAAGATATATATAATATATATACGAATTGTAGCAGCATCTCATGAACGAAAAATTATTAAAACAAAATAACGATTGATAAAAATTAAGAAATTAAAATTTATAATAATGTTGAACTACTTTATATACACTATACTTATACATTTATGTAGAAATCTAAGAAATGTAATTTAATTATCTTTGATTTTTATTTTATTATTATTAATTTCTTTTCTGTTTGTTTGTTTAATTTTATTTATTCACATCCATTTTGTTTCAATTGGAACACACACACACACACACACACTCGTATTTCCATATAACAAGAAGTTCTTTTAGTTATTAAAACTAAGCTAATTTTCTTTGATTATAAGAAATCTGCATGAATGTTTATAATGATTTTTTGTTTGCAATGTTCCTAGCAGCAAAATAACATTAAAACATTAACCAGATCAATCACCTACACACACACACACACACAAAACAAACACAAAACAAATTTTAAGACGACGAATAATGTATTCTCTTCTATATGCATATCTGGATAGACATATGTATAGATGAAATGGCAACGAGAAAACAAGAAATGAAAAAAAAAAAGAAAATCAATCCAAACATGATCCTGCAAATGATATGATGAGAAAATAAAACAGAAATATTGAATTATTTGAAAAAGAAAAAGTAAAACATAAAATGTATTTTTTATTTTGGGTTGGTGAAAAAGGTAAATTCATAAAATAACTTTAAATTTCAAACAAAATATTGGCATGCAAATAAAAAAATTTCGAACCTTTTTAGGCATAGTAGCTGAAACTGTTCCCAAAGGATCAAAGGATTTTTATTTTATAAACCACCAAACCGACTCAAATTCTATCTTTTGGAGAAAATTCAATTTAAATCTATTAAGAAGTTTTATTGTGACTGGACTTGGCTAAAAGAACTCTAGACGCTTAAACTGGAAATTACAACTAATGGAAGTCAGAGGCTTGAAGTTAGACTTTACTATGGATAAAATAAAAAAAAACCACAATGGTCCAATAAACAACAAATGAAGCTCACTTCAAATATTCACAAGCAAATTTAGAATGTTTATTTCTTGTGCCCAAACCCGCCCTTACCTGGCTATGTTTTTGCTTATTACAACAAATAGTTAACTGGAGGTCCTTGACAATTAAATGTGAATATGAATTTAAAGATTTCTTTAAAGAAAATATAAAAAAAAACAAGTTAAGTTTTGGTTTTCTTTTATAAAATAGCAACATAAATTAAATGCTCCTTTCTTAGAAGACCAAAAAGAAGACTTCTGAGATTAGATAACTTCTATCTATCGACATGAGTCCGGTAATCTTAGAAAACATCTCCAATACGAATGTCTCCTGATCTTAGCCCAAACGATTTTCTTACCAACTATGGGCTTATGATTAATATTGATATATATTTGTAAATAGGTACGTGATGAAATCTTGCATTAGAATAATTCTCTCTAGTTTCTATATAAAAACGTGAGTTGGAATCTCTCATATTGTTTTGATATTCAAGTAAATTATTTAAGTTTTTCTAGTTATTATTGATATCTTTCGAATGGGCAATATCCAATTGTTTATCTTTCGAATGGGCAATATCCAATTGTTTCAGTTTTTTGTTAGTTACCTGTCAATCTTTATTTAATTTATATGGGATTAACTAAGAAACAAAACGTCTGAAAACTCCAAGAAAAGGTTATTTGCTTGAATAACTTTTTAAATATTCATAATATTAAATATCAGAAAATTTGTTTAAAAAGTTTTTTTGAAAAACTATTCAAAAGGTATAGAGGTATGTTGAATTACGTCAAAGTGAATAAATAAATTAATAAAAGGCTTACAAATTTTATACCAAAATGGATTATGTCATTTGCTTGTTGATTATTGTCTTAGTAATCAAATGACATCACAAATAGGTATATGTATACAAATGTATGTATGTATGTATGTGTGTGTAGACATTTTTGATTTAAGTTTCTGAGTCTTACGTTTTTCTGAATGAACAAAACAAACACGTTCTCGCATAGAACTTGGAGCATTTACAGTGCATTTTTCTTTCACTCATTTTGGCCATGAATGACGCCAAACAAAGCCATGTGGCACATGAATGTGCACATTATATAGTATACTCTAGTATATAGTAGTACGAATACGAGTAGAGTACATCTGTTTCGTATATTCAATTGATGACGACAGACGACTTCTTTTCTTTAGCCATATATCGACGATGATGATTCAGACAGCATTCAGCCATATTTGGTTAATAAACACAAAAGTTTCTGTTTATTTATGAATCATGTAATTATTTAAAAGATATTGTTCATCAAGAAAAAGAAATTTTAACATGAAACTTAAATTCGACGACGTAGTTTAAATGTAGATTGAGTTAATAGTAATCCCATGTATACATATATAAGTATATATAGTTTCGTGATATAGCCACGTTTGGCTGATTATATAGACACATACACAATGTACATAATACAATCGGGCTAATTCATCTCAGCATGATCATCCTACCCCAATCATCACCCACCCACCCCAACCCACTTAACCACCAACCACCCATGTCTGCCACAATTAAAACAATTGATGTTACTTCTCGCACAAATGTGACAAACACGAACATTTCGTATACATATGTATATATACGATATATATATACTATATAAGATGATTGCCTCAAAGATGAAATTGCTTTGGCTAAAGTTGTTTCTTGATTTCATTTCCATTTCAATGACTTTCACAATACATTAAAACTAAATGAAATATATGTATATACATATGATGATGATAGTCCTAAAGAGTTAAACCCTGACCAAACTGTTTGGCTATTTAAATAGTTGACTACATTCTGGGTTCTGCCTTAGTTTTACAGTTTAATTGTGGAAGGAAGCTCAAATGATTCACATGACTTTTTAAGAGAGTCTAAATTTAAAGTAGATACTAAATCATATATTTAAAAATAATTTTCTTAAAATTTCTAGGTCTTTTCGGTTTCAAATATGAAATCTTTTTTGCTTTCCAAATTGTTTTTAAATTGTTTTTAGCGGACAAGTGGTCCACATTCCAAATAATACTATAGCTATCTATAAACTAAATAAGAAAGGATAGATGAGCAGAAATAGATGGTTGTAGGCCGAGCAGAGGACTCTAAAAGGTTCATGCAAGGCTTAATTAGTAGAGCAGGGACTAAAGGTTAATGGTATAATAGGATGTCCACTTCGTCTATTTAATACCGACAGATTAACCTGTGCCAATAACTCAGGCGAGTCTATTTCACCAATTAGAACATAACACCAATCATAATTCTACGCTTAATTAAGGAAGAAAGGTTAATCTACTAGAATAGGAAGGCAAATTGACATTGCAATTCCAGTTTAAGCCACGAAGAGCAAATAGGATTCAAATCTAGTCTGGTATGATTCATATTGAGGTGACATAATGCATCATGATTCATTATCTAAAGTAGGAAGGAAAAGCGAAATAAAAAGAACTTTAGTTGTATATGGATCGTCAAATTCTTCAAGTCAAATTAAAGTATTAAGTCGAAGTATGTCGAAAATTGAATTTGAAAATAAAAATAGAACATAAATTTAGCCCTGATAGTTAACTTTAACTTTGTTAACTTTTCCAAGCGAAAGTAAATGAAATTTGTTAAGACCAAAATTTCTCATAGAAAATGAAAAAATGAATGTACTTTATCCTCCAGTTGTTGTTGTTGCTTATTTTTTGTTGGGGTACTTACGCACGATTAGAAATTTCAAGTGTTAGTTTTTAGCACTTCCGGGTTACTTAGTTTTTTTTTTTTATTTATTTTTTGGTTGGTTGGGTAAACATTTGCAAAGCTGTTACAGGGGGGGGAAAATTGAAAATTTGAAACATATGTATGTATGCAGTTCCAACCTCGATAAAGCCAAGATCAAAACTATCAGGGCTACAGCTGTCTGGCTGACTGTCTGTCTGTCTGTCTAACTGAGTGGCAAGGCAATGGCTCGATGAAAGAGAATGGGGTGCGGTGTGGTGGGGGAAAAATTTGGGGGGTATAGTGGATGGGAAACCATCATAATTATCAGCATTCATTATCGTCATCATCAACAGCAGCAGCAGCAGCCGAGTCTTGGTCTCACTTTCGCTTTTTTGATCGACCGAAAAAGAAAAAGAAAAAAAAAAGGGAAAGGCGTCTTTGGACAACGTCGTTAAGCGTTCATTTGTTCGTACATACCAACTACATGTCATATTTTGTTTTTTTTTTTTTCTTGTGGCCACAAGCTGTGTTAAACATGTTGTTATTTGGTGTGTTTGGTTCTACTGGTTTTCACCGCTTTTTCATGGCTTTTCCTCTAGGCCAGTTCTTCGATGGCAAAAGTCTAGTCACTCCCCCTGCTGTTGCTGGTGCTCTTCCTCTTGCACCTCCACCTCCTTCTCCTTCTACTCCATGGCGAACTTCAACTGAACGTTAATTCAAGTTGAAGGCTTTCCATGCGTCGTTCATCGTTCGGCTAAACAAACGCACCTTGGCTGCCAATTTTCAGTTTTGTTTTATCAACTTTGTTGTTTTTTAAAGTCATCATCATTTTTATTTTTTTTTTTTCTTTTGTGTGTGTGTGTGTGTGTTTATTGTATTTCATATTTGACTTGCATGTGCCGCCGACAACGGACAATATCCACAGAGTGAGAGAGATAGCCACGTGGGTTGGCATTACCATGGCATGTGTAGGTGGTGGCTTATGGTGAAAGTTCAAGGCTGTTGGCTCACCAATTTACCTACATATATATAGGTACACATAGGTCTGGCCATAAGTATATGCAACGTGCACAAATATTCAAGTTTTACATTTGATAAGAAAATGGCAAAGAAAGTAAATTTAGGCCATTTTTGGGGCAATAAACTTTTTTGTCTAGACTTGAGAGATCTCTTTTTTCTCTCTGAGTCATGTAATAAATTTAGGTTTTTTTATATTTTTTTTTTGGAATTGAATGCCAGCCTACAGCGATTACGTAATGCCATGTTCGAAACTTTATCGATTTAAAAATGTATTGTTAATCAATTTGTTTATGATGTTGACTTCTGTGGGCGTTTCTCAAAAGGATTTAAAATAAATTCATCGACCCTAAGGCTGAGATGGCATATTGGAGAAAAGTTCTGGGGGGACCCACAGATAACGCACATATCTACCCAAATCGATTGACCCGAGAAGTTTATAGAAGTTTAGCTGATCTCAGCCTGAAATAAAAGATCCTTGTTGTCTATAAAGATCAAGTAGGATTTCCTTGGTAATGCAGTTATTTCAAATGAATAATCGTTACAAAGACTGTTTAATTAAAAATAATAATAGCAACAAAAAATCAAGTTATTAAACTCTTTGCCAAATTAAAGATGTTGCCCCTATTTAAAAGTTGCCAAAAAAGTTGTCCTGGATCTTAAAATAGGAACAAAAGGAAATCGCGAATAAACATTGTTTTCTTGTTTTTAACATTTCATTGCTAAGAAAAAATATTTTGATTAGTGTTTAGTTTGTTTCTTTTTTAATAAAAAGTTATCAATTCGTAAAAACAAAAAAATCTCGTCCCTATTGAATTTCAAAGCACTTTATGCAAAATTGTCTTAGGGAGTCATAGAAAAGTTTTGATTTAAGGAAAAATCCATTAGATATTCATTTATGTGATTTGTTACTAAAAAGTGTTTTAAATAAAGTATTCACAAAGAAGAAAATATAAGCCCTTTGGCTTTAACATTCCAAACAGTCAAACGAAATTCACAATAAAATAAATTCATATTGATTTAAAGACTTCATATTCTCAAAAAACTGAAATTACAACAATTATAAGCTTCTAAAACATTTTGGCATTAATTACTAGAAAATTATTTCAGAAACTTAATAAATGTTCTTAGAGATTTTTACCAGAGCCCATGACTAAATTCAATATTTAAAAATTTTGAGATTACAATGACCTTTTTTTACCCCAAACCACCGCTGGTTTTCTTGTTTTTTGGCTTTGGTAGGATAGGATTTTCTCTTTACCAAAAATATTTAAACAAAATTCAATTTGTTGTCATACAACTTTCAAAGGCAAGAAAAAAAAGAGAAGAAAAAAACACACACACACATTTTTAATGACTTGTGTCTGTGGTGTGGAATTTATAGCAATTTGTTACCTTGCTGCTTGTTGCATGTTGCATGTTTCTCCATTGAGCCAATGTATGTAGGTGGCTCTTGGCATTTCCTTGAGTTGGGAGTGTTTCTTTTTTTTTTTTTTTTTTTTTGGGAGACGGCTGAGTGCGCGCAAAGTTAACCCGGAAAATAAATAAGACGCCTGCTGCACGATTGAAACTAAAACCAAGACTCAGACTCAGACTCAGCCATCGTTTTGGTTGGGTAATTAAAGCATGGATAGAAAGGGGACCAAGTTCAACGTAAAATGATTTTAGGTTACTTTTTTACTTTAATTGATAATAGTGTTTCGTTTTGTTTTGCTTTTTTCTTGTTGTATATAGGCTTTTTGATCACTTTGTTACTCCACTTCTCCGTTACCTAATTAAGATAAGCTTAAACACTAGAAAAATTGAAATAATGCATAAACTGTACACAATTTAACAAACAAAGCAATAAAAAAAAAAGTAAAACAAAACTATGGCAATCTAAATATATGTATGTGAGGTCATCTCCAGCTCTATGGAGATATCCCCGAAAGCTGTGTTCTCGCCTGCTGGAAGATATATGTATGTATGTATGTATATAACGAAGATAATGATGACATGGATCACTGCATTGCCGATGCAGAGACTGTGGCTCCTGGTATTTGTTTATAGATTACACCCGTCAGATCATGATTCTTTTGTATGATGCAGCGTCTGATTGGAAAAGTATTAACCATTAAATTAACAATAAGATTAACCATAAAGTGGGGTGACGAATCGACTTACCTATTTCCACTATATAGACAAATGGTTGCAGGTTTTGGGTTGTTTGGTTCCAATTGGGCCACCTGCTCCGAAATGGCCATACCAATGCCAGATACATTTGGATTAATTTTACCTTTGGCTAAAAAGCAACCAAAAGTTATTATGAATCTAGCACGAGTATTCCTTGTTACACTTACCCGCTAAACACAAGCCCTGACGATTCGTCACTAGAGCACCCACCGTGTCTGGCTGGGAGACTCTGCAACAGAAAAAAAAAAAAAACAAAAATTAGTCGTTTCAATTAAGTCATTTCTTTTGTAATGCTGTCAATACATACATTTCAGTGAGAAGATTTTCTAGCTGCTGCTCCATGAGAAAACACAATTAATTGAATTCAACAAATCTTTCAATTTATTTAACAAAGACACAAAAGATTGTAAGTCCACAAAATCAAAACAAACCCCAAAATTAGTGTGACCAAAGCTAAACAAAATGTCGACTACGATAGGTTTTGCTCCGATAATGCCGATTACGATAGGTTTTGCTCCGATAATGCCGAATGCGATAGGTTTTGCTCCGATAATGCCGACTACGATAGGCATAACATTGTTGCATCGATATATTATCGATTTTGTTTCCAGCAGTGCAAGACACGTCAGCTAGGCCCCACAATTGATTAATAAGGAAAAACACAATTGTTTTCAATTAATTTCGTATATTTTGTTACGATATTGCACCAGGCTGAGAAACCCAGAACAGCAAAATGGTAAGCAGACTCACAAACAGTTTAAAAGCCCGGCCAATTGTTGATAAATCTCAAATTACAGGTACTCATTGCTGCGACGGTTTGCACAAAAAATGGCAAAGGTAAGTTGAAAACAACGAAACAAGTTCTTCTAATCTCCGGCACACCAACCAAACACACACGTATACACATTGCATTCTTGTAGTTATATTGTCACGTCAGTTTGTGGATATGACGAAGGCACGGATTGAGGGTCTCTTGGCGGCATTCCCCAAATTGATGACAGCTGGAAAACAGCATACATACGTGGAAACGGACTCTGTCCGCTATGTCTATCAGCCCATGGAGAAGTTATATATGCTACTGATTACCACAAAGGCCAGTAATATTCTTGAGGATCTGGAGACACTGCGTCTCTTCTCGAAAGTGGTAATTGTCCAATGAGGACTTGCTAACGATTCATTGTCAACTGTCGGTTTTGTGTTTTTGCAGATACCCGAATATAGCCATTCGCTGGACGAAAAGGAAATTGTGGAAAATGCTTTCAATTTAATTTTTGCCTTTGATGAAATTGTCGCCTTGGGCTACCGGGAAAGTGTGAATTTGGCTCAGATAAAAACATTCGTGGAAATGGATTCGCATGAGGAGAAGGTCTATCAAGCTGTACGTCAGACGCAAGAGCGTGAAGCACGCCAAAAGATGCGCGAAAAGGCCAAAGAATTGCAACGCCAACGCATGGAGGCCAGCAAGAGGGGAGGACCCTCTGCCTCAATGGGCGGACGTTCGGGTGGCTTTAGTTCCGATAGTTTTGGCAGCAGTGGCATTAGCTCCAGCAGCGGCGGTGGCGGCGTAGGCGGTGGTGGAGGTGCTCCTTCAATTGAATTGGATATGAAGCCCGTGGCTAGCAAGGCATCTGCCCAGTAAGTAATCTCAACTTTCTGCGATCCATTAGCTTGGCTAACCAAACAATAATTTTATATAGAAAACCCGCTTCTCGCAATGCTCTCAAATTGGGCGGTAAATCCAAGGATGTGGACAGCTTTGTGGATCAGCTGAAGAGTGAGGGTGAGAAAATTGTTAATCTAACGCCAGCAGCTAGCGGTGCCGGTGGTGGTGCCGGTTCATCCAGTTCCAGTGCTGTGGCCAAAGCAGCAGCTATTTCTGCTGATATCCATAGAGAGAGGTAATGACCGATTACTTTTCGTTTAATTATTCTGATGCTAATGACGCTCACTTGTTTCGTTCAGTGTCCATTTGAAGATTGAGGATAAACTGGTGGTACGTCTCGGTCGTGATGGTGGTGTCCAGCAATTTGAAAACTCTGGCTTGCTCACCCTACGAATTACCGATGAGAGTTTGGGACGCATTCTGCTGAAATTGTCCAACAATGAGACCCAGGGATTGCAGCTACAGACACATCCCAATGTCGACAAAGAACTCTTCAAGACACGTTCCATAATTGGCTTGAAGAATTTGGCCAAACCGTTTCCACTTAATACCGATGTCGGTGTATTAAAATGGAGGTTTGTTTCCCAGGATGAAGCGGCCATTCCCTTGACCAGTAAGTCGAAGATTAAGACAAAAGAGTTTTGCATCTAAATTCTCCCTTTGTCTCTCTCTAATTCATTTCTTTAGTTAATTGCTGGCCATCAGATAATGGTGAAGGCGGCTGCGATGTGAATATTGAATATGAATTGGAGGCATCACATTTGGAATTGCAGGATGTGACCATTCTCATACCCTTACCGTGAGTACAAGTCATCCATAATTATATATCATTGGATATTTGTGAAATATTCCTCATTCTTTTCCGTTTCACAGTATGAATGTGCAACCGACAGTGGGTGAATATGATGGCACATTTAATTTTGATGCACGGAAACATGTACTCCAATGGCAAATTCCGATCATTGATGCAGCCAATAAGCTTGGCTCAATGGAATTCAGTTGCAATGCCTCCATACCCGGCGACTTTTTCCCCTTGCAAGTTTCATTTGTATCGAAAACCACTTATGCTGGTATCAATGCTCTGGATGTGGTTCAAGTGGATGGCGAGGCATCTGTCAAGTATTCCAGCGAATCGATTTTGATTGTTGAGAAATATGAAATCGTTTAGAATTAAACCTATTATATATATATATATATCTCTTATTAAATGCATATTCATATATACAAACACACATATAAGTAACTGCTGTGTGTGTGTGTGTGCGCCCACATGTATATATGATATGTCTTTGTATGTATATCCTATGTATACTTAGTATCTGCCGTAACAAAAAACAAAAAAGCTAAAGAAATCCCTTTTATTTCATTTGATTACATATATTCGTTTGTCTCGCCAAGTAATTCCCACGTTTAACGGTTAAAGAATGAAATCTGATTTATAATATTATACAACTTAGCTATGAATAATAATAATGAATGAAAAAACAAAACCTTAAATGTACGTGTTCTTATGTGTTATACTTTACCCCAATTTCTTAAAATTTTTGAGAATATGTTGTTCAAATTCTTCACCAATCCCTTGTCGATGAACATTAAGTCCGATTTGTTTGTTTTTTTGTTTTGGCATCAACTAAAATTAAAATGCTAGAGGTCTGATTTTTATTTTTGGAATCGGTTCACGGTTTTATTCCGATTTCTTTAAAACTTATAAATTTTTAGGCTGAAATTTTGATTCTTTTGAAATATGTTGGAAACTTTTTGTAAAATAAAAATGAAAATTTCATATTCTATTACTATAATTATAGCTTTAACATTAGCTTGAACGTTAATTTATTGCACTTAACCAACAGTCAAGTCAAAAATTGCTTTTTAATTTCGATTTTTATTGACCCACAGATCGAGTAGGCCAGAATTTCTTACCTGAAACTTGGCTTTAATTACGAAATATAAACAGAATGGGCAAAAATAATAAAAATAATAACAGGATTTAAAGCGCAATGTAGAGTTTCAATTACTTTTTGTTCCAAGTTGGTCGAAATTACTTTTTTACTTCAACCTATAGTAACACTTTAAGTAGATCTTTTCTAAAATAAGACTTCACAAAGACAAACCGTAATTCCAATATCGATGGTTTGATTTGACAATTTTTTTGACAAAGATTCAGAGGCCTGAAGTAATAATTTCAGCCAATTTTGACAGGACAAACAATTAAGGAATGGTGGAATGTGTGATGGCCAGGTTGCCACTTTTGGGACTTGGTAGATAATGTTACAATTGTCATGTTCTGGCTTACTTCCTTTCTCACGATTTTTGTCTAAATCTATGGCTTAAAACACAATTCGTGGAGAATTTTTGCATTGGCCCAGGCAAAGTTATTTATTCAATTTAAGAAACTTAGTTTCTTTCTTTTTGACCACATTATGGCATTAAAATTTAAATATTTATGTAATATTCTAATAAATTTAGTTCAAATAACTAACAAAAAGTACGTAAACATAAATTTTCATAAAACTAACAAAAAAAGTGTATAAAAATATATGTATGTATAGAGAAATGAGTAATTTAGTCCTCTTCGTCGTTATCGCTTAAATTTAAAATCTCCACTTGCTTGGCAATGTCACCATCGTCCTGTGGGCCGCCTTTGTTCTTTTGTTTGCCATATTCCACACTTAATAGAAGCATCACCTCGGCAGCTGTTAAATGTGGTCGTTTGAATTTTTGGAAATTCTCCTTGACATATTTGGCAAATCCTTTGGCCTCACCCGCTGGCGTGGATATAATATTGCCCGATTTATCTTTTTTATTGAGCAGCAATGTGATCGGTCCATGACAGAGGCGACAACGTAAATGCTCCACTTTACGCGAACGAGAATGGGCATGGGAACTGTAAGAAGGGCGTTAAATGAAGAGGCGGAAAATAGTTGGAATTTGCTACTTACGCTGCATCACAATTCTGGCATTTGTATGTGTACTTAAATTCAATGGCATAGCTATGGCAAACTTGTATGGCTGGCAATTCTGGGAATTTATCGGTGGCTCGCTTTGCCCACATTTTCCAAACACGTCCATGGCCACCCTCGCCATTGAAGATCCAAGCGGCTGCATGGCATAGCTCATGGATTAGAGTGCAACGCAAACGATCGGCACTGGTTAGAACCTTTTGACTCAACTCTATTGAGCTAGAGCGTTGATTCAATTTCTTTTTATTCTTACATCTGCCGGCCGTGTTCCTTAACAGTTTTGACCAAGTGATGGGCACATTTAGTTCACCATTGAATATGTTGGCATTGAAGAGTTTATATAGATGATCAGCCAATTGTTCCTTATTCTTGTTAAAGTTCTCTCTATAGAAAAAGGCTTCGTTATCGCTTAAATGACGCGGTATTTGACCTTCAAGTGATTTCAAGAAACTATATTTGCTTCTTCCGTGATCGGAGTCCATGATTTTCTTTCTCGCCGATGAAGTGGGTGGCGGCATAAATTTGGGATTGGCTACATCTTTTGGTGTAGCTTTCGGTGTGGCTTTGAGTGTGGCTTTTGGCGTTGACTTGGGCGGTATTTTAGGTGTCACATTGTCTCTGGCCATTTGCTTTTTAATCTGCTGCAAACGCTTGTGCACTGGCGTTCCTGGCAAATGATCGTTCTCCAACTCATCCAGCATATCTAATTCTATGGCCCTATCGACTATTTCAATTGCCTGTGCCTCATCCTCGTAGCCCACATTGGGCGTGAACAATTGCCGACGACTTGGTGGCAAAGTTTTCGTTTCACTCGAAGGATTCAGATTCGGATTCGGTGTGGGCGGCAATTTAGCCTTAATGCTAGGCCGGCAGGAACGCAAGATATCATCAAGGCGTCGGGCAACTACAGGGAAACGAATGTGTGTGATTAACATTGCTTTGAGTTTAGTATATGTGACTAGGTACCTGGTAAATCTTTATTATTAGTGCCCACCACTTGAACTTCTCGCTGTGACAGATCCAAATATGTAACCTCATTCGATTTGGAGCTTTTCGAGGAGGAGGAGGAGCCAGAAGGTGAACTGCTGCAACTATTTCGTGTGACGTCGGCATCATCATCATCGGAGGCATCGACACTACTTGTATCCGAGTCGACTAATGCCCGCCATCGTGTCTCATCTAAATGCTTTGTCCGAGGACGTTGACGTTGGGGTCTTTCTGTTTGTACAGCCCTCGCATTGCGGGGCAACCGTGTGGAGTTTAGGGGCGTCTTTTGGTTATCAGTCGGACGCAAAGCTCGCTTAACTATTCAAGAGTAATATACAAAGATTTGAGTATAACTTTCTGAAAAGATCTTTCCAACTTACATATACTAAAGTCCTCCAAGGCACTTTCGTCCATATGCTTGTGGGACGGATTCATTTTAGCCCTTGGTTGACGGGGCTTACACTCGGTGAGAGGTTGTTGTTGTTGTCGACGATTGGGTTTTGTTGCCTGAGTCATGGGTGGAGTTGCTTTTCCTCCACTATTGCTGCTACGTTTCAGGGTACGTATAATGTCCGGTGTCTGCCACGCTTGGCCATACAATTCATTTAATAGTTTCTCCGCCTGATTAAGGAATCGCTCATCCTCGGAGGCATCGTCGACCCGCAATGGGGATTGAAAAGTTGCCGGTGCAATTTGGCCTTGGTTTTCTTTCTGAGTCTCCGCATCACTGGAGGATGTTGAGCGTGTCTGAGAATCCTCCTTGTTCGGCTCATCAGCCTCTTCATCATCACTTGAGCAGCTGCTACCCATTTGGGGTATATGGATCTTTATATTAATCTTGGCGGATATATTAATACTGCTGACTTGAATGGACGGTTGAGCAACCAAATCTTCTTCAGATTGCTCCTTCCGGGGCGATTCAACTTCATCTTCGCTGGACGAGGAGGCGGTCTCTGGTATGGTAATGTCTCTTTCCTCATCTTCATCAGAGCATAGAGTATTCTCTATTGTGTCATTACTGGCCAAGCGTCGACTACTTTCACAATGCTGTTTCTCCATATGCACCGCCTCCGCCGCTTCCTCCTCCTGCTCAGAACAGATAGTATTTATTTCCGTATCATTGTCGGCTAATATTTTGCTTTTTTCCAATTCTCGAAGATCTGCCGAGCAGAATGTATCCATCACAGTATCATTAGCTGGACCCAAATGTGCAGGTGAGGGATTCGTCCAGTTGGCTTCTTCCTCCACTTGGCTCAGGCTCATTGATTCGGTTTCGGCATTGGCCAAACGGCTGTGCTTATTACCCGAGGAAAAGGGTGAGGCAGTGGGTATCTCATGGCCCCTTTCAGCCCTCTCATGACGCTCCATTGAGACGTCTCTTAAGAAGGCTTCAATGCGTTTAACTTTGTCAGAGGAGAGCAATGCGGCTTGCGGTTCCTGATCCTGTGCCGGCTCTTGCTCACTCACAGCCATAATTTCGTCTCTCTCTTCGGCCTGATCGTCATCACTTGAATCTGAGATCGTTATGCAAGAGCGTTCATCATCTTCATCTTCCACAGTGACACTGCCGTCGTCGTCTTCTTCATCCCTCTCTTCGGTGGTGGAGGATATACATATTGAAACCATTTCGGTGGGTTCCATCGTTAAATTTGTCACCTTTTCGCTAAGAGCCTCCACCACTTGATCACCATCGTTTTGCGTTTGAGTGCATCCACTGAAATGAAGTGCGTCCATATAATCCGATCCATTAAAATCCACTTGCGAATTATCTGCCTCCATATCCAGCTGACGCTGAGCACTGGGTGTAAGCAACTGGACCATCTCTGGCTCCTTTCCTTTATCTGGATGGTCCTGCTGTTGTTGCTGAAGCAGTTTCTTTTTTTTAGTCGAGGACAATGTCAATTTGGAGAATCTATCGTCAATTGGCACATTCACCTGACTCGGGTCCACAGCTCGGAATAACTTGAAGCGTGGATCTGCCGCCATCTTGTCCCTATTCTCTTCGTTTGTTTTTTCGTAGTTCTCTTTATTCTTTAACAGTTAAAGCATAAACGAAACAAAGTCAATGTATTTTTGTTTTTTTAAATATACAAAAACAAATTTGAAGCGGCGTCTCAACAAAATCAACACAGTTTTTCTAGATTTTGGCGTTGCCAGATTGTCTTGTTTATTGGCGCGTATTTTGAACAGGGTTTTTTGGCGGGTAATTTAAACCGTGTTGTTAATTTCAATTTTTTTCCCCAAAACAGTACTGCGAAAAAAAGATGAAAAATATTACTTAAAAATAAGACTTGAAATACTGATTAAAAATAGATCTTAAAATATTTAAAACAAAAAAGAGTTAATTTCAAAATAAATTTAGGGCGTAATCAAAACAAAAAATAAAAAAAAATAAAACTTCAAGAACATAAAATGAGACAAAAAATAACTTCACAAACAAAAATATCTGTTAATAATGTAATTTTAAATACACAGTTTCAACGTTATTTTGAAGTATATTCGATTGTTTTTTACGTAAAACTAACTTTATTTCAAAATGTTTACTTCTTATTTATTCTTATTTATTTATTTATCACAAGCGGACAAACTAAATATAAATATCTCGTCAATTTTGTTGCTGAAAAATCTTATAAATAATTTGTCAATCGCCGTCAATCGTAAACATCTTTAACATTTAACTTTACGCCATTGCCCATTGAATTATCCCAATTGCATTGAAATATAATAATTAGTATTAACACATTATTCTATACATAAATTTCTGCCAATTGTCTTTCGCAAAAATAAAAATGTTTTTATCAACAATTTATTTGAATTTGCCGCAAAAATTTAAATATGGCCCCATTTTTACCAGAAAATTTGCTATCTGGCAACGCCATTTGGCGTGGTTTCCAACATTGTCGTAAAATTTGTCCACACTATTTTAGCCGGAAACAGCTAGTTTGACTCCGAGGTTGCATGTTGGATTTATCTACATGTGTAAAGCTGGTCACACCATTCTTAGCGAATTGGAATGCAAAGTTTGTTTTGGTTTTTAATTAGTATAAATAAATATAGATTCGAATTGTATTAATGCCGCCATTAATATATCAACAATGTGGTGAAGTTGTCTGGTTAACTAGATCAAAGACCCGGAATCGTCTCTATGGGTTTAAATGCATTTATTGCAAGGATCAGCCTGAGAAAACTTCAACTACTTTCAAAGATTTCAAATTCCATTTGGAGACGAAGCACGGAGAGATATTTACAAATTGGCTAGATACCGAAAGACCCGAAGAACAAGTTAAATATGAGACAAATACACAAAGAGAAGTCTTTCCGGTGCCTGATCCAAATAGAAGTGGATTAAAAGTGGAGCCACAACAAGACTTTCAAGAGAAGAAAGTGGCCGAACTGCAGGTAGAAATGGAAAAAGTAAAAGTGGAAGAGGAACTTTTAACGGTGTCTCAACTGCCAGAGGATACCCAAGCACCAAGAGAAGAAATCGAGCTAGAAACTGAATTGGCCTGGCCAATAAACAGCGATAATGAAAGTTTTACAACCGCCTCCTCCTGCTCTTCAAGAGATGCTCTAGAGGATTCCACATCCGTAAGTTTTTTGCCGAGATAAAAAGAAATGCAAAAACATCGATAGCTTTTGTTTTCAGGTATCAACAGACTTCTCTCAATTCTGGCTAATTGATGGTCATCCCATTATGTTGTCTCTTATTGAGCAACTGGAGAAGGAGCGTCATCTCTGGGACTTGCAAAAGTTCTCCTTTCGCAATCACAAAGGTCGCACTGAGAGCTGTGAAAGGATCTGTAATCATTTAAATGCAAAATTTCATTTGCATCTCAAAAGTCGGGAAATGGTGCAACATGTCAAAAAGTTACGACATCTTTACAATAAGGAGAAATGTCGTCGGGAAAAGTATAAAGACAATACTGCGGGAGCGACAACAACTACTAGCACCTGGTACTTTGAAAGACTCAGTTTCCTTTCGAGAGGCTTACCCGTACCGGTTTTGAATCACAAGGAACATTTAACATTTATAGAATTATATGAGAAATGCAAAGGCATTTGGGATATGCAGGATATGTCCTGTCGTTTGAGGCATGTCCGCCAGGAGGCCAAAGAGCAGCTCCTGAATCTATGTACTAATGAATTGAAGATTGATTTTCAACCCTGCCAACTGGAACGTTTCATCTATCGTCTACGCAAAAACTATCAGAGAGAGAAAAAGAAACGTCTAATGCCTAAAAATTGTAACGATGAACAGGAAATTTCCACATATGCCTACTACGATAATTTAAAATTCCTAGACCAGCACCTGGCCCCCTTCAAATGTTGGCAATGCCAGCAAATTATAAATAGCGTCGATGCCTACAAAATCCATTTGGCCAATCATAATGGTACATTACCATTTGACTGTCCCTTCTGTTCCCGGCAATTTGCCCGCATGAGCAGCTGCAGTTTACACATGAGACGCCAGCATCTTGATCAGACTGATGAGCAACAACAAGTGATTTGTCAGGATTGTGGCAAACATTTCGCCTGCAATTCCGATCTTCATACCCATCGTCGGCAACATACCGGCGAGAAGCCATATTGTTGCCATATCTGTGGCAGTCGTTTTCGTTCCCTCTCCTATTTTGCCCGCCACAAGCGGCGGCATGAGCAAAGGCCATGCGGCAAGTGTCACATTTGTGGCAAAAGCTTCTTCGAGCAGGCTGTCCTCAATGATCACATCAAGGCCCATTTGAATGTACGCGATAAAGTGTGTGACATATGCCAAAAGACATTCACCAGTTCAAAATATCTGCGACAACATAAAGAGATACATGCCCAGAAGAAGCGTTATATATGTAAAATATGTTGCAAAGGGTTTGCCCAATATGCGGGTCTTAGTGGGCATATGAAATCGCATGGTACAACAGTGAAAGAAGCCGGTTCCGCCACATACAAAGAGCATAGAGCAAAGGACTGAAAACTAAAGGACTAAACCTGACCGGAGTCCATATAAATATAGAGCTTCCGTATTTTTATTGATCTTCTCAATATGAAAAACATTTATAAATCAATTTCAAAAAAAAAATAAAAGATTTTTATCAAAAGAAATCTATTATTTCAACTTTTAATATTTTTAGCCCTTTTAAATTGACTTGACTCTATTGTTGATTATCCAGAATTGAAATTGCCTTTATCTGCAATTTGGTTATAGTTTTTTTTCTTTTTTAACATAGTTTTATTTATAAAACATTTTGTTTTTGTTTTCTTATCTTATCAATGGGCGATGCCTCTGCCTCTGCCGCGAGCGGCGCTGGGCCAAACCGAATTTGATAAGAAGAATTGAAAGAGTTAAAGTGGAATTATTGTTCGATATCTGTGTGTGCATTGTATGTTCCCCCTCACAGTCTCGTTTAGTCAGTTGAAATTGGAGCTGGCTGGGAAAAGTCAGCCAGCTGCGTCATAAATGCAAAAATACTTGAAATATTTTACACAAAACAATAATAAATGAAAAACCACAATAAATAATATAAATAAAAGAAACCACAAAGCAGCAAACAAGAGGACACAAGGGCGGAACAGAAGAAGGATAGAAAGAAAAGAACATTCCAAGAAACGAGAGCCATATAAGTCAAAACGGAAATTGGCACTTGTCACACTGAATATTGAGGAAATGGGGCCCTAGGTGGGTACAGTGGGTCTCTGTGGATAGTGGACACTCATTGTTGAAATTATTCAGCAATTTTTTAGTTAAAACGCATAATTTTAATAGTTAATTTTCTATTATTTTTTTCGATTTTTCATTATTCATTTTAAAGCTTTATAATTTTAATATTACAAATTGAATAGCTAGCTATTTCAGTTTAGTTTTTGTAAATTTTTTTAAATAATAATTTTATACTTAAAGAACTTTTTATTGTTAAAATTGACATACTTTAGTTTAGTTTGGTTTTGTTTTTTTTATAAAATGAGTCGTTAAGAACATATTTCATTATTTTTTGGTTTTTGTTAAACTGTGTTGAATTTATTAGGAATATGTTAGATTGAGATAATGTATAGTTTTATTGTTCTATATAGTTATTGGAGAACGAATTCCAACTTTTCCTATGTTTTCTTAGATGGGAAAAATTCAGTTATTTTGTTGTTTAATTGTTTTCTTTTCCCTATTTTCTAACAAGAAACAAATTTTACTAGATTTTACTACAGTTTTACTTAAATAAACAACAAGAAAAGACAAAAAAAAAAAGGAAATGGAGGGGCAAAGAAATGAAATTTTACTGTTTATTTGCAAATGAAACAAAAAAAAAACTAAATTATTATATGATCAAATAATTTTTTTATATTTTTCCTTATAGTGCTAAGGGGTTACGGTGGCGATAAGAAGGAAGTGGCGCAGCTGAAAGAGAAATAACAACAACAACAACAATAACAACGAGCTGACGTCATTTTCTGTGTGTGCCGCAGAGAAGAAGCTGGTCAACTGCGACAACTGGGCAACAACGGGGGGAGAATTGGATGCAAACGTATTGAAAAAGATAAGACCTCGAGGTCAGTCAATCGAGAAGAAGCGATAGAAGCTCATCAAACGCTGTAACCATGCCAGTAACGCCTGGAACTCCAGACTCGACACACATGATCTTGGGTGCTGCCGCTTATGTGGTCCATGAGCGTAGACAGCCAAATAAGTCGCTAATGAATTGCTTTCGCGATCGTACCCCATCATCAGCATCGTCGGCAGCATCGTTGGCAAATAACTCATCCGCCCATGTGTATGCAAGATCACAGAGTTCCCTCAATGGTGGTGCCATTACACTTGATGCCGGTCGTCCGGAGGCGGTGGTCTTGCTTAGGGAGCTCCGAAGGAAACCCAACAAATTGGCCTTACTGAAAAGTAGCAGTACAAAGGATCTAACACGCATCTTTGCCGATGAACCCATGGCTCTGGTATCGAATACCAGCTTGGATTCCAATTCCAGTTCAGCCGGAACGGCCAGTCCGGCAGCAGCTCGTGCCAGTCTAAGTGGTCGAACGCGTGAATGTTGTGCCGCATGTTCGAAGCGGTGGCACGATCTCAAACAGCGTATGCATACATTGGAGCAGGATCTGCAGGTACAGACCAGCTATAACCATGATCTGGAAGCAAAAGTTGCAGAATTGACGCGTCAGGTGAATGATCTACTACAACTGCAGGAGGCCAGGGATCGTAAAGCTGCTACAGAGGGCAAGCAAAGTGGTGGTAAACGATTCGGTGGTGGTGCTGGTGGGGGGGTCGGCAGTAGTGGTGGTGGAGTCTCGCGTTTGCCTGCCTGGATGAATCTATCAAATTGGTGGAAGTCCCGTCCCTCGGTGGAAACATTAAGAGAGCAGCATATATTCTTCGATGAGCCGTGTTTCGATACCGAACTGGAATTGGTATTAAAGCACGATCAACATAAAACCGTGCCACGCATTGTTGTCGAATGTTGTGATCTGATCGAACAGAAATATCGCCAGTCCACAGAACCCATTGTTGGCATCTATCGTCAGTGTGGTGACTATAACAAAATACAAACATTACGCTTCAATATCGATGCCAATGACTATGAGTCACTGCATCATTCCAAAGTTGATATACATACGTTAACCGGTGTCCTGAAGCTATTTCTACGTGAGATCAAAAGTCCTTTGATTAGTGTGAACGAGGCGAAAACCTTTATAGGCAATCCCAATCAATGGTGTAAGTATAAGGCTCTCCCTCTCCCTCAGTCTATCTCCCTCTCTGTCTGTCTTGAGGGATCTTAAAAAGTTTACTTCTTTCTTTATAGTGCTTACGGAATTCTCTCTTAAATTGGATATATTGAAAAGACTGATACGATCGTTACCTGAAACTAATCGGGACACTATGGAATATATTTTTGGTCATTTTAATCGGTAATTATTAATAGTTAAGGAAATTAAGTTAGACAAGTCTTACAATTAGCTTTAACTTGATAATTATTTCTTAATTAATATATTCTTTATATTTTTCTTAGGCTCACAAAGGTTCCATTGCAACAGATCAATTCGGAAACATTATCCATATCGATATCACCATCAATTTTTCACACTGTCCCCCAAGGTGCTCATATGCAGGATTTACAACAACTTCTTAGAGAAGGTGAAACCCTTGCCGATTGTGTTAGGATTATGATCGAGTACAAGAGTCGGATATTTGAGTAAGTTGGATCGAAACCAATTAAAAACAAAACAAAATCCAAGATGGTGATGGTTCCTGCCACTTCAATCCGCCCAACCCCCTACAATCCAGCATAAAACTCCCAAATTCCTTCCCAAAGCTTCTACATGGTCGTCTACGTCGTCGTCGTCTCGATTAATTATTGATTCATTAACGATCTTTGTACCTGTCATATTTACAATTTATATTGCTTTATTCATAACTATATATCTATGTATAAATATATACCCGTCCTATTACCATAACCATGTACTCCTCCTCATCTATATAGATGCACAGCCGATCGTCGTCGCATCAGCGTTAAGAATCTAAAGAAGACACTTTCACAACCGGATTTACTATTTCGTAATAGATTCTAAAATTTAAAAAAATTATAATGACGATCAATATTTGGAGAATTCAGAAATATCATCTTTCAGAGAAAGAGAAAGAGAGAGAGAGAGAGAGTAAAATGTTGTATATAACTCAACTCAATGCATTATTACTTAAGCAAATATCTAATATAAAAAATTATAAAATATTAAAGTTATTAAATTAAAACACTTTAAGAATCCAACTATAATAAATCTTAAATTAAAATGTGAAATTAAACCATTTTAGAAACAAATTTAAATTGTTCATTCACTGACTCAAAAGAGAAGTATTTAAATTGCGTTTGAAGGACTTGGAATGATTTTTGTTTCAAAAGAAAACAGACCCCTATAAGACTGAAAATTATGTTTGAAAATACTGTAAAAAATTGAACAAGATTTTAGATTCAACATTGATCATTAAAACACTGTCACAAAAAAAGGTTATTTATTTTGTTAAAAAAGCCAATGATATAATGAATCAAATCAGTTTACATTTGCGTAGACAGGACTAGGGAAGACAGCCATTTTTTAACTTAATTTAATAGATTTTTATTTAAATTCTTAAAAAAAATAAAGCAGAACTTCATCTTTGAATAAATTTAACTAAATGAATTAAAAAAAAAAAAACAAACAAATTTAAGAAATTTCATCTCAAAGGCAATGAATCATTGGAAAAATGTATGAATTATCCCTTGTCCGTTCATATGCATACATACATATATTCAGCACAAATCGGACATATAAATTCCATTTGAATCGGTCGACTTAGTCGATAATTAAATACTTGTTTAATTCTCATGCGATTCTCATTCAGTGGTGGATTGAGAAAAACTCTTCAAATTTCAATAACCAAGAACGATTTTCTCTTTTGAATCTGGCCGAGTTTCCTATAACTTATTAATTTTAAAAAATATATCGATTATATCATAACATATATAACATCTTATAATTAATGACTTATTTAAACCAACAGCAAAATATTTTCCAAAATTAAACAGAATGAATTACCTTTGGGTTTAGTTTTAGTTAAAGATGGTATTTCTCTCAGTGTAGAAGCTTTTGATTTTTGCCAAGCAGAACAGAAGCAACAGCCAGTGACAGGTGCTGTTCTGCGTAGACTATTAAGAAACAACAAAAATAAATAAAAACACCAACAAACATGCAACGAAAAACTAAACAACCGACAACGGCCAAGCCTCCTTCTGAGAGAGAGGAGAGCTTCAGTTTCAGTCAGTTTCAGTTGCTTGAGTCGTTTGTGGCGATACGCGGCGAAAACCTTTTATTTTTCACTTAAAGCGGATCGGATTACCAGTTTTTCAAAATAAAAAACCCAAAAACGAAAAAAAAAAAATTAATAATCTAAGAAAAAAATACTAGAATCGCAGAAGTATATACAAAAATTAGAAAAAAAAAGAAGGAAAACCAAAAGTAATTTACAATAAATTATTTTAGTTCCCCACACACACACACTCATACACACTTGCAATGCGGCATGCGCATGCGCAAAGGCTCACATTGACTTTGACCATTCTGCGAGAGAGAGAGAGAGAGGGAGAGAGAGTGAGAGGTGTGAAATATTCTTATTAATTGTCCCTCCCCTTGACTATAATATCATTCCATTTTGACCTTAACGGGCATTGAAATAGCCGCTTATGAGCTTTATAGACCCCTCGTTCCACACCCCTCCCCAGTCAAAGCTTTAAAAGTTTATTCAACCAGTTACTGGCTGGGCTATTTCGGTCACTGGGACAAAAGCGCACGCAGCCAGCGGTTAAAGAGATTGTGAGAGCGGTGGAGCGGGAGAGCTGGAGAGCCGAAAGAGTGTGAGAATGAGAACGATATTGTCAATCGTAACGATATCCTTCAGTTTAAGCTGTTGCTTCAATATACTCTATCTTCTAATGGGTTATTAAGCCTAACTGGTTCATTTGATGCATTCTTGAAGAGGAAATTGTGCATTTTCAATCCTTTAGACTATTTGTCTTCTATTTTGATGTCTTCTGGTAGCTACTAAAATAAAAACCAAAAGTAAAATCATATACATATGTTTTGTTTTTTGTATAATATTTTGAATTCTTAATCTCTTGTTGAAAAAAAAAACAAAATAAATTCAAAATCTTTACTATGGACTATTCGGATTATTATCATAAATAAACTTTGTTTATTTCAAGTTTTTCAAAAGAAATTGAGTTTTTTCTTACAAACCTAAAAGTTATCATATAATAGATAAGAATTTACCTTTTTTTCATATGAAATAAACTTTTATTGTCATTAAAAAATTTTTGAAATAGAAAACAACTGTAAATATTGTTTTGGTGTAGTGGCTTTGAGGGAAATTTTGAGGGCTTAATTCATATTATTTAATTTTAAGGGTATTTGAGGGTTTTATTGCTTATAAACTTAGCTTTTAAAAGTGTACTTATTATTTTTGTTTTTTTTTTTACTTCTTCTCATCAAAATGTATTGACGTAATTGCTCATAAACTCACACACACTCACATATACTCAACACACACTTACAAAGTGTATATGTATATATATATATATCGATTTTGATCGCAGGTGTGTTTAGCCCAAAGTGGTTTTTATTTCGCAACTAAATGTACATAGATTCTACAGCTAGCCAATAAAATTTTGAACGAGGGGGATGGGGAGGGCAAATTGTAAGCTGCTTCCATACGTCATTCTCACAAAAAATTGCATTTATTTTTGTTGTTCTTGTGTTTTTTTTTTTTTCATTTATAGTTGTTGTATTTTTTAATTGTTGCTTGTTATTTATACCGTTGGCAATTTTGCTGTCAACTTGTGCGTTGACGACGACGACAAACGACGACGACGACGACGCCCACAGGTTGTATGAGTGATCACTCTAGGTGTGCCGGCACCCTCGCCTACCCTTACGCCTCCCCATCCCCATCCCCACCCCACCCGTTGTGATCGTTTCTGTTGCTTTGTTGATCCCATCAGGTCTCTGGACTCAGTGCTGTTGCGTCTGCGTCGCTTTGTTGTCATTGTTGTCGTTTTTCTCTGACAAACTGCGCGTCATGCTCGTGCACTGACGTCATAGAAAGAGAGAGAGAGATTTACCCCCGCATTCCCCTAAACCGTTGGCAATGATACCCCGTTTCTTGGTCACAATGGGCCACAAAATGTATATGATTCATTGAATTCTTTAGCTAGATGAGCAAGCTCAAGACAAACTTTTCGTTTTAATATTGAAAATATCATTTTAAATATATGTACATACATATGCAAATACATATAATTTTATTATTTTAAATAAATCCATTATCAAAATCTATCTAAAAGAAAAGTCATGCTCATGTCATAAAGATCAGAAATAAAAAAGAATCGTCATGCTTATTTTTAGACAGTTGTTTCTGTTAACCTTTTTTTTTTTTTAGAAAATTCGATAAATATTAATTGTTAAATTAAAGACAAATTCGAAGAATGAAAAACGTGTGACTTAAATGTTCGTTTTGCAAGATTTGGTTGTTGTTTTTTCTCCCGTTTTTGTCGAGACCCTAGGCCAATTACTTTGAACGTGAGTGCCATCACGTCGTATGAGCAATATTTACATATGTAGCTACATATTACGTATACGTATATAAATTCTACGGATAATAAACTAAAAAATGGGCTGTAACAAAAAAAGGGGGATTTTCGTTGGCCCATTGTAAGTTAGTTTAGTATAGAAATATTCAGCCAGTCAGTCAGTCAGTTAGTTAGTTAGTCTCTGCGGCTGTGTGTGTGTCCAAGTGTTCGTGTTAGTGTGTGTGTGTGTGTATGTGTTTGTGCTTAAATGCAATTAAAGTTAAGAAAATAAAAGCAACTAGCAAAGCAATTGGAGCGGCAGCAAACAACAACAAACGATATATGTATGAGAAAAAAACCGTTGCAGACCGTTACCCCTACCCCACTATCAGACTGGCATACTGTGTGTGTGTGTGTGTGTGTGTGTGTGTGCTTGTACATACATGAGGGATCATTGCACATTGCGTCAACGTTTCAAGATCACAATTCCGACAAACATACACACAAGAGAGAGAGAAAGAGAGAGAGTGTCACCCACAACATCGCCTCGGTTCTTTATACCCCACTGCACCGCACCTCCAAAAAGTAATTCCAATTCCAAATTCAATAGGAGCCAATAGCCATCCCCAAAACCGAGAAGCCAACAACAAAACAGTTTAGCAACGACAGCGGCAGGTGGCGTTAGCAGCAGCAGCAGCCGCCGCCATCGAAAATAAAATAATATAAAACCAAAGTAACAGAAAAATATAACAAGAAAAAAAAAAATAACAACAAAAAAAAAAAAGAAAAGAGAATAAAATTAAAAAAAAAGGAAAATATGTGAAAGTGCGCGTTACTCGTCTCTGCATGTGTGTGCGTGTCTGTGCTTATGCGTGTGTCTGTGTGTGTGTATGTGTGTGCGCGACGATCGCAAAAAACCAAAACCGAGTTTACAACAACGATGAGTGCGTGCCGCGACCGCGTAAATGCCGCCCCCGTCCGCTCTGACGTCGCCTCTGCCTCTGCCTCTGCCTCTGCGGCTCTAGCTGCTGCTACTAGCATGGCAAAGATAACAGCGACGCGAAAGTCTACGTCAACAGCAGCAGCAGCAACAGCGGACAACGACAATGAAAATAAATTCAAGCGGGCAGAGCAAATGGATTTTAGTTATCAGAGAACAGCGAAACAGACAAGCCCGACTAGCAGACAAAGAGGAGACGCCGAGGAGAAGAGAAAATTGCAGCTACAACAACTGCAGCAGCAAAGGCGGCAATTGCGTAAAGATTTCTTTAAGGATATTTATCGAGAAGAAGACGAAGAAGAGACACAACCTGAAGAGAATCGCACTCAAAAAATCAAACCGAAGAGAGACAGAAAGTACTCGAAGCCGGAACAAAACATTAAGCAATTGATAAATAAATTTCAAGCCATGATTGTCAAAGAGAAACAACAACAGGAAATGTCATCGAAGGAGCAAAAAATTGAATTAACCAAATTGGAAGAGAAACGCATTATGACAGCAGATGAGGGAATGCCGTTGAGTGGCCTTAGTCCCTATAGCAGTGACAATGAGGAGGCCATTACCGGCACAGGGCAAAGACGTAACAACAACAACAACAACAATAACAAACCAAAAGTAACACGTTGCTCGAGCAGTGATTCAGCCCTGGGCCTTGAAGTCGATGATGCCGCCATGGAGGTGACACCACCACCACCCACACAACGTCGCATGACACTGACAGTGACAGATTTACCATTACGACCAGCCCTACTGCCATTGGCCGAACCCACCGCATTGCCAGATTCACCATTAACATCACCCACCACCACACAAGCAGCGTCCGGTCCATCCACCGGTATACCCACCAAAGTGTTGCTAGAGGAACGCATGGTCCCAGCACCAGTTCCCGGAGCATCGTCCTCACGCCGCGAATCCACACAAAGCTGCTTAAGCGATTTGGGTGGCCTGGCTGGGGTACGTTATGTGCGAACTCCGTCCGTTGTCGTTTCGGATTATTCAGATGACATTACTGCCTGTGGCATTAGCATGGAGGAAATGGAATATTTTCGACTACAAAGAGCTAAAGGACAACGTCGTTGTTCACTAGAAGCTGGTGCCAGTGCTACTGGCAGTGCTGTTAGTGGCAGTGGTATTGGCAAAGATGAAGGCCAAATATCGGATGTTAGTGCGGCCAGCAGTTGTAGTAATCTTTATTATTGCGGCTCCACCATATCGGCACTAGATGGCGGCGAATGTATTGTGAATGGTGTGAGAGTGGCTTTAGCTGGTCGCAAATCATCGAGTACAACACAAAGTGGCAGTGGCAGCAGCAGTGCAGAGGAGGAGGATGCTGATGAAGAGGAGGACGATGATGATGATGTCGATGCCGATGTTGAAGTGGAATGCATTAGGCAACGGGAACAGGAGCTGAATCAAAGGCAGCTTAGCGAACTGCTGGCAGCCACTCAACTATGCGATCAAGAAGGTTTCAACCAGCAGCAACAGCAACAGCAGCAACAACAGCAGAAGAAGAAGGTAGGCAGCACCAGCCATGGAGAGGAAAATTCTGATGGCGTCACAATTAACGGAAATCTCAATTTATAGTATATAGTATAGATAAAAACAAAAAAACAAAAAAAACCAAGAAACTAAAAACACAAAACCCAAAAAAAACATAGCGTGACTTTTTTCACACTATTGTTAATTTTGTATTATTATTATTATTATTATAATTATTAACTATTATTTGTTTAGTATGTATTTATATATGAAAGCTACGAGGAAACCTCCATCCTTTGCCCCTCCTAAATCTAGCCAAGAGAGTTTTCACTGTATACGTTGAGAGTATGAGTTGTGTGTGTGTGTGTGTGTTGCCTCGAAGGCTGTTAATTAATTTGGCTTTTATCTTATCTCTCTCTCACACGCACACAAACACACACATATAAAATGGGGTTCCGTTGTATTTTTTTTTTGTTTCATTTTTTTTTTAGGAACTTCACTTTGCCTGGAATGGATGTTGAAATTGTGCGCTTAAAGTGCTGATAAAAGTAGAAACAAACACAAAAACAAAAAACATATATAAAACAACTTCTTGTTGATAGCATGTTTTTTTCTTTTTTTTTGCCTAGACTAGTTCCAAGATATACAGATATCTAACATATGTACATACATACATGTATATAGATAAAACCAACAAAAAGAAAATACACACAACCTATACATACCTACATTAGTATATACATACATATATATACATATATATATATACCTGTTGACCCCAGAAATTTTTATGGAAAAGAAAAGTGGACAAAAAAAAAACAAAAGCAACAACAATAATAATAATAAAGTCATACAAATATTTATCAACCTTTTATTTAGTTCATGCCATACATACCTAGGTATATATACATATATATGTATATACATATATGTATATGTAGGTATTATGATGTTAAAGGCTTATCTGGCAAAGGGGTTTATCTATGGCATTTTTATGCCAGAAACCCATAGTAAGAGATAGAACCAACTGGAATCGTATAAATATATAGATTTTGTGCCTCCCCTCACCCACCGCCCCACACAAAACGAAAAAAAAATTGCTTCATTTGTTATCATTATCTAGTTACTAATGAGAAAAATCGCCAATTTAATTAGCTTATACTTAAATAGATTTGCGAGAAATTGAAAAAAAAAACACACTTAAAGAAGTGACTTTGATTATACTTCAACTTTTGTCATTTATCAAAAAAGATTTCATCCATTCAGGACCGAATTAAAATAGTTCATTAACAAACGGGTCCACAAAGGTCACAGGAGTAGAGATTAAGGACTAAGGCTTAAGTAATGATAAAGTCCCAACCAGAGATTTATGTAGTCATACTTAAGTATAAGCTTATCCTCAATTTAGCAATCTATAAAATGAAACCCCTAACCTTACTCGTATCTCTCTTCATTTGTTTTGCTTTGTAAATTACATTAAAGCCAGATAAGTTTATATATAGGTACATATATTGTTGACAGTTTCATAATGTATGTATTATAGCCTAACAATGGATTCTAGGGGAAATTTTTATTAATTTTTTTTCTTTGCACAATTAAACGGAAACTCGAATTACTAAGAATTAAATGAAATTTTTAGAATTTTTTTAGTGAGTTTTCTTAGTTTGACCATTTCCTAGAATTGTTATGGGCCAGCAACCATCATCCTCATCCCCATTCTCCTCATCATCATTTTTTTCTCTTGTGTCACTTTGTTTATCCAACTTGTCACCAAGTCCAGTCGAGTTGAGTTGGTTGTTTACTCGATTCTTTCCACATTCCACACAGATGTAGTTGGCGGGGGCCTTATGGGCCTTAAGTTGGAGTGAGTTTTTGCATTTTCAGTGTTGTTGTTTTTTTTTTTTTTGTGTTTCGTGTGGGCTTTATTTTTTTATTTTTTTTTTTTTTACTAACAATAAGATAAAAAAAAAGAAATCTTTGTTGATGCTGTTGTTGTTGACGTCACTGGACGCCTTTTGCTCTTTGTTTCTCTCAACTCCTCCAAGAAACCGATCCGCAAATATTTTTAATGATAAATCGCTATAGGAGCTTGAAAAACAAAAACAACAAAAATTCGAAAAAAAAAACGATTTATAAGCCTACTTAACCTTAGAAATGTACAGTGGGGAAAAAACCCCATTACTATAATTTGAAAAAACAAACACACAGAAATGAAGGCTAACTTGGACTTTTGTATGCCCTGATCAGTTTTTTGTATACCCATTGTGGATTTTATCCACTTTTTCTATAAATCTTTTACTCAACAAGTTCAATAAAAATCTCAGATTCAGATCACTATGATTATTTTCTGCTATATATGTTATAGTAGTAGCTAAAGTTTTATATAAGCCAGCAATCAAAAAAGCAAAGATAATATTCCTATTTTTTGCGAAAATTTACAAACAATTTTGCTGTGGAGACTTTAATGCAAACATATGGAGCTTCTTCAAATTTATGTTTTTTTCGAAAACTTCTTTGGTATTTTTTGTCCTCGCTAACTTGATAATTTTATTATTTACCTGACTAAATTTTTCATTTAAAATCGAATCTAAAACCTTTAAAAATACATTTCACTTTCGAAAACCGATTGGAATTTAATAATGTTACAGATTTGCAAAGTTAAAAGTTTTTTTTTTGACAACAGTTTTTTAGTATTTTTCCAAATCTAAGTCTTTTTTTGGATAATAGGTATTTTAGATTTTCGCTTCTATCGGATTGAAGGGATTGGAGGAGCATTTAAATTTTCGAACTTGAAATCAAGTCATAACTATTTTTGAGGTGTATTTTGTTGAAATTTCCAAATTACTGACATATTTTCATCTTCATAAAAACGATGGATAACCAATTTGTATATATAGTTATTTGAACACTTTGAATCCGAAATAAACCAAGAGAAGTTTATAATCAATTTCAATTAGTATAACCTTAAGGATCTAGAAGGATATGTCGTGAGTCCAAACGATGCTGATTATTCTCTCTCAAATAAAAACTAATATACTTTTTCTATACTCTTAGTTTTTCAAATTAAACCTTAATTGCATCTAAATAAAATTATATTTAAAACGGTATGAAAAAAATAACTTTTAGTCTAATAATACGCTGCATTTTTTGTTTTAAAAGAGAGGGGAAATATTATTATTATTATTGTGTTTTTTAATTCGTCATGTAGTTGGTTTAATAACATTTCCATTGATCGGTCATGGCATTTAATTCTTTAACGCCTTCGGCAAAGCGTAACAAATTTTTAGTTTGTTGTTGTTTTTTTTTGTTTTGTTACTGACGTAGCCAGAGGGCAGAGCCGTAGAACCGCAGAACCGCAGAACCGCTGAAACCGCTGATGATGAGTTGATGATGAGCCGCATATAACACCTAACATTATTATTGGATGGTGTTTTCTATTGTTTTGTGTTGTTGTTTTTTTATGACATAGTCGTGCACATCCGTCAGTCGCCCAATAGCCGTCAGTGATTGTCAGTCATGGAGAATAGTCAGTCTGTCAGGCAGTTGGTCGATCCGTTCTCGTTGCTCGTTTGTCATATCTAATCAACACACACACACATAACCACCAACATTCTCATTCCGCTTTGGGGATCTAGATTTTGTCTGTATGAGGGGGATTGAGGGCGAGAAATCGAATTTAGCTGAATGAATGAATGTTAGAGAGGGACAAGAGTGGGGAGGGAGGGATGAGGGATGGATAGACGTCGGGGGCGGTGTATGGGGGTGTACGGTCTTGGGGGTTCTATTCCGTTCCGTCTGCCACTTTGGTTGAGACGGCGGCGCGCCGGCCTCGAACGAGCGAACGATAACTTCCGTTGACGTCAGCAGGGCCCATCAAGCAGCAGCAGCAGCAGCAGCAGCAACAAACGAGACCAGGGCTGAGCGGTATGATCGTCAAAGTAAATTACATGACGGCGCCATTGCAGTCAACAACAACAACAACAACACACACACACACAAACCAAAAGCCAGTGGAAATTACAGAATAAATAACCAATGTGTTGCGCTATTTGTAAACGGTGTTGTCTCTACGTGTTGAAAGTTTGTCTACGTCTTCAGCCTTACCAAACATACACACATACATATGTATGTACATACACATACCTATAGAATGATACATTCATATATCATTCGGTTAATTGGATTTCTTGGGATTTGCTAATCTCGAGTAACATTGCAATTCATGGTAAAAGATTATCAAAGACCACTTAAAAACACGACACACCAATCTGAAGAAAGAAGAAGATATAAGCCAGATATGTTCTATATAGACCAACAAATCTTGTTAATAATGAGAATAAGAATTTAGAACCCAACAAAGGTGTCATATATTTCAATAGGAAATTCACAAAAAAAAGCAGGAATATAGAAAAAGTAGAATAAGAAAGAAGGCTTATTTTAATAAATTTTGTAGTACGATTTAATTTTTTTTATTGTTAAAAAATGATTTTAAAGTTTTTAGATTTAGAAACTCCCTAGATTTAGGATTTAAAGAGTTTCTAAATCTTTTAGAATCTTAAAAAAAAAAATGCCTAAAAATTCCATTAAAATTTCTAAATCTTTAAATTAAAGTTTAAGGAACTTTCAAGAAGGAACTTCTGAAACCAAAAATATTCTTCGACTATACTCATTAATGTGATATTTTCTTATATTGTTTAGCTTTTTAAAGTTATTAGATCTTTAAAGGGATTTTTAGAATTTTTCTTAGTAAAAATTTATATTTCTTTAAAACTTTTTTCAAAATCTCGAGATTGTTAATTGATTTCTTCAAATCTTTGTTATTTAAATTATTAAAATTTCCACATTTGCTTTTAAATCCAAATATATTTTTTGATTTAAAAATTGTATTTTTTTTTAAATTTGTGCAAATCTAGCTCCGTTTTAATTTGCTACCCAAATGTCGTTTGGAATCTTCTCTGAGTAAACAGAGCAAACAACAAGAGAAAAACCCAAACAAGTTGTTGCTTTTGGCTCGTTATCCATGTTGCAAGATCTTTTTTTTTTTTTTTGCTGTCGCGAATTGAATCTGCTTTTTCTGTTTTTCTTCTTTTATTTTGCGATCGCGTCGCATGGGGAATTGGAATGGGAGAATTGCGTGCCAACGTATTTGTCATCCATGTTACTTCACCTACACAACTCCGCCCAAAATCCCCTTAACCAACCATCTTACCAACCGAATGGCAATTGGCAACTGTTGCTTCTGTTCTTGCATTTCCTTGGCTGCTCGAGGATTGTGGCCTGTGGTGATTGCCTTAAAGGTTATGTTACACGTCGCTGGTGCAGAGGAAACGACATGCGACATGCAACACCCAAAACACTAAACAACCACCAGGAAGAAGAACAAAACTTATCAAATATGCATTAATTTTATTGCAAAAAACTTCTAAGTCTTTGTTTAGTATACTCATTAATCAGTAGGACTATAAGAATGAGAACTGAGTTAAGAATTTCCATAAGACATTAGGATTCTATTAGGCTTTTGATATTTTTTCTTCGCTTCATTGAGTTGTAATTCTCAACTGGTTTTAGCCATTCAATAGGCTTTAAGGAAAACTAAAGTCGTCTACTTTGTTTAAGCTTTAAAATTTTGCCAATATGAAATTGAAGTTACTAATTCTGCTAACACCGTTTGAATTTAACAACTTTGATTTAAAATTTCAATTTCGTTTTATTTAATATTTCAAATTTAATTCAAATTAATTTTTATTTCAACTCTACTTAGTTTAGTTAAAGGAAAGTTGAAAAGTATATAGCCTCTATCTAATACATTTATCACAGGGTATAAGGAGAACCAAATTGAGAGTGGGTTGCCAGCAGCATTCTCATATAACATAGGACAGTGAAGCTTGCCCTTTTGTGAACTACAGTGAAAATATACCCACATATACATTTTTGTACCAGGATAATCTAAATATGAGATTACAGAAATTTAAGTAAAGTTGTTCAATGTCTCTCTGTCTCTCTGTGTGTGTGTGTGTGTGTGTGTGTCTATGGGTCTGTATTTTGCATGCGGCGCGATATCTATGATAGATATACTCGTATTTCCATTTCGTACTCCATAATCCATATGAGCCAATGCGGGTTGCCTTTTTCTTGGCAAAGCCTCCAAAAAGTGGCTACTCTTATCAAGACATAACCATCTGGCTGACTACATAAAACACTCAACTTTTTGTTGGGATTTTTGTTTTAGTTTTTGTTATGTGTTTGTTTTTTTTTTTTCATTTATTTTCCCTCAGATACTCAAGTGGTCAATTAATATAGGAAAAAACAAATATTGTGACAGCCTCACAGAGTCATAAAGAGAGTCAAGTTGAGGTAGTGTCGCACGGCATCAAGAAGGAGATTAGGATTAATTTGCATATATGCAAATCAATCAGCAATTTGCTAGTGCAATTAGCCAAGTTGCCAAGTGGCCAAGAGAGCCAGAGCTAGGATCTCAGGCAACATGACATTTTTCAATTTCTTGTTATTTGTTTCAATCAGTCAGCCAGTTGTCGTAGAGATAAGCTCTCTTGGCCCAATCCGCAAATGTGAATCCTAAAAAACCTAGCGAAGCGTCGTTGAAAGAAGTTCAGATCGTAAAAGAAAAGGACAAAATTATTGCCCCGACTTTGGTATACCCTGTTGACAGTGTAAAATCAATTTTAAATTTGTAAAACAAAATGTCCTCGAGCACTTTGTGCCACCTGTTGCTTCTCCTTTTCTTATATCCACTTTCATTTAAATTTTGATCTATAACTTGGTCATTTGCATTTCGATTTTTATGAAATTTAATAGACTTATAGATATTTATTAGGTAACTTTACATACAAAATTTTAAAGCCTAACATTAAATACAAAACAAAAAAATATTACTTTTGAATACTAGGAGTTTTTGTGGTAAGGCTAATCAAGTTACATACTAGACAAGCTTAGAAAAGCTCTTTTAAAGATTCCTAGAGACAAATCTCACTTGACTTGGCTCTAATATCCCAATTAATGCAGGGTATACGCAAAAAAAAAAAAAAAAATCGACGACTATTGACGACGACGCACAACTGGTCCCGGTTTCCGCATCTTTGTTGGCTGGCGTCGCGTCGCAGTTGCGTCGCTGCTGTTGCGTTGCTTTTCTAGTGACAGCGGCGGCGTATCTTAAAATTGAAGCTTTTCAGTTGCTTTTGCGCCGTTCCAAAGTCAACAACTAGCCAAGAAATATCGTACGTATCGAATGAACGTCGTTTTGTTGTCGCGGTTCTGTTTTTTTTTTTTCTGTTTTTTCTGCTCTCTTCCTCTGCATGTGTGTATGTGTGTGTGTGTTTAGATATATTTCCCAATGATTTTTTGAACCAATGCTGAAATCGCAATACTTTTACTATATATGTTTTCCAAAAAAAAAAAAAAAAAAAACAATTTCCCAGGAAAGTAGTGTGAGTGCAAAAATGTCGTTGTTGTTATTTTGTTTTTGTTGTTGCCGCCTCTTAATTAATACAAGTATTTTAAAGTTACTTTTGCGGTTGCCTTTTTTGTTATTGTGGGTTTTTTTTTCTTTTTTGCCTGAAATACTTTAGATAAAAATATTTGCCACATTTCTATGTACATTTTGAATTGTTTGTTGTTATTTGAGCTCTTTAAATAAACAAAACCAGAGAAGATAATCAAATTGTTGGCATCTTAAATTGATCTATTTGATTGGAAATTATTTAAATACAGCTAATTATTTCTACTGTTGATTTAACCAAAAATAAACATAAATATTATAAAAAAGAAAAGCGTTAAGTCTACTTTGGGGCAAAATACCATATCTAGAAGAAAGCAAGAAACACATTGTGTACCTAAAAAATCAGACAAAATTCAATATATAGCATGTTCGTGTCTAAGATTTTTATTTATATTACGTGTTTGAATTGAACATTTATTTCATATCTCATAATTTTAGCCTTAATTGTTTCCCTTTCCAAAAGTAGTTGAGTTAGCTGATTTGTAGCCCAAATCCCAAAAGGAAAATTTTATTGAGGCTCTATATAATTCTTTTCTTTTTTGAATATTAGATGTACCAAAAGCAAAGTGTCTTTAAAAATCAATTTTATTAAAACGTATAGTTGGGATTTATAATTCTTTTACAAATTAATATAATGAAATGATCGTGTATTAAGCCTTAGACAACAGTTTTTGAAATAAAATCGTATATTTGAAACTCCAGATCATGATATTTATTGTATTATGTCCTAGATATATAAAGGGAATATTTAAAATCATTATATTAATACTTTTAATATTGTTAAATCTATATTTACCTTAAGGCATGCTAAATGCTGTGTTTGAGGCGTTAATTGAACCTGTTCTGCAAATAAGTTTATTTTATATATGTATATAAATTACCAATTATTAATTAATATAATTGCGAACTGACATCTTCTTTGTTATCTAAATGGTTTTATGCCATTTTTAACATTTAAAGCAGGAAACGTAAATTACTTGTATTAACCAAGAGCCAGACTTTTGAAATAGTATATTAAAATCGCCAAAATCTATGTTACAGGCAAAGAAATATCCTTACTTTCGTATTTATAGTTAAATTTCCTTTCGCAATATTTGAAAGTTGGTTACTAAATTTGATACACTAATATTTGTTAACAATATCTATTGTCCCGTAAAATTTTAGAAAAATTCAAATAAAATTAGGCAAGTTACTAAGACTAAGAAGGCGAGAAACAAAGTAGTTTTTCTAGAGAATTAAAATTTTTTTATTTCAAATCTTGATCTAAACTCTATTTAAAACGGCTTATTAATCTTGATGAAAGGCGATTCAAATAAATTATATTAGCATGAATAACTTTTCGAATCGTAATACATAATATATCGATTTGATATTTTTTATTCTCCTTTTTATTTGAAACTATGGAAAACGTTAACTACATAGAAAAGTACCGCCGCATAAGCGATTCATTTTGACCCTAGACAAAAACCACAAAACTGGACACTGATCACTGAACTGGCCAATGGCCACTGGTCAAAACAGCTGCCATAAATAGCATATGGCAGTTGTGGCAGTTGCAACTGGCAGTTAAAGTTAAAGAAGGAAGAAAAAGAAAAAAATGAAATGTAAAAAACATTTATGGAGTGGCCCAGTCTAGTCCAGTCCTAGCCTAGCCTAGCCTAGCTAGCCGGCCAAGACGTGAACCAGGTGAAGGCAGGAGCTTGGAAGCTAAATGGAAGCCAAAGTGCCGCCACCATTAATCAACGCCCAAGCTGGCCAGCTAGCCACCAACTAGGTGGAAAGCAATAACTCCTCTGCTTCTCAGTCGCCATTCAACCAGACTGACTCTTTATGATAAACTTTGACATTCATGGTGGGTGGACGGGGGAAGGCTGTGAATGAAGCGATCTTCATAAATCAAATTGGGCAACAAGTTAATTGAAAATCGTTAAGAGTGAAATTGAGCCCCCCACCTATCTATTTCCACCACACTTTACTCATACCCCGAGGCATGAGCATTTTCCAACAAATGTGCCACTAAACTGACAGATTTGGCCATAATAAAAACAAGCCAATGCGAAATGCGAAAGACGTTGAGAGTGAGCCTGAGCCTGAGACCAAGTTGGAGTTGGAGTTGGAGTTGGAGTTTGAGCCTGGAAAATAAGTTGCCAACTTTAATTTATTGTGACATAACGGTATAATCTGACATAAATTATTGATAAGACGAACGCGCGACCATAAAAGTACAAAACAGTTGGAAAAACTCCAACAACAAGGAGTTCAAATGAAGTCAAATATACATATATATTAATTTATATACCTATGTGTATATAAAAATATATCGGCCAAAATTCCAAAACGAATTGCTTATACTCTAGTTACCGAGGTAATGGCTTATACAGAATCTCTAACAATAGAATTCGTCCCAAAATTAAGACCTAGTTTTTTGATCTTATACAAATTTTAGGTCTGATCTATATCTAGTTTTTTTTAAACTATGTATATTACGTATATAATATGCTTTTATGATAGCTTTTTTTTCCAATCTAGCAATATATTAAATGTACATATCTGGATGCCGAAAAATATGAAAAGATGGATAGGTAGATAAAGGTAGACATCAAAGGCATCAAATCTAGAGCTCTTCTCCCTTTCCGTCCACTAGATTGACTGGATTCTCTTTTCTTATATTGACTCAAATCAGTTTTAAAAATTTGGCAAGATTTTTTAAAAACTAATAGACAAAGTAAAGAGTAATCCCGCCATTCAAGGTTCTTTTTACTGATAAACATATTATAAATATTCCTAATTAAAAAGATATTAATATTCAAACAAATTCAAGAGATAAATATTAATTTTTCTTTAGAAAAGAAATTACTAAAATTTAAAATATATCTTCCTCTAAAATATATCTCCTTCTAGTGTACTTGTTATATATCTCGTCTCATATTAAACATATTTATAATGAAATATGGATAAAGAGCCATTTTAGATCTAAAACAAAGTTTATCAATAGATTTATGAAAAGTATGTAGAATTGAATTAAAAAAGGAAATTGATTCCCAATAAAAATTGATACAATAATTTTTTAAACTAACCCAATTAATCGTATAGTTGTAAATCCGCAAAGTTAAACATTTTTTTGGAAACTACAAAATTTTTCTATGTTAAATGCTTGACTAGTTTTGGAACTTTTTAAAGATTTTTTTAAAGCTAATTTTTTGACTAGTTTCTCTGCGTTGTATTTGGGAACTTTAAAGAATAAATTTTGAACATGCATTTCGAAACGGTTTTTTTTATCTCATTTATATCACAATAAAGCATATTTAAGCACAATGCAAAAAGCTTTGATTTAGATTTATTAAATTGTATTTTATTTTTTATTTATTTATATATATTCCAACTAAAACTAAGAAAATTTCTTGTATTTTATGTTGCATATTTGATCAATCTTGGCTATGACCCATAACTGGCATATCCAATTGGCTAGAGTATAGGTGTGTATAGGTGTGTGTGTGTGTGTTTTGGTGTGTCTGTGTATAGCGAAACAACAACAGCTAACAAAGCTTATAAATCATTTGGCCAACGACAAGAGACAACAACAACAACAACAACTACACTCCAGGCCTACTTAGAGTTGGAAGTTGGAAGTTAGAGTTAGAGAGCTCTATGGCAAAAAGTATCTTTTGGATCTATTATTTGACTTTTATGTGCGCATAAATGTGTTGATATGATGACGTACAATGTGCAACAACAGCAACAATAACAACAACAATAATAAACAACGACTGGTTTGATAGTTGATTCCAGGTTTTCCAATTGACCATTAGCTCCAACAAGTTTTGTTTATTTAAGTTTGGTAAAACTTTGATACTTGGCAGTTAAATTAAATAGTTATTAAACAAGAGCTTATTAAACTTATTAACTTAATTTAACTCATTTTATTTTTCTGTTTCTTTTGCAGGTAAATATAATGGAATTCAGTTTGATTCTATGACTCAACTTAAGCGTAAACTATTATACGAAAGACTTAGGCAAAAAACTTTAATTGATTACAATACGAAAGTTAAAGAGAGACGTTGGAGGCAATTGAAGATGGCATTGTTTCCGTCCTCATCGCGTCCGCGTACGCTAATGGAACAACTATTGGCTAGAAAAATAGAGGCAGCAGCTGCAGCTGCAGCAGCCGGCACGGGCTCCGGCTCTGTCTCTGCCTCTGCCTCTGCCTCAGGAGCCGGCTCCTCAAACGATCCAAGCACCTCCATTCAAAACAATTCAAGCTTAATTGGTGCCCCACCACCAGTGGGTGTTGGTGGTGCTGGTGGACTGGGTGTTAATATAGCCACAAGTCGCCTGCGTCGTACTGACTCGCTGGATTCGACAAGTAGCCTCGGTTCGCTGGCCTTTGGCGAAGATGTTTGCCGCTGTGATGATTGCCTTTTGGGCATTGTTGATCTTTATGTGGTCAGCGGGGCCGAGGCTGAGGCAGCCAAAAAGAAGGTAAGATGGTAAATCTTTCATTTCTTTATTGTCAAATTAGTTGATGAAATTAATTAAACAGCAAGAAGCAGAAAAATAAATGATTTGGTATTCTCAAAGACGAAAATTACAATCTTGCAATACGATTTATAAGAATTATTCAATCTATTTTGATTAAATAAGACGAAATCATCTAAAATAACAAAACTTATAAAGCTTAAGTCAAATGGTAAGGCAAATGTTTCTATTAATTTGTAAAGCCGATTATTATTGGCCGATTAAGGCCGGATCTAGGTCGAAATTGTTTTTCTCATCCACTTCGTTTTGCCATAATTTTTATACCGGTAAAAAAAATTGGTCAGATAGATGTTAGAGAAGATATCATTTCAAATCTTTTAAGGTATATACCAATAAATATTCTTAATCATCAAATCAACTTGCCTATGTTTGTCTGTTCGTTTAAATCAGTGAATAGTTTTTCCACAGTTTTATTTTCAACTGGGCAATATATTTTGATACATAAGGAAATTGCCTACTGAGATGATAAAATTCAAGAGTCACCACTGCGTATGAGTAATATTTAATTTGAAGGCATTCAAACTTTACAATTATAATTATCTCAACAGACAGATTGAAGTTATTCATATTAATCATTCGTTGACTTATTTAAAAGGAAAAAGAAGCCAGAATCAAATCTTATAGCATTTAAAGCTGTGGTTAATAATTTAAACTAGTTTCGAGGTAGTGAAATCTTTTGTCTTGGACAGAGTCCTGGCCAGTGGCAGTCCTCTTTTCCATTCCACAGTTTCTTCACTCATAAACGAGTGAATAAATTAGAGTTGTTCACCAAACTGAGCAATTGAACAAGTTCTTCTCCCTTTTTTGCTCACATTACCCTTTTTGTTCATTTGTTTCAATGCAATTATAAACAATAAAACTCAGAATGCTGAACAAAATGAGCAATGTAGTGAGCAACTTCACAAATGAGCAAATGAACAAAGTGAGTGGGTTGACTCACTTTAAAAGAAAGATCATACTTATGCAAATGCTTGGCAAAATGAGTAAGTTGAGTATTTCTTTTTGTCAAAACTTAATTCAAAGTTAGTCTTCTTAATTTATAACTACAACTATAAATAATCGTTTCTAGATTGCTTCTAAAAATTACAAATCGCTGATCAAAGAGAAAAAGATCAAAGCTCAAATAAATAACGGTTGTTTAACAAAGCTTCTTTTGGGGTTGTTAACTTGGCTAAATGATCAACGAAACAAAGCTTTTGCCACTAAAGAAAAAAAAAATGACAACAAAAGAAGAAAACCGAAAGTTCAGTTGCTTTTGTCGATCGTTTTGAATTTCAAGGGAGACTTAAGGTTGTGCGGCTGAGGCACAGGCTACAGCTTAGCGTTGGCGTCAGTCAGTATTGAATTACGAGTATTTTGGACTTATGGACCGGTCCAAAAAGCTGTTGCTGCTGTTAATGCTGCTGCTACGCGTTCGCCATTGACGTCACTATACCAGAGAGAGAGAAACAGACAGACAGACAGACCGTGAGAGAGAGCAGCTTGAAAGAGAAGAGAGGATCAACTCGTTGCGGCACGGTTTGGATCGTTGATCGTAAGAGAAAGTAATGACACTTTCTCGTCGAGCTCATCATTCTTATTCTTTAAAGAAGTTTGTTCAAGGATCAATGTGATAACGAGATATATTTTAGGGGCTAGGCGTTTCAATGTTAATGAGCATCAATATTTGTTACCCACTCCCACTTCCACTACCCACTCCCCCACAATTTCACACAGACACTCATAACACTCCCCGAGCATGGCATGGCACTCCCTCACATTGGAAATTCTATTGGCGTTGTCTAACTATTCCATATATACACATATATAGCCCATATGCCTGGTCTTTGTGTGTGTTTATCTGTGCGATTCTGTGGCGTATCTCCGTGGCTGTCATTGCTGTTTGTGTTATCAGTCTCAATATTAGCTATTTTCGCGTCATTCCCTCATTAATTAATGGGTTGCTACTTGAGTTATGAAAACCCTGTAAAATGTAGCCAAACTATTTCATATTGAATCTGTATCTCAAAGTCTCTTTTTATTTTTGCCATGTTTCTTAGCTTATAATTAGAAATTACTGACCATAATATCCCGCTTTTTATGTTTGGCCTATTTTTGAAGCGTTCTGTTTTTTTTTTAATCTCCATAATTCCATCTTTCTTTTAATATATAGATGTACCTACTATTTGAATCAAGCATTTATTTTTTGTACAGAATTTCGATTTTTAATAATTCTATTGATTTTTTTATGGCATTTTGTTTTTCCGTATATCTGCTATTGTTTCTTTCGTATTTTGTAATTATAGGGATTTTTAGAAATTTATAATGCTTTTTTGTTGGGCTTTCATTTTCAAGAATCTTTTTATGCAAGGAAATTTCCGATTAAAAACTTTTTGCAGTTTTCTGTTTTGCCAATCCTCTTGAAAATTCTTATTCTTGTGTTTTCTCATTTACATTTTATATTTATTAATAATATATATATATACTTTTTCGAATGGTTTGAAACTCAATTGGAAACCCTCGTAATTAGTTAGGACTTTATACACTTTACATTTGCCGCCGTTGCTGCTTCCAGCTGTTGTATACCCTGTATAAGGCATTGAATAGGGTATATATCCAGTTAATGAAGCAACAAAAATATTTAAAATATATTCTAATATAAAAAAAAGTAGAAAATACCAATAAAAGGAAGTTAAATTCAGTTGAGAGAGAAAATGTGACCCTATAAAGTTCCATGTCAATCTGTTCACCCAGATTTTAGAGACTATAATAACTAGTTAATAGCATTCTTTAGTATATACGCAGATTAAGTTTGTTTAAACTATTGCGGAGTGAGAATCCGTCTTTGCAATTAAATTTTCTTACATAATATCGTACTTTAATTGAACTAAACCTCGTGGGCGATCTAGGATGCATAATGAGGCAATTTTACCCTTTAAAGTATGCAAAAATAACGAATTTATTGTTTTAAACAAATTCATAACATTTTATATGTTTTGTAATATAAAATTTGATAAGATTCAAATGGAACAAACCAAAATTTCTTTATGTTTTTTTTAATAGCTGATATTTGAACTGCCTATTGCATACTTTAGAGGGCAAAACTTCGCCATTTCACAGCCCTAGATTCCCCACTAACTAAAACCAAAAGCCTAATCATTTAAGGATCTAGAAAATACTTCGTATTGGGGGGCAAAGATAGCCGTAGAAGATCTAAAATTGTTTCAAAAATACTTTTAAACTGCCCTACTGCATAGAGCAGAATGTTGAAACCTTTTTACCAGATTTGGGGAGTGTCCATAGCCTTTGTACGTCCTGTTTGGCTTCGTCTGTGGTCTTTGTTGTTTAGAGGATATGCGCTAAGTCGTTGCTTTTGGCTATGAAATTTACGGAAATTTTTTTTTTTTCGTTTTATTTTTGCTGCTGCTGTTGTTGCTACTGCTGCTGCTGCTGTTGCTGTTGCTGTGGCTGGTGCTGCTGCTGGTGGTGCTCATCGCTTCAGCGCAGAGTCAGTCTCTCAACCAGTTGAGCTTTTGCAGCGATCGCGTGCGGTTTCGGTCTGGCTGCGTGGAGAGAAACGAGAGAGCCCCTCGAATTGTGTCTGTTAGCCAGTCAGTCAGTTAGTCTGTCCGTCTGTCTGTCTGTCTGTATGTCTTGTCTGTCTCGGCGGTACGGCGGAGAAACCATCACTGAAAACGCGTCAACCAAAAAACCAAACCAAAGCGGCAAACCAATCGACTAACCAAGCCAGCGAAATTCCAAAAAATTCCAAAACGACAATACAAAATTACCGAAAATTGATTTTAATTTGTGTTTTTGTTTTCGTTTTGTTTTATTTATTTATTTTTTTTTTTTGTTCGTTTTGTTTAATGAAATTTTTTGCTTGTCATTAAGTTGTGTATGTATTTTTATTATCATTTAACTTGTTGCATGTGGCAAGCGGCAAGTGGTAAGGGGTAAAGGGTAAGGGGCAAATTGTTATTGTTGCTGCTGTTGCCGCTGCTGCTGCTGCGGCTAATGTAAAAAGTGTTAATTGTCTTAGCACGCGCCAAAAGCAAAACGCATAGAGACAGAAAATAACCAAAAGAGCCAAGACCTAAGAGCCAAGAACGACAACAACAACAACAAAAACACAAAATATACATAAACATACTATATACATACTTTGCACCCAAAATTTATTCAAGTTTATGTAAACATTTACACACCAACAACAACAATAACAACAACAACACTAGCAACAAATTTTTGCTGAACGACAACGACGTCAATGGGTCGAGAACTCTCAGACTCCCAGTGTATCAGTGTGTGTGTGTGTGTGAGTGTATTGATGTAGTGGAAGAGGGAGGAAGGGGAGGTCACATCCCACTTTTTTGCCCCTCTCCCCACACAAGTCACACTAAATGACTCCAGCCAACGCATCTAAATTATATAATTGAAGATGGACAAACGGACAGGTCGATCGGAATGAACAGAGAAACGTTTTTTTTATACAACAATTTTCGGCAATTGAAGCTCATTTAAGTCAGCCAAAAATGGCACTTCCCCCGCATCATCTCCTCCCACAAGTTCTCCCTTTCTCTCTTCATCCAGTTGCTGCTGCTGTAATTGGCGTCGATCGTTCAATAACATCCGCCGTACAATAAGCAGAATCCCTCCATTCCACTCCCCTCCCCCTCTCTCTCTCACTCTCTCACACCCACTCTCTCTCTCTCTCTCTCTCTCTTTCTCTCTCTTTTCCTCATTAGTTGGTATCCACCGCCCCCAAAAACGATCTAATGCCAAGTGAACCCAAACCATTCTGTGCGTCAATAGCAACCAAAATAGAAAAAAAAAATGTTTACTTTATTAATTTAAGGCTTTCGGTAGTTAAAAAATGTATATATACATACATATTATAGCAACAACAAAACCTTTGTTAAAAAGAGGCAGAGTGTGTGTGTGTGTGTGTATGTGTGAATAATATTGTAATGCGTTGCGGCACCTAGTAAACCATTTATATGTATGTACATATATCCCCATAACTATATATGTACCCATGCCTTATATCGAGTTGTGTTATCGCTATTGTCAACGTCGTTGTTGTTGTTGTTGTTGTTCACCAAAAAACGCATTGAAGTTTCATATAATACAATAGGATTGTTATACCCTATCCAAATTTTGACATGGGTATACACCCATAGTCCCATAAATGCATATACATAAACATATATAATCTTGATCTGCTAGATATAGAGAGAGAGAAAGAGAGTTCTATACAACGCCCTGCCAAACTTGAAACTTTTAATCTTTGTCTTGATTTTGTATTAGATAACAATAAATTCTAGACAAAATGCCAGACCAAATTGTCTTAAATATAAAATAGTAGTAGAATAAAGTTTCCTTAGTTGACATATTAAAAACTTTTTCAACATCTTTTAACTTTTGATTTTTAGTTTTGCATCATAAAGCATTATCCAACACTAAATTCTAGCAGAAAGTTTCAGTTGACATATCCCAAAGAACTTTTAACATGGGATAAACCTATAATTTTTAGATTTGCATTACAAATCGTTTTTCAACACTATATTCTCGACATAAAGCCACACCAAATGAGCTAATCGTCAGAGATTCATAAAAAAACGTTTTTTAAGTTGAATTCAATGAACATTTCAATTGTTCTCAACAACTTTTAACTTTAAATAAACTTTTAATTGTTAGAATTGCATTATGAAACGTTTCCCAACGTTTTTATTAAAAAGGGATTTTTAAACTTTAGTTTTCAGAGTTTTTCAATATTTAATAGCCGTTGTAGTCTTATAATATTTTAGTAAATCTTTTTTACAGTGTTTTATACAGGGTTCAATTTTTATTAAATACGTTTAAATGTTACATAAAAACCTTGAAAGAGTTTTATATATAAGGTTCTTCCAATTTCAGTATAACTTTTATCAGTAACTCGGAATTTTGTTAGACTCTAATTTGTTACACATTTCCGACTTGTGTTTGAAAATGTCTTTCAAAAACGTTTTTTAACTTCAAATTCCTCAAATAATTGTTAATTGTTGTTAGACTTTGTCAATAATACAATTTTCTCGTTTTCTTATTGTTTTCTGAGATTTCTGAGATAACAGAGTTGTAGGTCTTAAATATATGTACTTCTAATTTCTAAAAACATATAAAAATATATTAGATGAATATTAAGTTATTTAATAATTTGTTCACTTTACGCAACAACAAAGGTTGCAGTCGATGTAACATTGTTTGTTGACAAATTGTTTTACGTTTTCGCATTATTTACTCACAGGCAGAAACAAATATTTCGTGTTTACATGTACCAGAAATTTTGTAGGTACCCATTAAAAGTTACTACAAATATGCCCAGTGAAAATCTCAAGTTGAAAGTCAACTTGTAACCTACTAGTATAGTATTTTTGCTTCTGTTTTAAGAACAAAACAAAATCTTGCAAAGTTTCACAAAGAAAAGAAAACAAACAAAAAAAAAAAAAAACACTAGTAAAATACGCAAACCTCTTTGTCTGTTTGTAATAATTGTTTAGTGCCGGTAATCCAATGTCAGACTTAACATCAATTTTTGCAATTATTTAGGTGATAATCGCGGATTGTGAAAATAAAATCGTGCTCTTCTTCTTGTCTCACTTAAATGTTATTTATAGCAGACAGAGATAAATCAAGCTCTTACTTATATTTATATACATATATACATATATATATATATATATTTATAGGTACATATATGTATATATAGTACGTTGCTCAAGATTATTCAACTAAAACGCCAATTTTCTGAATGAATTATGCTATCAGTTTTGGTCCAAGGACGTTTAGATGTTTGCCCAAAAGCTTAATTACCGATCTAAGAGGGAAACATTTGACAGAGATTAAGTCCATTTTGTGTGCATATCGCAAAAACCTTTCGAAACTCAAAATTAAATTCTTTCAGGAAAGATTTCTTTCAACCTTTCAAAATTTTAAATAAAATCCTTTTTGGTTTTTTTTCCCCGTTTTACAACACTATTTTCCACTTCTAATTACTGGTAACTGAAAACTGTCTAATCCGTTTTCAACATTTCAAAAGCCCAAAAAAAGATTTTAAGTATTTCTAAATTACTGATTCTTTCTCTCGTATCCTGCAACTTTTCCGATGTTGTACAACACTGATCATTATTTTTATATTACAATTCAAATTGGACTTTGAAGAAAAGAAACCACATATTCAACTTTCTTAATAATTATCAAAAAATTTCAAATAAAAACGATCAATCTTGCTTGATCTCAACTTTTATCGTTTTCATTCCGAAAATAACTCTAAAAGATATGAAAACGAAGGTCTTGCGAATATTTAGTGTACTGGGCATGCGGTTACGGTTACGGTTTACCCTAAATGGGACCATGGAATAGGCTTGTAAGCAGACTGTAACGTCAACGTCAACGTCAACGTCGCAGCCGGCGTATCAAGGTTTCGAGGTGTTTGAGTTGTTCTTGTTGTTATTCGGTTACTTGTTATCGACAAAGCCGACGACGACGTCGGCAGAAGCAGCTTTTGCAAATGACGTCAAATGGTTTTGAAAGAAATTTCATTATATACATATAGTAAGAGAGTGAGCGAGAAAGAGGGAGAGAGAGAGAGAGAGATTCGAATTGTTGTTGGTTTTCGTAACTGGATAGCCGTTGCCATTTCCATTATTATCATAATGTGTTTTGTTGTTTTTATGGCTTTTGCCTTGCGCCGAGTCTGAATTTGAGTCTGAAAACGCTTCGTTCAGCCCTGGTCTGGTCTGGACTGGACTGGACTTGCTTCTAGACGTGGTAGTAGTAGCCTCAGATGGAGGTGCCAAGATGCCAACACGCGCAACTCCTACCAAAACAAAAAAAAAAATCAACAAATGTCTACTTTAAGTGTTCAGTTTGTTGCTACATGGCAGATACATATGTACATACAGATGTATGTATGTATGTACATAAAGAGATACATCGTATGCATTATAAATTTAATCAATTTTGATTGATGTGTTTGATCGACGATCGGCGCGAGGAATAGCACACAGAATGGCAAAGACTCGGATTTTTATAAATACATATATATATAAATTGTGGCATACCCTGGGACATAAGGAAAACTAAATATCGATAACTGATATCAGACACATGGCGTATACGTTATTTAATATATATGTAGTATTCGTATTGCCCATTAGTTATGGTGCATTTCTGATACACAATATTAGTCCTAAATTCATCAATTATTGCTAAACATCGACAATTGACAATTAAACATGGCGTATACGTTATGTGAAATCAACAGTTGCTCATTTGACACGGCGTATACGTCACATAACTGATTTCAGTTCCTTTTTTTCAAGTTGAAGTGAGATTATCTCTTTACTTCCGTATTGAAACTTACATATCATAGCCATCTAAAAATACGATTAGAGGGTATTCATATCCATATCCTTATGGCTAGCAGCAGCCATCGTTACCGTCGAGCGATTTAGGTGCGAACAGGTTCAGGTTTTGGCAAATACGTAGAAATCAATCAGCAATCAACAATCACCAATCACTGCAGCAGCAGCAGCAACAGCTTCATCAAGATGTCTTCTCTGTCTTTTCCTCTACCTCTCCGTTGGCCCTAGCTTACTCTTGCTCTATATATACCCGTCACTCAGAAACCTTAAAGGTTATATTAGGTTCATACTTAAATAATTTTTAGTTAGATCTTCGTTATAATATGGAAATTTTGGAGAGTTCTTACATCGGTGTACATAAATTATATTGAAAAATTTTCAAGAATTCTCAATTCATTTATTTTCAGATGTATTTCATTTTTATTCGAGATAAAAAAAATAAACATATTTGAGACAACTTTTTATAATAAAGCATTGCAATCCTGCTTTTTATGCATAGCATAGCATACTTTGTGGCGCCATAAAACCAAAATTTTAAAAAATGCCCACTGTTATGTGTTCGAAATTATTGAAAATATATAATTTTTATATAGCTAATTCAGTAATAAAGCTTTATAAACATAACTAAAACTGAACATTAAATATGCGATAAGTAGAAAAAAATGTAGTGTCTCACAACTCCCAAATTACCGAATTTCCGAATTTCTAAATAGTTCTATAAAAAAGTAATTAGTTTTGTTTAAAGTTTAAACTGAGCAACGGGTATATTGAGTTCGTTTATACGCATTTTCTTTTTTCTACAATCTATCTCTCTTCCTCTCCCTTCTCTCTTTTCACCTCTCTGTCTCTCTGTCGCTCTCTGTGTGTGTTTATGTGTGTGTTTATAATAGCCACAATCACAGGTCGTCGGCGGCGGCAGTCAGTTTATACCTTCAGGTCTAGTTCTAGCTGTTATGTGTATCTCTCTCTCTAATGTGCACTAGAACGCCCATTGCCACATGTCGTGTAAAATGTCCGTGCGTGCCTTCAAGCAGCAGCAGCAGCAGCAGCAGCAGCAACAACAAAAGCAGCAAAAGCAATCATCGCCTTCAGGTCAGAATCAAGGACGGCCTGCTGCTTTGAACGTGCAACCAGCAATTGTAGCTCTTGCATCCGCATCTGGACAAACACCGCCAACTCCGCCGCCATCGCCACAAGTTCGCATCTACGAAGATTTCGATAGAATGAGCGCCAAAGAAGTGTATTATAATGAGGCGGGTAAAAAAGTCACTGTCAAATTGTTACATTTTCCGGATGTACCACCCGAAGATATAGCGAAACTACATTTCGATGATGATGACGATGACGACGGTGATGATGTTGTCAATGACGACGATGGCCTGGATAGTGACGCAGGCAATGCAACACAAAAGAAAACAACAAAACCAACTTCAGCCTCCAATGAGGATAGCGAAGATGCTGGAAGTGAAGCAGAAGTTGCCTCCGGTACGTCGAATAGCACAAATGTTAAGAGAATCTTTCGTCGCAAACTCTCCGGCAACAATATGCAGCCACGTAAATGTAGTCTGGCCTTTGCTCAGGCCCATGGCATCAGGCAGAGAGCCGAGAAGAAACTATCAATGCCAACGATAAGTATAACAGCGAATTCGGGTGAACATATGAGCCACACAGCGGTGGGTCATAGGAAACTATCGCAACCATTGGCATCGCCGCAATCACCCATATTCCTGCGACGATCACATTCGCCTTTGGGCCAGAGTTTGTGTCCCGGTTATATACAATACTCGAAATCGTTGCTTGAAGTGCCCATGCCAAGGGATTATGGTTATGCGAGCAGTGATGACTTGAGTTCTGAATGGGATTCAGATGTATCCACATCGGCAGCAAATTCAACAACAAATTCGTCCTCAACATCGGCAACAAATGCCGCAACATCTGCGAGTGGTACAAAGAAGGTAAATTGTGCAAAATTTCAACAAAGATCGGGGCTCAATCTCACAAATTTCACACAATAAATTTATGAGTTAACTTTATAATTACATTCCAAATGTGAATCGTTTCGATTATTGTTATTATTGTTGTTGTTTATTACAGAGTTCTGGTTGGCGTAAAATACGAAATATTGTGCAATGGACACCATTCTTTCAAACATATAAGAAACAACGTTATCCTTGGGTCCAGTTGGCCGGCCATCAGGGTAATTTTAAAGCTGGACCTGAACCCGGTACTGTTCTTAAGAAACTCTGCCCCAAGGAGGAAGAATGCTTTCAGGTGCTTATGCAGGATGTCCTGCGACCCTATGTTCCTGTCTACAAAGGTCAGGTGACAAGTGAAGATGGTGAACGTGAGTTTTTCCTTTTTGTAAATAGCTTAAATGAGAAGGACAGTTATTATTTTAGTTTTTGGGTGTGGGATTTTCTCTAGTCTATTTGCAGTTACAGGATCTATTGAGCGATTATGTTCAACCTTGTGTAATGGATTGCAAAATCGGTGTGCGTACGTATTTAGAGGAAGAACTATCCAAGGCCAAGGAGAAGCCAAAGTTACGAAAAGATATGTACGATAAGATGATACAAATTGATCCACAAGCTCCAAATGCTGAAGAACATGCAGCCAAGGCGGTGACCAAACCGCGTTATATGGTCTGGCGTGAAACGATATCGAGTACTGCAACACTGGGATTTCGGATTGAGGTAAATACATACATATATACATATATATAAAGCCGAAAGTGCCCCCTAAAGTATGCAAAAAACTTTCCTTGGTATGCCCTTCATGGTGTGTTTATATCGATAACCATTTATTATTAACATGGATATTATAAAAATAAAACTCGTTAAGAACGAGGATTCTTTGGCATACTTTAGGGGGCAGATTTGCTCCATTGCAGATATTTCAACTAATGTCGAATCTGTGCTGATCTCTCTCTCTCTATCGCTCTCTCTCTCTCTCTCTCTTTCTCTGCAGGGCATTAAGAAAAGCGATGGCACTAGTTCCAAAGATTTTAAAACTACCAAGTCACGTGAACAAATTAAATTGGCCTTTAATGAATTTCTCAGTGGTCAGCCACATATACTGGTGAGTAGTTTAGATAAAACTTTAAACTATGACATTACGAATAATCATCTCCACATTTTATATAGCCTCGCTATATACAACGCCTGCGGGCAATTCGCGCCACATTGGCCCTATCCGAATTCTTTCAAACTCATGAGGTAATCGGCAGTTCGCTGCTCTTTGTTCATGATCATGCACATGCTAGTATCTGGCTAATTGATTTTGCCAAGACAGTGGCTCTGCCTCCGGAACATAATATTGATCATTATTCAGCCTGGAAGGTGGGAAATCATGAAGATGGCTATCTGATTGGGATCAATAATCTCATTGACATATTTGTCGAGCTGCAGGCGGCACATGAGGAACGTCAGGAACGTGAAGAACGGCTAGAACAGGATGCAGGCACCATTTTAGGCGAATGAATTATCCTAATTAACATTCCCAACATACACACACATACACCCACACACAATCATTTCCATCTCAAGAAAAGATTGCTTGAAAAGCAAAAAAAAATATAGAAAACGAGAGAAATAACTTAGTTTAAATATATATTTTTTTTTTTTTTTTTTTGTCCTTTCCGATAATATTTAAGAAAACGAAAACAAGAAAAACAAAAAAAAAAATAAATAAAAAACAAAGACTGAAACAAACATTTTACATATATATTTCATACACACATTATATATCTATACACATAAAATTGTAAATTAACTTTATATCCTGATAACACCCCAAAAACTAAAATGAACATCAACAAATTTATAAATACTGTCATTAATATTATTATAAATAAAAAAAAAAAACTAGTTTTATATACCACTAAATACTAATATTGATAACTATACACTAATAAAAATCGATCTTTTAATTAAAAGATCAAAAATCGGTGGAAAGTCTTTGTTAATTTTTTTGCAAATTGATTTCTTCGAAAATCTTAAAAAACTTAGAATGTTTTCAACTGCATTTTCAATTCGTTATTTTTTGAAATATTATAGTGTCGTTACTTTTTAAATGTACAAATATCGATTGTCAGCTTAATATGGTATCGATAACATAGGCGCTCGGTAAGAAATCGATAATACTTGTCAATAATCGATAGCTGCAGCCAATAAACGATAAACTTACAGAGCTGCTCTTCGATAAAAACAGTGTAAAAGCGGCTTGAATGTTAGTTAGGTGTTTATTTAGTTTTATTTATTTTTCCGGCTTGCAGATGGACCATTTCCATTTAGATTTATATACCAAATAATTAGTAAAGTGAAAGTGCGTGTATATGTTTAAATATTTGTATAAAAACCCTACGAATCCCAAATATATGCATAGAAAAACATAACTTAGCAAGAGGAAGAGCGAGTAACCAAGAAAAATGTAAGAAGAAAACATCAAAACGAACGGCACAACAACAAGAACATGAGTGAAATGTTTATGTGTTTCCCGTGTAAATAAACAGACCGAAGTCCAGCCCGAAATCGAAAGACTACTCCATTCGCCTCATCGCCGATCCGGTACCGCATTTTCATCTAGTTTGGTGTTTAGTTTATGAGTGTGTATTGTTTTTTTTTGTCAAATGTTACGCTTCCAGGCATTTCTATGTCAGACACGGAAATTTGATTTTTTGATATTCACGTTTTGCCAACAAAAATTCTGCATCCATTTTAGTCTTTGTTGATCTATCTACTTGTGTCTGTGTGTGTGTGTCTACGTGTTTCACTTAAGAGACTCGTTTTGAAATGTTTTGTCAGCTTTTTCATACACAATCAAAAAATCGATAAAGCGTTGGGTTGTGTTTATTTTATGCTTCGTCTGCATTTTGCAGCCCCCTTTTTTGTACCGTTGGTCATTGGCAGCGGCTGCGACGGAAGGCACCCCCTTGGCACATACACACACACAATACAGACATAATATATGTGTATGTATTTTTATGAATTTGCATCTAAGTATGTACATATGTGTCTATGCGTGATGCTTCCAACTGGCAAATAGAATGAAAACAACAACAAAACAGAGGCTTAAGCTGATAGGGCATATAGGAAATTTCGATTTTGTTTGACCAGATTATCTATGTATTGGCATGTATATATACATATGTACGTTTGTAGCATAATTATGCATAATGTGTGTTTGTTTGTGCGTATATTGATGCCTATGTATGGGGTTTCTTTGCTTTCTTTTTCATTTCAAACAGAAACAACAACCGTTAATCCAATTAAGAGAAAAAATGTGGAATGGCAATTAAGCCGGCAAGTCGGCCCTTGTATACTCTACAATTACAAATTTCATTGAATTTTAAAAATCGACTTATTCTACGCAGTTTTGTAAAGTTTGTAAAACCTTATATTATTTACTTTAAATTAGTAACAGTTTTGTAATTTTTTTTGCTTGGAAATGAAATGATTAAAAATTTGCCCTATGGCCGGGCCGCCCTTTTTTGCAAAGTTTTTTTTTTTACTGCCATGCCAGCTTCGGGCCGCAAATGCATTGGTCAGCATTTTACAGTCAAAATTCTTGCAGTTTCGTTTCCAGTCTAATAGTCAGTCTCTGTGGGTCAAGACAACGGCAATTTTTCCTCTATTCTCAGCATAAAATAAAAATTGATTTAATATTTTATAATTAAGCCCTTAAAAAAATCTGCATAATGTCAATTGCAGTTGACAAGAATGGAGCCCGTAAAGCGACCCACATTGCATTTAGCAGCTGATGCTGCATTTGGCTTAGATAACAACATGACTTCGCCCACATCGGCGGCGGCGGTGGCGACTGGTTTCCTGCCGGATATGCCGCAATGGAAAAAGGATTTAATACAGCGACGAAAAACTAATGTGGCTCGCACCCAGGCAGCTCAGCAGGCCTCGCCCACAGCCAACGAATCAGCCACCTGCATGACGACAATGGCAACGACATCAGGTGCCGCCGCCGCCGCTGCTATTGATACTGATATGACAATAACTGGGGCTGCTGGCAGTTGTGGGGCTTTTTTAATGGAAACCACTGCCGGAGCTGGAGCTGGAACAGCAGCTGCAGGTGAGTTTTGCTGAATCTTGAGTCTTGATTAGAAAATGGCTTATATAACAACAAAAACAACAAAGTTGCCCATGACACATAATCAATTATTTCTGCCACATTGGCAAAGCTGTGTTGTTTAATTGGTTTTGTTGTTGTGCTTGTTTTTCATTCTGTTAATTGGCCAACAACTGGCACAACGTTTTCCTCAGGGCTGTTCTGATTTCCGTTAAATTTGGCAAGTTTAAATATGTATAAGTTTTCAAAACCATTTGAAACATTTAAAGTGGAAATCATAACGATTCTAATAAGTAACTAGTGAAATTAACCTCTGTTTACTTTCCGTGACCAACGAAAAAGTTTTTTAGAACAGCCCGTCCCATGGCGGGCAGCTGTTTAGTTGATATCGATTACCAAGCTGCTTGTATGTAATCGTATCCAATTACAATAATTGATATTCGAATTTTAAAGTTGGGTTGATAACTGTTTTTCTTTATTTCCCGTTTTTTTCACCCACTCTCCTTGTTTGTATTCTTTATGAATTTTTGATTGTTATTGTTGGTTGGCATTTTCATTTCACAGACTCAATAGAAACTGAGGTTAGTCAGCAGCAACAGCAACAACAAAAACAACAGTCCAATCTGTTGGCAAAGAGAAATGTAAGCCAAACACAAACGACTACAGAGGAAAAGTCTGAGAAATCTCTTATTGGAGGTCATCATACCCAGCAGCAGCAGCAGGCAACGATGATGGCCTTTTCAAATTCAGCTGAAACAACAGCAACAACAACAATACCATTGCCCATACCAAAGCAGCGATCAAGTTTGTTTAACACAACAACAACAACATCGACTACAAGCAGCAACAAGGAGAAGGAGCCGCAGATTCTAAATATGGATCTCAGAGAGCAAAAACATGAAAGAGAGCGAGAAGAGAGAGAGCGTGAGCGTGATGACGTTGTGGTGAATAACAGCGGCATTAACAGCGGCAGTGGGCAAGAATTTACGGCGAGAGAGGGCAAAAAATTTACGTCGAGAGAGGGCGAAAAATTTACGGCGAGAGAGGGCGAACAATTTACGGCGAGAGAGGGCGAATTGCAAACGAGCAAACCAGGCCAGATCGTTGCCGACGGCGGCAGCAATACAAAAGAATTGCTGGCATTAATTGATAATAATAAGAATTGTAAAACTAAAATCATATCCGATAAATTGCAGAGTAATAAATTTATAAAACAACAACAGCAGCAGCAACAATTACAACAGCAGCAGCAACAATTACAACAACAGCAGCAACAATTACAACAGCAGCAGCAACAATTGTCGCCCACCAAAGTAACAGTAAAAACGACAATGGTCGCCATGCAAGAAATGAAAAAGACAACAAAACAAAATGGCCAACATCGTCACCATCTAAAGAGCAGCATCACCACAAGCAGCAGCAACAGCAGCTGCAGCAACAACAGCAATAACAACACAGGCATGGATATGGAGAAGCCACCCCCCTCAGAGTTGGATGAGGATTTGAGCTATGGGCCAGGAATTGTATCCAAGTTGCGTTGTCGCTATCTCAGTTTGGCCCTACGTGAATCCCATCAGCAGAATCAAAAGCAAAGACTACAGCGTTCCACCAGTCTAAATACATTATTAGATCGCGATGACGATGATGAGGAAGTGGTGGTTGTGCCGGTTACAGTAATGACAACAGTGACCACTAAATCGACACCGCCACCAATATTGGGAGCTAAACCGATCATGACCACCACCACCACGAACACCAACACCACCATCACAAGCGGCTATATAAAGGGTATTCAACGTCCAGTTAGCCTAGGAGCAACCACTGGCAGCGCCACCAACAATAAAATCACCACAATGAAAACAGAAGATCAAGTGGTGGGAGCAGGAGCAACACGATCAAGGCATATCAAACGTGGCAATGAGGTAATGAAACGTGCCCGTTCGGTGGAGGCATTGCTCTGCGAGAAATCACCATGGAACACTCAACGAACAGCAATGACACCCATGTCACCCACCTCGCCATCAGCAATTTCAACGACCAACTCTACCTGCGTTACCATCGAAGATAAGATTCATAATGCCCGTGAGCGTTTGCATAGCGGCACCGATGCCGCTCCACCCAAACGTTTGACCTCCATAATAGATGACACAGAGCGTCCGCCACCGGATTTGGTTAAGCAGACATTGAAAATGTTTGAGGCCAGTGCCAATCGTCGTCCACGAGCTGCACACCGTTCGAATGGTGTGGGTGGAGTTGCCAGTAAAGTGGCCACCTACAAATCGATCATAAAGGAGCAGAAATCATCCGCCAGTAGCAGTGGTGGTAGTGTCACTCCAACAGTCATTGGTAGTCCAAATATATTGGGCAAAAGGGATACGACAGTAATTGGATTCGCCAGTTCGACACCAAAACAACAACAGCCAGTGCCCGGTACATTGTCACATCCTCCGGATGTTATACCACGACAAATGATGATCGGAGGCAATAATGGAGCAATCGATTCGCCTGTTTCGGCTTTGACGAAAATGCTGGGACGCTGCCAGCTGACTGAAGAGCAAGAGACTGAGAAGAGCGAGAGGGCAAACAACGATGGAAATGAGAATGAGAATGTCGCTAATAACAAAGACGACAACGACGACAACAACATCGTGGAGAACGACGGCAACAACGATGACTACGACGACCACGATGACGACGACGACGATGGCGGCAACGACAACAACCATAATGATGAAGGCGACGGCGGCAACGGCGACGATAATATGGGCGCGGCAGGCGATAAGCATAAGCCTCCAACGATCGCAATTACGGAAGGAATTGTCGTCGGCGGCGGCGGCAGTGGTGGTGGTGGCGGCGGATCTCAGCGTTCATTTGCCGCAGCTGTGAACGAGAATGCGCACGTTACCAGCAGCAGCAGCAGCTCATCATCCATAAGCAGTGCCTCAACACGGAAAACAATTGGCGAGCCAACATTAAGTACCAGCACCCCAAGCACTACCAAACAAATTGGAGTCATAAGACCGCTGTTTAACAATTCCAATACCACATCAAACACATCCAACATTCCGCTAACCAGTCGTGAAATTGAAAAGAATCGTATTAATGAGATGAAGAAATCTGGAGCTTTGGCTGCCGATGGCGCCGCCGCCGCCGTCTCTGGCTCTGGCGCTGCTGCCTCCGCAGGAAGTGCAAAAACAACAACCACAACTAGTCTTGACACCGTGATAAATACCAAGGATAATAATGCCTCCGAAACGGATGCGACAAATGCCTCACCAATTTGGGCATTGCGCAAGCGACGACAGCCGCAGACCTCAAACTCAAATACGGGTAGCCATCATGGAGGCGCCATTTCCGGCGATAATAACACCTCAATGGTATTCAATTTCTCCAAGAGCACCAAAGAAGTGCCGGACTATATAGAAAGCGATGTTGTGATCTATCGCCGTAAACGGGAACTGCCAAAGGTGAGTGAAAACCAAAGAAAAACTTAAATATCAAAGGGAATAAGATGTCTAGAACTGTTACGATATATGTATATGTATATGGCCCTGGCCATGGCCGCATTATTCATGCTGCCATTAAATCCCCCCGTCATGAATAATTACATTTTCTTGATAATAATAATATAATTCGCATTGTTGTTATTGTCGCATTTGTATAAAAAAAAAAACGAAAAACGAAAAATTCCAAACGTTAAGACCACACAAAATTCGTTTACTCCGTCTAGGTAATACTCTTTCTGCATTAAACCAAGATTATTAGTTTCCGATTCAAGTAAAAATCATAGTCATTACTATTAGTGAGAGAATTAAAGGATTTGCGGTTCATTTTGTGAATGATTTTTATTAACCCTTTTTAGTCTGCTGATGAATTATGCTCTATGTGAAGGGTATAGGAAAACAACAACAATAATAAAATGAAAAATACCTAAAACTCTCTAGCGGCAGCCTCAATATCATCAAAGTTGTTGTTATATTGTTATTATTATTGTTGTTGTTGTTGTTGTTGTTCGTTATTATAGTTCATATTTTCTTTTTCTTTCATTCTATTTTTTTTTTCTTCTTTTTGTTAATACTTTTTTCGGTGTCATTCGACAGCGGTTGTGCCATGCCATATATAAACAAAATATGAAACAAAGCTCCAACACATTTTGGAGAGTGCGAGGGAGAGACAAAATATATATGTATATAGAGAGGGCCAAAACTGAAAATGTTAGTAAGAGAGAGGGAGAAAGAATGACAACAGCGCGATCATGCGCATTTCGAAAGTTCAACAAGGCAAGGCAAAGCAAAAAGTTATATGTATAAAGAACGCCAAAATTGTTTACAAAGATTGTCTATAAACATACTTAAAGTACACACACACACATGCATTTATAAAGAATAATAGTTAGAAAAAAGAGTCGCTTGTTGATTACTCTACTTGTTTTGGAAAGGAGATCCAATGATCCAGCTTCATAAGAACTTTCAAATTTCTTGGTATTATACTATATAAACACTGAGATAATTCAAAATCTATATTAAACAATCTTAATAAGAAAAGAGTATTATTATAAAACAAATGTTATTTATATAGGTATTGAATCGTTAGCCCTCTAAACCTTGGGAGTTTCTAATGTAACAAATAATGCAAACTGATAGTATTTCTGAAAGTTTTGCCAATTTATTTTAGTTGGAAATAAAGAGGCTTTAGACTTAGATTATTATAAAGGCAAGGCAAATTCTTTGGATATGTTATAATGGAAAAGAAACATTTAAAAAACAAAAACATGTAAGAATTTTTTTTTAAATGTTACTAAATAGTTTGCATATTTTAGATTCTTACTATTCAAAGCCAATGCTGGGGGGGGAGGTATTTAACCTATATGTTAACATATTTTTGCAATTGATTTAATTAGTAAACAACAAAGAAATGCAAGAGAGTTGAGAGTTAAACAATGAGATAAATACATATAACAATCTTAACAATGAAACAAAAGACAAAAAGACTGACTCCCTGTGGCTGACTGTTACCTTGGCTTTGCGATTATTGGAATAATGATGAACCCAACATACTCCAACCAAGAAAAAGTTGTTCCGTTTTCAACTGCAAAGCCAAAGCATTCTCTTCTTTCCCTCCTTTGTTTCCTTAGTTCAACTCAACTCCCCTACACCCATGCCAAGTCGATCTCTCATTCTCTTTGTGTGTGTGTGTGTTTTTTTTTCTCATTCTGATTCTGATTCAGATTCTCAACGACCTCAATAGTTGGTTTAGTAATAATAATATGTATGTATATAAAATAACTAAGTAAATACTGAAACGTTGGCGTCGTCTTCTCAGTTATCATTAAAATAACATTTCGATCAAACTTTGCCTCGTCTATATATACATACATAGTACATATGTATACATTTACTTTAAAATTATACTTATATATCCAACCAACATATGTATAATATACTGTATCTGCATCTGCTAGCAAGATGCTTTTTTCTTTGTTGTTGTTGTGTTTAAAAGCTTGAAGATGCAACCTTTGTCCGCCATCCATTCCCTGCAGCCTCTGCCTTTGCCCCACGCCTCCTATTGCCGTCTACCTCCACATTGTCCGTCCTTCTTTCCATCTGTTGCGTTCTTTTCTGTTTGATAGCAAAGAAAAGTCTCAAAAAGAAGAAGAAACCAGTTTTTTGTGCCACAAAAGAAAGACGAATCAGAGTGGCAGAGAGAGACAGAGAGGGAGAAAGGGTAAGAGAAGATATTTTTCATTTGGTTTTTTTTTTATTTGCTTCCTGCTGGCTAGGCCTGAGATATGAGACTTCTTAGTGTGTCTTGGGAGGAGCGAGCTCAACTGGACTGTAGTGGTGGTGAGAGAGAAAGAGAGAGCGAGAGAGATTCCAAGCCATGCCGGGACCGGCCCGGCCGGGTCGTTTTTTTTTCCAGTTTTGGGCTGGTGCGCACAGCTGTTTCAATTTTTTTCTTTTTTGCAGCCATGTTAATTGAGAAGACAAAGCAAAGCCCAAAAGCTCCTCTCTCTCTCTCTATCTATCTCTCCCACAGACAGATCCCACCAGTTGTTGGAAAACCCGTTTGTCGATCTCTCTCCCTATCTCTGTGAATATATATTTTATCTGTCGGCTCCTCTCTCTCTTTCTCTCTGACAGTGAACTCAATTTTTGTCAATTTTTTTTTTCTTTTTTCGTGTTGAATTCTGTTCGTTTTTTTTTATCTGGGTCTGAACTTTATTATCTGACTCTGGGCATATGGTTGGACATGCCGGTAGCTTTATGGGAGTTGGGGGGTAGAGGTCTCAAAAATTGGGCCACTTAATGAAGTGAGTCAGTGTCCAGTTTCGACCCATATGTCATCCATATTTGGGGCCCATCCCTTTTATACATACATAAATTGCAATCCTTTAATAATCATAATAATAATTCACTTTCCTTTATAGCCAAATGAACCGGGCTTTGTGTTGCTGGGCGATTTATCAGTGGAAACATCCACCGATACCGACTATGATGACTACTCGATGTGTCCACCATCGCCATGTGATGTGGAATTCGAGAATGCAAATATTGTGATTGATGGCAAGTCCAGTATACGTCAAAAAACCAAAGATGCATCGGTAAGTAAACTCAAAAAACTATGCTAAAGATCACTAGAGATTGGTCAACTATATATTTAGATGCATAGTATATAGTAAATAGGGTATTGGATTCTATGACTAACCACATAGTCGTGTTGCCGCAATAAAAATACTTCACTATCCCTGGTCTCGGGGCAAAATGCAGATAGCGAGGGTTCTATTTTTCTTCTTTTTTTTGTTCTGTTCTGTTTCAAAAGGATAAGATAAGATTACAATTTCATATACATACATATATACACAGATATAGATATAGTATGTATGTATATTTATACATATACATATGTATATGTATTCAATCGGCGGCCTCTATGTAGGCGGTCGGCAATTGTAATGAAAATGTTCAATATTCAGCAACAACAAATAAAAATGGGGTAAGGGGGGAAAAGAAAAGAAAATCTAGATGCTCTCGTTGTTGTCGAAACATTTAGATCAAAGTCAAAATGCCAGTGGCAGATAACTTCTCCCCCCCCCCAACTCTAGTAGTATATAAAGAGTATATATATAGGTACATAATGCTTATCGCTTATTTATTTTTGGTAACTGAAACTATTAATCAAAATGCATTATATTTGGTTTATTTGGGATTTTGTTTTTGGGTGCGTTTCATCAATGTGACAGATATGAAAAGATAGATATAGTATTTATTTTTCCACATTTTTAATAGATAGACATTGTATTGTTATTATTGTTATTGTTCTATTCATTGTTCAATGAATTTTTAAACATACAATTTGCTAAAGTCATCCCCCAATAAACACAATCTGTAAATGAATCATTTTATTCGTCAATTTATGTGCTTTTTTTTTCAAAGGGGTTAAAAATGATTATGACTAATAAGAAACAAAAAAAAAAAAGAAAGAAAAAAGCAGCAAGGGGGCAGAAGGGGGAGGATATGACTGACTGACTGACCTCTATGTTTTTGTTCCATTTCGCGGAAACGGAAAGTTCTGAATCATTTTGAGAAAGAAATTTACCACATCCTTTTATACACTTTAACCAGTTTGTTGTATAAGGTCATTTTTTGAGGTCAGACAAAATGTCAGCGGGAAAAGGAAATGAAAAGGAATTTGAGGAAAACAAATCTGTAGTTTATAAATAATTGTATAATACTTTAAACTTTTCATATATGTGTTTTTTATTCTCAGTTCCGTGTACAATTTAACGATACATTAACATCAACATTTGAATATCCCTCCGAGGCATCGTTAACCATTGATGACCCACCTTATGCCGATCCATTTGGCAATGTCAATAAATATCATCAATTGCTATTGGCTGAACAAATGCAATTGTTGGAGCATCAGCAGCAACAACAACAACATCATCATCATGTCACTGTCGATGAGATAATTGAGCTTCCAACATCAACAACAACAACAACATCATCATCATCATCATCAACCAAAACGTCGTCCTCATCGTCGTCAGTGGCAACTAGCAATATGTTGGGAAATTTACCATTAGGTAAGTATTTCAATCCCAAATAATACAAAATTATATTCATATAAATTTAACCCAAAAAAAAAACATATCGGGAAAGCAAAAGTTCCCCGATTAATATAAAATAAACTATTTATTTGTGGCATGAACAATGAAAAAAAAGAAAAGCAAGAAGAAAAAGATATGGTAAATCAAAAAAAAAAATGGAATGTGGCTTGCTCTCTCTTGCCTGATTGCCTGCCTGCCTGATTGCCTGCCGCCTGTCTGTCTCTCTCTCTTTTTCTATATAACTCTCTCTGTCTCTATTGCTCTATCTATCAATCACTATCTGTGTGTCTGTCTGTCTATCCTATATAACTAAAACCAACTACTATTCGTTTGTCTGTCTCTGTCCTTAGTTTTTAAATTAATTAGTAAAAAAAGAATAAATTCTGCTGTTTTTTTTTTTTAAGTTTGTTTGTATCTCTCATAATTCATTTCATATTCAAAATCTTGTTGTTGTTTTTTGTTTTATATAGACTGGGGGCACCTACTCACACACACACACACACACACTCACACATACTGATATCACAACCATGCACGCACACACACACACACACACACACATACTCACATATAAGATATTTATAAAAAGGTATTGACTTATATCAAGGAAGTTAATAAAATAAAGAAATTATTCCTAGACGGCAGGATTCTTACGATGTCATTTTAAAGGGAAACCTTAGCCAGAAATAAAAATAAAATGTAGCTACTCCCTCCCATAAAGTTGCCTCAACCCTCCGACCCGAAAACAATCACCTCACAAAACAAAACGAAAGCAATGATAACTTGAAAAGTTTATATACTTTACAGATGCAGATAATAGAGTCAAGGTAACAGCCTCAGCACAGCAAATAGCTGACCCTACTAGCTTCGTCTCTGTCTCCGTCTCTGACTTCGCCTCTGCCTCTGCCTCTGTCTCAGTCTTGAACTCCTCCTCGAACTCAGCCTCAGTCCCAACCATGATCAGGGCCAGGATCTTGGGCCTGGGCCAAGGCTGCTGTTGCCAATGGCCGTCACCCAAGCTCAAAGTCCTTGGCAAACAATTTCGCAAATTAACTCAGCTCATCAGGTGGGTGCAGCTGGTCAGCTTTAGCACAGCAAACCACAAAAAGCAAAAAAAACAATTTCTCAGTTCTACCACCAATCACAAAACTTACCCACCACCCCCTACACCCAACCAACAAACCAATCACTCAACCGCTCACCCAACCAACCAATCCAAGTACCAAAAGGCAAAGGCTTTCAATTCTGCCTAACGCATATTTGCAGATTACCCAAATTTAGAGAAGGGTTTAATCTTGCAACAGTCACAGGAGGAACAGGAACAACAACAACAACAACGTACTCATCATCAACAGCCAGAGCCAATAGAAGAGAGAATCCAACAGAAATCGCCGCAACAGCAACAACGGCAACCATCAGCCAAATCCCCAAGCGACCAAATCGCAAATGCACCACAACTAGAAGCATCACAGCCGCTGCTGCTCCAACGTAGAGTGAGGCGATCATCGGTTTTACTTAAACCGCAGTATGCATGTTTTTTGCAAAATGAGCCACAGACTTTGTCATCGTCACCGTCACCGGCACCGGCACCGACACCACCTAAGCCACAGCCGCGGAAAGCAGCCTCGTTTAGCTCCATGCATAATCATCAATCGGCTTCTCATCATCATCCTCATCAACTGAATCAAAGGCAGCCAGCAATACATCATGCGCAGAGTAAATATAATCCACCCAACAACAACAACACCACCACCACCACCACCACTACCAACACCACAACCATCACTACCACCACCACCAACACCATCATCTCCACATCTACAGCTACAGCTCGAAGCCACAGCAACAGCAGCAGCAGCAGCAACAACAAAAGCAGCACCACCTGCACCACCAGCAGCAGCAGCAACAGCAATCGCCGACGTCCCAGTCTACCAACAATGCGTTCCTCAACGTCGCTAGCTCTACCCAACGCCTCCACAGCCCTGCTTCAGGCCCGCATTCCAGGCAATACGCTCTACTATGTCTGAGAGGCCCAAAAGAAAAACTCCAAATCAAACCAAACAAAATCCACCAAAAGTCAATCTCCTCCTACCAGAAAACGTAGGCATATGGCGATATAACTTGAACATATTTTACATATACTATACATATATATTGATAAAATTCCATTTAAAGGCTAAAGTTTATACCATGTGGGAATTTCCCCCGCCAATACCCAAACCCGAAACCCCTGGCCTGGCTAAACTCTTTTTTGGGCTTCTGCTTTTGCTTTCTAATAATAATAATAATAACATTTGGGAAATGACAAATCTTCCTTAACCCCTTACACCTACCTCCCTACACTTGTATGTTGCTTGTAATCTGATCAACAATGGGCGATCAGTCTCTGTGTTTAAGCTAATAGTTGATGGATATTAAATTACACTGTTATATTACCCCTCCAACCCCAGGGAAATTCTCTCTCTCCCTCGCTCTTTCTATTGTTACTTGCTTTTAATGCCTCTTATGGGAAATGCCTTAAAGTATTTCAAATATCGTCTCTATGTATATGGAGCTACGATAAATATTTAAAATCCATCCAGAAAGAATATGTTAAATTATATAATCTGAGTTTAAACTGATTATTTACTTTAAATATTACATTGATTGTTAATGCATAGAAATTAAAATTCGATAGTTGAACATTCATTTTGATTCATAAATCAAACGGATCTTCAATAATCGATAGTCAATTCATTTAGATCTCTAATAATCGATAAATAGTTATGTAATTTAATCGATTGACTATGCCAAGGAGAATGAAGCGAAAGTAACGACGATTATGGCATTCCTCGCAATCCTCCTCGTACCGCTCTCTGTCCCCCAATCTGTGGCCTGGTTTCGTAACACTTTTTATATACCTACATATATATTTTCGGTATGCTAGTCAGTCAATAAAACAACCAATAATCCCGACCTAGGCATCTAGCTAGGTCTTGTCTATTCCCTATTCCATTCACAATTATTACGAGGATGACGTCTCTACAAAATACAAAAACAAATGACAAATTCCGAATGCATTGTTAAGTAGTTTATCTTATTGTTGTAAAAAAAAAAAAGTATTTGGTATGCAGCAGCCACCCACCAACCACCACCACCACTTGCTAACCCACCCAAAAGTGTTAGAGAATCGGATCGTTTGTGGACGAGCTTGTGGGTGTGTAACAGGTAGGTGGTTGGAGTGGGGGGAGGGAAGTGTATGGCATTTGGTGCTATGTATTGAATTCCAATTGTGCCTTTTCTTTGTGTTATTTTATTTTGTTGTTGGCTTTTTGTGTTGTTTTTTTTTTTTTACTTTTATTATTATTTGTGTTTGTCAGTTACGTTAACCAATTGCTTCTGTTGTTGTTGTTGGTTGTGTGTTTGTTTATTTGTTTGTTTGTATGTATGTGTAGTGCAATTTTCCCTCTCGTCCACCTCCTATCATCACTCCACCATCAACTCTTGCTCTTACTATCTTACTCGCTCTCTCTCTCTCTCACTCACTTTTCCTTGTCTAATTCTAATTCTAAAAAAACAAAAGAAAAAAAAACAAAACAGTATTAAAAAACAAACAGCGAAAAAAAAATGGTTTTCATTTCAACTTTTTTTGTATTCTTTGTGTTCTCTTTTTTTTATACTAATTTCTTTTGCAGATATTATTTAAATGTAACAAAATATAAATATATATATATATATATGTATGTATGTATATGTGCGTATGTCTATATGCATATATATTGTAGCTTATAAATATATATATGTAATACAAAATAAACAAATTTAAACCAATAAATAAATAATATAAAAACTGAAAGGCAAAAAGACAGCAACTATCCCGATGAACCATGAACAACCCAATTAAACTAATACGATATCGAAAAATATATACATAGAGAGAAAAATAAACAAAAAGAATTATAACAATCTAAAAAAAAATCAAAACTAAAAGCCATTATAAATCATAACCAAAAACAAAACAAAAATAAAAACCAGCCCACACCTCTAACCAATTTAGAATGCACTCAGAATTGCCAACCAATCATAATCAACGAAGTCTAACAACCAAACAAAAACTAATCGTCAATTTATATTACTTCTTCTTAAGGTAACTAACCCAAAAAAAAAAAAAAAAAAACAACAATAACATTAGATGAAAACCACAGCAACAACAAACATCATATTTCACATACTAATAACCCCTAAATGACATGTTGATATCCTAAATATATAGACATATTGATTTTACCATCTTAAATTGACTTGAAAATTAATATAGATATTTATTTATTGGAAATTTCATGGCCAGATTAGCAATTAAACTAACATTGACATTGAAGATGAAACTGACTATTACAATTAACAATTACAATGATTGGCTTTGTCTATATACATATATAATTATTGCCGGTTTGTGCAATGGCTATATACCGGAAGCTAATATTTATAAGTGTATACATTCAACTTAATCAAACCAATCCAACTCGTTTGTTCTTCTCTCTCTCTCTCCCTCTCCCTCTTTTTCTACAACAAAGACAAGTTAATAAGTGCATTGTTGTAGTTAAAACTAGTTATCACTTTATCGATACGAAATCAATTGCATTTGTATTAGTAAATATAATAAAGAGTGTATGAAAGAGAAGAATTTTCAAGCTCAAAGCCGGCAAAAGGTTTTTTTTTATGTTAAAAACAATTCTAAAGACATAAACTAGTTGAAAGAAATCAAAAGAGAGTCAATTTATAAAATGTAGGGATTTTAGTTAATGATAAATGTTTTTAAAGTTTTAATTTTTTTAAATAGCAAACGATCAATATGTTTAAGGACATGAATACATATTTTTGGAAATAAAAATAATTGTATCGAGGTAAATTTTAAGTTCTAAATTCATCTGTCTGAAAATAGAATAGATGTTGACTCAAATATGACTCCAAATATATGTATATACATATGATAGATGTTTATCAACATGTCACCATGAAGGGGAAAGAAAAACTAATAAAACACAATTGCAAATCTGTCAACAAAACAAAAAACTGCACCTGTTCCTGTTAATTTCCATTCCTAAACTCATTCCATTGCCAATAAATTAAATTCCGAATCAATCAACTCATTGTCAAGAAATATGCCAAATTGGTTTAACTAACAAATTCTTGTACTTAACCACATTTAAATATACTACTACTACAAATACTTACCACTCGTATATTATTTGAGACTTTTTGGACACTTTGTGTGTGTCCTGCTTATAAGATTATTCTTGTAAAGTTTTTAAATGGAAAAAGTAACATATACTAATTTCTTGAATATCATTTTGCAGGCTCAACAGCACTAGGCTTCTATACGCCAATGAAGGGATCGCCAATGGATAGCCTGTTTCAATTGGGAGTGACGCGCTATACTTTACCGGATAGTGGCAGTAGTAATAGCAACAGCAACAGCAGTGCCAGCAGCAACAGCAATAGCAACAACAGCAGCAACGGAGGCAGTCCATCAGCAGGAGGAGGAAAGCCATCAGGAGTGGCGGCGGCGGCGGCGGCATCAACTAATGGCAATGGCGGAAAAGCTTATAATGGAAACGGCAGCATATTGGGAATTGGCACTGGTCTCATCAGGGATTCTGACAATGGTAGTGGCAACGGCCAGGGGGGTAATGGGGAATCGGGCATCAGCGGCAACGCTGGTGAGATCGATGAGAGAGAAGATGCTCATGAAGATTATCTACCGGCCAGCGGTGGGATTGTGTACAGCGAGGGCACAAAAAAGACAGATTTATTATATTAAACAAATTGAGACGACGGACAAGGGCCGTGCCCCGTCTACTTGCTGCCCCCCATGGAACACAACTTCCGCCCCCACACACTCACACACACACACACACACTCACACAGAAAAACCGTGGAAACCCCATGAAAACCGTGCGCTTAGGTGAAATATTAATTTCAGTTACATAAAATTTAAATCTGGCAGATACATAAAAATACATACATACGTATATATACATATGTATATATATATATATACATATATATACATATAGAGATATTAAACATAAGTTCTATTTGTAAGTACGATTTACATACATGCATATATATATATATACATATATGATATAAAAAGATACAATCGCTTTTTTTTTTTTTGGTTTCCAATTAAATAATATTATAATATTTTATTGTATTATGTATTAATGTATCTACATAATATTAATATCAATATATATATATATATATAGACATATGGCACTGTAAAATCCATTTCGAGACGCGTTTAATATTCTCTCAGCATTATTTGTATTCCATTTTTGTTTTCTCCCCCCGTTTATTATTATTATTATTTTTTTTTTTCTTATTGTGTATTAGTATTTAGTAGTTTAGGAATGAAAAGTTAAATACTGTAAACATCGAGAGGTTGAGCCACCATATTAAACTCGGTCGGAGTATTAAATATTAAACAAAATAAAATGAAAAATCTTAAAAAATAAGAATACAAAAATTTATGTTTCCCTATTACGACATGGACAACACCAATTGCCTCTCCCCTCCCAATCCAATCAAGTTGGCACTCCCCCACCGCCCATTAGTTGTGGAATGAAAGTAAAATATGAAAACATTTGCCTCATAATTATATATATGCATTTATATATATATATTTTACATGAGTTAGAAATTATTAAAAGAAGGCAAAAATTTACAAATTGTATGCCGTTAACAATATAATTACTTTATACAAATATGCCCAATATACATAAATATACATACATACGTATATGCTCAGATTCTGAATGATCATTTTTGACATTTTTTAAAATTGATTTCTGTGTGTATTTTTCGTTTGCCGCTGCAAATCAAATTTTGAAAATTTAAATATTTGAAAACAACGCAATTTATAACAGTATTGTAATCGGTAAAAAGCCAGGGATACATGGCAAAACGGATAAACATTTATGGATTGACTGCCACCCATATTTTGGTGGAAAACAAAAAATTAAAAATAACAAATTTAGTTATAACAACAAAATGTGTAAAGTTTTTATTATTCATGGGGTGGGGATGATCCTGAAAAACGACCTAAGTTTAATGTTGACAATCTAACTTCAATTTGCCACAATTGGTGCATTAAAAAGAAGATAAATATTAATACAAGTTTATGTCTTGTCCTTTTAAACATTTTGGAAATATTTTAAAATTTCGGTTACCGCAAATTTTATCGTTCCCTTTGAAACTATCGGTGGAACAATATGGCAGCACCGTTTTGTGTGCAGTTTATTTACCAATCGATATATCCAATCATTTCATGCATTTGCTATCGATAACAGACCTGCCCCTGTGTTGTCTATTCTCGTCCGTGTGCGGGTATCTGTGTGTGTGTGTGTGCATTTCGGTCAGTATTGTGATTGTGTCTCCAAAATACATGCAGTGGATTCTTTTTGTAGCAATTTAATATCAAGATTACAAACATTCGGAATTATGCCACAGGCGCCAATGCATGCGTCAAGCTTGTCGTGTGGTCGTGCTAAAGTATGTCCTGTTGTTAAATACAAAACTCCGCCAAAAACTGTATTACTTTTTAACCTTAGTTGACATTGAAATGTACCCGCTTCAATGGGGCGCGCGTTGTGTTGGTGTGTGCTCATATCGGTGTGACTCTACGTTTGATTGTATGCGTGTGTGTGTGTGCCAGTGCTCTATAAAAGGAGGTGAAGGAGAAGAAGCAAAAGGAGAATATAATGGTGTGTGTGTGTGTGAATGTAAATGGGAGACCAAGTGTCTGCAGGTGTGCCGTGTGTTTTGGCCCGAAAACTCCTTAACAATAATACGCATTGCAAAGCGACAAAAGCTGCCCGATAATAACGATAATAACACGCAAGCAAATGTCGCGGCTCATCGGTAGGGCAAGCAGCAGCACCACCAGCTACAACAACAACAACAATAATAGACTATAGCAGTATCAGCAGCAGCAGAGGAGGAATAAAAAGAAAAACGATCAAAACAAAACTGTTTAAAAAAACCGAATGCCCACAGAGTATAAATGTGCATAGATAGTAGTTGTGTAATCATTCATTAAAATCTGAAAAAATTCTAATATATATATACATTCTTTTTTATATATATATTTCTTTGCTTATTTCAATCGATTTGTTGTAGTTGGCATTCGTTATTAATTGAATCAACAGTCGCAGCAACACTCACAGAAGGCGTCATAGGCTCATAGACTCTGGAAACGAACAGCTGAGACAGAGAGTCCGAGTGAGAGGAGCAGTTAAAGTTAATCGATACCAACGCCAGCACCAGCTTTGGCTGCACAGCACCGGCAAACGCCAACGCCAACAACACAACAACAACAATAACTACAACAACAGCAATACTTGGTAATTAAAAGGAAATTTACCATCGCAGCGAACACAGTCAGTCACTGAGATTCCGTGATTCCGATTTCGATTTAGATTCAAATTGGTCGTGCTGCTACCGCCGCTGCTGCTGCTGTCTCGTCGCTTGATATTTTCAGTGTTTTTTTTTATTACTTTTTTTTTTGTTCGTTAAAAATAGCGCAGACTCGCCAAGGCGTTGGGCGACCAAGAACCAATCAACCAACTAAGAGCAGCAGCCGCAGATAAAGTGAAGAAGTGGCCCTAATCCCTCGTCTTCCTTCTCTCTCTCTCTCTCTGCATAACTCTTCTAGCGTCCTTAAAGCGCACTCTGTGGCGCTGAGTGTTAGAACGCCGTCAAAATTTCACTAGATCTAATGGCCAAGGATGAGGAAGATGATCTGCTCCCTGATAAGGATGCTGCCAAGGGTTTCTATGCTAAATATGAGCCCAAAGAGATTTTGGGCAGGTAAGAGACAAAAACAATAATAAACTTACACATGTACAATACAAAAAAAATGTGCAATGTAGTTGCTCTAGGAGATGGACTTCCATCACTAGAAACATGTCCCTCGCTAAAAACTTTAATTCAAAACTGATTGAATGGCATTGGACTATGATGAAATTTTCGAAGCTAATCTGAAATGGCAAACAATAAACAGTAGTTTCTTTTATGAATAAGGATAAAAAGGTTAACCATGATCAGGGATCGTCATAATCATTGAAATGAGGATAAATATGAATTGGAATGAGTAAAAAATCCAGCTTTAGTTGTAGATAGCTCTGTAATACCAACTAATCTATCAATACATTATGTCGTTTGCATTTCTCCAAAAACATTTTAACTTCTATAAGAGTTTTTTTTTCGGACATATTTTGGAGGAGTTAGCTTAGAGGAGCCAGTATGAGGGTATATACATACATACATATTACACGATTATTTTAAATATTCCCCAATTAAACGTAAAATCTGAGATAAAAAGACAAAAATTATTTAAAAATCCAATATTTCAACCCTTAAAATCTTTGTTGCAAAAATGGTGGCAAATTACATTTAAAACTTTTCCCATAGAGCGGAAACCACCCTGTATAAACTTATCATTTTGTTATTGGCAACTAATTGACTTTGTGTCGTATCGTGATGGTACTATATCGGATCTACAGTCTGATTTTTATAAAATCCCAAAGACAATTTAGAGTTATAATTTAGTATATCGAATCTATTGTAATATTTATGCAAATTTATCATAAAGTTAATTTATAATTATATACTCTGATTTATATTAATATTTTTTCAATCCTAAAGATAATTTAGAATTGTAATTCATTATATCGAATCTATTGTCTGATTCATATAAATTTTTTTAGTCCTAAAGACAATTCAGAGTTATAGGGTCTTTTGATTATAGCTCTAATTCTTTTCTGCACGAACTTCAAACAAGTTTAGTTCTAAAAACTTGTCAATTGGATTAATTTTTCTCAAAAATTTAGTTTTCCATACAATATATATTTATATATCGGAGAACGTTTTAAGCGAGAAAGAGAGCCCTTTAAATGCACTCTTGTAGTTTTTGTGTGGGTCCCCGAAACTGTTTTTTTTTTTTTTTTTTTTTTGCGAAATAGATATTGAAGCCTTTTTTTTTATTTTGTTCATTTTATGGTGTGATATTTTTTTAAATGCAAACTTGGCAGTTCTATATTCGTTTCGTTTACTTAATTATTATTTTTTCTTTTTGTTCTTTTGTGTTAAATTGTATTTTTCAATGCTTGCAAATTGCTTAATTATGACTCAAATTTGTTGGCTTGAATTGGATTGGCTTGGCTTTGTGGTCGGTCTCTTGTTCGCCTTCTCTTCTTCACATGCAGCTGCTGATGCATATTGTGGATTTTGGTGGGTTCTTTATGCAGGCCATTGACAATTTGGGGCGCCAGGGGAAATTTCATAAATTTTGCACCCAGAAAAAAGAACGAGAGATACAGAGGCACATAATAAGAGTTCCACCTTGACTTGAACTTGATGGTGGGGGATTGTTGTTAATGATCGAGAATGAAAATGATGATGATGATGAAGATAGGGTGACTAAGCACACACACAAACACACAGAGAATATATAGAATGATGGTTGGATTTGTTTTTTGGTTTTATTTGCTGTTTTGCAAATGTAATAAACAAAGCTCTTTAGGGGTTTAATTTAGATAAAGTGCATGCATGTTGATAGTTTGTAACTCATTTTCATCATGATGATTATTCAACTAATTCAACTGAATTAAACTTATCTCTCGTTTGCCCATAACTTTTTATAGAGGCATCAGCTCAACGGTAAGACGATGCATCGAAAAAGAAACTGGCAAAGAGTTTGCTGCCAAAATCATCGATTTGGGGGCCACCACAGAGGCTGGTGAAACGAATCCATATCATATGCTAGAAGCCACTAGACAAGAAATCTCAATATTACGCCAAGTGATGGGCCATCCCTATATAAGTATGTTGGAATAAACTTCAATTTGCTTTAAAATCAATAATAATAATATTTGTTACTTTTTCAGTTGATCTGCAGGATGTCTTCGAATCAGATGCATTTGTATTTCTCGTCTTCGAGCTTTGCCCCAAGGGTGAACTCTTTGATTATCTAACATCGGTGGTAACGCTATCCGAGAAGAAGACACGCACCATAATGCGACAAATATTCGAGGGTGTCGAATATATACATGCCAAAAATATTGTTCATCGTGATCTAAAGCCAGAAAATATATTGCTGGATGAGAATCATAATGTAAAAATAACCGATTTTGGTTTTGCTAGACAATTGCAAGAAGGCGAAAAACTTACAGGTTAAATAAGTCTATGGAAAGTAAAAATTGAATTCAAATTATAATGTTGTTTGTCATTTCTTTAGATTTGTGCGGAACGCCTGGTTATTTGGCTCCAGAAACGCTTAAATGCAATATGTTTGAAGGTTCGCCAGGATATTCACAGGAAGTCGATATGTATGTGTATATCTTATATAACTTGAACGAAACTCTAATATCGTTATTCATTTTTTATTACTTAGCTGGGCCTGCGGTGTCATTATGTTCACATTACTTGTTGGCTGTCCTCCATTTTGGCATCGAAAACAAATGGTTATGCTACGCAATATCATGGAGGGAAAATATAGTTTTACCTCACCTGAATGGGCTGATATTTCAGGTGATAGCATCATTAAATATTAACAAAAAGAATGAAATTGATTTCATTTTCATTTCGTTACGTTTAGAGGATCCAAAAGATCTGATACGCAAATGTCTAGTCGTTGATCCTGCGCAACGTATAACCGTTAAGGAAGTATTAAGACATCCATTCTTTAATCAAATGGTAAGTGATTCAAATCATTTATATTGGGTTAAAATGGAGTTCTATAAGCAGCAGCTGTCACACACAACAACCACAAAAATAAAATGGATTATCTGTTTAGTTATAGTGACAAGAAAAACAACAACAAATATTATTATTAACTTACATTACAAATATACATATATATATATTTTGTAGTATTATCTACTCTTTCTATATTTCTTCTACTCTTCTAAGAGCACCTTAAAAAACAAAACCAAAAACACAAAAACCCTCAAAAGCACACTTATGTATTATAGACACAAAATCAAAGTGCACCGATCTTAACTATATATGTATACATATATCTAATATAACTAGTATTTACATACAAAGATAAAAATTTAAAATCAAATGCGCACCGCATGATTTTATCTATTATCAAAGTTCAGTGCTTTCTATATACATTTCTTAATGTATATAGTTTTAAGCAAATTACATATATTCCTATTAATCAGTTGAAGCAGTTAAATTAGTATTTAAATATGACAGGTTTTTCTTTTAAGCTTAATTTAAATATAGAAATAATTATTTACTATTTTTAAATTGGTTTGGTTTCATTTTGTATTTTATTTTATTATTTGTTATTTAGGTATTAGTATTATTATTTATTTATTTTGATTATTTTTACATCTATATACTTTTCTCTCTCTCTTCTTTTCTTACATAAAACCACAAAAAAATTTTTACGACAAACAAAAAACAAATTCTCACACACACACACACACAAAAAAAAACAAAAACACACGAAATTTGTACCCAAAATTTTGTTGACCCCCGATAAATTGAAAAAAAAAAAAAATATATATATATCAATATCATCTCGATATTGAACGATGTTCTTCGATCTTGTCTGATCAAAAGTTGTTCGAGCAAAATATTGATGGCCTCAAGCGCAGCCTATCGACCAAATCTAGAAGAATGAGTCGCATCACTGAAATTGCCCTGGTAACGAAACTTTTCTGGACTAACCCAAAAATCAATCAATCCAATAAATATTTAACAATCCAAATCAAAAAAAAAAAACAAATCGAATCAAAATATCAAAAATTGTGTTTATTTGCATTTTGCATCGCCTCTTTTCCCGCCATTTGTTTCCTAATCCAAATCAAAATTCAATCCAAACATTGTTAGCCCTTTTCCCTCTGTCTCTCTCACACACAACCTCTCTCTCTCTCTCTCAGTTTCTTTCCAAGTGATTGATAACTGCGTCCATTTCATTTGCCAAAAAAAAACTAAAATTGTTACGTTCTTACTTACATTATGAAATAATGCTAATTAACTTTATTTTTTTATTTCCTTTTTGTTTTGTTATATTTTTGTTTGTCGTTTTACCAATGAAAAGAAAAAACAACAAAATTTGCTCGTTGCCCGATTGATGCGCTGATCCTTTGAATTGTTATTGTTGTCTCTTGTCCTGTGCCACGAATTAACTACTCATATATAACAGCCCTTATTTCCCTTCCCTTTCTCTCTATCTCTCTCTCTCTGTCTCTGTCATTCTATTGTTGTCTTTTTGTCCTTCTCTCGTTCCTGTTACTTGCAAAACGAAACCCACCATTCACGTATCCACCACAGCCCACCACCTACAAAAGTGTGCATGCCTGCCTCGTTTTCGTTCTCCCCTCTTAAGTCAAATTTCAAATGCATGTGTGTGCATAAACTTTCAGCAAGTACTGTATAGAAACCGTTAAAGACCTAACCAAAAAGCAAAACAATAAAAAACAACAAAAAGGTGCATATAAGATGCCAAAAAGGACAAAAAAACAAAACAACAACAAGATTTAATTATATTAAAGCAAATTAATTTTTAGTTTATTTTAAGTTTGAGAGTTTAGTTAGTTATACATTTCACTTAAGTATTTTATAATGTTAGACAAACAAAAGCACAAAACCAGGATTTAAATTATGAATCTTTTAGGAGTCTCAGACGCTCGAAATTAACGCATTTTCATAAGAAAAAGAAACTTACACCATAAAATATTCGTTTTAGGAGAACTTTTGTCATGTTTTCATTACAAAATATTAAAAATCTACAATCATTAAAAAAAAAATAGTCTCTTACATCTTGAAAAACCATTTTTTGAACTGTATAGTAGAGACTTAGGCGCTAGGATCTAATTTTTTATGACATTTTAATGCAGAATTCTATTTCTTTATTTCGTTTTGGTCAAGTTTGTACCAAATTTGTGAGAGAATTTTAAGTTGCAACAACTCAAAATAGCTCACCCAGTATTTTATATAATTTGTGATCACGAATCATTTTCGATTACTCTTTCTGACTGAAATATGTAGTCATAAGTGGCTACTTCTCTTCATGATGCTGCTTATAGGCCTTCCTTGTGAGCAATTTCATATTCTTTTAGAATTCAATTTTTAATTATACACAGCGTTAGCCATACATTTTGTTATTTTGCTTTAAAGAAATCAGATTTTGACCATATACATATGTATGTATGTAGAAGAGTAATTTTTGAGTCTTCTTTTAAGCCACACTCATTTATTAATCAATAAAAATTAAAAACAAATGATCTAAATTTATTGAATTAAATTACAAAAAATGCTGTCTTAAACCCCATTTAAGGTCCTTTAAATAAAAGACTATAGATCTTGTTAATTCAAATTGTGTGAGTTGGGAAAATTGTAAAGAATAGTTTCATTCTGTAGCCTGAGCCAATAAAAATAAGATTCAATACATGTACATATATTTAAATCCTGGTTTATTTTGGTTTCTCTATTTAGTTTAAGAAAATGAATTTGCTTATTTCTGTTCTCTATAGTTTTTTCTTTGTTTATTTATTGTTAATCATTGAAATTTTTTAATTTTCAACTGCGCGCTCTCCTCTACACTGAACAAAATTGTCGCTCGCCAAAACGAAACAAAATTTGCTTAACACAAAACAAAACAAAAAATGGAAAACATGCTTATGTAGGTTCTAATGGGTCATGTGCCCACATCTGCCTATAGCAGATATCAGCAACAGCACCACCAAAACAACCACCAGAACCATCAGCATCAGCAACAACAACAACAACAACACAATCAATTCAATTGTACGAGTCCTGGTGCATATGGACAAAATTCGGCTGCTTTTCGTTATAATCAAATTAGTAACAACAATATAAACACCAATAGCAACAGCAACCACAATAAAAATATTGGCCCAAATCCCTGCAGTTCATCCTATATATATTATAGTGCACCGCAGAGTTCGTACTCATCGAATCGATTACGTGATGACGATGCCTGCGCCTCCACCTCCGCCTCCATCTCCATCTCCGCTTCAGCCAGTGGTGTCCAGTGTCCAGGTGCTAATAGTTCCTCCTCCTTTAAGACCTTAACCGCTACGGTCTATTATCAGCAGCAACAGCAACCAGCTGCAAATGATAATGATGATGACGATGTCCATATCGATCGTGATCGACATCATCTCAATGATGTTCGTATTGATGATGATGATGATGACGATCAAGTTCAAGATCAAGATGATGTGAATTCTGAGAATGCTGCTGCCAAGCATTTATTATATGAATCCGTGCAGGCAGGTTTTTCCATTGATTTTGCTTTTTCCACTATATTAATATTATAATTTTTTCTACACTCATATTTTTTCAACTGCCTTTCTATCTTAGTATTTTTTTTTTCGATTATTAATTTTAGTGCTTTTATTTATATAGTAGAAACGCGCGCGCGATGCACCCAAAAAAAAAAAAAACTCAAAACACTATATAGAGATATATATATCCACTCTTCTTGTCATTACATTCCATTGTATACATGCACCCCCCACCACCCACCCACTGCCCTTGCGCCCCACTTGACTATGGGACACAAATATTTCTATCTCATTATTTTGCCTTTTATTAATTTTTTTTTTTTCGGTGGAAGTATTGCTAATGGTTGATGGTTAATATATTTGGCCAATCAATCAATTGAAATATCAAATGACTTTTAGACAAAAAATAATTTCTTTATTTTTTCAAAATTAAAAGAGAGAACTCTAAGATAAAAGTTTTTATTTTGCTCTTTTTTTGCCTTAAGTCTTTGATAATGGATTGATCTATCATTATCATTAAGATCCATATCATATCCATATCATATAGTTAGCTTTATATATGTATTTCTCTTTTAATTTATTAGTTTTATTTTATGCATTGTAATTCTTGTTTTGATTATTATTATTAATCTTAGATGATTATGATTTTTTTTTTTATTATTTTTATTTAGATCTATGAATTATTTATTTTTTCTCTTTTTAAGAATAAAACACAAATGTATTTTGTATTTTATATGCACCTTTATAATTATTACTACAAATTTCTTTGGGTAAAATGGAAAAACACGCAAAGCACACACACAAGCACACACACACCCGCACACACACATATATATAGAGTAAACTGTATGTTAAAAATGCTTATTAAAGTAGTTGAATCTTTGTTAATCAATTCATAGTTAGTCCTTTCCTTACCATTGGCCCTTACACTTGTCCCCCCTCACATTAATCATTTGCATGCAATTATATTTGCTTTTTATTTACTTTTGAATTGTTTAAATATATTTTTTCTTAATTTTGTTAACTAAGTCTCCTTCAAATCCTTTAAATACATATGATAAACAACAACAAAAAACACATAATTTTGTTTTGTGTGTGTCATTGTTCTCTCGTTCTCGTTCTTGTTCTCTCTTTCTCTCTCTCTCTCTCTCTATATATATATCTCTCTCTCTCTCTGTCAGAGTCTGTGTTGTGGAGACTCCATTGTGAGTAAACCAAAAAAAAATGCAAATACATATGAAATCAAAACATATTGCTAATTAAATGTAGAGATATATTCATTCTACAGTTAGCCGCATAAGTATACGCATACAAATAAATTAAAAAAAAAACAAAAAAACACAAAAAAAAAACATCAACAAAATCATCATTTAATGTACACACCGTCATAATTCCAACTCCCCCACCCCCTCCTCCTCCTCCTCCTCATTCTGTTTGTATATCTTTTTTTGTTTTGTGTGTAATTAAATGTAACAACAACACAAGAAGAACAACAACATTGTAATACTTACCAAGATATATCACCATATCTACCTACACTTCAAAAAAAAATATTGTTAACGGAATGCAGGAGAATTGCATATCGGATCGGTTATTCCCAGAGCGCGCAGTTATCGAACGATTAACTCGGTTAACGAATTTCTAATGTATACCTGGACTTGAACTAAAAAAGTGTGGTTTGTACTAAAACAACAACAACATAAACTGTGTTTTTAAAGCCTGCGTTTTAAATAGCCTAGTTGATATTATTTATGCTCGGCTCGGTCTATGCTGCAATACCGATATATGTATATGTATATATACACACCTGGCCCTCGCTTAACCCGGCGAATACGTATCTAGGAATCCTTTTTTTAAGCCAATCTCTATTAAATGTCTTCCAAAATAACTCCAAAGAGGCTAAAAATAACTTTTCATTGGTCCAATTTTGATTTAAATCTGTTATAGCGATAAATTCTTTAAGTTCTATTTGAATTTCAATTAATCAAAGATCAATCGATGATATATAAGATTTGCTGCAAGATTTTTGTTCGATTCTAAGAAGACATATATTCCTATAATATCTTATCTTCCGACTTATCTGACTGAATGACATATCTGAATCATTTACCCACCAGTAACTTAACTGTTTTTATATATCATAATGAACGGATCCAGAGGGGGAATCTGGGGGGTCCGTAGGTGGTATTTGAAACCATTTTGGGATTTTCTTTAGCACTTTAGTTAATCATTCGTTACTGAGCCAAAAATTTTGAGTTTTTAATCGGACAAAAATTCTTTTTTTAAATCCGTTCATGTATATCATGATGTCTACGTTATGTTTTAAAGAGCAAGGATTATAGAATTCAAAATAGGTATATTAAATGGTGTTAATTAGATGTTTAGTTACTAGGTACGTGTTAAAAGAGAGAAGTTTGTCAATTTAAAATCATTGAAGAGCAACCGAATTATTGTTAAAGAAATGTCTTGTTTAGCTAGCCAAAATCTCGGTTTTTAAGAGGGGAAATTTCCTCTTCCTGGGGCCAGGTGCATATTGTCGTGTATTAAATACTGCAAACGATCTGCAATATACAAAATTGTTCTGCATTCCTTCTAACCACACACACACACACATAAAGCGAATACTCCTTTTTCGAAACCGTAAATTATTATTGGAGTGAAAACTTCTTTTCAAAATTCAGCAGCCGCTTAGCAAAAAGAAAAACCGAACAAAACAAAGAGCTTACCTTTAGATCATTCACATACCTAATCCAAACACATTATTATTTTGTTTTTTTGTTTATGTTTATTTTGATATTTTTGCTAGTTTTTTTTGCTTTGCTTTGCTATTCACAACTCACAACTCATTAAACGAGCTTCATAATAAGTATAACCCAAAGATCTTGCCTTTAAATGACTTGTGTCTTGTTTTGATTGCCAATTACTTACTCTTAACTTAATCAACCATCAACCACTCCGTTCCGACCCTACATACATAAAAAGCGTTGTGCACTAATATCCAAACAAAATAGTAATAATAATAATAATAATTAATCCCACTATATATTTATATATATAGTATTTTTGTAATTTCTTATTTGTATTTGGCATTGTCGTCTATCCCTACACGTCTACCCATCCCCAAAATGTGTATTAAGGAGTTCAATCATTTTAAAATTAATACGTTTTTCTTTTCTCCTCTCTCTCTCTCTCTCTTCTTGTTTATGCATTTTTTTTACTATTACAATTTTTACAACAGCTGCGCAAACAAAGTCGCTTCAATGCGCGGAAAAAGTTCCAATTTGCCATATTAGTGATACGTGCAATGATTAGAATACGACGCCTGCGCTATACAGCCGAACCGCTCCATGTGGAGGAGGCCATACGGGATCCATATCGTGTGAAAGTGCTGCGAAAGGTGAGTTTTATTCCTATATATATTAAAAGAAAAACTTGAACTTGAACTTGAACTAATATCGAATATTTTTGATGATGGTTTTTCTAGGTGATCGATGGCTGTGCCTTCCGTGTCTATGGGCATTGGGTTAAGAAGGGTGAGGGCCAAAATCGTGCCGCCCTATTTGAGAATACTCCGCGCACTGAACTTCATGCGCTCTATATTAACAATCTCAGTCGATAGAATTCTTCTTATGGCATGGAAATAATAATGAAAATGCAATGAAACGAATGGATTATAATTAGCAAAATTGCGACACAAAAAAAAAAAAAAAAACAAACAAAACTATAAATTTAGCTATGCATAGACACACATCCACACACTCACACACACACACCCCTAAATTCCCATATACACACTTTGAGACATAACACCAAAATCATAATTTCAATACTTTTTCTGTTTCTTTTTCTTTTGCCATTGCCAAATTGTTTGAAATCACTTGCCTTTTGTTTATAATGTTAACTATTTATCATTTGTTTCTTTTAGCTTTTTTTTTGTTTTTATTTTTATATCTGAATTGTCTTATCATTCTATTGTTGTCTTTTTTTTGTAAATCGCGACAACCTCATTTTAGGGTAGAATGTAGTTTAAAAATTGAATTTAAAGAAACGAAAAACATAAGCAATGCTAACGGTAAATATGCATACATATATTATGTAAATACATATATAAAAACATCTACATACATAGATTTATACATATTTATATGTATATATATGCTAGGGAATTATCCCAATATTTCTAGAACACTTTTAAAATGAAATTGCTTCAATTTTTTTTTATATATATATATATACTAAAAAGAAACCACCGTTTAAATGCATTAAAAATGTTGAAAAGTCACCTAGTAAAAGGTGAAATCCTTTTTCTTAAGCCTTTTTACGAAATGGGTTAGCAAGATTTTGTTTCAATTGCATTTTATACCAATGAAAAACTTGGAAAAAAAAAACAAGAAAACATAATATTCATTATTTGGTATTTTGGAATGTAAATTGTTTTGGTTTACGATTCCAAGGGCGGGAATTTTATACGTTTTTTTTTTTTTAATTCAATTTAAGTTGTTTTAATCCAATTGATTTAAAGATGAGGCTCTTTTTGGCTTTTTTTTAAGGACTTTGAATTAAAATATATTAAAATAAAAATGAAGTTTAAAAATGGTTAACTAATTCGAATCTTAGCTACGCCCTTGTTAGATTTTCCATAAATTTTGTTGGAATTAAATTTTAATATCTTTCGAAATGAAACAAAGTGTTTGGCTTTCTACTGGTTAAATTGTTGTGTTTAGTTTATAGTTATAACTAATAAATACTAATATGGCAAAATATTACCCATTGTTCCTAGAGCTATAAACACATAACAATATGACTTTGTTTAACTCATTCTAAAGGGCGACATTAAGCGCATTTAAACGGATTTCTTAAATACGAAACAGTTCATTTTAGAGTCACTGCAATAAAGCTTATAGACAAGACCAATTCGCTATTATGTGTAGAGTATTATTATAAAAAGAGAGAAAAGAAAAGAGGAAGATAAATAAAAGTTATATCGAAACGATAAACAAAAACAAATACCAATAGCAATAGCAGCAAAAGTAAATAGTAAACTTCATTTTCTAATAGACAAATACCATACCCATACACCCACCCACCCACCCACCCACACACACGCCCACACCCTCCACATACAAACATAGCTATATAAAACAACAACAAAAACACAACATATGTATTTTTATTTTCTGTTAATGATTTTATTAAATTATTTAATTGTATTTGCTAGGCGTTTTACATTTTAATTGTTATGTTGTAGTATAAACACAATAAATAAAATAAAACATAAAAAACGAAAAAAAAAAACACATATATGTATATATATGTATATATATAAGAAATAACAATATGATCGCTCTATAGATCAATCCAAGATTCAAATGTGCTTGTTACAATCGTGAGCACGTTCACAGCATTCCGGAAATGGGCGATTGGTATTGACAAAATCACGTAGCTTGCAACCCTTTGGCGGGGCAACAGCCGTACATGTACGGAACTCCACATGACCGCCATCCATACAGGTGACCCCGGCACATGGATGATTGGGGGCCTTGCCGGTTTGTCCCGGCGACATAACGGTATGCGAGTCCAATACACATTTGCCGGGATATGCTGATGGAGGAGCAAAATGAATTACGGAATGATTAATATTGAACCTGGGTGTACGGTATGAGTGTCACTGCTTACTGGGATTACTGAAATCGGCACGGGCAATGGCAGCCTCCGTTGATCTAATGGAGCCAAGCATTAATACACCGGCGCAGGCAAGGATCAGGCAAATGTTAATCGTGGACGACATCTTGACGAAATTTTTTTCTCGATAATGTCAACTGTTGGACTGTAGATCCGTAAATGATGTGGCTTCAGCTCAAATGCAAATGTTTTATATGATCGCCCAGTGACCAGTGACAGTGATTTTTTTCGTCTTATCACAAAGCCCCAAAGCCCGCTGGACGGCTTATCGAGATGAGTTGTCAGCGATTTGACCTTGTCCATACATACATATGCTCCTTTCGTTCCATTACACACACACAGACAAAAAGAGAGAGAGAGAGAAGGAGAGAGAGATTTCCGCCGGTTCTGGTTCTCATAGCAGCTGCCTGTTTGGTCACTTTTTAATATACTCTTCCTCTAAAATAAAAAACGCAGACAGTGGTCCATTCATTTTGATCAGTAATCGGTAAGCATTTCCGATTGTGAATTTTTCTTCCTATTAAGGTTGGAAACTTATCTATATCTAGATTGGCAACATCTTTTTATGAAGGTTGGTATCAACATATTTCTATATATACTTTAGCAATATTTTCATTTGGAAATAGCCAAGTCTTTCCTATCAAGTTTATATATGCATATATCGCTAATTTTTCTATTTATTAACATAAATATTTCTTTTGTATAGTTTGGCAAAATTTTCGTTTGATATTTAGAACCATTTCTCCGTATGGCAACATCTTTTTTATAAAGTTTGGCACATTTATGAAATTTGGCAACAATTTTGACAACATATTTTCATTAAGTTTGTAAAATCTTTTTATGATGTTTAAATTCAATATATTTCAATGTAGTTTGGCATCAACTTCAGTTTCAGTAGTTTGGCAACAAATTTCTTTATTTAGGCTGGCAAAAAAGATAAGCAACATTTCCTAAGAAGTTTGTCAACATTTTTTATTAATAATTGAGAAATATTCGTCTATATATACTTGAAGCTTAGCAACATTAAGTTTGTTTCTTCCAGCGAAGTTTGGTATAATATTGTAAAATTTGTCAACGCCCACCTATGAAGTTTGGCAACATTCTTTAATTATTTATTTAATTGTTATTTGGTTAGCAACAATTTTCTATGCAGTTTTACAACATCTTATTGCTATTGTGATTTGCAATTTTTTCTTAAGAATTTTTGCCCGACCTGTGTAGGGTATTCAAAGTTCGCGATTCGCCAATAATTTGTTCAGTGATTTTATTATTGTTGCTCCAACTTCCCTGCGGTTCATTGAGTACTTAATTATATTACGAATGTATATATGTATGTAAATATATGGATTTAATTTATTTAGTTACATATATACACATATTATTGGTATTATTATTATTAATATTGTTGTTGTTGTTGCTGCTGCTGCTTGTTTAATTGTTGTTGCCAGCTTATCACGTTCCTCATTTTTTGTTGTTTTTTACTTTTTTGGTGGTGGCGCCCGTTGTTGTGGTTTATTTTCTTTTTTTTTTTTGGGAATTTTTTTATTTTGATTTGTCTTGGAATTCCTGTGTGGCCTGTGGACTTGTGTGAATTTGTTATTACTCCAAACTGTTGGTTGACTCATCATCTCATCACCCAGGGCAAAAACGCATCGAACTTTCACCATCGGCCGAAAAACGATTCGATATGGTTCTTGACCCCCAAATTCAAAAAGAATAAGAAGAAAAAACACAAATGCTAATTTCAAATTTGAACAAACAAAATGCATAAGCTTACCAAGATACATCATTTGTCAAGTGTAAATTATGTTTAAATTTTCACAAATATCAACCAAACCAGTTTCGAAATTTAGTGTCTATGATAGTAGTAAATTTGTAAATAATGTAAGTCAAGTAAATGTTGAAAACTTGCAGGAAAAAATTCAATTTTTAAAGGTTTTCGAAAAGATTATAGATACAAACTTTTAGTTCTACAAAAACTGGGAATAAAATATTAACATTTCTTTACGAAAAAGTCTATAAGACTGAGAAATAAATATTTGACTTGAAAACTGTTTTCGATAATGAACAATATCAATTTATATATTTTAATAGAAACGAATCGAATTAGCTAACTTTTTCTTATGTATATTTTAATTCGAATTCAGAAGCAACTTATCTGTTTAGAAATTTCAATTCAAAAATAATATTTTTCGCAACATTTTCAAAGAATTTTAAGATTGAACCGCCGAAAAAGAAATCAAAATTTGTTGGATAGAGGATAAATTCATAGCTAAAGGGCTAATTCTATGCAGTTAGTAGAAAATTCAAAGTTCCAAACATTATTTATTGAAATGTTGATAAATAAATCTTTACTAAAGGTAAAGAAAATTGGCTCGCAGTTTCTTTTGATTTGCTTAATTGGATTCTAGATCCATTTTCACAATGTTAGCGATTCGGGTAAACATTTACCCATCGAAGAATTCTTCTTGATTTCCATATAAATATTCAATTTGATGAAACATTTGTATCTAAATATGTTTTTGGGATCACCCTAGGGACTGGAATTGTCAAGGAATTGGTTTATAAGTTGCCAATTTTCCCAATGAGGTGAATGCCTTTTCATTTTAAAATATTCATTCCATTACTTTCAGCTCGTCGGAGTTTCTGATTAAGCTGAAGTTCTATTGTTTTGTGTCAACCCACTTTGAAATAATTAAAAAAATTGTTGGTGTATTTTTTTTTTAAAACATTTCTATTTAATTATTACTTTCTCTATTGATTGATCAAAATTAATTCGATTTATGTGTAGGCTTTTCTTTGTGTCTATGTTACAGAGGATAAACTATATTGCGCTTATTGAACCTACTACATAATTGCATTCCTATATTTAATATATATATATATATAGATATATATTTTCCTTTTGACAACATAATTTCTTCGGCTTTCCACTTAAACATTAAAATTAAAAGACTGGTAAAAAATGCAAACAACAGAATCAGTATCAAAATTAGAGTTCTTAGGAGTGCAACAATTGAATCCAACAGGAACGTTGATGAGAAATTGAAGTCAAAGTGTTTCCGAGAGATTCATAATATCGATTGGCTTAGAGATATGGAGATTCGTTTTTGTTTGATCGACAAGTGACAAAAGATAATGTATGCCCATGTTATGTGACCTACATACATACATTATAAAAGAGATTCAATTGAAAATATCAAAGAAGCTAACTTCCGAAGTTTAAATACCCTTGCAGTCCTTGGTAATAATATTTTTACATGCTCAAAACTCTCTGCAAGGATATAGAAATTTGTATCGAATGACATTTGAAATTCTTAGATTCCATTATACAGCGGCAGTTTGGCAGTGTCGACCTTCTCTTCCACCTTGAATGATGGGAATAGGCCACCCAGATTGGTACGGGTATTCTTGCCCTTGGAATTGCCATCCCAATGATTGCCAGCCACAGAGACAAGATCGCCCACCTTCAGTTGAAGATCCTCATGAGTGCGCGGCTTGTGGGCAATAACCACGCGACGATTGTGAGCATTCTGTCCGCCATAATAGTAGATATCATCGAGTGATTTGAAACGATGCGAGGCATCCGGATACATGGTTTGCATTATCTCATAAGCAACCCGGCATACTTGCGATGAGAATGTGCAGACCAGATAGTCTGATAGGGAGAGCAAATGAATGTCAAGAATGATACCGTTTAAAGCGGTATCAGTATATCGAGTGGATACGGCTGCCATGCGTGCCACTTCGGGATCGCCAACAATTTGATATTGTGGATACTTTTTGCGTGCCTCCTGAATCACACGAGCGTCATCCGAGGCCAGAAAGATGCGCCGTACTACAGCAGTGCCATTGATCTCCAATGTGCGATAATAGTCCTCCACATGCGTCATATACTCCTCGATGCTATGGAATGCGGCCTCGGTACCGACCTTGTCCGTGCGTCGCACATGTACCCTAGTACCAATAAAAATAATATATTTGTACATAGATATTCCAAATTCAAATTCAATTGTTTTTCATTTACTTACCCAACTATCGGATGCTCCCATCCAAGATTACGCATACCAGACAAGAGGAAATCCCGTGTTGGTGTCTGTGGCCTCAGTAAATATTTTAGAAATTGCCCAACCCACCAGACAATGGGATCCCCATGTAGCCGCTTTAGACGCGGTGCCAAATCCTCGGGCACAGCCAATGGTAGATAAGGCGGACGCGGCATCAACGAGTCAATAATGGGTAATACCAGGACCTGGGTATTTGGCTTGCCGGGCCAATTGTAGGCATTTGTTGAGCCGGCGTCATGACAAGTATTCGAGACGGGTAGAAAAACCTCCTCCCAGCCGCCTTTGCGATAGCGCCAACCGCGAGACTTCAAAATTAAAGTCCTTTCGGTTGCATAGGCCACAATGAAGCAATAGACCACATGATGCAGTTGACAGCCATAGCCACAGCCCTATGGGTAGAGTTTTTTAATGTTGATGATCATCAGCATTTGTGGTGTAGAGCTTACCTTATTTAACTTGCACACCAATTTCCTAGCATTCTGGCAATCACTGGGATTTTGTAGATAATTCAATCTACGTTGTACCAGATCGCTTAGATCTTTGGCCTCTTTGTGACGCCATGCCTCATAGCCATCCGTTTGCCGCAATCGATCCATATCACTTAATAGCGAACGTTTGTGCTCGGCACCCTGCACCAGCACCTGATTGATTTGCTCTTCCAAATCGGTATTTCCATTGGCAGTACCGCTGCCCTGGGTCACCTGTTTACGTATTTTACCCAATTCGCTGCTAAAATAATTCCAAATTTCGGCAATATTCGTTTGAATGCGGCGACGAGTGAACTCATATTCGAATGTGGGCTCAATGCCAGCAGCGGCATTACCACCGGGAATAGTATTAGCACCACCAGATGCTGAGCCTACATTTGCTTCACTGGCAATCCCTCTTGATCCGCCACCACCGCCGCCAACATCCATTAATTGAAGGTCATCCCAATTGTGGTTGACCGCCGGTGCCGCAATTATGCCGAATGGCTCCGCTTCACCAGGATTAAGCTTTGGATTTTGTGCATCATTCTCTTGCAGTCTTTGTACCAATTTCAGGGCGCTTTGTTTGTCAAGCTGTTCGCTGAAAGAAACGAAAATAAGAAAAGAAATAAGCACAATAAGCCGAGTCGAGGCGACACCTCATCAGCATATGAATAAACGAATGAATTGCTGGGCGAGGGGAGAACTCTGATTGTGGCTTGTTAGTTGAGTGCGTGTGTGTGTGCCTGAGAGTGTGCCTAATCCTTAGAGTTCCCCTACCATTGAATATTATTCTTTCATGTACCTCATTAACTCATCAATTAACTGTTTGAGCTCCTCATTTCGTTGCTTGGTATGCTCAAGCAATTGCAGAGCATGATTTATCCGACGTGCATTTATCTCATTCTCACTGGTGGCCAATTGATTTTGAGAATTTGTCAATTTGGTAACAAACACATAGACGAGCACCACCCAGGCCAGCACAAAGATGATAAGAGCTCTCGCCCATGAGTTTGCCGATGAGCCAAACAGTTGACGCACCAGCAACATTGCCCAACAATTGATGCTGCCTCTGGCGCTGCCACTGCCTCTGATCCAGCCTCTCCTTCCACCCAGTCCGAATTTGTAATCACTTTTAATTCAATTTCAATAAGGATAACTGCTCACTGCCGCTCCACACGTTTATTCACGGCTCTTGGTCAAAATTGTTGCGTTTTTAGCTTAATTGGGGGAAGCCTATATCAATTTATTTCATTTACGATTTCCAGAAGCTAAATTTTGAAGTGTGTCACGAAGATCCCTTTTTTTTGCCTCTGCTGTTCTTGTTGTTGTTGCTGTTGTTACTGTTATCCTGTTGTTGCATAGTCACAGCTTTGGCTTTGCTCCTGCTGCTGGCTTACAGCTACACATCATCTCACGCACTTAGTTGTAGTAGTGCGGGGTGGAGCGGGTGGGCAGCTGGCTGCAATGGAACATTTCACAAGTAAATTAGCAATTAAATTGTGAATGACAAAAAAAATTGCCAAATGGGCGTAAAGTAATTTTTATAATATGAATGAATGTAAAATTTTACGGTACACGGCTCGAGATTGCGGCTCTTCGTTTCGCCTTCCCACATTAATTGTTATTGTTGTTACTATATTGTTGTTGTTGTTATTATTGTTGCTGCTGGCTAGAGAGGAGCTAATAACATATGCCACACATATCCTACGCTACGTGGGCATTTTCATATCTTACGAATTTGTGTATGTATTTGTTTGTATTGCGTGTGCGTGTCTATATGTATGTGATTGCAATTTAAATTTACTTCAATACGAACTGGGCCTTTTTTGCGATAAGGCTAATAGGCTGGTTCTAGTTCTTGTTTTGTTTTTTAATCATTGCAGCTATTCGATTATTTGTTATCGTTCAAAGGCCCATCACTAACGCTGGTATGACACCAGGGGAATTGATAAATTCAAGCGCTTCAAAAATTAGACATAGACGCCAATTCTTCTTCTGATGAATACAAGGCAGACAAAACTGACAATAGAAATACAAGTTACGCTTCTTTATTTCCTTATTTATACTTACCTTTTTATAATTTCCAGTTAATCGAACGGTATCATGAGGCTTTATCCAATTTTAAGTAAAAAAAAAAAAAAAACGGCCACATTGACTAACGGATTTTCATACTCTAAATATTTCACAATTTATTTTTTCTTTTTTTTCTTATGCTATATTTTTTTTGTTTTTAATAAAAAATGATTATAATTTTGAGATGGTGTTTTGTTGTTGGTTTTGTTTTTTGTCTAGAAACTAGATTGATCTCTGACGAAATTCAATCTAAAAGCTAAGACAAGGTGATATTTAAAATTAAGATTCTTTTTTTTCTTTTGAAATGAAAAATGATTAATTGCATAAATTAGAAAAAATTCAGTATATGTATAGGCATTTAAAAAAAAATGTAGTTGTACATATATAAATTATAAATTATATTATTATAATTACGACCACAAAAAAATTTGCTTAAGTGTTTGAAATGAGTTTTGGATTTTTTAATGTTCTGTGTGTGTGTGTTTGTGTATTTGGGTGGGTGTGCGAGTGTTTGGTTTTGTGCGGAGGGGAAGAGAGAGAGAGAGAGAGCGCGCGTTGTTTTTATATGTTATATGCGACAAGTTTTGATTTATTGTTAAATTTAAATACTTATATAAATTACTTTTTTATTTTGTGTTTATTATAATTATTGTTTTTTTTTTTTTGTCTCCATCCATTGTTTTTAATTCATCATTATTTTGTATGTAGAGTGGGGGCAACTGCGGCATTTGTAAATTTTCATTTTCATTATATTTAAATGTTCATTTTGACTTGTGTAAAAATATCGTTTTGTTTTCTTTTTTTTTTGTTTTTGCATTTGCTTTTTAGTTACTATTTTTATGTATTTGCGTCTCGTATCATATTTAAATGTTAACGCTGCATTCTGAACTCTCGGCACGTGGTGGAAAAGGGGGCGTGGGAGGAAGGAGTTTGCTGTAATGAAGAGGAGTGGTGGATAGGATGCACAGGGAAAATTGGAAAAATACCTGCAAATAGCAATCGTTTATCGATTCTGATTTCATTATCCTTTTGCATACTGTATTTATATATATTATATCCACATATAGTCCTCTATTGAATTGAGTGGGCTCTTTCCAAGCTGTTTCATCATTTGTATGGGTTTTGCGTGTATGCGTGTGTGTGTGTGTGTGTGTGTTTGTGTGTTGTGGGATGTGTTATATGTTGTTTGTTGTATATATATATATATAATATATTATATGTATGTATAATTAGTTGCTTAATAGTAAAATTTCTTGAATGTTGTTTGTGGTAAAGTGTAGGTAATGTTGCTTGCTCTATGTCTTCGTCTTCTGCTTCTCTTTTTGCTTAATCTTCTGTTTCAGCATCTACTTCTTGTTCTCTTTTATAATCATCATTATCGTCGTCGTCGACTGCTGCACTACATACATATGTCTTTCCACCAGATATATACTTCTGCCTGATCGTTAATTCCAATTTCAACTCATTCGCTGCGCAGTTTCTTTAGATCCGGTGATTTGGTGTCACCGCCTCCACCACCACCAACACTACCATCACTACCACCGATGGCTCCTCCATCGCAATGCAGGGCGGCTCGCTTTTGTCCAATTGCGGGCACTGTTTCTCCGCCAGCAGCTGCTGCTGCCGCTGTTGCCTGCAATTGCTGCAGTTTGCTGCTGTCACGCAAAATGCCGCTGCTGCTGTTGCTCTCATCAGCCTCTAGCTCATCATCATTATCTTCATCCTCCTCGTCCAGCTCTTCGTCATCATCTTCATCCTCCTCATCGTCTTCATCATCATCTTCATCGTCCACATCATTGCCAAGGACACCATTGCCATTACCATTGGCAGCTGCTGCTGACTTTGGTGGTGCCTGAGCAGGAGTAGTTACAGAAGCCGCCGCCGCCGCTGCTGGTGTCGATACTGGTGCTGCTGCTGCTGCTTGCCCATTGTTAATGACCTGCGGCTGCTGTTTGCTGCTGCTGTTGTTGTTGTGTGTGGCAACTGCTGCTGCGGCTGTTTGCTGGGCTGCTTGCAAGCGATTGTTGCTCTTCAGTGGTGCTTCGAGATTGCTTTCCGAATCAGATGCCAGCGGCGTGCCATCATTACCACCAATGCCTATGGCCGTTGGTTCGCCATCTTCCGTTGATGTGGTTGTGGCCGTGGTCTGTGTGGTCCCATCATTATCATCAATGATTGGCTCCTGTGAGGTGGAATCATTCGAGACAAAGTTGGAGTCACCATCCTGTAGAGCAGCTCCCACGGCAGTTGATGCTGATGTGTTATTCATTTTGGCCACGCCCGAATTGTTGATATTAGGCAACAAGGGGGCCGGATTGGTGTTCTCGTTGTCTGTTTCCGATTCTGCGGCAGTGTGGCGACCACCTAAAAAGAAAGTAAAAGAAATTACACACATATAGACAGACAGAACAGATTGACAGATGAAATAAAGAATTTATTTACCTGCTCCTAGACTTTCATCATCTAGATCGACGGCTACACCATCATTGGTATCATCGCCATCGCTGATCTTGTTGCTGCCATTTGTGCTGATTGCTGCACCGGCATTTGAATTGACACCGGTGCCAGGCGGCGGCATGTCATCCAATAGCTCCGGACTTAAATCATTGGCCACATAATGCGCCCACAAGGCTAACTCAACGCGATGCGATGACCAGTGTGGCGTATCGCCGCCAACCTCGGCATTTAGCCTTTCCACAGTGGCCTGGATGTGCTGCACAAAATTGAGGTACTCCTTGGTGGTATAATCGATGCCCTCGATCTCTGGTATTGCCATTAGGCATTCATCGGCCATAAATGGTGCCAAATGGGGGGCAGCTGCCGCCAACAATGCAGACGCCATTGTGGTGCCAACACCCTTGAGATTGGATAAAGCTGTAATGGCCTGCTCCAGATTGGGCAACTTGCGGAAGGCCTTTTTCGTCTCCTGGACAACAGCGCGCGGTGTATTCACTTTCACCAAATACGATAGTTGCGGATAAAATTTGCCACGAGACTGTTTCCATTTCATGGTCTGGACCAATTCATCGTATAACAGATGGGCATCCTTCCCCCTTGCTTTAATCAGTCCGGGTAAATCATTTTGATACCAATGATCCAAACGTATGAGCTCTTGGGGCTTCTTGCATCGTTTTTCGGCCTTAAGTTTAAGGACCTGGGGATACATTTTGTAACAGTATTCGAATTGTGTGGTGCTGCCATTCTCGAAGAACGAGACAGTTGCCTTGCCGTTGGACATATTGCCAAAAATCGAGATGATTGTGGTAGATCTTGTGGAGGGTGACTATTATTGATACGGTATTGGTATGGTATGGGAGTGATGGGGAGCACTCTGCCCTGGCCTTTTGCTTAGCCTTGGCTATATAACTATATTTATCGAAATCGAACTAATCCCTTTATGATTTTGCTCCTGCTGCTACTTCTGCGGGTGCCGGTGAATTTCTCTTGGCCTGAAAGTTGGAAACAAGAGTAAAAGGAAGAACAAAAAGTATAAGAAGAAGAGCACACAATTAGCTTTACAGTTACGATTACATATGCATGCACACAAACACAAACCAACACACACACACACACACTGCTTTTTCGATTGGCTTCGATTAATTACGGTTACTACAATTGCGGTTGTTGTTATTCTTCTTGCTGCTACTGGTCAGTTCCTGCTAGTCAATTCGATAATCGCATTTGATTTTTGCAATTTTTTTGCTATTTTTTCGCTTCTTTTTTCAGTTTTTTTTTTCTCTTTTTTTCGTATTTTACTCTCAGCCAGTTCAGTCATACACACAGTCGGGTTCTTTTTGGTCCGTGTCGGTCTTTCGCACGCACTAATACAACGACCAAGCGCTTACACACAAACACACTCATACATAAACGATAAAGAGAGACACACACATACTAAAACAGCATGCTACACACACACACATACATATGCAGTCACAAGCACACACACACCACCAACACAAACATACACATGGCAGCACACAAAACGGCAAGGCAAAAAAAAAATTTCTTCTTTTTATATATGTATGTATACATATGTACATATATAAAAAATTTTTAAAAATCGCATAAAGCCTGCATATGTAACGTATGGATTATTTGAAAACTAAGAAGAATAAAAGACAACAACAACCAAAACCGGAACAATAAGAAGAAGAGAAAAAAAACAAACTTTAGTTTCAAATACGAGTCGAGTTGAGTTTGAAATTGTAGTTGAGTTTTGATGGCAGCTGCCACAACCACACCAAACACACACCAAGCCACACACAACACACACACAAAATGACAATGGCGAGACAGAAGAGAGAGAAAGAAAGAGAGAAAAATGAAAAAATTGCTTTTTTGTGTTTCTTTTTTAAATAAAATGCTAAAAACCTACATACCTGCACGACAAATGTGTGTGTAAAGGGGGGAGAAAAAGAAATTCAACAATAAACAACACAAAAAATGCCGCCAACAACAATCAAAATTACAAAATAATAATAATGATGATGAATGGCGGAGAGAGAGAGAGAGACTAGAAGAAACAACAAAAACAAAAAAAAGCAACACAAACACGATACAAATTTTAGATTCGCTTTTTAAATTTAAATTTGTTTTCTACTATTATTTTCTTTTTGCTATTTTCTTATTTTTCCTGTTTTTGCTCGCTCGCTTGCTCACACGCTAACACGCTCGTTCGCTCGCTCTCTCTCTCACTCACACGCGGTGGCTATAAAATCGCGAGAATCGCGACCGTTTGTATTGAATGTCTAGCGGCAAATAATGTGAACAAAAAAAGGTTTTCAAAAAGCACTAAAGCGCCCTCTCTTACTCCCAGGGGTGTTACAGAAATCGATAACAAGCTGAAACCAGCCCAAAAGCAAATGTAGGGTGTCAGAAAAATGTCATTTGACAATTTTGAAAATGTTCTGACTTTTCCGCCAACATTTGATAAATATTGCAGTTGTTGCGACATTGATAAAAAATAAAACACTGCTGAATGCATAGATCTGCATTTAAGCGTTGGCTAAAAATGGTTGTTTTTATATTTAATTTATTATTTTACGAAAACGCCATTGAAAAAGTTAAGTAGATGGCGCTTTTGCTTAAAACAACCATAAGTGAACCTGCCAACCTGCTGGAAATGGAAAAAATTGCACTGTTCGGCATTGAAAAAACGTAGCAAGTTGGCATCTCTGCTTCAAGTGCAGCGCGCGAAAAACAAAAACAGAAAAAACTGCAAAAATGTTTTTATTATAATTTGCACTCATATTTTAATTTTTCTTTATGCTTAATTTCTTTTATATAGAGGAACACATCGTACGTCGAACCTTTACCTTGTGGCCAAGGCTGCGGGAGCTGAACAATGCAAACCAGTAATTTTTGCGTTCCCGCTTTTGCAATTTTTTATTTATTTAAATTATGTTTCTGCGCTGAAATTTTCCTCTTTACTCTTGAATCAATCAACCATATTTTTAATTTTGAAGTCTAGAAGGAACACAATAGGCTGTTTCATTAATTTACAGAGCAGATTTAAAAAATAGCGACAACAACAACAGCGCCATCTATGCCATCAAAAACAGTGGCGGCATCTATGAACAATAATATTAGTAGTTGGTATAAGACCGGCCGGGAGGTATAAGAAACTATCGATAACAGTATAGTTGTCTCCCAAAAGCTACTGTTATCGACAGTAACACTATCACTATAGCAGAAGTAATAAAAACAACATCTACAGTTTAATTAATTTTGTTTGCTAAACAAAAAGCATATATTTTCAGGAAAAGGAAATATTTTTGTACAAAAAAGAGCTAGAAATTTGATTAGCCGCTTCTTGTTGCAGCACTTGTCATAGATATATGTAGATATCTGGGCACACTAATGTTGCTGCTTGCCGGCATCAAATCGTTAACGGTCGTTTATTAGTTATTTAATTTTTAAGCTATGTACAATTTGCGTATTTTACAATGCCTGGGAAAGCTTTCTGACTGCTGCATCACTGTTGCACAGCCACACAGACTGATGGCCAGCCAGCACAAGCGACACACCAAAGTGGCAACTGCTCCTTCGGATCAGCTGGAGAAAATAAAGGCCAAGTATTTCGAGACACGGAACGAACTTAGCTCCACTGAGTGGCAGAATGTGCGAAGCTCTTTAATTGAAAGCTACAGGCACATAACCAGTCACAATGTGGACGCCGTCATCCTGGGTGTATGCAGTGGTCCAGATCAATTGCTTCTAGCCAAGAGTTATGTAGCCCATCTGAAGAGTGAGGGCTGTAAGCCAAACAGAGCCACATTGGGGCGATTATTGCGAGTCTACAATGCTGCCTATCATGCACGTCCGCCGCTCAGTGATGAGGAACAGAAGGAGATTTTAGATATTTGCCAAATGCTGCAGCAAGAGCATGAGATTTTAGATGCCACCACCTGTGAGAACGTGATTTGGGGTCTGGTGGCCACTACAAATGATTGGCAGCGTGGTCTACCTTTGTTAGAACAAATGAAACTGACTACCCAAAATCCCACTTCATCGGCTTATAGCGCCTTGGCGGCAAAGGCTTTCTCTGTTCCAGATTCCAAGTCTGAGGAGCTGGGTTGGCATCTAATGGAGGAAATGGCCTTGGCCCACAAATTACCCAAATGTGAGGTCTATTTGTCATTGCTCCAGCACGGAATAAGCCAAAAGAAACTCCTACGTCTGATGCGATTCCTTGAGCAACATCAAATTCTGGTCAGTGACCAAGTGGCCGAACGTCTAAAGGCGATCACGGGAGGCAAATCCAGTCAAGTGAATCGTCTGGGCAAGTGTCTGCAATGCGATCAACATTTGCAGCCGGTGGCGATTAGTGATAAACAGTTTCAGCAGCTAAGGGAATCATTTCTCGAAAAGGTTCTCATCCGGCAGGATGTCTTTCAGAAGTCCACACCCGAAGAGGTAGAACACTTTAAGGCTTATGTTGAGAGAACATTGCCATACGATTGTGTTATCGATGGTCTCAATGTGGCCTATTCGATGGGCACCAAAAAGTCACCAGCCCAGCTGGCCCAATTGGTGGCCAATGTGGTGCGATATTTTCGTGAGAGGCGCAAACGTGTCCTGGTCTTGGGGCGACAGCATATGCGTCAATGGTCCAAATCGGCCATGCACTATATTCAGGCCAATGCCAGTCTGTTTTTAGCCCAAAATCTGTAAGTTTCCCAAAATGATATTAAGATTTATTGCTCTCACACTTTTGTGTCTCAGCTCGCATGATGATCCCTTTCTGTTGTATGCCACATTGAAAAGTGGCCAGGATACGGATTTCTTTTCACGTGATCTAATGCGATCTCATGCTCATTTACTGGGACCTGAATTGAAGCCAATCTTTCGTCGCTGGCAGCAGGAACATCAACACTCGCTTGTTGCACAAACCCAAACGGGTCAGATTGTGGTGAAAGAGCCCATTAGGTTTCGCCTGATTTCCCATCATCTGCGGGAGGATGAAATGTCCTGGCATGTGCCATATTGTGAAACATATACGGCCAAGCCTCCAGACAGCTTTGAGATACCAGAGCAATGGCTTTGCCTAAAGCTTGAACCGTGAATTGTAATTGTAGTTCCTATTCGCTTTCTTTTCTTGAATAACTCATTCGCGGAAAGTAAAGAGTTTTGTTAATAGTTTTATTCCCTTGGGAAGATCAATGTGGGGGGGGAGCGGAATGATAAGATGAATGATAAACATGTAAACGAAAATTAAATTCAACATTAACTAAAGCGCCCAAATGAGGAGGAGACTAATCACAGTCCTGACGCGAACACTTCTCAAATGCCCCGAAATTGATAGTCGATGGTGTTGTCTGTCTTTTGCGTCGCCGCTCGTTCATCATCTTCTTCTCGGCTGCGCACATTAGTCGATCCTTGATATAGTTATCCATCTCAAAGTCCATATCGGCGGGCTTAACTAAATCATTTGGATCTCGCGTGGCAGCCGAATCCAAGGCCTTAATGATCAAACTGAGCAAAGCGTGAGCCAAACGATGGCACACATCATACTCGATGGCATCCTGGCTGGTATAGTAGATGGCAGATTGCGATGTGGGCTGCACTCCAATGGCCAGCAATATATTACAGAATATGCCACGCTGCATCCGGGCATAAGGATCCACCAGCTGGGGAGGAATCCGCATTGTGGTGGCCAGATGGGCAATGAATTTTGCAAATTTCTTGATCAGCACATTTAAATATTGGGTGCGGCACTGACGTTCCAATTTGGTCAGCATATCGTAGTAGAGCTCCTGTTTGCGCTTAAGGAAGTCCTCTTTGCGTCGCTCCTTGTTCTTGTTGCTCTTAAGAATCTCCTCGAGTTGCCTACAAGGAGATTAATCGATACTATTTCTCTTACCATGATCATGGTGGACCACTTTATGGACTTACTCGGTGGTAATGGCATTGTATTTGCCCAACATTCTTTTGATCCGCTTTGCCCTCAACTTTGGATCGTAGACATTTTTGAATTGCTTGTAGTTGTCGATGAGAGTGTGCAGCTTGGGCTTGGCCAGGGACACATCATACCGCTTGGCCTTGGGCGGCATGGCCGGCTGATAGGCCATGCGGCGTACGTATGATTGCAGCTTGGCCATGTTCTCCTCCTGCCTGCGCTTGCGATTCTCTGGACTGCAATAATCGGGATCTTCCTCCTCTTCGGCCTCCTCGGTGGAGGATGTCGGCAACGGCTCATCCCAGTCGGATACATTGGAACTGGCCATTTTTGTTATGCTTTTGGCGCTTTTTAATTTTTATAATTTATTCCAAACAAAAAAAGAAAACTAAATAAATTTTGTCGAGATGTTTTTTTTAATATTTTTAAATGTTTATAAACTGAACGTGTGGCACTTGAAATTTTTTTGATGTTGAACTTGTGAACGTCGAACAGTTTCTGAATATCGAATAAGTTAGAGAATCTAAAGTTGGGAGTCAACTCTATATGGAAAAGTCATGGCCAACTAAATGACCTTGAAAAACACACACTTAGTTCAAGAATCTATATACAAATGTATGTACTAGAAATAATGCGTAGCTTTCTACTGTTTAACGTACGATAAATTTAATTTTATTTAATTCTATTAATAACAATTATACTGTCAAATCTAATTTGTTCGCTTAATAACAATCATTCTGAACGGAACGTTCCAGGGCAAACGTATACTCCTCGGCAAGCTCATCGACAGACATTTGACGGGTCAATAGAGCCAATATGCTGTCCACTTGCATTTGTGTGGCATTAAAACTATCCTTGCTAGCCAATTGGGGTGACAATTCGAAGGGTACATCCTGCAGATAATGAATTGGTCCACCACCCATTGCTGCGGGTGATTGTTTCGATCCCGCTGCTCCTATTGTTGGAGGGTAAGGCAAGGCACCGGCTCCATAGACCGCTGGCGGCATCGGTGGGTACATCATTCCGCCACCAGTTGTAGTAGCAGTAGATGTATTGGGTTGAGGATCCGTATCCGTTTTGCGTTCCACAAATACAAATTCATCGCCATTATTTCCCTTTGGCGGCTCTGTTGGTCCTTGTATAGCCTCCTCTGTTGGTGTTTCGGCTGGTTTTCGTTTACCAAATATTGAGAACATTTTTGATTTTTTAAAAAAGGCTAAGAATTTGTATTGCGTCGTGACGCGTTTCTAACTTATGAACTATGACAAAATATTGTTTTGTGTTTTGTGTTGTGAAATGCTGTTTTGTTGTTGTTGTTTTTTTTTTACCAGAATCGCATATGCTGTTATCGATAACATAGTTATCGATTACCAAAGTGTCACAATCACTGTTTGCTCGATAAGTGTTAAATTTCATCTCTAGTCACTGTTTAAGTTTGTTAATCAACCCTGATTTACACAACAGGAAATGTCATATTTCAACGTTGCCAAACACTATGTGATAACATGTTCTTTTTCAGGCGTTCGCCTTTGCGCTGACATCGTGTCTCCAATTGCATCTGTGAAAAATGTAAGAATTTTGAAAAGAAATGCGAGTGAAATACACTTTTAGTGAATACAATAATACAAGTGGGTGATGGCTAAATGAAAATCTCAAGAAATACAGCATATTACCTGTTGAAATAATTGAGGAAAATGTATGTGTTTGGCGTGTAAATACACTAGTTGAGGTTAAAGACGAAGATGATGGGTCGCCAAATAATTGGAAAAACACTTTCTTCTATTTTTCCTCCTTTTTTTTCTTGTGTGTTACACGTGTTGGAAGAAAACTACGCTTTCGTAGTCATATTTTTCTTTCCCCCCAAAACATTTGTTTTTTGTTTTGTGTTTTGTTATGTCCGAGACGAATGGCCAAAAAGGTGTATAAACATTGTAGTGAAACGTTGAGCATGGTTGTGCTCGATTCATCACCCACAGTGTCGTGATTTTGCTAAAAGTGTGGATTTCTATACATTTTTTAATCTTATAATAAAAACAATATTTTGTTGTAATGCGCACCTTTTGCTTACAGCATGACCGACGTAGCTGAATCCGCTGTGGAGAATTTCGAGGAGCCGGCAGCTGCCGCACCCTTGGAAGCAGAGAGTGCTGATACCATTTTGGAAACAAATGTGGTGGCCACCACTGAATTGCCCGAAATCAAATTGTTCGGCCGCTGGTCATGCGATGATGTCACCGTCAATGACATTTCTCTGCAGGATTACATTTCGGTGAAAGAGAAATTCGCACGTTATTTGCCCCATTCGGCTGGCCGGTATGCTGCCAAGCGTTTCCGTAAGGCCCAGTGCCCCATTGTGGAGCGCCTGACCTGCTCCCTGATGATGAAGGGACGCAACAACGGCAAGAAGTTGATGGCCTGCCGGATTGTCAAGCATTCGTTTGAAATCATTCATTTGCTGACTGGCGAGAATCCTCTGCAGGTAAGATAACGACCAAACCTCTCCTTCTCTTTACTTCTTTTTGGTACGTCTCATGCTAAACTAAGTCTGGGATATTCACCTGGACATTAGGTAGAATGAAGACGCATATTAAAAAACGATAGTTTTAATATCCTAGTGCCTGAAGATTATTTCAATCCCCTCTTCTTGCTCTCTTGGAACTTAAAACGACATTTCCAACCAAGATCTTAATGATACAGTTAGTCAGTCAGTCGGTCCACCTCAATGCCAGGGCACTACATCTATGATGTGCTGAGCATCTTCTTTTACAGAATGGACTTAGAATAATTTTAATACAGATTTTAATATCCTAGTGCTTGACGATAACAACAATATCCCCTCTTCATGCTCTCTTGGAACTTAAAATTACAATTAATTTGATTTCGAATTGATATCTCAACGAGTCCACCTCAATGCCAGTTTTGGATGAATCTAAACCAGCTGGGCATCGTCTTTTTAAGAATGGGCTTAGAAAAACTTTCAAAAGGGTTTTAATATTATCCTAGTGCCTAAAGACATCATAAGCCTCTTTTTGCTCTCTTGGAACTTGAAACCACAATAACTAATTGAAAAAAAAATAATGTCTCATTCCACGTCCATCACTAAAACTATAGCAATGGGGTTTTTCAGAAATCAATAAATTGTTGTAGTATTCTAAATGGACTACAGTAAAATGCTTAACTATTCCTCTTAAGGATATTGTCTTAAAGATATGACCTTAATAAAGTTCAAAAATCAACACAAACATGAAAAATAGAGAAAAACATCAAGTCGTAGTCAGTCCACCTCAATGCCAGTTATATGGTTACATCTAATACCAACTGGGCATAATCTTTTAAAGAATGGACTAAGAATAGCCTTTTAAAGGGTTTTAATATTATCCTAGTGCCTGAAGATTTCAAAAGCCTCCTCTTCCTGCTCTCTTGGAACTTAAAACCACAAAAAAAAAAAATATTGTATATTAAATTGATTACGTCCATCACTAAAACTATAGCAATGAGATTTTTTTATAAATCAATAAATTGTTGTAGTATTCTAAATGGACTACAACAAAATGATAAACTATTCCTCTTAAGGATATCGTCTAAAAGATATGACCTTAATAAAGTTCAAATATCCACAAAATTATGCAAACGACAGAAATAGGTACCATCAATCAGTCCACCTCAATGCCAGTCGATTTTTATGTATATATCGCAACTGGGCATATTTATAAATTGGACTAAAATGAAAGAGATGCTTTAATTATCCTAGTGCCTGAGGATTATAATAAATAATATCACCTCTTGCTCTCTTGGAATTTAAAGCAACATTTTCTTAAATACTTAAACTCTTACTTTGGCTTGTTAGTAGAAAAAAAACCTGTTATTAATTATTTTCATTATGCTCTGTTGCTCTATTCTAGATCCTTGTGAGCGCCATCATCAACTCGGGACCACGTGAGGACTCCACACGTATTGGTCGTGCTGGTACTGTCCGTCGTCAGGCTGTGGATGTGTCGCCATTGCGTCGCGTTAACCAGGTATATAATCACCAAAGACATTCATATGTAACAAAGATTCTGTGTGTGCCAGCAGCAATGGCTTGTGGTTCCAATTCAACTTGAAAGAGACTGCTTGCTTATAAAGCTTGGCTAGAATATAATTCTATCGTATATCCGTAGCGTTTTAAATGTGTTTATAACCAACATTTGGCGCATGAACTGAAGAGACAAATCCGTCTATCAAGAAAAATGTTTGAAATTATTCCAAAACACAAACAAATTCTAATTCTAATTAACTAATTTCTATAATGATTTTCCAGGCTATCTGGCTATTGTGCACTGGAGCTCGTGAGGCTGCCTTCAGGAACATCAAGACCATTGCCGAGTGCTTGGCCGATGAGTTGATCAATGCTGCCAAGGTGAGGATATGGATCATTTTGTCCATTATAATTCAAGGTCTACTCTAATGCCAAGCATTGATGATCTCAATGCTTGTGCCTCGCTTGTAGACCAGATTGAAAACCCAGAATTTTTTGTGTTTTTAAAATGAGTTTATCTTTCAATATTCAGAGATTTTCTTCTATTCAAAAAAGTTACATCAAAACGTGATAATTTTGTCATTAATATAATTGCAAGTCCAATCTAATTCTATCTTATGATTGTTTCCTAATAAGGTAGACTCGCTTTTGGACTAGATCAATTTTCTTCTTTTATTATCCTTGTGCTTTGTGTCCTTCTCCCTGACATGGCACACGAGAAACGTAAAAGAACAAATAATTTGAAAAAGAGTTCAGTTAAGTTATGAGTTTATTAGTTCTTTCGAGTCCAGTCTAATTCTATCTTGTGATTATTTTTTAATAAGATAGACTCGCTTTTGGACCATATGAATTTCTTTTATTATCCTTGTGCTTTATGTCCTTCTCCCTGACAAGGCACACGAGAAATGTAAATGAACAAATAAAATTAAAGTTGCGTAGTTTAGTTATGTCCAATCTAATTCTATCTTATGAATTTAAACCTAATAAGATAGACTCGCTTTTGGACCATATAAATTTTATCTTTTATTATCCTTGTGCTTTGTGTTCTCTCTGGCATGGCACACGAGAAACGTAAATGAACAAGTACTAAAATTAGTTGAATTTTTAGGTGTATATCTTTGAAATATTATATATTTAATTAATTTACATTTTCTTTATATTTTGTAGGGCTCTTCCAACTCGTATGCCATCAAGAAGAAGGACGAATTGGAGCGTGTGGCCAAATCCAACCGTTAAACAAAACACAACAAAAAGAAAAAGGCAAACATTTTTCTATGTGGGTTTTTTTTTACTATTCTAAACGTGTGTACTTTGTGTGTAAAGTAACACAAAAAAATAAATAAAACATGATAAAAATCCAACTCATCCAACCCCCCAAGTGTATATAAATTAACAAATTAGTTTGTTCATAGAGAAAATAAATAATTTGTAATATGCTTCTGTTTCTTCGGGTTCATTTGAAGTTATATATATCTTAATATGAACTAAAATGGGTCGAACAGATCGTCACATTGTTGTCAGTTAGTAAAGAAGTCCTATCATCTTAAATCAGTGTGTAGATAGTAATAGGTTTAATCAATCTAATTTGATAATTAAATGTGACTAGAAAGTTTTTTTAAGATGGCGAGTCAATCTTGAATCTAACCTCATCGGACAGATCACTCAATAATTTTTGAAATCGATAACGCATCATTAAATTGCGCAAAAATATAGAAAACGTGTGACCTATTAAAAATAACTTAAGAATAATAATTAACTTGTGAAGCCTTCAAAAGCTTAAATTAAAGTCCTAATGTTTTGATTCAAGTTTTGAAATTTATATTATTTGAGACGAAATGTGGCATTTTTGCATTTCCTCTGAAATCCGATAGACAGTTTGAGCACTGTGCAGTGCATTTGACAGCCGCAGTGTGACCAGTCATCAAGAATACCAATTGCCTACTGCTTTTTTTTTTTTTGAAATTACATTTCAGTGTGTTGACAGCTTTTCTCAATAATTCCGTTCTTATTTACTGTAAATTGTGTGGAATATATAAGTCCAATTCATTCACAGATAGGTAACCGTCACATAAGATGTTCAATGTGAATGCAGATCACCAGCAATCAACAGAGAACAACGTGAATAATTTGAGCGCCATTCAAGAAGACGAGACTTTGCATCAAGGCCATAGCCAGTAAGTAGTATTAGTTGCAGCTAGAATTAAATTAAATGAAATTAGAGAGATAGAAGACACAAGCACACATAAACACACTTACACACACACTTACATACACTCGCACACCTATGTGTGCATATATGTATGTATATGCTTTAGATTCCATGTACACAAGATTGTGGAGCAATTTTACCGGAACACTCATTTGCTGAAACTGATCGAGGGTTGTGTACAGAAATTCATAGCACATTATCAGGATACTAAGCGTTCGGAGGATTTGCTAGCACCACTACAACTACGTCTGGATTTTGTTGTAGGAGATTTGACAAAGCGCGCACCGCAACTGCTGAAACTAGTCATACGGGAGCCCATTCAATTCGGGGAGGCTGTAAAATACGCCGCATTTAGTCTGGTGCGGCAACAATTGCGTCTGCTTGGGCAGAAGCCGGTGGATATTGGTCAACTGCATGCCCAATGGCGATTAGTGGGACTTCAATTTCATCCAAATTTACTCTTTGATCCTGGTCAACAATCTTTTCCCTTGGGTTTGTCCATTATTCAGGGCATACTCTCGGCCTATACGCCACCGGAGACGCTCGTGTAAGTGAGGAGGAAGATATGTACATATGTGTCCAAGAGGAAGATAACTGCATGATTTCCTATATATACTTTTGCAGTGAGGGCATAATATATAGTACATATGTATGTATCTATGTATGTTAGATTTGATTGTCTGTTATCTGTCCGTCCGTCTTAATTGATCCCCAATTGAGCCATTATAACATCGACATAATGTCCAAAAAATCTGAAAATATCGCATAATTTGGTAATTTATGCTACACACTCTTCTATATACTCTTCAGATGTCAAAACAACAATTAAAGATGGATCAGTAGACAAAGAGTGTTTAATATTAAGCCAAATAAACTCAAAAAGAAAACTCTTTGAATATTTATGTAAAGATTTAAGCCAAGTCCACTTTCTAAGAGGATTTAAGACCAAAAAATAGATTGTACATACATATGTATATTTATGTATGTATATATAAGATAGTCCAATGGAAAATTCTATGAAATATGTATTTATTCTATTGACTCGAGCTATCGTTTAATTGTGATTAAAAAAGAGTTTTAAACCTAATACAATTAAATCCTAAGTACTCTATAACTGCAAGGGTATATGTACATATAAACTTTGGCCCAGTCAAAGTTAATTTATTTGACAATTTCATTGTTTCTTGTAGCCTACAAACAATATGGTTTTGTGGTAGTGGTTGCCTTCGCAATGCATTACAGACCAGCTCCACGGATGGTAGGTTATACTTCAAAACAGACACACATACACACACTACATAAACTAACAACCTATACTATACTAAGCTGACATTTCATTTTAGCTAATCAAGTTGCCTTTTCTTTTTTGACATTTGTTTACCGGCCAACTAAGGAACTCAAATCAGAAATTAGAAGTATAGAAAAATCATACCTAAGGCAGTTTCGTATCATTTCATTTCATTTCGATTTCATCAACAACATTGAACAGTCCACAAAATTTTTATTAAAAAATTAATATTGAAATTCTACTTTTTGGTGCAGGGATCAAGTTGGCTATGTCAATTCCCATTAATTTCAAGTAAAAGGCAAAAATATTTTTTTTACCATAATTCAGTTACAGTATAGGAAGTCAGTGTTATTTTCGAGAGTTTTATTACAATCGCGTAAAAACACAAACACGTTTAATAAGTGAATGTGAATATACAAAACAAGTATACAAATGAATTTATGGTAATAAAGGTAATGCTTGAATCTCAGGCGCAACTAACTTACTAACAAATTGTGACTAAAATAATTGATAAACTTGCCAGGATATTTCATCTTTCATCATCATCCTTGTCATGATTATTGTAAATTTTTCTATAAATAAATTTTGTATTTTTCAGCTCCTTTATGTTCCAACTGTAGTCGGCCTATGAGCGAGTATCAAAAATTGCGAGTCACTGAATCCTATCGCCTGCTGGCAATTCTCTCTATATCCAGTGTCCAGGCACCGCGAAATTCTGGTTGCATTCATCGTGCTATTCTGGCTCGTGCAAGAGGTACATATACAGGATAACATATAATTGTGAAGTTTTCCTTATGCCTTGCTCCTTAAAGATCATACATACGATTTGGATTTAAAATTGGGCGCTGATTATCTAATTACTGGCTATTTTACGTCAACATCAACGTCATACAATTTTGAAGTATGCCATCTAAGAAGAGCCTAGGCCGTTCTCGTCGACGCAATCCTATACAATTGAATGATTTCCTTAATGGAAATGACGAGAGAACAGATCAGCAACAGCAGCAGGAACAGCAACAAAGAGAACAACAAAATCTGCCGCTCCAGCAAGCGCAACCGCCGCCTCAGCAGCAACCGCAGTCCCAGCATAAGCCAAAGAAAAAGAATAAATCGGAACGAGAATCCCCAACTCAATCTTCATCGCATCCAAAGACCGAGTAAGTTTCGAAGTTTCCTTAAGTTTAATTTTTAGCTAATTATCGAAATTAACTTAAAAAAAAAAATTGTTTTCCCATCTGTCAATGTGTATGTATGTGTAACTGATATTATATTGTTTTTCTTCCATCTTTCAGGACCACAACACCACAATCATTGAAGGAAACGAAAACTATTATTGAGAATGAAATGAATTCAGATGTAGCCGCTACTTCGTTCAGTCACCTGAGCAGTGTTACACCAGTTATGACGCCAAGCAGTATTGATAGCCAAGCAGAAACGATCGGTGCCTTTACTGCTTCGGCGTCTCCTAAGACTGGCGCCGGAGTTGCCAACAACTCCATACAGACAAGGGCTAAGACAAACAATGTTTGGCAATCAAATTCTGACAAGGTTGAGATTCAAGCAGCGGCTACCAATGATAGTTATGCTCCAAATATGGAAGAGTTTCCGACGATTGGTGGTGCTAAGGTCAAGAAGCATAAATTAACTGATGGGACTAGCGGCAATAGAGGAACCGTGGCGATAGCAAGCACTAGCAATGCTCAGCCATCGAATTCACCATCGATGCCAGAGTCATCGACACGTACACGTGGTGGTCGTGGTCGACACGTAAGTGCACCAGTACTGGGTAATTTCCTACCTTCTGCAATTCCATCGACAAGCACTGTTAAGCATCAGGAAGTTGGTGAATGGTTGAAATCCGTACGTGAAATGAGTCATGCCAAAGAGCAGCAAAAAGAGGCCAAAAAGAAGCAAGATCATCAGGATCAGCAGGCGAAGACCAATGAAAAGGCTCGCGGCGGTGGCAATGATCCGAAGACTAGCCAGTCCAGTAACTGTCGAGTAATTCCCATATCGCTGCCAACTCAAAGTGTTACGGCTTTCCCTCCGTTGGGCAATAAACAATGCCGCATGGCGACAATAACGACGGCTCGTTCTGATCAGAACAAACGACGTAATCGTCGCAGTCAAAGGAATTGGAACAATCAGACGACAGTTCAAAACGAGTCTGGTAAAAGGGCCAGTCAGTCATCAGTTAAGAGATCGTCCAGACCTCAACGCTTTGGTGGTCCCGGGGGTAGGCCCAATCAAGCCACATATCAACAGCCAGCCCAAAATGCCACAGCAATATCGTCGGCACCCATTATCGTGGATGTTTCACGTAGTCGACTCAACTCCAATGCCATGGAATTCTGTCCTACTTTGGGGTATCGGGAGCCTGATTTGCATGCACTATTTCCACCACATGTTGAAGAGATAATGCCGCAACAGCAAGTTCCTCCTGTGACCAGGATTGGTGTAAGTATTGAACAATATTTAGAAATCTTGCATACATTTCATTTGTATGTACTCTTTAGGATCGACGTTGTCGTCAACGGTTCACGCGCTCCTTAAGGCCGGATACACTTTTTGAACTAGTTTCACCTGGATTATTGCCTACGCCAGATGAACTATTGATGGATATTTCCCCTTCAACATCTGCTCAGGCTCAGGCGCAGGCTCAGGCTCAGGCTCAGGCTCAGGCTCAGGCTCAGGCTCAGGCTGAGGCGCAGGCTCAGGCTCAGGCTGAGGCGCAGGCTCAGGCGCAGGCTCAGGCTCAGGCTCAGGCGCAGGCTCAGGCGCAGGCTGAGGCGCAAGACCAGGCTCTGGCTGAGGCGCAAGATCAGGCGCAGGCTGAGGCGCAAGATCAGGCGCAGGCTGAGGCGCAAGATCAGGTTCTGGCTGAGGCCCAAGATCAGGCTCTGGCTGAGGCGCAAGATCAGGCTCTGGCTGAGGCGCAAGATCAGGCTCTGGCTGAGGCGCAAGATCAGGTTCTGGCTGAGGCCCAAGATCAGGCTCTGTTTGAGGCCCAAGATCTGGCTCTGTTGGAGGCCCAAGATCAGGCTCTGGCTGAGGCGCAAGATCAGGCTCAGGCGGAAGTGGATACTTTTATGCCCGAGCAGCAGATGGTTAACTATCAACCTGTACAACCGAATCAACTGGTGTTGCCGGCTGGATTAATGACAGCCCCAAATGATCCGTCAATGAACTATTATATGGAACCAGTCGTTGCATTGCCTGTGCAGGTTCCATATTTGCCTGACCAGAGCAGCCAGGATTTATTCAATCAGCAGTCACTTCAATCCAATAATCATATCGTCTGGAGTGCACCACACTTGGCCATGCCAATCCCACAGCAAAATAGCAATGTTGGTCAGTCGGTTTTTCGGCTAGCCAGCCTCCCCAGTACTGGAGTGGGTACAGTCCGCCCCCCGGGGCAATCACTATCCCACCGGGAGCTGTTTACTATCCCACCAACGGCGGAGTCATCGGATCCCCCGGACCAGTGGAGCAATATCAGCCCACTACCATCAACTATTATGTGCCCATCGCCGTCAATAACCAACACCCACAATATCAGCCGGCACCAATGGTCGGAGGAGGAGGAGGAGTCCATACCTACCCAGCACAGGGAACTCCAATATACACGCCAACTCTTGGATATGGACCAAACCATGACTCTGGAGGAGGAGACGGCAGCACCAGAAACGGAGGCAGAGGAAATGCAGTTCATCACAAATATAACAACAATCGACCAAGGCGATATAATAATCGACGTGACCAACACCCAAAGCGGAGGCACTAACAGAGGAGAAAGCGTCAATACCACCACCATCAGCAGGGCACCACTTTTACCAAATTCATATCATCTGCAGTCCGGTTATCAGCTCTTTGGCGCAGAATCCACGAAGTCATCCAGTCCCAATCTCAGATTGATGCCGCAAAGCATCGAAAAATTATACAACTTGATATGCTCGAATAATTCGGATTATGCTTTCGTCTATGCATTGAGTGCGCAATTGTGCCAGAAGATAGTGCCCATAGATTGCTTTGTGTACCTCAAGATGGCCCTCTTGGCCAGCCTGGCCTCCATCGATAAGGATGAGATGCGGCAACCAATCGCCCTGTGTATTATATCCACGGATAGCACCTTGGCCAATCTTTTGATATCCGATGTGGGTCAGCTAGCACCACGATTTATCGGCCCCCATCATGGTGGACAGCAGCCGGCCTTTAATGCTCTGCCCTCACGAAATAATTGGATAACCGCTAGTCCCCTATTGATGGCTCAACGTGGTGTCTACTATGCAGGTGATTGGGCATGTTTGACGCGTGACCAAAGCGAAGAGCTCCAGAAATGCATTGAGAATGGAGTGGTGCCTGTGCCACAAATAAGTGGTGAACAGCTGCTAGAGGCAGCTATCTGGACGTACTGGCAGCCGGAACATTCAGCAAATCAGACAACAACATTTGCCAATTTTTGCCCGTAAGATTAATCAGTTATATATCAATTTGCCTACTCAATCTGATTATTTTGTTTATTAATTTTAAGCATATTTGGACTTCCCATTTATATGGGTGAACCATCTGGCGAAGATATAACGAATTTCATAATCCAACAATATGGTGAAAATGAGGCTATTGAATCCACTCAGGATGCACTTAATGTAAGCGAGGATGATATGCGTTTGCTGTTCATTTTGCTGCATGAACGTCAGGTTAACTTTAGCGATCAGGCTCAGTATATATTGAAGAAATACTTTCTTATATCACGCAAAGAGCGGCCAAGTGAGTACATAAGCCATGTATCCATCTCTTTCTAAATCACTAACTCATTTACTTGCTATCTCTGTCTTATTGAAAGGTGTATTTACCAGTAAAACATACATTGTGTTGAAACAATTTGCAGAATCTTTTGCAAAATTATCTTTACGTTTGGATGTTCTCGTCCAGGATATTATTGTGGCTATTTTCCATTCGGAAAACTTTGTTCAACACATTTGTGGAGTTAGTTCGTGTCCACCACCAGCTGTAACTAATTTAAATGGCATTCATCAGGTTGATGCCTATATGAATGAATTCAGTCGCTGGCTCTTTCAATATTTGGATCGATATAAAGATGATGAACTGGATACACAGCAGCCACCAGCAAAGCGACAACGCCATAGCCTTGACGTATGAAAATCTCCAATATATATATATATAAATTATATATATATATTTCTCTCCCGGATATGTAATTACAGTTGCCCAACTACCTCGCCAAGAAGTGTTCCTTAATATGAATTTTTAGTTTTGCTTTTTTTTTTTTTACTAAATTTTAAAATTAAAATTGCGTAAATTTGAAATTTCCGAACAACAAATTTTCCATTGTACGGAGCAAAAAATATAATTGAAAACTGCCAAAAAATATGAAGTAGAAAAAACTCAAATGTGTAGATTTATATATATATACATAGTGCATATATACGAAATTTGTACTACAACTTCTGTAACAATAAAACTTCAATAGTTACAAATAGATTGTAAACTCTAAGATGGATGTCATGAAACATGCTTTGCAGATGAGCAAATAGCACTCTAAGGATTCCTGTTCAATGAATTTATTATTTTTGAATTGAAATAATCCTTCATTATAATTCTGACTTCAAATGCTGTTTATCTGCATTTTCAATTGAAAATTGACTAACTCTATTAGAGCAGAAACCCATAATGCATAATGTTGCTTTCAATGGCTATCAAATAAAGGCGAAAGACAGCGAGAGAGCGACCAAAGTGTGAGAGAGAAAGAGCGGTTGAATCAAAGCCCTAATTCCTAAGGCATACAACAATGAAGAAGCCTTGTATGGCTACGCAAACAAATGTCCAAAGGTATAAGTCGAGGCTATAGAATCTTCTCCTGCCATGGCATCGGTTCCATTGTTGATTGTAGACTCGATGGGTGAAAATTAACCATAGGAGTCCAAACGTTTCAAACACGTGACTTGAAGCACTAAGCAAAGAATGAAAGTGGCGATTCAGTTACTGGTGCGGAACAGAGCGCGGCAAGTAAACTACTCCCTGGCCACAAATACTGTTCATTGTGCTTCATTACTTGTGCTTAAGCAATTGAATTAGCCAAGTCAAACAGTGGGTAACAGAGCTAAGGAAGAGGTGGAATAACTACCTAACTACCAAACCACCTACCTACCTTCATATAGCACATGGACAAACTCCTGTGCGGGTGTGTATGTGCGTGTGTTTGAAAAGGACCAACAGTAGCAACAACAACTAGTCAAATGTAATTACTTGTGGTTGTGGATCTGAATAGACCGATACTGATACTCAATTCTACCAATCTCATCCTCCACCTCGAGTCAATGAATAAACTAAATTTACAATTCGGTTTGTGGTGACCCATAGAATTCACTTAAACACCTGCTGCCACCTAGAATTTATCCTTTTGCTTCTGCTAACTGATGGACGATAAATCACAGTAAGAACGTTTTCTCAAATCAATGTTTTGTTTTTAATTGTCTAGACCAAATACTAGGAAATCGTTACATTTCATTTCTTCATTTGTTGCTTAAAATGAACAAATTAATGTCCTTAATTTCTGTAAAAAAGTGCGAAGAAAATGTATAAATAAAACTAATAAATTCACCTTTGGTACGAGACATGCATAAAGAACATATTATGGCAAGCCTATTTTAAATCTTTTTGATTTAATTAATTTAAAAAATCTTTAATCCTACTTTCATTTCAAATGACAAAAGCTTTTAATCGTTCTCAAGGGATAAAAGTTGATTCTTATTTACCTCTAATTAACACTTTAAAACGGCATTCAAGTTAATGTAAAAATGTTTGCCTAAAAGTATGCAAGAATAAAAGTATATTTTAAAACGAAGTTAACAGTGTGTCACAGAAGGATTAACAGCGTGAGACAGGTTTAACACATTAAAGTTCTGTTAGTGGCTATCAGAATCAAAATAAAAGATAAAAAAGCCCGTCATACAATATCTATAATAATCATATAAAATATCTATAATATATTTTCTCTCAATGACTAGGTTTATATATTTTCCATATTAGGATTGAAGTAAACTGTAAATAAAGATGTCCCTTGGTGACTTCTTTCTCTCTATTCTAGTTAGGCTAGGCTGAAAAATAAGTCAAAAGAGAAATTGAAAGGTAATTGATGGAAAACTTTCAATGATTACTTAATTTGATGCATATTTTTTAAGTATATTACTTTGTTACTTATTTCAACGTCTTTAGCGTTATGTGTATGCTAAAAATGTGCCAACATTTACCATATAATACACAAATGAATCAATATTCATTCGCAAATGAAATTGTGAGTTCAAGATGACCGGACCGGATGACTTCTTGACATATTGACTCATCAACTACACCGAGCGGCTCTAACTCAAGAACCAACAGTCGAAATGCTAATGACAATAGCCTCAACTGAACTGAACTGTAGGCTCTGTGTGTGTGTGTGTGTGTGTGTGTTTGGCGAGATGGAAGTGTGCTCAACCATAATAATGGCCAAAAGAAAAACGGGGATGCAAAAGTAGAAGAAAAAAAAAAATAAATAAGTGAAACAACAAAATGGTTTATGTTAATGAACATCATTTTTCTCTGTTTGTTTTCACTTGTGTTAAGTGTCGTAAATAAATTCATTAAAGTGACATTTTTCAATTTTAATGAACAATGGTCACGCACCATTCCCAAGACCTTAATGAATTCCTCGTCCTCGTTCACCTAAAATGAATACAAATATTATTCTTGCCCCTAATCCCTGGCATCACGCCTCATTTCAAAAATTTGACAAACGAATTACGCTTCATTTGTTCTTACCAGGGCTGCAAATTTCAATCCCATAACCTCAAACTCTAAAAACTGTAGCAATGGTCAATAGTTAATAAACCATCAAATGCAAGTCTAAGTTCAATTAACTAAGCAATGAATTAACATTTCGCATGTGAGCTCATACTTTAAAATATTCAAACCTAGGAAACTTCTATATTAACTAGAGAAACCAACAAAGTTGACAAAATCTTAATGAAAAAGGACATTCCTGTGGCCCTGGCATAAACTTATCATCATTAAAATGCAAATGTAAATCATTAATCTCATGAAAAGGTAATGTAACGTAACTGTTACTATTCAATTAATCAACTCTGATTGTGATCAGATTGTTATTACCTACTGCTTATGCATGTAACTAACCATCCCATAATTGAATAGATTTCATGAAATTTATGATAATTCTTTTGTAATACTGTTACTTGTTGTCTTCGTGTGCAAACAATAAATTTAAAAGAAAACCACACTAAGAACACATTGAGAATCTCTTTTCAAGATACAAGCATTAACATATCACTTGGTAACAGACAAGTACTTCATCAACCATTCCATTTTTTACTGCCTTTAACTTCCTTTTTTCGGGGTATGCCCCAATTATGAAGCATTAAAAAATATATGTATATATATATGTATATTCGCATATAAATCGCTTTATTTTTATGCACAATTACCAAGCAGTACAGTAGCTGAAATATGTAATTCAACCATGGGCGTAGTTAATGTGATGTGGGTGGGGGAAACAGTTTTTATAAATGTTATCCTATTACCAGCTTTAACTAGATCCTTGGGGAATGCATTTAATGATTTTTAACTTAACTTAACTTAACTTAACTTTAACTTAATCTTAAGGAACTTATTTTTATATACATATTTATAATTTATGTATATAAATATTTCATTCTTTCACTCGTTTGTCCTGTATGAAATTACGCATACGCAATGTGGGGGTATAAATTTTTGTGCCTATTTTATTGCAACTGATCGTTTTTACTTCCTATACAATTTCTGGTGATGAAAAATGGTGGAAAAAAATTTAAAAATCAATCTTAAGAAATCCTTATGAAGATTTTCGATATATCCTGACAGACGCCACTGTAGTCGGTGTCTTTTGACTTTCTTCGTCTGGGATGGGTTTTTTGCTTTTGTCGAGCTGGCTGATGTCGCCTTTTACGCTACTCAATTAACTTAATTCCCTTTTGCATAAAACTGAGAAAAAAACCAAACAGCAGACAAAGAGAGGAACAGTAAGACAGAGAGAGAGAGAGAGATAGATATAGAGAGGTAACTGCTTTGCCATTGCCTCCTGTCGACAGTCTGCTCCTGATGAGCAATTCGTGAGCTTGGCAGTCATGTATATTTTATTTATTTGTGATTTAAAGCGATTTTCAGCCTCGTCTCTTCCATAACCAACTCAACCGAGTGCACAAGGCAACAACAACAGCAACAACGAAATATAAAAAAAGAACAGGGTATAAAAAGTGTCAAGCATAAAAAATAAAAAGAAGGAAAAGAAAAGAAAAAAACACTGAAGGATAATCAGTTGCTTGAGCGCTTGTGGTCACCAAAAGTTTTCGTAAGGAAGTTGGCCAATCAAAAAAAGTTTAAGAAAATAGAAATAGAAGTAGAGACGGAGCAGAGAGGAGGGGTAAAAAAAAAAGGTATATATGTATATAAAAATAGCATGCCCTCAGTCTTTCGTTTTCTGCCTAATGCGATTATGGAGGCCTCAGCAGAGTTGGCGTCTGGTCAGACAGTTTAAGCAAGTTTCAACTTTCCGTTGCAAAATTACTGACCTCCGTTTCCATGAATCGCTATCCCCGTTGTTGTGTGTCGTCCTTCTTCCACGCACTCTTGTGCCTTTGGCAGCAACAACAACAACCACGACTGATTATCTTGGCCACGTTGACAGGCAACAACTAGCTGACCGAACCGAACCCAGGCAAAAACGGATCCTCTTGCTGCCTCCCTAGCCATCAGGCCGAACAAAATGAAGTCGAAGCGGCAAGACAAGACGTTAATATTATTATACGCTTTGTAAACAAATTATGAATTATGCTGGATAAATAGAAAAACTTAATAATAACTTGATTGCGGCATTTGGCCGAGTCTGAACTTAACTTTTTTTTAATGATACATACAGCAGTAGCAGTGGCAATTTCTATTAACTAAATGCACTGAGAGAAATAATTGCAAAGCACAATGAGTTGAAAAATAAAACTATCACAGGGAGTCGCAGAAATCGTAAAAAGATTTAATCCTGCGCAAAGGAAATACATGGTAAAGCATAGAATGAAATATGTATAGCATACTTTTGGGCAGATGGATTCAGGCGGATCTTTAATAGAGAAAGAGACTATCTTAATCTTCTAACAAAATACTGAAGCGTTTCTTGTAATTAGACCAAATCAGAACTGATCAAGCAAATGCTAATTAGGTGTCTAATTGGGATTGATTCTTAAACACTGATCAAGGGATTAGTCTGAGAAAATGTTTCTCTTTTTTTGCACTTTTCTTATTTTAGTTGTTACTTTAAAACTAAATGTTATGGCCAAACGAGGATAATATATGTATAGCCTACAGAGGAATATTTCACAGTGCTGTTTCCTGTTTCTTTTTCTCTGTTTTTTCTGGTGTCTTCTTTTGTTTGTTATTTCCAAACAAGTTTATGATGGCCTAAGCCTACTCACTTCTTTGACTTGGCAGGCTAAAGTCTGGCAGACATAAACATAGACCTCATTGTCGTGCTCGTCTAGTAGCTTGTCCTTGGGTCCCTTCCTCTTTCGAAAAAGAATCTTTACTATTTACATACCTATGTGTGTATAAACGTGTATATGTATGTATGTATGTATGTATGTGTAAGCAGCAACCATGTTTATATATTTATGCGAAGAGGGAAGCCAACAGTCAAAGTCGAAGCCGGCAACTGTGGCATTTGGTGCCCCGCGGGGCATTTGGCGGCACGTTAATTATGGCGCGAAAATGGCCAAATTGTGCAAGCAAAATACGAAATACTTACCAGTTCAGAATGTGTATATGTATGTGTGTATGTATAGGATGGTTGCTTAGTTGGTTGGTTGCTTGCCTGACTGCCTGCCTGGTTAGTTAGCTTAGGATTGAGGGAATGGGAAGAGACTAGCCATGTCCGGCTAAGGGATGTCGTTGCAACACTTGCCAAAGAGGAAAAAAAAAAAATTGAAAGAAAGAAAGCAAAAAATGAAAGAAAAAGTAAAAACAAATTGAAAAGTTTCCACGATATAAATTTGCATTAATTTTTGGGCGCTCTTGTAGTCTCCCTTGAAATCCAGCAGCCTTTTCCACCATATTTCCACCATCTTTTGGGCTTCCGACATGGCAAAAAGAAAAGCTATACTATATGTAGCAACACACACACACACAGGCACACACACAAATATCTCTAGATAAATTTAAGGAAAAGGTAGTCGAAGATGTCTATACCCCATTTTATGGCAAAGAATTTTAAACAAATCTAAATCTAATCTCAGCATTGGGACGAAAGTTTGATTAAAAGATTGACAAATTGTTTACCAACTTCTAGAGCAGATGTATTTTTAGGGGTGTTTAAATATTTATATCATGGCTAAAATCATTCCTAAAGTCGAGATCTTACAGAAAATACTCAAATCAGGGTTAAATTTTTAAGTGCAGTCCACTTTTGAGTCTTTCAAATTCGAAATTGTTTTTAGAGCTACATTTTCTCAATCTATGCTGTGACCAGAAACTAAAATATTTAATTTTCTTTTAAATATTTAGTTGTGTTAAATAGTTTCTTTCTTTGTCCTTTTTAGGTTATTTTCTTCAATGGCAAAGATACTTATATGCCCCTTACTTATATCAATGCTAAGAAGTATAAGAATTGCTTAAATCGAAAAAGTTTCCCTCTTTTTTATTTATTTATTTATTTATATTTCATTTTTTTTTCGCTGCTCTTCTCTTCTTGTAGTCCATGGGATGCGGTGGTGGGGGGTGGTTGGCCTAGAGGGGAAGGGTAATACAACACCTACAAAATATATAAAGAAGATAACGAAGCTCAAGCTCGCTCTCGTTTTTCTTTTTCCTTCGCTATGCTGACCATTTGAATGGGAAATCTTGCTCCTTGTTAGTCCTCCCAAATAAAAAAGAACACAACAGAACAGAACAGAAAAATAAGAATGCAGAGGGGGAAAAAAAACAGCTGTTTATGCCCCTGCCACGCCCCCATTTTCATTCTGGGGCTGCGCTTGCCCCGCCCTCATTCCATGATTGTCCTTGTTGTTGTTTTGTTACCTTTTTGAATATTTATGAAAAATTGAAACGTTTTAGCGCGTGGCCTGTCACCTTTTGCCGCATTCAACGGGATTTAATTTTCCCGATTTATACCCTAGATGAATGGGTATATTACAACATTTTGACATGTGCAAGAAAGGAAGTACAAGTAAGAAAAAATGTGTGAGACATAGAAACATATATATGTATATCCTTGAAGTCTCTAAATGGTTATGGTTTTTCAAACCATAATTAACGTATCTTCTAGGTGAAGTAGAATTTCAACTTTAACTAAAAACATCCTTGAATTACTAAGGTAAATCTTTTTATATATCCACAAAGAAGAGTTAGTATTTACATATGACTGACAGATCTGGTTTTGACTGGGTTTCTCTAAAAAAAAAAAAAATAATTGTTTATTGGCTTCCAGTGAGAGTATCACAATAGACCCAAGAAGACCAACAAAAAAACTTGCTTTGGGTCTACTAAAAGGGGGACTTGGTAAATATTATTTTTTACTATGCTGTTTACCAAAAGCTAGCATTAACTTGGCAAGGGTATACAAACACGTTGTCAAGTTGATATCAAGTTAGTCCTCTGGTCCTCTGTTTGGTCTTTGTTTCTCTCGTGCTTGTTAACTAATTGTATATATTTTTTTGTTGGTCCACGTGTTGGTCCACGCACAAAAATGATTTAAGTGTGCTTTCATTAATTACGTTTTAGATGGCGGAAGCTGAAAGCTGTTGGCAAGGCTCTTTCCCTCTCTGTGTATGTGTGTGTGTGTGTGTGTGTGTGTGTGCGGGTGTGAGTGTTTGGGGTCGGGGCAAACAGTAATGAAAGTGGAGGGTAAGAGTGCCAGCTTACCGTCTCTGTGGCTGTTGAAATTTTAATAGACCGCATTTCAGGATAATTAACACGGTAAGCGTATGAATGATGCATGGAAAATGAATGCAGGCAGTAAGAAGGTTAGCCCCAGATATGCCCATCCAATTCATAACAACCATCCCTTGCTTTTCTTCCATTACCGTAATAATTACAAACGGTTAATGTAAATTGAGATTGAGTTAGACCCACAAAAAAAGAAAAGAAAGACAAAATGAACCAAAAGCGAACCTCCATCATATAAAGGTCATAAGTGTATAGAGTTTGGGGTTGATGTGGATGATGTTTTGAAGGGTCTTGTCAAAGGGCTTGAATGCAAAAATAGAAGAAAAAACCCATTTCCTGGCTTGAAGTAGAAATACTTTGTTTTTTTACAGATATCTCAATTTGGGTCAACTCTAATTCACTTTTTCAAATTCCTTTTTTTTTAATTTGTTCATTTAAAGGGATAGCACAATCTTCAAAGATAAAACACTTCTGGATTAGCTGTAGAAACCTCAACCAACAATATCTACAACTAACTATATTAACTAATCTGCCCCCGCAAAATATGCAGCAGTTTTTACGTTTCATAAAGGCAATGTTGATTAATTTCAAGAATGAAATGTAAGCAAGTGAACGAGGGATAATTGATAATTATAAATGCATTCCAAATTTGTCACCGTTTTTCCTTTTTTGCATTTGTGTCAAAAATAAGGATTCAAACAACCTTGTATTAGCTTTTGATTTGCTTTAATATAGCTTGAGAAAAATTGTGACAAGATCAGGCCAATATTTGACATGTATATGCGATATATAATTAGCATTCAAATATTTAAAGAACACAAAGAAAATAATTCAGCAATTTGTAGCATTAAATGACATTTCCAATCGAAATAGAATAATGAATGCATAATCAAATTTAAAGCCTAAACAATGTCATTAATAGTAAAAGAGATCTCTTTTCATAAAAGACCAAAACAGAGGGAGAAAAAGAGACAGGGTACTCTAAACATGGACCAAGCTGGATGGACCAACTGTACAAATATGTATAAAAGGAGGCCAAGCCAAGTAAATCCCCACAAAATGTGTTTAATTATGTTAGGTATGCTGTTATCCTTGTTACCCTACATACACACACACATATGTACATATGCATGTTGCAAATGTACTCCAAAAACTGTTAAATGCCCATCAACTTGGCCACAACGAACATGCATACATACATACAAACAAAACATATATTCTATATGCGACTGTCACATAGAACTTTTTGGTTTCGCATCGCTTTGTTATGTTTGTATTCCATGTTTTTTTTTTTTCCAGGAATTGAAAAATTCATAACACGAAAGCAGTGAAAAGGTACATCCATATATAGATACATACATATGTATGTAACAACAATTTAAGCCAAAAACCAGAACCAAAAACCAGACAGAATATAAACACCAGGTGCTACACAAATGAATGCTTGAATTTTGTTAAATAAAAATTCGTTGAAACTGCAATAGGATGCTGACTTAAAAGATACTCTACTTTATTTAAAAAAGGGTTAATATTAGGCTGAATTACACTTCATTATTTCTCAAAATCTTACTAAATTAAACACTGAAACATCAATATATTTATAAATAATGTGATCACATTGCTCAATGTTGAATAGTAGGGTATACCATTTTTAGCCAAATACCTCGCCATTCGAGAAACGAAATGTAAAAGACAAATAGAAACTAAAACCAAAAAAACAAAAACGATTTAGTGTAGACTTATAGTTGTCACCTGAGCTAAAGCTTTTGTGGCAAAATACTAAACTAAGCCAAGATGTAAATTTGTAAAAAACTGAATGTGGTGAATCTGGTGATGTGAAATGGGTTTAAATTTGGTCCTTAAAGTTTGGATCTAAAGCTGCGAAATGAGGATCTTTGTAATGTGTAAAGTATTTATTCAGGTCTGTTGAATTTGAAACAATTTGGAAAGCAAACGAGTTCATTTTTGAAACCAATTCGGAAACCAGAACAGACCGGATTTTTTCCAATAAATTTATAATATAAAACTTATCTATAAACAATGCTTGTAATTTACTTTTTTCTTTAACTACGAAAGAAAGCGAATCGAATGAGATATTTTTCATCAAAAGTTAAATAAGATTATCTAATCTTAATCTAAGGAATCTTCCTTAAGAAACAAACGTTTGAATAAACAATGAATAAAACTTTATGAAATCGTCATAAAGCTTGGAAAATGATGTACTTATTCAGGAAAATAATTATATACATATATTTTTTTTTGATTAAGCTTTTTATTTAAGTTCTGCCTTACTAGGACAAACGGGGGTATACATATATGGGAAGAAAAATAGAGGAGAAAAAATTAAATAAATCGGGATAAAAAACGATTAGTTTTCTAAACCTTCAATTTCGAAAATTGTTTGTAAAACTTTGTCATACTTTTCCACTCGAAATATTATATAAGTTTTTGAAATCTGTCAAAAAAGTGACAGAATTAGCTACCGAAGTGTTGAGAAAGTATTAATAATAAATATTGGTTTACTCAGTCTCTTGTTTGGGTAATTTCTAACTTATTTTAATTCAACTAATCTATTTCATATGTAACCCTTTAGAATCACACGTTTTAATGATGTTGAAAACATTTTAATTAGGACTTTAATCGGTTCTTTTGTTTTAGCTGGAGGCGTTAACACTGTTTGGTAACATTTATCCCATTTTGGCAATGACAGCGAATAAACGATCCAAGGGATAATCATTAAAGCAACGTTATCTTTAGGTTATTTTTTTGCTGATGTTTTTGTTTTATTTTTTTGTTTTTTATTGTTTGTTGCTATGGGCTTCTAAGCAAAAACAATTGCCATTTAATCGCCAACACAAAGGAAAAGCTGATGAAATTTAATTACAACAGCAGACAAAGACGCTCGAAATGGTGGGAGTGGATGGCAGGGAGGGAGGGGCGGTATGTCTCGGTGGGCCGCCTCTAAAAATACTTAGGCAATTGGGATAAGCCGATGAATTGTCGAGAAGGCTTAACACGCCAACGCTTAGTTGCTGAGCTGGTGAGCTGCTGAGCCGCAAAGCTGATTCCTCATCCTGCTAAGCCATCTTGTTACATAATTATGTAGGTATGTGTAACGCATGCTATAAGTGTTATTTTTATTTGCACGTCATGGTTAAACTCTCATTTGGCTTCTGCTATGCCTCAAATTAAAGACAAGAAGACTTAAATGCCTTAACGCAACGTAAGGTAAGGCAAGGCAAGGCAAGGCAAAGCAACGGTTATCCAAATGACAATGACAATGCTTGTGGTAAGCTCAGGTGAAGTGAGTCCCGACCACGCCCACAACAACAACTGTCTCCTGTCGATTGTCTCCATTCTGTTGTAATTGTTTATTTGCATATAAATTTGGGACACCTGCCTGGCAGCCCCGAGATTAGCGTGAAGATTTGATGATATTAGATTTGTCGGGTGGCGTTAACAAAACAAAATACAACCGCCAAACCTCTTCCCCACTACCCCCTCTCCAGCAGCAGCAGCAGTCAAAATTATTCAGTGCAATTAAAGTGGTAAGTAAAAGAAGCGGCAACAACTTCAACTCTCATGCTTATAGCCCTTTTTCTCATGCCAAAGTTTGTTTACTCAACAGTTTAACCGAGTAACCAGGAGAAACAAACAATCAAAAGGGACGCGACAAAAACTTGAAACAAGAAGATCGACTTGTTTGCTGGCTTTGGAATTGGTAATACCCAATGATCAACAGATACTATGTATATACATAGAAGATAAACGATGGCCAAAGGCTAAGGATAACTATACGAAACATAATAAATGTTATAAGATAAAAAAGGGCATGGGTCGAAAATAGAAATAAAAGTTAAGGGGTAGAAGATTTGATTTGAGTAAGAAATTATACAGACTTAGATTATAAATGAGAGTTATATCATACACAGATAGAAATAATATATTAATTATAAGAAACAATGAAATAATCATTCATCATGCCCTTTGCTACCCTAGATTTTGCGGTTTCAGTATAATCGTTCAGTTTGCGTATTCATAAACCTTTTTGGCAGTTTTGTGTAATTGAAAAGCGCTGAGCTAACACAAAGTGTCGGCATCTCGCCTCGACTCATTCGGAAGGGAACTCTGCAATGGCAATGAAAAAAGAAAAGGAAAACGAAACGAAACGTTGAAGAAAAAGGGAGCAAGCGAAAGGTAAAGCTAAAGGTAAAGTAAAGGCAAGTACGCCTTCGACATTTACAGAGTTTACTTATCATGGCAAAATGCCGCCATATCCGCTCTGTAATCGAAATTCGCTGAAAGGATACACAAGGATGGATGTAAGGTACAGGTGTATTTGGCATGGCAAATGCTGCGAATGTGAACGTGTGAAATATTCATTTGCATTTAAGGAAATTGTTTTGGTTTTTCCTTCGGTTAGTATCTTATAGGTTGCCTGCTAATATCAAGAGGCACAGAGGCACTGGGGCACAGACTTGGCTAAGTTTGTATACCCTTTCACTGTTAAATCTTTAAACGGCCAACGACCACTCAACCTGAAAACTATCTAATCATCTAATCTTATAAAGATACTAAAGATCTTTAACTAACTCTTTAACTACCCGATTGGGCGTAACAAAAAGGAAACTGGAATTGTACACCAAGGAAAAAGAGTAAAAAGAAATTTATCTAAATCGAATTGTGTAGGCATGGTGGAAATAAAATAAAGCAGGAAATCAAAATCAATATAATGCTACAAAGAAACAAAAAGAGTTAACAAGGAAGAAAAAAAAAAAATAATAAAAAATTTCTTATGCCAGATTCAAAGAAGAAAAAGGAAAATAAAGCAAATTGAAATTCAAGACATTGCATGTGAAAACCAAATCAATAAACAAAGCCAATTCAATAAAAAAAAAACTGTAAATTTAGATCAACATTTTCCCATTTGAAAGCAAAACTCTTCATTTTGTATTGCATACCTTCAGGCGACGATTGAAAAATCATTTGCCAAAATCAATCGACTACTGCTATAGCTTTTGTGATGAATCTCATCGTTCTTATCGATTTAAATCGTTTGTGATGTATTAATTTATAACGCTGAGTTGGTCATTCTATCGAGATGATGTACCGTAAATTTTCTGTGCGTATCTGTAACGGTTTTTTAAAAAATGAATTTTGATAAAAAGCCGCAAACTTAGGACCTGGCAAAAAAAACACATTTTAAAATTTTTTAAAATTGATCCAACACATTTGGACCCAAAGAAAGTTTTGGGATAAACTGCATACCACAAATTTTCAATTTGGCCCTGCTTGGCGTCATTTTAAGCAACTTATTCATTCTAAACTATAACTACACTTGACCTACGAACTATAGTAAATTAAATTTTCCGTCGAATGAGGTATTGTTCATCAAAATCGCATATTAAATATACTTCGTAGACCTGCAAAAACAGGTATGTTTTAGCAAAACAGCCAAACTATTTCCCTCTGTTTGTTCCTTTGGTAAAATTAAAGTTATATAATAATTATTTGAAATTGATTGAAATTTTGAATATTTTTTGTTTACTATTTTACAATTAATTGTTAACAATGACGGATTTATGGCAGAGTTTCGCCATTTTATATCCCTAGATCCGCCATTGTGTATATTGACATTATTTGGATTCAAGTATCTGAAAAACCTTTTTCAGTGGCTTCTTCAATTAGAGGAGGGCAGCCCTTGGTAAACTGCTGCTGTTGGAAGCTAAAGAGGTGAAGAGCTTTGGGTGGTGGAGTGGTGAGTGGGGGGGGTGTTAGTTACTTTTGGTCTGAGGTTGTCCATAATTGGCCCATTGTCGGTGTCATTACCGTGGCTGGTCGTCATTATTGGTTGTGGGAGCCGGGAGCCATAAGATTGCGGGTGCCAATGCTGTCATGCATATTTCATCAGGTGACATCATGGCAGACAGGTGGCATGGCCACAGTGATGGCATTCATGTTGGCTGGGATAATGGCAACATCAACAGTGAAACAACAAAAGGAGTTTAAATATTAAATTAAAGTTAAAAGCTTAACAAATAATGAAACTGAACAAAATGAGCAAAGTACTGACTGAGTGGTTGATGAAAGGGAACAACAATTACGATGGGTTCCCCTACCCCTCTCTCTATCTCTCACTCTCTGTGTGTGTGTGTGTGTGTGTATGTGCTAGAGAGAGAAAAAAATCGCGTTGACAATTCAATTAAAATATTTTTGCATAAAATTTCAACGCCTGTAAAAAGCCGCTTGAGCAGCCGCAAATAAAATGCCTCTAGGCATCAACAGTAGGCGGGTAGAAACAAAGGGGGTTTGGGGGTAGGTCGTTGTGGGTGGCTGGAACACCCTTAACCCAGGGCTAAAAACCACATGTGGGCCATGTGCGTCTGACTGTTTGATTGAATGACAATTGTGTTTTGTGTTGTATGCAATTTTTCCAAACAGAAAAATATAAAAACGAACAATTTACATACTTACTTATGCATAGGCATTTATGTGTGTGTGTGTTTGTGCGTATATATATTGCATAGATGTACACTAATAAATCATACTATAAATTTATATATAAAGTTTTAAACTTTAATTTCTATTTCAATTTCTACACACTTTATTTTTTAGTCATAATTTTTGATTGCATTTCATTCTGAAATAAATAAATAAATTTTTCATTTATCATGATTTCGTGTAATGCATAAACTTCAAATTTTATGCAATGCTTCGATTGAAAATCTTTTTTGTATCCCTTTGGACTTTATAAATTCGATTTGTAATTGATGTAGCCAAAATCAATTTTCAAATTTGATCTTTAATCTATCTCAATTTTTGACTGCCTTCACATGCATTTTAACCCCAGTTGGTGACAGTTTTGCTTAATTGGCCACAAAAAACAAGGTTCACCTAGATGAAGGATCACTGTTGCTGACTATGGACATAGATTTGGTTATAAAACGAAATTGAATTTCAAATTGGTGACAAATTTGAGTGAGGTTAATTTTCTGAATTTATGTTGACCTCCCGCAACAAAGTTTGTTATTTATACTTGTATATATATATATATATATATTTTATGTTATTTTTGTTGTTGTTGTTTTCGTTGTCCTTTGCCACAGTTACACCAAACAGTTATTCGTGTTGTATTCGCTCGTGTTGAGCAGAAGCAACAATTTCTTTCTAATTTTTTGACAGTTCGTCAGACATTGTTGACAAAGTGTCTTCTTGGCTCTAATTGTTGTTGTTGTTGTTGTTGCTATGTTCATGTGGTTGTGACAGTAGTTTGTGTTGCTATAACAACCGAACAAGTCTAACCGACTTGAGCTTATTTTTTTTCTAAATATATAGGTGTATATATGTATATATATTTCTCTTTTTGTTTTGTTTTGTAGCATTTAATTCTTGGTGTCAAACAATATTAATAATAAACGAGAAAGAAGCTAACTTTGGCTTAACTTTAATTAATGTGACTAATACTTTAGTTTAAAATTCAATTTAAAAACGTTAAGAAGAGATGTAGTAACAATTTACAGACTCGCAAAGTATTTGAGAATTTTGTATAATTCTTCAATGAAATTTTTTTTAAGAATTGCATTTTGGTAAATGAATAAATATTGCATAAACTTTTAAATTTGATTTGGCATGAAAACAAGAAGGAAAACATTCTTCTTCTAGTTCTTAATTTTTGAGTTTAAGCTCAGTTTTCTTCTTTATTAACTAAAATAGGACCTCTCTAGTCACATTTTTTGATTGAAGCAAAAGCTTTTGCTGGAGAAAAAAAGAATTGCTTAATGCGAAAGAGAAATGAAATATGATTTTAAATCCTCTTAAATGATTTTATTTCATGAACCAATATTGGCATCGCATTGAACTTTGTAAACACTTTCATGTAGTTGCTGAATGATGTTTGAATTTCCCTCACAAAAAAGGAAAAGTTTTCCGTTATAGAAATTCTTACTTGGGGATAAACATGTTTAAATGCGATGAGAGTTAGAAAGAGAGGATGAGTAATTGAGTGAATGGGGGGAAGAGAAAAAGGTGTGGAAAGCAATTTAAAAATATTAGGTCTTTGATTCAATATAGTTTAATCAGACTTGTTATAGGCTTTACGGTTCGATTTGCTGCCAGTCAATGACATAGTGACGCTTACCCATTACATGTGGTCCACCTATTTTGTGTTTGTGTGTGTGAGTGTGTGTGTGGGCTTAAGTGCGTGTTTGTGTGTGTGTATGTGAAGTATGTGCAAACATCTGTCGCGTGTCACCGGCTGCCGTTCGCTCAAACGGAAACGGAAATTACGTGCACGAAGACAGAAACATCAACAACAAAAGCAACAAAATGGAATTGGAACTCGCATGGTTCTTGTCCATAGTCTACTGGGTGGTTGGTGGGTTATCGTACGGCATCGGTAGCCTATTAAATAGCAAACGGCAATTCATCGATGATGATGATGATAATAATGATGATGATAATACTCTTGCTCTCTCTCTCTCACTCGTTTCATGTCCAAGTCTGAAAAATCGCTGGCCAACATGCGAAGCAATCAGCATCAGCATTGGGCCTTAACCTTCGCCTTTTTGCCAGGCCTTGCCAATTCCCCGCTTCCCGCGAACATTTCAGCTTCAATTGGACTTTAATTAAACGCCAAAAAGCGTGCCGCACATAATGTAACTCATTATTTATCTACTTATACTTATATACTTCACAATATATATAGTATAGATTGTACATTTGCAGGAAGGTAAACTTTAAATGGCAAAAGAATTGATGTTCCATCACAAGATGTTACCAATTTCTCTTAAAAAAAAAGACCCATTAAAGCAAAGACAATGAATGGTAAGAGCAACCATTTGAGACTTAACATACTGTAACATGATTAGATCAAACGATTTTTCCAATTCCGTTGTTAGTAATACTCGTTTTCATTCTGTAAGCAATGCGAATTTCCACCATTTTCATTTTGGTGACAGAAGCATTTGCCGGAACACAAATTCAGGCAATTCACGCCATCGCAGCCGAAACAAAAGAGTAAATATTGTAATTTTCATTATTTAAGTAATTTACGAGCTCACGCTTCCGACGCCACTGAGAACAAGAAGTACGACCAAGAGCAAGAGCAATAGCAGCAGAAGCAGAAGGAGCAACGGGAGACGGCTAAGACTCTGGCCGAAACTGAGAGGCACCTGGACCAAAAAAAAAAAAAAGAAGGAAAACTGTAAAATGTAAATGACACAAGTGCCAGGAACCAGTTCCACGAAACAATGAAACAGCGGCTGAGACACAGAAAAGGATAAAGCAGACAGGAGGTGGGTGGTGAGTGAAGGAGAGGAAGAGAAGAAAAGACAAGAAGAGTATAAAACATTTCAAGCTTAAGCACTCGTACTTGGTGGGATTTGGGTTTTTGGTAAAGAGGAGAAGAGGCCAACGGGTCGTATGAGTAATTTGAGAGAGCAAGCAATTAATCTAGACGTTGAGCTGCTGGGGCATTTAATTGTATCATAAAACACGCGACGCCAGGTTACGCATACAATCCGAAACCCAACCCACAATCCGCCCTACGCCCACATTCACAGTGGCCAAAACTAACGCCCCCTTGTCCTCTCCCTCCTTATACTCCTCTCTCACACACACACATTATTGAGCACCAAAGCCAGGCGTTAATTCGGTAAAGCAAACAAACAAAACACAAGAACTACGCGAACAAACAAAATATCTGCAAATAAGTATATATAGTTAGGTACTAAGCCTAAGCACACAGCCAACTTGGGTTTTCTTTTCTTAAATCTTTTTTTACATTTTTTGTAGAAGATCAAAATGTCATCATTGCTATTGATAACTAGCAATCGATATTTAAATAGCAACCATTTAAAAAGTAAAATGTATCTAGCGTTGTAAATTAAATTAAAAGTTGAGACAAGAAAAATATTTGAAAAAATTAAAAAACAAATAAATAAATAATTAAAATGTATTATATTGTTGTGACAATTAAAAACAATTGCTGCAAAATCAGCAGAAAAAAATGTCAATGGAGCAAAAATATTCTTAATAATGCATACAAAATACCATTCACAAAGATAACAAAAACACAAAAAACAAAAAAAAAAAAAAAAAAATTAATAAATAAAAATTTCATAGGTAAGATAAAAGAACAAAAAACCCAAATGCCACATTATTTAAATTAAATCCAGCAAATTATTTTTAAATATTCAAGTGCTAAAGATTATTATTGGTCAACAGTTCATTTTGATTCGTCCATCAATAAGAATCAATATCATTAAAAACAAAAAAAAGTGTTCAAGCTTTACTTTTATGTATGAAATTTTTGAAATTTGAAATTTATTTTTGTTTAGTTTTTATTCAATTTTTTGTTGGCAGTTTTACTTAGTTGATGTTATAAACTTAAAAAGTTATTTAGTTATTTCAAAGCTAGCTCAACTATAAATGTCAACTGAAACTCTGATTTTCTAGTCTGTGTCTGTGGTAACCCATTAAACGACGGATTACTTGTCGTATACGTCAGTCACATTACGTATACGACATGCTTGCGCGCTATTATTTAATTAGTTGTGACGCACTAATTTGATGTTACTAGTATGATGAACTGTCGGGAGAAAATGAAATATTTATTTACATATAAAATAGATTTATCGATTTTTTTTTATTTTCTTTGACGACGACCAAGAATATATTTGCTGTAATTTCTATTTAATTTTGTATACCCTTGCTGAGGGTGTCTACTCATACATATGTTTGTGCTTATATGTGAGTATGTGAGTATGAGAAGTCTACCCGATAAAGCCTTATCCCTTAGGTCCGTATTAATATTAGTTATTGGAATGAAGTTTGATAGTAAACCTTTTTACCACCTTTAAGAGACAATTCTATTTAGTGCCTTAACAAAAATCGGTAAAAGAGTTGGAACATTTTTTTGAAATAACGTAGTATGATTGATTTTAATGTATAATATCATGTACCCAAATTTAAAAAAAAATCTAATAAATACTTATATTCCATATGCAGGCCTAGAGAAATAGAATAGAGACAGAGTAAGAGTTTGATGGTTATGCATCTAGAAAAAGACTTTGAAATATAGGGCAAGGGTATATAAATTTTGTCATAGCCTAAGTTAGCTTCTTTAATGTTTTACTTTTCTATATACAATCTGTTAAGAAGGAAATGTTATTATGCAGAGTTACTAGCTGCCAGACTGTTGTTGCTTTTGGTGACAACAAAATCAAGTAAATATCTTCGTTCTATGGTTTAATGTAGTAAGAAATGACAAAAAATTGCGTTTCTATCAGTTGCATGAACCTCTTCGCTCCTTTAAAGTTATTGAATGACAATGTTTTCTAAAAAAGCTTTCAATTACTAACAGAAATATCGATCTATTCAAAGCCATCAATTGTAAACTTTTTCTCTCATTTTCTTGTATTAGTCAAGTCAAAAAACATTTATAAATTTTGGGATAAAGTGATAACGGCAACAATAAATGTGATAGTCAATGTCTAACTAAGTAGCCCACCAGCCAGGCAACTGGCCAACAGCTCCCCCTAGGTCATTATGGGGCAAAAAACCAGCTCAATGCCTGCGCTGCTGTTGTCCATGGCAATTGAAGTGAGGTGGTGATTTATGTTCGACTTTTTGTGGTTCACACCCGACGACAAGGACGACGGCAGCGGCGGCAAGGACTCCTTTAGTTAGTTGCACCCACAAAACAGAAATACGAGACAGACTGCAGATGTGTCCAGTCGTTTGTTTGTTTGATTGGTTGTTAGTTTTTGTTGCTATTCCTGCTGTCGACCCAGACTAATTAACCAGACTTGAAAATGTAATTAACTTATTTGTCTGTTACCTTCAACTCTATGGAAAAATTTGTTTTCTTGGTCTAACGCCTTTCAGTCCTACAAATTAACTTGAACTTGAGGCAGAAAAGAAAGTAAAGTGTTTAGGATCATGGTTGACATGGTTGGTTCATTTTAATGTCGTGCCATCACTTGCAATTAAAAGGAAAATCATGTACTTTATTAGGATCTAACTTATTTTAATAATCATATGTACTAATTTGTCTAGTTTCATAAGTTTCAAATGGCTCTTAGGGATTGAACTGAATATTTATAAAAAACTAAACTAAACCTGTTAACTAAATTTGAATGAAAGCAAAATCAAATCAAGCGATTACATTACTCTGTCTCACATCAATATTATGTTAGATATACCCTTAGATTAAATCTTATTCTAACAAATATTTACTTCTTTGTCCATTTATATACATACATATAATATGTATAGTCTTTTAAATAGTCTCTTTCTATCTCCCTTTTTCACTTTCTGTTTCTATTAAGTGTTAACTGTTTAAGAAACTATTAATATCTACTGAGGATGAATAAGCAAATTATTGAATATAACTGATGTGGAATTTTGTTTTGCTAGTTTTCCAATTTGAGCCACATTAGCTTGGCTTAATGGAATCCAATCAAATCTTGGTTAGCACAGAGCCTTCGAACTCTAAATGAATTGCCAAAAGCCAGAAACAAATTCGGGCAACACTCTTTAGAATGTTGCATAGAGTTGAAAGGGCTGGCTATGCCTTTGTTCTACCCATTCATTGGTCTTTCCCAAATTCCCCCACAAACTTACCCCATTTCATTGGTCAATTTGATTTATTCTGGTTTAATGCGCAGAGACAAGCAGCTTATGTGCTTAATTGTCCCATTGAATAGACCAAATAAATACTTATACCCAGAGACTTCTTATAATTAATGAACTGTTTCAATCAGTTTGATGTTTTTGCATCTTGTAGTGCAAGTTTGAAGGTTTATTTTAATTTTCCTTCATCATATTTTTCTTTTTTAGTTTTGCTTGACTATTTCCTTGCTACATTCAACTGATTAATAATTGTAGAAGCTAAATTATAGTTTCGTAGTCAAAATGAGTGTGTAAATACAACTTCAATTTGCTTGCATAAGAGTTGTTATCCCAGGCATGAATAACCTTGTTATCAGAGGGGCGTAAAGGCGAAAGTAGACGGAGAGAGGAGGAGGAGTATATGTAGATTTTCCTACATTGTCACTAATCACACTCAAAGGCATTAGACATATTAGATTGGAAACACAAATAATAAAGCACAAACATAAACACACAAAACACACACACACAGCAACTGAGTAAAGAAATGGGTGTGGGTGTGTGGGTGTGTGAGTGTAAGTGTGGCATGAAGGCAAATTATTCCTTATTGAGACAAGCAACAGCTGCTGCTACTTCTGCTACCGATGCTGTGCTTCGTTGTGGTAGTAACTGTGGCAACCTCTGACCATGTTGTTGTTCAGTAGCCTGTGGGCTGAAAGAGGCAAAAGGCAAAAGCGAAATAAAAACCCCCAACAGGACTCACCCACTCATGGTCTTTTGCTCTCTCTCTCTATCTTATTTTTTTTTTGTGTATTTTTCAGCTCTTTCGCTCCCCTTTCTCTCTCTGTCTTTATCCTCTCTTTTAGTTTGCTCTTGTGGTTTTGGTCTCAGTTGTCCTAGGTCGCGACATGAGACTAAAATGCAAACTCTGCAATTCCCGAGGAGGTAGATGATCTGGCTCCATGGTTATTTCAAAGACTAAAGCAATGCATTAGACCTAACTAACATTGAGACCTCTCTAGCTTACTAGAATCTGCTTCTTTGCGGTTTGCTGCGACAGTTGCTATGGTCGCATTAGTAATGAAATCAAATACGTTTGTCTTATGAAAAAGTGCTTGACACAAAATGGAATGGCTAAATAATAGCCTTTGACCATAAAATATGAAGTTAGGCAGCAAAAGAAACTCAAAACAAAAGATTCTACTTAACAGTTTTTGCGTATTTTATAGCATCCGTACTAACTTTTATATCATTTGTAAAGAATTATTTAGTAAACTTGTTTATCTATGCTTCGGGCGTAACTAACAGTATACCAATGGACATAAGGCATAATTATTTGCTACAAAAATATTTGAATTTAAGATCATCTATAGCTAATGTAAAAAGTTTGCTCACTTCAGTTTGAATTAGCAAGTAAGAAAATCAGTACCCAAAGAGGAAAAATAGATTTTTTTTAGCAAACATTACTAAAATTGTTAGATGCATTTAATTTCAATAATTCTTTAAAATTAAAAAGCACAAAACTCTTCGAATCCCTATAGCATATTCTTTGTTCCAATTTTATTCATTTTAGAACCATATCCAAAGTATAAGATATTATTCATTATATCAAGGAAATACCTCTTTGGAATTTCGTAAATGTTGATCGATTTTTTTCCTAAAACCTCACGTGATGCATAAAAGGACGTGATCAGTACCGCTCAATTACTAAAGGATACCTATGGAATTTTAAACACTTTTTCATGAGCTCAAATGTGTCGGCCTGTGTAATTATTTAACAGATTTAAAATATCTACGTCTTGTTATAAGCTAAGTAATCCACATACTTCCTTCGCGGTGAAATTAATGAGGTTATAAATACCACAAAGTTCAATCATACGATAAATATGCTAACAAAATAATTATTAACTATACAAGACAAGAAATTCAAATTTTTCGTTTTAATTAATCTGCACTCAGTTTTGTTGCAGCAGCTTTAGTCCTTGAAATGCATTTGGAATTTTGTTAGGTAAGTAAATAATATAATAGAATTTATGCAGGTTTTCATTGTTTTTTTTTCTACTGGATAAAGGAGGAAAGATTGGCCTTATTTATATATTGTATGAGAAAGTATAACTAATTTACCTTCAAATTACATATGTTAAGTAAATATTGCATTAAGCTAATCATTTTTGTTGTTTTACGTTTAATCGATCACTATTGTTAAAATTATCTGTTATTTTAAATTAAGTCACATAACCCAAAAAATTAGGCAACTGTTTTCATTCTGAAATTATCGATAACTCTCTCTCTCTCCTTGAAAGTATGCTACAAATAAAGCTACTTACATCTAATAATGTGCCAAGGGGAAAACTTTGTAACGAAAGAAACAAACACACCGCAAAAACTAAAAACTAAAACTAAAACTAAAAAAAAAACAGCAAACGATTGCAGACAAAAATTGCATTCGTCATACAAAATTTTGTCGGCTATTTATTCTTATGGTCCACTGAAATGTTGCGATCCTTGAACGTCACATTTGACATCCCAAAAGCAAAAAAAAAAAAAAAACAGGAGAAGTAAAAACACAAAAAATTCCTCTAAAAAGCAAAAAAACAAAAAAAAAACAGCAGACACATACAGACGATGTCATTGTCGTTGTCATCGTGGCAACAACTTCCTTGGCAAAGCAAGTCCCAACGGAAATGAGCAAAAAAAAAAAAAGTCAACCAAACCAAACCAAACCAAAACCAGTGGGGACGACGAACACAAACGGGGGAAAAAGAAAAACAAAAAAAAAAAAAAAAACAACTCAACTCTCTTGTGCTTCGCTAATATGAGGATATTCTTACAGCAACCAACCAACATGAAAATTTTGAGCATAAAATTGAGAATCGAGGCAAAAATAAACTCAAAACATTCAACTCGTGCCCGTTCATGAGTTCGTGAGTTCACTCGGCCTTTTACTCACTCGATACTCGACTCGGCATTCTCGGCCCCAGCATCTTCGTTAAGGCATCAGGCAAACAGCAACTAGTCGAGTCTGGGACTCGATGCGGAGGCCACATCGAATGCGGCACATTCCATTTCCAATTGAAATAAAATACGCGTGTGTTTGTCTATCGTTCAACGTAAGCGTCGTTCATTTGCCACGTGCAACGAGCGCCCCAAAATCGTGGTACACGGACCGCGGCACGCGTCGTTACGCGACAAAATTCACAAATACAAAATCAAAACAGAACAACAAACCAAAAGAATCCATGTAAATTTTAAAAAAGTTTAAAACAAAATCGTTCTTACACACATCGAAATACGTATACCTATATGTATGTATTTTTTTTTTGTGTTATTTTTTCTGTTTTAAGTTAATTTCAAGTGAAACAAAAATTAAGAAAACTGTGTGAAAATTTTTGCCGGCTTACAAAAATAAAAATATAAAAAATTTATATATATTGCCCGCCAAACGGAAAAAAAGAATTCAGTGCCAAGTTAAAAGAGCAAAAATTTTGGAAAAATTATACAAAATATATACAAAGCATTAATAAAAATTATCTCACATGGTGGCGGCCAATTCAATCAACGCAATTCAAACAGCCCACAGCAACTTGACCAAGTAAATACCCGTATGATTAAGTTCAAAAACAAAGTAGCAAAAAATGTGACACATTTTTACATTATTATTCAAAATTTAAGCAAACTTAAGCAAATATATAATTTCAATAACAATCTACAGCAAAAAAATGTTATTACACTACAATTTTTGACATTGAAAAAGTGTTGATAATATATTATTTTTATTTCACATTATTTGTTAATATTTTCCACATTTTTTTTAAACTGATTTCGGAAAGTTTACCATAGAGAGGTCTCCGGGCTTTTATGAATGAAAAACTTGTTCGAAATATATCATATCATGTACATAGTTTATCAAAATGAAAAAAGGCAACAAAATTATACTAAAATTAAAGACTCTGGCACCGACGACGCAAAAGTACGAGTCAGCCTTGAGCCACATAAGAATAGCCAAAAAAAAAAAAAGAAAGAGAAATTCAAAACTGAAAAGGAAAATTAATGCAAAAGTTTTTCTCAAAAAGATGTGAGAAAGATAGAGTATAAAAGAGAATGAGTGAGTAAGAAAATGTGATTGTGTGAGAGAGAGAGAGAGAGAGAGAGAGAGAGAGAGAGAGAGAGAGAGCTATATACAGTGAGAATTCATTGAGACAATTTAGCCGAGGAAAGAACCTTCGTCAAAGTTGCAGCATTCAAATCTTTTTTCAATAACAACAATCCAACACATGTGTACCTAATAATTTCCACCCCTCCATCACCATCGCCCCCCCCATTCACTAAATCTATATATTTTTTCTCCCTATTTAATGTTGTGTGTGTGTGAGTGTGTGTTTTTTGTAAGCAGCTGCCTTTGGTGTTGTTGCTGCGGCAATGTTGCTGAGGCCTCAGCCTAAGACAATGAAGTTGATGGCAACTGATGGCAGTCATTTAATTTCTGCCACTAATGTTCTTAATATTATATTCTTTACTGTTTTTTTTTTTTACTTTTAGGAAATGCTTGTGTGTTCATGGTTGTGCTTTTTGGTTTTTCAGTTTTGTCTGTCGTTTGTTTTATTTCACTTCTTTTTTTTTTTTTTTTTTTGTTTTTGGGCCATTTCTAAAAATATGCCTGCCATTTCATTAAGTGGCTCAACTAAGCTAAATGTATACAAATCTAGTGCGATGTATGTGTGTACAAATATTTAAACACGCACACATACATAAAACTCCACTAAATATATACATATAAATGATTATTAAATATCTTTTTCGAGTGAAGTCTTAAGAAATAAGGTTAAAGCATATTTATTTGAATTCAAAAGAAAATAGCAGCTCCAGGGAGCACTTCGCTTGAGATGTAATTGAAATGTTATTGCCAATATTAGGCAAATATTTTTAGTGAAACATTTGAGAATATACATATGTACATATGTATGTATATTCTGTGGGCTGTGAATTCTAGCATATATAAATACGGCTAATTGAAGTTGATGCACAGATTTGTGCCAATAAACCGAAAAAGGCTGTAAATGGAACACCCTCAAATCGAAGCAATTCGAAAATATCTTGTGTACAATGATAAATAAGTAGTTTTTAGCTTGTTAGACTCAAAGAATATTCTAGAACATGAAACGAGCTATTGGATAAATAAAGCAATTGTCTTTTTATTTTATTTGAATTCATTGCAACTATATGAATGTTTTATCTAATTTATTTAAATATTGTGCGATAGTTTCAACACTAAATTAAAGCTAAAAAGAGTAAAAGAAACTGCAAAAGCTTTCTTAAAATTAAATAAATTAGACTTATGCATAGAGTCTATGAATAGTCTAAGAGAAAATGTTTGAGGTCCAATCGAAAAATGCTTAATTAAACAAAATTTAAGTCCATTTCTCGACTATGGATGATAAAGTTGTGTATATAGGTACATATATGATCCATAAAGAAAAAAGTAAAAAAATATCTCCTAAATAAAGTCTGATAGAGTTTCAAATACAGTATGTAGAAACTAATGGATTTATATGTTAAAATTTATGATGAGTCATAATAAATGGATTTAGCAAAGGAACAACTATCAGTAGTGCGAGGATATATAATAAAATTTTCAAAAAGGCGAGGCTTAAATAATAAAGTTCATATTTTATTATTTGAAGTGTTAACTGATGGTTTTTTAGTGGGGAAAATTTCTCATCCTTAACCCTTATTGATACGCCACTGGTTCATATATGTACAAATAGATTAAAATCAGAGATTGCTCAGAGTTTTAGGGTATATGTATGTAGGAAGGGATATATCTCTTAATGTACCTATGTACATATGTATGTATGTACATACATCCATTTATTTTTATGTAAGAACTTTGTTTGTATATGTCTGCAATTTAATTTCATTAAAAATAATGAAAATCATACAAGAAAAAAAAAGAAAGAAAGAAAATACGCAGTCTTGAAGCCGAAAAGTGAAAGCATTTTCCTGCTTTCGCTGCTTTTATTCTTTCTCAATTTGTTCTCTGTCTGTCTTTCCGTCTGCCTGTGTCTCTTGATTTTTATTCTGCCTCCGTTTTTTCTCTCGTTGCTTTCTTTCGTCTCTTAGCTTTATGGAAATGAAATTTTTGGTTTGCCATTTCTTCATTGGTCAGATATTTCTTTTTTTTATTTTTCATTTTAATGAAAGCGATTACAGCAGTCGACAGAAAAGTAGACGATAAGCAGAGAGAGAGAGAGAAAGAGAGAGAAGGAGAGGGAGAAAGAGAGCGCTGGCTTAGGATGGACGTTAGGCAAAACGGAAGGAAACGATTTCTTTTGTTGGTTCTCCTTCCTTAACCCAACTCCCAGACCACTAACATTTTCTCTATATTCAGTTTTGCAATTTCTAAAGTTGTCTGGACAAATTTATGACATTTATTGAAATCGCCCTTATCTTTGCCTTTTACTTTTGGTATATATCTTTTTTTTTTTTGCCTTTTGACATAAAGATTATATACATTTTAGATTATGGAGAATATTTTGGCAGATTGTTCATTTTTCTTCTCGCGCTTTACCTTGAATTCAAGATAGATTAAAATATTTGTTTTTTTTTATGCATAAACCACAAATTTCGTTGATTTTGTGTGCTTTTTGCTGAAAACTGAAACCACAAAAAACCAAAAATGAGAATCAAAAATTAATATTAAAATGGTTTTTATAGACGATTCTAACTATATACGCATCGATCAGGGGATGACTTCATTTAGTGCCCCCAGAGTTGGTCATTTTGGATCAAGGCCATTTTCTAGTTTCGATCATTGAATTATATATTGTATATATAGCCTGCGAAATGATCTTGCTATGATGTCAATATTTTAAATCAAGAATTGTCGCACGTTGGGATGCAAATCAAAGACTTCTGAACTGAGCCATAATCCTCGGTCAATTTACTTTAGCCTGGCTTATTAAAAGAGTATACAAAACAGGGCTAAAAGTTGCGTAGTGTTTTCATTTTTCTTTGTCTTCCTGTTGGCCTCTTTTTTTTTTTTTTTTTGTTTTTAGCCTGGCCTTATTACATGTATTTGGTAAGCTACTGGAAAAACCAGCAGACAAGTCACCTCGTGTCCTTTGCTCTTCTAGTTAGATTTTCCCCGTCTTTCTTTCTCATTCTCGCCCTGTTTCTTCCTCTCTTTGGGTGCAATTAGTTTGCCCACATTCCATGGTAAATTGCTGCAAAATTTATATAAAGCAAACAAAAAAAAAACGCAACCATTTTTTTTTTGTTTTGGGAAGCGGGAAGCGTTCCTCTTTATTGTTCATTTCTTTTTGGCTGGCAAACAAGGAGCAAACAAAAAAAAAATATATATATATATATACATATTAATAAGAGGAAACACCCGCAAAATAAGGACCTGTTGCTTGGGTTACATAAGAGCTGGCAAACAATAGGAATCTTAGGAGAGGGAAAACGAGAAGGAAAAGCAAATGGGGACAGGGAATTTCGTTTATATTCAAAGCACATGTTAATTGTTTGTTTTAGTCATTCAATGAACAAATACTCATACTTTGAGACTTTTTATATGTGCTTGCAGATAAAGCAAATTTACGGATTTACTAAAGGTTTGAGAACTGATTGGCATCGGCCAACAACTACATGAACATGAACATGAAATGTTTGTGTATACATATATATGTACGTACATACACACATACATACATATTCAGCATGTATTATACTTATATGCAGCGAAAGCTCTGCTGTTGCGGCTGTCGTCGTTGGCGTTTACGTCAACCTTCGCAGCAGAAAAACTAAAAGAATTTGGTTCAAGTGCCAAATGAAATATTGACAAGGCAACGGTTAAAGTCTCTATAAGGCTGACAGAGACAGAGACCCAAAGAGAAAGAGAGGGAGAGAGAGAAGGCAAGGCAAAAATCGAGAATCAGAGATGAGATGAAGAAGATGAGACTTTCAGCATATGGCTGCGCGTGCGAGACCCCTGTTAGCCAGCCTGTTTCATCACCCGCCACACTCTTGCACCGCCCACTACCCTCCGCCGACCGCCCACCGTCCCTCCACCCACCGCTCATCGTTCATACAACATGACTCTATACTGGCTCGATACGCACACACTATCATGTTGTTGATCTAAAATAATAATAACACGGCAAATATTTATTCCTTATAATCATCAGTGAAGGGTATCATGGGGTATACCCGCACACACACTTACACACTTATCCATACGATCATCACAGTCACTTTTAATAATATTCGCACAAGGCACAATATACTAAAACTTACAAAATTTCCTTTTTTTCGAATAGTAAAAACTTGCCAAATCTATATATTTAATTTATGTCTCTGTTTTAATTTGCGGATAAACAAACTACCATTTAGCCTGGGCTTTATTTTTATTTTAGCAAAATGTGAAAGTCTTTTTGAGGACCATGAAGGAATTTAGAAAAGAAAAATACCAAAACAAGGCATGCCATATTCATTTTTGCAGAAAAATAGTTGTCCTGTTAATAAACAGTCAACTAATTAGTTAAAATGATTTGTTCTTCTTTCAATATACTTCAATAAAATCTGAAGATTACTTTAAACGGCGAAATTAAAGTAGCAAAGTCTGACACCTTAATATAGAAATTGTTTAAACTAATTAAATAAACATCGATTTTCAAATTTACAATAGGTAAATACGTCTAAGAAAATGAGTTAACAAATTTTGTTTAAAAAGAGAAAAATTACTTTTTAATTAAACAAAACTGAGTTTAAAGATCTTACACCATAGGCAATGCACACAATGAGCAGGTTGTTGGGTTCATCTATTTCAAGGATCACCATCAAGTTGTATAATCAGCAAACATTGTTAAAGGATTCAAAATAGTATACAATATATCCAATGCTAAAACTAGTTGGGAATTTCGACTACAATAAGCATAAAAAGAAGGGCAAAGCTTGTAACTACAGATTTTCCCTATTTTATATGTATACCCTCGAGTGCCGTCGGAATAAGTATAATTCCATTACGCTTAATAATTTTAGTATCAATATATTCAAAAAAGAGGGCTTACAACATTTGCTGTGTGTATATTTGGCTACATAACGAACCTTTTTGATGGCATTTGTTGAATTTTAAAGCTCATTCATACAGAGCCTTTGTTACAACATATTAAACTGAATCAAACAAACACTGCAACACATTCACACATACAGACATACATAGAATAGGCTTGATATACTTACATACACAAGACACATATATGTGTATAGTATGTAAGAATATTTTAGATATTTCTTATCGCATTCCAATTAAGTTCAGTTTCCGGAAATGGGAATTCTGCTGACTGAAATAAAAGAAAATTGTTCACTAGAAACTTTCCAAGAATTTTGTTGAATGGGCATAAGCAGAGGGTATCAATTTATACCATACCATTTTAATAGTTTGGCTAAGAATTTGCTCTCACGCATGCTTTTGGATCTCCTACATGTTACATATGTACATCTATATATATATATATATATATATATTATATACATACATACTTGCATATATAGTGAGAAGAGAGTCTGATTTTTATTTTTATTTTGTCGCTGTTGCTGCTGGCGACAACATATATCTGTCTCTTTTACTCTTTTGCCCCTGTCTGCTTCTTTCTAATAATAAATTGCCAAAGAATTTATGTTTGCCGTGTTGACTTGCTGCAACAGCAACAACAACAACAACAAAATGTCTGCTACTTATTGTCTTCTTCTATGTATTTAGTTGTCTTTATTGTTGCTATCCCATATGAATTTTATTTATGTATGTATTGCGGCGGCTTTCCCTGATTTTGTGCTAAATTTTCGTTACGTTTATTGTGACCCATCATATTAAAAGCATTTTGTGTATGTGTGTGTGTATGTGAGAGAGAGAGTGAACGGAAGAAGGAGCAATCATCTTATGAATTTCACTTTCATTGGAACGAGTCAGCATATATGTATGTATGTATGTATATATATAAATATATGTTCTTGTCTGTGTCTTTCTGTCTACATATTGCCAAGGTTAGGGACCACAGTGCCGTGCTATCGCTTTAACAGTGGGCTAAATTTTTTGGCTTTAAAACAAAAGACTCCTTGATTTATTTTCCCCCAACTTCAAATATCCATTTTCTAGGCTGAGGTAGCCAGAAATTGTTGTAATATTGCTATAACAAATTTGTTGTAAACTTTCAATTAATTAATAATATATTACGAACAAACTGTAGAATAAATTCCAATCATTTTCAAATGTCCCTAGCGACAATGTTCTCGATGTGGCCAAAGTTTTTAAATTCCTGAGGGACAATTGCTTGGAAAAATTCTGGGAAATTCATCATAACGAATGATGACAAGAAATTTATGTGTTGGCAGTGCCGGATTAGCCATAAATCAGGATTAATAAATGCTACGGGCACCGCCTTATTAGAGGACCAGAGATTTCAGAGCTTTACAGCGATTTTCGATCCCTAAAAAGTTGATTTAAAATCCATTCATTTACCAAATTACAGTCTCAGTAAAATATATACTATTTAGAGAAATTTAATTTGCATTAAAATCTTGAAAATTAAATTTTTTTTTGTCAATTTTCGCCAAAAAATTTGTGATGTATGTAAATTAACATGCATCATGATTTTTTTCAAAAATCGTGTCGAAACTATAAATTTTGAAATGTTTAAAATATACTAAATTGCGATTTAATAATATTTTGGTCTAACTGACTCCCTAGCTTAATCCGGCACTGACTGATGGGCAATTTGGCCCACTGATTTACACTGCATTATTTTTAGGCCAAAAAGTTTGGACTAAACATTTATTTCATTTGCTGTTATTCGAAACTAGTTCAGTTCGTTTTTCACTTTTGTTTCTTCTTCCTCTTTTTGACTTTTCTTGTGTGGCTTCTTGAATTTTTTTAATTAAATTGAGCAAGTTGTGCAAATTTGTAAATTGTTGCATGTTTTTTGTTTGTTTTGTTTTAAAATATTGACTGTGGGCAAGAATTTTTGTTGGTGTTTTTTTTCTTTTAATTGCTTCAGACGACAACTTTCACTTGCTGCAAACTTTTCGGTGTAACCGTTTCCTATGTGAGAGAAAATGCGTTTAGGGGGAGGATAAGAGATGGAATGTGTGTGTGTGTGTCTGTCTGTTTGTGTAAAAATTTTTGCGTGGTATTAATTAATAATTGAAATAACTGTATGCCGCTGCCTTTCCAGCTCGTTGGAAGTGCGCCACTTGGCACGAATATTCTCTCTCGTTTTGGTCCTGGTTCCGGTACCACACACTCATACTGTACTTGTATGTATGTATGTGTGTGTGTGTGTGTGTGTCTGTACGTTAGTTGGTATGTGCACTTCAAGTTTAATTTAAAGTTGCAATTTAGAACCTTTTCCGTTTTGGGGGCAATAAAAAATTCAGCTAGCAATCTAGAAAATGAGCTAAAAAGAAAGCATCAGCTCGGCACAAACTGCCCCTTCATCTGACCCTCTGCCCCCTCTCCACGCGCAAAGTAAATCGGTTTAGACAAGTGAAACAGTTTGTTTTTTGGTTTAAATACTTTTTAAAAGCTTTGAAAACAATTGCAACAGAATTGTAAGTTTAATACTTAGCAAACAAACGAAAAAAAAACGTCATCATTAACTTATCTCCCTCTCCCTTTATATCTGTGGGCTATGTCTTTATGTATGTAATTATCAACTACCTCCCGCGTTATAATTAATACAATAAATCATCTTTATCTATGATTTTACTTCCTGACAGCGTTTTACGCATGATTAGGCCATATTCTAGGGTATCAACCAAATCGTTTACAGCCAACTAAACCGATTGATTTTCCGTTTTTTCCTGTATACTTTTTTTTGCGATAAGTTTTTGGTAATCATTAATTAATTTTTACTAACTGCCCCAAATGGCTAACAAACCACATACAGAAAACAAAAAAGGAGAAAAAACGGAAAACGCAAAACAAAAACACTGAATGAATATGTATCAAGTACAAACAATTGACCGCAAAAACTCGTTGTGAAAAAATAAATTAAATTGTCATAATTTCGAATGAATTTGGCCGAATGTGCCTGTGTATGTGCGTGTGTGTGTGCAATGAACAATATTGTACAATATCAAAAATGTTAATTTTAGATAGAAAACATGCTGCTTAATTCTAAATAAATACGCATTGCCCTAAGGATATTGTTGAATTTAGTTGAAAATTATACAATTAGGCAAAGCATTATTATTTGGCATATCCCCCTTTCATTCATTCATTCTATACACATATAAATACAGTTCATAATTGTTCTGTTAAACAATTTAATCAGGATTATCTCTTATAAAGTCGTTGAAAATAGTTAAAACAAATAAATTTTCAAAAATTCTAAAAAATGTAATTTCCTCTCACAAAATAAGAAGAATTACAAGAATCAACTCCTTGAAAATTGATTGATAGTTAATCAAATAATGATATATAATGGATTCATGTTGGATTCTCTTGAACAGAAAGCTGTGTTTTACCACCACACTCAATAAAGAGAATTTGTCATAAAAAAGGTTATTACGTATACGACATGTTGAACAAAATTAAATGACAATTTTTTTTTGTTAGCAATTTTCTCTTCATTTTTTGTTCAAGATAATAAACTACTAGACGAATTAATGTATTCTTTACAATTGATTTTTACTGTATGCTGCATGTTGCTGCAGCATTATTCAGAAGAATGCATTTTGTTCAGAGAGCGAGAGATGAACTTTTTCAATGTGGTTGAGTGAGCCCAAAAGTGCGGAAACGGCGGCGGCATCGAGGAGCGCCTTATATTCGCCCAACTGTGCAAAAACAATTCACGCGCCACTTTGCGCCATAAAAAATACAACATCACATCAAACCATAGCAAACTGAAACGCTTTACCAAAAAAAAAAAAAAAAAACAAAAAACGAAAAAAAGTGAAAAAAAAACACAAAAACCAAGAAAAATAAAAACACTATGGAATGGTGTAGATGCAAGTTTGGTTGTGCCAAAATCGAAATACCCTTGCCAAATTTTCTATGCTTTTTAATATATATCAGTTTTGTATTGTTACCGTCTATATAGTTCTATACAGTGAATAATTTTCAAGTTGAAAACTTATTTCGATTCATATGCTAAGATCTGTAATCATACAAACATATACCCTTTCGGTAAGAGTATAGAAAAATATACAATACCTATGTACATATATGTGTAGTAAATATATATACACATAGGGAAGTTTGTTTCGTTTTTATTAGGTGCACTAAAGTGGTATAGTTGGGCGTTCTTCACGCACACAGTTTTTTCGGTATTTCTAGATACTTTTTTCCATAGACGGGTATATACGATTAGGTTTGATTTAAGCCTTTTGAATATGTTGATTTTTAGTTTTTCGAATAAATTGTAAACTGCTTGTTTTATTAAATTCTTTTGGATCAAAGTTCTTAGTTTTTAATTAACAGCTTAATTGCAATCATAGCATACTTTGGGGCGCGTTCAAAAGTAATAAGTAAATCTTGAATTGAAAGCTAAAACGTTTACATATCTAGCATATTCTCTAGCAAATGCTTAAAAATTTAGCACTGGATATATTTTTGAAATTCATATTTAATTTGAAAAGTTCCAAAACTTCTTCAACAGATTGGGCAATTGGGAAATGGGACTTGGGCAAGGGTATACAAAGGTCGTTGGTGCGACGGAAGTGATCTGGGGTTTTTCTGGTTTTCCTGTCCTTTTATGTTGATGTATGTATAAATGTATGTGCAAGTGTGTGTGTGTGTGTGTGTGTGCGTGTTTTTTTGGCGACCGCCGTCGAATGCTCCAGTGATATATGATAAAAGTTAGCGCGACGCGATGCGCCGCTTTTGCCTTTTGATTTGTGTTTGTGACCCATAAAAATACAACAACCAAGCGACATCAACAACAATAAATACATACAAATGTATGTATGTATATGTATGTAGGATGCAAAATGCCGCAAACAAGCAAAGTGCTAGGTCGAAAAAATTCAAAAAATATTTAATATATAGGTTTGTAAATATGTATGTAAATGTGGGTATATCCGTATATATGTACTAGTGGAATTGGTAATCGTCGGTTGCAGAGCAGAGGGGAGGATGGTCACAAATAATAAAGCAGTAACGGAAATGTGATAATGCTTTTCCCCCCTGTAACTCCCCCTCCCCCCTCCACATTTTCAAGTTTACCTTCTCCAGGGGGGGAGGCTAGTAAGTTACTATTTACTGCCTCATCGTGATGCATGTTGCATGGTGCATGGTTGGTACGTGTGGCCATGAATTTTCGGTTGAGCCCCCCCTGATTGATGGTGAGTGCACTTTGTGGTTGGAAACACTAATAGATTCGCCATTATGTATGTATGTACATATGTATGTATGTACATACATATGTACAATATGTATAATGAATTCTCTAGCCTGAAATTCAATTAGTTAAAGGTATCTTCATTTTGAATTTTTAACTTATACGATGTGTGTTTCATCGTTTTCTAACTGCCTAACTGTAATTGCATACATTCAGACCAGACTCTCACTTGGCTAAAGCGTTGACAAATTTATGACCTTGTTTTCCATTTGCTTTCTAACCATTTTCGGGTGTGAGATGATTCAATGTTGTTTGGGTTGCTTTTTTTGTTTATGTTACCACGAATTTTGGTATGGCAATTTTGTGAGAAAAAGTTAAACAGGTTGTGGGTAAAACAGACATTTGCATTTCCATGGCAATATAATTTATTCTATGCTTAAACCAGTTGCGAATTTTAATTATCTAAGCAAGAAAATGCAATTACAATTACTTTTGAAACTTTGCCCCTAAAATATGCAATAAGAAGGCAAAGAATTTGCTCTTTGAAGCAAATGAAAAAATTCTTAAATATTTTGTAAATAAAAAATAATTCTCAAAGCAAACATTGTGTATAGCCAATTTTTAAGTTTAAGGCAAATGAAAAGTTATAAATTCAATGAAAGCAATAAACATTTTTCTAGCCTAATGTACACTTTAAGGGGAATCTATCCGGTTCTAACTCATTTAACCTCACCACCACTGCCTTTAAAGATATATACGACATTTTTTTTAATGCAGCGAAAAAAAAGTTTATTGGAAAAATCTTATTTTTTTGTTTGTTTGTGTTTTGACTATAAGTCTGTACTAATTTTCATAGTGGAGTTTATTTAAGTGTTTTTTAGTTAGTTAGTTACGATTTCCAATGCAATTTGTAACCTGGCCACGTGGTTGGCATGACTTCAATTGCCGATCGAACCATTCACCATTGCCGCACTCCTGACGCCTGGAGCGATTGTTGCGGCACACATAGAATCGGCGGCAATGGCGACTATCGCCATAAAGGATGCCATCCTCTACACCACGACAGTCGTGTCTCGATGTCAATATCTGTGCTAGTTCTTTTGGGACATCAATTGTGTTGGTGGGTGTTCCCGAGGTTGTTTCAATGGGTGTTGTCTTTTCACAGGGTGGAGTTGTTGTTTCTTTACAGGGTGCTGTTGTTGTTGTTGTATCTTTAATGGGTGGCTTGCAAGTTGTTGTTGTTGTCGTTGTATCTTTAATGGGTGGCTTGCAAGTTGTTGTTGTTGTTGTATCTTTAATGGGTGGCTTGCATGTTGTTGTTGTTGTTGTATCTTTAATGGGTGGCTTGCATGTTGTTGTTGTTGTTGTTGTGGGTGGTTTACAGGTTGTTGTTGTCGTTGTTGTGGGTGGTTTGCAGGTTGTTGTTGTCGTTGTTGTGGGTGGTTTGCAGGTTGTTGTTGTCGTTGTTGTGGGTGGTTTGCAGGTTGTTGTTGTCGTTGTTGTGGGTGGCTTGCAAGTTGTTGTTGTTGTTGTATCTATAATGGGTGGCTTGCAAGTTGTTGTTGTTGTTGTTGTATCTTTAATGGGTGGCTTGCAAGTTGTTGTTGTTGTCGTTGTATCTTTAATAGGTGGCTTGCAAGTTGTTGTTGTTGTCGTTGTATCTTTAATGGGTGGCTTGCAAGTTGTTGTTGTTGTTGTATCTTTAATGGGTGGCTTGCATGTTGTTGTTGTTGTTGTTGTGGGTGGTTTACAGGTTGTTGTTGTCGTTGTTGTGGGTGGTTTGCAGGTTGTTGTTGTCGTTGTTGTGGGTGGTTTACAGGTTGTTGTTGTCGTTGTTGTGGGTGGTTTACAGGTTGTTGTTGTCGTTGTTGTGGGTGGTTTGCAGGTTGTTGTTGTCGTTGTTATCTCCTTACAGGGTGGCTTTGTAGTTATCTCGCATGGCTCCTCCCTCACTCCATCTGGCTTAGCTTCGATAGTATCGAATACCAGCAAGGTACTTAAAACTACCAAAATCAATATGTGATCTGTAATTGTAAATTTTAGTTAGTTGATTTTTAAGATGAAATTTTCTTTTACTAACATCCTTTCATTTCTTCCTCTTTCTATTTATAATATGTGGGCTTCTATAATAAACCGACTATTAGATTGAATTGTATTTAACTGTAGTGAGCTTCTGCTTCTGAAAGGTCTTTTATACCAAAACTTGCCGTCAAGTTCTTATCGCGTTTATCGCGACGCTCAAGTGGGATGTAAACAAAATGTAAAGACATGGTCGTCATTCGAGGGCCATTAACAAATTTGCTAACAAAAAAACACAAAAAGAAGCAAAAAATATTTGCAAAGATTTTACTTCTAGAAATGCGGCGAAATGTTTTTACAATATTGTCACCGAAATGATGATAACTTAAGTTAACTTGAGTAGAGTTCAAGTGCATAAATTATGGAAGTGTTTTTGAATTCCCAGACCCAACTCTCACCACTCCCCTCCCCTCACACACTCACCATTTCAATTGTACATACATCTGTTTGCCAAATCATAGAAAAAATCTGGCAAAAATCAAATTGTTTGGGGGGTGTATTGATATTTTCATATTTGGCCTCTCCTCTCTCTCTCTCTTTCTCTCTCTCTCTCTAATTCTAATCCGCAATACTCTTGCCCTCACCCTCAGTCATCACATCATTGCCGGTTTATGACTTGAGCATGCTGATGGTATTGACATTTGGCTTGGGTCATTTGGCATGCTGAACGCAGCCTGTAAAATAGTTGAAATTGACTGTTAACTGATTTCCTCCCTCTCTATCTCTACTCTTAAACCCCAATCCGGAATCCAAAAAAGTTGCCAAAGAGCCCAGTGCAAACAAGAGATTTCGGTTTATGGCCTCAGACCCCGGAAGTGTTAGGCCATTGGCCAAGTGGCCGCAACAAAAAACAAAAAGTAAGGAAAATGGACAAGTGTTGGCCATTTGGCAGCCGATAAAATGGGCAGATCGCCTAAGGGGGCGTGTGAGTGCGTAATAATTTTTACACCAGCACACACACACACACACACACACACACATACACATACACTCAATTCACTCATTCAGTCGCAAAAACAAATCAGCCAAAAAGGGCGGCCAGTTGATTTCGGTTAGTGCCCTGCCCGTCTGTCTGTCTGGACCATGTCATGGACATGGCCAGTAAAGTCCATGTCCGACATGGCCAAAAGTTTTGCAATTAAATATGGTTGTTGCAGTTAAGATTTATGCGCGAAATTTTATACTTGCTACCCATTGAGAAAAAATCTATTATCAACGGGGTCTATATGATTTATTTCATTGTGTGTTAATTTATAAAACTGCAAAATGATTGTTTTTCTCTATATATTATAAACTTATATGTATAAATATATCAAACTTTGTCATCTCAGTCTAGATATTAAACTTCATTCAAACAGTTGGCTTTTACCCTCTAAGTAAATCTGGGTTCCTGATTGGTTAAGTTTTGGTTAAAAGTCTTATATTAAACAACTTATCTTTTAGTTTATTGAAAAACAAAATTTAAGAATTTGTTAAGGCAAATATCAATAGATAGGTTTCAAATAGTCATTAGTTCTAGGGTATCAGCATATTCTCATTGTGGATTCGTAACATATTTCTCCCTAATTTGCAATGCACAAAGGCAAATAAAGTTACAATTGCTGTTGGCAAAATCCTCGCCCTTTTTCCCCTTTTACCCCCCTTTGTGCCAGCATTCATATTCTCTGTGTCTTCCCCCCAATTTATTATGTGCTCTCTGTTGCTCTCTCTCTCTCTCGCTCTCGATGTCTTTCTCTCATGTCTATTTGCCATAAATTATTATTTATTTAAAGCGTAAACTATTTGCGATATTTGCGAAAAATGTTCAACAAACCATTTAAAAATGAATGCATAAACTATTTTCAATTTACGTATAATACTTGGTTTTATTTTTTGTTCTTGTTTTTTTCCTTTTGTTTGTTTCTGTGTGTGTGTGAGTGTGTGTGACAAAAGGCATAGCCAATGCCTATTTGACGTGCTTGATTTTGTTATGTTATTTAATTCTTTTTTTTTTTTTTTTTGGGGGGGGGATTATATTACTCATACGCACTGTGTGATACGCGCATTTGCACACTTTAAATGCTTTAATAAAAATGCTAATAAATAACAAAATTAATCAATATATTTTATTATTTAAAGAAACAATACTTTTGCATTATTTATGAAATGTTAGATATTACCAACACAAGCTTAAATGAACGCTTTAAAATTTAAAATAATAAATAAGAACAATTATAAAGATTATATTAAAGTGGCATAAATAGATTAGGAAACATTAAAAAACTCAAAGTACGAAATAAAGGGTTAATCATGATCACAGACTAATTTTAAGGTTTAGTAGGATTAAGATTAGATTATAATAAAAGTGTATATATGTATATTTATTGCCAAAAAATGTGTATCTAACTTGTTTCTAACTTGGCATTAGTTGTTAAAACAAAGTAGATTGCGAAAGAAGAAATAACTAAGCCATAAAATTGAAATTTTCTCTTATGCCCCAAAATGTTAAACAAATGATGACCCAGGCTATAAAGAACCCAAGACAAAGCATGGCTCAATGTAAAAGTTATTTTAGTGCATACAAGCACACACACACACACACATCTACAAACACACACACACCTACACTATCATGCACATACATGTAAAATGGATGGAAAATTAAATTAAGCGTAGACACGGAAGGATTTGAAAGCTTGTTTGGAGACACTGAGAAGAGATTTTGGATCAACAAAAATTTCTTGTATGCTATGAAGCAGTGTAAAACTCATTAGTGAAGTGACCGGAAATCTTATGAAAATCTGTAAGGACACACATACGCATGGTGAAAAGGATTGCTCGTGTCCTGTGTAGTCAGTGAGTGCAGGTGGATGAGGTAATGGGAGAGGCAAAATGATAGTCAGTCATGCATGTACTTCAATTTTTCAGCAAAATGAGTGCACATTTGACAAAACACACACCTTCGGTGTACGCCGGAGAAGCAGAATCAGGAGCCAAAATAATAAAAATCCCTGCAGGACATATGTACACACACATCCTGTCTTTCTCTTATGCTTTCTCCCCTTGGTCTCATGTTTTTGCTTTACATACTTTTTACATTTTTTTTTTTTTTATCAGAGAAGTGGGGAGGATAAAACCTAAAACAAACAAAAACTTTGCACAAATATGTTTGCCTCTGTGTCTGCATATGTGTGTGTGTGTGTATGTGTGTGTGTGTGCTTATGGAGAGCCTAATTCAAGCTCATATTTTATAACAATAACAAAATCACTGCATTGGACGTAGTTTCGGGACCTGCTAAGGCAGCAAAAAGGACAACAAAACAAAAAAAAAAAAAAAAAAAAGAAACCAAGAAAATATCCTGTAAACAAGACAAACATGGACACACGGCACAAAACTGTCGAGCTAAACTACGTGAGCTGGCACCTCCTAACACTACCCATAAACAACACTAACAACAACAACGAGAGCATCTACTGAAAAAAGCCAAACAAAATACATCAAGGACACGAATGCTTAAAATGGAGGCAAATTTCTTAAGTTTTTGTGAACTTTGCTTAGATTCCAGGTCTTTATAAATTGTGTGGAAAAAGTGAATTTTATGTTATATTAATTGATAATAGATATATTCTTGTGTCTTTAAAATTTTTGTATGCTAAGGATTTAATTTGTTTTCAAGTTAGAATTCAATTAAGTAATCATTTATTACTTATTCAATCTATAAGCCCTTTTTTCCATCACTTGGCAATACAAAATTGGAAAATAAATATCTAAAGCGGAAAATGAAAAGTATGAGAAGCTTCTTATATTTGGTTCATCAAACCTTTTTGTTTAGTTTAATTAAAAGTTGATTTGTTTTGTAGAAACTAATCTTTGCATTCAATTGTCCTTTAAATTGAATACAAAACAAAAAAAAAAGGTAATAAAACCATTTACTTTTGAATTTTTTTGTTTCTTTTTGTTTTGGCCAGTGCACAATTTTCGCTTTGTTGGCTAAAAAAGAACAGGCAAAAACAAAAAAGAAATACTGATATTTTTGCCCACAGTCATTGAGTTTTTCATTCTCTCCACTCAATTGCCAATTGCCAACAAAGTAAAAGGGAGGCCGAAATGAAAAATGTAATATTTATACAAAGTATTATTTGTATATATATATATATATGTACATATATACAAGATGTATGTTGTTGTCTTTTTTGCTTGCCCAAAGTTATTGTATAAACTTTACTTCATTTATACCTTATACCTTGGGCATTTTGTATGCCTTATAATATTGTGAACTGACTGATTGGATAATTACTTTGATTCTATTCATTTATATTGAGATTGTATTGTATTTTATAGGCTTTCATTTGCAATTATATTAAAATATAAGTGTGTGATGGTGCTCGATTATTTCCCCTTTTGGGTAATTCAGTCGTTAATCGATTGATTGCTCAAATAATTACCTCACTGAATACAATATTGTGTATTGTCATTTTCAATAATAGAATCAATTCTAAGGCTTGAGAAACTAAAGAGTCGTAGGACTATTTTGTCACTTTGACTATTACGGTGTTATCATAGATTCAGACGTAAAAACTAAATGGCTAAAAACTACCAAAAACAAACTAAAGCCTAAAATACGTTTTACCTATTGATTTATGGGCCCACAATTGGACTTTTGGCATAAACGCGGCATATTGTCATATTTTCTAAATTCCACACAAGGTTTCTTAATTAATTAATAACTGCGTTACTTTGATTAATAAAATGGCAGAATAATCGATTAATACATTATTGTCTTTCCCCTACTAAATGGTAATCCTTGCATATTATCATGTTTAAAAAAGGAATTATTTTTTTACAAATAATTACAAAACAGGTACAAATTTACCACAAGTCAAGTTGGCTAACTTTTTAGTTTGTTTTCAGTTTTACAAACAGTTGAATAATTGCACTTGTTCTTTGGCTACTTGATTGTTTTTATTTTTTATTGACTTTACTTTGCCTGGACTGGATTTTGTTTTCGTTTTTGGTTGGACATCGTATTGTTTTCTCATGCAAATTTCCCCCAAACATTTTGTGGTGGTGTTTTTGTTTTTTCTTCCTCTTAACTATTCACCGCCTACTATACTTTTTTTACATTCATTTCATGGCAGTTTTCCCATTTTACTTTCTCAAATGCTCCATCGACAGTTGGACAATTGAAGTGGCGATCCAACAAAATTAATAACAAATCCGATGAACCAAATCCTTCAAGCCGACTGTGAAATATCCTATGAATCAACATTTTACTTTGCCTATATATTTATTTACTTCAACTCCTGTTAAATTTTTACAGCCACCTGACCCTTTCCCTATTGTTTTTGATACGATTTGTATGTATTATATAGAAATTACAGGGTACTAGAAAACAATTACATATTTTGAATATATTTTGTATTGTTTTTTTTTCTTTTTGTTGGCCAGAGAGACTTTTGCCGAAAGTTGTGTGTGTTTTTCTTGTTGTCTTTTATTTGGTTTGCTTGGTAAACTCAATTGTTAAATTGTCCTTGCTCTTGTTTTTATTTTATTCTTTGAGATCAAATAATACGAGAAAGTTTTGTGGTCGTGACTAAGCGATGAAAATTTGTCGTAAAACTATGTAAGACAATCTTTTTGAATGTAACTGAAAATACAATTTTGTTACAAAAGGCCAAGATGAGTGTGTAAGATAGTAAATATTTCAAGTTGAATAGGAGTGGAGAATAAAATCCAGCAATTTGTAAATTATTGTTTTAGTAAGCGAAGTTTGAATGAATGATTTTTGTGACCAAATCAGATCTGTGTGTTATTTATAATTGGAAAACATTTGAGAAGAAACAAAGTTGAAACAAAGTTACTTTAGTTTTATATTAATGTTCTTCAAGATTCTGTTATTATAAATTTCGTTAAAGTGTTTTTATACTTATCATAGACATTTCTGTGTTTTGGTCTATTTGAATTAACTTGAATTTAATATTTTTTGACTCCTAATAAAAGGCATATCAGCAAAACTAAAAGCAACGGCAAACATTGTTGATAAGTGTGTAAACAAATTGATAAATGCAATAGAAGCAACATGAATATATGTAGGAAGAAAAACGAAAAGGAAATTAATGGCTTTTGGCTTTAGCTCTGGGTTAAATGGATTGTCCTTGTTTAAGAAATTGTGCTGAATTTGCTTTACAGCAGGTCAGAAATGGCATCGAGAGGATCTGCAGGAGCAGGAGCAACGGCAGCAGCAGGTGGCTTCTTTTGGTCCTTTTGCTCATTTAGTTTGCAGCCAATAGCAGAGAAAGCTAAAGGAAAATTGATAAAGACTGAGAAATGGTTCAATTGATGGATATCCTCAATTTGGCTAATTGAATGAACTTTTCATTATTCTACTAGTTGGCATTGTGGGGCAACTTAGTGTCTACCTTAATAACTTGATAAGCTTTTGCCTAACATTTACTTAATCATAATAATTAACTATTCAGCATTTATGTCTTGTTCGTTTTACATTTCTATAGGTGTTAAATTTCCACCTATCAAATTGCTATTTTTTGCTAATCTAAATTAAAGTTTTGCTTATTGCTTATGTAAGATAGAGTTTCAGCAATCGGAAAAGTTCTTTTTTATATAATTGTTTTTGCGACAAATGGCAAAGTGAAAAGAAAATGTCCAAAGCTTGGCATGCGATTAGATGGGACTGACAGTATATTATATGCTGCGCTGGACACACACACATATATATACAGTGTCCGTGTGTGTGTGTGTGTGTGTGTGTGTTGGCCAACTGTCTGCAAATCCGATTATGTGAACAAAACGCGTTCTGTGCACGAATTACTGTCGGGAGAAATAAAATGCAACATTATTCTTTTTGCCGGTGTCGTTTTTGTGGTCGTTTGGCCATTGACGTTGCGTATACGCCGCATATTACCTAACAACCGGTGAAAGTCCTGATGTCCACTTAAACTCATTCGTCTCCCTCTCTCTCTCACTCTTTCGTTCTGTCCTTCTGTCTATGCATGTTCAGCTTGAAAACAATCTATATGCGGGAGAAAGAATGGCCACAACGGAAAGGGAAAGAGTCAGCAAAAGAGAGCATGAGAGAGGGCGGGAAGAAGTTTAAGCGAGCTATAAAATGCTTGAGCTTTTATTTATAACGACATCAGAAATTAATCTTGCATTATGTGTGCGCGTGTGGAGTTATTCGTTGGTTATTCGGCGGTGGCTTATCCTTTCCATGAAGTATGTAGACATCACACACTCACACACACGCCGACACATACACATACGCCCATCAGACACATACTAAACATAGATATACCTGTTAAATTACATTTTTGTATATATGCATGTGTCCATCCAACAAAATTGTCTATAACGATATGCTTCTATATCCTTTACCTTAATATTATATTTACTTTCGGTATTAAAAGAGAGACTTGGAGTCCTTAAAAAACAACCTTTATGTAAGAACACATCCATAATTTTCGGATTTTATACAAGAATGGGTATATTTAAGCTTTTTTATAGCTAGTTTATTCTAGATTCGGTTCCTAAAAACTGGCATAAAGCCACTAAGGAGTATTGACTGTGGGGCTTATTTTATTAGGTAGTATATGTGAGTGACTAGACTAGACTCAAATGGTGTTTGGGTTTCTAATAGTTAAACTTAACTCTTGTGGAATTCTTATAAAGATCTACGTATATCAGATATGTATATAACTGTACTTTAATAAAGTTTCATCTTACATTTCTCTTGTTTACCTTAATCACATTTGCCTGAGGCAAAAGCATTTGATATATATATTTAAATTCCACATTTAGTTTATAGTATATTTCAAACTTCCCCAGATTTACTTTAACACTAATTCAATGACGTTATTTTACTTTTATTTTTCATTAAGAAATATTTGTTTTAAATTACAAATTTCAACTTGGATTTCTGAAACTCAGACTAGCAATTATTTCAACCAAGATAAGGTTTTCCCTCTCTTCAGTGTGAATATTGTTTCTGTTCACTTTTGTCGGGTGTCGTTGTTATGGGATTTCAGTTACGGATGGTCAGGAGGCAGGAGGTTGCTACTGGCACTGTCGCTTCATCTCCATCTTCATTGCCATCACACTTTCATCCTGTTGTATTATACCCTGCAGCTGCATAGTAGAAAACCAAAAAAAAAAAAAAAAAAAAACAAAAAAAAGGGTTTAATACACATTTTGTGAAATCCGTGAGGCAAATATTTTTAATTTCTACTGAATATGTGGTTAAATGATATAATGTTGCCCATAATAATATAATGACAGGACGCGTCCCTTTCCTGTTTAGTTTTTTGTTTTGTTAAAGGGTGTTTTGCCAGTCGATGCTCTAAGAGAGATTTTGACTTTGTTTTTGTTCTGTCGGTCGGTTGTGTTGTTAGCGTGTGTCTTGTCGCTTTGCTCATTTCATGAAAAATTACAACTCTCAGCATCATGCGTAACGTGCGATAAATTCCAAGAGGTACACCCATCTAGACACACACACACACACACACGCAGACATCCATATACACACACCTTTTTGAAATTCGCTGCGTGTAGGATAATTCATTGCTTATTATCTCTTTTGAAGCTGCAATTTTCGGGGTTACCTTTCCTTACTCATAATTTTTTTTTTGTTCCTTCCTCTTTTATGAGATAGCAAATGCTTTATTAATTTAGTGTGTGCCTGGGGCAAGGCTATCTAGATGCGGCTGGACAAAGACATAGAAAGTGAAAGAGAGAGAGAGGAAGAGAGAGAGTGAGAGAGAGGGGAAGGAAGAGGTGGGAAAAATGGGACCTCTTGAGATCGGGTGGTTTGTTAAGGTGAGGTTGCTCGAGCCCAAAACGTGTTAGCCAGACAATCGAGCCTAATGATTTATGAACTAGAAGCGAGCCTAGCCACAAGGATGCCAACATTTTTTGGTAGCCCTGTTGGGCTGTTTGCCAATTTTGTTTTCTCTCATTTGGCCTCCTGCATTCTCCTGCGGTTCTTATGATATATGATGCTGTAGTTTACCGACTGCTTAAATGAATTTTTCACACTGAACCCACACAGTCATAACGTTACTCCCTGCCCTCTCGGCCCCCCTTGACTGTTTATTTGCAATCAAAACAAAGAACAAAAAAATAATAAAAAACAAAAAACAAAATGAAAATCCGAGTAACAAAACGAACAAAAAGAAAAGCGAAAGAAAAACTAAAGTTCAAGCTCTCAAGTTTATGTGACAATTATGGGCAATTTTTACTAGCAGGAGACAGAATATTAATGTGGGTTTGATTCAGTTCTTGATTAATATTTAATTCATCATCATCAGCATCATCATCATCATCATCACGAGTATTTGTGTAATCATGATCATCCATTTGTGTAAGCATTTATGGGTGCCATTAGATGTGGCATGTGCCACAATTGTATATTGCAGGGCACCAATTTTAGTATTTCTTGCCTGGGCAATCAATTCGCTATCGGATATTTGCTTCTGACGTAGGCACGACTTCAATAACAAATCCCCCATATAGACATGATGGGGAAAACACCAGACTTGCGAATATATGAAACTTAATGTCCGACTCTGACCTTTGGAATTGAGACAAACGAAATTCGTTGTATTGATCATATCGAGATTGTCACATAAATGCAATGTGGATAATTTCAATGCGGCAAATAGCATTGTTTTTTTCTTATTCATAAATACAGTGATTGGCTCATTGACAGCGACCATGGCAGAACGAAATTTTAAACTGATTTCCATATCATAGATTCCAGTGCAAATTCTATATAAACGATTCACCCCTTCGACAAAGGGTAAACAATTATTGGACATTGGTTGATATGGTTCATTCACATCCGTCCAGCAGTTGCATGAACAAAAATACCAGCCACCATAGACTACGATGGCAGTAACAAACACAATCCTTTGCCACAAATACATTAATAAATTTTCGAATGAAATTTGTTGACATTCTAAGCAAAGTGACATAAATATACAAAATAGATAATGGTTGATCTTCAACATCGATATCTATGGATAGAAAGAGAAATATATATTTTGAACCTGCTCTTTTAATAACTATTTACACGTGTTCCTTTCCGGTTATTTACCTCAAAATTAAAGCTGAAAGACTTGTTACACATACGCAGCGTATGCCAGATTAATGAAAATCGAACTTGACAAAAACAAATTTCTCAGCGTTTCACAAACGAAAAATAATTGACTGAAATATTCTTTATATCAATCTTTAGTAGATTTCAAATACACAAAAGTCGAAGGCAATTCAAGAGGTTTAAAGACTTAACTTTTTTCGACCTTGAGGCGGGTGGCCAAAAATATGTGCTAGCCAAAATAAACCATTTCCTTGCGAACTCTGAACTGTGAACCCGTGACAAACTGATTCTATTTTCTTGTTGTTTGTGGTCTCTGTGTGCCGTTTGTTTGGCATATTTTGAGACTTGCCTTGGCAAACTTACATACATAATTGTGTATAGCATATATACATACGTACGTATATGGAATACTTATAGCATTATAGTGGCTTAACACCATGAAGAGGAGCATGAGGAGCATGAGGCATGGAGCATGAGGCATTGAGCTCTGCAACAGAAGCAGCTTCCAGCTAATTCATGTGCCGCGCCTTAGCATGCCGGATGGCTGCTTCATTAAAACCAAACTTGCTCGCCGACAACAACTACTCCAAAACACACACACACACACACACACACATAGAATCGCTCCCCTCTTACTACCCTGGGGGGCTGATGGTGTTGAAGGATTTTCTTCATTTTTAAAGCCTTTTTTGCCCATTTATCAACTGATAGCTCGAAAAAGTTTGCGTGTGCCATGCATTAAAACTAACTTGAGCTACTTAAAGTGAACTTAAAACATGAAACAAGTCCCCAGCGAGTAAAAGAGACTGAAAACGAAAACATGAGCGGGAATAAACATGAGCAACAAGAAGAGCTCAAGTGCTGTGGGGGGGCTGGAACGATAAACCGAAGGACAACTCAAAAGCAAAGTTTAAGTTTGAGTAAATACATGACAAGAGCAAGAGAAAGGGAGAAAGTGTGAGAGAGCGATAGAGAAAACATCATCGCAAAGACATAGCAATTCGGTTAACTGAAGCACGTTGAACGTTTTTAAATTCAATTTTACAAAGTTGAAAGCTAATGATGGCGCAAAAACTAAGTGGCCACTTGATTTGACAAACGGGACACATACAGAAGTGAAGAACTTCTTGGTCACAGTTCACTTTACCTTCTCTCACCTTGTGACAACCAACTTGCAACCACACACACACACACACACACATACAGCAGAAGTAGATGTAGTTCTTACCACTTACCTATGCACCTATCTCCTATCTTCCCCTCTCTCTCTCTCTCTCTCGTTCTGTCTTCTAAGAAACAAAATGTTGCTAAGCTTCAACGAGTTTACAGCTCAAGTTTTCTGACTTTGTCTTTCTATCTTTCTCTCTCTCTCTCTCTCTCTCTCTCTGTCTCTATCTGTATGTCTGTGTGTTGTTAAGGAGTAAAGTGCAGTTTTAAGCTTGTCAAACGGCTTCAATCGATATCGGAGTCGTTAAATAAATGATTTTACTGCTCTCCTGCTGAGTGGCTGCTATATGGCACCTATTCTATTCATGCCTTTATTCATAAAATAGCAGATGTTTCTCTGTATGAGATGCTGAATAAACAAATTCTTCTTCTCATTAAACCATCAAAAGAACAACAAAAGACTCTTTGTTCCTTTTGTTTTTCGAATTTCAAACTCTAGTTAGTTGATTTGAAAATATTTCGACCACAAACCCACAATAAAGATGACAAAACTATGTTATTTCCTGTTTTCTGTTACTGTTCATGACATCTTTTCCTTATTTTCGTTTTCATATCAATTCCTAAAAAGTCAGATCTGATTATTATAATAAAAAGGTCAATTCAATATCCTTCGATTCGATATAAAGGAATTTTCTCACAGACAGTCCTTAAGAAAAATAAACAGATTTTACCTTTGAAATCGTTGACTTGAGGTTATTTTATGTTATATTATTAGCAAATTAATAACTCATTATAGTACATCGAGTCACCTTAATTAATAGCCTGTAAAGTTTTAGTTCTGGAATGACAAGGTAAACAGTTGTATAAGTAAGTATGTTCTAGAGTTCATCTGTTATGCACATAGTTCAAATAGTTAACAAATATTCGGTGGTGAAACTTGATTTGAGAAATTGTTACACGACCTGCCACTGACTTTTAATTGAGTTACACGGTTCAAGTTCTGATTTTCTCATTTGGCTTCAATTTCGCATTTCGGATTCAGACACAAAACTTTTGCACTTGGATCATACATAAATACTATACGTGTAACGAGTATATTTCGGAAAAAGTTTATTGAGAAAACGCAGACTCACGGGATATCACTTGACTAAGCAAAAATCACAATATATTCCATTTGGAATAAGTACCCACTGACTGTGTGTGTGGGAAAAAGATAGAGACAGTGTGTGTGTGTGTGTGAACGAAAATGAAAGTCAAAGACTGTAATATAATCGAAATTGTGGCAACTGGAATGCTGAAACGTGAGCAATATGCTATTCTGGCCATTTTTGGGTTTTTCCTGGTTTTTTTTCTTTTTCTGTTGTCCAGCTTGTCATCATCAAAAGAGAGAAAGGGAGAGAAAGAGAGTGAGAGAGAGTGAGAGAGAGGGAGAGCTCGGTTTTTCGGTTGATGGTCAACAACAGTTGGTTTTTTGGTTTGGCTGGTTGAATGGTTGGTTGTCCGGGTGACGCATTTCACAATGAGTGAAAGTGGAGCTGGTGGCAAACTAATTAAAGTGCGTACATGTGGCAATATTGACAAGCCCACATACAGACACACACACACACACACACACACACACACACACACACACATACATACACACAACAGCCGCAAGAAGACCTAAGGACCTACTTGAGCTCAGCTAAGGAAATTTGGAAATTTTACAAATTAATTTCATGTTTGAAGCAAATTCGTAAACAAGTCTTAATGTGCACTAAAGCGTGTGTTTGTGTGGTGGGTAAAACACTGAGAGCCGAGAAGGGAAACTCAATGGGTGGGTGGGTGTTTGTTTGGGTGGTTGGGTGGTGTAGCACCCAGCCCATCTAATAATGTTGGGCGCCCGCCAGACATGAATTTAGCATTTATCTAGCGCCACTTGAACTGTCGACATCATCCTCCTTCTCCTCTCCCTCCCCTCTCGTTCTTGTCTACATTCACATCCACATCGTCCTCATCGTTGTTGTTGTTGTTGTTGTTGTCGTTTCTCCAACTACCAATAAAGATGAAGATGCTGCTGCTGCTTGTATTCGCTGTGAGAAGAGAGAGAAAGAAAACCAGACGATTGTCTTTCTGGCGGGACTAACTAAGGGGACGATAGCTAATTTCAATGCCTCTTAAGCGCACAGTGGTTGCAATTTGTATGTGGACCAAGAGCTTAGCATGTTTATTATTAGTCTTAGGCCCTCTTTTTTGGGGGTGGTAAATGTTAAAAGGTTTCTTAAATCGAGTACTTTTCATTTGCTTTACACTTCTCAAAATGGATCGGCTTATAAGCAAAGTAACAAGTCAAAACGTTTGCATTAGTATATAGCTGTAATATATATAACACCGATAGATCTATTTTTTTTTATTTTGTATGTATATACTTACTAGGTATATTTGTTTTTAAATAACTGAAAACGTTGACTTCGATTTCATGCGATCCATAAATATCAGAATTATGCACAGTAATACCCTACATTATGCGAATCTCTAATATATATTTAATTTCCCAAAACAAATTTAAACAATTTTGATTCCATTTTTCATCAATTGCAATAACAGGCCGACAAGTATCTATGTCTTGTCTATAGTGTAGGATAAGTTGTTGTTTAATTTCAGATAATTAGTTTATATTTTTCCCCCCCATTTTCCCCATTTTTTCCCCACTGTGCATTAAATAAAGAGATGGTCTCTGGACATTTCTGGCAGGGTGAGAGAGAGAGAGAGAGAGAGAGGGCGAGAAAGAGGAAGACCGAGAGTCTGATAGAGTGAAGAGCGGAAACTGCTGAATAGAGGTTGGGGTCATTCTGTCTATCTCTTTCTCTCTTCAATGTTGTTGCTGTTTCCACTTATATATGTATGTGTATGTAGATGTGATGAGCAGGTTTCCGTCATTGGCATTTTAGCCTAGACCATGTTCGAATTTGTTTCAATTCTTGTCCTTCACCCACCGATTGCCCCCCCCGTCCACACCCCGCAGACATCGCATCTGACTTTTTGGATGTGACACGTATTGCGACTTTAACAGCATGAAGTCATGCACAAGAGAACAAGAAGAAGTAGTTGGAGAAAGACGAAGATGAAGAAGAAGTGGAGAAGGGAACAAAAATGAAAGTGAAAGAAAGAAGCAGCGACTGGCTGGCCAGTCAAGAGTAAAACAGCCGCTGTTAATATAAAGTAGGTAATTGAGCTCTACAAGGGGAGAGGGCTAACCGAAGGGCGCTTGTGGGTGGGTGAAAATAAAAAAAGGAAAAGTGAACTTGATCAAATTATCAAAGTATATTGGACATGCTCTTGCTGCTGATTCAGCATTTACAGTTATAAATCATGCGTGGAGATTTCTTTTTCGCCCCCTTCCCCTCTCCTTTTTTTCTTTTTGGTTTTAGTCAATTCGTTTTTGGCTCTAACCAACCACCTAGCTACAATGAATGCACAGAAAAAGAAATATAATAATAATTGGATATGAAATGAAAACAATTTTCAAGCCCAATGAGATGGCAGAACTTAACTTGGCTCAACTTGACTTCTGCGTCTCTGTGTTTGTGTGTGTGTATGTGTGTGTGTGTGTGCGAGAGTGTGTGGGTGTGGTTGGCATCATAATTTCAAATGTAAGCCGCAGGTGCAACCATAAAACTGTTGGCTTCATCTTAACTTTGCTTTATATGTATAATTTGTATATAAGTATGTATATATGTATATGTCCTTTTTGACCTTATTGAAGAAAACTCCAAGTTTCGCTTTCATTGCCTTGTCAGCTTCAATTATCGCAAAAAGCCAACTTTGACTGCTGCTGGGAAGGGGGACAACACTTACATGTACATACATACATATGTATGTATATAACCAATGGCAAAAGCCAGTCAACCTCATAATGCGCTTATCAGTACCACCCACACACACACCCTCAATACAATATACATATATATATATATGTTTATAGCTGCTTTTTGCATATGCATAAGGCCAATGGAGCGTATGCGTAACGGCAATACACTTGTAACAATTAGGATGCGTTAAAAACAGAATTTTTATAAATCAAACCAGACAAATACCCTATAATTTCTTACAAGGACAAATTTCACATGAACATATGTGCAGAGTTATATATGTATATATTTGTACCTATATGTATTTGTACAATTTGTTATTGTTATGTCGACCCAGACCTGAGAGCCGATGCAGAGAGACGACCACTGTTAGGGCCCATACAAAGCAAAAGCAATAAAATAAATTTTGTATGCCGCATTTTCGCAATGCAGACACCCAAACGAAATGGGCATCTCCCCCCATCCTCCTCCTCCTGTTTTTGGTGGTGGGGGGGACCTCTCCTTTTACCTTCTAAAAACTGAATATGACTTCTTTTTGCTTAGGTGGAAAAGGGAGAGGGGGAGTAATCTTTTGTAACTTTTGTGCAAAAGGAAATTCGTTTTTTTTTTCGTTTCTGCAGCTGCAGTTTTTGGGCGAAGGCGCACACACACACCCACACCCACATTTATGTATGTACATATGTAAGTGTGTGCACATGTAAGTGCATAAAAATGTTTATGAATTTCAGTTTATGGCGCGTAAAACACGCCAATAAATGTACCAAGGTATTAAAATGCCTTTTTTTTTCCTTCTCCAACAAACCTCGCCCCCGGGTTGTTTCCCTGGTGGGCGGGAAGACCCCTTCCCGGGTGGTTGCCACTGTTTGGACTCTTTTGGTCTGTTGTTGCCGCACTAATAAACAATCAGAAATGGGCATAAAGTATGTGGAATCAGGCAAAAGGCAGACCAGACCAGACCTACGTTCCTCGCTGAAGGGGCACGACGGCAAGGGAAGGGAAGGGGTGCAGTGATGTGGCAACGAGACAACCAATTCGGTTTGGAGGTGTTTTGTCGCTCTCCCAGTTTTTGGGTGCGATTCTTGCGGGAGCATCGCATGAATATTTACATATGCAAAATACATTTCGTTTGCTATCTACCAGCAAACAAAAACCCAAACCCCCCTCCGCCCACTGCCAATTGTTCACATCTCTTTCTGTCTGTTTTGTTGTTGTTTCGAGTGATTTCCTCTGCTCGATTTTGTTGTTTTTCTTATACTGTTGCTGGTGTTGTATTCTTTTTGTTTTCTTCGTTTTGTTTGTTGTGCGTTATGCCAAGTGGCTCTAATGCACTTTACGACACTTTATGGTAGGCTGCTTGGAACGGTGTGCCTTATGGCAAACGTAAGTTATGGCAAATTGATGGGTACGATATACACATACATACACAAATGGGTTATGGGTAATGGGTATGAGTATCGATATGCTCCAATTGGTAACTGAGTAAAATGAGCAACAAGATGCAAAACATTAAGAATAAATCACAATACAAGTATAAGCCTCGAACCCCTTTTTACCCATTGCACCATTAAGACCAACATCAAACCCAAACAGAAATAAAAATATATGTGAGAAATTTCAAAAATGCGATATTTGAACCGTGTCTTCTATGTCATGTTGTGTGGGTGTGTGTGTGTGAGTGTGTGTGGGTCGGTTTATGGCTGATAGTTGGTTTTCACGTTTTGCCTGCTTCGTGGCACAATTTGATATTTTGCTCAGGAACGCAATCGAGCGCGGTTTTTTTTTTTCATCTCAAAATATGCAAAGCGCATAAAATGACGCCATAATTTCACATTTTTTGCATCGGAAACAATTTGTTTGTTCGATACACCAGTAACCCCGTCAAAAATTACAGGTAATAAGAGCATTGGAAAAATATTTCCCCAATTTATATATGCTTCTTTGAGTTCTTTTTCCCAATTTTCAATGTGACAACTTGAACTTTTCATTGAACTTTGTGTTTTTTTTCTTCTGTTCCTCAAGTGAATTTCAAATATTTGGTTTGAACTATTATGAGTACATCAAAACTAAAGTCGACTAATTTTTAATAGTCGTACTTATAAATTTATTTTAATAATGCTCAACGCATTTATCATAGGAAAAATTGTTATTATATAAAGCTAAGGCATACCGGAAAAGAAGATACATATTTACACTTGAAAATTGAGGATGTGAATTTTTTCTCTTATGCAATTTTTGGAATGTAATTAAGTGTAAGTCTAAATGTGTTCGGAGATACATATATCTGAATTTGTAAGGCCAGGTTAATATTTTCAAAGTCGGCCGTGACAAAAACTACATATTAATGTCTAGAGAGGAAGGGTGTTTTTTTTTAGATTCCAGATCTTATAACCTGGATAGAAATTAACTGACCTCCATTTTTCTTGAAATATAAAGCTCTAAAATTTGGCTTATTAAATCCGGATCAATAAATTGTTTAGCTTAATATTTTGTAAATTTTCAGCAAGGTAACGAACATTTTTCTTATTTTGATTAAATAAAAAACTTTCTTTTGCTTTCACTTTTATAATACTCTCTTGACAAATGAAATGGGGAAGGGATTTGAAGGGATGTTCATGTTAAAGCAATAATAAAATTTTGTGGGGAAACAAAAATATGGCATATATTGAGAATTCTGCCGCACATTAAGGTGAATATAAAATCGAAAATGACTGCCCCATTTTTGGTTTGTTATACCTATACCTGCCACCCTTCCCCCCCTATGATAGAGGTGTATGTGTGTATGTATATATATTGCTGGTTTAAAATTTTCCATGCCAGCTGACCTCCTAGAGCCCTGACCTGCCCCTCCCCCCGTTGGCGCCGTCTATCATGACCCAATTGAATTGTTACTCTTGTGCTAATAAAATTTTATGTGCGGCTATTATTAGGCTCTCGTGTCTTCCGTGTGTGTATGTGAGTGTGTGTCTGTGTGTGTGTGTGTGTGTGTGTGTGTGTGTGTGTGTCCTGTGTGGCTGAAACAAACAAAAGACAACACACATTGTCACTTGAAAGGCGCCTGGAAACACTCTTGTTGGGTGTTTCTGTTTTTTTTTTTTTTTTGTCTCATGTTCTCCTTTCCTTCCATTCCTCGTATTGCTTTCACACAGTCTTCTAATTTATTTCCTGTATTGATTTTGCGCCCAGTCGACTTGGCGTCCAAAATTTATGCATAACTTTTGCTTTACCCATTGAATCTTTGATATTCAGACACTTTGATTACACGCCTCGTCTACCATTGCGCCTTCCCTTTCCCTTTCCCGTTCTCGTTCCCTTTTTCATTTCTCATTTCCGTTTCTTTTTTGTTTTCGTTTTTCTTGTACTTGGCTTTTTTTTTTTTTTTTTTTGTTATTTTTATTTTACTTTTTCCATTTTGTCTGTGCATGTTTTTCGCATTTTTTGCGCTTCAGTTGTCTTAGGCGGTTCCTCGTGGCGTTAAGTACTTGGTAAAAGAAAACAAGGAAAAGAGGAAAAAAAAAAGAAAAAACAAAGGCATATAACCAAGTTATTGGCCCACTTAAGGATACCCTGTAAACAGTCTCAAATATGACCGCATAGAAAGTATTTCCTGTTTAATTTTCTTTCCTCACATAATTAAATAAAACTTTAATCTATTATATTAAACTTAAAGCATCTTGTATGATTTTCCATTACCCCTTTATTTTGCGAGGAAAATTTAAACAAAAGAAATAATAAACTGGCGTACTCAAAAAAGTTGCATAGTCAAGACGTCCAAAACCACAAACAGATTCCAAAGAAACAGAAACCACGCTAAAATGACCAGTGTCCTATAAAGTTCTGAGAAAATGTTTCAAATATGTATGCTCTTAACTAGAGTTACGAGAAATAGAAGTACAAAGAATTCTGAGAACCAAATGTTAACTAACTCATTTTCATTGTACCTACTAAGTAACTAACTTTTTGTTCCTTTTTTCTGTTTCATTGTTGTAGATACGCTAGCTTGAGACTGCGATCGGTCTATACTGATGAATTCCCACAAAATGAGACAAATCACCATAGAACAGAAGCAGCTGGAACAGGAGCAGAAGCAAATGTGGCCGAGGTTAAGTCAAAGTCGCCTACTTCGCCTACGCCAAAGTCTATTTGTTACCCCACAGGGCTGCTCTCTGCTAATGTTGCTAATTGTTAGCCAAGCATTTAATGGTAAGTGCGAGAGAATATCATAGAAAACAGCAATCAACCAGGAATCAAGCAACCAAGCGACTTATCTCCATCTTCTTAACGAAATTTCATTCAAGACACACAGAGAAAGCTCCAAGGAACGAAATTGATACAAGTGGCTGCTGTGGCTGCTGTGTCTGGGTTATAATAAAACATAGCCATGACCATTGCCTTGGCCCCTTAGTTTGACCTCATTAGCTGTTCATTTATCTGCTTATTTATGCGACCGTAAACACACAAACACCCATACACCCATACACACACACACACACAGACACAGAGGCATATAGCGAATGTCTGAGAGATTTTGCCCCTTTGTGTTTAGCTATTTTCTTTCCTAGAAGTAAAATGCATACATTTTCCGCAAACCATAAAAATTCCAAACATCGATGGCCCCAAATTGTAGGCTATAGAAAATAAGATAAAAGAAATCTTGCAGACACACAGATACACATATACACATGTATATAAAGGGACAAATATACTCACACACATGTTGTCTGTAATTAATTGACTCACATTTACGCATCAAAGCGAAGCAACAAAAAAAAAGAAAGAAAGAAAATCCTATTCGGATCAACGACTCGATTTTCTTTTCTAACTGTTTGCTTAAAATTGCAGTCAAGGTCATGACACAGACGACTAAATGAAACGGCAGCAAAAGAAATCAAATAAAATGAACCAAAAGTTTTAGATATTTTTATTTATCTAACAATCAGGCAAACTGGGCATAGTCAATTCAAAAAGTCTACTCACTTGATACAAATTCCTTTGAGTTAAATGAACGAAACTGAACGAGAAAAGCTTTCTTTTGATTGTGAATAGGCATTAATTGTATGGTATTAAACCAAATGAAATGAAATATTATTTTGAGTTTTCATAATCCTTGAGGGAAAGTCCCGAACAGTGTTCAAGTTACAAAATTTTCTTGTTTTCTTTCTGCAATGAGATCAATTTTCTTTATGATTAACTAAACGTAAATACTCATTAAACGTAAAATTATAAGACACGTCAATAGATCTCGAATATCCTCTGTGAGTTTGCTTAAATTGGTCAATTGGTATTCTGCTCTTCTCTTTTTTTTTTTTTTTTTTTTTTTACTTATTTATTGCATTTGCTTTTAATTGGATAATTGATTACATTGATTGGTTTTAGCTTGAAACATTGATTGACCAGCTAACTGACTAAGTAACCGACTGAATGTCTGACTAACTAACTAACTAACTAATGGCATCATCATCATGCTGACACTTGAAAATGGCTTTTCGTTTGACATTTTCTTTTGATTGAAATAAGTCCGCAAACTTGTGGTAATTTCTAAAATTGCTAACCAATGCTCAACTGAAAGTCCTTTTCCAGTGGTTGTTGTTGTTGTTGTTGTTGTTTCCGGGCATTGATAAAGGAAGCTTTGGTAATTTGAAATCGAATAGGGTAAAGGGATTTCTGTTGTGTTTTTGTTGTCCTACGTCTTTTTGGTAATTCAAAGCCATGCGACAAAAAAAAAAGACAATAAGCGAAACAAAGACCTTTCTAAAGGGCACAGTTTTTTTTTTTTTTACTGGCACGTGGAACATTTTATTTTATTTATTTTGTAATTTGCTAGAGTAATAATTTTAATAATCCCTGCCTGTTGCTGGGATTACCCTTGTGATAAAACAGTTACCCAAAAAATAACCATTAGGAACATGGTGGGGGGGAAATAGCAGCTGCTGACAGTCTATCATAATTGAAAATTAATGCGTGCAGAAAATGTGACCCATGGAGTTCAGAAACTGTACACACACATACACACACACACACACACGAAAACCTACATTGGCTTTAGCTTGCACAGTGTTCGCACATTCACACTCGATTCCCTTGGAATACATATATATAAATGTATGTATATAGGGTAGTTTAGGGTCTATAAGACCACAGACAATAACATAGTTTTCTCTAAAACTATCCACATTAGTTGCTTACATTTTCCATAGGTTGATCTAGCGCTGCAAATATAAACCTTTAAACTATGTTTACTTCGATGATTTTTTTTACCGAATTCTTAATCTGCCTTTTTTTAATCATATTTCCTTAATTTTACGGCCCTAGGTCAGTCTAAGCATTTTCTAAAGCTTGAGTTGTATACATAAAATTTTTTAAATCGAAAATTGTAGTATTTTATGCTTTACAAAAAGATTTTCTACAATAAGTGGAGTTTACGCTTTTAATTATCGCTTAAGTCTGTTGTTGACATTTGCAGGATACATAAGGTCTACTTCTTCTAGTTTTATTGAATGCCAATCAAAGGGTATAAACTTGTCGTTTCTGCTCGCTCTTGTGTTGGTTCATCATTTCCTCTTCTTTGCCTTTGCATGTTTTCGCTTCAATTCGCTTCACCAATAATTGAATAATTTGACATGAAAAATAGCACAACAGTAAGCCAAGCTAAGGTGCCAGATAAAGCCAAAAGGAAGCCAATATGGTTGAGGATACGTCGGGGTGTTGGATGGGGGAGGGATGTTATACGAGTGGCGGCAATCAATTGGAAAAACCGCTCCTTTTGTCGGGACAGAATTTCAAAATGCAAATGCAAATGCTTCACATAAAGAAAATGCCTTTGAATTATGGTTTAGTACATACATATTTGATAATTTTTCTTCTTATGTATGTACATATGTACATAGATAGGTGCCTTTTGCCAATGAAAATATATTTTCATTAGAGTTTCGTTCAAAATTTCCACTCTTCTACTTTTACTAGGAAGCCATTTTAATCCAATTGCATTGCATAATACCGCATTTTGCAAAGGGGCAGGAGCGGAGATGATTGTTCGAATGGAGCAAAACCAATTTTTGGCCATCGTCGTCTGTTGGCCAGATTGCCAGCAGCAGGGGCGTGGTCAATGCGAATCGAATCGGCAAGAGTAGAGAAATGCCCGAGTTTATTTATTTGAAATTAGAAACTACCAACTGTTCCCAAAAGTGGCCATTAATTAAAGGCCAGACCAGCAGGAGCCATAGGTTGGCATTTCATCGGAAAGGCAGAGGATACTTACAAATACAATTTGAGGGCTTTCAGCATTGGCCCTATTCTGTTCGGGTCTTACTCTGTTTTGGTCTCTGGTCTGGTCTGGTCTGGTCTGGTCTGGTTTGTTTGGCCTGGTGGTGTGGCCAAGGAATTAGAGACAATGTCCGATAAAGGCAAGCCTTTTAATAAATATAATTATCTCACCTTTTCAGATACACAAACACAAACAGATGAAGGGAGCTTCAATTAATTTTACTGAGAACATGAACATAGAACAAGAAAATGTACATTTGAGACATTTACAATTAATTTTGGTTTTTTTGCCTGATTGAAGTTCTCTCTCTCTCACCCTTTCTTTAGTTTTAGCCATTTTGATTTATGGCTATTGGAACTTTAAGTATTTCTTTGAAGTCAATTGGAGAATTTTACACAAAAACCAAGTCGACCAATTATTTAGCTTAATCAGGCAAAATTAATTGCTATTTATTTCACATTTATATAAGTAATAATGGAATAATTATATTAAAATATATGTAAAATCATACCACCACTTACAAATACATATACGAATATATGTTGGATAGAAAAATTTATTGATTCAATTGAAAATATCTTGGTGCTATGAAAATATACCTTTTAATTTATTTAGTTGCAAATAAGTCTATAAATTTTGACAATTATAATGAATCATTGCATTTAAGCACTTCAATCAAATTTGATTTTCATTTTAAATGCATATTCTCGTAAAATGTTTAAACTAAAGATCTGCTACGGTTTTGGTTTGGTTGCATTTGTTCCAAATGTTAGCTGACCTAATTGTAAATAGTTAGATGGTTGTAATGCCCGCGGGGACTACTTCTCCATGCCAGAGCAACTTGACTTGGCTTGTGGAGGGTTTATTTAACATTAGCTAATTTGTGTGTGCTTCCCTCTCCCTTTCTCTCTCTCGCGCTCTTTTCCTGGTTTGTTTGTTTTCAACTAACCCATGCAGAGGGCTAGGTCAGAGCCCCGAAATGTATGCTACATTTAATTTTGATCAACAAACATTAGAAAATACCACGAGAAACTTTCCATTTAACCACCCTTCTATTTAGTTGCTCCTCCTTTTTTAGGTTATTTGCTAGAGTATATAAACTTCGTTATTCTTGCTTTTCAATTCGAATTTTCTCTTATAATTTTTTAGCATCTTGCATTTTTCTTTGGCCTCTTAGCTATTCAAGTTAAGTGCTGTTTGTATGTATGGTTGGATGCACTGCATCATGTTATCTTCTGGCATCTTATGCTATTTCTGTTGTCCTGACACTGATTTCAATTATAAATTGTTTTTTCCCCCAGCTTCAGCTTATTTCTCGTCATTCTCTTTGTCGTTTATTCATTGTTGCTGTTGTTGTTGTTTGTTAACTTTCTGCTTAGTGCTTATTCTTGTGATTGCTTTCTCAATTGGTGTGCCGCCAGCGTTGACGTTGTCGTTGGCATTGTTCTATCCTATCACTTTTAATCTAAGTTGGCGACAAGTTCCATTCTACACCTTTTATGTGGCCTTTTTTTGCAGCCAGTCATGCCATGTGACATGGGTTAAGAGAAGAGAATGGTAGAGAAGCGTGGTGATTTTATATTTTTACTGTTGGGTACAAAAGGGTAAAAAGACTTTGACCAAGAAGGGATAATCTTAATGTTAACGCAACTGTTGAGCATACAAATTGTTGATTTTAAATAAAACTGTTTAATCTTAATCGCCCAGAGCCCAAGGTAAAGTAATTTCTGTCCACAGAACATAGAGCATCTTCACTTCGTCTTTAATTTTGAGATTATAGAAATCAATGCTTCTCCTTATTTTGCTTTTCTTGCCCATTATCCTTGAGGCTGTTGTTCTTTCTTTTCATTATTATTTTATATTAAATATTACAGTAGAGAAGTATAAATTAAATTGACACAATTTTGTTAAGACAAGTGACTTAAGCAAAGGCTTAAGGCTAAAGGCTATTAGATCAGAGAAGTTAGGTTTGAGTCATCCAAACCTCTGCAAAAATATATAAACTTAAGTATTATTAAATAAATAAATTTTACAATGAAATCCGAAAAAAAAACCTTTACCAAAAAAACAAATTTCATAGTTTTCCCTTAACTAAAACTTTTTTTTTTTTTATCGATTGGATTGAGCAAAAAATTTCCTCTTGAAGTATATTTTTTCCCGATAAGTATGCTATATTTTTTATGAGGTTGATTATTGAAATGTGCTAAAATCTTTTTCTATTCAAATGTATTTTTTTTTATCGATTAAAGCTCTCAATATTGGTTACTATATAAAGCTAATGCGGTTTGACATTGTCTCTTATACTCGTATCCTACAATTCCATCATATAATACATGCCTCTTATTCGATTTCAACAGGAAATGCTAACATGGAATGTATTTTCAATTATTATTTCATTTCGTTCTTCGTCTTCCTTTCCCAATTTCTTGCTATAGATTTTTATTCTGACGGTATAAAGCAATTGCTGTGGGGTAGATGGTATCTGGTTTACTCCATCGTCTTTGGTATGTACATCGTTCATTCTCCATTTCGCCGGGTGGAAACGCAGTCAACCCTAATCAAATTTTCGCTTCAAATTGACAGTTTGCCTGCAGATTTTCAGTTTGTTCTATTTTTGCATACCCTGTACCCAAAAGGGTGAAAAGGGTTCAACAAAATCCACATCAGCTACAGGATCGACCCATCATGATACCCAAGATGATCCAATTAGTGTTGGCATTATCGTCTACGTATGTAATTAGCGCAAAAAACAACTTGATACATACATCAACCCACAATCGCTACAGGGTATACATTCAGTTGGTTTCGAGTATTATTCTTGGGTCTAAATTTTCATTGCGCCCCACTAAACACGCAGTAGGTGCGTTTGCTGGCATAAAAGGAGGGCGGGGAAGGGCGGATGAGTTGGGTGGAGCTGGGGGGAATGGAAAGCCTGATGAAGAATGCAGACAGTTGCATGCCTCGGTTAAAGAGTTCCGTTGTTCCGTTCCTTTCCGTTCCGTTTTGTTCTATTCTATTTGGTTCGGGTTTTTGGGTTTCGTTTCATAGGGCATAGTTTGTGTCCGCTTTTCGTGTGCTCTCAATTGCCGAGCATTGCGCTTAAAGGCATCAGCCACGAGGAAAGGGTAAGAGGGAAATGATGTAGATAGAGGTTTGCTATTGGGTGGGGAGAGAGCCACCCAGAGAATGGGTTGGCATATCTGCCGTACGCTGATTTAATTTTAAAGTCTTTTTGCGCGTTTCACTCAAATTAAAATGCCGTCAACGCTAAAAGAAAATGTTGTTGGGGGATAGGTTGGAGGTCGGAGGTTGGAGTGGTTGGAGTGAGTGTGAGGGCAAAGAATCGGGGATGGCTTCTGTGGGGAACACATTTCACGTCCATGGCATCAGGTATAAAATTCCACAAGAGGTTTTTCGCAACGTTGCGGGTTAATAGATCATCATCAGCATCAGCTAGGGAGCTTCAGTAAGAAAAAGAGACCGAAAGAGAAAGAGTGAGAAAGAGAGAGAGAGAAAGGAACTGTTGTTGGCTGGGGTTGTACCTTCATTTTGCTTTTGCTCTCAATTTGCTTGTCGCAATTCAATTGTCAGGCATTTCATTCCAATTTAACAATTTTGAAATTGTTGCCGCAACGGAAGCAAGCTTCGACTTGTTGTTGTTCTTGTTGTTGCTGTACTCAAAGCAGCGGAAAATTATTATATGACATGTTACTCAGTCAGCCAGTCAGCCAGTGAGTCAGTCACTCAGTCGTTGAATGTCCATGTTAGTTGTATGTTTGGGCCGACATACTTGTGTTCCAACTTCCTGCTTTCCTGTTTCTGCATACACCCCTCCCGAACCTCTACCCTCTTTCGCCCTAGCAATTCCGTTCAACGAAATTATGTCAACGCTAATATTTTGTTTGGGGTGTTTTTTTTTTTTTTTTTTTGGGTATGCAGAGAGCCAAAAGGATTTATGCCATTGGGGTATTGCATTACATTTATCAATTGCATGGAAATTCAATTCAATTTCAGAACTGTTTGTAAATATCTGTAAAGGTTTTTTTTTTAACTGACTTCCCTTCTATTTAAATTCCAATGTAGCATATCTTTTGGGGCAAGCATATCGTTTTTCTTTGGCAGTTTATTAAAGTAAAAACTCGTATCGCACTGCGGTCTATGAAATTGCATCTAATATAATCTTCATAAGCATTATCATAATCATGTTGAAAATATTAAAAAAGGCACTTAAAGTCAGCTAGTTCTTTCAATTATAATTAGCAGAGATTCTAAGATGCATTCAAATGATGTCAATGATGTACTTAAAATTGATTTTTCTTTAGTTACAAGTACCACATAATGAGTTTAAGTGAAATATATGTATGGTATTTACCATTGAGATCTTCATGGCAAGTTTTATTGCTAATTGAAACTTCTTCAAGTTGCATTGTGACTCTTGACTACCCAATGGTACTATAATATGTATATATACTCATCGTAGCTGAGCTGATTTTAGGGGGCATGTCGCCAACGTAGAACATACGTTCGCTTGCATGGATGTATGTGTGTGGAATAATAGTGCAACATGGCAGCTGTTTTCTCTCAGCCAAAAAAAAAAAAAAAAAAAAAAATAATAATAAAACAGATTTTATTTATGTGCCAAGCCAGAGAGAAATTGAAATTCTGCAACACCAGCAGCAGCAGCAGCAGCAGCAGCAGCAGGAGATTGTGTGGAGGGGTCTGGAGGTCAAAAGAGAAAATTCTGCCTTGGAATGGGTTCGACTGCCAAGTGTTGTTTATCCAACTAGAGCCATCGCGTGTCTGTCTTTCTAGTAGTTTTTCTTAGTTATTGTTATGCCTTTGGCTTCCATATTGATGCCAACATCATCATTATCACCATCTTCATTATGATCATCCCGTCCTCTGTTATTCATTATTTGCTCGATTCGTAATCCTCTATTCTTGCTTGATGATGTTTTTGTGCCACTTACAATTAATGACACGTCGAGCGTGAAAAGTTTTCTACAAATTATTATCGCAGTGCGTGCTTGTAACTGCATAGATAGAGAGCGAGATAGAGTATGAGAAAGAAAGAGAGGGAGAGAGAAAGATTTCAGCCATCTGTATCTGTCAGATGCACCTTGACACACTTGTATTTCGTTGTGCTTACATTTTGTAATCGTTATCGCTCTTAACATATTTCACAAATTGCAAATTTCATCATTTGTCCCCCCCCCACCCACTTACACCCTGTTCCTCCAGTTATTCGCTCTGCATGTATGTCGGATATTTTTATTTTATTTTTTAAATTGCTGAAATTCCAATTGTAAACAACAATTTCTCTTTCGGGGTAATTATACTGGTTCGTCCTTTGTTAAGGAGTCGAGTGAAGCCGAGTAGACCCATTAAGTGCAGCATTTTCAATGTTAATTACGAATAATGCCAAGTACTTGCATAGTACATACATGCACTTTACAAGGATCTGCATCAGACCCGCAGACCCGAAATCGTTGGCATTGTCTGATTATGACTCTCTCACTCACATCAATGATTCACAGCCCTTTCATTCAAAAGGAACTTTACTGTTTCATCAATTGTTTGTAGACCTAATTGATTGCAATCCGATTTTTTTGCCCAGCTGCCATAATTATGAAAAGAACAGGAAGAATCGATTGCACATAATTCTCCTCTGGGTATGAATGAAAAGGAAACTGAAAACCTGAAACCTTTGAAAATACATTTTGAAATTTGAGAGGAAATTCATATCCTTCAGAATTTTAGTATTAGAATTTTCACATAACGATAGATTTTATGTGGTCTACCAGATGTGTAGATAATAGGTAAATGTGAAATTGTATTAAATTTCTTCATTTGCAATCTTAAGATTGCATTTGGAGCACTCGCTTATACAAAATTAATGCAAATTTTAATGTTAATCATGAGTTATATAGTAAATCGTTTATTTAGCCTTCTTAATGTCTGCTTAAGTTACTGCTTTAGATGATGATAACTGATTACATATGCATTAACATTTAATTTATTCAATGGAAATTTTAATTGTTGAAATAGCGCAACGGGAATTAAAAGCAAAAGCAAAAAGGTTCCAGCAACGGAAGGTGAATGCAGAAAGTGGAAATTGCCAGCAATTAGTAAATCATGAGCAAAATTGTGTACTTTGTGAATGCTTCAGAACGTTTCGGATTCCAAGAGTAGGAGTGGGGCGAGGAGTTTGAACAAGTTGTAGTTGGAGAATAGAGAATGGAGCATTGAGCATGGAACATGGAACATGGAGCATGGAGCATGGAGATGGAGATGATGCTCAAACTGAAGCTAGGGAAAAAGCAAAGCACTAGGTCACAGTTGGCAGGCAAAATTTTAATGCAAACTGTAAATTATTACATACATACATATATATATGTATATATGTATACTATATACAAAAGATACTTAGTTAGTCTTGCTCAACTGCAGATATATGTATGTATACACATTCAGTTTCAAGTTGCTAGCCAGCTTCTTTTGCTTCTCTTGCTGTTTTGAAAAGTCAGTTTTAGTCATTTCTGGGTTGGATGGCAGACAATACAAAACTATAAATATGCACAGTCGCAGACAAAGTCGCAATCACAGTTGCCGTTGCCGTTGCCATTGCCATTTCTGCTTCTCGACTGACACTCAACTGGCTTGACACAGTCATCTAGTCCATATGTAGGTACCATATATACACCATGGGGTTAAAACTTCGACAAAAAGTATATTTAAAAACCATTTTTAAGCATTACGAAAGTTAACAATTTAATTATGGCATTTAAAAATTGTCGAAAGTATAAAACAAGCTTCTCAAATGTGAAAGGATATACAACATTAATTTGAAATGGACAGAAATTGATGAATATAAAAGTTTAGAAATCATCACTTTTAAAACCAATTATATTTCTATAAAATGAGAAGCTAATTCTGTTCGGATATTTTATTAAAATAGATATAATTTCATTCTTCATTCAACATTTCCAGAAAATTAACTTGAGATTCTTTCATCGTCAGGGAATTTTCAGCTCATTTTCGTTATTTAATTTTAATTTGATTTAACAATAATAATAAGCAGAATCTTTGTAATTTATAATTACAGCGCTTTAAGAATATCATTTGAGATAATAACCAATAATTTGATATTTAATCGCATTGTGGCAATTTTTGCTCATTATTACTCATACGTCATGTGTGCATTCGGAGTGTATATTGCCTTTTTGTTTTTCATTAAAAATCATAACAATAAAACTTAATTCCTTTTTTGTTTTCCGATTATTATTTTTATTATATGTGATGCGAAACGGTTTGGTGAAAATTTATTTAAACAGCAAGAGAAGTGAAGAAAAAGTTGCAGTTGTTTTTAGTAAATTTCACTGGCTTTTAGTTAGCTTTCATTAGTTAGTGTTTTTTAAGGGTAGAGTAAACTCATCAATTGAATCTATGTTATGTTATTTCAGAGTTTTACTTTCTTAAATATGTTTAGCTTATTCATTTCATTCATAATCGAATCGAATAATAATTTCTCCTTCATATGAGAGACATATAATATGCATTTCTCCACAGTGCAAGCCACTCATACAGAAAATTCTAGTCTCTCTATCTCAGTCTTTCTCAGTAGAAAATGCATATATTTTCGTTTTTTTTTTCGCTTGGTGTCTGCAGCAGCTAGGAAAATGCAAAATTTATTACTAAAAACACACACAAATTGGGTGGGATGGGGGATGGTATGTGTTCGGTTGGGGGTGTGAAATGGGTGTTAGCTGTGCACTGGAGACCTATGAAGTGAGGCGTGGAAAATGTGTTAAGTCTATTGAGTGTATTAAAGCAAATAACTGCGTTGGCATATGAAATACATAGACAACTACAAAAACGGGAACGATGACAGCTACGCAGACGATACATGTGGGCTCGGCAGTATATGGCTAACATAGTGGGCGTGGCAAGGATACTTAAATGCCAAACACAAGAAGCAAAAGTGAAAGAGAAAAGGAGATATGCAAATATGAATATAAATGAACAGCGCGTACAAGTTTCAAAAGCTCAAAGTATGAAGCTGAAAACCGAAAGTTGAAACTTAGTCAAAGGCTCAGTTGTATTTGCCGTTGAGTACACCACTACAAACCCAGAGAACTCTGAATGCTGGGAAGGTGCCAAAAGTTGAAAGTTAAACTTATGGTTTACAAGGCAATCCAATTCGAGGGTTAGCTCAAATGAGACCCAAAATGACATGGGGATTCATGGAAAATGAAGCAAACAAACAGCAGCAGCAGTGTGAACCCAAACAGATGCTCCTCGATCCCAAGAACTGTGAGAAATAATGAAGGAGTGTAAATTTGGATAAAAGTCTATGTTGAAATTTACAATTATGTGACACCCTTTTCAAGGCTACGGCGAGAAAGCCACAGCGAGAGTGTTTCTGACATCAACAGATTAGCTTATATACATACATGACACATACTTTGATAATCTAATAAACGGCAAGTAAAATCATAAAAACATTGAGTTTTCATATAAAATAAATATAATTCAAAAGATTCAATCTGCAGGCATTACATACATTTGCATCTAAAATGAAATAGTAGATAGGTATCTGGTGTAGATATTATAATAAGATATCAAATATTAAAATCAATCACTTAATTTGAAACTAAACTCGAATATACGAGGGTTCCCACTATACTTTCAGAGACTTGCCCATACTAGACAAGTTAGTAAATCGTTTTGATACAATTGTTATTGACGACTTATGTGATTTGAATTTAGTCTTTATATTTTTTTTAAATTTTAACAGACTATTGGTAAAAACCCTTTTTGTTTTGGGAAGTGATTAGTAAAAATTTATATTAGTTTAAGATTACAAGTTTTCTTTCAACATTTTTTAAAGCTATTCTTTGTATTAGATATCAGTAAAAGTAGTTTCGGAAATTTCAATACTTTAAAAGGGGCCCTCGTAGACACACACACACACAGACGTACCTAACTCACATAATAGACAGCAATAGTGGCAATATCAACGACAATCACAATTTTGGTTGCCGATTATTATGCCAAATTTATGGTATTGATAAAATCGCAAATCATGTCATTCATCTGCTATGAAATTTGTAATTAAAATGAATGTACCTACACATAAAATATCATCTACATACACATAAAATTATAAAATGAAAAAGGAGATTGTGCATCATTTGATTTTATGTCTTTAGCTAAGGGTTCGGGTGGGGTCGTAAATTATGTAGATTTTTAATTAGGTAAAGTTTTTCGGGATTCAATTTCTGATTTTATGGATGTTAAATTGAATTCAATAAAAATGCATTTATTATGCTGGATTTCAATTAATTTTATTTAGTGCGCATTTGCTTAATTTAATTTAATTGAGGTGAGTGAGTGCAATGCAAAATGACGTTGCCATTCCAACGACAAGACCAATAAGAATCTCTTTCCATTCCAAGCGAGTGTGGGTGTAAAAGAATTTTTAGCGCGGGGTAAAGCAAAGAGAAAACACGACACGTTGTCTGGGTGTGACATAAAAGTGGGTGGAAGGAGGACATGGGGGGGGTGGGTCTAACAAGGGCAAGAGGGAAAAGCAACGGCAACAGCAGCTGCAATTACAAAAATATGTTTATTAAATTTGTTGCTACATCATTAGGCACTGGCAGCCATGTAATGCGAAGCAAATACTTCAATACGGTGTGTGTGTGTGTGTGTGTGTATGTGTGGGGGTGTCGTTGTAAATAGATGATTGTGTATGCGCGTTCATTCACCGTTATGAGTTATACTCTATGACCCATAAAAACAATATTTCAGGCATAATATTTACAGCTTATTTTTAGTTTACAAAAATTTTGAAAACTAAAGTGTGACCCTGCTTATAGCTCATTCAATTTCGGTATGACCTTTCATAAAAGTGTAAATTTAAAAGTTACCTTGCTTATAGTTAACCCCATAACTTTGATCACAGTTTCCCTTTAAAACTTTCAAGTCAAAGTCATGATTTTTAGGTAGTAAAAAAAAAATAAATATAATTTTTAACTAAGTTATTCTACTCTATTCTAATCAAAGGCATTTAAAATATGCCTGCATTACAATAGATTATATTTTCGACATAATTTGGCTTTTCATAATGTATATTTGCATTTTTGCGGGTTTATTTTACTTAAATTAAATATTTTTTCTCACTCTCTTAAATCAGTTTTCATTTATTTTTGCGTTTCTTAATAGAATTAGCTTTGAAATTCAATTTGGAATCGCAAAAGCTTTGGTTTTCTGTTTTTGTTTTTTTCTAATCAAAGTTTTTATAAAAAATCAAAAATATTTTTCCTCATCTACACACAAACCTCACTTAAATGTCATATTTGGGCTGTATTTATTTAACTCTATTGGTTTTTAAATTATTCTTGTTTTTGTTACATAAAATCTCTGATAATCCATTTTTGAAATAATTGACAAATATTTTTTGGGTTTTCTCTCTACTTGATTTTTGTCAAGAATTTAAATTTATATAATTGAGAGCAACTCAAAGTCGATGGGTCACATGGCTCACACAAAAACACACACAAACGTGCTTATAATGTTTATGTGTTGGTGTTTGTGTGTGTGTGTGTGTCTGTGTAGGTTTTTTGCTCTGGGCCACTTCACATGAAGCTTTACGATTGTTGTTTAGATGCAGTTACAGTTAAAATTGCAGTTACAGTTGCATTTACAGTTACTTGCATAGTAGTTCAAATATACAACGCACAAGAGCAAGTGTTTGCCCCTGCGACTGTGTTTGTTTGTGTTGGTGTATGTGTTTGTGTATGTGTTTGTGTGTGTGAGTACTTAGAGTTGGGTTGATGCTTTAAAAATTTGCATTGCCTACTTTTTGGGGGCGCACACAACTTTATGTTTTGTATGCAAAAGTTTTCATACATTTTATATATGCATAAAAATGTGTATATATATTTTTTTATCGTTTGCAAAAGTTATACACATATTATGAGAACTAAAAGAAAAAAGAGAATAAGCATTATGCTGTCACACACATTATAATACTCACGTGTATTATTATGTATGTATGTATTATGAATGTATGTGCATAAAATAATAATAAATATTTTTCTAAATGTAAACTAAACGGAGCAATACTCTATTCCACCTGTTACACTTTTATGAGCTTCCTACTCAAAGAAAGAACGCTTTATTTATTTATTTATTTATTTTTCTTTCTATTTCACAGTGAAAGTTAGCGCAACTATTACGGATTTGGCAACATCAACGACAGCCTTTGCCATTACCCATAATGGTTTTCCCTATGAGCATGAGGATTCATTAACTATATCCCGACCACCACGATCTGGGCGAAGTGAACGTCAAGTGAAGGAGGAAGAAGTCGATCGATGTCGACTCTTTGTGGAGGGTGATCCTACCAAGAATGAGCTTTACAGTCCAGAATATCCAAATTTATATCCAAAGAATATCAATTGCACACGTGTGATAACAGGTGAGTGTATGAGGAATATTAAATTGAGTGATTATTCGGCCTTTTGATCGAAGTTCAATTCAATATGCACAGTTTTGCAACCGTCATAAGTTTTGGTTGCATTCCCTTGTGGTTAGCCTCCCTGAGGCTATTTGAGTACCACAGAGAGACAGTCTTAAGCCATCATCATATTGATTTGCAAATATGCTTAACTTCCATCCTCATCTCAGCCCCCACCTCTTTGACGAGAATGTGAGGAAGAATTAGAACTTCTTTGCCATACAGTTTGAGAACCGCTGATGCGTGCTTATGGGTAAAGTCAATCATTCGCTTTAGGTTTTATCTGTCAGCTCGGCGACTTTTGCGTTGACATTATTTTGTCTTAACTGACAAATGATTTGTTGAATCTCTTTCCTCTTTATGTTGCTGACATATTTATCCTCCATCCCCAGTGTATGTGTGTGTGTGTGTGTGTGTGCGTATGGACTTATCTAAAATCGAAGTTGAGAGGCAGTGAAGCGAGTATAGCTCAAATATGACAACGACGAGATCTACCCACATACATCCATACATATGTATGTACACACACATCATTCTACCCCAATCCCCAATCAAATCCAATGAGATGTGGGAATGGAGTCGATGAGGTGCCATCAGGGAAACACGCTAACGCTTTTAATGGGGCACACACAAAACGATGGAGAGCATCTCATGCTTCACTGAATTGTGCGACTGACTCACTAGAGAGACACAGACAGAGAGAGAGAGAGAGAGAGAGAGGGGGGGAAAGAAAGAGACTGGTGGACTGACATCTGGTAATGTCAACGCCGAGAAAGCAATCCAAAGGCCAAAGTCTTGCAATTATTTGCAGTAGCTAGCTAGCTAGCTCTTGGCTAAGTCCTTGCCATAACCAACTTTTACGACATTTGCCTGCATTCAGTTGATTCACTGCAGCAGCAGCTCATACTTGACTGACAATTGGCTTCCCTTTCATCCATTGCCTGTGGTTACTATCTACATATATAAGTAATCCATTGGCAAGCTCATCATATTCAAAGTAAATCAATTACTTAGCCCAACCATGAACTAAACTAAACACGAACACAAACAAATCAAATGATATGACAATGAAGTATTGTTAAAAAGTACAATTTTGTTTTTGGTTATGCAGTGATTAGAAACGTGCTAACTGAACTATTCATTCAAATTAGCCATGAAATTGGGCAAGGATGCATTACTTACACAAAAACTTCTTTAAAAATTTGGTTGTTCATTATTTCGCTCCCGTGTTTATTTCCCATTTGGTTTGGGTTTCGCCTTTTTCCTTTCTCATACTTTTTGGCCCCGGCTTCTTCTTTCAAGGGCAATCAAAACAGGATTCCTATTTGTATTTCCATTTTCAGTTCTATGGCTATTCCCATAATACCCATATTCAGCCATTCAAACCTTACTCACTTTGGGCATTTTGTTTGTTGCTTGGCTCCTTTATGTGTGTGATTTTGATGCCATCTTTCATTACTTTGTCCATCTCTATTATATAATAGCCACCTAAACAAGTATGTGTGTGTGTGATGTTTGCATGGAGGTCTACCGAACAAGTTCAATTGGCGTGGGTCATGAGGGCGGGCACAAAAGCAAACGAAATGTCTTTTCAAATGCCAGTGTCAGTCAGTAAGTATTGGTATTGATTCATACTGAGGATTCGCTTCTATCTATCTATCTATCTATCTATCCATGTTTGTAAGTGTCTGCGTGGGTGTGGGTGTGTGTGTGAGTGTCCAGTGTCTTGCCATTTTCTTTTATACTGGCTGCAAATGAGTCCCCAGATGCTGTCATTTGGCCACAGATATGACAATGATTTGGTTTTGACATTGATTCACTTAGTTATACTCTATTTCCCAGTTTGAGAAGCATTTCATTTTTCTGTTTTGGAAATTCAATCGAATAATCAAATGATCAGATTTTTCAATTTCTTTCATTTTTATTTACCTTTCCTTTTCCTCCTGTTAAAATTGTAAACTCTTTTTTAAAGTTATTGTTAATGTGATAATTTATTCATTTTTTTTTCTTTTTTTTGCTCTACTTTCAACTGGTCACCTTGTACTTTATGCAAATTAAACAGATTGCAGTATATTTTCGTTTTTAAAATTTAATATGTATTGTATCAAAGTGTCGCCTTTATCGGACTCTTTTTTTTGGTATTTTTTCTGTTTTTTTTACTGGTTGTCCCTTTCAAGTTTCAGGTTTAGGTTCACATGGCTGAGCCGTCGGTGCTGTTAATCAGTTATTCAGCTCTAGGCCATTTTTCGCCCCTCAGTCTGTCTGTCTCTCTGTCTCTCTATGCTAAGGTCTTTGGGGAGTGTTCGCATTCACCATGGCTACATTTTAGGCTACCCGTATCGAATGGAATGAATATTCTAACGTGTTGCTTTTGCTTTTGGTTTATCTCTTTTTGCTTCTTGTTTGCATCTAATTACAGCGCCAAAGGGACAAATCATACGCCTGGACTTTCGCAATTCGTTTAATATTGAGGCCAAGGAGGAGTGCAAATTTGACTTTCTCGAAGTAAGTAAAAGAAATCAAATCACTGATAAAAAGAAATCTTAGAGCAATTTCCCCATGCTAAGTGAATCCATGCTCAGCGTAATACCAAAAACTCAACAACAAAATGCAGTTTCGTAGTCTAAAAAATGAACTGAACTGGCAAATTTCTGAAATCGGATTTTCTCTCAAAATGTTCGTCAAGTTAACATTGGACTCGATTCTATTACTCATAAGCCTCCATTCTTTAATTGATTTCTAACTTCGCCGAAAGTTGCCTATTTCACATCCATCTTTCAAATGCAAAATCAGAATAGAACAACAAGCAAAACTGTTGTGAATTTTCACAAAACAAACCAAATTCGAATCCTTAGTGCAAGGATGAAGGTAACAAAAACAAAAAAAAAGACGCAAAAACACAAAACGTAACAATTCGACACACCTCGAATGTTACATGGAACAGAGCAAAAACAAGACTAACAACAGTTACAAAAAGAAGGTTTATCGGTATTTTGTTTCACAGTTTTTTTTGTGTTGGTTTTGTTTTCATTTCGGTTTGGTTTTTCGATAGGCATTTCTACGCCTTCGCCTTCTGTTTTCATCAACTGCAGTTTCTAGTTTTAATTGAAAGTTGTCTTCGCTCGGCTGAATTGTGTTTTGTTACGTTCTAGCTAAATTGCTTGGCCTTTCCATTTTGATTTCGATTCCGTAGAGATTTTATTCCAACATGTCAAAAGCTTAATAGGCAAACTGGCAACAAGCTATGGCTGAAAGTCGAAAGAACTACTTAAAACTTGCATCGATTTTCTATGCAACTGATGTGACTTACTTGATTTCATTAAATCATTAATTTAACAACTAACGGTTTATTCTTCGTTCTCAATCTAAATGCTCATCAAATTTTTTGAAATAACGATTTCATAAGTGACTTTTCAATTATTTTTCCCAATTTAAGATACGAGACGGCCAATATGGTTTCTCAACGTTAATTGGAAAATATTGCGGTACAGATTTCCCACCGGAAATCACATCAAAGGAAAGATATTTATGGCTACATTTTCATTCGGATGAGACTATCGAATATACCGGTTTCAGTGCGGTATATGAGTATCTGGATCGTAATCGTGATGCACCGAGTACAGATCTCAATTGCACCATTGAAAAGGATGGCTATGAGGGATTTGTCAATTCGACAGATGTTCCAGAAGAGATAAGGGAACAGGTGATACGCAATAAAATTGCCCTGGACTGCATTTGGCGTGTTCAAGTAAAAGATAACTGGAAGGTAAGAATATAATACTTTGAAATTTGTATGGAAAATTTAACAAAAATCATTGCCTCTAATTCTATTGTAGATTTTTTTGAAATTTTTGGACTTTAAACTGAGCAAACCCAACGATTGTGAGACAAACTTTTTGGATATATTCCCAGAGCAAACTGTTATGCCATTAAGGTAAGGCCTCAAATCAATTTCCGTAGCAAGGAAATAAAGACTAGACAGATTAACTATGGTCGTGCCGGAAATTGTATACCCTTTAATTTGCCACAACAAAAGTCTTTCGAAGTGGCAAATGTTAAAATTCATAAAATATATCTACAATCGCAATCTTTTGGGCCTTTTTTTGGTGTTAGTTTTTTTTATATATATTGGACAACAAATTGTTTATGCCGTTCCGCAAGTGTATTTCTATAACGAACAAATTTGACAGTGGGGAGATCAAAGCGTGTTAAGGGCAAGCAAATTTTCAATTTATTACGAAGCGAACGTGAATTTTTTTTATGCCAACGGAAGTGTGCCACCTACTGGCTTCAACCTCAACCATTATCTTAACCACCAGCTGAACCACCAGCTCACCCACTAGTTCATTCCTGTCATCGGCTTTAACTTTAAATTCGGCTTTGACTTTCGAATTTCTTTTTGTCGACATGTGAATGTGGTTGTATTCTATTGTATCTGGTCTCGTTTCATCTCATCTATTTGCAGTGACATCCGCTTTTAACGCGCCACAACGAAATTTCACTTGTTGCCTGCTTCATTTTATTTTCTTTTGCTGTTGCTCTTGCTTTCTTTTTTTTTTTTTTGGTGGCAACACACACTCAAAGTGATTGAGGTTGTCCCGTCCGTATCGAGGAGGAGCATTGGTTATAGGTCCTTTCGTGGGGTCCTTGTCTGTCTAGTCAGCCATGTCCATTGATTTGATGCTTGTTTCGTGCTGCTCTTTGCTGCTTTTTGCTCCTTGTTGTCAGGGGCATCGAGCGGGCGTTCAATGTGTTCATGCTTTCATTTAAATTCATTTTTCGTAACAATTTATCGCACACGACGGGTGGCAACACCAACACACAACACACAACACATCAACACACGCTCACACACACACACACACACTCACATAGCCGCGATTATACGCACCCACAAAATGCTCAGTTTCATAGCATACTTTCTGGGTAGCCGCACAAAATGCCAGCAGAGCGTAAAATGCGTTAAAAAAATATATATATAGAGTAGAATGGAATGAAATAAAATAAAAATGGCTACAAATACCGGAAGTTATCATGTATATGCCGAAGTTTACACCCTCTTATACTGCGAGTTAGTTTATTTTGAAATATTTTAACTAGATTGCCAACTACATCAAAAGCATTTAGTTACTTATCCTGTTTAGAATATCAGTAGTAATTCAATCTAAAAGTCACAAATAAAAAAGTTTTTTAATTGTAGTTGGAATATTTAGATAGATTATAGTTTTTGAGAATAATCTAAAAGAAAAATTGAATTGAATCTGATATTTGGTGATTGAAAGCGAGTTATGATTAAAACTTTTTTTAGGGAAATATTTGAAAAACGTTTATAAAGTTTACTTTCTTTACTTCTTTACAAACTATTGCACATAATAAATATGCCGCTTTACAAGTGTAGCTCAAAATAAATACACTTTCCGCATCTTTGTTCTTTACAATTCATTTACATACCTTAGCATTTAGGCTCCCTCTTTTCATTTGTAGAAACGATAAAAAAAAATTCAAATTTTAATCAATAAACAAGTCAACATTGCTCTTAGCAAAGTTTCTTTTTTTTTGTTTTAACAACGACAATAAAAATATTCACAATCATTGGTCGTGAATTATTCATTCTTAATATAGATTCATTCAAATTTGAAGCAAATAGATACAAATCATTTAGCAAATCTTTTAACTATATGTAAATTAACGATGTTTAAATGATAAGTAGGAGATATTAGAGTTTCCAGTTTTAAATTAAAATTAAATTAATTAAATTAAATTAAATTTCCTTACATTCATTCAATTTTCTTTGTTGCAGAGTGAAAAATTTCTGCGGTTCAGCAGGTGAAAGTATAACATCTGAATCAAATATTCTACATTTACGATTCTTTGCTGATCAAATAGCGATAAATTCCACATTCGGCATACTGTATACAGCATTTCGGGATCGTGGTACTGGTAAGTTATATATAGACACTAAGTACACATACAAATGTCAAGTAAGTTGTTGGTGGGCCCCATTTGTTGGCCTTTTGGCATGACAAAAAAAAAAAAAAACCGCCCCAAATCTCGCCTAAGCCGAGTCTGTGTATCTGCCTATCTCAGTCTGCCTATCTCTGGGCCTATTTCTACTGTTGGTTATGCCTTTTTCTTTGTCTTTTTGTCTGCCTGTCGTCCAGAGTTTTGGTTGATTGCCGCCTGTTGCCAAAGGCTAAGTACTCTTTTGTCATTCAACGATTGTCCTTCTCGAAGTTTGTGTACTTTTCGGCAGGCAGTAACTAAACAGACAAACCATAAAGGGAGGCTGCCAGCCAGACTAACACTAATCGGACTCACACCATGCCCTTTTCTTACACTTTCTTTGCCTTTCCATTTTCCAAAGAGAGAGCCACACAAAGAGGCATTGGCAATTACTGTTGCCGGGGCCAAGGCGATTTATGTTTAGAGATTACGTGCACTTTCCTTTTTTGTTTTGCCATCCAAGTACTATGGGAAACGGGGGTTAAATTTAGTATCAAAAAGTAAAGATCTCGAAATTTTTATATATGTATATATTTTCAATTAAAAAAAAACTATAATAGTTTTTTTGTGTATTAGGTATTTAACTTACCTTTTTTGCTTATTTCTTTATCTCTTGCTGACAGGCTGCACATCCGAGGAATACGATTGCGAGGACACGACCTGCATATCTGCAAATTTGCGTTGTAATAAACACGACAATTGTAAATTTCGTTGGGATGAGGAAAGTTGTCCGGTAAGTGAACTGCCTGCCTGTCCAACTACCACAAACACCATTTGTTTTCCCTGGAAAATGTTTGTTGTTGTACGTGCATCTAATTATGGGCAAACATTTATTGCCCGTTCTCCATTGCCACCCTCGTAACCAACACACACGTTTCAAAAACAACAATAACAAGAATCACGAAATCAACTTGGAAATAAGTTTTTGTTTTCCACAAACTTTTCTGCCTTTTATGGCATAACAAATATAAGTAATTAAAACAAAAAAAGAATGGAAACTGAGCACATTATAATCGTTATGAAATACCCTGGCAAATTTAAACCTTCAAAGCTAATATTTTTAAAGATGTTTATTATTTAAATAACTGAAAAATGAAACAGTCAATCAATCGATTTTCTTTTAAAATAGAATGTGAATTTTAAAGGCCATCTCAAGATACGACTTTAAAGAGAAATTAATACCTTGATCAAAGATTGAGCCAATACAACAAATAATTATTTATTTCTATGGTAGACACCTATTAATAATTGTTTTATAAAGTTTGCCAAGGTGGAAAACAATTTGAAAAGAGTGTATGCAAAAAAGTATGCTATGAAAATTGAGAACATGTATTTTAAATGTATCCTTGTTCAAATTAGATTCAAATGTTTATCAACTTGGTAAATGATGTTGTTACACACCCTCGAAATACACACACACACACACGCGCACACACACACAAGCTGTATGAAGTGTGCATTTGCATGTATTTATATATGTCCAATCACTATCATTTTCTGCTTTAGGGGCCATTTGACTGCCGCCTGTCATTATTAATTACAGGGAACATTTTGTTAAACAATATATAATTATGAACACACACACACATACGGTTGATCGAACTTTGGTTTGAGCTAATTATTTATTCATTTTGTGTTATTTGCAGAAAGAAACAGCTGCCCAATCGGAACATGTGCTGATCATTGTCATTGTATTTGGTTTAATACTCGGCGGAATGGTTATAACATTTATTGTGAATTGCATACGCAAAATTATACGTGATCAGAAGATAATACGAGTAAGTCATAAGAATACTATATATATACATATATCTTGCCCTCTCTTTCTCTCTCTACCTTTCTTTCAATTTTAGTTTGTAGAGTGACCCTGTCAAATCCCTACCACATTCACAATTTCTCACCCCTCCCCCCACAGTATCGCTCACTCTCCACTCTCTCTTTCTCTCTGTCTGTCTCTCTTCCTAACTGTCTGTCTTTTTCACTGGTTGTCCCCTTCTCGCTCGTTGTGTGTTCTTTGCTCCTTTTGCCTGTCCCCTACCCTTCAAAACCTTACTACCCCCGCTGTGCCTAAATGTCCCCCTCACAAAATTTGCATTATTTAGTTTTAGTTGAAATCAAGATGATAATAGTTGGCCTTCAATTTGATCAATTTAAATTATTTGCCAACCACTCTCCCCCCTGGCTCTCACTCTCCTCCCCTGCTACCACTCTGGCTGACTCTTTTGCACTTTATGTCAATATACAATAGGTGAACTCCAATAAGTTTACACATGATTTAACCTGCAATGTCTGCGTCATTTATTTGACTTTGTGTACTCATTTTGCATATGTAAACACGATTTGCATTGACTGACTGATGATGACTAACTGACAACTGAAAATTTGAAAACGCCTGATTGATGAATCTGACAGTATGGATAATTGACTACGGGTTAATAGGACTAACAAGGTCCTTAAAACCAAAATCGGACAGAAAATCAACCGAATCAATAATAACAGCAAACACACACGCACACACACAAACATACACACTGGACCATGGTTAATTGAAAGTATTTTGTCCAATATATTTTACATATATGTATTTGTTTTTGAAAATACTTAAAAATTTAAATTATTAATTATTGGTCTAAACAGGTGAGTAGACAATTTTAAATCAAAAAATTATAATATAATTATGCTAAATTATTATTTAAATTAATATGCTTAGATTGGTTATAACAAAATTTTATCAATCCATCCCTGACACAATTTAGAAACAGAAAAAAATTATACAAATATTTATTAAAATATGATTAAAATGAATACTGTACTCAACAATCGAATCAATATATGTTTGTAGACATAGGCTGATGTAGTACTGGTAAATGGGGGCATACTTGCCCCTTAAGGTATGCAACAGGCTATAAAAGTAAAAGCTACAAAACACTTCTTGCATGGTTCAAGGGGCAAAGTTTCTCCATTTCACAGCCCTAGATTCGCCTATGATGTTGATGTTTTAAATTTAAATTTCTAAATTTGATTAAAGTTTTTTAAGTTTTAAGGTCATCGCCAGTTTCATGGACTGAAAATTCTGTGTAAAGATATAAAATCTATTGAAATACTTCAAATTCTTGTTTCAAGTGCAACAACTAACTACAAAGATACTTCGAATGCTAAGTGAATAGGCAACTCAATGTTTTTGTACCCATAAATTGAAATGTTAAATGCTAAATCTTAATTAATGTAACTCACTGTAAACTATGCCAGTCAAGAGGATGAAATATTTGTGAATTAAGGCAAACCTTTTGGTATGTCATACAATTAGTCTCAAGTGAAGGCACCACTCAACAATATCATCGTAATGGTCATCGTTATTATCATTCTGATGGACATAATTCACATAGTTAATGTCAAAACCATCATCATTAGGATAAGTTCAAATTTTGACCAGTTGAATATCCTGTTCAACTTAATGGAGATGCTTACTCACAATGGAATCGAATATCAATTAGTGCAAATTAAATTTTATGGCTAGGTAGAGCTTTAATAATCTTAAAAGATAGCCATTATAGAGTGCTGCTGATTAAAAATCCTGCGACTTAACTTGGTAGACTTTTTAATCTTGCTTAATCTATATTAAACATAAAGATATTAGTTTGCCCATCGCAAAAACGCGTAATTATCTCAGCCGGGAATTCAAAAAAGATGTCTAAGCAACCAATTTTCCCGCTCCACAGATGCGGTCTAATGTAGCCCAAATGGTTTTAGATAGAAGCAAGCAAAGTAAAATAGTTTAAGTTACACTTGATAATAAACAACTACTTTTGTATAATTAATATAAATAGCCACGCCCTGCAACAGACAGATGCTGATGCTGATCCTTTTCATATTTTCGTTACAATTGATATTAAATTTAACCAATTTTCCCTTGAGTATATTTCACCCCAGCACCCATTTACTCATTCTTTTCCAGTTTCCTACGATTCTCACGCAAAAGCTAAAGTCACAAACACACACAGAGACATCAATGTATATATGACACCCTTGGGAATAAAAGTCACGACTTTTGCCAATACATAAAAAAAAGAAAAGAACTTTCCCATGCGATAAAACATATGCTCATTGAGTGAGAGTATTGAAGTGGACAGCCAATGAAATATTATACCAAATGTAAAACCTGAGCTCTGTCAGTGGGCGGGAGGGGAGTGGTCGGCGGGCAAACAGAAGTGCGAATCAAACGACCAAGCGACCCAACAACTTTTTTTCAATGTGACTCAAATATACACACATACATACATATGAACCATTATTTTCATTGGTTTCCCCTCACAATCAAAAGTTCAAGAATTTTTCATTGCAAACGAATTAACTTCAACTTCATCAACTTTGACTTCAAAATGTTGAACTAATTCAATTATCTCTCCTCCTCCGTCCCTAAAAGTCCAAAAAATCCATGCATCCGCTTCATATGATTTGCTTCTAATTGTGATTGAGCAACATTCGACACTTTTCACCATTTGGGGAAATTAAAAAAAAAAACATTTAATTTTTCAATTAAATGCACAAAATTCTACAATTAAATTTTCTTTGCACAATTGGTCAACACTCTAATTGGTGTAGAAAATGTCAACAATTAAATGCTAATAATGGAATAATGACAAAAGAAAACAAAAGAACAATTGCCATACAAAAATTTCAATTTATTTGCCCCATAAATAAATAAAATTTGGCAGTGATTAGGCAACAACTTTTCATGTCTACTAAACTTTTGTTTGCTTATCTGCAGAACGCTTTGAGTTTTGATTTTTACCATGGAAACTTCTTAATTGTTGTTAAGCAATTTGTTTGTGGCATTTGTAGAACTTCATTTAATGCTAATAAAATGAGATGAATGTTTAAAGTGGAACTACATGTCATATGCGTAATCTATGATAAAAATTCTTGTTCGCATTTTTCGTATTTTTAATTCAAAACAAATTCTCTTCCTTTCTCTCTCTCTCTCGATACAATGAAAAGTCATAGTACCTAAAAGTTTAAATTAATTTAATCCGCTTGATTAAGTATAAGCAACGCATCACTGTCATAAACACACACACGTGCAGCTGCCCTTCAAACACACACTGAGACAGACATAATGGCAGCAGCCTCAATCAGATTATCGCCTCGAGTGCTAAATTATGGAGGACACACAGCATATAAATGGGCGTTGGATATATTTGGGTCCCTCCCAAAATAGTTTCACGTAACATTTCCTCATCAGGATGGGCAAACAACAGTATTGATGAAAATTATGCCATCACACGCTCTTACCCGCCCTCTTCGTCTCTCTGTCTATTTTTCCCACTGCATTGAGCCGTAAAAAAAATTTGCACAAAGCGCACATCGAATCAAATCAATTCAACGTCAGCGCATTATACAAAAATCATTTTCAAAAATATTGCCCAAATATCTAGGGAATGTATTTCCATCCATTCTGTCTGGCTATTGGTATATGGTCCACTTTAATATCCCATTTAACCTAACGCAAAAAAAAAAAAAAAAAAAAAAAAGAAGGCCAAGAAAACCAAACCAAAGAAAAATGTCTATAAAAAAAAAAGTGGAGACTAAAGCAAACGAAAAGAAAGATTCTTTCGCACATCTAATAAAATTTATTTCCCTATTCCGCAAAAATCCTTTTCCTTGTCCGTTGGTTTTTGGCAATGCCCTCTTTATTCCGGCGTAAAGTAAATACATATATACATTCATATGTGGGTATGTGTATTGTATATGTAGATGCCTTTTTCTTTGAATTTTTACAATTCCTTGTTCAGAATTCTGTTGCCACTTAGATTTTAGCATTTAGATAAGTAGAAGAAGTATTTCCGCTCACTTGTGCACACATGAACCCATATTTTCATTATGGTCGCTGCATCCCACAACGAGGGTTACTCAAATTCAAGTATGTATGGGCGCAGACAGAAATAGAATTAGACCAGGAAGAAGGATCACAGACCTAGGATGCGACAGAGGCAAAGGATATGCATGTATTTTGCTCTTCATTAAGACTTCACTGAACTGTGATAAAGTGCTGAGCTCTCCAAAAAATGTAAAATGCAAATGCAAAATCCATATTAAAAAAGGATTTCCAACTATAATTGGAATTCACAACTAATTAAAGAGAATTTATTTTCGATTCGATAAGTTCGGTTTGTATATTCAAGTGTGAAAGTGGTCTAACCATGATCACTTCAAGCACACCTCGCAAATCACTTGAACCATGTCAGCAGGCAGCGGCAACCGAAAATTTTGGTTGGGTTCGGTTTCGTTTTGGGCGTTGCATTTTCTCAATCTTCCACATCTTTCAGCCGCCACATCCTTGGCAAGCACTTGCCATAACTGCATGCAATTTGGTAACAACTGCAATGCATATTTTCCCTGCCAGCACACACATAGCGACTCCAAAAGGAGGCTAAGAAGACTAAGGACCCTCAGAAGATGGAAGATGGGATACGTGATGATGGAAGGGGATGGCGGGGGCTACATTGCCTTGAGTGGCATTTTAGTGTTGCCATTTCTACACTCCGTTTCTGGGATGCTGCAGCAAAACAAGGCAAAAGGCAAACGAAGCGAATCATTGTGGTCTCGGTTATGGTTTTGGCCCTGAACCTGCTCTTGTTGATGTGTTGCTCCATTATTACATTAAAATGACTACCTTGGGAATTGGAAAAATGGCAAAGGGCCATATTTATTTATCAGCTTGACAAAAAGTCCGTAAAATGATGTTTTAATCAAATTTAAAGAGTATCTTGTATTAGTTTACTTGCTTCGTTTGCTTGACCTCCTTTATTTCCATTGAAATTTGATAAGACATCTTATTGTTCTAACTGTCATCTGGTGCATTTTTATCCCATTGTTGTTGTTGTTGTTGTTGGGATATTTCATAAAAATTAAGTAATATGAGTTTAAGCCAAGACTCGTGGGTGGCAGGATCTTGGCTTCTCCAACCTCCACCCTCCCATCTCCATTCTCATTGCTCCATTAAGAGGCTGGCAGTAATGGAAAAACTGCCATTTCCGCCAGGCGCGCAACTCATGCATGTCAGAAGTAAGCGCGGATAGGAGGTGGGGGCCAACGGGAAGGGCACACAAAGAATGTGTAGGATGGTATTAGGGAACAGCAACAGAAAGGAGAAGGAGAAAAAATGGCTTATCTGTCGAGCTAAAGGAGAAAATCTGAAGCAGAGACCCATAGTCATCCTCCTGTCATGCATTTGGAAAGTGCAATATTTTATTTGTGCAAGTGAGAGAAGCGAATTCCCGAAAGGATACACGAATAGAACACTAGCAAAAAAAAAAAAAAAAACATTGAATAAAATGTTGTTTCTTTTCCTTTTAATATTCATATTGAAACTAGCTTAAGTCGATCGATATCATCGATAACTGACTATAGAAGAGAAACCAAGAAATATTTTATCGGATTTTTATCAATTCATATGGCGGCATGTTAGGAAGGAGGTGGAGGGGGCGTGGCTAGGGCATTGGCTTCAACTTAAGCAGCCAGTAATAAGTAACTTATTTTGCTAACCTTATTTCTTACATGCTCACATCAATTTCCTTAGATTTGCCGTTTCTCTCTCGGCCAATCTGGCAATTCTTCTTCATCTGGACACTCATTGCAATGGCAAAATGAAATGAAATGAAATAAATCAAGCTGAACTGCAGCAACGCAACACAACGCAAGGCAAGGCAAAAGCAACAACCATGGCCATAAAATAATACCAAGACAGTTGCCAAGACAACTCTCACGAGGAATACCGAATCCTACTCAACTTGGCCTGAGAATGTGTGATGGGCAAAGTGAAAAGCTTCAACGCTTAATGCGAAATGAAATGCTTTCAGTTTAACTTAACACGTGGGTGGCTCTGGCTCTGGCTCTGACTCTGGCTCTTGCTCATTCTCCGGCTCTGCCTCCGTTTCCGTGTCTGGATCCATAGCAAAAGCCTCAGAATGGATATGAGCATGCATATATATAGATAGATATGGGCAAGCCAAGGCAAGGCATGACATGGCTTGCATTGCATTGACATTTAATGATGCGTCTCTTCAATGCACTTTGGTCATTCTGTCAGTTCCTCAATTGGCGGCTTATTCCTTCAGTTTGGTCAATCCACCAACTTGATTATTTTCTTTTTCTACCTTCGAATAGAGAAGACCTAGAAAACTCAATTCGTTCTCCTAATTAAACGGAAGCCCCATGAAAAAACAAACTGTTTTTTGTGTGTGTTTTTTTGGTACATAAATTAAAAAAAGAGAAGAGAAAGAATCAGCAAATTTAAATTGCTTTTCTTCATGTTAGTTATTTCCTATAAATATAAGCATAAACAAGCAAGTCTTCCACAGAAGTGTCTATACTCTATAAAGCAATGCCTTTCAAAATTTCCAAATATCCTTTTTTTCTTTAAGTTATAAACTATGGATAAAAATGCATTTATTTCATTCAGCAAGTGTGTACAAAATGTTCAAATAAACAAGAATAATATTGGTCAATTGCTGATATTGCTATTTGTCTTAGTTTATGTGCCAATTTTCAAATTTTAATACTCGTATGTCAATATAAGTAAACAGAAAATGTGGTTATTGCCCATGGGGGTAGAAGGAAAAATTATTTTTGAATTGCGAGGCAATCAATTTTTGGTTTCCATTGTTGTTAGCCAAAAACATTCATCAAGTGCAGATGTGATATCCTGCCTCTTGCCCTCTGTCTCTGTCTCCCAACATCTAATCATTCTTCTGACTGGTTTTTGCCTTTTCTGTCTAATCTTCTTAGTTCTGTGCATTTCGGCTTACAATTGGCTTGGTTTGGCTTAACTTGGCGATTATCTATAAAATCCGTATGTACGCATGTTAATTTAACAAATTGCCCCTTAGGTTATGCCAAGCAAAGTCGAAAGGATCTAAAATAACACACACACACACAAACACACGTACAGTCCCAGTTGAGGTAAGTTAAGGTAAAAAAAAAACCCCAAAAATTCCAATTAAACAAATGTCAAACTTTTCCAGTGCCCCGTTCTTTTTCTGTCCGTCCAAACTGACTGTCTGTCTGTCTGTCTGTTTTCAGTCGGTTCTGTTCTCCACTCATCACAGATCCATATGCAAAAAAAAAAAGAAAGAAAAAAATTAGACAAAAAGTCGAAAAGTCAGTCATGCGTTAGAATAAACTTTCCCCCTCACTTTTATGCACACGTGTCGAGTGTTTGGAATACTTCAAATTAGAAAAATGTATATATCGAAAAAAAAGGAAAAAACCAAATCGGTACTTTAACACTCTTTCTAGCAGCTGCATGAAACTGTAAACTTTCTATACCCTTTCTGAATGATTGGATTGACTGGCATCGAAATTCATCGAATTTTCCATATACTCTTTCTCTTCCTCTTTTCTCTGTAAATAAATTGTTGTTGGGCCAGAGATTGAAGGATTTTGCAGTTGTTTTCAATCAAATCTAAATCTATGGCCAATTAAAAATAAATATTTATGAAATCATAAAAACAAATGCTTTGACAAAAATCAAATTATTTGCAGCAACAGCAGCCAATTAAGTTAAAACAAGGTGAAAAAACATGTATTTTTAGGTACATATGTATAACCCACAATGAGGTGAAAGGGTGAGAGGTGGAAGAGGAGAAAGGGACTAAAGACCAGGGACTAACTGTAACTAGTTGAGGGAATAAAATCTGTTTGCGGTTAGATTATATATCATATACAGAGACAGGTCTGTATATGACAACAGCAACCACAACAACAACAACAACAACCTCAACTGAATCATCAAGTTGAAACAATCAAGCCACCTGCCGTCCAAAAGTCAACAGTTTTCTCAACGTGCAGAAAAACTAATTTAAATAGCTTGAAATAGGCAAAATCTGCCACCATATGGCTACCAGTCCTTTCACTGTATATGTGTATGTGTGTGTGTGTGTGTGTGTGTGTGTGTCAAAGCAAATGATATGAGCAGCTGAAAGGGGTGAGCGGGCAGCGCAGAGCCCAGGAGCCACAGAAATCCGAACTTAATTAAAGCAAATTTTTGATAACCACTTGCCAGACATTTGAAAGAAAAAATTCAGGCAATGTTTTAAATAAATCTCAACATTTGAATACCTAGCAACGAGAAAAGTTTAGTATATCATTGGCAAGTACGTAAATACCCCATGCAAATGGGACATCATTATAAGGTATTATGATGCCGAATATTTTGGCAAGCCAAAATATTTGGCTTTGCCATTTAGGCAAACCACAAAGTACCAGACCATACCAGAAGAAACAGTAAAAGCAAAGGGCAAACGGAAGAACCAGCAGGATGATTTGATGTTGGCCTTCATCAGCATGGCCCAAAGCCCCAGGGGACGCCCCTTCACTACCCTTCTCTGATTGAGGACAGGCGTCTATAGGAATTAAAGAAATTATTGCACAACATTTAAATAATTACATTGCAAGCCAAAATTTGTTAATATTTTAATTTAATTTGATTTTAAAATAAACAACTTAAATAGAAATTGTTTGCATTATTTTATGCTTGAGTTGAATGCAATACAAATTAAAACGAAAGCAGTCAATAATTGCAAAAGATTTTCCTTAGTCAGCCAAAGTAGTTTTTTAGTTAAGAATTTGTTTCCATTAAATGTCTCTATACCTTTCTTTTTCTCTGGCTTTTCATCCTCTTGGTTATCGTTTTTTGGTTTGTCTCAATTTTTGCTTTTTCATTGGCTTGCAATATTACTTTTATGATTATTATGACGATTATTGTTATGTCGCATTATGTCAACGGCTTGGGCGGAGAGCCAGAGCCAGAGGACCAGCCAGGACCAACCACGACCAAAAGACCAACAGAACAAAATGATAAAACCAACAAAACAGCTTAGAATGAGACAGCAGAAAGAAGAGAATGTAACAAAAGATAGAATTTATATGCATTTCATAATTTGGGTAAAAAATCGATGTACATTTCTAAGCTAAACTTTAACTATGTTTTATCGTTTAAACTTATCTACTATTTTTTGATAGTTTAAGTCAAAACGATGCCGTGAGAAAGTGTGCCATAACAATACAAAGAGCAATCTTTTTCATTTCTCTCTTTTGTAATTGCTATTAAGCAATAAATTATCGATCAATTTTAAGATGAAAACACATTAATCGATCTTCAAGTGTCTCAGCTGTTGAATATGCAAGAAAAATTGATTGGTTTTTACTTTTCCACTCGATATGTAAATCATAAAAAACTAAAATTGTTACAGAATTTAATTATAAACAAAATCTGTCGATTTTTCGGATTAGTTATCACAAATATAAAAAATATATTTATTATTATTTTATGTGAAACGTGAAGTAGATACTTTTGATTTGGCATATACCATATAGTTGCATTGCATGAACTGCACTTTTATTTTCTTTTTCTATCTCTCTCTGGTACACATAGTCATGCGCCCTCTCTGTCTGTCTCTTTCTTTCTATCTATATACACTTCACGAACTATCACAATGTCAATCTATTTGGCACATTTTGAATTAGAAAGTAGCAAACTGGTAGTAGATTTTTGCTTTAAATTTACTTACAAGTCTATGTTTGACCTTGGTCAATTTTTTTCCTCTATACTTTTTTTCGTCTCTCTTTATCTCTCTTTCTATCTCTCTATCTCTCTATTTGTCTGTCTGTCTCTCTCTCTCTTTCCTTCTCTTTCTCTCTGTTTTTTTTTTCTCTGTTTCTTTCTCTTTGTTCTTCCATGTGCTTCTAACCAACAGGATGTGCCCGCTGCCTTGAGCAATGGCGTGTTTCATATTGATTCCTTTCTGCTGGATGCACCAAAAAGTGCAATATTCGTGGGATTGCATAATAATTTCATATGCGATTTCGATTATCAACTGAATGACAATGATGATCAAAGACCACAAGATGCTGCATTACAGTCAATAGAAGATCTGGAGAGAATTCACAGTAATCTCAATTCGCCAAATATCACACACTTGGATGAACGCGATCTAGAGGAGAATGAAATGGATGACGATGAGGATATTGAAGAGGAAGAAGATGATGAAGTGGAAAATTTAAATTTCGTTACTTGTGATTACAATCGAAGGCATTTAGGTACTGAGGAAATAGACATGGATCAAGATGATGGGATTGGTTTCAGTTGTGACAGCGATAGCCTTACAATAGAAGAAGCTGATGAAGAAGAAGCGGAGGAGGAGGACGAGGAAGAGCAGGAAGATGATGAGGAGGAGGATGAGACTGAAGAGGAGCAGCAGCAGCAGCAGGAGCAAAATAATAATGCCTTCAATAGACAATGCCGCCTGCCCACAACGGGCAGTCTTCAATCCAGCAATTCAACAACCAGTTCAATGCAATGCAGCAGCAATGGGCCAACAGGCACAGCAGTTAGCTGCTCATCGACATCGATTGAAATGGATGTGATACCCAGTCTAACACCACCACCGCCGCCATCGATGAACACTAAACCATCGAATCGAACCATTCAGAGACAGCATAGAACACACACCACGCACTCCTTGTCATTTTTTCATAACGTCATTTAAAAGAAAAGAATTCGAAATCACGTTTCACTGTGGCCTCACATTCTCTCCCACTTACCTATTAATGCGGGGCCATTAACGTGTCATCATCAAGTATTCGTGCTAGCCTGACCACAACTTACAATTGGAAGGGAAATGAATTAATTAAAGTTAACATTCATGAAATATGTAACCAAAAAAGTTTTCAATTGAAAATTATATTTAAGCTCGATAATGCTCTTAAAAGATATATACAATACTTATACATAGGTAGAAAAACAAGCAAAAATTTATTAACCTTATTAATGCATTTACTCAAAATTAAGAGATAGCTACATTTATTACACACACACACACACACACACACACACACAGTGATAACTTCCATGCCAAGTCATTGAAAAGGTTCTCAAAACTGTCAGTCTCTTGACAGATTATCCTTTTCAAAACAAAGGACTTTGTTCCTTAAAGTTAGCATAGTCTGTCATGTTGCAAAAGGTTAAAAAGAAGTTACTCGCACAGTGAATAAATTGTTGAAAGAGTTGCAAAAGAACAAAAGAAAGAAAAAAACATTCTCGGCCCAATCTTGCCAATCCAATCCATTAGTCTTCCGCTTAGTATATGGACACAAAAATTGGGAATTTCCATTTTTGATTTAACGAGAAACACAATTAAACACGAAATAAGTGTAATTTAATTATAAGAATATACATATTAATATAAATGCATCTCAAGAAATTAAAATCAAATTCTAAATGAAAATATAAAACAAATTACGCTTTGGCCATTAGACATGAAATTGAGAATGAAAGCAAGCGAATAAAAATTATAATGGACTTTATATATACCTACTATTTGTTCATACTTTCTTCTACTTATAATATAGTTTTTTTTTTTTTTTTGCATGAACCAATCAAATGCATAGTAATCGAGAAAATGATAGAAAGAGAGAGAGAATGAAAGAAAGAAGAATAAACAAGAAAGGTGCATTTAATGTTTGACTTATTTCATGCTATTATAAATTGTAATTTGGTCGAGGACAACGGGGAGGGTGAGGGTGTGCCCTCAAGAGTGGAATTGGTAAATCGAAAATGGATACTTTACTATTCCTTATATATACATATATATTTGTGTGTATTTTTATTGCTACCCCCCAACTTGCCAAGTTTCCAGGAGATCTATGAGAGTGAGAGCTAAATTTTCTAGATTCATTTGGTTTTTTTATGGTTTATTATGGCCTTCGCTGTTCTTTACTTTTGTCCTCAACCTAACCAACTACTTATAATCCAGATGTGAAGCCAAAAAACCACCTGAACAAATTTATTCTCTACCCTGATTGCTTCTTATTCTTCCTATGTATATACATCACATACATACATATGTACATATATAAGTATATATATATTTTTGGTCGTTTTATTTGGTTTTGATTTTGCGCCCCATTGCATCGAGTATGATTCTTATTTTTCTTTTGCAGGAACATATACGTGAGTCCAAGGAGAGTAAACTTGATGAAATGGGTCGCCATTCGAAGGGTCGCTCCCGCGAGAATATATCAAGGTACGTAACATACACATATAAATCGATTTAAGATTCATTAAGCTGCATTGTGAACGCTTCAGTGATAAATTGAAATTTACCACCGCCAATTCAGATTATTAATGATGATTTCATGATAATGATGCAAAAAAAAAAAAAAAAAAACAGAGTGAGAGAGAAAGCGCAGCCAGACAAAAATCATTGAAAAGTTCTGAAAAATATGTTTAACAATTGCAACAAAAGACAAATAAAATAAGGGAATACGAAAAATCAACAAATTTAATACTGATTATATTTAAAGCAAAGTTATATTTAAAGCCACTTGAAAATAAAAAACCGTTGAGTCAAGAAGGGACAAGAATATAGACCAAAACAAATATAGAAATGAGATTCATAAAAAAGAAAGACAAAAATCAGTTAATTTATTTAGATAATTTTTCTATCCCCTTATTTGTGACCACTATTCATTTTTTGTGGCATACTTCTGGGCTGTGGTTTCATATTTGCTTTTTCTCGCCAGATTTTTAGCCGTTTCTAAAAACTAGCTGGAAACAGTTCAGCCTTGTAGTAGAAAATTACACATACGACTAGTATTCCGTCTATAAAAAAAGAAGTGTGGAGGCATCAAATAGACTTACTTGTTGATCTTAATATAATGAATTAAATAGACCTTTACCTAATTAGGATTAAACTATAATCGTTTTAACTACGGTTTGCTTTTTGTACAGTTCTAATTAACTTTGATAATCGATGAGGGCTTAAATAAATTACAATTAATTGACCTCTTAACACTCTTTTTCAATATCAAACAAAAAAAAAAAAATAATAATAACGACAACCACAAAAACAAAAATACAACAGGCAAAAACATTCACAAACCTCATTACAAATACTCGATGACGTCTCGAATCGTTATTATCGCGAAGCTATACCCATGTCGACACAATCGAGCAAAGCCGATTTCAAGGAAAAGGAGCACAGCATTCTACGCCGTCATCCGGACATGGCCCAAACGAGTCTTAGTGGCAATGGTGGTGGTGGTTGTGCCATCGACGATGGCGAATCATCCTCCACCACAACAGCCACGCACGAGATGATGACAAAGGCGGCCATGTCGTCAGTACCGGTTAATACCGCCTGTGATATGGGCTGTCAAACGAGGTGAGTCTCACCCACTCTTATTCTCCACATGTTCACCCTATGCGTAAGAGTTTTGGTATAATGTGGATACGAAGCAAGTTCCTGTTACCATTCCCGTTCCCATTCCCGTTACCGTTCCCCCGATCCCATTCCCAATTCTTGCCATTCCTTGTCGTTGTTAGCATATGCGTAGAGTCAAATAGATGTGCCAATTGCCGACAGAAAACACTGTGTAAAAACAATAACAATGTGGGTAAACGGGGGGAGGTAGACAGGCGGAATGCTTGGATGCTGTCTCTGGTTCTCCTGATAGTGGGGACAGATTGAAGGCATGCTGCAAAACCGGCGCCTGGCTTGTTTCGCGTACATATAACGCAACGAAACACAACACAAATCGATGCAAATATTTGTATTTGCATTTGTCTGTCTTTATTGGAGAGACATAGAGCAACATACTCGTACCATCTACCATACTTAATATTGTATGGGGGGGAGGGGTAACTGGGTGACAGGAATGAATCGCTCATGTAGGCAAAATGAACGACAATCCGTTCACATGACAAATAGTTGTAGTGTGTGCCCTTCTTAGTAATAGTCGCAGTCATTGTGAAAGCGGCAAAAATTTTACAATAAAGACTTGACAGTTTGAATGACATACATACACTGAGAAAATAAATTACAGAATGGCCCCCAATACCCAATTGAAAAGAAACTGAAATCCAACTGATTGAGGAACTCTTCTTTTTTTCTAGTGTAGAAGATATGCAAAATTTACTTCAGACAATCTTATTAAATCAATATCTGTGCTGGCTGTACAGCTTTATAATAAAGATTGACAATTGACAGCTTTCCTTTACCACTCCCATCCCATCCCGCACCCACTGTATATACCTTTGAATGCCCTAAACCTTGGCCTAGACAAATATTTCGACACTCCTCATACGCTTTTTGTATCTACTCTCTCTTTAATTTTTGTGATCCACAGGGAATCACTATTTGCCAACAGCCCAGGCATTGGCGGAATGGGAGGAATAGGAATGGGTAGGACACCATCGCTAATGAAACAAAAGTCCAGCTCATCTTCGCAGGGAAGCGGAGGAGCTGTTGGCTCAATGCCACCGCCGCCGCCGCGTTTCTTTTCGACATTTGGCTATGATCAGCAGGCATCATCGCCAACAGTTGGTCAAGTGTCATTGCCGCAGGATACACCGCCGCCGCCGGGAGCGGCAACAATGCTGTTGGGCACCTTGCATCGTCGCAGCATGCAGCCAACGACAACGGCATCGGGTACGCCGCCGCCGCCACTGCCGCCTTTGCAGCATCATTCACATCAAGAGGCTATGGAGCTAGAAGAGCGGCACAGTGGTCATCACCGTTCACATTATGGTCTCTTAGTGACTCCGATGGGTAAGCCAGCGGTGTTGCCCCAGCAGGAGATGTGTCATCACCATCATCAGCATCAGCAGCAGCAGCAGCAACAACAGCAACAGCAGCAGCGCATGCATCATGGACATGCGACGTTGCCCGCTCATCAGAGATTGCCAGCCATGAAGGCACAGGCGCAGGCTCATGCCCATGGACAGGCACAGGGACAGGGACAGGGACAAGGACAGGGTTTGGGTTTGGGTCATGGACCGGGGCCTGGACAGACAAACATTTTGTCCGGCAATAAGCAGCAAAAGAACGAGGAGTCTAAAGTATTCATCGACATACGGAATTCAGCGCCAGACGTGATTATCATGACGTCCCATTGACATTTAAGGATTGCCCGCCAATCAGCAACCGCAACAACAACAACAACAACAACATCCATGACCAAAAACAACGAAAAAGCGAACAACGAGAAGAACAACAGGAACTACGGCAACTGGAACAACAACAGGACAATGGCCAACATATTAACCGCAGGCACTATTGTGCAACGACACCGTTGCATCGTGTCGCAATCAGACACGGAAAGGTCCTCGCCAGCAATTCCTTGCATCCTTCGTCAACTCCACCGCACCGCTGCCACCATGCACATCCTGTAAGCATTCAGCTGCATTTTTAATACCCGGCACCGAATCTGTGTCCATAGAATTGTGGGTATATCATTGAAGCAAAACTGCAAAGAATTTAAAACACCTGATGATGATGGAGAGTATCTTTAAAGTCGGTGTTTTTATAACTTTCTTTCTTTTTGTGTTTGCCTTACATGGTAGTTGAAAATCCCATAAAGATATATACAGGAAATTGACAAAAAAAAAAAAAAAGAAAAAAAGAACTCCTCAAAAAAAATAAAAATTGTATCGAGAACTCTAATTTCAATTTAAACATGAAAACGAAGTGAAAATGCATTCATTCTGTTACTTTCTGTTTTCTCTCTGTCTCTGAAATTGATGTAAGGCAAAGAGAAATAAATAAATTTAATATATAATCGTTAAGCGCCAACAGACATGAGGAAATTACGAAAACGAAATGAAAAATCATGTATGAAATGAAAATGTGTGGGGGTGGGTACCGAGAAAACTCATTCGTACGAACGTGAAAATCACTTAAAAACTATTTTCACGCAAATTGCTGTGGGAAAAAAGGGGGGAAGGTGGAGGGTTAGAGTCCAGGACGTGGGAGTTAACATCGACTGAGACCACACAAGAGAGCACGTGCCTGTGATGGATGGACTTTGGTCTCGCGACTCATCGTCCACGTTTGTAATGCATGTAAATGAAGAAGTTTCAGTTCCCTCCTGTTCAAGGGAGATGTAAAATAGGAAAAAAAAAATCAAACAAAACAATACAAGGACAACAAGAAAAATGAAAAATGTGAGGGGAAAAAAAATAAATAGGGTTTGATGGTGGTGGTGGGTGGAAGGGTGAAACAGGCCAGCCGGACAACAATGTCCTGGTGCATGTTGTTCATACGACACGTTGTCAACGGTCTGCTTAGTGTCTGGCTGTGCCATTGTCGTCACTTTCCTCTCTCTCTCTCTCGCGCGCGCTTTTCTTTACCATATCTATCTATAACAGTATGTGTACGGTGCGTGTAGATGTATTTGTGTGTGTGTGTGTGTGTGAAGGCTTTCTCATTGTTTTTGGTGAAAACTTCACAGTGTCTTCTGTTTGCCAGCCTCTGCTGGAGCATGTCCAGAACCAGAACCAAAAGCCCTCCGACAAACCATTTCTCTACCATCGCATTTGTATCTGTGTGTGTGTGCGTGTGTATGTGTTTGTGTAAAACTACAACTGGAACAGTTCTTGCAAATTCAACTGCAAAGGGGCTGGACAATGGCAAAGACCAGTCCAAACTCAAACTCAAACTCGCACCGAAACCCAACCACCATCTTCTTGTTTGCTCTACATGACTAACTTAACAATTACATAATGCTGCAGATGAAACCAGTGTGGCGAGTAACTGCTGGAGAGGCGACACATGTGCTACTACAAAGAGTATTATGCTTTCACATTAAACACACACACACACACACACACCCACCCATACGTATATATTTTTCTCCTGAATTTTTTACTTTTCATATATTCTTGCTCAATTTAAGACAACAATAAAAGAAACAATATTATTCTTTATCTATTATTTGTTTACAAAAAATAAACCTCTTTCGATATGTATCAAGTATTAGGGTCATCTCTTTCTCTGAATTCAAATCAAATATTGTTTTTGCCAAAAGTAAAAACTTTCTAGCCATTTGATTGACACACTTTTATGCATTAGTTAGTGCCGCATTGCAGTTTTGTTTGAATGTCACACTTCTAGGATACATATACATACTTTGTTGATTGTTTGTGGTAGATACGGAAAAAAAAATGAATCGACCTTGCCCATTGAAAGCAAAAACACATTAAAAATGATGCATACCGTTTCTTGCATTAGTATGACGCTTTTAATCGGCTCAAAAGCAATTGAAAATCTATTTTTAATTCAATTGGTTGGATTAACTAAAACTCAAGGATACAAAAAACCAGCACTCATTCCCTTTTTCAACACTTTGTTCACAAACTTTGTCTGATAATTCTGTCAAGTTCTCTCAAATCTGTGGGCACACAATTAGCATGGTCATCGTAATGCAATGAGTTAGGGCAAAAAGTGTGAGTTTGGATGTCTCTCTATTCCATGGGACGACAGGTTAAATATGGCTCCAGCCACACAGTTGTGCGCCGAAAAATGACACTGAAATTGATGATGATGATGATGATGAGCATGAGAATGATATGGATGATGAGGTGGTTAGGTAAGACAAAGAAATCCAATTTGATTGATTGAATTGGAAGAGCAACGACAGCGATGAGTTGCCCGACTCGACCAGCATAAAAAAATATCTATCTAGGTAATGGCGTTAAGCACACTTGCAATTCAGATTACATAAAACATTTTTGTGGTAAACTACTTGGCGAAGAGGAACAGTTCATTAGGATGATTAACACTTGACCCTTGTCAGAAAAACTGAAAACCAAAAAGTCAAGTAGATGATTGTCACTGATTTGTTAGCAATGACACAGGGCAATCTTCCAACTAACAATGAACTTATTAGTAGCAAAAAGTATTAACAGAATTTTTCATTATTTATTTTTCACCCACATACACACACACACACACACACACACCCTCACACATACTTCTACAAAGAGTATATAGTTTGTATATATATATATATTTTCACAATTCTATTTACTTTCAGTTTGGCATGAGTGTATAAAGCGGTAAAGGCGCTAGTTGAATTTACATTAAAACAAAAAAGAAAGTAAAAAAAAAGAAGAAAAGAATCATTATAATAAAATTCAAAAGTTTAAAACTTAAAACAAAAAAAAAAGAATAATATGTGTATAGAAAAGAGAGACAGCAAAACTTTAGCAGTTTTGATGTTTGTATACCCTAGTAAATTTGATTTCGTTATAAACAAATAAAACTAAATTTAAATGGACAACACAAGTCTACTTTTTCTATACATAGAAATGGACTAAATCAAGAAAAGGTTTTTAAATTTATTTGAACAAATTTTCTTCAACTTTTTATTCGATACACGAATATTTCTCAAAAATTTGGGGGATCATATTTTAGGACGTTTTATTTCTATACAATGGCTCCAACGACTTTTGGGCGACATTAATATGGACATGGGCGAATCTAGGGCTATGACTGCTTATTGCCTACATTAGGGGGCAAAGTAATAAGCATTTTACAGTACTAGATCCGCGAACTAATATGGCATTACTAACTAAATAAGACAAAAATCGTTCACCAATTCTAAATTACCTAATAAATAATACATTTTATTTATGCCCATTTTGCAAACGGATATCGTTGACTTGTTCTTAAATTAAAATATTTTATTTAGACTTCTTGTACATTGCTTTAACTCTTACTTGGTCTTTGGGGAAAATCATGCGAAAAACTTCTATGAAATTTGTTAACTTTGAGGGTAGTTAAGAGGAAAAATGTGTTGCATTTAAAGTTACTACATTGACTTATCAAACAGTCCTTGTAACTGCTACCTTAACTTCAATTCATTTGATTGGCTTCAGTATTTTGTGAGTATAACTAAATAATATTGAAAAATCGTTTTTAATTTAACTGATAAATGGCAATGAAAGCCCTACTTTTTTAGATGGATCCCTATCAATCGATTCCTATTTTAGATACAAAGTATTTATCATAATCAACAACATTTCAAAACAAGTCCATCGAATTCTGAGGTCGTTCAAAAAAAACGATAACAAAAAAAAATATAAATATATATTTATGATTTTGTAAGGGGCATATCCAAAGCATCAGAGCTGCCAAAAGGACCCAAACTGTTTTGGGAAAAATAAAATTATTTGTCATTTAACAATGCTAATAAATAAATTGTAAATAAATTAAAAAAAAAAAATATTTAGATATAAATATTTAAGGCTCATTCAGTTTTACTGTGAGGGCTTTGTTTTCGATAAGCTTTTTTACATATTTAGATATACAATACAATAAAAAAGAAAAAATTAAAATAAATTACCTATAAATTAATAATAATGATTGTTAAATCAGTTAAATTTTTGTTTGTTTATATACTAGACAACAATTTTTGTAACAGATTTCGTTATCGTTTTTGTTTCTTCATCATTTTAGATAAATTGTGTAAAAATTAAGCTTAAACTAATAAATGGAATAATCTAGGTATAGATTTTTGAGAAAAAAATCTTAAAGTCAACTGAAAACAGAATTGCTAGTCATATAAGAATTATACAATTATTTTTACATCTAAGGCAAAGCAAAAAAAAAAATATTTTTTTTGTTTTTTTTTTTAATGAAATAATATTTCAATTAAATGTAATTAGATGCATAAGAAACGACTTTAAAAATTAAACTTACACTTTATATATGGAAACAATGTAAAACGATAATGAAATTAAAAATCTAACATTAAGCAAAATGGGTGTATAAAAATAAAATGCGATCAAATTAAAATTTTGTTGTGCAAGTGAGAATAAACAAAATGTGTATAAATATTTGGAATTTGAAGACAAAGGGGGGCAACTAAGAAACTAAGGGGACTTCAAAACTTTTCTCTATCCCTCTAAAAAATATTCAATTTGACTTAATAAGTCAAATGTAATTTAATGTTATTTCACTATGGGTCCAATTCACTTTTTTTGGGGCAATAAATACACTGGGCTTAAATTCACATTAATGGGATTAAAATAGAATTTTGAATTTCAGTATATTTCCTAAAGTTGCGCTTTTTCCACTTTGCGCTAAACGATATACTTACTTTTCTTTGATCATCCCAAAATTATACCATACTTTTAACCATTGTCCAGTGAAGCCCAAAAGTAAACTTTAAATATTAATCATAGACAAATCACGGAAATGGTAATAACACTTTAGATTAATTTCCAACAATTTGTTTATGTGTGACCCAATTCGAGAAACAACTTAATGGGCATCATTATCATCTACTTTAACCACTGACGACATCTGTCTCGTTCTACGGCCCATAATTCTCAACTTTTAATTCTTCGGTCCCACAATGCAAAATGCAAATTTCACTTTTGTTTGGCGCACCAAAATTTATGCATTCGCCGTGCTGGTTGACAGATTTGTGGCATAGCCAAGACATTCGGCCATTGCCAGCCGTATAAATGTAGAGTGGTCAGCGGGCCAGGGAGCGCAGTTCACAACCAGCATGCTTTCGGGTCACACTCAATTCCAGATCCAGGTCCAGCTCCTGCTTGTTCTCATGGTATTGGGTATTGCCCGAGGACAAAGGTTGCCGGCACGTCAGCTGCAGACTCCAAATTTCGATGGCGGTGAGAGTTTTGAACAATTCGAGAGTTTGGATTCCAATGAGATGAGGGAGGAACTTAAAAAACTATTAGCCGATCAATTGACCAATGCCTTTGCCCCATTGACAACTGGCGAGCTGAGACGTCAGCCGGCCATTGTGGCACCCAGTTCGTCTGCCGAAGCCTTGGCACGTTTTGCTGATGATTCACGTTCAACCTCCTCATCCGAGGAAACTGAGCAGCAGCTGGAGCAGCAAGGGGGCGATTCAGGCGAAGAGGAAGCAGAAGAACCAGCCATAGTGGCGCCTTCTTACAATCCTTGGCGCGATAATTTCTATGATCTAAACGAAGATGGCAGCTATGTGTATGGGTGAGTCAGTCAGTCATTATGGAGGCCAGAAAAAGGTGTCAATAATATTCAATTGGCTTATCTACGTTGATTTAGTTACTCTCTACCGAATGGCGTTCGTCGTTGGGAACGGGGTTTCTATTCCGAAGAGCAGCACGGTCTAATTGTTGAAGGTTTCTATACCCAACCGCGATTAATCTCATCACATGACATAACCTACGAGCTGCGTTGTTATCGATCCGATATTAATGGCTATCATCCATTTGAAGGTGAGTTCAAGTTCAATGAAGTTCATTGAAAGAAAATACAATAAATTGATCGCATTGATTTCAGTGAAATATCTTAAAAGTCCACCGCGAGTGCAACGCGATGAGCAACTTGATGTCGATTGTTTTCAAACACATCGAAAACGATAACCGATAACGAACAATCGTTCGGTATGTATATACAATTAAAATTTTTTGTGCACGTGAAACCAAACAGAAAAACTAAAAAAAAAAACCAAACTAAATAAATTTTTTAGATAAAATTTTGTTCACTTTAAAATCTGTAGAAAATATTTATTATTTATTGGAAGAGAGAAAAGATCATTAAAGGGTATATTAAACTGACACATATAAACTTTTATGACAATAGCTTAGAAAATATCGAAGTTATTATTTGCTTGCCACCGATCGTTCCCATGGGAGCCACAGATATAGTCAACCGATCTTGATCAAATGTACTACTGTCCATAATAGTTATACAACTAAGAAGTACTAATTTTTATAAAAATATGTTAAAAAACAACGAAGGTATTGAGAAAACTTAGAGTTCGTGACTTTGCCATTTGAACGGAGCTTTATGATATAGTGGTCCGATCCGTGCAGCATAAAAAAGCTCAAATGGACGGACAGACATACGGACGTGGCTATATGAACTCGTCGTGCTGATCAAGAATATATATACTTTATATGGTCGGAGATGATTCCTTCTGTGCGTTGCACACTTCTGACCATAATTAATATACCCTTTTTGTAAGTGTATAGAAATGTTGAAACTTTGTTTCAGATTCATTCAAGAATTTGTGATTAATTTTCAATGTAATACAAATTCTAAACAAGTTACTAACAAATAAGTAATCCGACTCGTCTGGATATCTATCCAGAGTAATATTCACAAACACATATTTTGGCTTTAATTTTCAAGTTTCTTAATTTTGAGCTCTCTTCTCTCTCTGCTTATTCTTCTGTTTCGCTTTTATTTTGTTCATCTGCGTCAAATTTAATTCAAATGGCATTTCGAAATACTTTTTATTTACTTTTATTGTCTTTGATACTTCTTGTTTCTGTTTCTGTTTCGGTTTTGTTTCTTGTTTTCGGCTTTTTGTTTTTTGGTTAAACGAGATTTGTATCTACAAATGTGTGTTGGCTTTCTGGCAGTGTGTGTGTGTGTGTGAGTGTGTAAGTGGTATTCCCACAGTTTTCAATTTTTGGCGATTTGTTGCGGCACTTAACGGTTGTTTGTTAGCTGTCATTGTTGTTGCTGATGAAGCGCCTTTGTGTGCGTTTCCCCCTTCCCGCTTCCAAAAAAAAAAATAAACCAAACCAAAGATGGACCACAGAACCAAGAGCCAAGAGTAAGACCAGAGAATTATTTTTGCTTCATTTTTTCTTTTTGTTTTTCTTTTGCTTCCAACCAAAAAACAAAAAAAAAAATAGAAATAAAAAATAAATAAAGGGGTTGAAGCCACATCCGCTGACATCCGCCAACATCCTCGGTTGATTTTGGTTGTTGTCTAAATGCGAATTTGCCTAAATCAACATGGAGCAGCAACCGAAAGAAGTTTCCTGGCACGAAAAGTAACATCATTTCATTCTCTCTCTGTCTCTCTCTCTATCTCTCTTTCTCTCTTTCTCGCCCTCAGTTTCAGTTGTCAGTCCTCTCAGTCATCTTGTTGTGTGTTTGATTATTTGAATTTCTAGCGCGTCGCCCAAAAATACCCACATAACAGAGACAAGAAAAATTAAAGAGTACGTCACATTTATGTATGTGTATATATATATCTTTATATGTATATAAGCTCACGAATTTGAACTTTAAAGTGATATTTTTTTGCTGCTGCTGGACATGAATCAACGTTAAAGAATCAGCAAATACTTTATGAACGAAATATTTATTGTAAAGTATATTTTGCATAGTCGATATTTCGTAAGGGCAGTGGCGGATCTAGATATAGATTTTGATCGGTAAAATTTGTCAATTTAGGGAAGGGGTGAGGAAAATTAATTATTATTTTAAGAACTAAAATATTGTTCTCTTATTTTCTCCCCCTGGATCTGCCACTGCTATAGGTAAGTCCTTTCTATATAATATAATGCTCTACATATAAGTATCCAGTTTGGTAACTTCAAAAGTAAAGTATAATGAAAATTTTATCTGGTCTAAAACAAATATATTACTCTTTGATACTGCGGTGGATGTTTCTCTATAATTAGGTAACAACATTATAACTAAAATAGAGATCATTATTTCAATAAATTTTTAAATTCAAAAGCAAATACAAATTACCAAATGTGATTTTGTTAACGAATACACTCGAAATTTGTTTAAATAAAATGTAAATAAACATTTGCAACATGTATCCAACAAAAATGTATCCAAACTTTTTTATATAAGTAAATACTTTACCCATAGACATATTACATATTTCAATTGGCCAAAAATTCCTGGGCCATAATACATAAATATCAATTCAGGGCCAATTAAAATTCATCAAATAAAAATTTTGTTACTTTTTGGACTTTTTGTGGCAATATAAAACTGATGACAAGTTGAGTCAAGTTTCTGCATATGAAATAAATGCAATCATTTGGTAAAATTCATCCATGTCCTTTCGGATACAATGTTAAACTATTCATAAGGTGACCGAAAGTTATGAGAGTTTTGAATCAATTTGAAATAAGATTTGGGTTTATTACTACAAACAGATGGCTGTGGTGTACTATGAGTAAAGCAATTTAATGAAATTTCAATCAAAGTCAACAATACGAGCAGCATATTTGTAGGGTAAACAAGGATTGAAGTAGGTTTTGTTAACAAATTTACATACAGTCAAGGAAAGGCAAGAATGTTTTTTGGCCAAATGTCACACAAGACATTGCGTATGTATGTATGTGGTCAGAATAATCTCTCCCTTTCTCTCTCTCTCTCTCCCTCTACTTGACTGTCTCCCTCATCTGGCTTCTTTCCCAGTGACACACATTTTGTCATCGACTCCTTCTGGCCTTCTGTCAAACGGAAAATCAAGTAGTAATCGACTTAAAATGAAACTTCTTCGGTACAGGCCGGCAAAAGTTGCTGTCAAAAAAGACAGCATGCCTATAATTGAGCAATTTGCACCACAACAAGGATTGGGCAAAGGACATGGTATCTAGGCCTAGGCCAGCAGCTGCTCCTGCTCCTGTGCTGTTGCCCTTCAAACTGACTGTTTGGGAATGCGCAACTTAGAAGACAGACAAGACAAAAAAGCAAGCACAAAAGAAAAAAAAAAAAAAAACTCATCTTATATAACCGAAATACTTAATCGAAACCGAGGCAATATAAATTCATGGCTTAGACAGCAGCAGCAGGAACAGCTAAAGAAAGACGGCATCAAGTGTAAGGAGGAGGATGAGAATGAGGAGGGGCTGGTCAGGGCAGGGAATTCCAGAAAGTGGGTAAAATAAAATATTGTGAAAAGCGAACACAAACAAGCTGAGTTGACCATTTTTTTCTGTTCTTGTTCTTTCTTTTTGGCTTTCGACTCGAAACCTAAACAATATTTTATGCTTATATCGGTGCTAGCAAAATATTTATTAGTTTGTTCTTCCTTTTTTTTTTTTTTTTTTGAAACCCCTCCCCAATTCGCCTCTTCCGTTTTATTTCCTCTATCCCTTCTGGTTTCATTTTATTCCCGTTGGTTTTGGTGACAACGGGATTTGCAACTGCAATTTTTTTTTTTTTTTTTTTGTTTGTTTTTTTTTGGTTGGACCATTTGTTGGTAATTTTTATGATGGGTTTTGTTTCTTTCTCTCTCGATTTTGTCTCATTGGCATTTACATGAGAAGTGTTTTAACGTAAAAGAAGAAGACCAAGACTGAAAGTCAAAAATTGTATGCATCGATGCACCGTTAGTCCAATCCCATAACATTCATATACATATATATATTTTATACACATTTATTATTAACAACTTCTCTCTCTTCTTTTTGTTTAATTTGCCAAATGGAATTTCATCTCTTCTTCGTTTGGTGTCATTTTTCTGGGAATTTCTCTGCTTAACCTTGCAACGAGGCAATTGTGTCATTTCAGACCCAAAAATAAAATATCAAATATCGAATAACCCATTTTTTCAACTTAGTATTTTAAAATTTACGCAATGACAACCTTTAAATTGACCTTCACACAAAGCGACAATCGTTTTTATTAGAAGTCTCTATATAAATTCTTTTAAAATACATTTTTGAGTGAATTTATTTGTTAATGCCAATTGAAATTTTGTAGACAAAACTTTAATTAATTAATGTACATGGATCATCAATCATACACCTTAGAGAATTTAACAGCCAAATATCTGTAGGTAAACCATTAAAGAAAAAAAAAAACAAGTTTATTGAAATTCGTATACCCTTAAATTAAGTCAGAGACAAACCAAAAAATTAAACTTGAATATTTGCAGATTTTAAACAACATTTCATTAAGTTAGAGGCACAAATTGACTAGATAATAGGGGTTAAAAGACAAATTAGGCATTGCATTATTATTTATTAACTAATTAAATTGAACACTGAATGATTTGAAACCAAAATAATATATATAGTTTCACTAGAAGAATGGATATAAACAAAAACTCTTTATCAAAAAAGAAACCAAACAATATACAACAAAGAATCAGCAATAAGAGTCAACAGACTTTTATTTGTTATGGCAAAAGGACTCGAAACTGTTTTTAACATTTACCTTTTAAAGAACCAATTTAAAAACGTCTAAACGAAAGTCTAGTTATCTTTCTCCGACAATATTTACCCAAATGAACAATAATTTTGTCTAAGGACTTGATCCAACTTCAATTCACATTTTTCATTTTCTCTATTAAGCTTCATATTTAAGTTACAGAGTGTTACTAGATGCTGAACTTAATTAATTAATACTGAATTGTGTTTTCTATTAGACTATTGAATTGAGAAAAGATTGAATTAATTTAATTTACAACTTCAAAAGAACAAATTGTTGTGTTACACCCTTTTCCACTCGTTTTAAAATCGATAAACTCCTTCAACTCTAGTCGTTGTCAAGGACACTCACATGCAGACAGGACAGACAGACAGACAGACAGACAGTCAGACACACACAAGTGTTAAACAATTAAGCCATGGACCAAAAAAAAAGAAACATTTTCAACGCCTACGTTAAACCGAAATCAATGACCAGCCACACACATACACACACACACACAAAAGGCAAAGATGGGTCCTGTCGATAGCTGAATGTGAAACGATAATGATGATGATGATGATGGTGATGATGTTGCTACAGTTGCCTGGTCAATGAACCATGCCTGTTTACTTAAACTTCAACTTGGACTTGACTGCTACTGCGACTGGATCTTTGGATCGTCTGCATCTGCTTTTGACACAATTTTGTTGGCCGTTGGCGGCGCAACAAACAAAATTTTCGTATGTATGTATGTATATAACAAAAAAACAAGGCACAAATCCCCAAGAGCAAGGTTCAGTAGGACCAACAATAAAAAGCAAAAAAACAAACTGTGCCTGTCAAAATCACAAAAGCAACCATGACAAAGACTTTGCATTTCTTTTTTGGAGTGGGGCGGAGTGTCAGTATGGAAGGGGAGGGGGGAAAGGCATCTGTAGGGATTATTTGTGGTGAGTTCTTGAGCTTTCTTTTCGTCGTTCGTCGTTTTCTCCCCAGCCATCCATTTCTTGGGATACATCGATTTCGTGTGTATATATAAGGCAACCGTTCAAGTCCATCAACTTCAATCAATTATTGAATATTCAAGACAAGACGACACAGAATGCCAAGCATAAGACTAAATCAATGTGTGCTTCTGGGCCTGATGCTTCTTTGCCTCCAGTGCCTTAATTTGCCAACCATTGAGGCACGTTGGACCATTCGTCCTCGTCGGACTAGCACAACGACCAGCACTACGCCAAGAGTACCACATAGAAGGACTACAATTAAAACAGATACAGATCGTCGACATCAACTCATACATCATTGGCCACCATTGGTGGCACCATCAGCTCCAGTTCCAGCACCAGCACCAGCTCCAGCTCCAGCCCCAGCTCCAGCTCCAGCTACTCCTCCATTTCAATCACCATCGACGGACAACAGATTGATTACGCTAATCGATGCATACGATTATCGGCATGCTGATGGACGCTATGAATACAGGTCGGTTCCAATTTGTTATTGAAGATGGTAAAATGGATGGAAAATTGCCCCCTGAAGTATGCTACTAACATTCCAAGAGTTGTAAATGCCTTTAACCGAACGAAAGGCCACGAGGAATGTGCTAAAAAATATTTTTATCAATTTGTTCTTCTTTTTTGCTGCACTCAAGATATGAACTAAGCAATGGAGATACACGCTATGAACGTGCATATTGGCTGCCCATTGGCTATGAACGCTCCGTGCTGGCCCGCACAGGTTACTACTCGATTCCGTTGCCAAATTCTCAATACTCGACTATTTTTTATACGGCCGATAATCGAGGCTTTCGGGTGGATAAGCGTAAGTTGCACTCACCCATTCCACCCATTCTGAACTGAAGCGTACAATTTCATGCCACACAAAACGCAGAAAAATTAACCGAGAAGCAACCGCTGTTGCCACGCAGCCTTGAAGTGCCCGTGGCCATAGATCCGGCGGAGGCAAATCCGAATTCCATACGCAACCAAAACGAGAACCAGTCAGAGCTAAAGCCGGACCCAGAGCAACATGTGGATGCATTTCAAGTTAGAACTGAGGTTGGTCACAATGCATTGCACAGACAGACAGAGAGAATGAGAGAGAGAGAGAAAAAAATGCATTTAATTTTTTGCAGCTGCCAAACGAAGTTGAAAACAAAATTGAAACAGAAACTGAAACAGAAACCGAAACCGAAACTCAGCCATCAACGGTAGCCGTAACAGAAGCCATGGATGGCTTTGGCAATGATGATGACGATGACGATGAGGTTGAGGATGAGGATTTTGATGATTCGGTCTAGATGAGGATGTGCAGATGTGTGTTTGTGTGTATGTGTGCTAGCTTCACTTGCAGCAAATCAAATTGAAACAATTGCCACAAAAGCCTTAGAGCAAAAGCCTGGACACAGTTGAGTGAGCCTGTCAAGAAACGTTACAATTTTACTGTGTTCCCAAGCATCTCTTTTATCTCCTCTTTACCACCCTCTCTACATCTGTGTGTTTGTGTGTGTGTGTGTGTGTGTGTGTATCAATGTTGAAAGAAGGCCAAGTCAATGCATATCCCCAATTGCTCACATTACATTCACATTCTCATACTCATCCTCATTCACATCCTCATCCACATCCGCTTCCGAATTCAATTTATATACAAATACCTACTCTACTCCTCACGAAAGAAATATAAATTTTCTGCATCAAATAAATTCACCATCATCAAAATATTTATTTCTATTTGTTTTTCTATTGTTTTTTTTTATTTTTTTTGGGATATTTTCTAAATTTAAAGAAACAATAACAATATCCCTTTAAGCAAGTGCATGAGCTCAATTCGACTTTCTCATTGAATTTCAAATGAAATTCAAAGCACCATACAAAAATTTAAAGTCTACTTAAAAGGGGTTGAAATAAAAATTCGTTTCATTTCAGCTTCTTTAGTATACGCGATGTACCCCCTTTGTGGATTATAGAGTATCAAGATTGTATTTATCAAAAGTGATTCAAATTGAATTTACCATCAAGGAAATTAAATTGATCTATCCCTCTGTTAAGGCTGTTTGTCAAGTACTCATAAAAGTGGTGAGTGATGTAATCATCAGGTGATGTATTTTGGGCAATATAGAGACGTATATCTAGTTACACATCACAATCCCCAATGCAATTGTCAATGGCAAAATCAACTACGAGCCAACCATCAAAAAATATTCCCATTTTTCAAGAAATGTCAATTGAGTCATTTGAGTTGAGCTAACGATGAATTTAGCTTTCTATATATAGAAAGTATCTTTAAATTTAATATGAAAAGATTACTGCAAACTTAAGTTAATGAAAATTAAGTTAATTTAAAGTTGATAGGTCACTTTTTAATCACAATATATGTATTATGTTTAGAGGCCAATTAAGCAACTTAAGCTAGCTTAAATTATTAATCAGAGTTTAATTATTCATGACAACTAGTTGTACAATATTAACCAACTAACTTCATCCTTGGCGATCATTATAAATATAAAACACTGGTGGCCCCAAATTTATGGACTTTATTTATAGTTTTAATTTTCTCCACTCCCAAGTAATTCAATGAAATATTTATTTTTATTCACATGATGGATCTTGGTCCTATCATTATGTGGGGTTGCAAGCAACGTCAGGGTTCCCTTTATACCTAAACATCCATTGCATTGAAAAGAAAGAGAGGGAATGATTTAGGCAGTTTTGCTTAAAAATTATACTTATTTAGAAGGCTTATAGTAAAAAATAGTAATGACTTTGAGTCCCAGTCTCTTATTCATTTTTAATTCTTGACCTATTCAAGGAAAACAATAATTGGAAGCTTTTATTTAGGTTAAAATGGTATATCTATTTATTAATTTATATAAAAATTCTTCTCCATTTTATTTCACAAAAGAACTGAATAACTGGTTTACTTTGCTTAACCTCGAAAAGCACGAATTGGCAGCAACATTCATAAGATTTTTCTATTGCATCTTACTTGACTTTTCTTTAAATGTAAGATGAAATTCACCCCCTCGTCCCTTGCTAGCCCGATTCCTTGCCATTTTTGTCTTGCTTTTTATATCTGGTCTGTCTGACTATACTTAGTAGTGGAAACTGCGGCCATTCATTTTGCAACTAATCTAATGCGGGAATGCAATTTTCACATTTTCCTTTTCACCTCCCACTCAGACGACCCATTCTCTAGCTTTTGAGTTTCATTTTCTTTTATTTACGTTTCGGCCATGCCCATTTAATGAATGGCAAAGACATCGCCTCTCACACGAATGTGAATGAGTGTGAATGAATGTGATTGTGAATACGGGTTGAATGTGCAGCCAAGCAACTTGTAGTTCTAATTGGAAACCAAAAGAGTAAAGAAACAACACCAAAAAAGAAAAAGAGGCCATTTAAAGTGGAAAAGTATAAGGAATTTGTGAAATAGGCCAATATAGCTTCGAATTTTTGTTAAGAAAAAGTCGCATGACTAAAATCAATTCAAACAACTCGATTAGACTTCAAATGGAATTTCTTTTGAAATAGCAAACATAAATTAAGCACTCAATCAAAAACCGACAGAATAATCTCTATTTTAAAATAATCATTTATGTTTTTATGTGACTACTACCTATTTCTTCATCCCATTTATTTTTGTGTCCTTATGAAAATAAATGTGGAATGAGAAAAAAGGTTTGAAACCCTTGGAAACTTGTAAATTTAATTCTATTCTCTAAACCTCAAGGGTCTGTTATCAATTTGCAATTTGCACAAATTAATTTAAATGCAACGCATAAATAAATAAATACAATGGCTAAATAAATAAATAATATCTAATGGCAAATAATTGAAGTGGCCTAATGAAAAATGCAAGGCGAGTTGACAAATTGAAAGCCAAGGCTTAAATGGATCACTCTGGAACGTTTGCTGTACGTGTGTGACTATCTCAAACTGAATCTTTTCTCTTCCACTTTTTTTTTGTTTGGTGTTGGTATCCTCAAACAGTGACCCAATATAACCACACACACCCACACTCATACACACACACACACCCAATATGTGGGTGTTTGGGAGAGTGACTGCGGCTTTTTCAACATTTATATTGGGGTTATCAAACCACACACACAAAGAAACCAAAAAAAAAACTGATGATGCAATAAATAATATATATAAAAAAAAAGAAAGAAAGAAAGAAAACCATGTCGGGCAACGACCCGACCAAATACCCTGCATTCATTATTCATTCCCACTCAGTTGTCAGTCGTCGCATCCCAACATCATTTCCTTCCCCTATGCGTCTATTAGTAACAAATGGCTAGATGAATATAGATAGATCCAAAAACATGCATATCGACATTTTGGTTATACCCTTTTCTATATGTATGCAGGGTATAGAGGGGCAACTAAAATGGGGCCATGGAATTGGTATGCTTTTTGCTCTTGTTTCATTATTATTAATTTTTTTATTTCTCTTAAGGCTAGAGGATGAATTTCTTTTAGTAAACCGAGCACATACTTGCCATCATTCGAATGCCAAAAAAACCAAAAAATAAAAAAAAAATACAAACAAAATCTGTAGCACGACATTGCTAGAACAGAAAGTATCACATACATATATGGGATTTCAACGCACAATTCTTACACTGAAAAACTACAATTCATTTTTAATTAAATCCCCAAATAATATAGATCAGAATGCACGGTTGTGGGCCTTAATGGAACTCAATATATCCTTGGAAAGTTAGTTACATTATGTAATTTAATAATTTTTATGACCCCGGGCCACAACATCGCAGTCCCCCCTCCACACTAAACTGCATCTATAAGCGAAATTTGTCCTTTTTATCAGATTTTTTAAATGACTGCGAATACTCGTATCACAGAGTAATTATATGTCGGTGCCTTATCACAAAAATAACTCAAAAACCTTACCAAAATGTAGTCACTAATTTTTTGTACAGTGCTCTCAACCCTTGATCGTTGGTTTACCGATTGTATCTCAAGTCATTTAGCCCTCTATACCCATATGGACCCAACCCTTAAAAAAAAAAACAGAAAAAAAAGATGCCCCAAATAGATGCAACATAAATATTTAGCATTCCACAAAATACTATTTTGCCATTCCATCATATACATAGATATATTTATCTTATTTTTTGTGTATGTATGTGTGCGAGTGTGTGTATCAGCAACAAAACACAATCTAATCTTGAGATTAATATTATGGCTTTACGTAAAAAGTACAAGAGAGTAATAGGTTTCATAGTTGGCTAAGTGTTTTTTGTGTGTGTTTCAATTGAGTGCAGGAGGAGAAGTTTTTCGACCTCAGCTGGAAAGGACATGGACATGGACATGGACATGGACATGGATATGGACACTGATACGGACATCACATAGTCCATGGTGTAGTTAAAGAAGTTTTATTGGCGTTGGATTAGTTTAGCGAGACCCAGTCAGATTGTGGTCTAAATGTGAACAGATTTTTAGTAGTAATTGGGGGGCAATCGTTTGATGGGGAGGGGAGGCGTTAGGTATGGTCTATTTAATGAATTTATTTATGCATGCTCTGGCTATTGGCATACCTTTGCCACCTGCTTCCACTCCACTTCACGCCACATCATTACCCAAGCCCATGCCATTGCCCCTGCCCTTGCCCTTGCCCTTGCCCTTGTTCTTGCCTTTGCCTCTGCTCAGCATGCGGTATATGCATATGCATGTTGTTTGTGCTGCTTTTTTTTTTCTTTTTTTTCTTTTTGTCTTATTTTTATAATTTATGCAAGACGCCAAACAAAATTCAGCTTAAGTTGCTTACAAATTGTTTTTGCGATGCTCGCAAAACAGAAAAAAAGAAACAAAAACAAACAGCAAAATCTCTTTCAGTCTGAATCAGTTTTGTGAAGAGTTCCGCAAAAAAAAAAAAAAAAAAAAGTAAGCGACGTGATTTGATGGGAATTATTCCATGCCCCAAAATGCCTGTACCGCATGGCAGTCGAAAGAGAGTTAAGTTGAGTTGAGACGAGTCGAGTAGAGTGTCTCGGGTTTGGGTTTGGGTTTGGAGTTTTTGGGTTTGTCGAGGGAGTAGCCAAGAGACCACAGGCCAGACCAGACCAGACCAGACCAGAACAGAACAGACCAGACCAAAAGTTCCACACAACAAGTTGTATTTTAGCGAGCCGAGAGTCTCATCATGTCACGTAGGCAACGCACTCTACATGGACCATTCATACAAATTTTGTTTTATAAGCTACTTTAATACATTATTTGTATGTAAGTTTTGTTTTTTTCTTTTTTATTCGATTCTTTTTTTTTTGGTTTTGTCCCCCCGCAATGCCTGTGAGTTCTTTACCGAATGTTTATCTGTGTAAATGTATCTTTATCTCTATCTGTTTCTGTGTCTGTCTACCAGTTTCGTTTCGTCGTGTTGTTTTCACGCAATTTCTTCTCTTTGGAATTTTATTCATGGTTTCGTTTCGTTTCACATGCTTCACACAAAAAACAAAAAATAAAAAACATCTGCACAGTGATTTCAAAGAATTTTATGCGCCTTTTTATTTGATATTTTCAGGTAATTAATTGACTTAATGCAAAATAATGTGCAATTATGCACACTAGTTAGTCAGGGTCATTAGCTGTCAAAAAACAATCCAACGTATGTACATATTTATTATTGTTTAAATCTATCAAATATGTATGCATTCCAAAAATTTAGAAATTTAGAATTTTTCATAATGGAATTTGAATTTAATACCCTACCCATACCCATTGTATTTGGAGTCTAACCATTAGCCCTGGGTATAAATTACGGACAGTTGTAGGCAACAGAATTAAGCCACAAAAATTAGAAACTGCATTTGTTTCTTCATGATATTCAATGGAAAATCTTATAGATATCAATCCTTAGTTCTTAATTCATAATTTTGCTGTTAACTTATCTTTGCTTGCTCAAAATATCCCCCGATATAAGAACAATAGTCAAATCTTACCTTTAAACTGGCTCGAAGTTAATCTTCATAAGAAGAAAGGTTAAAAGGTTGTCTGAAGAACTCCAGAATTGATATGGCCTAAAACTATTTGGGAATTGTAATGAAATGAAGCGAAAAGTTCAGCAGTTTATACACAATAAATAATCTTTGTATGGTGAAAAAATATCCCAAAAAATATCTTGCTGGTTCGAGGTCAATCCTACCAAGAAGCAGAAGAAAAGTTGAAAATGCCCAAAACTTTAGCTTCTTGTCCTTCTTGTTCTTGTGTATTAGTATTAATCCCATTCCAACAGATTTTCTTTTTAGTGCTCATTTTTTGTGAAAATAGAATAGAATTAATATAAATATTTCAACACAATTCAATATGTCAAGGTATCGACCAAATATATTGTCAATACATCATTTACCACTTAAGGTAATAGGACTTGATTATACAGACCAAGCCGCCCCTGATGGTTGTTTAGCCCCAAGCAATTTTTTGCTGGTCCGCTGGTCCGCAATGATTTTAGGCCAAGTTCCCTGAATATTTTTGCATATGAAGAACAAGAGGAATTTGTGGTTACTTGTACCACGGTAAAAAAACAAAAACAACTTTGTGAGCAGTCAGTGAGTATGAGAGATTCGGAAAAATGAGCTGCGACACGTCCGGCCTAAGTAAGTTCAGCGAACGATGACGATGACGATGAGGATGAAGATGAAGATGAGGATGACACCTAGACACACAGTGGGTAAGGCAGAATTAGGATAATTTTGCAGTGACAATTCGACAATGTTGCGAATGTCTCTGTGGAGCACAAGGCAAATACTTCCTGTCACGGCAGCAACATGTCGCCATTGCCTTTTGTTGTTGCTGCTGTTGTTCCTGATGCTGTTGCTGTTGCTGTTGCCGATGTTGTTCGGCAGCAACAACATTTTCCTGTTTCATTGCAGTGGGCAATTTTCTTGTTATTTCATCTTCTACGTTCCTTCTGTGTGATTTCTTGGACTTTTGTCTTTGTCTTTGTCATCGGCATGCCAAACAAATGACCTTGCCTGCAACACCTTCTGCTCCACCTACCCCTCCCCGCCAACTTCAATCACGTTTCGGCTTCTTCATGGCGGGGCGGCGCAACAAGTTTGACAAAAATGTTTGTAAGTATATAAATTGTTTTTATTTTTATTTCAGATATACATATATATATTTTTTTTTTTTTTCTTTTGTTCGTTATGCAGAACATGAAATTAAAGCTGTGTCAGAGTTAGAGATAAATGCGTTTATAAATAAATCAGTTTATGCCCAGGATGATGTTGACGCCAGTGAAAGATGTTACTTTTGTTGCCATTGTTTCTCTTACTTTGCTGTTTCACTGTCATTTTTGTCAAGTTTTAGCGGTTGACACTGACTGTCTGACAGAGTCACTGACTGACTGACTGACTGACTGACTGACTGAACTGAACTGTGTGAGCTGAATGTGACCGAGTGACTGTTAATGTCACTAAGCTGTCAGTTTGAATGCTTCTGCTACTCTACCAGCTAAATGCTAAACAAATCATAAAGGCAAAAACCCCAAAAAAATAAATAAAGAAAACAAAAAGCTTATCTTAAAGATACTTAATGGATCCATTTGACCTTTTCATGCAAAATGCTAGCAAATTAATTTCACAGCGATAAGTGCGTGTCGACATATTGACAGACGCCCTCAGCGGGCACTACTGATAAGCTCCAATCAGCAATAAGCCCCTCTACCATACCGCAGGCCCATTAACTTTGGCCGACTGACCAACTGATGCAACAACATTACAGCAAAGTCCGCGGGGCAGTCGAGTTCCTGAGTTCCTGTCCCTGTCCTGTCCCGGTTACTGGCTTGTTCACTAAATCGCTGCACATTAAATGCAATTAAGAAATGATTGAAATCATAAATTAGCCCTAATTGGCCACAGGACGATCGGCCTCATCATCATCATCATCCTCCTCTCCTCTTCTTTCATGGTAGGCAATGCTGTGGGCCTCTCCACTCTCCACTCTGGCTCCCGGCATTGGATCTTCTTCATCTGGCTGACCAAATGGACCCGCTGACAGGCGGCACGTACTTGTTGGGCCAAATTGTAGGGTGCACATCAAATGAGTATTTTTAGCTACCGAGCTAAACAGCTCCACAGTGAACCAAAAAGTGCTAATTAATGTGTATGAGAACCTACAAATTTTATCCAACTATATCTGAATGAACAATTTCTGTCATTATTAAAGAAATTGATCTGATATAAAGTCAGTTAAATATTCGTTTAATCAAATTGAAAATCGATAAGGCAACTTGAAAATATTTCGATAACTGCTCAACTACTAAACTTAGCATACTTTTTGGAACTAAACAGTTGGATTATATGTTAAAACAACAAATTAAGAGTATGCTAAGCATTTGCAATTAATCTTAAACCACTGTGCGAAATTCCTTGGGGACAAGACATATTAATAGCGGTGCGAACAGATCCACAAAGCAAATATACAGCAAGAATTAGACAGAGAGAGGACAAGATAGCCCAGTTAGCAACTAGGCTTACCAAGCCCTGTCACGCCTCCCTTGTGAAATTGCCATCAGTAGATGAAATTGAGATTTTTCGTTTTGATTTTTGTTTTGTTTTTTTGGTATTTTTTTTTTTGTTGGCTCTTTATTTTTTGCGTTTATGATTAAGCGTTGAGAATTTTTTTGACGGCAATGCGCTGGAAGCAGCTTCATATCCCCAGCTGTTGTTGGATGTAGCCGCCAACATCGACACCGAGACCGAGACCGACACCGACACCGACACCGCAGCCGCTGCCAACGTCGACGCAAACAGAGCTTCGGGATGTGTGTATGTCGACGCAGTGAGACTATAAAAAGCCAAAGTTACGCAGTTTTTGAATTAAACTGTAAACACACAACAACGAGGCAGTACCTGTATCCAATTATACACACACACACACACACATACACAGACACACACGCACACAATGGCTCATCCTTGGCTGATAGTCCTGGGCGTCCTTCTTTTCACCTATGGCCTACTACCTATAACAACAACAACAGCAGCGGCAGTAAAGGAAACACACGATACTACAGCACACTTGCTGGATCGTTTCAATCATCGTTATCCAGATGGTAGCTATGAATATCGTTTCGAACTGGACGATGGCACAGCACGTTATGAACGTGGCTATTTTGCCCTAGTTAATGAAGTTAAGACCCTAATGGTTGTTGGCTATTATTCATATCGCATGACCGATGGCCGTTATATCACAGTGTTCTATAATGCTGATCAATTTGGATATAGACAAAATCAATGTAAGTAAACAAACCTCTTTAGATAAATTGTACTAGCAGATGAGTTGTCAAAGAGACCCAGTCAATAAGGCAACTGAATCACGAGGATCCGAATTCGCATCCCAGGCTAGGCTGGATGTAGTTTTTCATTTACAAATATAGTTAGGTTGATAGTTTACAACTATTTTTTAAATAATAATAATAAATTGTAGAAGGTAAGTTCGGGCCAACTTTTAATCACATTTAAGAAATATTGGGTTAATACCTTTTTACAGTAGATCAAAGAGATTATTGATTATTTTAGAAACGTTTTTATGCAATTTTAGAAACGTTCTTTGGTCTTTTTTCTTTGAAAAGTTATATGATGATTATATAGTTAGACAAATGGAATATATGAAATGGGAATTATTTATGTTAAAAGTAATAAATTTAAATTAAATACCTGCAAACTTCTTATTTAATTTTCTTATACAGCCATCACGCCACAAGTCTATCCCAATTTGCCTCGTTCGATTGATGTGCCATTGGGAAATGAGCCAGAGAAGCAGCAGGAAAAGCAGGAGCAGCACTTCCCTTCACCAAGACCAAGCTCAAGTCCCATTCCCACACAGAATCCAATCAAAGTCAATGGGCAAGGGATAAGTTCGACGCCGAGGGCATTGCTAGTATCCAGCCATAGGAGCCGATTCTGAGATATATACATACATGTATATGCTATATACAAAACAGAAATTACAGACTCTCATTATTATAATTATTATTATAAAACAATTTTTGTACATTTTTTTTTTCCTTCTCTTGTTGTACAATAAGTGTATCATTGGGGCCATACAAGTGATTTTTTTGGTTTTTCTTTTTGTTTTTTTTTTGGTGGGGCTTTGTATGCACAATGAAATGGAATTAAAAAATAATAAAAATTTATTAAGGTAAAAGATGCGAAAATTATGAATTTATTATTGACAAGGGCCAAAAAGTTGTTTGCCGCTTTTGTTGTTGTTGTTGTTTGAGTTTTTATGGCCACTGCAACTTGGGCAATGGGTTACGCCTCGTCTTGTATGCCTACGGCACACCCCTCCCCCCTTACGCCATCACCTTGTTGCGGCCTTACCTCCTAACCCCCCTCTCACACCACTCACATCGCGTTTGGCAGCGAACGGGATCAGAAGATTTCATGAATTTTTCGAAAGTCATCGACAATTTGGCCATAAATTGCACGTAAAAGCGTTTCATGCAATAAAACATATTGCAATAAAAATGTAGAAGTAACTCCCGCCCCGCCCCATCCTCCTTCTATTAGTATGATGGTGTGGGCTTAACAATTGCATCGAGCATCGAATATCGAATATCAGGTCATAATTTAAAAATCAACAAAATGTGTAAAATGAAAAGAAGGTTTAACACTTTACTCCGTTTTTGTTTTTTGTTATTGTTTTTTGGGTTTTTTAAGGGGCGCCTGGTTAAGCCAATTAGGGTTCCCAATTTCAGACCTTTAGTGTGAAGGTCTATCATAAATTTATAAAGTGCAGACAAGTTACCAATTTGGGGATTACAGGGAATTGCCAGACAGGACGAGAAAACAAAAGCCACAGTGAGAGAAAATGCAAGTTAATTGACAGCAAATTTTTTTAAGACACAGCGAACTTTGAATACCCTTTGCTTAACAGGGGGAAATATGTCTCAGAAAAGAATGTAATAACCATTTTAAATATTCCCCTATCCACGATCAGCTAAATAAACTAGGAACAGAAGAAGGATATGCACTCCAAATAACTGAGGTCCTTCCGTTGCAGCTACTTTTCCAGCATCTCTCTCACATACACTCACACACTTGTACGCTGATGATGCAGAAAATGCAAGAATCGCTTTCCCTCTCCCTCTAGCCAGTTTATGTCCATGTTGATGGGAGTCAGAGAGCAGAAAGTGGCTAGAGTAATAGAAAGTGAAAGAAAACGTTGGCTTGTTTTTGTTTTTTAAGTATTGAGAAATATCGAATAGGGTCATCAGAGCTATTCTGTAGTCGAGGGGCCGCAAATTGACTAGAGGCAAAGAAATATTGCATATAGACTTTTATAAACTGAAGTAATTGTACATCTATTAGGCAGAATTAGGCCACTATATCATTTGACTTCTATTAAAACACCGCCACTATCGTTTCTTGTTGGCTTACTTCAATCATTAAAGTCCCTTTGACCCATAGTCCATATACCTTTTCAGTAAGTGTAGTAGAGTCATGCGGCTGCAATTGTTCAGCTCATTGAACGTGAGTACAGTGCCTGCCAATTCTTATTACGAGAAAGATGGACCAAAGCCACTCTAAAATCTGTTGGTCCCAGTTCTGAGAGTTCTGATTAAGACATTAAAGTACATACAAGCGAATAATAAAACAAAAACATTCCCCATTCAATTAGAATTTGTAATATTTGCATAATTATCTCGGTTATTCGCATTTCCAGTTTATTAAATTAACTAAAATACCAAATCAATATTAAGCTAAATTGTTGAAAATTTAATATACACACAAATTTTTTCTATCAATTAAACACTGAAAATTTCTCACTGACTTTGTTTAAAAAAAGAGGAAATAAAAAAACACACACACACTCTTACTCAACTGCCATTTAGACCAAAAGCCATATCATATTGTTTAGACGAAGGAAAGGAAACTGAAGCAAACCGAAAATAAAAAGGACAAGCAAAAAAACTTCTAAAACAAAAAATGTCACCAAGTACAGGAAAAGAGCAACAGAGCTGAGAATGTAGCTAATCAAAAAAATTAAATTAAAAAGGAAATTGTAGCAGAGAAAGATAGAGGGACAGAGGGAGAGAGAGAGAGAGAGGGAGAGAAGGAGGCAGCAAGCCAAACGAAGTAAAACGCAAAAAGCCAAAGTAAAATACTCGGCCATAAAAGGCAACAACATGGGTTGAATGACACTAGGCGAGAGGGCACTAGATGGTAGATGGCAGAAGAAAAGTCTCTGCCTTTCATAGACACTTGGCTAACACAGACTTTGTTCGAAAGAGAAAAGAGATCAAACAAATGAACAAACTATAGTTTATATAAAGTCCATTCGCAAAGAGACAAAACTCACATACATACAAAATACACTCATATATACATTGATAACATCTTGAAAATTCACTAATTCGAGAAGATTAATTGAGACCAGGTCGTAGTCACTGGGTTAGATTTGGGACTAATTAAACAAGGGTCTGTTTATCTCCCATCGCCTAGTAGGTAGCAAATTAAATCACCCCAAAAAAGGTGTCCTTTTGCGGCCCAATAGAAAAAACATTTATAAATTAGATGAATTAATTATTCATACACTAGCAGTAACAAGTGAGGCGTTAAGCTAGTTGTTAGTTAATGGTACTTAATGTCTCGGCCAGCTTAGATTGGATTAAAAGGCCAAGTATCAAACGTCAGTCCATTCTCCTTCTACACTTGATCCTTGAACAACAGACACATGTTAGCTGAAGTAGTTAAAAATTATCAATGAAACTTTACAATCACAGCCAAAGAAAAAGAATAAAATCGAAGAGTAGAGAGAAAAAGCTAAAAACTTATTCTTACAAAGAAAGTTAACAAAGTGCAACTTTGTGCAGTTTGTTGCGTTTATTAAAGGAAGCGAGTGAGCCACGATAACCGACAAGAACAGACTGAAGATGGAAAAAGATGAAATCTTAAAGCTTTAGGCATTCCTTTGACCATTAAAGACTCATCAAACACCACATAAAAAAAGGAACATACACAAACAGTAAAAATAAATAGCAACGACAACAAATTGTCATCAAAACGCAATAAATATTGCAAATGTGAGAAAAGCAGGCAAAGTTTAACTAGGACATGACAGTATCCTGATTCCTGGATCCTTACTCTACCTTTGCCTGTTACCAATTTTTTTTTCGTCATGTTTGCAAGCTGCGGCAGCAGCACAAAAAACGACACGAAACAAAACTCAAAAACCCTAAAAACCAAAGCCAAAAGGATAAAGAATAAACACATAGAAAACAACAAGAAAAAAAGGGTAAATTTTAGGGTGTTTTCCAATTTTTTTTTTTTATATATGTATATATGCATATTTTTTTGTTGTGCGCGAGACTCCGCCGGTGTGAAGGAGATGGACAACTTTGCAGCAAAAAACCAAAAAAAAATAGATGAAGAAAAAAATTAAATTTAAAAATGCAAAAATGGCTTTTAAGCAGCGAAAGTCGCCTGGCCGCATTTAGGGTGGCTGATGGCCGTCTTGTGGGCGATGCGGGGCAGGGCACAGCTGGGTTCAGTCCCCACCCTTGGGGACCTTAACGGAACACAGGTATATACGAGCTGAATGTGCTAAAAGGACATTGCCGTGTTGTGTTTGTTGAGCTCTAGCAAGCGTGGGCACTGCGGCCAACTTAATAGATAGACCCGATGCGATGCGAAGGCGGAAGCGGTGCGGAGAGGCAGGAGACGCGTTATGTGTGCACTTCATCAACATCAACCGCAGTAAAAGGCAGAGAGCGACTGAGAGATGCCTCTCTGGCTAAATTAATCAAAATTCATACCCACTTCCGCACCGCCCACCGCTTACCGCCCACACACAGCGCTTAACTAAACAAAGCAACAAAACAAAATACAAAAACCCAAAATTGTTAAAAAAAAAAAAAAAAAAAAAAAAAAAGCAAAAAGACAAATTTTCTACAAATCTTAAACGAGAAATCTTAAAATCTCACCTAGTTGCTAACTAAAACTAATTCCTTTTCGCACATTGCTAATTTGATTTAAGAAAAAACTTTCCACACGTTTGTAATACGAAATTTTTTGCTCTGCTTCAGTTTTATTTCTTTCTCTTTTTTTTGCGAATTTCCTCCTTTTGCAGAAGTGTAAATGAATTATTTTTACGTGCATGCCTCAAATTATGCAATGCGAAATTTTTGTATATCGAGTCGGTTAACGTAATTTTGCTTTTAGCGCCGACAATTCTGATTAAAATTTAACACTTTGAATATTAATTACATTAAACATATATTCTGTACACAATGGGAAATAAGGGAAATTTCCATTCCCAAACTGATATTTCCCCTTACTCTTACTCTCTTACTCTTACTCTTACCTTACTGATAAAGGTTTAGGAAATAGTTTAAAGTTCTCATTTTGATATGATTACAAAGAGACGTGAATATTTAAATTATTGATTTCATTGTATTTTTATAATTAATCAATACTTTGTAATTGCTTATGTAAGGTCTGTTGTTTTATTTCATATTACATTTTTTTTCTTCTTGATTTATCATAAAATCATGTGATAACTTTTATTTCTATACCATGCACCTAAAAGGTTGAGATGGCATATTAATGCCGCCAGCCATTTTTATTAAAAAATTCTATTTTATGTTGCCAAAAATTAATTCTTTGCAGCTGGTATATCTATTTTTGATCAGCCGTGTAAATTTAAGAGGGGAATTCGGTCCTATCAAAATCTTGGCAATTTTAGAGGCATATATTTTGCCCGCTTTCCCAGGGATACAAATTGCGATTAATTTTACATATTAATGTGGTCTTACGATTTTAAAATATGTGCACGGTAAACCAAAGTCGATGCGATGCGACAACTTACCCATTTAATTTTTGATGTACATCTGAATTGCATATGTGTTAAACAAATGGCATGATGAATTTAAAATTTGAAAACCGCAAAAGGATTGTGCATAATAAATAAATGAGCAAATAATATATATTTGTACAAATAAATGTGTACTCACTTGTTTTTACAAGGCGTAACAAGGAATGGAAACTAAAGTGAAATATTTTTCTACTGCTTGGTTTTTTCTTAAAAACGACGAACTTAACTCGACATCATGGGTCTAGTCAGAATATCAGGATATGGAATGAAGAACATATACTTACATATATACTTTTTAAGTAATTTGAGGTATTTTGAAATATGTATCTTGTAAAAATCATTAAGAGGCTTTTCAGATGAAACATAAACAAATAAAATCTGGGGAAAGGGCAAAATTTCCATATGTGCATGTACGTATATGTACTTAAATACATATACAATACATGTGTAAACATAAGTGCACACATACAAACCGTCGCGGATTAAGATACTTTATGAGTCCTTTAGCAAGGACAAAACGCCATGAAACCATGAAAATTAACTTCATTTCCGGTGTCAATAGTACATCATTCTTATTGATCAAGGTTGTTGACAGCAAACGACAAGTGGACCGGAAGTAATATGATAACAAAGCCACTGCTTCAGACAGGACTAATTTGAAAGTTTAGTGATTAAAAGACAAAAAGGCAAACACGGGATTGAATTTAGCAAAACCTCCTAAACCTGAATTTAAATTTAACATTAAAATGTATTCATTAAAAAAAGAAAGGCATAATATCTTAGCTTGCTTTTAGTGTATAATTTTTTGATAAACTCCATAGTCCGGTCCTGCCATCAGTATCTCTCTCTCTCTGTCTCTGAAGGTTTGGTTGTATGTTTTGGCGGACAACAATTTGTATATTAAATGAAAATAAAGCCATTTGTTAATTCAATGAGTTCTGCGGGCCTGGTACTTGACATTAACAGAAATATATTTGCATATTCTACGAACACAATGCCCGATTGTTGAAAGGAACATATGTATATGCATTTTACTTAAAATGCAGTTGAAGCATTTTGTAATTTTTTCCCCAATTCCCCCCACATACCACCATGACTTTTCTTCTTTCTGCCCCTTCAGTGATTGATTAAGGTAATTTGTTTTAACAAAATGTTTTCCTTTTTTTTGCTGTTGTTTAAATAGTTTTTTAATTAAGACTTTTCTTGAAGCTTAAACATTTATTTTTTTCGTTTTGTTTTCTAGATACGTTCCGGTTGTATCGTAGAGAGGGCGTGGAGAAAACAAAGCTCAATTTTCCCACCCATTTTCCATCTCATTTTCATTCAAGCTTCCTTTGGGCTATTTAGCCTTGATGCCTCCGTGGGCGAAAGTTTTCTTTATTCCTTGGGAAATTGGCGCGTTTATCTTACATTATTTTGTGCACATTCGTTTCGCATTACTTTCAGCTTCCGCCTTTGGCATCCTCCTGCATTGGAGCTGATGCTGACGCTGACGCGGACTCCGGCTGCAATAACTGTCTGGCATTTCGGGGTGCTCGGCACGCGCTCACTAATTTTATTCCTTAATAAAACCAAGGCACATCGGCATAGATGGGTGTGACCAAGGTGCGCCTGAGCACGTAAAAATGGTATGGGGGGCGGGAGGGTAGGACTTTGGCTTTGGCTACGTTACAACTTCTACAACAACTACAACAACTGCTACTCTTATTGGTGGGTATCAAAGTCGGAGAGAAAAAAGGCAAGCAAAGTTCATTAAAGTGATAATTACAAAGGCAGTAAACTGCAGCTGGAGAAAGGAGAATGGATGAAATTCGAGTTTCGCCTTGGTCGACCTGGCCTGATGATGGCGACAAGACAACACAAATAAAAAGGGTTGACCTACATTGTTTGTTACAACATCCCAAACTACCAACCCCCCCTCCCTAGTCTTTTTGCTTTTATGCATCAGCAGTGTATGATTACTGAGATGTGATTATCTAGAGACAAAGCCATATTAAAAATCAATTATCATTAAACACAGTAAGCCTAAAAGTATGCTATGTTTTTGTTAGAAGGCTTAAACACAGATCAATGGTAAAAAGTCGTTCGATGTTAACATTAATGGTAATATTCTTCAAGTCCAAATAACTAAAACTTTTCATATCGTATGAAGCTTACGGAAACAAATCTATAACAAATCTAGCTAGATTTTGATTTTTGCTTTCAAGAAACAAACAGATTTTTAAAGATAATACCAATTCTATGTATGAATGGTATGTAAAAAGGCAAAAGCAAACACACACACACACAAGATAGAAACCCTTGAAAAGCCTTTAAATAATCATAAGCCAAAAACTCCATTTTAGGCGATGCCAGATGACGCCTTTTTGCTTTTGCTCCTTAAGAAAAGGCAAAACAGTGAAAGAAGAAATAAGAGCAGGAGTACAAGCAAAACCAAGATGCCGATGGAAAAGCAGCAACTGAAAACTTTTCAGCATAAACAACAAAGAAAAGTGTGGAAGTGGAAAGCCATAAACTACAATTGAAAGAGCCAACAAAACAGCAACAGCTAAAATAACAATAACAACAATAACAAAAACAGTAGACAAAAGCCAAGCAAAGCAAACAACAAGTAAATAAATAAATAAATACATATGCAAAAATGCCAAAAGGATTGGCCAAAAGTGAAATATTTTGATATGCATCTAAATGGCATCATCAGCATTGTGTGCGGTTTTTTTAGCTTTTTGGCCACGGGCACCAAATGCGCCCAACCAAATACTAAAAATACCGACTAGAAGGAACAACAACAACAGCAGCAAGTGAAGAAGGCAATCAGCAAACGGTGCGATTGCGAAAGAAACAAATAGAACAATAAGACAGACCCAAATCAAAAGCAGAAGCCAGCAAAGAGTCACGATAATAGTGAAAGAAGGTGAGGGCAGAAGATGGCAGAAGGAGCCAAAAAGGCAACATCAGGCTAAGAAGTGGCATACAAAATTGCAAATCATTTTCCGGGCGTTACATTTGATTTTGCCATCCTCAATGCCAAAATCTAGGATTGTACCCAGAGCACCGTGGTCAAACAACATCATAAACTAAACCTCATTTTATGGCAAATGAGAAAGTATCTTCTTATCGTATCTTCTTATTAGCCCTTACTAACAAAATCATTTCACACTCAAAAAACAGTTAACTGGATCAACAAAAGGAACTAACATTTTCAGCCAACTTGGTGAGTTTTTTTTTTAAATATTTACAACTAAATTAATTACTTCATTTTAAATAATTGACAATACTTTTTATGTATTAAAAAGTTTCACAAAATAAATACAATACTTAAGTGTAAGCAAAAAAAAATTGATTTGAATTTCAAAAGAAAGCACAAAACATATTATGTAATTTTTTCATTGGTTTTTCGACCACTGTGCATTTGTTTCTATAGTTTAGTTAGTTTTTGGCTTTGTAATGCAAATTGTTGTCCCTTTCGGGCTGATGATGGCTCTGCACAACTGAAAAAAAAGACAATATATATAGCTAACTAAAAATCAACCCAAAATGGGTGAGAAAACTCACTCTTATGGACATTATAGCCCCTTTCATCGGCTATATAGTAATGGGTACGGAATTGATTCTTAAGTCCCGGTATCGGTATTGTATAGTAACCTTTCTGAACATTGATAAGTTCATCATTTTTACCGATTTTAGTATAAATCATCTTATAGTTGACAAAACCATTGCTCAGAACAATTCTGTGGAAAATCAAATTGTTGAGTAATAAGGATGAGTTAAAGTCTCACAAGACTTACTTGTATTCTGTAGTGCCATTGGGATGGACGACATGATAATCTTCGACAACATAAATGTTCGATTCTGTGGGCCAGGGATGTGATGTGTCTGCTGCTGCTGGTGGCGGTGGGGGAGGTGGAGAGATGGTTGCTGTTGGCGGCAACTCATCGTAGAAATTATCAAGATTTTCCTCTTCAAAATACATTGGAGGAGGACGAGTAGGACGAGTTGGCACAGTGGATGTGAATGATGCTGAAGGTGTCTTCATTGTGGAGGTCCTGATGGTTGGTCTTCTAGTGGTAGTGGTGGTGGTGATGGGCGTCCTTCGGGTGGTAGTGGTCAATGGTGGATTAAAGTCATCACCATCCTCAATGTCATCAGTGGGCCAAACAACCAATTGCAATTCATAGATGGGCTGACTGTCCATGGAGGACATCAAGCTACGTTGCTCTCGCTCTGTTTGCGTCTCTGGCTCGTTCTTGTCGTTCTCGGACTCTGGCTTATTAGTCACAGATTCTCCTTTACCTCCGTCCTCATGCCCCTGTTTGGTTGGGGTCTCAATGGATAGACCAGTGCATTCACTGTTCGGTTGAACTAACGAGTCCATTGTCATTGCATCGAAAGTCAATTTACAGTCAATGCGTTGCCGCTCCATCTCAAGTGGCGTACTCGATTCCGACTCCGGTTCAATGGGAAGCGCCTTGGCCAGAATTAGTGTCACCACCATTGGCAGCAGTATGGCCCATATTTGGTATGATGACATGGCTCTGTTTCTGACTCTGACTCTGAGACTGCAACTGCGACTGAATGGATAACGACTTACCTACCGCCCGCTTTTCGATTTATGATGACCAAAAAAGGCCTTCCACTTGTATTTATATAACCCTTACAACCAACCCAACAGCAACAGCCAACAGAACAAAAACTCAAGAGATATCGATTTATACAACACTTTTAAATTAGTCGAAAGATTTTCGCACTTACTTTTATTGCTATAATACCGTTATGTGCCATATAAAAAAAAAAAAAACAAAAAAGTAACGAGAACACCGCAAAGGTAATCAAATCATGCCAAAAATGCCTCTTTAACCCTTTTAAAAACCCTTAATTAAAATTCAACTCGCACATTGTATACACTAAGAATATTTCATGACCTCTACTTGAGGCATATATATATATAGACTGAATCTATAAGCCATCTGCAATATATAATCAATCAGTATCTATAGACAAATAATGAAAGACACAGTTTAAGAAAAAGGCTTAGTTCACCCAAAGAAGCTCTATTAATTAATTTAAATTATTTTAACCACTTGAGACCCATACAGGTTAAGGCATACAGTTTAAAGATGATTAAAAAGGCAACTAAAGGCATCAGAAATATAAGTAAGGGATTATTATTGCATTTATATTCATAAACATGTGAATTTGTCCGTATATTTGTCATGAATAAACAAATGCTATATGTTTGTATGTACAAAATGTTATTGTTGTTATTTCTTGTTTTCATTTGTGTTGTTTAAAGTTCAATGACTCAAAATATACAAATCAAAAATTCAAATTATATTTGTACAAAAGAAAATATTGAAAATATAAATGTCAAGTTTAAATTTGAATGCTCAGAAATGTTAGTTAAGTCATTTTAGTTATTAAACTGAAATGAATAGTGTGACTTGACTTTAGCAATGGCTTATGTATGTCTTGATTTTACAAGGGGGGTCGGGGGAGGATGTCTTTGGTTCTCGACTAAATATATTAGTTAAGTAAATTTCAAAAAAGATACCTGTACGGTATTGTCCATTTTGGCTCTTCTATTTATCTAAATTGAAAAATCTTTTTTTTTTCAGTTCATTAAAAAAAAAAAAATACGAATTAGTTTAAATGAAATAATTATTTTATTATGGACGATAATAATTTTATTATGTTTTGAACAAAGTATTCAAAGTTTAACAAGGCTGAAGAGTTTTGACATAACCAGGCCAAAAAAAAGTAGTTTTGAGATAATTGAGTTTAAAATTTGTATGTCACTGGCTCTATCTGCTAAAACGGATATGGTAACGAAAATATTGGAAATGTCCCTTTAAAAATTAGACAGTATATTCTTGAAAGCGTTTTTTTTTTTAAATATCATATAGTTTTTTTAAAAATTCTAGAACAAAGCGTCTCCTTGAGGATTGACCAGTTATAACTAAAATAGGTTTTGAATTTAAATTGCTCTTTAAACTAATTGATCTTTTAATGGGAATGCAGTTATTTAGGAAATGCACATTTCAGTTTAAAACATTTGTAGCACTTAAACATCACGTTAAGGTCCCTACGCCCCCCCGCCCACCTAGACTATGTGAGTTTCCTGTTGTTTTTTGCTTATTCCATTTTTTTTTTTTGGTTTTTTGTGTTCTTTTTTCGGTTATTTGAACAACATCATTTATAATACGATTTACCCCAACTGAATGACTGTGCTGCATGATGGTGGGGAGGGGGTCGGGTGGGGAGAGGGGAACACGTTCTCAACTGCAGTTGATGACGACGCAGCTTTGGGTTTTGTTATTGCATTGCTTTTTGTTTCTCTCATTATCTCTCTGTTCTCTCACTCTCTCTAACTGTCTTTCTCTGCGTCCGTGTGTGTGTGTGTGTGTGAGTGTGTATTCTGCCGGCTGTTATTGTCATGTGCCATAAAAGATATTTTTATTTAGTTAAAGTATTTTTACGCTTACCAGTTTTTGTTTTTGTTTTCCTTTTTTTCTTGTTCCTTTTGTTGGTTCAATTTGAAAAGTGCATGTGAAGCGTGCAAATAAAAATTTTAATGAGTTAAATGTATGTCAAATGAGTTGTTTTTTTTTTTTATACTTTGGAGTATATACAATAATCAAATATGAGCACTCATACATTCAACCACCCACACACGCACACACACACATATACATACACACAGCATGATACGTCTTTAATGTGCAATTTGTCAAAAAGTTTTTTGATTTATGAGTCCACAACAACAACAACAACAACAACAACAGGAACAACAGCAGCAACTGTCAAACAAGCGAAGCCTCCTCGCTATTTCCTTATACCCCACTCTTCCCCCAGCCCACCCCATCTCCATCCCTTTTTCGTTCCTTTTAGCTAGCTAATCGCACAAAGTAAAAAGAATGAAATGAAAAAAAAAAACCAAAAACCAGCACTCTATTTCAGATATCCCGTTGTTTCTATACCCTAGCTTTAAATTTGATTAGGCAAGGATCATTTAGATGAAAAAGCCTTCGGACATGTCCTTAAGGAGCAGTTTCAACGATTAAGTCAACGAACACATCCTTGCATCTATTTTAATGATATGCTAAATTGAGAACTTTAATCGTGTTAGATGCTAGATTTTTGGTCGTCTTAATATACCCCTTTGCACCATTCGTTATGCAGGGTATAAAAAGCATATAGAAAACAAAAAAATAAACGAATTTTCCATGTAAACGTTTTTCTTAAAAAAAAACAAAAACAAAAATCGAAAGGCAGTAGAAAAATTTCTTCTCGACTTTAAGTGGAGGGGGGCGTTAGGCTGAGTTGGGTGGTAGCAAGAGAAAAGTGGGGGGCAACACTTCTTTTCTCTTTTTTCAATTTAATTTGATTTCTTTCTGGACACTGGCAATTTGTCACAGTCAGCAACAATTTTCATTCACAAGGCACACAAGCAGTTTGTAGCTTAATTCAATTCATATTTCTAAATTTAATTTAAAATATAATTAAATACAAATTAATTAAGCAAAAATCATAAATCATTTACTGCAACGCAAGAGAAGGAGAATGAGAAAGACGCACGAAAAGGCAAAGAAAGTGAAATCTTTAATGTAATCTAAATATTTAATTTGGTTTTTATTTGTTTATTCTAAGTATACGTATGTATTCAAAAAGATGGAATTCTTGAGAATTCTTTGATGATTCCTTAAGGATTCTTTGAGGATATTATGACGATCCCCATCATATCATGCTCCTTGAGAATTCCTAAGGGCATCCATATAAATTTGGACCTTAGAAATTTGCCTCTAAGGATATTGTCCCTCAAGGGTTTCCTTACAGGTTCGTTGATGATTCCTTAAGGATACTTTGAGGATACGTTGACGATTTTTTAAGAATTCCTAGATATATGGATGCCCCTCGACGTTCTTAAAAAATCGTCAACGTCTTTCTTTCTTTCTCTTTTTTCCTTTGAGCATTATTTTGGGGCTTTGATAATAATTTTGACCAATTTAATACTTTAGCACTTAATCTTGTTTCCAAATTTTATGTTCTTTCGCTGTGTAACAGGTTCCTCCATGTTCCCTCCGAAGGAAACTAAAAACCTGATCACATAAAAATAATGCTTTTTCTTTTTGGCTTAAACTCTATATAAAGTGATACCAGCCGATCAGTTGGATGCAGATGAAAAATAAGTTGCAAAACAAGTGAATCAACATGAAAGCCTATCTGAGTTTAATTCTGATACTGATGGGAGCCACCGCGGTTGTTATCGAAGCCGAGATGATGGCAAAGGTGACCACCACGCGGGCAACCACAACCACAACGGAGGGACCACCGATGACTTCCACAGAAAGTATGGAACGACGGGATAAGCGGCAATTGGTAAGTCTCTGGAAAGGAGAGAAAAGTTTAAATGTGCAAATGTGAAATAATTTGTGCAATTTTCGTAAAAACTTTTGCAGACCAGTCAAGTGGTGGGTGGTGGAACGGGACCAGGAGCAGGAACTACAGCTGGCACCACATTTCCCATTTTCTTTGATGGTTTAAATGTTGCCACACCGTTGCAGCCATTGCAGCCATTGCAACCGTTGCAACCACTTCAACCACTCCCACCATTGCAAACGCTTCAACCTGTGCAACCCATCACAGTGGTCACTCCGGTGGCTGCCACAGCGAATTCACAGAATCAACAACCGCCCGGCTTTTTGCCAAATTTTAGCCAGAATCTACCAATATTCGGCACTCTGATTAGCAATTTGCCAGCCTTTCCCAATCTGGTAAGCGGATTGGGATTGGGTTCTTTAGGCGGCGGTTTTGGCACCTTGGGCGGCCTCAATTTGGGCAATCTTGGTTTGGGTAATCTTGGTAATCTTGGTGGCACCCCAGTGGCCAATATCCCAGCTCCCATTGGTGGCAGCAGCAGCAATCCCATAGGCCAATGTCCCATTACCCAGAAGCTCAATTGTCGTTGCGAGCCGTTGTTATCATTGCCAATCGCGATTAAGCCACAAACAACACAGGTACGCCGGCCGCAGACCCAAACCCAAACCCAAACCAATCTGGTGCAGATTATGAAACAGAATTCACGCCGCAATGACGACGGCTCACAGGAGTTGCGCCTCATCATTAGCAGTGGACATGTAATCTATCAGAAGACGACAACAACATCGAATGACACATTCCAGCAAAAGGGATTCTATTCATTGCCCATACAAACAGGACGCTATTTCACCATCTATTACACCATCAACGACACAGACTACACGGTCCGAGCAGATGTCACTGCATCGCCTCCAAAAACCATTTTCGATGAGGAATTGACTGGGTTGGTTTAGTTTCTTCAACTATATCAGGCGAGAATTTTCTTTGGCCAATCAAAGAATTTATTATACGTATTGAAATTTCAATTTTAAAATTATAAAAATCAAGTGTGCGTAATGTCACATTTGAACTCAAAAGTTAAGCGGAAATCTTAGTTTTTAATTAACTGACGTTTTTTTTTACTCATTCTAAGAATATATTTTTGAAACTCATTTTGCTTACTGCGCAACTCTAATCCATTGAGATTCTGGGCTTTGGTTGATAATTTTTTGATTTTTTAGTTATCTACAAGCTTTCTAGTCAAAGGACATTCTTGGAATAAAGAGCTTTCAGCTAAAAAGGCTTAAAGGGTATTGAAATGGTCTCTTAGGCCTAAAAGCTGGCTTTAATGTATTTCATGGCATTCAAATACATTAAAAGAGTCACAATTTAAGGCAATAAAGTGTCCATTATGCAAATAGTTTTAAAATAAACCTACACACCTAACAAACTTACAACTCAATTACCGTGACTTTTCTGTGGGAATATGCCTAAGATTAGGCAAGAAAGCACTTACGGACCATAAACTCACCTTGGAGTTATCGATCAAGTCTACGAAATGTGTCTGTGGGAACAGGGCATTTCCCCTTTAACTTTAAGCCTTGTATCGAATAAAAAATCTTAACCCAAAAGGGGACAGTGCCTCCTTCTCTTCTATCGATCCGACAAAACAGATTACAAAAAAGTTGTGAAACATTTTGAATTTAGCTAAGACAAATCTCTCTTATTTTGGATTATGCACAAGGGTAGGGTATAGCAAAGTCGGCATTATGACATATACTTGTTGCAATTTCTTTTTTATCTGATAATAAAATGCACACAACACTAAAATGTAGTTAAAACTAAACTGTTGAAATGATTGCCCAATGGGGAATGCAAAGTTTTTGCGACAACAATTTTACTATTTGTATGTGTGTGTGTGTGTGTGTGTGTGTATGGGTGTTTAGGGGCTAAAAAGTTGAAGCATTTTTTTTATTGCTTCTTTTATTCAGCTTGTTGTATTCACTTTATTACTTGTGTCTGCTTTCCCTTTTCTTTCTTTTCTCTATTTATGTTTTTGTCTTTCGTTGTAGCCACTTTCTGTTTCTCAATCGATATAATTAAGCAACAAACAGAAAGGAATCCCAACCCCCAACCCCAGTACCTACTACCCCATCAAAAGCCCAATCAAATATGAAGCAAAATTCAACAAGTTGTTCTCATTCCTTCCCACTCCATCTCTCCCATCTTTGTCTCTCATTTGGGACGAGTTCAATTTTGTCAGCGAAATGTGTGTGTGTGGATAGCATCAAGTTGTACGAAAACTCAAGAACTCTGCCAGAACGGATGCGAAATGAGAACGAGGACAACTTTTTGCTTGTTTGTTTGTTTGTTTGACAGGATGCCCCTGGAAATGGAAACTGCTAGGATTTCGTTAATGCCGACAAGTGAAAAGTACAGAAAAAAAAGTGAAAATGCAGAAAGCAGCACAAAACAAGTAAAAACACACAAAAAGGACATAAAAATTTAAAATACCGCCGCAATAAAGTATAATTAAAAGTTTGTATTACTTTTTCACTTTGTGGTCGATAAACTGCATCCGGCTGAGATGGGACTAAACAACTAAATAAGAAATAAATAGATTTAATGGTGAAAATGGGCACCATAAAATAGATAAATATGTTGAATTAACTTTAAGTACTTTTTATTGTTTAGGTCTAGCAAACACTTTCAAAGAAAGCCCGAAAGTAGGCAAGCATTTTTTTATAGTTTTTCCCCCATAAAGCAGTAGGTAAGCAAAAAGCTAAATAATATATGTTAGGTCTATAGCGGTCTTTTATAGTTGTCCATGCTACCCTGGACTTAAATGAGGCTGCCTGTCGGCCTTTATGAAATTAAAAAATATTATGCCAGGATTAAACCTTCTTAAGATTCTTTACCAGCAGCCATTTTAATAGTCAATCCTAGGTTTTGATCTGCCTTTCTTGGGCCATAAAAATGTTTCAACTGAAAGAACTCGTAATTTTTATTAATATTTTCCCAAAGTTTAGGGTTCAGCTTAGAGATCTGTCTTATGGAAATTCTTCCGTGATAAAGTTACTTATATCAAAACCATTGACGGATTCAGGGTACGGGAGAGATTCGGGGAATTCCGGGCATCCCCTGAAGTGTTAGAATATTTTGTATGTAATTTTGTAATTTTTTACTTTTTTTTAACTCATTATATGGCCAACTAGTGGTCGTGTAGTTTCAACAAATCTTCATAGAAAGGAGGATTCGCAAGATCGAAACTGAGCTCATACAAATTACACAAAATGCATTACCCAGTTAAATTAATTAAAATTAATATTTTTCCAATAAACTTTAAAAACGAGAATGTGTGCGTTTAAGGGCAAAGTAAACCTTGTGCGTTAACCGAGGCGTCGTCATCTGGCTACTTCTTTCATCTCTGAAATATTAAAGTTGTTTGTGGCAAAACAAAAAAAAAACAAGAAAAATAACCGCATCATTTTCAGAATTGAGGCCCAGTGCACGCAGAAAAGTTTTTCTCGTATCATAACATGGACAGAGCAGGCCAGGAAAGAATGATGATGGCAACAAGAAATAAAGGGTGCTGACGGATGGAGTCGGAATTGATAAAGGGGGTGTCCAAGGGTTAAGTCAACTAGACAGAAAATTGCCAGACGGCAACCGCAATGGAAACAATTGAAAGAGCGAGATCTGATGGTTATGCCGATGCTGTTTTTGCTGTTGTCTGTTTGCCTGTTGTGTGCCATTCTATTCGGACGAACCAAATGAGCCTTTAAGTAATCAGTGCAACATCAGTGGAAGCAGCTGGCTAGCCTCCTGTCTCCTATCTCCTGTCTCCTTCATCTGGTGTTCTTTTTGTTCTTTTGCTGGCTGACTGTAATTACGCATTACCAGATGACTGTCATTTCATCGAAATCATAGGACCTACACACAATTGAAGTTACACTTTAAAAGCACTTTAAGTGATGCCAGTTTGGGTCTGCACCACGCATCATTAATTCGTCTGAATGTTGCTCCACTGCTGCTGCTGCTGCTTTTCCTGCTGCTGGTCCTGCTAGTGTTTTTTATTTAGCATTAGGTCCTGGGCATCCATTAGCAGATATGTCCAGGCCGAGACCGAGACCGAGACCGAGACCGAGACGAGAGTGTATGGCAAACCGCAGCCCGTTCAGCCAGTGACTAGACAGACTTAGTCTATTTTCCTTTTCGAACAAAGGTATAGTTAGAGAGGGAGGGAAATTTTTGGCGGACATTTGCATGGCATTCTGAGGCTGCGAATGGGGGGAGGGTGCACCAAAAGTAAATGACCTACTCGGTCTTTCCGCATTGGTGGCCAAAAAGCGAAACCACAAACTGCACACACTGGACCACTGGGGAACACCCATCCAAATGAAATAAGGACAAAAAAAAATGAAGAGAGAAAACAAAAAAAAAAAGAAAAAGCGAGAGTCAATTGCCCTCATTGCAGACGGATGTGAATTGGGAGCGGAAAGTTAAGCTTCTTCTTCTATACACCAAATAGGCACACTTTTTTTTATATTTCAAAACTAACTTTATGACTTACAATGCGCTTAGTTAAACAATTTAATAAAATAAACAAAAAGAAAAAGAAACCAAGTAATTTTGGCACTTTTAACAAGATTCTTTATTGCATGATTTTAACGATCTACTTGAGGTTAAATTTATTTATTATTAAATGGTCACTTGGATTGCCATAAATGAGAGAGACAACCATATCTTTAAAAATAATTCTTTAAAAATAATAATTTAAAAAAAAAGGCTAATATATGTAAATTTGTTTGGGTATCAAGACAAGACCAGAAACTTTTTCTAACAGCAATTTGGATGTTTCCTTATACAAAAGATTTTACTTTACGTTCTAAATAATTTATTAATGATTTTTAATAAACTTTCAACTAAATCACAAAGTGCATTGGCATTATTATGGTTTTGAAGTCGCAAAATAATTTCTAATTGATAAATTGATAGATTGATAAAAACCATTTCGCTTTAATTAAACTTTTTGACACTTTTATAACTTGCCAAAAAAAAGTACCTAAAATAACTATTTGACCATTTGACCAGGCTAAAGTGTTTTTTAATCAAGCAGCAATTGGTATTCATGAAATCATATTATAGCCGGGACTCCCGCCGGACAAATATTGAAAGAGTCATGCAAAAAAATTATAATTTTAAAGAGAGTCAGACCAAGTTGATGTCATTATTTAAATACACTTTTCACTTTCTCGAATGTAAGAACTTCATGTTAGATAAAACTATGGGAAATTTTGTCAAGATACTAACTGATCAGAATGAATTAGAAGTCAGATCAACTGGCTATATATATAGATTGTAAAGGGACTTAACCAACTGACCAAAATGAATATGCCCTTTCTTGGCGAGAGTATAACAAAAAAGTTTCTATTATCTACGAGACCTCAGACTATCACTGATAAGCAGAGCCCATAAAAAAGAAACACATGAAATACCAATTAAATTGGTAACTTTTACAATAATTTTCAGTTAGCTGATTAAGGTTGACAGGTGAAGACTTACCAACAGTCCAAAGCAATGGCCGGTGAGTTAACAATCTAAATGAAATGAATGTTTTAATTGCATATGTCCAATTATCACCTCAGAACACAGATGGATGCATTATAGCCACGGAAGTGTGCCACAAAACGCTGTGGTTGCTGGACACGATTCAGATGGGGATACCATTTATATTGGACGAGCATTCTTTAGCAATGATATGCTTCCAGCCAAGGTGATACCCAATAAGGGTAAGGCCTATGTGGCCTATGCCCGGCAAGAGCATGAACTGGAGAACTATGAAGTATTGAGTGGCCATAACTATGAGTGGCTGCCAGCTGAGAATGGAGCTGTGCCGCCTGGTGCCGTCAAAGTTGGCCAGAATGTGGATGGCGAATGGTTGTACGCTGGTCGTGGCTATCATGCTGGTAGCTTAACAGTCGGCAAAGTGCATCCCTCTCATGGATGTCTTTATATACCTTACGATTCCGATGAGGTGAAAATATTCGCCTATGAAGTACTCTCCCAGCCCGAACGGTGGGTCGACACAACGGCCTCTGATGTACCGCCCGGTGCTTTGGTCGCTGGCCATGACTCAAATGGCGATACCATCTATGTGGGCCGTGTGTTTCGTAATGGTGATCTAATGCCAGCTAAAGTTGTTCCCGCTAAGGGAACTGCCTACGCTGCCTATGGCCAAAGGGAACACGAACTGACCGATGTTGCCATACTGGTTGGCGGTGGCTATCAATGGATACCTGCCTCGCATGGCAACGTTCATCCCGATGCCGTGTCATCGGGCACAAATGTGGATGGCGAGAAGCTTTTTGTGGGTCGAGCCAATTTCAGCGATAGCATCTCAGTAGGCAAAATTCATCCATCCCATGGTGGCATTTATATTCCCTTTGGCGGAGAGGAGATTAAACTCGAGCATTACGAGGTCCTGGTGCGCGTTTAGAAATCACTTTTAATCTATTTTCTTTTCTTTTTTTTTTAATTTTTTGTTGCTGTGCTCTCTCTATAATTTAATAAATGGTTTGCTCTTTTTGTATGTCACGCTTTATCGGGGAATTTCGGTTGGGGTTGTAAAATTTCCACTAAATGCTTATCAAGACGGCAAGCCGGCAGGAGAACCTACCTAACTAACACACTTATATAGGTACAAATATATATATAAATGTATTTTTGTGATATCTAGCGAGAGCTCTTTATCAATTGATATTTGAGGGCTGTCATAAATAGTTGGCCGACTAAAACAATTTCAAAATGATATAGCTTAAATGCCAACACTCAACCCAAGCCCATTCATATTTACACAGTGAGCCGGAAATCGTTTGAAACTCATATAACTTTTCTTAGAAGTACCTACATATGTACATACATACATATAAATGTAAGTACTTACGAGTTATCAAGATAATATATATGAACAAGTCCCTTAAGTCTGTCTCACTTTACTTTACACATTGAATTACTCATTCGCCTAGTTATCTAGAACTTACAAATAATTTCATTTTAAATTTCGCGCCCTCGGATGTCATAGCTGCTGGCGCCCTCTGTAAAACGTTTTTGAAATTAACTAAATTTAAAATTTCCGTTTCAACATCGTTTGTCTAGAATGATAATTAAATCTTGGTTAAAGTTAAGGAACCTTAAAGAACCTTGTACTCCGTGTTTGAAGTAATTTGGAAGTAAAATTGTAAGCAGTAAAGCTCGATAAATTAATTTTACAAATAAATATTTGATACATCAGAAAAGAAAATATTGTTCAATCACATCTCTGAATACTAAAAATCCAGAACTTTTATTAAACATGACGAATCTTGTATCAATATTTTTTAAACAATATATATTGTAAATTCAATATCATTTGGAGGATGGCAAACTGCTTAAAAAAATATACGCATTTATTCTATTTTAGACTCATTCTTATATTTCCTTCAGAAATGCTTACAAGTTTAAGAGAATATATTTTATTTTTGGAATCATTCATCTAATTAGTTTATTTTTGGAAAATTTTAGTTTTTTATGTTCACGTTATTTTCAATAAGACCTCTGGAGTTTAATTTCTGTGCATTTAGGAATGCTCCAATTAAAAACAAAAGACTCCGGTTTTTTTTTTGTTTCTAACTATTATATTTAAATAAAATGCTAATTACTTGGCATCCGGCTGTTGTCTCTCGGCTTATCTGAACGATTGACTTCTATCTAGACTCACAAGTTCAGCTTATAATCTATTTTAATCAGCTATTGACGTCTTTTTGTTTCTCAGCTGTTGGTAAGAAGGTGTGGGGGATCATAAAAATAAACAAATATTCAGGCATTCTTATCAACCGAGCAAAAAGAGAGAGAAGTAACTCAAATGACTTTTAATGCCCTAGCTCTAATTCCCCACATTTTTGGTTGGGGCTACGACTTCTAGATAACCTGTACCAGAAGGTAAGATTTGGGCTGACTATAATTACCTTACTCAATAATTATCAAATTTGATCTAAAGTATTTTTGGATACACATTTTGATTCAATCCCTTATGAGATCTATTTGATATTGATAAACTTTCTTTATATTTTTGAATATAAGATCTTCAAAATTCTAATCGTTGAATAACCCTCTTCAGAGTTGGATATCGATTAATATATTTTATATAAATATGTGTTGCACGTAAAACGAATATGCCATTCTGTATTTAAGATTGATGGGCATAAAAAGAAGAAAACGGCAAGTGCAAGAGAAACACCAAGGGAGAGGGGAATATGGAGCCAGATTAGTAAACTGAGAGAGAGAATAAAAGTGATAGCACATTTCTAATTCTAAATTTGATCTCTTTCTCTCTCATCCTCTCTCACTCTCTCCAGCTCTCACAACACCTAAACGAAACTGGCTCCCGCACGGACGCTCAGAGGGCATCGGAATATTCCACAATTTAGCCACAACCGCAATAAAACTTATTAAATTCATTTGAGAACTGGTAAGCCACTGGTAACAATGTGGGACGATCTCAAGGATAAGGTTATTTTGGTAACTGGAACAGGTTCTGGCATTGGTCATGCTCTTGTCCAGCAATTGGCCAAAGCGGGGGCCACAGTCATTGCCGTGGCCCGTAACGATGATCAGCTCAAGGAACTGGCTTCATATGATCCCAAGCACATTCAAACCCTAAATCTGGATGTGGCCCATTGGGATCAGGTTAAAGAGACTTTGGCCAAGGTGCCACAATTGGATGGTTTGGTAAATAATGCCGGTGTGGCCATTATAAAGCCATTCGAAGAGCTTACCGAACAGGATTTTGATACGTAAGTACAAAGAAGCACACAAATTTTCATCTCTCTAATGGACTTACTTTTGTAGACACTTTAATGTTAACATCAAGGCCGTGTTCAATGTGACCCAAGCTCTTTTGCCCAAACTTCGCGATGGCTCCAGCGTTGTGAATGTCTCCTCGATAGCGGCAAGTCGTTCATTTGCCGGCCATACCGCCTACAGTGCCACCAAGGCTGCCTTGGATTCGTTGACCAAATCATTGGCCCTGGAACTGGGTCCACGTAAGATACGTGTCAATTCGGTTAATCCCACGGTGGTCCTCACGAAAATGGGTCGTGACAATTGGTCAGATCCGGCAAAAAGTGGTCCGCTTTTGGCACACATTCCATTGAATCGTTTCTGTGAGGTGCAGGAAGTTGTCGATGCCATTGGCTATCTATTGAGCAATAAATCGACATTTGTCAACGGACATCATATTCTTTTGGAAGGCGGCTATGCCGTTTCCTAAGAACATAATTCAATAATAATGCAAATGCAAATTCAATCTTTGGCTACTCTTTTACACTTCATTTATGTATGAACATATGTACATAATATGTACGTATGTTTTTTTTTAAATGTATATTTGCTTACATTAAAACAGTTTTCTCTGATTAATTGTACATAAACGTTATATCTTACACTTGTAACAAGATAAAAAAAAAACATCTATATATGTATACCTATACATAATATATATTTATATATATATATATATTTAGAGTTTCTGCTTGAATTTGAATATACATAATACAACTTATACATTGATTTCTTTTCTTTTTTGTTTTTTTTTCACTTATTCATTTATGCGGTTGCATCTTTCCCCGTCCCTATACCCCGCCATGCAGCAGGGTTAGCCTTCTCTAGGCACACACTTTACCCTGCTGTTGGCTTTGAATTTGTTGTTGCTTTTTCTCCCGTTCGCGCCGTCTCATCTTCTTTCTTCTCCTGTCAATGATGGCCAATTCGCCTTTAATAACGGTATAGGTTTTGCGCAAGTCCTGAATCTGTTTCCGCAATATCGATATACACTGATCGGAGCTTAGTGAGGGATCTAATAAAATAAGAGAATAAAATAAGTCTCGGCTTGTTGTAAGACTGTTCTATAAGTAAGACTTACCCAGTTCTACAAGGAAATTGTATGGACATGGTCTCACTCCTGATGCATTGCTGTTGCCAGACTGTTGTTGCTGCTGCAACTGTGTCTGTTGCTGCTGGTGATGATGTTGCAATTGCTGTTGCTGCTGCTGTTGGTGTTGCTGACTTGCATTTTGCGGCAACAATTGCTGGCGTGTGCTATGACGTTGCTGCTGCTGTTGTTGTACCACGTTATCGGAAGCATCATCGGTATCGGAGCCAGCTAAAAGGAGAGAGAGAAAGAACAATTGAAGCTACGTTTTTGGACATTTAGGGGCAACTTACCTGTTGTTGTTGCTGTAATCTTACGCTGCAAATTGGCCGCCTGGCGTCGCCGTTTGCCCAACGTTTGCAAATCGCCAGCAGCAGTTGCTGCTGCTGCCGATGATGATGTTGCTGTTGACGTTGCTGATTGTGCAGCAGCGGCTGCAGCATTTACTTGTTCCTGGACTTGTTTCCTTGTCCGTTTCCGTTTTGTACCAGCAACTGTATTACCTATAGGTTCATTTACAGCTGTGCTCACAGCATTTGTGGCATTTTCTTGCTCCATCTCCATTGTGGGCTTTTTATTGCTTGCAATGTCCTCGCTACTATCATCTTGGCTTGCCGAATCGGGAGAACTATTCGGGGCAGACGTGGAGGTGACACCACCGGCAGCGGCAGCGGCGGCTGCGGCAGCAACAGCAGCATTGGCAGCAGCCACGGGTACAGGGACCAATGAGACAACCGCTGTGGATTGTGATGCTAGCTGCTGTTGTTGCTGCTGCTGCTGCTGCTGTTGTTGTTGGGGATTCAACATTACATTAATGGTGCCACTTGGTGGCGGTGTATCAGGCGGCAAGGGACTAATCCCAGACAGAGACATTGTATTGCAGGCGGTGGCAACAGAGGGCATACTGCCGACTGTTACGCCGACAACATTCAATCCAGCTGGTGCCACAACGGAAGCTATCGTAGATGTTGCTGTGGTTGTCGTTGTGACATTTGTGGCGGGCATTTGGTCATCCTTGCTATTATAATTTGGAGCCGGACTACCTGGTATAGTCTCTTCACAAAGTAAATTGATCGATTCATTATGCGGATCACTGATCAATGGTGAACTGGCTGCAGGGGCAACTACTAAGCTTTGTATAACCTCCTTGGCGGGATACATAACAAATGGACGTGGTGGTACCGCCACGGCCGCTGCAACTGATGCCTGACTCGATTGTGTCTCCTCCGATGAGCTGGATGGTTGTTGGCCAGCAGCGGCAGATGCAGCTCCAGCGGTATATGGCTTGAGTATCACTTGACCGCCAGCTAAAGATTCGTTAACAACGGGTGATATCGTTTTCGCAGCTGCAGTTGAGGATGCACCTGCTGTAGCAACAGTAGCCACCACTCCAGATCCTGGACTGTGACGCAATGCAGCGGCGGCTATAAGACTTGGACTCATTACCACGGAAACGGGTATTTCGGGTAGCAGAATGGGCACACCCAATGCCAAATGCGGATTACTAATGGATGGACTAACAGTCAACGGTTGTTCACTGTCTGTCAATTCTTTGGAGATTGTCTGATGCAGTTTAGCCAATGGCGGTGGTTGAGTTATACCAACGAAATTGGCAGCCGGCTTGAGGGGAATGGGTGCCTGGACATTATCCAATTGTTTGGACCCAGATGATAGTAGTTCCAATTTAACTGGCTCTGTTGTTGTTGTTGTTGTTGTTGATGTTGCTGCTGCTCCTGCTGCAGCTGTTGCTGCTGTTGTGGCACTTGTTGTTGTCACTGCCGTTGCCTCCGAATTGGGGCTCTTTTGATCATTCGTGGTGGTCTGCTCTTCGGCCAAATCCTCAATGACAAGTCTTCGTTCCGAATCTGTGCTGTCCATGGACTCATCCGAAAAGCCACCAGCTCCCGCTGTCACTGTGGAATTTGGCGTATGGGCAGCAGTTGGTGTTCCAGTCATGGATAGAGAGCTACCACCAACGCCACCGATACCCACTGGCGTCTTCCTCTGTTGTATAGCACATTCCAGTTTCTGTATGGTTTCGCTTAGTTCGCTATTCTTGGCCAATCCCATCGATGATTCTAGCAGAGATTTCGTCTCTGGGCTATTTGTGGACGAAGACGGACGATAGATCTCCCCTAATAGCGAGCCAGTGTGAATTTTCAAGGGTTCGCATAAAAGTTTTAGATTACTGCTAACCAGCTCAAGTGGCTCCTTCTCCAAAGCTCCCGAAATGCCAGGCGAAACTACATCCGTAGCGGAAACAGAAACAGATACAGGAACAAGAGCAGGCGGTCCCACAACTGGCGGCAGAACAACTGGCGATAGCAACGACGATGCTGGAACAGTTGTGGAGGATACCACATCATTGGGTTTACTTTTGCTATTCTCCACCTCTTCTTTCTTTTGACTGATGGCCTTTAGGACCTTGTCGGCTATGGAGCTCGGCTTCTGTTCATATTTAACAGCATCCAAATCGCCGGCCAATAGTATCTTGACATTTTCCAATTTCTCTAGTTTATTATCCTTTGATTCTCCTGAACTATAGCCACTGCCCTCGTTCGAGGTGCTCAGCTCGAAGACATTGCGTGTCTCAATGAAAGGACTACCAACAATGGGAGGACCACTAGCAGATGCGGCTGGAGCTGGCGGTGTACTCATTTTGCCAATTGAGGAAGCGGGTGAAACAGTTGCATGTGCAGGTCCTAGTCCTACTCCACCACCAACTCCTCCACTACTACTACTTGGCGGCGTACTAGGTGTCGGTGGTTGTAAGGCATCCGTTAAAGCTCTTGTTGTTTCCTGCACTGTCTGGGCCAATTCCTCATTTAGAGCGGTCATATTGAGATTAAAGCTGGGCGATTTGCGTAATACATCGAATGGTGTCGACGACAAATGCTGAACAGAAGAATGCGACGAGGAGGAGGAGACAGAAGATGAGGACGTGGAGGGTTGTTGAGTTGTTAATATGGCCGATGGAGTAGCTCCAACATTGGCCACTTTTACATTTGATCCTCCGCCTCCTGCTGCTGCAACTGAAGTAAGTTTCTCCTTCTCTTTATCCCTATCTTTTGATTTGTCCTTATCCGGATCCAATTTTAATAACTTGGCCTTATCCACATGGCCCAGGGTGGCCTCCTTAAGGGGAGATCCTCGTTTTTTAGGTTTGGATGCCGATGTCACCATATTATTTGATGTGCCACCAACTGAAGGCAAATGATGTTGCTGCAGCTGCTCTGCTGCACTCTGTTGTAGGGAACTGTTGGCGGCTTTAAGAGCTTGTTTTCTAGCTGTCGTTATAGTTCCACTTAGTCCACCACTGGCAACTGGTGCCGGTGTTATGACAGAGGATGAGGATTGAGATTGTGTTGAGTTTGAGGTGGAGGAGACTGTACACGTGCCACCCGATGCCATGGGTGAGATGCGCTTCTCGAATTCAAATGGTTCAGTGTCCATAAACTCATAAATGTCCGAAGAGAGCAGCTTGTTACCAAGTCCTCCTCCGGCTCCACCACCTAATGAAGCCACTGCGGTGACTCCCTGTTGTGGTAATGATGACATTGTTCCACCGCTGCTGCTGCTGCTACTGGGTGTGGTGGTAGTGGTGCTACTATATTTGCTTTCCTTCACTGGCGGAGGTGGCAATGTTGAAGATGGCACTGTGGTCGTCGGGGCACTTATCTCCAGTTTACTCATATCTGGCAAGGAACGTGTCGCTGAACTTGTTGTGCCACTCGAACAGAACGACGATCCACTGGATGATGACGATGAGGAGGATGATGGCGAACATGCTGCTGGCATTTCCACCTTCAATGTGGCCATCTCTTTGTGATGAATGGGTTCAACGAATTTTTTATTCATTTCTTGTACAGATGTTGCCTGTTTTTTGATCGCTGCTCCGCCTGGATGATGATGATGCTGCTGGTCTGGTGCTAATTGTTTCTTAGTGGCTACGCCACCAGTAGTTTGTGGCTTCTCTACGATGACCGATGTATATTTAGCACTACTGCTGCTGCTATTAACAGCAGACCCTGCCGTAGATGAGGCGGCAGCGGCGGAGGATGAGGAGCTGTTGCCTGAATGCCGTTGCAAGGTAAATGCAGGCGGTTTGATATCTACGCCTGTTGCTCCTCCTGTTCCTGTTGCGCCATGGAAAGCTACTTTGCCAGTCGGCTTCACATCTTCTTCCTTGATTTCTGTTTTCGGTGTGGACGCAGTTGTCGTGGTGGCTTCCGTTTTAATCGCTGTTGTGGTGGCCTCTTCAACTTTAACCTCCTCTTGCTTTAATCTGGTCTTCACACCCTCTGGCTTATCTGATGACTGTGAATCTTCGTCAGCATAGGAATCGGATGCTTCGGAGGACATTTCCGTTGAACTACTTTTGGCGGATTCCAATTTGACCTCTTTCTTAACCACCTCAACTTGGGCAACGTTCGTAATCGACTCCTTTTTTACCAGATCCTTGCGTTCCTCTTGATCAGCCGATTTGGCAGAGGTTTGCAATTGTAGTTGTGGTTGGAAACCCTTAAGCTCGGAACGTATTTCGCTAAGATCATAGTCACGACCTTTGGATGAAACTGCACCACTGCTCATGGCACGATTTCCAGTGGAAGCGCGTGAACGGACCAATGGTTTGCTTGGGGGTGGCTGGGCTGGTGGTCCCTCTTCCTCTTCGGCATCTTCATCACTGTCGTCATCATCACTGGGACTGGGTCTTTGTGCTGAATTGGCACTTGCTACAGTGGCCGATGCGTTTGTGTTAGCTGCATTGACAGAGGTGGTGGATGAGGAAGAAGAGGAGGCCGCTGCCGCCGCTGCTACAGCCGCCAATGATCTTCCTTTGGCGGAAGGGCCTTTGCCTAAAGCCTTCGATTCCTTACTGCTGGCTCCTGCACCTCCTCCGGCTGCTCCTTGGGGGCCTCTTTTTGGTCGACGCACTGGCTCATCCGAATCGGAATCAGTTTCTGTCGCCATGGAGGCATCGGAAATGCGTCGGGAATTGCTGCTGTTGGTGCCACTGTTTTGATTTTGGTTATTGCTGGCGGTAAATGTTCTGGTGGGACGTTTCTTCAACTGTGATGCAGCTGGCGATTTGGTCCGACTCGAATTGGAGGCCACCGACGACGGAGTGGTTGAACGTGGCGGCATCGAATCACTGCGTCCGCGTCCACGTTTGGCAACCGTTGGTGCTGCTGTTCCGCTGGCATTACCACCACCAGACGTTGTACCGCCCGCTGTCTTAACCAATGCGCTCTGATTTTGATTACCAACAGCTGTGCTACCTGATTGCGAATGTGCAGCTCCAGCAGCTAGACTCGATGATGGTTTCGCCTCTTTTCCACTTAGTTGTTGATGTCCAGAGCCACTAGACGCAGATGACTGTGTTGAGGTGTTAGAAGCTAGACCACCAGCACCACCGGCGGTATTTGAGCTATTACCGCTGTTCCCCTGGCCACCAACACCAGCAGAAGAAGAAGTAGTGCCAGCTCCTCCACCAACACTGTTCACACTACTTGTGCTTATGGTGCGTGTCTTTTGCTTCGATCCCTTAGTTAAATTCTCGGCAATCCTCTCACGAGGAACCCACTCATCGTAGCGATTGTTCCAGCCCGTATAATGAACCAAATACATGGGCACACCGCGTTGGACACTAATCTCAATGACTTTCGCCTCATAGGTGCTGGTGCCATGGGAGCTTGGTGATTTCTTTTCGTGATAATTCACTTTCAGTTTATCTCCAATGCCAACAACAAAATCGCCAGTATCAATTTTCTCTACAACCGTTATTTCATCCTTTTTACGTTTACCAGCGGGGCCGCAACCAGCTCCGCCGCCACCAGCGCTGCTAACGGTGCTGCCACCGCGGTGCCTTTCATCCGATGGTGGTTGCTGAGACTGCTGTTGCTGTTGTTCTCTCTGTTGCTGTTGTTGCTGCTGCTGCTGTTGTTGTTGTTGCTGCTGCTGTTGTTGTTGCTGCTGCTGTTGTTGTTGTTGTTGCTGCTGCTGTTGCTTTTCGACCTGTTTGCTGCGTTGATGTTTTTCCTTTTTCGTTGTTGCCGCCGACGTCGACGACGACGAGGACGAAGCTGCTGCTGTTGTGCTTGATGTTGCTGCTGCTGTTGTTGTTGTTGTTGTTCCTGTTGGCAAAATAACAGCCAAACATGAGTTAGAAAAGGCAAGACAGAGAGTTGGTGAACAAAAATATGAGAGTGAAAGCGAGAGAGAGAGAGAGCAAGAGATAGAGATGGAGAGCGAAAATATGCATGTGTGTGTATGTGAATATTATTATATACACGGATACAAATATATTTTTACCAATTTATTTATGATAAATATTTGCATTTTCATATCATTTGTTTTGCGTTCACCCGGGCTCAAGCGAACATTTTATTAAGCGGCATCGATAAAAATTCATACTTGTCACAATCCGACAATCGATAATTATTTATCTAGCCATTAGTGAATATTTTTATACCCTATAGAAACATTTATTTATTCATTTATATATTATTATGGGTTTTTTGCAGCGACTTTCTAAATTTTCAATTTTATCTTACTTTTGGATGTTTTATAAATTTTATAGAATAAAATAAGATTTAAAAAAATTTGAAATCATTTTAATCAAATCACATGATTTTCTATAAAACTAAAAAGATGCCCATTTGCCTATATATTATTACATATTTCAATCATTATCAATTTGTTTGCCATATAGGGAAGTATTTATCTTGCATAATTAATTTTTTCCCACTGTGCATAAGGTGTTTTTGTAGGTGGCAAAAATAGACTTTCGGCTATCGATAACTGTAGATTGAGCTTATCGATTAGAAGGCGACAAGCAGATAGGTGGGTGCGAGACAGCGAAAGTCCGCAGCAAAAAAAAGCAAACAAACTCGACGTACACTAAAAATTATAGCTTGTTATATTAATAAACATATATATAGTACAATAAAGAGGCTGTTCTTATCAATAAAACAAACTTGGCCTTGACTGGGAGCGGCACCAACCATCATCAGGCCATAGATTGTCAATGGTAGTGGCTCACCGGTCAAAAACAACAAGTTAGAAACTAGAAGAGGAGGCCACTCTCTCTCTATTTGTAGATAACTTGGAGGGAGGATTAGAACCAGAAATATTGGTTAAATTGGTTTTATATAACCATGAGTTTACTAATACGTCGGAGTAGTAAACTGTTGCTCCAAAGGCAGCGAGCTTTTGTCCTGAGCATCGTTTCAGTCTCGTCATCGTCATCAAAAGGAGGAGGAGGAGAAGATCACCACCACCAGCAATGTCATTCGAATCAGAGATGGAAAAATGCATATCCTTTTTATTGTCTAGGCGGTATTAGTTTGGGTTATTGGCTATACACTAAGTCCAATTCGAAAATGGTTGCAGCTGAGCCAAGTAAATTGGATATAGCGACCGAAGAATCGGCACGATTGTGGCATAAGACTCAACGTACCGATTTGCCTATGTATAAGCCAGAGCAAGTGCAGCAGCATAATACACATGAGAATGGCATTTGGATAACCTATGGACTGGGTGTCTATGATGTTAGTGAATTCGCCCCAAATCATCCGGGTGGCGATAAGATTTTGATGGCCGCTGGCAGTGCCATTGATCCATTTTGGGCCATCTATCAGCAACACAATAGCCTGGAGATACTTCAGTTACTGGAATCGTTTCGAATTGGTAATTTAGAGCGCCCAGACGGCAATAGTATCGATGATGAAGAAGAGAGCTCCCCTTGGTCAGAGGAACCGCAACGACATGTCCTCCTAAAGGCGGCCTCACAGCGACCCTTTAATGCTGAGCCGCCAATTGGAATGTTGGGGGAAAAGTTTTATACACCCAACAAGCTATTCTATGTGCGTAATCATTTACCAGTGCCTAATATTACAGCCGAGGATTATGAACTCGATATCGAGATGGAAGAAGGCTCATCGAAACAGTTGACATTAAAATTGGAGGACATTAAGGCATTGCCCAAACACACTGTGACAGCGGCTATAATGTGTGGAGGCAATCGTCGTTCAGAAATGACCAAGTTTAAGCCGGTCAAGGGTAAGAGATTCAATGAAATATTTACTGGATGTAAGTAAACTATGCTTTGCTTCCTCTTTTGCAGGCCTTTCATGGGGTGCTGGAGCTGTGGGCAATGCCAAATGGTCAGGTGCTCGTCTCTGCGATTTACTGCAAGCTCAGGGCATCCAGCCGAATGAGAAGAAACATGTGATATTTGAAGGTGCTGATCTAGATCCGACTTCTCATCCGTATGGTGCCTCAATACCGTTGTCCAAGGCCCTAGATCCTCGGGGCGATGTCCTGCTGGCCTATGAGATGAATGATGAGCCATTAACACGAGATCATGGCTATCCCATAAGGGTCATAGTTCCCGGCACTGTGGGTGCCCGTAATGTCAAATGGTTAACACGCATTGTGGTATCTGATTCAGAATCGGATTCACATTGGCAACAAAATGATTACAAGGGTTTCAGTCCGAGCACAGATTGGGATACTGTGGACTTTAGCAAAGCCGATGCTATTCAAGCAATGCCTGTAACATCGGCCATATGTTCACCATTGCCGGAGGAGCACATTAAAGTAAATGACAAGGGTGACATTAAAGTGCATGGCTATGCCTGGAGCGGAGGTGGACGTAAAATTGTCCGAGTCGATATAACCATTGACGAGGGCCAAACATGGCATGTAGCGGAATTGAAACAGGAGAACATACCCGATGGACGACACTATGGCTGGTCCTTGTGGACTGCCCATTTGCCCATTGCTAAAAGTCAAATTGGACAAAATGTCGAAATTTGGGCCAAAGCTGTCGATTCAGCCTATAATGTACAACCGGAGAGATTTGAAAACATTTGGAATTTGAGAGGCGTTCTTGCCAATGCCTATCACAAGGTCAAAGTGAAAATTGTTAAATAAATTTGAAGAGAGAGCGAAAGAACGAAATATTTTTATAGATAAGAATTTATATTCAATCCATTGGAATGTGATGAAAAGTCACAAGAATCTATCTAACAGTCAACAACTTTGTGAAAATTGTTATCCTAATTTGTTTTATAAGCAACTTAAAGAATAAAGAACCTAATTTAAATGACTAAGAATTTTATATAGTATTACTTACCTATAGCTGGTGAGGCATCGCGACTTCTTTGTGTATCTTTGGTGGATGAGTTGCTGCTGCTGCCGGTAGTGGGTTCCTTTTCTATGCTACTACTCTTTCTCGATGCCCCAGTTGATGATGTGGCAGCGGTGTTGGCTGCTGCAGCTGCTGCTGCAACAGCGGCCGCCTTAATCTTGGACAGCGGCACATCACCCTCTGGATCTTTGCTGGTAGCTCCAGATGATGATGATGTGGCTGCTGTTGCTCCTCCTGAAGATGAACCAGAAGAGGAGTTGGTTCCCGCTGTGGCTGCTGTCGTTGTGGCAGATGCTGAAGATTTTTCTTCATATTTTTCGACTAAACTTTTAACCTTGCCACCAGACTGGGCACTGCTATTAGCGATATTAGAAGCTGCTGATCCACTTCCGCCGCCGCTGCCTCCTGCGGCAGAACCTTTACGTTGTTTCTTGACAGGCTCAACTACCACACTAGAAGATTCGCTGGTGTTTTCAGATTCCTCGCCTGCCGCTGCCAATTGTGCTGCTGTGGGTGGTGTGGGTGTGGCCGTTTGATTGGGCACAGCCAATTTACTGATGCTTTCGGTTTTACTGGTCTCGACTGGCTTCGGCGAGGCCACGGAATTGGCGCGCACTAGACTGCGTCCCTTGCTGCGATTCCCTGAATTCCTTGAGGTCATCAGCATGGAGCAGCCCAGTTTGCGGTTAAAGTCGCCATAGGGTTGTAAGAATTTCTTGTAGGCCTGTTTCACCAGATTCATCACACTCACCGTGCATGGCGTAAATCCCAATCGGATGGCAATGAGTTTCCATTGATTTTGAGAGGTCACACGATTGTAGCCGCCACGCTTCTGAACGGCACGAAATAAACGATATAGATCGACATCGCGACTCTGTATGGAGGGCACTTTATTGAGAGGAGTGCCGCGATCATCCATGTACTTATACAATTGGGCCACAAAACGATCTTTTTCCTCGTGCGGTTCATCGTCGGACGAATCCGAATCGATTTCGCCCTCATCATCGCTTGAGATATTCGATAGACCAAAGAGCGAATCACGATCCCAATGCGGGGGCAGGATGCTGCTGTCTAAGAACTCCAAAGCTGCCTGCACAGCAGGCACATCCTGTTTACCGGATGCCACTTCCCGTGTAAATTCGGTGGCCTCCTTTTTCGGTACAGTATAATAGCGACCATCCTTAAAGGAGCGCACTAGATATTCATCCTTTACGCGTATACGCACTGTGGCCTGGGCAGTGGGTGCCACCACGAGGGCTGGAAACCATTTTTCCTTATCCTTTTTCTTAGTTTCCGTTTCTACGCACACGACCTTGCCAATATGCTCCTCTTTTTCGTTAACCAACTCCTTGGTAGCCTCACTTTCATCCTCATCATCGGAGCTATCTTCATTATTCAATTGACCCCGACGACGACCACGTCTGCCGCCCACCACCGGATTCCCAAAGTGCTCCGGATGTGTTAATGGCAACTGATCTAGCGTCTCGCTCTCATTAAAATGTCGTCCACTCTTCAAGCACAACGCTGTGCGACGCAATGTGGTAATATCTCCATCATCAAACACCACTGTATACTGGGAGCAATCCTGAATTTTTGTTATGGTCGCTTCGACAGTGTCCTTGCGATCCGGGTGACGCACCTCGACGACAGCTCCCACCCTTAATTGACCAGTGGGCGCCTTAATGGCATCATCCGACACAATTCCCGAGCCCAGGCCCTGCTTATAGGCGACTTTCACTTTGATATTTCGCACAACTTTGCTGACTTTTGCCTCGCAAAAGGCGCCCTTATACTTGGCACTGACCTCCGTGCCCACGGGCAATGAAGGCGGATCATCGACTTGCTAAAATCAAAAAAAAAAAGAGAGAAGAGCAGAAAAAAATGTCAAGTTATAGTAAACATTCTCGAATCGACCAATCAACCCCGCTCCAAAAACAAATACACTACACACACACTCACCTGCATTTTTTGAAAAAAATAACGTTCGTAATTTAGATAATCCTTTACAAACGCCACTTTTACACTTTTTTTTTATTAAAAATATTTATTATCTCTTTCAATATTTTTACTGTACAACATTTCACATTATTTTTGTATTGTTTTGCGCTTGGCTTGCTACTCGACTCTCCCCTCCACAACCAAGACCCATGACAGTGTTGCCTGATTGGCTGTTATGATTCTTTTACGAAAACAATTATTTATTTGCAGTAATTGACGATTTCTTTTATTTGTGCAAAACACTGAGCCACTGTTTATTGATTTAGCATCATTGATGACGTTTTATTTGGCTAATTTTTTATTAGTTTGTATTATTTTGGCGCATCAATTTTTCGCTAGAGATGTCGATGACTGTTCGTTGAACATTCTGTGTTATCGCATGTCAAAGTGACGTCGCACAGTAAAACGATTTATTTCGATTAACATTCGTTAGGGGGCGCCAGGCTGTCGATAGGAAAAAATCGATAGCTGATAATTTAAATTTATCGAATTTTTGTAAAATGCGCCTTGCTTTATGTCTGATTAGATCTTTGACCATATTTGGACATAATGAATTTCCAATGTTTCGTAATTTGCCTTAATGCAATTGGTGTTAGTTTTACCAAGTTAGTTTTAATGCAAGGACTGCTCATAATTTTTAATTTTTGTTTTATTAAAATTACCGTTAACAAATTGTCTATAGCAAAAATAAGCTTTTAAATTAGGGATAATAGGTCTTCTTGAAGCGTCCCTCACGATTTTTACGACCTCCCGGCCTAACTGCCTTTGGCACATAGGTCAGATCATGTTGATCGAGGGTACGACGCCAAGGATTGATGTCTCGCTCAAAGTAACGACGACGTGGCTCCATGGCTCGCGTTTTATGGTCAATCTTGTAAATCTTCTCCCACAAATAAATTTCGGGTAATTCTAAATGTCGGGGACGTTTTGATGACAAATGCTGAAAAGTTTTCTGAATGAATTCGCGTTGCTCAACATTCTCATAATCCGAGAGTTGGCTCTGGACAAATGGCTGCAGATCGTCGGTGGAACGTGATATGACAGGGGAATTAACGTAGAAGGCAATCAACTGGTTTAAGGCGGTCTCATTGAAATCCACCACTTTACCACTAGGAGAAATCTCGCCGTACAGCGGCAAAGGAGCTGTGCCGCGACAGAAATTAAGGCGAGGATTCTCATCAACATGGCGACTATGCTGAAGCAATGTATTCAACTGATACTCGTAGAAACTCCATTCACGTCCATTAGTTATGATGGTTTGGGTATTCATCGGATAGGTTAAATCGTTGTAGGTATTAAAGCCATTGTAATTGGCCTGGGCCAGAAGCCAAGCATACGAGGATTGAATACCGCGGGCATGTAGGGCTTCCTGCAGTTCCTTGGAATCTCGGGTGAAGCTCTTGGTGGCCAAATGTGCACGTGACTGGAAGGAGATTAGACCAAAGTTCGCAAAAGTCGTCGCACTGCCGCCGACATTGGGCCAATAGCCAGGCACATTGACTGCGTGTTGATAGGTGCAATTGTAGCCCAGGGTGCGTGCGTCCAGGCTATAACGTGGCAGCTTTTGAGCCTCCTCGATGTTGCTACTCTCACCGGGCGACTTCCATGGCTGTAACTGCTGGTGATGGCGGAGTGACAGATAGGGCGAGCCAGTATATTGGACGAAACGATCCACTACTTTATCGTTTGCATTATCCTTTTGCCAAGCACGACCCTTCTTTGAGGAGACCACATTTTTCGGGGGTTCAATGCCACCCACAGCCCAGAATGCTTCATGTCGAGGATTGTAGTCAACTTCCACATCCAGTAAATGGGGACAATCTCCTTGCAGCACCTGCAGTATTGTGCGATTTACCTGCTCAACTATTATTTGTGTTAGTTCCTCTTCCTTGGTAATGGGATCGACCGATTGACCTCCCGACTGGTTTCTAATCAAGATAATTGGATTATACACCTGGTTACTGGTGCAAATTATGGATAGACTTACGAATAATAATCATGGGAGAATTCCAAGGCCTCGATCAAATCTCCTCGGGCTGTTTGAACAAAAGACTCCAGTTGCTTCTGCTCCGTAGTCGTCGCCTCTTTTTGTCCTTTGACAGGCACTTCTTCGAGCTTAGTTCTAGTGTAGTGTTGGGTCAATCCCAGGGCATTGTATGGGATTTGCTTGTCCGTTAATTGAACTACTTTATAGCCATAATAGCGAGGCATATTCACTTTAATCAACTTCTCTTCAATGGTCTGCACTTGCCGCAATTCTTCATGCCAGTCGACAGCCAGCTGTTCTTTCCTTGCCTTGAAACTTAAATCCTTTATGACTGGGTATTCCGGTTCTGCATCGGCGTCCGTTATGGCTTTAGTCTGAGACTGCAATCGGCGGGCACCATTGACAATGGCCGACTGCAGGCGATGCTGCAGTTGCTTGCCATGCCCCAATTTCCACATTTTTATTTAAATTTATGGCTATTTAAATGTTAAAAATAAAATTGCGAGAGAAAAGCACAGCAATGCGGCGAGAAGGTTATGACATCGTGTATCGATAGTCGCATTTTAACGTCCTATTTACACTGCATTCAGTGTCGTATCGAAATTGTCATCGGTATTTGGTTGTTAGTTCGCAAATTCAAAAGTCTAGCAAATAAGGAGAAAACCCTCTTTACAATTTATGCTCCTAATAATATTTCAGCGATTACCGAACGACAGGCATAAATATGTGAAAATAGAAGGCACAACAAGTTGACGCAATCCAAGTGTAAACGGCATTAAAGTGTGACTAAGTTATAGAGGGAAATAAACTTGAAAGAATTGGGGCATTCCCGCAACTTCCAATGTTATCGATCATGCAGTCGAATTCTCTCCATCTCTATTTGTTAAAAAAAGAAACAAAAAACAAGTATACATTGCTTTGAAACAATAATACAGCACACCGTCCATATATAGCTCATGTGATTCCCAATATCCAGTAGCCTGTCTTTATTTTTGGGCAGAATAGACAATTTCACCACAGTCCATACAAACATTTGGAAACGAAATTGACCGAGCATCCTTATCTTATCTGTTTTGAACAAGGAGAAGGAAGACTTATCAAGGCATATTTATATACATATGAATATTAAATTGATAAACAATAAACTATTATATAGTCACACGGCACACGCAGCACCTGGAAAGTTACAGCCATGTCAAGACTGCCAATTCGGGAGCTAAGTAAGGAGCGCACGATCGAATGGCTGGCTGCTCAGGCCGAGACCCAAAACGATGAAGTTGATGAGGATGAATTGGAATCCATAGCTGAATCATCTGTAGTGGATAGTCTAGACTATGAATACAGTGAGAGAAACGACGATGACGAAGATGATGATGATGAGGAAACAAGCGAGGAGATAAGCACCATTGCTTTGGGCACAACACTCCCGATTAGTAAACGCTCTGTCATTGGTGATCTGCGCGATATAATGAACTCAATAAATAGCATACAAACGGTGGGCAATGTAAACATAAGCAACTCCACCAATGTTCATATTGGCAATGTGACAAACATCAATGGAAACATTCAGATAATAGCCGATACTGGGATACGTCCGCGTCGTGAACACCGCCGCAAGGTAACAACACCACCGCCAGCCTTTGAGGCTGAGGATGATCTCAAACAAAATGCCAACGGCACCACAGAAGAAGCCGAGGAACGTATTCGTTCAGATGTGTTCATCAGCAGCCAAAGTCAGTAGTCAAATGCAATTCATTTAAAAAGTATTACAATATTCTATTTTCTTGATTTTTTTAGAATTCAAAATACCCAAAGAGTTGTGTTCCATTATACCGCGTCATTCCTGGTTGGCCCAGAGACCAATAGAAGAGCCATCAATTCTGGAGCGTCCTGTTAAATATGTTGTCATCCGTAAGTAGAGGACTAAATTACTAAAATAGTTATGATTTATGTTCTTGAACCACAGTGCACACGGCCACCGAAAGTTCCGAAAAGCGCGCCATTAATGTGCGCCTTATACGCGACATACAGGTGAGATGAAAAGTCTATGTACCTTTCCACTTTTATAATCGTCGAAATCAATTCACAGTGTTTCCATATTGAGTCGCGGGAATGGAATGATATAGCATACAATTTCCTTATCGGCTGTGATGGCAACATCTACGAGGGTCGCGGCTGGCGGGCAGTGGGTGCCCATACATTGGGCTACAATCGAATTGCCCTTGGCATAAGTTTCATTGGATGCTTTATGCGCGAATTGCCCACCACAGATGCATTAAATATGTGTCGGAATCTATTGGCGCGTGGCGTTGAGGAAGGACACATTTCACCCGATTATCGTTTGATTTGCCATTGTCAATGCAATTCAACCGAAAGTCCGGGACGAAGACTTTATGAGGAAATACAGACTTGGCCACATTTCTACAATATTGAACGTGAAGGCCAAACGGAGTAGTAAAAACAAAAGAACAAGAAAAGAGCAGCACATGATTTTGCACCAAAAAATTGTTTTTAAAATTTGAAAAATTGCACACTTTCAAACCTCGGGATTCGGAAAAATATTTTCAATTTTTTTTCTAATATTTTTTATATACATACCATTGCTTGTTTGTTATCTATATCTATATATATTGATATATTTCAATATTGAGTATTGAAAGTACGAAATGTTTTCTTGTTGTTTTTAATGGTTTAATTTAACACATTTTATTTATAGTATATAATTTTTTTGGGGGGCGAAAGAAAACACTGCGGAAATTGTAAGGCAGTAGTTAATTAATTCATCTGCTGCACCAGAGAAGAGGCATCCAACCATCTTAAGACTCGGATTGATTTTGACGTGCTATTGATAAAGAAAACAAAATTAATTAATAGAAAAAAGACAGAAGAATTATCATCAAAAACATGGATCAGTTAGTTAAACTGAATTCAAAAGAACACAAACAGGCAAAGGCCAAAAAGGATGAAATTGGTCAGAAGGGATAATGATAGGTACTTGGTTTACTTGTGGTTTACAAGTGACAGTAAAATTTTGTAGAACAAATTTCACCATAACTTAATGGTTATCCTTGTCTTTTTACGGGGTTGCTAATGATCAGGAATACCTGATATTGAAGGTTAATCGAGTTTAAATGCATTTATAACGAAATTTGGCGATTCGAAGCTTGTTGGTTAGTAGTAGGATAATATTAAACTGAATGTCTTTAATTGCTTGACCTGGGCGTGGACGTGCAAAACTTACAAAATGCCGCCTCTCCTTGTGGTTTCTTTCTTATTTCGAAATTATAATTTTTTTATATTTTTGTTTTACGCTTTTTCATCTGAAATCAAATACATAAAAGACAAAGAAATCACACTTTGAATTATATGTAAGGTCATTTGGAATTCTAATTCAATGCCCAGATGTTCCTCTTAGTTACGATTCCCTCTTTAGCCTTTGATTTATCTCTTTTGATTTTCTGTTTATATCGTTGCCCATTTCCCTACTGTTGTATTTTGCATCCCGTACAGAAACAGTTTATATAATGACCCCCTCGCTCACATGTCCACAACTGGAATCTGCTTTGCCCGAAACTTAATTTTCAAAATTGCACAATTCAAAAGTTGCAATGACGTCCCAAGGGTCGAGAAAATGGGGAGAAGATACTTACGCGCTGGCCTGCCATTGGCCCATGGGGTGAACTTTACATGGCTCTCGTTACGCTTGGCGGCGTCGGCACGGAGTTCAGTACGCAGAGCTTCGCGTAAGACACGGGCCGCAATATTCGAATATTGGATGTAGCTGTTAAAAAAAAATACGAAAAAACGGAACAAGAATAATATTGAATGGCAAATTACGTAATGTATCATGTCGGCGGCCGCTCAGACATAACCAGGTTTTTTTTCTTTGCAAAAAATGCTCAGTAAATGATTACTCACGTAATACCAGCTGCTCTCCATGCGTTGGTCATTTTGATGCGATTTATTTGCTATAATTTGATCTTTTCCAAATTAATAATACAAATCTGCGACCTGTCTCCCAAAATCGTGAGTGGCTAGAGATGATGCTGATGTCGATATATATGGTAGTGTTGTGCAATATTTTTGTGACAGTTATCGTTAATAATTACCCGTGTCTAATAACTTCAGTAATCAAATAAAAATAATTATAAACTCCAGTAGACAGACAAGCTATTGCAAAATTTACAATATAACGTAAAAATCTTTTCCGGGAATAAATCGATAGGCTTAAATATAAATCGGACGACACTTTCGGACATACTGCCTGTTTACCAACACTAGTGTAAGAATTTTTCATATTTTTACATTTTTCAACACCAATTTTAATAAATGGTAAACAAACACTAGGATACAGAAAGATATTCAACAGTTAACTACCACCCAATCCCAGGGGCCCCAGGTGTACAATTAACACAAATTCCAATTAAAGTTTGCTTCCAGAACCATTAACAGCTCCAATCCAAACTTTCAAAAAGAAACACATTCACAAAACTGAAACAAAGAACAAAATCAAATAAACAAAGAGAGTAATAAACAAACTGAGAGAATGGCAAATTACATTAAAATTGAGAATAAGCAAGCCTTTCCCACCACAGATCCCGCTCCAAAAGATAAGCCAACTATGCAAACTTGGCAGATTATATTGGCGGGAATTTTAATTTTGTTTATGCTCGCATTAGTGGCCATTGGCCTAACAATGCTAATTGGATGCAGTCTAAGTGACGACTCAGATATTGAAAAAGTTCCATATACGGACGGGCTGCTTATGAAGGATATACCTCGGGCTCAGCGTTTGGTCTGCTACTTAGAGATAAACCGTAATAAACTAAGCCTCCTCGATGTGCCTGGAGATTTGTGCACTCACATTAACATCGGCATGGCAGATCTGGATAATGCCACATTATCGTTATCGCCTCAACTTCAAGACGTGCTGGCCAACGAGACGAATATCTTTCAAACCAAATATCCTCAAGTGAAATTACTCCTTTGGATTGGCGGCGCCGATAGTGGCAAACAATTTGCCATTATGGTTAAAAATCATGCCCAGCGCAAGATATTTCTAGGATCGCTAAAAGTAATTTTAAAGGCTTATCCAAGCCTTTCGGGCATTGATTTGGATTGGGAATTTCCCAGGCCCTATGACAAGAATCGTCAGCATTTTGCTCAATTATTCTACGAGATTCGTCGGGAATGGCAACGAGAGCAACGCTCTAATAACATCCTTTCCTTGGCTGTCGCTGCTCCTGAGGGCATTGCCTATTATGCCTATAATATAAGAGAAATTAATCTCTACATCGACTATGTGAATCTTATGTCATATGATTTTCATTTCTATGCCAAAGATACACCCTTTACGGGTCTAAATGCTCCGCTATATGCTCGATTAAATGAACAATCAATTATGGCCACATTTAATATAAATTATACGGCCCATTGGTGGCTAAAAAATGGTTTGGAACCACAGAAATTGGTCATCGGTCTGCCCACCTATGGTCATTCATTTACGTACGTACAAATAACATTGGGAATGGCATTTCAAGTTTTAAATATTTTCTCTTTTACTCTTCCCGTTTAGACTGATTAATCCGCTCAATACTCAAATTGGCGCACCAGCTTCCGGTTATGGGGAATGCGGTGAATTGGGATTTACTACCCTCTCAGAGACTTGTGAATGCTCCAAGAACTATAGGCGAAACAAAATATCCGGTTACGATTATAGTACATGTTCGCCATATTTAACCGATCTCCAGGAATGGATATCATATGAGGATCCGGAAAGTATCCGATGCAAGGCCAAATATGTCAAATCTCTCAATGTTGGTGGCATTATGATATTTTCACTAAATACGGATGATTTGAAAAATACTTGCAACTATGAGCCATATATAGAAACTGAACGACAGAATAATGCTCTTGGTGGCATGTTAAGCAGCAATAGTAGTAAACCAGTCTTTCCTCTCACAAAGATTGCCAAGGAAATTTTACAGTAAATGTTTTTTCTCTACTTCAAACTTACATAAAAAGACATACATATATACTTGATGTAATCGATGAGGTCCTACTGATAAATTTTTTAATGCAATTAAGCAACAAACACAAAAAGTGAATAAAAGTATTATCAGGGGAGTTCGTCAAAATTCCCGTTCCATATGTCACTTCAAAATGGCATTACGAATGGGTAAAACTTTCAATAGATCTCGATGTTCCAAGCTAGTATTTTTTTTTCCTTTTTTGTACATATATGTAGTAAAATGGTTTTTTGTTATATATTTCTCATTTGCTTTATGTTTGTTATTAAGATAAATTATCACAATTATAATATAATATTCATATGGTTACATATAGTACATGGTCGGGTCTGGTGTGGAGAATAGGTATATCCTATATAGTTGTATGTATTTAGATAATAAAAACAAAAAAAAGGAATGGATAAAACCAAAGTCTGTTTAACAGAACACAAACATATACAACTATAATTATATATATATATATTTAAATAAACAAATCAAATAAAGGCCATCAGCATTATCTTCAAATGCACATCTTTCTCTATAGTTAAGTGCCTTTTTCTTTGACGTGAATAATACATGGTGAAAGGATGGGGCGCTAATTCATTTGATCAATAGTTGAGACACGGCAAATACATAGTAGCCCTAAATTCCTCCATTAATCATGTATGCTTGCCGGGTCTTTTAAGATTTGGAGGCGGTGCCGCTAATAGCTCATCAATTTGCAGTTTATAAGCTTGCTTTAGCTCGGTCAAATCCAACTCCAGCTCTTCGGTTCGCTCCACTTTCTCGCCATACATTTGGAGTAGGGCATCATAACGATGCTGCAGATCCTCATAACACTTCTCCATGGCCTCATAGGGAATTAATTTCTCTTTGAGCTGGAATTATCAAAGACCAGCAATGCAGTAAAGGCTTTTCATCCTTTTTAGGTGATTTTGTCTTACCATCTCCAATTCAATAGTTAATGTGGATATTTCGCCATCAAGTACGCCACGTTCCGCCTGAAGACGAGATAGTTCCCATTGTAGATGCGTCAATTCACCATCCCGCTGCTTGAGTAAAGCCTGCAGATGCTCCAGGGTGGTCGTATTTGCTGACAAGAAGCTAAGATGCACTCCCTGGACTATGCCAGAGTTCTGGCGGCCAGAATTCGAAGCACAATCCAAATCATCTGCCTGCCAATCGAGTATACCGCCACCCAGAGTGGCCTCCTCGTTGGATCCGCCGCTTTCATCGGCCAGACTTAGAGGTGGTGAGCAGCGTGGATGAGATTTTTGTTGCTGGGCAGTGGCTGCTTTAACTGCCTCAACGGTGAGAAGTGAGGGGGAAGCGGGTGTGGTCTCCAGCATCTGTTGTCGCTGCTGTTCGGCTGAAATTTGTAGTTCCTCTTGTTGCTGCTTAACGTGCTGCTCCAACTGTTCGTTTTTGGTCACCTGTAATCTAAGCTCATCTCTCAGGATAGCCAACTGCCTGTGTCAAAAAAAAAAAACGATTCCAAGATGACATAGACATGATCGTTATTTTAGATCGCTTTGTCTTACCTCTGATAGTCATCTTCCTTGAGGCTATGTTCCAACTCCAGCTGTTGCCTTAGTGAGTTTTTAGCTGTTTCCGCTTGTAAGAGAGCATTCGATAGCTTTTCCTCGAGCAAATTGCAACGTGCACGCAATAACTCCTGCTTCTCATCCTGCACAGATTCCAATTGTTGCAGTGATCTCAATTGAATTTGTGAATCCTCTAGCCGCTGGATAAGATGCTGCTCTTCCTTTTGCCAACTCTCTGAGCGTTGATTAAGAGTTTTCTGTAGGGACTCAATCTGCCGTATAAGTGGAGTAGTTGTCACACTTAGTTCCTGTGTGGACGACTCAGCCCTTAGTTCTGCCATCTCCAGCCGTTGCATCAATTGGCGGTTCTCATCCCGTAATTGGTGTTCTCGTTTCGCCAGGTTGTGTTCGGTGAGACGGAGTTTTTCCCTCAAATCGTTAATCTGTTGTAAATACTCTTGGTTCTCGGACTTTAGATTATCCTGCTCAAGGCGCGTTCGTTTGTGCAGGTCACTCTTAAGGGCATCGAAACTGGACTCAACAGCCGAAAGTTTTGATTGCAAATCCTCTATTCGGGAACGCTGTTCGGCATTTTCATCATCAACGCGACGCTTCTCGCTAGTCATTTTGCACACAGCCTCGATTTGAGTCCGCTCCATTTCCTCTTTGGCTGCCAAGGAGCGCTTCAGACGCTCCGACTCACTGGAAAGAAGCGAGATCTGTTCACCATTCTTTTTCAACAAAGTGTCCGAGGTCTTCTCCTTGGCTCGCAGCTTCTTGATGATAATTGATTGCTGCAGTATCTCTTTGGACAGTTTCTCCCCTTCGGACTGGAGGCCGGCTATCATGTCATTGCATTCAGCAAGCTCATCCTTGGGGATCTTGTTAAGTAGCTCATCTTTTAGCGTTTTAATTTGAATGCGTAGTGCATCGCGCTCTCTGATACTCGTTTGAAATTTCTTTTCTAGGGCCGACAAACGTTGCACTGCCTCGGTGGCATCGGGATTATTGGCTCTATTGTTGGCCACTTCTAATTGGGCCAGCAAATCCTGATTTCGCTCCAGAAGTTCTGAATTCTGACGCTCCGATTGGAGCAATCGCTGCTCACGCACTTCAATTACCTGATTAAGCTCGCTTATTCGTTTCACTAGCTTATCGAGCTCCTCCGTTTGGGAATCTTGTGAGAGCAACGATATCTCCGATGGCTCTCGATGATGTCCCTTAGGCTTCAGCATCATAACCGAGGAGGAGCAGGATGATGACTTATTCCCGGCATTGGGGCCACTAGCCAATTCCTTAAATTTCTGGGGACTAGTTCGTGTTGTGGTACTATTTGTACTTGAGTCACCGCCATTAGGATTTGAAATTATCTCAATGTCTGAAGATGTTGATGAATAGCTTTGATCTACAACATCCGCTGACTTGGAAGATTGCTGCTGGTGTTGCTGGACAGCTTGGCCCGTCGCTTCCATTTCAAAGTCACCTTTACTCTTTTGGCTTAGTTGCATTTGCATCTGTATGTCCTCAAAACTATGCGTGGAATCGGAATCAGCACCTGTGCTCATTGCCACATTGGCTGCCATTTGGGTATCACTGAAGACCAAAGCCTTCATGGTTTTTGTCGAATCTAAATTGAATGGCAGTTAAGTATATAATGAAAGGAATTAGAAACGGAGTTTATTACTACACATTTACCGTTCAGATTATGCTCTTCCAGCTGACCGCAGTCATCATCCTCGTCATTATCGGATGATGTCTCATTGCTGGCTATAATAACTATGCTGTCGGGCAGCGATGGTTCTGTATCTGGTGACATTTCCATCTCACTGGCTGTCGTGGCCGTTATTAATTCCAATGAGGATTCTGATGGTCGTTTTCCCAAACCACATGAAACACCGACAGGAATATGTATTTCACCTTCACTTCCACCCGCTGTGGGTGAAGTGGGCGATGGCGATGACAGCAAATCTATAGAATCCGATGTCGCAGATTGTCGCTTGGCGATCGTATGAGCTGGACCACCAGTTCCGGCTCCAGAATCACTGGCCTTTGGTGCTATAGTAACCATTTCGTTGGCATGAGGATTATCAAAAAATGTAGGCGAAGCATCTGTCAAGGACATGCCCTCATTAGCTCCCGTTAGGACTACCCCTGCAATTGCTTTGCTGGTGGTGGTTGTCAAGCCACTCCCACTACCTTTCCCACTGGCCACGTCCTCCCTCTCGGTTGGCGCTGCATCCGTGGATGTAGACAATGGCTTATTGCTATTATTGCTGCTATCGTCATCTTGTATGTCCAAGGCCTCAATTATAACAGTTTTGGCCTTTTCAAACCAACTCATCGTTGATTTTAGCTCCTTCCTCCCTTTTGCTCCTGTTGCAAAAACAAAACATCCACAAAGCTACGCAGCACGACACGATTGCACACGATAGCCCTTAGCACTAGCAGAAGCAGAAGGAACCAGTTAACGAACTAGTTCCAAGCACTGATTCAAAATGAGCAAGCAATCGACGTCAAATGGAAATCGAATTTTAAATCAAAAAGTGATTTGAAAACTAATTTGTTTTCCGTCTTTTTGGCTTTAATTATATATATAAATTATGGAAATTAAGTCTATATCATAAGATGAGTGTTGTATATATAAATCTCGTTGCAATTTTTTCTTTCATTTTTTTGTATTTTTTTGTTTCGTTTTCTTTACCATATGTGGTTTATATATATATATATATATAGAAATCTAGCTTAGTAATATAATATATATTGTATACATTTATATTCATTTCAAAAGTGTCTGATTGTGGTAGAGTCCTGCCTAAATCTGTCAGTTTAACAGATTGCAATAACCTTTAGTACCTATACTTCGATTTTGTTTTGAAATTTGTTAAAGTCGTCTTAAGCAGGACTCTAGTGAGTTGTGTGTTTTATGGTTTTTATTTTTTGTTTTGTTTATATTTAGACTCATATACGTTTCAAATAATATTAACTTGCAGTTTACAATTAAATTTATTGGCAGAAGCGAGCAATTGGTATATATAATAAATATATATGTTAATATATTTTATATAATATATTAATATATACGACATATGTAGTATATATATATTATAGTTTACTTAATCATAGATCTAAACATCAGCAAACACTTTTCGTTTGTTGTAGGATAAAACACATCTGGTTATAATTGCTTTTATTTCTTAACTTTTCTTTTTCGCATTTCTCCTGCATTCTTTCTCATTTTCTCTGTCTTAAGTAACAGTTTCTTCTTTTTCAGCGGATTTTCTTTTCTTCTTTCTTGGCTTTATTCTTCAGTTTAACGTTTTTAAATGAATATTTAATAAACTAATCAATTTGATTTTTGATTTTGCTTTTATTCATCCATAAATAAATAGTTCCTCAAAAGGCCGGATATCCATAAAGTTTTAGCTTACAAATGTATAAGATATAAAATATATAACAAAAAAATGATGAATGACTATAATATAAATTTAGAAAATAAACGAAACGGTCAAAAAGTTTGAAAAAAAATTTGAATTACAGTAAATGCATTCTGAGTGTGTGTGTGTGTGTGAGTCCTTTTCTTGAAGTTGTGGATGTGTGTGTTTCCTTCCCTACATCATTATTTCTAGTTTTACCACTTTGTTTCCTATGTCGATTTCGTACCGCATTTAAAAATAAACTGCAGAAAGTATGACTAAAATAGAATTCAGAAAAATAAACCAAAAAAAGAAAAAACATCGTCTTCATATATATATAGTAAAGCCTAGGTCGTAATGGAACAGTGGCTGCCGCTTCATCTTCTTATTGATCATGAACTGATTCCTTTCTCTTCTGTATAGATGTTGAAGTATATGTTCCATTCTAGTAGATGCGTTCATAGAAGAGCAGGTAAGCCTGAGCCTTAAGGGCCGTCTCCTCACTTACCTCCTGGACACGTGAATCGGATACATAATACCATTTGCCAGGCGGCGCTTGTATATGGGCTGCTTCATCTTGTGGCAATTCTGCTCCTCCTCCAGTTGTTTTTGTTGTCCTCGCCGTCGTCTCTCCGATGCCGCCCATATCGCCACCTCCCATTGATGCAGCATCGTCGTCAACTGAAGGCATTGTATTCAGTCCGAGACCGGGACCTTGGCCATCTTCATCGCATGTTGATGAATTACTGCTAGAATTGGTGTAATCATCACTATCATCCATGGCATTGATTCGCATCTCTCGCGCCTTTTCCTTGGCCATTAGCTCCTCTAGTTTTTTCAGCTGATCATCATCCTGATCGAGTTCTGCTTTGCTTCCATGTGGCAAAAATTTCCATCGCTTATCATCGGGCATCAGTTTTGGTCGCACCTTGACAAATGCCGTATAATGTCCGCCATACATGCCACCAGAATGCTCCACCACACCATATAAGGCATACAAAAGCTTCTTCTGCTTCCTATCGATATTGGGCAAATTCTTAACCTTCGATCCACAAAAGGCGGCCACGTCCAGTAGCATGGGATAGGTGACCGCTCGCGTTAGCTTGCGGAAAATGCATCGCGGTCCCAGTTGGAATCGTTTCAGATGAAGTATCAGTACCGCTGGCGGACTAGAAATTAATAGCTGTTTGGTTGCATTCGTATTGACGGATTTGGCCTGAGGGTCGTGTCCATTAAGACGTTTGGTACAACTTTCACAGCCGACTTTATTCTGTCCTGTCATTAGTTCAACAGCTGTGAAATTATTGAGACAGGATTGAACTGAACACTCGCCATCTTCGCATTGATAGCGCGGTGCAATTGTTGTGCTCCAATCAGAGTAGCTTTGAGTGCGCACACGCTTAGATCGGACACAGCTGCCACCGCTGCCACCAAGAGCTCCACCACTTTGGGCGGCCTCTTCGCGTAGCTTTAGCTGCTCCAATTGAGCGGCAGCTAATTGAATGCCATTTGGATCGGCAGCAGCTGATGATATACCATTAGTAGTTCCATTGCCAATCGAAATCTGTCGTATCAATGAAGCCCCCTTTTCGCTTAGTCCTGCTGTGACCAAACTGGCGGCAGTAGATTCATCATCAGCTCGAGAGGTGGCTGATGTGGACATAGATGATGAAGATGTGGCATTGCCATTGTTAGTGGGAGCAGCCGCATTGCTGGTGGTTATTATGGTGGTGGGTGCTGGACTAGTGGCTATGCCAGAATCTGTAAAGTGATTCCAAAAGTATTTTAATTAGATCGATCTTTCTCTATCTCACTTAGTATCTATCTATCTCTTTTTTTCGATCGACTGAAAATCTTGATAGTTATAAACAAAGAGATTATTATTAGTCTAATGCCCCACACCAACGACCACTTAACCATTTGGTTATTAGGTTATCAAAATTAAACAAATACGTAAGTAAATCGGGGAAAATGAAATCAAACAAATATATGTACTGCTATACATATATATATATATAGACTAGATTATGTAGCCAAAAATGTTCAATCTTTTAAACCCATGTAACTTAAAATTTTATTTTGAAAATACCTAAACACAGAGTTTATGGTTTTCGCTTGGCTTACCATTTTCATCTTCCTCCAGGGAATCTTTATCCATATGATCGGGTGTATCATTTCGCTGAGCGTTTCCATTTTTGTCTGTATAGAATTTAGCTTGACCTGCTGTGGTCGTGGTCGTGGCTGTATTAGTTGTGGTAGTATCCTCTTGCAGATTATCCTCAACATCGGCATCGGAATGCTCAGATGTAGTAACACTTGAGGAAAGAGTATCCGCCTCTCTTGGCAACTCATGATCATCATCATAATTTTTTGTGGTTGCCGATGGAGCAGCAGATGCAGCATCTCCGCCTCCAGCGGTTGGTTCTGTGGCTTGGTCACCATTTGAATTGCCATTTACTTTCAGTGCCAATTTCTGGGCTTGTTTATGACGTTGATGCTTGGCCGCTCGATTAGCCTTGCGTTCGCGTTCCTTTTCCTTTTTCAATTGTGATTTTGTGGGACCGTGCGGCTGGCCCAGCTGTTCACCCTCATTTTTAGTGTGCAGAAAGAATGGTTGCTTAGCATCATCATCACCATCATCTGCTTGATAAATGCCGCCACCGCCGTTGCTGACCGTATTGAATTTAGCATTAATCTGATATTGATTTGGACTAAGGTTTGAGGTGTTAGTACTGCTCGTTGTCATGGAGCAGCCATTGTTCTCTGGACTAGGCTTACGCCTTTGGGGCGGCTGTGGTTTCTCCACGGCCACGGGCAGTGACATATCCAGAAAGTATTCATGGCGTGATGAGATATTAAAGCAATCCTGACATGTCAAAGTGGACACAAGAAAACCTCGAAAGACTTGCTCAGGTCGTAGTATACGATCGCCGGCCTGATTGCCATAGATTTTACATTTTTGCCTCATCTCTTCGGACACGCTATTAATATCCTGATCCTTGTAGCCAAGATTTTGAAGAATCACCCGCTGATAGCGTTTCAAATCCTCATTTCGTACACTTTCCAATAATTGGCGTAACAATTCATGGGCATCATGCTGATCGCCTCCGGTAAATTGTGGACACTTGGAGCAAAGCTTATCGAAAAGTTTGCTGGGTGTAAATACTCCACCTCGCCCTTGTAGTTCCTCCAGGGCATTGGCCAAGGCAGCTGTAAGCCCACCCCAGGAGGATAAAGTGCCCCTAATCATGGGCAACTCAATATTGCCCTTGTCCTTGAAGCTAAACGAACCGCCAGGCAGCACAAATCTATAAAAAAAATAGAAAAACAAAAAGAAATATAAGAAACGAGTTGTTATGGTTCTCATGATATCTCATCTACGTATATCTGTTTTTGAACTTACTCTTCGCCAGGTTCGCTTAGCTCTTTTAGCACAGACAGTAGAAACGGTGTTTGGGCCAGACATTGCATGACTGCATTGAAGAAACAAGTGTTACCCAAATTGGTTAGGCCACGCACAGATGGCAACCGATCCAGTTCCACTGCCCCACCCACTTTGGTTATGATGACGTCGCCACGTTTTGATCCAGCAGTTCCTGCTTCCGCTGCTCCTACACCAACTCTTTTGGCCATGCCAGGTACAACTGCTGGTGGCGGTGGTGGTAATGGTATGGCAACTTGATGCTGCTGCTTCTGTTGTTGTTGACCCCCCGTCATAGGCACCATAGGACCAATTTGTTTCAGGGCCGTTTTAATTTTCGATTCAATATTGGTAATTGTTGTCGGCGGCGGCGGCGACTCAGAAGGTGAAGTGGGGGCAGCAATAGATGCATTTGTTAATCCTGTGGGCGGCTTTTGGGCCAAGCGTTTGACCAATTCAACACACTCGAGTAGATTTTTGCGTGAATTGGAGCTAACCTCGTTGTCACATTCATAGCACCAAATGACAAAGCTTCGAGTATTCATGGCCAAAGAATGCGAATCTGAATGTGGCGTCTGTAAGAGAGTTTCCAATTAAGCATAGGGAATATCTATTTGGCATAGCCACTGGATTTACCTGATAGTGTTGCAGGGCATGTTGATTGCGCGCCCTGCCGCACAGCTGTGTGCCACATTTGAGACACAACCAGAGGGTATTATCATATTCAAATGAGGCGCTGGGATCTGTGGTTGAATGCCCTCCAAATTTGATTTTCTGACATTGTAAGCATTCGTAAAGTAAACCGGTTAGCTTTAATTGTCGTCTCAATTTGGTGGCATCTACAGATTTTTTAATATGCTGGCAGGCGCTAGCACTTCCAGTTGATAAATTGGTAGCTCCTCCAGCTTGATGGTGATGATTCTCCTCGTCACCTGAATCCGTGGAGCTGCCATTCTCATGGACATCTGTCTGACGTTTCTTAACCATGGCCCGCGGCTCTTTAGTCTTGTCCCCCTTTCCGGCGCGGTCTAAAAAAAAAGAGACAAATTGAAGTCAGCATTTGACGGTTTTTTTCTTTGTATATTAAACTATTTTTTAGCTTGCTTTCAAAAAAGGCTATCAATTTGGAAATCGACAGTTTATTGTAGTTGCCATTATTCCTAGAATTCTTCTCCTCCTGTTGCTGCTGTCTACTTTTCATTTTTGTTATTTCTTATTATTTATTCCTTTCCGCCGCTCTCTTTATGTATGTATCTTGTTTTGCTATAATAATCTTTGACAATACAAATTTATTGTTTGCTTTGTTGTTTCTTTTTATGTTTAGGTTTCTAATAAAACACAAAAATAAATAAACAATTACAAATGTTTATGTACATTATACATTGCATATTAGGATGCATTTTGTGCCATATAAATTGTATACATATGTATCTACGCATCAAGATGCGAGTCGATCTAGGTCAGATTGGCAGCAGTAACAGAAAATGGTCGAGTAACTTGAATTTTTTGTTTGCCTTTTCTTCATTATATCTAAATAATAATACACTTCCGTTAAATATGATATATGGTAATCGCGTACCCAACTTGCGAACTTACGGAATTTTTGTGAGGTTAACTCCGATTCAATTTGTACATATGTATGTATGTATGTACTTATTTTTTGTTGTTGTTATAAATGCAAAAATACCAAGTCATGAATTTAATTGATTTAGTTATTTAATTTTAGACAAAGAAAATTTTTCTTCACATTTTGTTGTCACTTTCACACGTTGCCCAACCTTCCCCTCACGTTTGTCTCACATTCTTTGTTGTTGCTGCTGCTGCTTTGTTGTCTGCAGGATTAACAGTTGCTTTTTTGCTGATTCTGGTCTAAATTCTTTTTCCTCTCGACCCCTCCACTAATAACAACAACATCATGTCAGCAGTCTCTCTCGCTTACTCCTTTAACGATTCTCAGATTTGTTCATCGTGTTTGCTGCCTTTTTTTGAGTTTGTTTCTTATCACCTTTCAGTATGATTACCTTGTAGTTGAATTAATTGCAAAATGCCGCGTTGCACATTTAGTTACATACACATAAATGCATTTAGATGTATGGAAATTTGCACTTATTATTTTCTCAAAAAAAAATGATTTTAATGGTAATATAAAAAACGTGAGAGCTGAAGAATCATCGATACAATCGATAGGCCGATTTTAGAATACTATCGAGGTCACCGCCATCGATAGTAATTCAACTGTTTGAAAATTTTTAAGTTATTATATTCAGAAGCCTAACTGTAATTTAAGTATAAACAAACTGATTGCATTTTATTACTTGACACTGAGAATGTAGTAAACAACACCTGTTGGATTGTTTTTGCAATCGAGTGGCGCCGCTACCTAAATTTTACAGCATGCCCCTTTTTGGGGTTGCCAGACTTTTATAAATATCAGAGTCCGTTAAACTTTAATTTGATTTGATTTGAAAATTGGCTAGCTAGCAAAAGAAAAAAAAAAACGAGTAAACGAGAGCTTTAAAAATTAAGAGCAAAAAGATGTTTTAAGCATGTTATTTTAATAATAAACTCAGCAGTTAGCTTGCTTTGACTTACTAAAGTTTTAGCTTTTGTGTTATTTATCAAATCCATTGAACTTAATTCAGCAATAAAACTGAAACTCAAAATGTAAGACCGCCATCTCATAAAGGAAACATTTTCAGACATAAACTCCCTATAATTACCAACACCATTTTCAATGCATTTATAATGTATAAAGAAAAAAAACTGAACCCGCCCCCCTAAGGGCCAAGGTAATATTTCATACAACAGCAACAGCAGAGAAAAGAAAAAAGACAACCAAAGAGGAACACTGAAAAAATGTGGAGCCAACTTTCATATATAATGTGTATGCTTTAGTATGTATGTATGTACTTACATTTGTATCTGCCCTTTTGAGCATCTTGTTTTTTGTCAGTGCATGTATGTATACCTGTTGCTGTTTTTGGACTTCCTCTCAGCTGCAATTGAGTCGTCGTCGTTTTCATCATTTCTCTATGCATAGTTTTTCTTTTAAGATTTAAATTCCTCAATGGACTATCCCCTAAACCGTCTGTATCCCGTCTTCGAAAGAACGAAACGGAACTATGCACATTAAGCTCACATAATGCATAATAACACCAAAGATAATTTCGCATAAAAACTCCAAAGCAAAAGGCAAAAAGAAACCAGAAAGGAACCGGCAAAACTCTTGGCTATGATGGAATTTTTCATACCCTAGAAAAGTCTGAATACTACAAAAATAACTATCTTTAAATAACAAACTAAAGTACTAAAAAGATAATATTTACTGTATCTACTGCACAGAGTGTGGATCTGTAAATAGTCTATAGAGTATACCCCACCACAGGGTATTAATAAAAGCCAAGTCAGTCTGCAGACTACCGGGTCTTTAGATACACAGACTCATCGTATTGCCGGTGTCTGCGGATGTTGCGTTTTAGTGGATTGGACCTTGGCTATTGGCGTCCGCTTGGGGTCGTCTTCTTCGATTGCCTTTACAAATTTGCTGTAATGAATATTTCGCAGAAGACGTAAACCAATTCCATGGATTCATCATAGACCCTTTTATATCCATTATCATTTGCCCATTCTCTACACTCCTCATAGCTTCGATATGTATTTATGATGCCAAATTTTGAGTCATCCTTTGTTGACCAGAAATGAATCATAAATGGTCAATCTTCTCAGTTTTTACTTGAACTACTTCCAAAAATATTTTAAATTGCCTATAAGACTAAAAGTTCATTTAAATTAAATAAAATTCCTCTCCAATTACAAATTTGTATTGCATTATTGAATATTTTCATAATTAATATTTTTCCATTTTATTCCATTCTGCAACCCGACCCTAAAAAGATTGCTTTTTTTGTTGCAGGTCCTTTCTCTACCTGATCGCCTATTAGTTCTCTCTCACTCTCCTGTATTATTCGTCCTGTTATCTGTCTCCTTTTGCTGTCGGTCCATTTGAACGGTCTTGTGGTCTTATCATTGACTTTAGCTGACGCCGCTGTCCATTTTGGTTATCATTTAATGATGCCTCTCGCTTCCAGGCAGCTGTTGGTTCGGCCTACCTCTCTATCTCTCTTTCTCTGTTCCTGTCACCGGTGTCTTTGGCTTATCGTTGAGTCTTTTACTTGGCAGACCAATTCAAGCCAGTCGCCATCGCCATCCCATCCTCCCATACTCTCATCCCCAGTGGCCAACTCGAGACTCGGCGGCAATGTTAATATAGCCATAATCATGTGGCTCCATCTACTAATTAATTGACTCTTTGTGTTCTTATTTTTTTTTATTTATATATATTTTTCTTTGTTTTTTAGTTTTGTATACCCTTTCGACAATGAGAGTATGCCCTTTCATTGTGTTTAATTCATACAGGTTTGTAAATTTTAATTATTATTGATATGAAGTTTAAAAATATTGATTTAAAATAATCAAAGTGAGATATTTTATAGAAGGAAGTTTAATTAATTTTGTAATTTTACCATTGTAAGAGTATAGAAAAGACTGCACTCAGTTAAGTTAATCCCGGTCAGTGTTTTTTGTTGTTATTTTTGCGCGTTCTTCTTCATCTTTAACTCCAGGTTGAAGCTTCAAGCTCGTTCTCCATTAAAATCATCATCATCATCACCATCATCATCGTTATCATCATGATGATCATATGGCGCGGCAAACGGCGACGGCGGCGGCATTTTCATTTCATTAAAAGCCTGTTTCAATTTTCTGCATTTTAGTGCTTGATGCACTTTGGCATCTCGCTGACTTGCCTGGCTAAAGGATAAGGATTGGGGTAAGATGTAAGATATTTGTGCGGGGGCAAACTCAATCGACGACTCAGAGCCACAGACCAGCCCAGAGTCAGTCAGTCAGTCAGGTTTTGAGCCTACACACATTTCCACTTTGGCCAAGATACCAGCCGAGCCGAGAAACGCTTCAGTGAGCAAGAGAGATGGAGGATTATCCTCCTTTTAACCCTTCAACGGATAAATGGCAAGTGAATTTTGCAGAGAAAATCTTTAAATGCAAAATTGTTATATAACTATATAACTAAATTGAAACTATTTTGATTTTACAATTTTGCATGTTTTGCCTTCCTTCTATATATATAGACACTTTTGATCAAGTTGTAGGATTAGAACTAAGATTCGTTTAACAAAAAGTAAAAAAAAACTGTTTTACTTATTTCATCATTAAACATTTAGCATAGTTTTTAATATTTATTTTCTAAAAAATTAACTTTTAACAATCGATTAGCTATAATTTTTTTAAAAATGATTCTCAAAAATTATATAGATTCTTCTAATAATGTTAATTTTTATAATGCAAAAGGGTTTGTTTTCCCTTTGAAGTTTTTTTTCTTTTGAAAACGTTGGCAATATTTTAACATCTTTTAAGGGTTAATAAATGTCAGTACAATTCATTTAAATTTTTTAAGTCATGTGTGTCGATAGTGTTCAACATTTCATTTGCTTATCTAAAGACGAAAACCAAATGAAAGCTGATTTTTGCCATCGATCTGGTAAGATTGTTCAGATCGTTTCAGAGTCTACAGCACCTACGCAGAATTAACCATTTTTGTTTTTAAGTTAATCCACTAAATACAAAACAAAAATATATACTTTGATTTCAAGCAAGATTTCAAAATGGGTGAAACTTGTAATTAGTTGATTCAGGGAGAATTGATTTTTGTTGGAACTATAAGTTTAAGTGTATTTAATGGAATGTAAAAAGAAGAAAATCAATAAATAGAAAATCATTTAAGTGTGTAAAGCCTTAAATGGGATTTACATTGCGATCGTTAATCCCGGACACACACCCTTAACCGGCCCCCACTCCCAACAGCCCCCCTCAAACCTCGTCAAGTTGAAGAGTAATATTAGAACTTTTGTGTTGAGTTAGTTCACATGTTTTGCCTTCCTCACTCCCCTTTCCACCCCCACATTCTTGCAGCAGAAGCCATAAAAATTTGCTTTAAAAGAGACAAAGAAAATCGCCTGCTGGGTCATATTACAGGGTGAAGGGGAGGAGCGTGGAGGGCCGGTTGCCTCCTGTCTATTCATACTATCCATGGGACTACCCTAATGCATCTCTCTACCATCTGCATCTCAATCTCTATCATCATCTCCATCTGGTGGTCTCTTGTTGTTGTAGTTGTTGTTATTTTTTCTTCCTTTTTTTTAGTTTTCCTTTTTTTTTAGTGTGGCAATTCGTGACGGCGGCAAACTTGAAGCATGCCTCCAACTATTGAAGCACCACTCAAAACATATTTAAAACCAATGGGGCAGGCCAATCATTGACGTATGCCGTAGATAATATACCCTTGCCCATACAACATATCCATTCGGCTATAGAAGTATCAATCATATTAATATCAGGGAAAATAATGAAAAATGTTTTCATAATGAAATGAAGTTTTTGTTGTGTAAACTATTAACACAAATTTATAGGTAAACTATTTATGTTATGAAATGAAAGGTGCCATTAAAACTCTTTCGAGTTATTTACTCATATTGTATTTCACCTAAAAACTATTATTATTTATTTAGTATTTACTTAATACATCTCTTCTCCTTTCTGTCATACATACAGGGTATACATGAATACTAAAACAACAAGTACCAGAGATTAATAAAGCGCCTTTTGAACTCAGCCGACCAGAAAACTAGTTAATGGTGCACATATCCCCACATCCACCAACTTTGTCTTCGCCTCCTCCTTCCCAGCAAGCATTTCTACCAACAACAAGATCACAATGAAGATGGAGAAACGGCCGAGACAAAGGGGGCATATCGTATGTATGTATGTGGATGTAAATATGTACAGAAGACGAGGAGAATGTCAATATGTACTCGTAATGACAAGCATTCAATAATTTTAAAACATGATCCGGTGACATGAGTAGGTTAATCAGTTAAAACAAAGTCTTTGAATGCAATTGCGGCGCCTGATCATGCAGCATAGATTCCAATTGTTCACCAAATGTTTATCATTTCTTGTCATTTTTCAAAAATAATGAAGTCAGCACGCTGAATTTGAGTTTACCCGACATACAGCCACATACATATAACTTATGAGACAAAATGTTGGAGTCTCAGAGGGAAGATTTTATACCTAAAAGTTGGCGGATTTAATCATTGATCTTTGCGGAATAACCTCACAGGTAAGGAAAATACCCCCTTAGATATATGTAGCTAAAAATTCTGTACTCTTGTCGTTTTCAAATCGTTTTTAAGCAAATACCACTAATTTGTCTATTCCAGGTAAAAATTTATGGACTTAATCTATTGTATGGTAGGAAAGTCAGGTTTTTTTTTTGCATAATTCGTAATAACGTTCCCCTTAATGTATGCTATACTAAATATATTTTGTATATATTCTTTATCCAGTTCTCGTTCTCAAGTAAATCTGCTAAATGTGTTGATTTTTTGTCAATTTTAAGTAAAAATTAATAGATTTTATCTATTGCATTTAAGAAATTGAGGATTTTTTAAAAAATAATGGAAAGAAATTATTAAGAAATTTGAAAATTTGAATCGAAGTAACGTGGTCTTAATTTCCTAAGATATTTTTTAAAATAATTTTTGTTTTGTGTACTTTTATTTTGTCTCATGGGTTGTGCTGCAGGGTATAAAAGTAATCAATCCTCATCTATTCCATTTCTATTAGACTTAAAATGAGGACTCGCAAATGAAATCCGTAGATCCAAGGGATGGCACTTAAGAGACACACTCACACTTTTTCCACTTATGTATGCACACACACACACACACACACACACTAATACATCTGGCGTAAAAGCAAATGAAAAGAATATAGTGTAAACAAAAGATCGTTCCCGTGTTCTTTGATGAGAAGGGCAAGTGCGAATGCTTACATTAGCTATTATTCATATACATAGATACACACGCACACACTCATACAGTTTCATTCACATTCACATAGACCTGGATGGAGTATTGCGATTTGAAGGCGGGGTAGAACCATTTCCCATCTCTTTGATGATATACATATATGTATAAACATATAAATATATATATTTATATATACATATATATGTATATATTTATTTTTTTTAATGTGCGCTTCAAGTTCAAACAACTTGGCAGATTTTCGGTTGAGTGAAACCAAATGAAAACAAACAATACCAAAAAAAAGAAAAAAAAACAAACGAGATCGTTTTAAACCCCTCCCTCTTGCCCCGGGCCATTATGTTCTTCTCTTCGTGTCTTTCTCTTTTGTTTAGGCTTACATGGGTCTTAGGCCCTCGATGACAATTGAAAGAGATCTCTTTTCTTATTTTATTTTTTATTGGGTACTTGAAAAAAAAACAACAAAAAAATAAAAATAATAATAACCTAAGGAAGTGCGCTACAATTTTGGCTAGCAATTGAGCGTAAGGCTTAAGAACATCTAGAGATTAGAGATACAACAACATAATACACCCGCTCACTTACACACACACACCCATAGGAAGGTGAAAACAGGTGAGCATGAATGTAAAGTTAGGTGAGGTGTGGGAAACGATCTTTTGCTAGGGATCAACTTTATTTGCTAGTGCAAATTTGCGCTGCAATTCGTTGCGCCAGAAGTAGAAAACTCAGATAAGGGAGAGAAGTATGGAGAAAGGCAAACCGGCAATAAAGCAAGACGCAGAGGAAGAGGAGACGATGTCGAAGCGTTTGAGTGGGGGAATCTTATCTCTCTGCCGGAAATCAAAGCATACATCAAAGATTTGCCGACAAGCGAAGCCGATGCCGTCCCATGGAGGTCGAGTGAGCAGTTGCAGTTCCAGTTTCAGTTCTCCCTACCTCCTGCTCCCTTCCAGCACCCACACCTCCATCCACTCTCAGTTCGTTGTTTGTATTTGCGGTCGTCATCATCGGACCGTGGCTCAAATTTCCACCGTCAATATAGATGAAATGCCATCATATTGCTCACCTGGGATTTCATAAGTGATTGCCGGTCATTCTTGATCGACTAAGGAATAAGGGATTGATGGGTACAAGTATTAATATAAAGTCCTATAGTTTAAAACATTTACAATCCATAAATCAACATTAATTAATAAAAAATAAATTTCCCAATAAGACAACTAATTTGTCAATGGTTTTCTTGAAGATTTTTTTTTTTGCCAAATTCAAATAAATGAGCTTTCCTTTTTCAAATTGGCGGCGACTGTTAGACTGTTATGCCCAACAGTCTGCTTACATTGGCTGCGGCAAATTGCAAAATGTGTTGATGAATGAATCAGTAGCAGAGTGCTCAATATAGATATAATTGTATCAAATTTGGGATATATGAAAATGCATTTTTCAAACATATAAAGAGTTCTTTGTACATTTTTCAAACTGATCGTTCGTTATTTCCTTCTCAGCCGCAATAACAGAAACTTAACAGGTGGCTGGCATTTAACAGAATTCCCGGTAGTTAACATAACAGAGCGGTGCTAAGAACCGGTTTGTTGTTGCGGCAAAAAGATTATTTGAAATTCTCGTATGTTGAAGGAAATCATTCAAAATAAATTTTGTTCAGTGTTGTTTTCTTTTTGTGGGTGAGCGGTTCGGCGGTCGCTCGCTTACTGAAAGTGTCTTTATTCGAAAAGATCGAAAGAATTGAAAAATAAATTTGAGCAAAAAAAAAATAATAATAAAACGTTTATTTAATGATAAAAATCATTTTGTTATTTCAACCTGCTGGGCAAAGTGTTTTTGTTAGATAAGGATATAGAAATTGAAAAAATCCGCCAAAAACATTTATGACGAAACGACATAATTATTATTGTTGATAGTTTTTTTTTTTTATTGTTGTTGTTTTGTTTCGCGTGATAAGTGATATGAATAAATGATTAACCCCAACAAAATGAACAGGCCCAATTAAATGCGAAAAAAATGTCTAATCCATGCCTGGAAATGTTTATGTTAATAATAGTTGGAATTATTCTACAATCAACTGGCAGCAACAGCAGCAATAATATTGCTGGTAGCACCAGTCTCAATGGCCAACAGCTGATGGCCAATTCGAATGGATTACAATGCCAACGAATTGCGGTCTCGGCCTGCCAGGGATTGGGCTACAATATGACCGCATTACCCAATTTGGCTGGACATACCAATCAGCTGGAAGCTGAACTTCAGGTACATACAACAACAACTATATATACATATATGTATATATGTACATATATATGTACATAGTAAATTTTGCGATAAACTGTTTGCCCACAACTTGTTATGTCCCATAAAAAATGAATTGTTAACAATTTACGTGCCAAACGAGAGAGAGAAAAAAAAGGTTTTTGTGAAATAAAGTTTTAAGATATTATGCAGATAGGAGGTGAAATATAGTACTCCATATCCAAAAATATATGTATGTATGTTATACCTATGTATCTTCTACCTGAACCTTAACCTTGTGTCTTCTTTCTCTCCTCCTCTGCCTCTGCGTGTTTGCTTTCTTCACTTCCATTAAAGGAAATCCTTATATCTCGTCGACAAGAAAATGTTAAGAATTTTTGTTCTTTTTTTTTTAAAGAGGAGGCGTAACATCTAATTGCTTTTCAATGTAAAATAGAACATACTACAAGTCTCTTCTCTCCGCTCAAAATATTCCTGCTGATATCAGCAATGAAATGTTGACATTTCAGATAAAAGTGATAAAAAAAGAAGCCAAACGAAACGAAACGAAGACATAAAAAATGAAAACTCAAAATCAAAGTACAGAGAAAAATTGTTGAACATTAAAAATAATACAAAAAATAAAACACTTCAAAAATCATATTAATTTGTTGATTGGAGTTTTTTTATTTTTAAAACAGCAATTTTTATGAGAATGGTTTCTAAAGTTTGTAGCTAACTTTCAAAATTGAAATTTGAATGAAAATGAATTACAAATTATGTTAATATTTCACGTTTTTTATGAAATGTGGCATTAAATTAGGTTTTTTTTTTAAATCCCAAAATAAAAGAAAAAAAATTAAATGCAAGGGAAAAAATGTATTATATCTTAAAAGTCAAGAAGCTAATCCACTTTTGATTTAAATGTTATATTAAAAAGTCGATAAATGGTTGGAAGCTGACATCATGATAATGAAGGTATAACTTATCTACTGTAAGCTATATAAAGTTAAATCAAAGTACTTTTAGACCAAACCATTAAACAATTACAATTCGATTATAGCCAATAGCCAGGTCTAAACTAAAAAAAAAGAGACAACAGAATTATGAAATTCTTTAAACAATTCTATACTTAAATTCCGATTTTTTTAAGATCGGATAAAGTAGTTTTATTTAGGTTTAGCGAGCAAACTTTTGTTTGCTTTTTGTTTGTTTTTTTCTTTCTTTTATTTTGCTTTCGTTTGATGATTCTTTTCATCTTTTTTTTTTGTGTTCTTTGCCAGCTTCCGATCTAAAAGTTTTTCTTTCACTACTTTCAATGAATTTTTTGTTTGAAGCCACTTGAAAGAAGTTGAGTTAGTTTTTTTTTCCATCTGCTTTTATCTAAACAAATGGAATAGAGTCGGAAAAGCGTAAATGAAATTTCAGATTTTATGACGATATAAAACCAAATATCAACGGTATACAATGAAAATCTCTTTGAAAAGCCAAGCTGATGAGAGAGAGAGAGAGAGAGAGAGAAAAAGGGTGAAGAGACGAAGACCAACTGGAATTTGGTTAGCCTTAAAGATAAAGTCAAATTGCGGTATGGAGTCGTTTTTTTTTTAGTTTTTGGTCTATTCATTTTTTTTTTTTTGTTTTTTGGGCAAGGCGTCGCGATGACCATCATTGAGTAGTAGTAGTCGTGTGGGCAAAGAGATATTCTCAAACGATCCGACAGACATACAGAGAAGTGGAAGAAGAGGAGAAGGCAAAAGGTGTTAATGGACTTTTGGTGCAGCCGCCGGAGCAGCAGCCGCAGCCGGAGCAGCAGCAGCAGCCCGCAACGTCATTGTCTAAAGAAAAAAAGGCCGACATCGTTTCGTTTTTCCATGCTTCGCACATTTGGCCAGGGCCCTGCCCCCTTCTTCATCTTCTTCTCTTTCTCTTTTAGTTTTTTTACTCCACCTCCAATGTTGTTCCATTCTTGCTTTTTACTCCCCTCCCTTCTCTGGCGTCCTCCCCCTCTTTCTCTCTCTCTCACTCTCTGCCTACAATCTTCAATCTTTCACAGCAAGCGGCATGTCTTTCTTCTTTCCGTTTTCCCTTTTTGCTTTTCTTTGTCATTTTGTTTATGGAAGAAGAAAAAGAGTCAGGGCCATGCCAAACACCATGGATGAACAATGATCATTATGATGTTGATGATGATGAGACTAATTTGTTTGCGTTGCATTTTCGTCAATATTTAAAATCTATGTATACATACATACATATATGTACTTATATATTGGAAATGTGATTCAAAAGGTGGTTTTATCCCTCAAGATATGATCGGGGTAAATCGGTTGCTTCTTACTCCAACTCTCCCAACTGTTCTAAAGGGTGTTTTATCTTCCCTCAAGATCTTTAGATAGTTCGATCTTAGATCTAAAATTAGAATGATTCTTCTTTAGTGCATTTAGCGCCAAGAGAAGTGGTTAAGATAGTGTCATTGGAGTGGAGATTGATAATGAAGTGACTGGGGAAAGAGGTGGATGGTAGTGGTGCTGTTGGTGCGGTCACACATATTCAATTAATTTGCTTGTAATTGTAGCTTGACGAGCCACTTTGTCGGCAAAATGGGCAAACATGAAACCAAATAGAGAGCCTCTTCATTCCTTCCTTTGCCTCAACTTCTCCTCCTCCTCCCCCTGCCTGGCCTGTCCCTGTCCATGTCACTGTCCCTGTCCCTGTCACTTGTGTATTTTAGAATTCCACGTGGCTCACAGATAGAAAGAAATTAGAGCGAGTGAGATAGCGAGAGAGAGCCAATGAGCATAGGTTAAAAACTGCGGTTTGTCGTTAGTCAACATTTTTTGTTTGTCTCACATATATATTGCCGACGCATCGGACGGTTTTTGTCTGATAAAGAAAATATGTTCATGGTTCAAAATGCATTCGCTTTGCTTCACAAGTCAACAGAGGTGTGCCCCCGACTCCAAGTCCATCCCCAACCCATCCCACCCCACCACTTTCCCGCACCACCAGGCACAAGCACACTCTCCTCATGTCTGTCTGTCTGTCTGCCTGGGATTTAGGCTCTTAAATATGACAGATTGCTAAGCAAACACAAAAATACTAAAACACTAAATGTTGGAAGAAACAATAAATATGTATAGATGTACGATCTAAATGTATGATAAATGCCCTCTAAGAAAATATATTAGAAAACAGACACACACACACATTGGCAAAAGACTTTGGAAAAATCATTCTAAAAACTTTAAAGACCAACTTAGCAATAAGTCAGTAGGGCAAATTAAAGACCTTTAATCTTAACTCCAACTAATTTCTATTTAATTCGAAACTATATGTTTTTGAGACTGTAACTATCAATATATTCGACATTTTTGAAAGTGTTTCTAAATTGGTTTCAAAGAAGAATGTGTAAACTACAACAAAATTAACGAAAATCTTTTAAATTTCATTTATAATTTATCAAAACTTACCCAAAAATATATTCAACTTTCTTCTGATCTAATTTTCTATAAAATTTGCTAGTTTTGTACACTTCTTGTTTTTAGTTTTACTTCGTTATCATTGAAAAAAATGATAAACGCAAAAAAAAAAAAAAACGTAAACCTAATGTGTTTACTTTGGGGAAAAAAACTCATCCAAACTTAATCCACTGGCGGCATTTTGATAAGAACAACAACAACAAAAATAAAAATAAAAAAAGCGAAACCTTATCTTTGAACTAGCGCCAGAGGCCAAAGATATTTCAATTTTATTTAGTTGAATTGAATTGTAGTTTCTGGCCTGCCTCGACTCTTTAAACTTTTTAGACATTAAATGAATTAAAAACCAAGACGTAATATTAAATGATAATATTAAATATAGCATAAAAGAAAAAAAAAATAGATTGTATGTAGTTTTTTTTTACATAAAGAAGAATTTGAAGATGAAGAAAATCATAGCAAAATTTTTGGGAAATATACTTCTTTACTTACTTACTTTACATCATAATAGTACATATAACGAATTTTTAAGAATCAGTTTTGTTATTTTAGAACTTTCCATATAATTTTTATATGAACATTTTTCAAATCGTCAGGCTCACATCTATTAATAGAAATCTTGCAATTCTTTCGATTTTGACATTTATAGGAAAATGAAAACTGTTTAAAATTATGATGGGATTTAAAATGTTATATTTTTGTTTGCTAGTTAGCAATATTTAAAAAAAAAAATGTAATGAATATTATTAATTGAAAGTTACGTTTTATAAAATACATATTAAATATTTATTATATTTTAATTATTTAGTATAATATTATTGCATTTTATGGCAATTTGTACCTAGTTTTATATTTTATATTTATATTTATTTTTTAGGGAGTTCTAAATAAAAATATTAATACGCTCTTCACAATGTACAATGTATAAATGTACATAGATGTAAAAATTTTGGAATATGACCCAAAAATCTGTTCTGCTATAGGGTATACATTTTGTGTGTGTATATAAAGTTGAAGAAGCTAAGAAATGGCAAATACTCGAAACACGCAGGCAACGTTTTTCAAATGCCTGGGCCAAGCGGCCAAAGCAGATGAAGAGTGAAGATTAAGGCAGGAGGGGGGGAGAGGCCAAGATGCGGCAGAGTCAGAGCCACAGCCCAAGGAATGTCAGAGTCAGAGCCACAAAACGGAGCCGAATGGGCAGCAAAAACAACAACAGACAACTTAAAAAACGAAGAAAATAAAAGACAGAGAGAAAAAAAACCAGCAGCCGCAGCCTCAGCAGGTTTGTGTTTTGAGTCTTTTGTTTTTATACCCTACAGTTCAGTCAGGGGTATATATGTACATACATACATGCAAATGTGCTCAGGATCAATAAGTTAGGCATTTCTCGTAATGTTCATATTCTTTAGTTAAATGCATAATTCTATTATACATTCTTTCCCTTTATTACAAAAGATTCCATTGGAATAATTGTATGTATATCATGTGGTCATTCTAGAAAAAATGGGTAGGGTATTCACAAGTTCGACTAAGTTTAATCTAAAGTCTTCTTCGAGCACCAGCAGCATCAGGATGCTGTTGGACTTGTTGTTGTTGTTGCTAGTATTGTTGCTGTTGGTAATTACATGGCAATTAAGTTAATTGAACTGCGACGAGCCTTGCGATTGCGTGAATTGCCATTTCTTTTGAAGCTGAAAATTAATGCTAAGACTGGAGCTCAAGCCGAGAGGCTCTGAGGATGATAATGACAATGATGATGATGATGATGATGAGGAATATTCTCATTTGGCCTCAAAAGAAGTGACATAATTTGGCATGCCATCCTTTCGAGTTCCCCGTTTTATTTTTCGCAATTGTCTTCGACTAAAAGCGATTAAGTAAAATTATCCAAAAGATAATGATGCACATGAAATAAAAACTCTAGACTAGATTACATCCACTCATATTCGTCATAATCAATGAATTAAACCAAATTCACTTTAACTGGAACCTAAAAAAAAAACGTTAGTAGAACCTTGCAACTGGAATCAACATAAAACCAGCTTACAAAAAAATACGAAAAAAAAAAACGAAGAACTAGAAGGATGAAGAAAATACAAGAAGCTAAGCTCTCCATATTGGTGTGTGTGTGCGGCTTTTTCTCTTTTTAGGCATTCCTGACTGCCAAACGATGCAACATTCAGGCTGACTTTAGCCTGGCTCTGACTTTGGCTTTGACTTGGCGTTTTTTGTTTTTCTCGTTTTTCTTTTCTTCTTCTTGGCCTGGCCTTTTGAATGACAATCATTGCGAGTCAAAATGTCAATTAATTGTGAGACTGAGACGACATCGACGACAGTTCGACAGCAGTCATTGCTGCTATCCCCTCCTCAACCCCCCTCCCCAAACTTCAATTCCAATCCCAACTATGTACATGTTTCGCGATCATCATTTGATCTATATCAGTAACTGGACTGCAAACATATATCTTCTTGCATTTAGTTAGGTTTTTTTTCCGTTGTATGTATGTATCTATTCTTTTGTTTTTGCTATGATATCATCTTTCTTTTCCGTTTTGTTTCGTTTTTTAGTTTTTTAGGCGTCGATTTATCATGGCATAATTTTCTCAAACATCTTTTAATTATGCAAATTATCATCTGTGAAGCCTTTAGACGATTGAGATACAAAAAGTTCAGTCCAGGCGGTGGCAGTAATCCAAGCACAACTAATTGCAAAAAAAAAAACACAAAAAAAAAAAATACAACAACAGCAAAAAATTAAATTCAATTGCCTTTGATGAATGCCGACACGGGTTTGCTATGGGTTTGACTGTTCCTCTCTCAATTTCTGTGCTTGTCTCTGTCTGTCCCCCATATGGCATATGGTGTGTGGTATATGGTAGACTAACCATAACATTTCAGCATGCCCAAAAATGAAGCTGTCAATGTGAATCAGCAGAGGCAATGGCTAACTAAATCAAATAAAGTGCAAATCAAATTAAAAGTCAAAGACATGAATATTCATGTGAGAGTTTTTACGTATAACAGCGGCGAATAACAGTTGGGCTATACCATGATGATAGTTTCGTATAGTTGTAATGAACAGCTGAGTAAAACCTTTTTGTATAACAGTTATCATATATTCATAAAAGACTGGAAAATGATTGTACAACAGTTTTTTAGAAAAAAACAGGAAATTAAACAGCTGAGAGGTTTTTCGTATAACACTTGGTTATACTAGGCTTGAAAAGGTTTGTATAACAGTTTGATAAATTGCTTAAAGATGGTTATATTAAACAGCCAAGTATGAACATTTTGTATAACAGTTCCCTTTCACAGTTAGTTGCGTAAAACAGTTATGTAAAACAGTTATGTATAGATATATAAAAAAGAGTTTCATTGAGCAGCTGTTTCTAACAGTTTGTAATAGATTTTTGTATAATAGTTTTATTAAGTTAACTTTCTGGATTATAAATAAATAAATGAATAAACAAAATAAGGTTTTTTACGTTGTCTTTGAACGTTCAACGTTGTCAAGGAGCTGACCAAATATTTTTTCTTTAGTATAACAGTATACGAGTTATCTTTTCCAATAAGAATATAATAACCAAATCTTTTCAACAAAACTGTTATAATAAAATGGTTTATTGTTTGAGCATTTTTTTAAAAAGGCTTATAAAAAAGGGTATTATAAAAAATTAAAATTCCTTATAGCAATTGAATTCATTCATTCATTTATTCACTAATATATACATTTAATATATGTGAGTATTATTCTAAGGGTTAAGAGGTCATGCTGCATTGGCATTTTCTTCTTCTCATTGATGCTTAACGATAATACATATATTATGAGATAAGTTGGATAGAATAGCAATTTTATATTACAAAGTTTCGTATACAAACTTTGTATAACAGTTTTTCAATTTTTTCTGGATATGTAATTGTGGTTTCAATTGTCACTACTTTATTCTAATTTTCCAATTCGATTTAAAAAGAGTTTTTTATTATTTTGATTATAGATTTATACTAAGCCTAAGCTTATGCCGTTAATATAACTGATAGTAAAAATATATTCGTATGTACATACATTGCAATAATAAAACTCTAATGAAAGGCATTAAATAGTTTTTTTTTTTTTGTTTGTACCTTCCGATCAATTTTGTTTGCCTTTCCAAAATGTGTATTCAAAGTGGTCACCTTCGACTTTGACTTCAACTTTACATTCACAACGCATACAAAATCATTAATCAAAAAAATCAAAAGAAACATTAAGTTCAGGTTGTACGGGTCTACATAGGTGTCAACTCGATCTATTCCTATACCTTGTAATTGAATTGTGAACATCGAACGGGTGAATGGAGGATGGGAATGGAAATGGGAATGTGTGAAACCTGCTGCGAAACCAAAAAAAAAAAAAAAACAAAAAACAAAAAACAAAAAAAATATACTGAAGGCTAAAATGCCCAAAAACGAAATGAGAAGCGGTCTTTTTTTCTTCTTTTTGGTTGAAACTAATCAAGCATTAGTCTTTGTTTCTAGAACTCAAACTGAAATGTTATACTATTTTTTAGAATTACAATTACAACTTTAAATATCCAGCGAATTGAAACTAGGGTTTTCAAAAACTTACATTACATACGAAAGAGTATGAATATCTATGTATATTGAGTTGAAAACTTGTTTTTTTCGAGGACTTCCTTTGGTTGAATTTTTTAAAAGTTTGATTAGTTTTTTTAGTTGGTGACAAGTTAGGGTATAAAGTGTCTAAACTGTGCGTAAAAAATAAAAAACTGTAGGATGATAATGTTTTTTTTTCTTCTTTCCTTTTCTTCTGTTGATCGGGTGTGTCCCGGCATATATCTATGTACATATATACATACATATGTATGTATGTATATATGGAGGTACAAAGCGAATTGCAGACTTTGCAGAAGACGAAAAAAGAAATGAAGAGAATGCCCAAAGCATGGCTGATTGCATTCGTTGAGGTCGGCTCATAATGATACAAGCCAATGAAGATCATCATGACGATGGCGATAATGATGATCAGGATGATGATAATGGCCTTTTGGCGCATTAATAAAACATTTTAGACACTTGGCAAATGGCTAAAAACTCTTGCCAACAAACTACTCACATGTCTATTTGGCTAAAAACTTTTCATTTTTGTTTACGAACTTGCTGATGATGATCATCATCATCATAATGATGATGAGGTTCACTTGCTGCATCATTAAATTATTATTGCTTCAAGCCATAGAGAGGCGATGCGTACAAAATTTGTGTGGAAACAGAAAAACAACGAAAAGAAAAAACCCAAACCCAAACCCAAAACTCAAAACCCAAAAAAAAAACCGTCAAGAATCGCGTGTCTAATGCTTTACGTTTGAGATGGGCCGCCGATTCTCCATTTTTCTCCGTTTCTCTCCCTCGTAACGTTGCGGCCTTTTGCTGGCCTTAATGTGCCTTAATTACACAACAATTCGGTTACTGTTAGCAAAAGCAATACAACGACAACAAAAGCCAATCTGAAGTGAACTTGGAACCGGGCATTGCCTGTCAATTTCATTGACGGCGGCCACATCAAATCCATGTCAAAGTCATCGTTCCTGCTTTGGGGACCATCCATCCATCCATCCAGCCATCCATTCGTCCATCCAGCGAATGAGGATCAACTTGAGGCCCAGATCAAAACCCAAACGTAACCATATTTGAGCAATCTACTAAGTTAGTGATGATTTCGTGTTTGCTGCGTGATTATTCGTATCGTATCGAATCGTAGAGCAAATATTGATTATTGTTTGCTAAATTAATATTTTTCTTAAGCTTAAAAAAGTTTGCCAAACCTTACAAAAACATCAAGCACAACTACAATCATAAATTGTCCTCACTTTTAAAAATGTTATCACGAAATCCCTCACGTGCCCATCTCTAATGATCTGCTTAAAACTGAATAAGATCAGTTTTTGGTTCTTGGTTCCTGAGAAAAGGTTTCTTAATCATTTTTAATGCAAAAAAAGAGTGAGCCTCAAAATCCAAGTCTTTTTTTTGCTTAGTCCTTGTGTTTGTTTTTTTTTTTTTTTTGCGTTTTTTGTTGACTTGTCTACAAATTCCACAAACTCATAAATTTTTTTTTTTTTTGCAAAAAGTTCGTCATCCTTTGATGATGTCGATGATGGACAATGGCGGACGAGAGACCGGACCCGCAGAGACTTTTTTGCCAAGTTGAAGTTTGACTTCCCCGCCTTCTCATCATTATCATCTTTGGCATGATCTGTTTAAACTGCTGCCTTACGTAGAAGCAATTTGGTATTAGAAAATAATTGACAATTAATTATCCATTGAACAATGAGTACATTGAATGCCGGACATGTGTGAAAATTAACGCCCGATAGATATGATCACATCACATTAGATCAAGCCAGACAAAACAGTTGCAATTCATTTGCTTTTAGTCGGCAAATGAACAAAGAAACTAGCAAAATCAACAAAATCACACACACATATGTATGTATGTATACACTCCACTAATACATAGAGAAACCCAACCCTAAGACCCATTTTTATGGCAATTTTATTAGATAAAATTATCGACATAAAGCTATGTACAAACGCACGTACAACAAAAGCCACCGACTGTACGCCGACGATCAGGTGGCCCCCAGGTGTAAATGGATAGAGATTTTTACTTTGTATTTGTTTAGAATTTGGTTTAGTTTTTTTTCGTTTTTTTTTTTTTGCTTTTGCGTTTTTTTTTTACTTTTTCTTTTTGCTTATTTATTTTGTGCGCACATTTCAATCGAATTATATATGTACGTGTAGTTGGCGGCAAAAAGACTTTCATGTTTCTTGGCCCCTTCTTACCCAGCAACAACAACAACAACAGATCAATACATACTACGAATAAAAAAAAAAAAAAATCGATACAATGTTGTTAATTGATAAAAAAAATAAAACAAACAATAGTCACTCAGAGAATGTTAGTCAATGCGAATTCTTTTATAAAGTTAGCCAAGAGATCGAGTTAATGAAAAAATAATGATAAGGTAATCATCAGCCCTTCAGAAATCTCTACAAAGTCTCCAAACTCGAGTGTGCCTTAAAATTTACAACGATAAGAACAGATCTCATACATTTCGAAAAGTCTCTACAAAGAAAACTTTATATTCAAATTGGCGTAAGCTTTATGTTGTATTTGTATTTTTATTGTATTTAACAAAGTCTCCACAAATCTCCAAACTGTTTGAGGAATTCTTCACTAGTCTCCAAATTTTTTAAGAAATAAGAAAGTCTCTAGAAGTTTCCAATGTCCTTTAAAAATCATACAAAAGAAATATCACATCTGCTTAGCAGCTTGAGAAAGTCTCTACTAGTCTCAAAACTTTCCAAGTCATCAACATCCCCACGAGTGTTGTGCCTTAAGCTTTTCATAAATTTCGTAAAGTCTCCACTAGTCTCCAAACTAGAACTAGAAAAGTGTTACAAGTAATGTATAAGTATTTTTTAGACTCCAATTCATCGTGAAGTATATAAAAATCTCCAAAAAGTATTGCGTTCAAATAATTATCAAAGTCTTCATTATTATCAAAAGCTTCTAAACACTTGTAACTTGTTAATAAGTCTCCAATAAAGTTCAAATTCCTAATCACAATTTCTCTCTGGTTTCTTTCTTTCCAATTACAGATTGCCAAATTACTGCCTTTGATCGAATCGGGATGCTCGCGTCGAGCACGATTTCTGCTCTGTTCGGCATTATTTCCGCTATGTACGCCCGATGTGCCACGCCCAGTTACAGCCTGTAAATCGCTATGCGAAACGGTGAAAAGTGAATGTGCTGTAAAAGCATCGCCAGAGTTGATGGAATTGTGGCCACAGTTTCTGACCTGCGAAACCTTGCCGCAGCCAGAGAAGCACGAATTGTGCATGCAGATACCACAACAAGAGGAGCAGAGGGAAAAGGAGAGAGAAATGGAAAAGGAGAAGGAGCGGGAAAAGGAAAAGGAGACACAGGATGCAGCGGCCATAGCTGGCGGTATGATTGGAGTTCCAGCAGCCCAGCCGTATTGGTCCAACTGGTTGGCCTGGAAAATGTCCGCAGACCAAATCTCTGGCAGCTCAAATCATCCTCTAACGGGAAGCAGCATCACCAGCAGCATCTCTAGCAATAATGCCATTTGTCCACAAAATTTCACAATCAATCCGCTAAATGCCCAGGAATGTCTACCTCAGTGCCAGCGCGATGCCTTCCATAGTAGCCAGCAAAAGAAGCTAACGGAGAGCTTCATATTGGGACTATCGGCAATTTGTTTTGTTCTCACACTATTCGCCTTGGTCACATTCTGGGCGGAACCGCGACGATTTGGCTATCCAGAACGTCCTGTGCTGTTCCTGTGTCTATGCTACAATTTGTTTAGCATCTGCTATCTGGAGAGAATAGTTTTTCACAATCAGTCGAGAAGTCGTGCCATTTACGAACCGATATCCACAGTTTGTACTCTACTCTCGCCACCATGTTTGGCTTCATATATTAGCACATCATATCTGAGTTTATGTGCCGCCACTTGGTGGCTAATATTCGCCCTCTGTTTCTATCTGTCGTCGCACAAGAAATGGTCAAGTGAGGCATTGGAAAAGCATTCGGGACTATTTCATGTCCTTGCCTGGGTGCCTCCATTGGCGCCACCGATAGCGGCTCTCCTGCTGGAGAAGGTCCATCCCAGCGAATTGACTGGCATGTGCATGGCACCAGGATTTGTAGAGGTGCCAGCATTGATCTTGCTACTCCTGGGCCTCTATTTCACATTGAGGGCATCGCGTTCGCTGCACTCATTGCAGCAGCAGCATCAACTGCATTTGCAGCATCAGCAACGTTTCTCACAGTTACGTAAACGCTTTGTCATCTTCTCACTGTTGTTTTTCATACCGACAGCAGCTGGCCTAATGCTAGGTGCCTTCTACAAAGATCTCGGTGGTGCGCCACCCACCATAGTGCCCAGTTGCTCCACACTGGAGGATTGCTCGCCACCCGATAAGTTGAGTGCCTGGCCCAGTCTGATGAGAGTATTCTTTCAGCTCTTGGGTGGCACATTGACCGGACTGTGGGTCTGGTCGCGTAAAACCTGTGAGAGCTATCGCAGTCGATTGGTTGGAGGCAATCCCATCATGCATTCAACAACCACCAAGCATCTGCATGTCAAGAATATGCATATAACAAATTCTCCTCTATATGCTGGCATTAGTTTTCACAATGTGCCAGTCTATAATCCCCATCAATCTAGAGTATAAGTTAGACTTACATATCTAGTAGGCATTAGGCAAACCGTTCAGTCATTCAATTTTGTATATAGATACATAACATATACATATACAATATATATCTAATAATGTATAATTAATTTTTTGTAAATAAGCATTGAAACCCCGTTTAATGGCTTTAAGTCGGATATAATTTAAACAAGAAATGATATGTGTTAATAGCTTTAAATTTAATCCTCATCACCCATTCTATCCCTCTATTTATTGTTTAAGTTTATTAAATAAGTGTACATAGAAATAAAATAAATTAAAATGAGAAACTTGAAATGAATTGTTTGAAATAATATTTACTTTAGAAAACTCTGCTTGGTCTTTTTAAATCTTAACTTTTAGCCTTTTACAGTGGCTAAATTTGATTAATTTGAGTAAAGAAATCATTTGTTTTATAGTTTATACTATAAACTTTATAGTTATGTATTTTCAAGTGTGGCTTATATGCTCATGTTATACAGGGTGTCTCACGAAACGAGCAATTAATTTGATTGAAGCTGCCACACCGCGTGCCAGGCAATGTTTCTATCTTACAAATTGCCACAACTTTGCCGCCGTTCGTCGGTCTGAGCCGGTGCAAGATACAACAACCACAACAACAACGACAACGACAGTACAGAACCTCGCCACAAAAGCAACAACATACACAGCAAATGTGCAGCAAGCGTGCAATTAACTATTGTGCGCCAAGATCAAAGCGATTAAAGCCGCACAACTTGTATGCCTCAAAGACCTGAAAGACTCGAGGCTCAAAGACTTGTGAGACTTGAGACCTGTGTGAGCCAAGCGGACCCGAGCCGAGCCGAGCCGTTTCGAGACAAGCTCTAAGAGAGTCACAAGTCAAGCAAATGCCAGCCAGGCCATCATCTTCATCGACGCGTCGCTAAACAAAGAACACGACGTGGTCGAGGCAAAAACAGTAAACCAAACAAAGTGATTGCGGTGTCGGCAATTGGCACAGTTAGTACATGCATACATACAAATATATAGCACCTTTATATAATATTTTCATGTACAGACATAAAAAACTACACAAAATTTTAAAGAGTTTGAGTTTTTATCAAAATTGTTAACATTTCAAATCCATTTGTTCAATTTTAAAGAAGTTCAACACACAAAATTTAGTTCAACCATTCGAAATCCTTATACACATATGAAAATTGCCAATTTTAACCTATATCTGAATGAATTCTACATAATCTTAATTTTGTAAAAAATATCAAGTGCAGTGGACATAAGAATAATAAATGAAATTTTTTTAAAACTATAATGTAATTAACCTTCTGAAATAATTTTTAATAAAACAACTTTAATAAATCTTAGGACGAAGCCTTAAATTAACAGTGACGGACTTTGTGCTGTGAAATTTGGCAAACTTTACCCCGTAAAGTATGCAGTAAACAGTCCAAGAATGCCTTGTGGATAAAAAATTCGACTCGAAGGAAATATTGATTATAGACAAATTTTAAATTGCAAGGCAAATGAAAATTTATAAATTTGTTGATTCATTGTACACTTTTTAACCTATTGCACACTTTAAGGAGCAATATTATCACATTTCACAGCCCCAGATCCATCTATCCATTCAAACTGTACAATCCCTAAAGAACTGCATTTCCCACATATAGACTGGATTGTGGATATTACAAAGACTCAGACCAGAGTATAATTTTTAAATCATGTTCTGAATTCTAATTAAAGGTCACAATATTTGAAAAATCTCTGAAATATCTTAGTCTAAAAGTGAAAAGCATATAAAATCTTTTTTTTTGTGTGAAGAAAGTCAGGAAATAGGCAATACGAATCAGTTTACAGTGAATCAGTTTACAGCATAGCCTAAAAGTATGCACAACATATTTATGGCAATCTAAATAGTAAAATAAGCTTTTACCACTAACCATAGAATACATAGAATGTATTCTATGGTTAGTGCTTTTACTTTAAAAGCAGTCTGAGTCTGCTGGGCTGAACTTTGGGTGAAAACCACAAATTTCTCCAACAAATTCCATTTCTTTTCAAAAAACACATTTCTTTATTGACGTTTCCATATTTAAATATGCTCGGTTGCTCTAAAATTATATGCACAACATTTTATTCATTTAAATTTTAACACATTTTTTATTGTATTTGTGTATTGTGAATTGTGTTTAAAATAGCATTTGCAAAAGAAATGCTAAACTTTATGTATATTTAAATATATATCATTTGTTTTGTGCGAAATTTTGTTGCTCATTGTTTGAAAAAAAAAATACATTATTTTAACTAGAATTTATTTGCCTTCTTAGGAACATTTAAAAACACCCAACATATTGCACGAGAACACACATAAAACAATACGAAAAAAAAATTGTTCAAAATTAGTTTCATTCTCAGCATTTAAATTTGATAGGTAAAACAAAATAGAACTCCTATTTGTAGATGTCCATACAATAGACAACAAAAAATCACACAACATAAACAGAAAAAAATACATATAGAACAAAGGAAAAAAAAAAATAAACAAATATTTAATTGACTGACTAATGTTTGACTAAAACTAACTAAACTATATAGCTATATATATATATATATATGTATATATAAGTCAGGGATCCGCATCGAAACAAATATTAATTCCAAACCAGATTTGGAATTTGTTTCGGTGCAAGTCACCGAGTATAAAAATAAGTATAATATAATAAGCATAATACAATAATTGATCAATTGAAAATACAATGTATAAATTAAACGAAATACTATAAAACAATTGATTGAATTTACAATTTACAAATCATAATTAATATAATAATAATCGTAGAGTATATATAATAAGAGACAAAAAAAAAATAGTAATTTGCAATCATCAATATTGTCATAAATTATGCACATTGAAAGAGCAAACAAGAAAAGCAATTATATACCTGAAACTTAAGATTACGCTCTGTTGTTTTGGTCTAATTAAGGGCATTTACGGCACCATCTCATATGCACATATATACATACATACATATAAATCTATGCATATGCATACATACATAAATAAAAGATCTATGGCAAATTATAAAATATGAAGCAACCCACAGGTCAAATAATCCAAATCTTTCAAAAAAAGAAATGATTAATCTAGCAATGCAATGGAACTTCTCATACGATAGCACCGTTTATGCCTTAGGGTAGACAAATCACATCCAGCACATCACAGGCAGATTTAATAAACCTAATATGGATATATATATATATATATATAGAGGTGTATAATATTTATCGTATATATGTATATAAGTATGTTTAAATATCAGCAAAAAGGCATCCCCAGTCAAGAGAGAAAGAAAGAGCAATTTTCATTCTCTAGATGCCTGTCTCAGCAATGCCCTCGTCATCTGAAATTATTTTGAAATATAGAATTAGTAAAAACCAAATATTAAACAATTACAAGTGTATCATACAACAATAATTTCCACTTATGTGGAATGTATTTATGTCAGTTAGAAGTAATTATGATTTTCTTTTGACATATGAAAATTTTCTTAATGCTTTTTTAATCACAATTATGTTACAACTGACATAAATACATATATATTAAATATATATAAAGTTATTTCACATACACGCATACATATACATACATACATACATATAGATATATGTACATATGTCTTAAGGTAATTTCAAATTAAAAAATTCAAACTACAAATGAAAAAAATGAGCCATAATGGTGGATGGATGGATGGATGGATGGGATGGTTAGGTAAACCAGAACCAAATATTTATATACATGTATGTACAAGTGTGTGTGTGTGTGAATGTGTGTATAGGTGCATGTGAGTGTTTGTGATTGTCCTAGTGCGTGTATGTTAGTATTTTTTCTTTACAAGTTATTTACAAAAGTTACTGTCTTTTTGGCAATATTCGTTTTTTTTTAGTTATTTGGGATAAAAGAAGGCAACAGCAGGCAATTGTTGCAATTGTAATTATTGTTCTTGTTCTGGTTGTTCTTGTTGGTTGCAGTTCGGTAGATGTTTTTGTTGTTTGGTTGTGCTTGTTGTTGTTTGTGGTACAAACCTAAAAGCGGACTTTTATCAATACCATCACCGTCCTCATCCTCAGTGTCAGTATCAGAGTCAGTGCTAGTGCTTATGCTTTGCTCTTGTTGCTGTTGTTGTTGTTGTTGTGGATGTGGATGTTGTTGTGGATGTTGTTGCTCCTCCACATGCTCCCGACTGCTTCGACTACTATTGATGCTGCTGCTGTTGCTGTTATTGCTGCTGCTGCTTCCTGTGGATAATATGGCTGTGGTTTCATGATTCAATGGCTGCTGATCATCATCTTCATCATCATCATCATCATCATCATCATTATCATCCTCTTCATCTTCGTCATCATCATTAATTTTGATCTTATAATGCTCCTTATCCTTTACTTTCATGATGGTATGCTCAGGCTCCAGCTCTTTATCCAGTTCTTCGGCCAATGCTAATGATGCCCTTATTGGCATTAAGCTGCCGTCAGTCTTTCCATTCAATTTGATTTGTTGTTGCTGCAGTTGTTGTTGTTGTTTCGGGCGCTCTAAGTAAATTTTAGTCACTGAATTTCAGATTTGATTTTGTTTTTTTTTTTTTGTTTTTGGTTTTGAGTTCATATATAATACAAATATGTATATATAGAGGAAGAGGTAGAGCAGTGAGCATTGTGGATGAGCATAGTGTGATTGTTAGGCGTTGTTGTGTTTGTGTATGTGTGTGATTTACAATTGTGTGTGTGTTTATGTGTGTGTGTGTGTGTGTGTAGATGTATGTGAAAAGAAAGAAGAAAAATAATTATTAATTCGGTTAGTTACAATTTAGAAAAAAAAATCTCTCATTTTTAAAATTTTTCCTTTTGTTTTTGAAAGAGAAGATAAACCTGAGCCAGAAAATTGTAAAATTTTATTAATATGTATATATGTATAAATAAAGAAAAGCACAGCCCAAGCCATAAATTTGTATTGCTAATTTTTGTTGTTTTTGAAATTTTCTTTCGTTTCAAATAGCAAAATTAGTCACTTAGCCACAGCTGTCATCTATTATCATCATTATTATCATAGAGATGGATTATAATTGTGTCTATCTATCCACCACTTACCCTCATAGCCATCATTGGCATGAAGCTCCAGGGAATCGGCCAACAGATGTTCTTTACCCTCAAGCACGGCCAAAAGGCATTGATGTATGCACACATACTGCTGTTCCGTTTGCACCATGAAAACGCGCTCTAAAAAATCAGATCAATTAAATCAAATCGAAATGAAATCAAATGAAATGAAATCAAGTCTCTCTTACCTTTACGCATGGCAAATACAATGCCAAATATATCCACATCATCTGCTTTATTGATATGCTGCAATATGCGATCGAGTGCTATAAATGTACCCGAACGTCCCACTCCGGCACTGCAATGGACAATAATTGGTCGCATATCCGTACCAATGACATCACGAAAGGCACGCACGAATCTAACCAAAGATTGCGGCGGCTCTGGCACACCGAAATCAGGCCAAGTGGTAAAATGAAAATGCCGCATAATGCGCGATTCACAATTCTGTTTGGAGAGAGAAAGAGGGATCAGATGGGCGAGAAACAGTTGGTAAATCTCTCTCACTTACCCTCGATACCATAAATTCAGATATACTCCAATCCAGGAAATGTGTATCCGTTATAAGCTGCACTTTGATATCACCATAGAACATTGGCACACGATCAATTGGCCAATATTGATCACATTTCTCGCGTCCCTTTTCAAAGCAACGCGTCAGCATGACAATTGCCCGTGAATTGCTCTCCCAGCACATGCGCCAGAATTCCTCACGGGTGGAATGCAATGGTCCCTGGGTGACAATAAATTCACGTGGTGAATTATGTCCTGGCATATAGTTGGCATTAATATAATCAGAGCCATCATCATCATCGACGGGCTGAAGTTTGAATCGGGAATGATCGTAGGGTAGAATGTTTGTGAATCGATTCTTTGGACGATTGCATGGTAGATCGGCAAAACTGCAGGCCTGATCCCGACCCACATGTTTCAGTTCTTCGAATTCCTCGCTAAAACGAAAATCTGAATCGGCCGACATGATGCGATAGTGTTCAGCAAAGTCCTTAATATGAACAGGACGATTTGGTGTTATATGGCCATCGGGCAGAATGTCCAGTTCATCCTGCATGCGTGCCAGCTTATTGGAGCGTCGCAAACTGCTATTCCGATAACGGAAATAGGCAACAACAATGGCCAGAAAGGCCAGGCACAAGAAGATGCCCAAAGCCGAGGCCAACCAAATGACATCGTTGCGATCCGTTGTGATGGGTTCACTGTAGGCGGTATCGGTGAATTTATCATGATCGGTAAATGCCCGTATCTTGATGCGATACGTTGTGCCCGAGCGTAGCGGACCATTACAATAGCCCGCCAGATTTTGCTCACAATTGGCCGAGCCAATGGTGAATTGTTCCAAGTCGCTGGATGCCAAGGCCAATGAACGATTGGCAAAGGGATTATAAGGTTCAATGGCCTGATAGGGTAGCCAAATGGTATACGATTGTACATCCTGCCAACTGGGCATCTCCAAGCCGGAAGCATTTTTGCCCACATCCTCTGCCACTATAATCGTATATTGACGCACCAATCCATGGGCATTGGAGAAATAGTTTTTCCTGTAGCTAATCTGTATGGTGGAGCTTGTCCGGCTAACCTCCAAGGGTATTATGCTGGCCAAAGGCGCAGGCGGTGCCAAAATGGGCATCAATTGTCTATACTCACGCTCAAGTCCATAGCCCAATTCCATTGACTTGGCTTGTATGCGAAATATATAGCTATTGCCTGGCACTAGGTTACCAATACGTCCCTCAGTGCTATTCGCTGCGAACTCATAGTTAATCACATCCTCCGAATCGTAGGCATTTTGGCAAATAATGCGAAAATGCTCAATGGGTCCATGTTGTTCGCTTGTTTCCAATAGCCATACAAATGTTATTTCACCGGGCTGAACATCGCTGGGCTGAAAATAATCCACACGACCCGGTGCCGCCTGCAAGGTCTGATAGCTGGCCGAAATGGGTGGGCTGCTGCGCAAAATACTTCCTCCACCTGTTGACGTGCCCGTATTTGGGTTGCCAGCTGGCGTATTAGCATCAAGGCCAGTCGAACCGGAACGCACAACCACGGTAAAGGTATAATTGTGATATGGCTGAAGTCTTTGGAGTGTCATTTGTGTTTGCTTGGTCACATTCTGAATCAACTGCGGCGATTCCTCATCAGCGCTAAGATACTGTAGCTCAAAGTCTGTCCATTCACCTGCGGGGGCTGGCCATTGAAGTGTTATTTCTCGTGCATCCACATGGGTGGCCTCCAATTTGGTTATGGCCAATGGATGGAGACGATAGAGCCGCTGTATGGGTAAACTGGCAACGCCTCCGCTCACTGTCCACACGGTTATGTTGTACAGACGACCAGGAGTTAGACCCGAAAATGTCAACTTACGCTCCGTATCATTGGCCAGTTTCTCTTTATCCCGAATTGCCGGATCACCCAAAGAGAAACGATATATATCGAATCGTGTACTTGCTGCTGGAGTCGGTGTATAGCTCAATGTAATCGATTCGCTGAGATGTTGTTGTTCCGCTTGATCTGAGTCCGGATCCATTGGCAATACATTCGATATAAACACATCCGATTGAATGAGGGGCATTGTACGCGTCGATAGATGCGTTATGCCCGAACGTATGCCGTTGGAGCTGGCCTGTACTTCGAATTTATATTGGCGACCAGGTGAGAGACCATCAATGGGTATTCGTACACTTGGAGTCGAATCTAGGACAAGCAGAGATTGTTTAATAACAATGGGAGAGCTCTCTTTTCATTTCTTATGTCTACTTACGATTCTCTAGGGGTGTCACATTTTTATATTCCACCTGATTCACTGCATCAGTTGGCCACCATTTGATTGTATAGTAATCTATGTGGCCATCGGGCTGCGGCCATTCTAGAGTTAGATTACGTGAGTCAACCAATGGCACCACATTCGAGACAGGCTGCGGCGGCATTGTTACATTCAATTCCAAGGGCTGGGCACTCTCCACACCAAAGCTAACCGTATTGACCTGCACCAGATATCTTTCCCCGTAGCGCATATCTTTGATACTAGCATGATTCTCACGTATGTGGGCCAATTGTTGCCAGGGCGAGGCATCTGTGCGATAGCGTACCACATACTCACTGAAATCACTGCCCTCGGGGGGCTGCCAATTAAGCTCCACCAGATTTGTGTTCACCGTATGCAGGGTTAGATTCACCGGTGGCTTGGGAACTGCAAAGGAGCGGAAAGAATACCTCAATTTAAAGCATCAATTGCATATAAGAATTCTGCTAACCTCCTCTTTATACTTACACACTGCCTGGAAATAGGAATGCGGCTCGCTGCGCATTTCATGACTAATCGCATAGACCTTAATCTCGTAACCGGAACCGGCATGCAAATGCCTGATGATCAAATTCGTTTGATTTGTCGTTATGGTGCGCTCCTCGTGTGTGCCATTTCGTTGATAGTGGACCTCATAGCGATCCTGATGTGAATTCTCCTTGCTCCGCCAACTGATATTCAAGCCAAGTGGTATGCTATGTAACTCCTGTATAATGGGTGCTCCGGGTCGTGTGTCCCTTGTGATGACAGAGGCATTCGAACTCATGCCATTGGACAAGGCCTGAACACTTATGTGATAACGTCGTCCGGCCAGCAATGGTTCTAGTTTATATTCCGTTTGCTTTGTCTCGATTATGGTGTCGATGATGGCTAAGGATTTGGTAAGGCTAGTGTCATTGCCTTGCTCGTGATAGCTGCAAATAATATAATATTCAAATACTTAATCTCTTGCCCCTTCTGTTGATTTGTATTACCTTATTCGATAGCCATCTTGTTTGCCCATCTCTGCCGGTTCCCAGGATATATGCAAAATATTGCTACGATCATCCAGATAGCCACGCAATTTACGCACTGGTTTCGGACGTAAAGTAATCTCTCCTGTCGCTGGCCACGAATTGACATTATCGGATATTGTCTTGACCACCACATCATAACTTCTGCCCGCCTCCAAGGGTTCCGGATAATCAAAATACACTGAGCCAGCATTCTCACTCCTTGCCACATTATATGTCCGACGTGAGGTGGACAATGATACCTGATAGCCATCATATTCACTATACGAACGTGGCGGTTCCCAACGCACTCGAAATGACTCAGTTGTTGTGTAATCCGCATCGAACGTAACATTAAGCGGACGCTCGGGCACGGTGAGATATCGCGCCGTTGTCGGCACAGATGTCTCATCCTCGGACACGGTTTGTACCGATATATTATACGGACGACCCGGCACTAGACCCTTGAATGCCGCCTGGGCGGGTCCAGGCGGTTCCCCTTCACGTTCAACATACAATACACTCTCGATGGCATCATCCGGTGTTATCGAGACCTTGTAGTGTGTATAAAGACCAGCGGGAAAAGGCGGTTGCCACAGCACTAGGAGCGTTGTCTCATTACGAAACCAAACGATGAATTTACCAGGCGTATTTGGCTCTAATAAGTTTTTTTTTTTTTTGTTTAACAGGATACAGAGAAATTTTTTTTTTTTGGGGGGAGATGAAGATGAAGATGCAAAAATGAGTTAAAAATGTTTACTACTAAAAACAAACAAAAAACAAATTGCTAAGAAAACCAAAAGTGTTTGATTTGATTATGATTAGGATATATGCCTATGTGAGGTTAAAGTTAGTTAAGGTTAGATCAAATTGCTTGGGTTAAAAGAAGGACCATCACATAATACATTTAAAAATTTATACCCAGTAGACATAAAACTATTTGTTCAATAAACATCAAAATCTTTTCTTCACTGAAATTGAACTCTAAGTAATTTGATTTTGCCTGTTCTCGTTTTCCATTCCGAATCGGATTTGAGACATGTTCTCGCTTCGGATTACGAGACAAATTATTTACTTTCAAATCGTTTTACCTTTAAGTCAATGGGATGAAAAGTAATCCAAAAATTTGTTTATAAATTCATTAAAAGTGACGAGTTTTAAATATTTTCCAATTAAACTGTAATATGTTGAAAACAATTCAAAGTACTAGTGGATTTACAAGAATTATTCTTAGGAAGCAGATTTCAAACGACGAATGAAATTGAATATATATCAATATATCTATGTGCAAAAATCAAATTTATTTTCCAGAACTAAAAACAAATTAGGCAAATCGCAAAAATAAATTTATACCTAAATAATTATAAAGCTTGGCAACCCCTGAAACAAGCTTGTTTCGAAATCGATTGACATTTCACTCAAAAATTAGAACAGCGAGTTCAAAAACGATGCGGAATTGGTCTTGATTTAGGTTTGAAATCGATTCGGAAAGGAAAACAGGCGTGATTATAAGCTTAATTTTTGTTTTTGAAATAAATACGCAACAGGCCTAACCGCACAGTGGTACCAAAATATGAATATTTTTGTATTGTTTACAATAAAATTTGATGCGCCAATTGTATTGATTTTGTGAACCATTGCAATGTTGGGGCCCTGTATATATAAATTATGTGCGATACTTTTCATTTTTATCATTTGTTATTTTTTTTCTCAGTTTTAGTAATCATTAGCTTAAATTTTAGATAGCTTAACTACCATACAATAAAATCAAAATAAATGAATATGTGTGTTTACCTTAGCATTGCTTTCCGTTTTGTTAGAGTAAAGATAAGTAAAGTAGAGAAGAGTTTAAGAGTGTTTAAAGGTGTGTGTGTGTGTATTGGTTAGTTAATATATATTAAGACCAATTTAATACCCAAATGTATGTGTGTGTATATGTGTGTTATTCAAAATTGCATTTGCTGTTGGGACTGCGCGTGCCTCCCATCGATCGGGACTTACTTGTGGTGAAATTTCGACTTGTATAGGCCACCGATTCTTTAGACTGGTATATGGTATAGGCCTGCACTTGATATGTACCACCTGGTGTTAGTTCCTTAGCTGATAATTGTAATGTATCATTGCTATCCAGTGTATATGTACGATTGTAGCCAATATCGGTAAGGCCAAATATTTTGATTTTGTAACCAGAATAGGCTCCCATTCCTGGGGGTTTCCATGTGATGAATGCACTCTTACTTGAACGTAATTGTACACTAAGATTCGCTGGCGGATCGGGTGCTGCAAACATTACATAACAATACAAATATTTTTATATAAATATTTATAAAAACTAAGACCGACTATCATTACACTCACCTGTTGTTATTTTCACCGTCCAGGTAAGTAGCTCACGATGTGTAGAATTTGTATAATATAGCCAAAAATTATATTCAGTTCCGGGTAGAGCATGTGAAAATTGTATATCTTTGCCTATATCACTGGCTGGTATTGTTGTATTCGGTTCTGGATAACCAAATGGTGGACTATAATCGATCCGATAGAAGGCATTATCATTGCTACTTGCACTTGGCACATTGATAACCAAATCGGCTGCATTTGCCTAAAAAATAGAACGAAACGAAACCAAAAGATATATGTATGTACATATTATTGTCTTGAAATCTTGATAAGCCATTTCTTATTTGTATATACATATGTACATATGTATGTACATAACTCTAACTGTAACTGACCTATATATTTGAGGGAATTATCAACATTGCCCCTAGCCCTGCTGCTTGGCCCATTAATCATGGGAGCGATAAGCTTTTCAGTACATAAAACTTTGCTTTCGCTTTTGCTTTTGGCTTTTGCTCTTGATGATCATTACCAATGATGATGATCATCATTATCATGATCATTCGTAATCATTGTCATGGTGCTACAATGCCAAAGAAACAAAGCGGGGGATAGAGTGAGGGCGAGAAAGAGAGCGCGCGCGATCGAATTGACTCAGAAAGTCAGGGCTATGGCAATTTTCTGTCAGATTGCATCTCATTTGTGTGTGTGAGTGTCTCTGTGTGAGTGTGTGTGCGTGTTTGGTATTTGCGGCTTGCATTGTCATCAACAAAAAGCCCCGGGCGCCTATTGCATAAGCCTCTCTTCTATCTCTCATTTTGGCTCACTACTATCTCTCATTTGCCTTGGTCTTCACTTAAAACTTAAGCGATTTATAATGATCCTCTCTATCTCTTTCTTTCTCTCTCTCTCTCTCTCTTTCTTTATCTTTCTGTCTCCCAGTCTGGCCTTAGAGACAATGCCATGCCATTTTTTACATACATACATATATGGATCATTTGTCAATTTGTATACATTCATTACATTTTTTCAATATTTTGTCACTTTAAGCCTAATGATTTTTAAGAAGGAAAAATCGACATTTTTTCTAATGAAAATGAAATTTTCTTTCGTATTATTCCAGTCCTTTTCAAATTTAATAGGAAAACATTTTTAGGACCAGTCTTACTCATTTTCAACATTTTGTAAACATTTTAGGTCGCTCCTGAAGGGGTTAAAAACTGGCAAAACTAATATGCGAAAGGGGCTTTTAAATCAAAAGGTCTATCTGATTTTAGAAAATTTTGTAAATGTATTTGGTTGATAAATCAATCCAAGCCCCATTATCTCTCTTAAAATTTGAATAAATAAATTTAAGAAAATTTGTTTTAATCCTCTAAAATATAACACAAAAGGGTAGCAGGGGGAAGGTATAGAAGATATAGAAAAGCAACGATTAACTATCAACTGTCAATCAAATATTTCACATAACTTATGTATCGCAACTAATATTTATCAGATAGCTCAAATATTAACCTATAATCAATCTTGGGGTAAAATTATACAGGTTAAAGGTGACTGAAAAAGGTTGAGAACGAAACAGTATGTATTTAGTTGCAAATTATAATTAAATCTTAAAATTAAGAATCACGGATCATGTGTATATACTAAGTATATATATATACATACATATGTGTGTGTGTGCGTGTGTAGACAAAAACAAAACAAAGGCAAGGTGGAAATGACCACGAAAAAAAACACGCAATATCAACACGGAGAATTCAATCCATGATCGATAATTAGCAGATCGTCTGCGGTTAATGCATTTACATATAGAATCAAGACATTTATATATTAACTTTAAAATTAACATTCTGACACTTGGCAAACAATTTTAAGCACGTTTCTAGTTTTCTTTGGCGTATTAAAAGATTTTAAAAGAAAAACTAATATTTCAAGATTTGAATTTTTAAAATTTGAATGTTATATCTTAATTTTAACGCAATTTAATATATATTTGTTTAATATTTGTTTATATAACAAAACGAATATTATTGCTTGTTTATGTCAATGCAATTTGCTGTCATTTAATTCATAGAATTATAAAAAAAAAAACGCCGTAAATAAGACCCATTTAATGATACAAATAAATACATAATAGTACTTAATACTTTTAATATTTGTTTACTCTGCATGCAGTCAGAGTGAAAATATAATAATATTTAGAATTTCATTGATAAATTCTTTGTACAAAATAAAGGTGTTTTTTTTTTTTCGTAAATTGTTATAATTTTGCATGTTTTAGTTGTTGTTGTTTTTTTTTGTGATTGACATTTTGCCTTTCACTTTTTTTTTTTTGGTTCATATTGATTTTTGTTTCTTTTGGGAAAGTTTGTATATTATACATTTTGTATACTATATAAATAAAGACACACACACAGGGAGAGAGAGAGAAAGACTGTTGGACAATTTAACGGACGAATCGTTAGTGACCTTGCCTCCCTCTCCCTCTAGTTATATCATTTATCATCATCTGCTATTTCTGATAATTATGGCAATTAATTATTGTGGGAGGGCAAAAATATCAACCCAATGATGATGATCATCGTCATCATTATCATCACAATGATCACAGTAGTCAGATGAAACGAGAACTAAGGCCATCATATTATCATAATTTATGAAAACTATTCAAAAAACGAGTGCCAATAATTATTATTCAAATGGAATATTCCATTAAAACATATATATAAAAAAATTTTAATTTTAACAAACTTCCTTCTATTAAATTTGGTCCATAAGGCTTATGCTGATTCTACTGTGATTTTTTACTTAATTTTCTTAATAATTAAAAAACTAAATAACCAAATTTCTCGTTTTTTTTATCTGTCATATATGTTTGGTGTTTTTGTTGTCTGCTTTTTTGTACAAAAATCATATAGAAACAACAACAACAAACACAATAGCAAACTTAAGCGAATGCAAATAAAAAATTCGAGCTTAAAAAAATAAACACAACTCAAATTGAAATCACAAACGTAAAAAAAAAATTTTGTTGTACAATTTCATTGTGAATGGAGTGGAGGGGGTGAGGGAGTGAAGGTATCGTGAGGAGAGGGGAGGGGGTTAAAAGCTAAAGTCAGGTGAAATGATGGGAAGGTGGTAAGGTAAACGCGGAGGCGGGGGCAGGAAGCGCTGTATAGGGGAGGGAGGCATGGAGGAAGCCGTTATTATATGTGTATAGCATTCTTTTTGTTGCTATATCGTGTGATTTATAAAACGTTGTAGGTTTTTTTTTTGTGATTTTGATTTTTTTTTTGTTAATTATTTTTATATGGCAACAGCCAAAATCAAAAACCAGTTAGGTGAGCGCTAACCAAGTTGTTGTTGTTGTTTTGTTGTTGCTGCTGTTATTTAGCTTCTCTTTTTTTCATATTTTGGTGTTCAATAAACAAATTGCCGTTTTATACCGCCAATCACCTCCCCTCCCACAACCTACCCCCACACTCCTTCGTGCCGTTTGCCATCGTCAAACTACGTCAATTCAGTTTGCAATTGAAACTCTTCTCAACTCGACTGAGACTAAAAGTGCAAATATTTCAGATTTTGTTCCAAAGTTGTTTTTTGTTATACACGAAGAGAGACTTGGCCCAGTTATTTCATTTTGTTTTTTTTTTCTTGTTTTTTTTTTGCTTTGTAGTTTAATGTTAGGTTTATATGCACCGCAATTAATATTAATTAACGTAAATAATTGTTTTAGAAACTATTAGTGACTATGCACATACACACACATATGTACATACATAGTAGGTAAAGTTCCAGCAATTAGATTATGTTAGATCACTTAATTTGGATAAACAATTTATATTTCAAGTGATGGCATTTGAAATACCCTGCATGAAGTAGTAAAAATTACTGTAAATTTGTATTTTTACTCATTCGAGAAGCTGTTCTATAGATTTTGAATTAAAATTATAGTTGTAAAATGTCATTAAGATTGACTAATTTCAAATAAAGATTTCAACTACTTTTGGCTGTGTTGTTTTATTGGAATAATATTTTATTCCCTTCCCATTATCCTTTTATTTCCTTCCCATAGATAAAATATTCTACTAAAAATCGTACAGCCAATATTTTTTATTTTAAATAAGAAAATAATTAAAATAATTTTACTTTGTTGAAACGACTAAGGTATTTTGGAGGATACCAATTCTTGTTTTTATTCGAGTTCACATGTTTTTGGGAATTTGATTTTCTGCCACGCCTTTCTAAGAGCCTTTTTGAGATTACAAAAATTGGTATTGAAATATGGCAGAGATGATAAAGAAAATTCATATCTAGTGATTATAACAAGTTTTCCCACAACAAACTACAAAATTTTAAACCAAAGAAAAACCAAAGAATTCCAAAACAACAAATTAATTCATAGAGTCGGTACGATGTGACAGCAAAAATAATATTGCCAATCCTGATATTAAAGTATTTCACCATGAGGTTGTTTTAAAAATGTTGTTTATTTGAAAAGTTATGAAGCAAATTGTAAATCCACAATAGGTGTACGGTTTTCCATACTATCTGCCTAATAAGTCTTATATAGTTCCTCATCTTTTTTTTCAAATAGAGATTCTTTCATTTTACTTAATTTGCTGCTAAATGCTTTCTTCTTTTTTTTTTTTTTTTTGATCTATTTTTAAGGCATTTCAAGTTTCAAAAGGGGGAAGCAAGTGGAAGGAAGAGAGAGAGAGATGAAGTTATTCTTGGCTCTAGATAATAAATAATACAAATTGATGGCCAAATTGTTGACAGTTGACTGACTCAACTGACTGACTGTTTCCCCACTGTTCTTTTCCCCTCCATCCTACTCCATTCCTTAGTCTAAGGAATGTGAGTGCTTTTGTATTTATTTTTATGTAGATGTGGGTTAGTTAACAATGAGAGTTGACTGTTAGAAGAAAGAAAAGAAAACAAAAAAAATAGCAAATGGGTAGGAGGAGTGCCCTTTATAGCCTCTCTATAGTTTTTCTTACACTGATCTTTCAAATACTCTTTGCAATTTTAGTTAGTTTTACCTAAGAAAATGAATGTCTAAGACGCGTTTTTCGACCCTACTTTTAATTAGTATATATGCATACATACATACATACATGATCTGTTCTGGCATGCATAAACAATAACAACAACAACATACTGGTTCTCACTCTTTCTCTTTCTCTTGCCCTTTGCATGGACACTAAAAACCAAAATCCAAAGACTTTTTTTTTTTTTTGCTTCGCTTCACTTGAGGGCACTTTAAAATACTTAAGGTAAGCAAAAGAAAAAGATATAAAAGAAGAAGAAGACACTTGGTGTGTGTGTGTGTGTGTATTGCATACCAATTAGTAGTAAATATCTTTCACTTCTATTTACAACTGCAACAACAACTCGACAAAAAGCAGATACTTTTAAACTCAAATCATCCAAACAAAAAAAAACTGAAACAATTCAATTAATTAAATTTAGAGCATGAAAAAAGTTATAAATAAAATTCTCCAAAACAACAACAACAATCAAAAAGAAAAGAAAACCCAAAAACAAAATGAAATGTTTGTAATTGAATTTGGAATTAGTGTTTCTTGATACCCTGCACTCCAGAGACGGTGAAATGGTATATTAAAGCCAACAAAAAGACAGAAGAAAGCTGAAAGATCATATTTTATTAGATTATTGGTTAACCACAATCCTTTCCACTATTCCCGACGGATAATACTGATATATCTTTCAGTAATGCTTCATCAATGGGGGAGAGAAAATTTTTTTGATCTTATGTCGGTATATATTCTTGATAAGGCTTCAACAGTCAAGTAGATCTAGATATACATATATAGGTCTGTCCATCTATTCATTTGTCCGTCCGTCCTTCCGTGTGTCTGTCTGTATTAGTATTGGGTAAACATTGCTCATTTTCCTGAGCATAATCACTTGTTCTTTTTTTAAGTGAGTCAACTTACTTATTTTGTTCACTTACTCAATCAATTGTTCAGTTGCTTCGATCGATTTTTTTAATATTATTAATAATAATTATTGATTTTTAATTAGTGACCAAAACAAATTTTTGCCAAATAGAATTAATTATATCAAATTTATGACACGCCCACTTTCACCGTCGCCATGATTTCTCTCACAATGCATAACCTACTGTGATCGAATTTTTATTAATATATCTATTAGTTCTTTAAGTTTTATCAACATCAAAGAAAAAATATATTAATTATCTGTATAAAAAGCATAGAATTGGCCGCTAGCGGCGCTAAAGAGCAGTTGTGCTAGTTGTAAGAGCGAAAGAGATACTCTTGCAATACAATGCACTTAGCCTTCTTAATAATGTGTGGTTTCACTTGCTGCATGGTATAACAAAGTCGATGCAACGTTTCACTTACTTCATTGTATTTTTTTTTTTTTTTGGTTTAGGGAGTGGTTGCTGGTTGCATTTGCGTTGCTTCTGCATTTTCCAATCAACCCAACCCAAAAGCAATTCAACTAGCAACCCACCCACAGCAGAGCAAAGCACTTGACATAGTTTTAATATGTATGACCGGCCAAGGGGAGGGGGGGTCGTCATCTGACGCCTTTCTTTTGGGGGTTTATTGAAATATACTTTGGATAAAAGATACACACATGAAATGAAATGAGATGAGAGGGGTAGCTTTAATTGCCGACAGCTAATTTTTCGAGCTGGTAATTAAATGAAGCATGTATTATATAGTAGCAGCTATTCAGATCCATATATGGGCAAAACACTAAAACAAAAGAGGAAAATAATCCTTTTTGGTGTGATTAATAATTTTGTCGTTTGTTTATTTTTTGTAAGGTGACTGTACCGTTTTTACAATAATACCAATTTATATACATATATATGTGTACATAAACCTTTGGCCAAGCTCTCTACCCATCATCATGCTTCTTGGCTGATGTCATCGAGCTTCTTTTTTAACTGCTTAGTAATACAAAATGCTTCTTTCTACTTTTTTGTTTTGTTTTTTAAATGTGTTTGGTTTTTGGTTTTTGTTTGCTTTTTGTCAAGTTCAGGCGATAAGCCGGCACGTAATGACCCGGCCGGTAAATAATGATTTTAGATAAGTTTAGAAACAAAAAAAATAAAACCAAATAGAAAAGAAGTATTTGAAAAGCACGTGAGTTGAAGCAAATTCAAAAACAAAAATTTTGTTAGACCTTGTCTGCTTTAGCCTGAGGCTAGGAGAATCAACCTTGAATTTGGCTCCAAATGAAACGAAGAAAGAGACAGCGAGAGAGAGACAATAGACCAAGTAACCCAAAAAGTTTAAGGAAATGATGGCTAATAAAAAATTAATCAAACGCATCGTTAATTAAAAATATAGATACTATCCTCGCAAATTCATTTAAAGGTATCTCAACGTGAATGGAATGCACATATATGTACTAAACTTCGAAGTAAACATCTTTACTTCCCTTTAGATCATTTCAACAAAGAAAAAATGAAGTAAGAAAGAGGTCTTACTGATATCTTGCATCAAGTAGATGATATACATATTTGAATATCGATATATATAACGAATTTAAAGTGAACCAAAAATTTTCCATTATATCTTTTAATTCGATTTCACTCTAGCATTTGAAAGATATTGCCTTCTCATGCTGATTAAGAATACATACATATGTACTTTATGACAATTTTTCTTTGACTAAACTAAGAGAAAGAATTCTCTTTGTCTTTGCGTCATGACTGGGTTGATTGTTTTTTTCTTTGATTGAGAATAAAAAAAAGAACACATTGAATTTATCATCTAACGCTCGAAAATTTTTGAAACAAATTAGGTGAGTAATAATAATAATTTTACATCTGTGTATGTAGGACGATTTCTTAATTTTATAAAAAAGAAAACTTAATGAAATACAACAATAACAATTATTATATTTAAAACCATTTGTTACACATCTGCTTGTTCATTTCTTTGGAAAAGAATTTGATATTTTATATTGAAACATTTTCTATATTTTGAGTGACACTTGTTAAAAAAAATTATTTATTTATTCATGAAAAAAAATTCTAATACATACATATATGTATGTAGATAATTGTTTCAGTTGTGGTTTATCTGTGGCGTGATTTTATTTAATTAATTGTACTTTACAGGGATTTTACGCCCCATTGTTGTAAAAAAGGTAAAAACCAATAATAGGCACAACTAAGTCAAAACTGGTTAAAACAAAACCAAAAACAAGTTATTAACAGGCAACAACAACAACCTAAAAGCAAGCAGTTTATGGATGCCAAAACGAAATCCACACGATTAAAAAAGCATCTCAACTTGATAAAAAGTGATTTTAGCAAAATTCTACAACACGATTCTTTTGACTCTTTTGTTTTATATATAATTTCAATTAATTGGAACCCCACTAATTTGTTTAGAGACTTTCAGACAAGGAATGGTATTTGTTTTTAGCCAATTTAGTATGTTTTTTTTTTCTTCAAGGCTGGAAAAAAGTTTCAAATATTAATGATAACTGGGAATAAGATTGAGCTTTTTGACATGTGACATGAGAATTATAAGAGCACGAATTAGAGAGAAAACTAAACACTCCCCCACCCCTCACTAACAAAGGGTGGAGAGCTTAAGCCGTGCCCAGAATTGTGTGTTAATCGGTAACTAACTACAGGCAGCAGCAAAGTAAAAAGATAGTTTTGTGTTAACAATCATATGACACCTATTTGATAAACGACTAAGAAACAAAGAACTTGCTATAACCATGGGCGTAGACAGTTATTGGACAGGAGCTGCGATGGGAGGTGAAAGACTTTAAGGGCTAAAAGCCTCACAGAGGAGAAAATAAAAGACAATCCGAGACAGTTTTATACTTTATTTTAAAAAAGTTGCAAATTAAAATATTTCAATAAGTAACAACAAAAAAAAAATTTCTTTCCCTTTTAAGTTTTACCCTGGCTACACTTTTGGCTTTACAAAAACTCGTACACCTATTGTAAATTTACAATTTGCTTCATAACTTTTAAAGTGAACAACATTTGTCCAACATTTGCTTTAAAACAGAGGTGAAGTAAAAACTTTAACAATATAGTCATAAAAATAGGATTAGCAATCCCATTTTTTCTCAAAATGTCTCAATACTGCGAAATTTAAGAAATTTTTTAAGCTTAATTTAAAAAAAAACTTAAAGCTTACCTGTGGTGATTTTATTATTATCAATATACTGAAAAGAATCCACATTTGTTGTTGTACTCGTTGTTTTCCTTTTCTTTTTCTGCTTTTCCTGCTGATGCTGTCGTTGTGGCTCGTGTTGTTGTTGTTGTTGTTGCTGTATCCATCATATGTTTGTTGTTCTTGCTGCTGTTGTTGTTGTTTCATGATGCATAAACAAACCAAGTACAGTAAAAACACGTATAGTTGGTTTTAGTGTTTGTTGCAGTTGTCGTTTCACCTTCTTGTTGTTGGATGTGATGATGGTTGTTGTGGATTATATTGGATTGTTTTGTATATTACAACATTTTTTTAGTTCTTGTATTTAAATGAATCATGGCGTTATATCCAAAATAAACATTTATTGCACTTGTTTAATAATAAAATTCAAACTAGAAGAGAGCCTAAGACAAAGAGCATTGGAAAGAGAAAAAGAGAGAGAGAGAGAGTGTGTGTAAGTAACAATCGAGAGACGAAATTTCTGCATTGATGTACACACATATGTACATATATACACCTAAATACCCATACATACATACATATGTACATCTGGATTTGTAAGTGTGTGTAATTGTTTATTAATTCGATTCCAGAGAATGCCCATGGGCCAATGGTTTATGGGCAAACAAATTTATAACGGGCCTGTCACACAACACACACATACACATAGAGCCCTGTCAGTGCAAGCGAAAGCGTTGGCGCAGGTAGAAAGCAAACCGCGTTACCGTGGTTAGAAAATAATTTACATATAATTCACTTGCAAAAGAGATTAAAAAAAATTAATACAGTGAATTATATTAATTAAGTTTTTCTTTTCTAGCAGAAGTTCTGTCAAAGAAAGTGCAAATCAAATTCTTTTACGATGTTCTTCGATCTTAGACCACAGTGCTTCAGCAGGAAAAGACTGCGAGTGAAAGAGACCACGCACAAGTGCGTCTATGTCATGTGCATGTGCAACAGCATATCTGTGTGAGTGTGTGTGTGTGTGTGTGAGCGAGTGAGAGGATTAATGAAAGAAAAAACAGGCATGGGTAATGCAGGTCGGCGACGCCGACGCCTCATGAAGATTGCATTGGTATTTGTGGCTATGTAACGGCGCTTTACTACAAGCACAGTAGACACTGGCTAAACAGAAACTAAACCATTTAGAGTAAGATTTATAAATTGATTGTATTGAAGACACCTTAAAGAGCGCATAATTTTGTCTTATTGACATAAAATAAATAATTCGATTGTACGTAATATGCATTTTTATATGTACATATATCAAGTATTCACTGTAATGCTATCACTGCTACAACTTTTGTTGTTTGTTGTTGCATTACGAAATTGCAGGCAATTACTAAACAATTGTTGAAGCTTCTCTTTTATTGTTGTTGCTGCAGCAGCCCATAATGGCGCACCCTCAATTTAATTTTAATAATTTTTTTCTTTTTTATAATTGCACGCGTTTTAAGCATCAACAAAAACAGTCGCCGCCTTTTCCTCACACACACACACACGTAAACACATATATACATCAATATAGATGCATGCAACAGGCATACGCAGACGTCAACGCCAACGACGACGTCATCTTCTATTCACCGAAAAATTAAAGAAAAAAATCATTTGTTGTTGTTGTTGCTGCATCAATTAAATAAACTAGTCACGTTTGTTTCTTTTTTCTTCTCTACTTCTCTTTTTTTGTTTTCGGTTTAAAAAATTGTTAAAACTTTTAACATCTTCAGCTACAACAAATTTGTACGCGTTTTTTTTGTTGTTGTCGTTTCACTTCACACAACTACAAAATAACAATGGAGAGAGATTTATAAATATACATATATATTTACTAACATTTCGCACAGCTCGTAAGTAAACAAAATACAAAAAAAAAAAAACAATTAACGAAATTAATTTAACCGACAAGCAGAAAACTTTTTCGAGTTTTCTTACACTAACTATCGCATGTTTAATACCAATGTAGATGTTTCAATTGAACAATAACTCCCGTTTACAGGTACTTTTTCAAAAATTGTTGATCTTTTTTTTTTTTGAAAAGCGAAAACGACCGACCGCGCACACAACCTTCCAATTCGACTCGAAAATATAAACAAAAAAAATATAACATTCGCTGTTAACATACTGTTAAGAAATAATGGGAGCCAAAAAAATACCAAATCTAGTGTGCCCAAATTTATCCAACAAATATGTGACCATATTTAGGGTGACCAAATCTCTAATGTTTAACCGTTCTGCAACACAGCTCCGGTGTGTGGGCCGTATTTATATTTCGATCGGCCAGTTTTTGTTTTTTTGTTTAATTTTGTTTTATAGATTTACTTTTATGCTTGGAACTTCGTAAAGTAACGCGTACCAAGACATAATCAATTAAAATATTTAACCCCAGCTATATAATAAATGGCAGACGCCGAGTCTCGCGATGGGGCCTACAACTACAAGACATTGCTGTAAGTTGCCGCCGAAATTGCATTTTTGCCGGGTGCGTAGAAACCCTAAAAATCTCTTTGATTTCTCGATTGGATCAGATGCACCAATATACCGGAGCTTTTTCTGGACAAGTTTGTGGCACGTACACATTTCGGACGATTCGGTAACCTAGTGAATTTTGTCCTCCGTCCACGGCGAATGACCTGTACGGTGAGCTATGCCACCGAAGAGGAAGCAGAGCTTGCCCTACACGAGGGCCACATTTACAATGGCCATGAATTCCAGATAAGCTATGCCGAAATGGAGACCGCACCCGCCCAAAAGACAGAACAATGGGTAGATCCCGATGTGCAGGCTGAGTTAAGTGCGTTAAGTTCTGGCTGGAGAAATGTAGAATATTCATCTGCTGGAAAATCGGTAATGAAACCTCCATCATCCGGAGCAGCAGCAGCAGCAGCAATATATAAACCCCCAGCAGCTCTTCCGGCCGAAAGACGGGAACGTGCCCCATCTCAATTTAAAGCAGCCAAACAGGAATTAGAATCGCTAATGCGAAAACCCGCCTATACAAGTGAGGAAAAATATCGAGTGCTCGATGCTCGGGACAAATGGATGCGCCTTAATCAGCAACAGCAGCAGGAAAATAATCAATTGCTACCGACGGCTGGTCAGGCCACACAGGGCTACTGCCCGGACATGTGTCCCGAAAAGGAGCGGGAATTACGTGAATTTCAGCGTCAGGTGGCTGTTTATGAGCTGCAAGAGGATTCTGATGATTTAATCTGTCATAAATTAGCCATCAAGCAATATTCCAGGAGTAGTGCCGATCAGGAGACACCACTGCCGCATGAATTAAGGGCCGAACCGGCTCTCCATATGACCATGTGCTATCTAATGCATGAGATTATGGACTTGAGTGAACAGGGACAGACGCCAATTGGCGATTGGTTTCATTTTGTATGGGATCGTACCCGTTCCATACGCAAAGAGATCACCCAGCAAGAGCTGTGCTCGCTCAGTGCTGTCAAATTGGTCGAGCAATGTGCCCGCTTTCATATACATTGTGCTGCTCGACTTGTGGCCGAAGATCCGAGTGTCTTTGATAGCAAAATCAATGCCGAGAATCTAACCAAATGCTTACAGACACTTAAATACATGTATCATGATCTCCGACTCAAGGGTGTCCAATGTCCACGTGAGGCAGAGTTTCGTGGCTATATTGTTTTGCTTAATTTAGCGGATGCCAATTTCCTCTGGGACATTGGACAGCTGCCGGTGGAATTGCAAAATTGTGCCGAAGTCCGGCAAGCCATAAAATTCTACTTAGCCCTACAGGACACCAATATTGTAAGATTCTTTCAGTTACTCCGTGAACGGGAGACCAGCTATTTGAGTGCCTGCATCTTGGTTACATATTTTACACGGTTACGTGTCCTGGGATTGCATCGTTTGAGTCAAGCCTATCGGGCACCGCGCAAACACGAGATTAGCTCTCTCCCTTTGGCTTATATAAGCAAACTTTTGGGTTTTCCGCCCGAACAGGAGGACGAAGCTGCCTATTTTCTACAACATTATGGCTTGGAGATCACTGAATCGGCTCGTGTGATTCTAACACGCATCGAAACTCCAGAAGTTGACTATAAACTCAAGCGGCAATTGGAGGTAAGTAGGCAAATCAACAAAGCAGCATTAACCCTTTGAATGATATCCAATCTTTTTCCCAGTTGGTGGAATCGAAAAGGCAACAAAGTGTTGGCGAATGCATTTGTGGTGAAACATTACCGCCAGCATCTCTTTACAAGAATCATCGGCCCCATAATAGTTTCAATGAGCAGGGATATCTTAAGAGCAGTGCCTGGATGGCCAAAGATCAAATGCCGAATGCCCAACAAGTTGAATTGGCGTCCAAACATGATGATGAGAAGAATCTCTTCAAGGTGCCCATGAACTCGCTAAAGATGAAGCTGCCAGTGCCTACAGAAGTTGCTACAATGGCAAATAGAGAAAGAGAAGAAAATGGTTTGAAGCCAAGTGGTAGCTTTGGTGGCTTTAGTTTTACACAAACCTTGGAAAAGGTAGCAGCATCAAAAAATGCTCCAGCAAATGTCACAGGTTTTAGCTTTACCCAAGCAGTCAAAGAGAAACCTATGTTTAATTTTATGCCCCCACCATCATCATCATCATCACTTATGGAGCCGCAGCAGCAGCATACTCAACAGGGTCAAGAGGAAGCCAAATTGGCTGCACTAGAGCAGGCTATAGCAGCAGCCAAGCAGCGTCAAATTGAACTTTTGGCCAAGCGTCAAGAGGAAAATGCAATTCAAAAGCGAAAGCAAGCCCAGGCAAAAGCTGAGGCTGAAGCCGCAGCCCGGGCTAAGCGGGAGCAGCAGCAACTTCAGCGGCAACGGCAAGAAGCCGAAGCTGAGGCGGAAAGACAAAGAATTCTACGCCTGGCTCAGGCAGAGGAACAACGTCAAATGGAAAACGAAAGAAAACTCACCAAGCAAACGGAAACTCTATATCAGCAACTGATCCAAGAGTGTTTAAACAAGATATGTCTCAAGCAATTGAGACTCCATCAATTAACAGTGCAATCCTATCACAATCTATTGGACAATCTTATCCAGACACTGGCCAAGCAATCCCATCACCAGCATCATTACGAACTGGGCTTAATGCGTCACTATTGGCAACGTTGGCGTAGGTATCGTCGCTGCCAACGACAAAAGGATTCTCTAATACAAAGTTTACCACTGCATTTCGAAGCCAGTCCCAGTGATGATCTGGTGGATGCGGAATCAGCCGAGGAGTCATTACGTTTAATGCGGCGCTATCGTCAGGGTGAACCATGCAATTATCGCCAATTGCTGGCCGGTTTGGATGAGCAATGTTGGCTGAAGCTTGATCTATGGCAACTATTGAGCAAAGCTTTACCACAGTTTAGGCCAGGAGCACGTAGATTCTACAAATTAGTGATATCCCTGCCTGCAGGTTCAATTGGTGATCAGCTGGACTATCAACTAGATCGCGGTCTCCTTCAGCATCCCCTGGCAGATGGTGAAAATACTAAGACGGATGGACGTTTCTATATACTGGGTTTGGCCCAAGGCATAGCGTTAAGCGTGATCAAGGTACGTGGTCCAACGGACCATCGGACGAATCATTTATTTCAAAATGCCAATGGTCTAGTTTGTCTAGGTCATGCTCAGCATTTGAGTGAGGCAAAGCAGAGATTTCATACACTCGCAGAAATCAGCGGCTGTCCTTATATGGTCATAATTATGCAGCAAACGACGTCCTATCAACAGCAGAAAGATTTAACCAAGCAATTGTATTTGAACGACCTCAAGAGATTGAAGGAGTGGCGCCTTTTCTGTCAGCGACCCGGACGCTCCCTCATGCAGACCGTTCAATGGGGCATCACATTTCTAGCCTCTCAACCATTTCCTAGCTGTGGCAGTCTCTTGCAGCAGGTGGAATCACGTGAATTCATTGTAAATCATTTGGGTCTGGAGCTCTTTCAACGGCTACGTCAGGATTGCTTCCTGAAAGAATTGTATCAGCACTCTCCACAATTCTGTCAGCAGGTCTACAATGAGGCAGTGCGCCGGCTTCAATTGGTGGTCGGCGAAGATTTGTCCATGATGCCAGAATTGCCGCCAGAACTGGTCAGCTATGTGGAACCGATAACTACCTTGAATACAAATCGTTTGGAGCACTTTTCATCCAATTGGCAATCTGTTGAGCTACGACAAAAATTAGTTCATATTTTAGAAAAAATCAAATTACCAACTTTATGTGATTCACCCGCTCCAAGTCAGCTTTGTACATGGCTATTGGATTATGCCCAATTGAGTCAAGATGAGGATAATGCAGATTCAATAGCCATGCAATCTATGCAAATGCTTGTCAATGGAGCCGAATATTTAGATGTTATAGAACTTTGGGCTACCGAAAGATTAAAATACATTTTAGGTCAAAAAGATGTCGTCTTGCCCCGTTGTCTGGTCTATAAAGTCTCTACGCTAAAGACACATTTCCAAAATTCTTGGTTTTTTGAATTCCAACAATCGAATAATCACAATTTCAAAATCAATCTGAATAACATAATGCCAGCAGCCAATTTGTCATTAAGTCCGTCGCCAACAATACGAACAGCTGCAAATAGTCCTTCGGTAAATGAGCTTGATTTCCATGATATTGTCGGCAAGGCGATGGCCGTTCTAGAAAGAAGCCATCTGCGACAGGAACGTCAAACTCTAAGGGATCTGAATGGGCCACAAACCAGAGAGAAGGGCCAAGAATGGGATGATCCTGATCCACAGCAAGAGAGTCTGCCCAAGCGACAACGATTGACCACTAAGCGGAATTATGAGAACTTGTAGTAACTAAGAATTTTTTAAAATTTACATTTAAACAAATGACTTTCTTTAATATTATAAATTAATCATGTTTTTTATTCAATCATTTAATATTATTTAATTGAAATCAATTGTATAAAAATAAATAAATTTATTAAAAACTTATTATTATTAAGAACAAAAATATTAAGTAAATGTTTATTTAAATTGAATTAAATTTTTCTGTGTGGCATTAGGAATACTTTTTTATGGATGTACAGCGTGGTCACTACGGTAGCCCCTTTTTGGTTTTTCAACTTTGATTCTGATTTTATCGGTTTCCAAATAATTTAATCCAGAAATATTTTTTCAGTAATTTGTGAGTTAATTTATTTAGAAGATGTATTTAGTTTAACATGTCCTTTCTCAACTCTTTAATATTATAAGAAGTTGTAGATATTAGATAAACTGCAAAAGTATTGGATTTTAATTCTCTAAAGGCCGAATATATTTATTCTATTTTATTTAAATTTCGCCCATAATTTGTTCAGATTTGCTACGCACTATATTTTTGGATCTTTTTTCGGTATTGCTTAATATTGTTAGTAAAGAACAATAGCAAATTTTCCGGAATTTTGCGGCCCTTCAAAAATTTAAAACTTTTCCCTTATGTATGTTAAAAACATTTACTTTGTTATAAAATTCAAATTACATACACACACAGGGTCACACTTTTTTTTGGCATCCTGCCATCTTTGTCATGCAGTCAAATTCATGAAATCCGTTATTTCACAAAATTGATAAATATGTCATTGATCCTCTTTAAAATAAAGTTAGTCCTTTTCTCTATTATAATAATACATTATTTAAACCATAAACTTCAAAAAGAAAAGCAAAAAGCACCCCAAAACTGAAAAATTTATATAAATTGTTTCTTACTAATAAAAAAAAATATACATATGTACCTCTTATTGATTAGGACATACATATGTATCCTTCATAAAGTTTGTTATGCTTTAGAAAGTTATATGCATTAAATACTTTTTGAGATGTTTTTACTAATGTAAATCGCAGATTTTGCTGTATGCAGCCCCTTTCTTTAATCATTTAAATGACGTATTTATGTGAATACAATGACCAAAGTACAATTGTGCTAATATTGAGAGGAAGAGTGAAAAACAAACAACTCGCTTCTATTATTAAATGACTAATAGTACGATTTTAAGATACATGTATGTATACATACATACATACATACAGTTTGAATGTCGCTGTAAACATGTTTATCATATTTTTTTAGTCTTTGTTTACACTTTCGTCACTTTCTTTGTAATTAATTTCAACGAAACACGTGACAATTGCATTTGTTTACGTTTGCTTCGGTGTAGACTTTGTGATACCGTGTGCTAGGAGGAAAACAACCGAATTAGTCACACACACATGATCATTGTTCATCTTGATAATGTTTCTAGAAGATACATATATAAATATACCCTCTTGTGTGAACAATTATCCCTTTACTCCCAACCATAAATGGGTACTTTTCCATTTTCCGACCATCTAAATTTAGACGGAAAATGCAATTTCGCCATTGACCATGAAAATTACAAAGGTTTTTGTTTTTCGCAATGATTCCCGGGAGGGGGTGGTGTAGTTTCTCGAGAATCATTGCTATATATTGATAATTTATCTTATTTTCTTCATTTTCTACAATTAAACAAAGTTTTTTTTTATATATGTATGCGCTTTTTGCATTTAACAATTAAAACTAAACGAAAGAAATCAAAAAAAAGGAGGAGAAACAAGTTAAATTTTTTTTTTTCAACATTTTCGCCATTTTTTTTTCTTTGAGGGGGTCTGGTTAGGTTGATTGGATAGTTAGTAGGTTGGTTGGCTGCTACTTTCCACTACTGCAAGTGATGTTGCACCTTGCACTGTCGCAGGGCCTCGTTGAAGCCCTCGCAAAGGCTCAAATCGGATTGACCTTGGGCACATTGCAGGAACTGTTTGATTTCCCAGGCGCATGCGCCTTGTGGTTCATTTGGTTGCTGGGCAAAGTATTGCTGCTGTTGTGGGGCCGCCGGGGCAGCTGCAGCTGGTGCTGGTGCTGCTGCCTCCTTATCGGAGCCACTGAATAGAGATGTAAGGCCATGTCCAACAGTGTGTCCAATGGCCGATCCAACAGCCACACCGCCAGCAGTGGCGGCCATTTGTTGGAACATGGAAGGCTGCTGGGGAGCCGGCATGCCAACGGCACTTGGTGGTGGTGCTGCATGGACAGGTGCGGCTGGTGGTGGGGCAGCTACACGTGCCGGCACTGGAGCAGCAGCTGGGGCCGGAGCGGCGCTAAAGAGACACACAAAAAGGATGAGAAATGATTTAAGACTCCAATCCGTGGACTTTGATCACGTTATATAACAAAATAGCCATCATTTTTTATATGGTTAAGGCAAAATAGTTGAGAGACAGACAAAGGGAGCAGAAAGATTACGGCCGAACATTCCAGTAAAATCTCTTCTGTTACAAATTTCTTTGGTTATGAAACAATCATCCCACTTCCCTTGTCCAGTTGTCTCCTGCACACTTTTTCCCCTTGGCTATGGGCTTTTCTCTTTTTGTTAATATTAATAAACTCACCGTCTGGCCGAGGGAGGGGGGCTAGCTGAACGTCCACGGCGTACCATATTGTCTTGTTGTTATTTGTTTAAATTATTTCAACTATGAAATTTTTTCTTTATCTTAGCACTCTGACTTTTAACTGAATGGCAATCTGTGTTAACTCGTTATTATATTGGCGAAGGGTCGAGCCAGTGTTGCCAGGTTGCTTATTTAATATCAAATCTAGCTTTTTTCAAAATCAAACAATAAAAGCTATGCAATTTTTAAAAATGCGAATAAAAATAGCTAGTAAAGTAGGGAATATTTTTTGAAATTTTAAAGTGGTGAAAGTTGCTAATAACATATATTATATATACCAACAACTTTAAGTTTGAAACTGATTGGTGACTTCAGTGATACCGCTCACTAAGCAATTGTTATCGATAACTCACATGTATATGTATTTTTATAGCTGATGTAACGTAATGCACCTGTAGGGTAAATCAGGAAATAAACAAAACACAGAATGAAGCAAATTCACAGAATACTTGCTAACCAAGCCATATTGTGCAGACAAGCCACAAGACACTGGACAGGATCAGGAGCAGTACAAAATCAGAGATCCAAAACACTCACAACAACAGCAACAACAATAATAATACCTACCAAAGAAAAGTTTACATTAAGACCGGCTGTGCCCGACAACACGTGCAATTGGTGGCGGTGTCATCCTCAACGATTCTATTGTGTGAGATTTTACATCCTTTATCCATTTGTTACATTGATTTTAATTATTATTTTTCTCTTATTTTAGAATCATTCGAATAATGGTAGCGTGAAAACTAGTCTACCTTTGGCCGAGCTTCAAACAAAAATGCAACTGATTTACACCTGCAAAATTTGTCAAACGCGGAATATGAAATCCATTTCAAAGGTGGCCTATCAACGCGGAGTTGTAATTGTGACGTGCGAAGGATGCTCTAATCATCATTTAATTGCCGACAATCTAAATTGGTTCACAGATTTAGATGGCAAACGGAATATTGAAGATATACTGGCTGAAAAGGGTGAAAAAGTTACCAAATTTGTAAATGAAAATACCGAATTTTTGCCACAAGTCGACGATAACATCGATACGGAATTAAAACCAAAACTTATTTCTTAGTTATAAACAAATGCGACTTTATTAAGCAGCTCCTTCAATCGGAGAAATGTGCAGGATGTGAGATTAGAACGCAGTTGCATATTTAATTGCTGGCGGCTGGGTGATTTGGGGGCAAACATCAAATGAGTTAAATAGAGAACTTCATCCAGAGGTAACGTCGAGTTGGTAATAGAACTTTGAGACAATTGCATACTATCAATATCAATGGAGGGCAAATGTCGTTTCCAATAGCCAGTTATATAGGCAAACAAACTTTCAGCCAAACGTCGGTTATCGAGACAAAGCCAGAAACGTTTCTCATTCAATGGTTTCATCACAAATTCATAAATATTGTGTACAAAACTCAAACAGTGGCCGGATTCCTCGGCGCCCTGCAAGAGCCAATCACAAATCATGTGACGCAGTATATAACATTGGCTGTATATAGAACTGTGTCGTGGTTCTCTAAACAAATGCAGCCACACATCGAATTTGATTAAATGCATTGAGCGTTGCAATGCAATTTCTATATCCAGGGTCGAACCCAAGCGACAAATGCGTCTCACTAGACATCGCATTTGTTTCAGATGAGTATTAACTTCCACAGCAGGCGTAACCAGCTTTGATTCACTTGCTCGCATTTGGCTCCAGTTTAATTCCTTGATGATACTCCATCCAGCTTGTATGTCGCCAAGAGACTTATAATTAACAAATAATTGAGCTGCATACTCATGCCCATTTTGTGTATTAACAATGGTGGAGCAAAGCTCCCGTATCCTTTCCTGCCGATCCTCAAGAGTTGAACACCGACTCCAAAAACGTTGCCAAGCGTCACAACGGTCGGTCAGCGTTTTTCCAAAACGATCTTGACACTCGTACAAATACAAATGGGCCTTAATAAGGCATTCGACCAATGGCTGGGACAGCTGTAATTCCGATTGTGATTGTACCTCATCCTGGTATTCCATTAACCAGGCCAGAAGCTTGATGCAATGTGAAACAACTTCATCTAGCGATGTGTTGACACTAAGTGCCAATTGTTCTCTAATAAACACATGCATAGACATTTTCTCTTCATATTTACATAAACAATATTTTGTCGACGAAATCCATTGATGATAGTGATGCGCATTAAGCCATTTCCCCAAAAACGATAACAACTATAGTTTTGGCGGGACGGCGAAAAATGATTTATCGTTAATATTTCAGGGAAATAATACTTCAGGGATATATGTCCTTACAAAAGGAATACATATTTATATGAATATAACTTGAATGAAAGCTTTTTTTCTTTTTCGAAACCCTAGTATTTTATTTAAAAAGTTATCGCTCGTTATTAATTTCGATAACCTTAAAGCAGTCATTTCAAATTTAGAAAATTTAATGTTGTTTTTTTGACATTTTATTTAAATATTTTTTAATGAATTTATTCATTCACTTCATTCACTTTAAGTTACAATTTGCTCAATATTATTACATTACAAAAAAAAAAATGGCAAAGTGATCAAAGTTAAAATGCAAATTAAAGACTTATTTCTGTTTAGAAAAAAAATAATACATCAAGTTACATTACGCCATCATTCATTTTCAATTTACCAAAGCATAATTAATATTATATAGCTTTCATTTGCTATGCGTTTTGCTAAGTTCATCTCTTATAAGGGGAAACTTTATTTTTATATTTTTACGTAGTTTTTATTTATTGTAAATCTTGGAAATTATTAGTATTTTCAGTTTCCAAACCAATAAATACGTAAGATGAGTTGTAAGCCGACTAAAATTACTCGAATATGTTGTATGTTCACATTTTATTGGGGGCGTTTTTAATTTCCATGATTTCGTTTTTAATGTTTATTTGTTTTTTTGTTTTCTTCATCGATTCTACTTTTTTGCTTCGTTTTTTTCTTTTGAAAATTTAAGAAAATATATATCGTTTATATATATATACATATATATATATATATATATGTAGGCGCGAAAATTAATAATTAATTCAACATTTTTTGTTTTGTATTTCTTTTTTTTTTCTTTTTCTTTCGTTTTGTATAATATATACTATATAACTATATGTTTCGTATATGTTATGTTGCTGTTTGCTTCTGGAGTGGTTGTTGAATCAGATCTCATTATATATCAGTTTTTTGTTTGTTTTTTTTTTTTTTGTATGATCGCACTTTATGGTTAGGAATTAATTCTGAGTTTTAAGTCTATCCTGATTTACTGACTGACTGACTGACTGGTTGCGCTTAGGCAAAGCCAAAGCCCTCAGAGCACTCGTGTATGGCCTTTAGCAGGCAGCTACGTAGTTTATCGTATGACTTGTACATGGGTAGATCCAATTGGTTGAAGCTTAATTAAAAGAAAATCATTTATAAACTTTTATTTATAACCATTTAATTTATTTATTGAAACACTTACCAGGTATGGGCACAGGGCAATCGATCCGTGGAACGATCATCGCGATGTATTTGAAACTTTTGTATGCCATTCATGCCCTCCAACGATCCAAAGCCTTGTAGCGGTACCTTAGAAGTTCCCGTGACAAATTGCAGGAATTTAGCACGATCCGCTTGATCGAAGCTGCGTAAGGCACGCCAAAACCATTGTATCTAAGTAAACGAGAGAGAGAGAGAGAGAGAATATTACAAATCATTTGAATATAAATTCATTGTTTAATTTTGCGCCTTACCTGTGACGATTTCGATGTGTATTTATGATATTCGGTATTTGCTTTTAGATCTTCTATATCAATGTCTGGCAGACCCGATATTAAAAGTTCCAATTCCTGTTCATTGAATATTGATATTAAATGCTTTGGAATTATATCATAAAAGCCCTCAAGGAATGCATCCAATCTGAAAAAATAAATAAAATAAATAATATGTTCATATAATATACAGAATTTGTTAAGTATATACGTACTGCTGTCGGATGGAGCCGCTCATTTTAAGCTGGCATACCAGCTGCACATACTCAAATTTATTATCCTCGGTGACTGCAATATCACGACCATTTGGCTTGAGATCACGTATTTGGGTTACACCAAACTCTTGGACTTCGGTGGAGAAAGTTAATTCATAGCCCAAAGTGGATATATCATTTTTCATTAGATAGTCCAGACCCTTGTAGAATTCATAGTCCTGTGATTCCATATCGGTATGCTTGACTTGTTTACCAAGGATGTGCTTGTAGAACGACCGAGTAAAATAGCATTCCAGCAGTTTGTTATCATGCACGGCTTTGGCTAAAAAAAAAAACATACGTTAAATTTTATTATTTCATCTGTCATCCTTGTGTTGTGTGTGTGTGTGTGTGTGTGTGTGTGTGTGTGTGTGTGTGTGTGTGTGTGTGTGTGTGTGTGTGTGTGTGTGCATTCTTACCTATGACTCGTCCAACAAACTTAAAGTAACTCAAATGATTAGGATTGGCATGACTCGATGGATTTATCATATAGGTAACGCGATCGCCCGGCGATACGCAAAACAAGGCATACATGGGATTGAATATCTCTCGCGAAATGATCACATACCATTCGCGAAGCAGGCCGCCAGCATCTTGGCCCTCCTCATCTGTGTCCAAAAAGATAATATTCAAAATATTAGATATTGAACCGAATCGATGGCTCCAATTAATAACTCACCCTCGAAAACAATGTAGAAACGATTCTTCCACTCCTCGGGTCCAAGGCGATAAAGGACACGGAACGAGTCCTCAAATACGGTGACTCTACGCACACTAACAGTATGCTCCTCCCGCCTTATGCCCTCATCCAGTCGCTCCAATTCGGTTTGGAAGTATTTGCGTTTCACATCGAAATCTAGGATGCGTGTGTGATCCACGAGAACGGCAAACGGACCATCCGATAAGTGAGTAGGTGATTGCCTTAGGATCTGGTTGAGAACTGTACGATGCTTTTCGGCGAATTGAAGAAACTTGTGCCGATCCTGACGAAGCTGAGCCTCATGCGCTGATATCGTCAAGTTGGTCTGTGAGACGTTGCCGCTACCGCCGCTCACCGATGAAATGGAGGCTGATATGCTGCCGGAGGAGGTATTATCCTGGATTCGTAGGTCATCTTCGAAAGTCGTTGCACCTCCCGAAGAAATGCTGCCCTCATCTAGTGATGAGCTCTGCTCTGGTCGAGATCCACCAGCAGCACCACCAACACCACCACCAGCTCCACTGGCATCATGGGCTTGCGCTGGTGACATTGGCATTCGTCTCTTGGCCGCCGCATCGCGATGCGAGGCATGAATGAGGAAGAATGCCTCTACTGTTGGCTGCAGCACCAGGACGGCAAATTCATCTTTGGACTCCTCGAGAGCTACAAGGCATTCGCTTAGAGTGTGCCATAGCACATCCAGGCAAAGAATTTGACTAAGAGTCGGCTTCGCCGATGACCTACTGGCATTTGCCGACAAGGGCAAAGCACTGGATGGTAGTGGGGGGATGGAACTACTCTCATCTTCCGTTTCGGTTGCTGTCTCTGTTTGCTCTTCAATTTCGTCCTCGCCGCCGCTCGATGATGATTGCTGTTGATTCGTTTCCATGCTAGACACTGTATGCACATCCGAACTACTGCCGCCCGAGGCACCACCATCACCCTCTATATCGATTATATCATCGTCAACGAGTATGTCCTGATGGTTTATTTGGCATTCATACATATCCCGAACCTGCATGAATATTTTCAGAGTGCGCAGAAAATATGGTTGAGCGGATGAATTGGACATGAGCTTCTTCATGGACGGCAATTGCAGTTCACAGGTCGGTTTGGCGTTTTTCGGTGCCGATATGATGACATGCTCGGCAGTGAAACGATCCTGCATGATGCCCTCATGGACGGTGAGATTGGGCAAGAGGGTATTAGTGGCCCCTGCTCCGGCTCCGGCTGCTGTTCCGGCGGCTGCTGATGCTGCTGCTGCAGCCGCCGCCTGCTGTGAAGTGCTTGGCTGCTGACTGGAGCTGCTCTGACTGTGATTGCTGTTGTACGTTCGAATCTCATAGAGCAACGTTTGTATAGCCTGACGCACTTCCTCGGCGAGACCAAGAATGGCTGCAGTTAGGTACTGAATGAATATGGCATTCGAGGCCTGCGAACACTGAGTGAGATTAACAATCAGTTTGGCCACATTATCCAGACCTTCGGTGGTGCCGCACTGATGGGTTAGCACTTCGATCACCAATTGCAATTGCGAGAAATTCTTGGCATAGATTTTACGCCGTGGCTTCTGGTTGAGAAGACTAGGATTGGGAGCTCGTATAATCAAGGGTGGCAATTTGCATACATTTGTCATACTATCCCCGGAGGCAGGATGATTTTCGACAGAAGATGATGATGATGATGATGTACCCGTTTCACCATTAGAGGAGGCCAAAGTGTCACCAGTTTCACTGCTACCGCTGCCTCCGACTGCCACTTCGGTATTCATTTGCTGATGTTGATTAAGCGGCACCAAATTGGGCATCTGCGGTTCATCCGCCATTTGGGGCGGTTGCTGCTGCTCCTCCTCTTTGGGTAATTCAGTGCTCAGTGAGGCTAGCAATTTGACCAGCATATCAGTTAGATGAGGTGATCGACAGATCACCTTGTACGGCAACATCTCCAACAACTGGCCAAATGGTGATTCACTAAACGATAGGAATTCACTAAGATTGACCTGCCATTCCCATGCGGGTTGCGATGTAAGTGGAAATTGGGCAACATTATTGAGACGCAATTGGGTTTGTCTATCGATGGCCAAAACGACATCCCAGAAATTCGTTGAATTCGTTTGATAGGCAGGTGGTGACTTATTGGTCTTGCTGCTGCTGCTGCTGCTGCTCTTGCTGCTGCCGCTGCCACTGAAAGGCGTTGTTGTTGTTGTCGTTGTAGTGGTAGTTGTGGCTGCAGCTGCTTTAGCCGCTGCCGCTTTAGATGTTGATGGCGCCTCATCCAAGGGGGCTTTCAGTATGCCACGCAAACGTTGAGCCGTAGCCTGCTGACGGTAAAGAGAACGCAAATCCGCCTGTCCACCGCCACGATTATAGGGCACGAAACTGGACGGATAATGTTTGGCCAGCACAAACAGCAGATCCAAACAATTGCGTACAATCATCTGGGCTGCCTGCGGATTAATGCTTATGCTGCGGGCATTGCCCTCATAGATGCGATTGATTAGGAATATGTTGCTCTTGTATCCAAAGGCTGCATCTACACGCAATTTAAGCCATTCGGGCTTACTGCCCGCCTGACCGCCGGCAGAACCGAAATTTGAGTTATCCTCATTGGTCTTCTGGACAATGCTAATTAGGGCATTGATAATCCATTCTCTGGTTGGCTTATGGTGACACAGATTTCGTATAACACGATGCAACCGCATGCTATTCACCTTCTGATCCTCAACAAAAAGAAATAGCAGCAATGTGGCCAACGAATCGGGATCCAATAATATATTCTCATCCTCCATCATGAGCAGAGCCAGTGGTTTACCCGTATTCGGCGGATGATGATGGGCAAGATGATGAACAATTGTTGTGTGCTGATGATGCTGTGGTTGGGCATTCCCACTGGCATCATACCACACGGCACTATGCCAGCGTGCCTCATCGAAATTCTGCAGTGTGGTTTGGAAGCGTGCTGCAAAAAGATTCAATGGAATAGATTCAATATAATAGACTGAAAAGCAGACCAATAGCAAGACTCACATAATGCATTGCTAGGCGGATGGGCATCCAATCGTGCACCATTGCGTGACTCCCAGTCACGGCGTAGATAGTGAGCTTCGGCTGCCAATTCTGGTGGCAAACTAGCTATTTGCGATTCCTCCATATCAGTAAGTATCTAGAATGGGATAGATCAGATCAGATAAGATCAGAAGCAAAACAAAATGGAAATAACTTACCGCCTGTCGCAAATTCTCGGGCAGATTTTGAAAGAATGCTGCCGGATCGACAGGATCTTCAGGATTGGCACTTTGTGCCGCCTGACGTTGTTGCTCAATACGCTGCTGCATTAGCACCTCGGATTGTATATTGGGCGGCAGGGCCGCCAGGAACTCGGGATTTACTTCAACTAGAGAATCGTGCGCTATCTGGATGGCATTCTGTTGGGCACGCTGACGAATGCGTTGCATGCGCAAATGCTCTTGTATAACCTCCTCGCGCATTTCACTAGGCAGAGCGGCCAGGAATGATGGATCCACACCCTCTGGCACTTCCAAATCACCGAGAGCGGCACGTACCTCGGGACTCATATCGGTGACCAGTGGAGAAGTGTTACTTGCTGCGGCGCTCTCGCCACCATTTGCTGCTGATCCATCATCGATTGCCGACGATGTATCTGTTGTCGATGATGTTCGATAGGAGGTTTCCGTTTCTGTTTCGTTAGCAGAAGAAGATGTGTCGGCAGAGGCTCCCCTTTCACTAGTCTCTGATGTTGCCACTGTTGCGTCTGTATTTGAACTAGTTTCGTGTAAACTTTCCGAGTCAGATCTGGATTCGTTTGTGGGTGGTGCTAACGATGCTGGTCGTGCAATTTCGCTGTTATTAATGTCATTCCAGCCAGCATCTTGTATGGGAGTTGGAGTTGGAGTTACCGCCGTTGACTCACTTGGAAGTGGCGGAGGTGGTGGCGGCGGTGGAGGTGGCGGCGGGGGAGGTAATGGTGCTGCTTGTCCAACTGAAGGTGGCGACGATTCCTCTTGCATAGTTCCAGGTAACATTTCAACTTCCACCTCTAGTGATGCAAAAGTGGGTGGTGCAGGTGGTGTAGGTGGTGGTGGTGGTGGTGCTGCTGCTGCTGCTGATGATGTGGTTGGCGGTGTTGCACCCGTCGATGAACTGCGATTGTTTCTCATCGACGACGATGACACCGGAGACATTGTGGTGCTGGCAGCCGCTGCATGAGCCTGTACAAATCTTTGCAAACGGGCCGGCAAATCTCGACTGGAACGAGGATTGATAAAGGATGTTCCAGAAGTCCGTGATGAGTTGCTATGCCCCCCGCCTCCGCCGCTACCCATAATGGGTGCATTGCGTCGCTGTAAACTCTGCAAAAGAAAAACAATCGTAACTATCTAATTTAATGGAAAATTTTCTCAGTTTACTTACCGGCGGCAATTCATCCGTCGTATTTAGTCGTTGACGCGGACGCGAAGAACGTGCAGTGCCTGGCAAATGTGGAACGGGTGGATACCTATGATGGCTACTACCACCACCACCACCACCACTTGGAGGTGCAGGTGGTGGAATCGAGGTATTGCTACTGCCACTGCTTTGCGCCAATTGTTGTCGACGTTGGTCAACTAGAACGTCACTCAAATAAAAGCCGCTGCCAGAACTGGAGGAGCTACTGCTGCCGGCTGTGATGGTCGTGTTGGCGCTTGATGCAAATGCTGCTATAGCGGCTGCTTCCTGCTCTGCGGTCAAATCGATATCAGAATATATATTATACGGCAAAGGTTGTTGGAATAAAGCAGATCTTTGGCGTGTTCCAGCTGCTGTTCCTGTTGCTCCTCCTCCTCCACCAGCAGAGCCACTGCTAGCTGCTATGGCAAAGAATTGAATTGAAATTCACTATATATATATATATATATATATATATGTATATATACTTACTGGTTGTCGGTGTTGCTGTGTAGTCCGTAGAACTGGCATTTGTTGTTGCAGTCGAGCCAATTCCTGGTGCCGCTGCTGCTGCTGCTGCTGCTGCTGCTGCTGCTGCTGTTGTTGTTGTTGTTGTTGTTGTTCCCTCAACTCCTAACGCTCCTCCAGCCGCACCTCCTACTGCTCCTCCTGCTGTGGCTGGAGGAGCAGTAGTATTGTTATAGCTATTGCCACCGAAACTTGGAGGCATTAACACGGGTATGGAACTGCGACGATTAGCACCACCTGTAGTGCTAGTGGTATTGGTCGTCGCTGCTCCTCCTCCTGATGATGCTGGCATAACAATAATAGTAGGTGTGGGTGTCGGTGTAGACGTTGGCGTTGCAACGGCTGCACTTGCCACAGCTTGTCGTGTGGCCTCCTCCTGTTTGCGTTGCTGATGGACAATCTTCAGTTCCTTAATCAGATGAGGCAGCAGAAAATGTGCCGCATAGAGACAGGCATCCGTTTGACTTTCCATATCAAGAGCTTTGGCCTCCTCCAGCCACCAGTGGAGAGCTAGAAACCCAATAAACAAAGAGATTAGTATTGGACAGAGGCAATCATTACTCAATGTGCCATTAGGACTTACCATCCTGGGTGAATATCTCCATTTGTGTCTCCTCAGTGGGATTTTGATGGGTGGGCATACAGACACAATACTGTTGATCCAGATAAAGTAATCTTCTGCGTACACCATTGTTGCACAATGTCGAGGCATTGGGATGACCACTGGCATTTGCTCCAGTTCCACTAGCATTGCCATTGGTGGCATTGGCGTTGACATTACCACCACCAGCACTACCAGTTGCTCCACTTCCACCTGCTCCACCACTAGCTGTTCCACTACCACTTGTTGGCTGCTCTTCAAGGAGATTGCTCATATTTTGACTGCCTCCACCGCCGCCGCCGCCAGCTGCATTACGTTCAATGGCTGGAGTTCCTAGGAACGCATTTACATCGGCACCGCTACCATTTACAGATGCACTGCCTCCAGCTCCTACTGCGCGGCCAATGAAATTAAAATCTGGTGCCATCCAGGAATCCGATGAGGGACGCAGAGTGGCAGATGTAATTGAGCTTCCTGCTCCACCTGCTCCATTGCCAACACCGACTCCTCCTCCTCCGCCGCCGCTGACTCCTCCTGCATGTGACCCACCACCACCGCCTCCACCTCCACCTCCGCCATTAACATCAATATCCAGTGGCTGAGCAATAGAGCTGGTTACCCGCACTCGAAAACTGCTCGGTGGAGTGGGCATCACATGTGCACTATCCTCTCCAAGACGTTCATACAGATAGGCATCGGCCGAGGTGCCGGTAGCATCTTCATCACCATCGCCCACACCGGCTGCATCCTCATCAGCATCTCCATCTTCATCATCATCGACATCGTCGTCGACATCTCCATCGGGGGCATTGACATTTCCGCCGGATGATTCGCCAGTGGATACCGTCGCATTGATGGCTGCACTTCGTCGTGGACGATTATTGGCTGATCCCGACGAGGTTAAGCTAGTTAGGGCCAGGGCCAAATCTATTTGACGCTCTTCTTCGCTAACATCTACCCCCTGGTTTCTATGCTCCTCCTCATCGTCGTCATCCTCATCGTCATCCACATCATCATCGTCCTCATCATCGTCATCATCGTCGTCATCCTCATCGTCATCATCGTCGGCATCTACATCGGCATCATTGGATGCCGTCTCCGAGGAAACCGGCTCATAAATATGATCGAAGACTTCGATAAATTGACGCGGCCTCTCCTCATCCACATCTGTTTCGCTATGCTCATCTACATCCTCATCCGGCTCATCATCATCGTCGTCATCCTCGCCATGATGGCGCTCATCGTTCTCGGTTGAGGCGTCTGAGTCGGAATCGGAGGTGCTCACCTCGCCCAACAATAGGGCGTTCATATCTCTTGCGCCGCCGGATGGGGGTGGAGGCGGTGCTGTATCCGACGATGTAGAAGCACCATCACTGCCACCCAAGCCATTGTCAGTGCCGGCATTTATAACAGTGGAATTAATGCCACCAACACCGACGCCTCCGCCTCCAACATCTGCTCCCGAACCGCTAACATCCAATTCTGAATTACCACGCATGCGAGAGTCGGCGGGATTCGAGCTGCTTGCACCAGAAGAAGTATTAGGAACAATACCATTGGATTGATTATTGGCTCCACCCAATCCTCCGGCGGCAGTTGTGCCACCACCGCCGCCGCCACCACCTCCTCCTCCTCCTCCTGCTGCTCCTCCACTTGCATTACTGCTACTTCTGGAGGCCAAACGTAATCCCTCGCTTTGGAGAAAGTCATCCCACAATTGATCAAAATTCAGAACGGGACGTACGGGGCCGCCCAGTCCACCACCAGAACCGCCACCTGATCCGCCAACTGATCCTCCTCCATCGCCCAAAGAACTACTGGCCATAGTTGAATCATGCGGCTCAGCGCCATTACTACGCTCCTCCACCACATCGATGACTGCCGCTGTGCTGCCCACAGCACTGCCTCCGATAATGCCCACACCACCGCCGAGGCCAACAGCATTCGAAATACCTGGCACTGGGGCCGAATCTTCCGAATCAACAGCCATGTCTTCCGAATTGAAAATAAACTCAAAGGCATGACGCCGATCCGATAGGACATTGCGTATAATATCCCGGAGGACATGCTCGCCCCCAATAGCATTGGTGCGATCAACTGCCGCATTAACAGCAGTCCGGGCAGCCAGACGAGGATATAAACGGCGATTGATGATGGCACTATACGTGCTGGCCAATCCAGATCCATTGCCATTCGAATTTCCGCCGGAACTGCCACCATTGACCCCATTACCACTGCCACTAGAGCCACCAACACCGCCGGAGGTACCTGATCCGCCGCCACCAAAGAGTATCCGTTTCGAGCCCAATGTCGTGGTCGATACACTGAAGCGTAAAAGAATCTCCATTGGCCTCAGTATGGCAGCAAGAGTGCTTAGCGTATTGTGATTGGACAGATCCTTGTATTGGGCCACTTTGGTAAGGTATGTCATGACACCCTGACGCAACAGGACACGATACATATTATTCCGATGCATATGGACCTTGTCGTAAAGCATTGGTGACTCAATCAAATTGGGATATAGGCTCATTAGCACTTGCAGGCGCGTATGCTTCTCGGCCGAATCCGGTTGAGCTAAAGCCCTAGCGACAGCCGCATGAAGCTCTTCGGCCACCTGGACCTGCACGCCGGCCTGCTGATAGCAGTCGGATAACGAGCAGACCAATACTCTGGCCATGGTGCTCACTTCGGGGACATGATGGCGCTGTGTGAGTGGCAGAAATCGATCAAGAACCACAGCCAGGAACGTTTGTTGCGACCCACTGATCAAGGGACTATCCAATGGTTTGTACACATGGGAGAGCAGGACGCGGGGTACAAGTGATTGATAGGCGCGTGTAGCATCTGCCAACAGTTTGAGAAGTGTGGCTCGAGACAATGTAGGTTTCACATGATTATGGGCACTGGTTGGTATATGCCAAGTGCAGCAGCATGGTTCAAATTTGTCCGTTTGCTGTTGTTGCTGTTGTTGGCCAGCATTTAGAGACGACTTCTTGCCACTAGTTGTAGGTGTTGATGATTCCTAAAACAAAAAGTATATAATGCTTTGCTTCTCCTTCTTTTTATTCTGGCTTGCTTGCTTACCTCTTCTTCATTTGATGCGTTTGTTTGATCCGTTTGAAGCTCGGCAGTTGCAGTTTGATTAGGATCAGCCTGATCAGTGGTAGGAGTAGTAGTTGTGGTGGTGGTGCTAGTGCCTCCATAATGACAACATGGCTGAACTAAAGCCACCAATAGCTCCTTCAATACACCCACTGATAACTGAACCAAAGGATTATCCTTGAGATCATCTTTCGATTGAGTTCCATTGGTGTTTGTCGTCGACGTTGACGTTGCTGCTGTGGTTGTTGCTCCACCAGCTGCCGCTGTTGGCTGTTGACCGAAACGGGATTTAACCATCACTCGGCTATCATCTGCCAGGCTACTTTGGCTCGAGTTTAATAAATATTCTCCCTTCAGCATCTCTTTGGCAGCAGCAACAAATATTTGCGGATTCCTTGAGACGGCTGTCGATACTTGGGTCAGCACATAGATTAGATCACGATGCCCCACTGGGACAATGCCAGCGGCACGCATGCCCAACACACGTTCCATGGCCTCTTGCAAAACTGGCGGTGCTTCCAAAATGTGTCGCAAGATGATAATCGCATATGTTGGGAAGCCAGTAAAACTGCAAGATTGCTGCAATTCCAATAGCATGCGAACACCGCCGCAACGTATAAAGATCTGGGCATTATCATAGTTTCGGGTGAGACGAGCACAAAGACGTAAAAGGGACAATTTGGTGTCATGATGCAGCAACTGGGATGGCTGAAGTAGCGACACAATGCTAGAGATTATGCGGCCGCAATCAAATTTACTGAGACCCACTTCCTGTTCGTTCAATAGGATTATCTGAGTACGTTTGGGCAGGGGTTTGGGAATGGAGGTAGGAATGCCGGCTGATGCAGATGCTGATGCCGCCGCCTTTGCCGCTTTGGCAGCAGCTGCAGCGGCAGCGCTTTTCTGACGTGATTTGCTACGCGTGGTCATGGGCGGAGCAGCTGCCTCATCATGATTTTCGGCTTGATCCTCACGACTTGGCTGTAGATTCTCCTTCTCCTTTTGCTGATCATTGAAGTTTATTAGTTGCCTTAGATGAATAATATCATCGGTTTGTGTGGTCCCTCCTTGGCCATCGGGGGCAGTCTTTATGACACGATTCAAAACATTCTCCACCTTGTGCAAGGCCACCGGATTATGCAAATTCGAGATGGCCTCGCTTAACTTGAGGGCCGGAAAGACTGGACGATGACTGCCAGAGGCTTCACTCACTTGGGTCATGCAATTGAAATTAACAGTGCAACGTTGTCGTCCAATATTAATGTGAAGCCATCTCTCGCCCGCCGCATAGGCATTACGTATGAGCTCATTATTCGAATCCGAATAGGCATTCCATTTGCCAGTGGAGGCATCATACCAACGCCAAACATCGCTGCTTACAGCACGCATATTGGATTTACGCTGCAATATGTGGCTAATGCTATCAATGGCATCAATCAGATCCACTAGATTCTGTACCCAGCGTGGCACTGTGGAAGCTCCTCCACCTCCACCTCTTGTATTGACCTGTTCGGCCTGTTCCAACATCCATTGACTCATACAGTCAAGCAATTTAACTAACGATACCATCGCATCCTGGGCAGTAATGGCCTCTACCAGAGGCAAATGCATATCACTGTAGTTCTCCTCCAACAACAAAGTCGATGTCTTTAGGCGCACAAAGAGCCTTGTGGCTGTCATACCGGTTAGACATTCCTCCAGGCGTGTGGCCTTCGATGATGATGATGAGGATGATGATGACGCCGATGCCGACGCCGACGCTGACGCCGAGGAGGAGGTCGATGCAGGATTTGGCTCAAAAAGCTGAAGTGTAAAGTCCACCCATTGTATGATATTGCTTACAAAATTGTTTATAAACACCTGCTTATTCAGATGATTGTGTCGTCTGTAAAGGACAGCTATAAGATCTGCCGCACTGTTTACTGTATCCGGTATAGCCTCCATAAACTCAAAAGCTCTTGAAATGGCCTCATCACAGAAACGATCAAAGACCAATGAAGGCATTAGCTTCAATAGCTTGTAATCGTACGATGATGATGTTGGATTTGGTCCAGAGTTTTTGCCAGAACTAGTTGTTGGTAATCCTTGCTGTTGCTGCTGTTGTTGTTGTTGTTGTTGTTCCATATCAATATCCATATCACCACCCGGTGGAGGATTTACAATTGCATTTTGCTGCTGTTGCTGCTGCTGCTGCTGCTGTTGTTGTTGTTGCTGCTGCTGGTTTGCTGTAGTCGGTGCCTGCTGTGACAGGGCACTTGCTTCAGGATTATTAAGTAAATAATCGGTCGCCTCCTCCAAGGAGGCATTACTCCTCAAGGCTTCAATAATATGATAATACATAAAGCCCATATCTGTTAGAGTTTTAATGTGATCCGCATTGAGGCCATCGTCTGTGCTCCGTATATAGAGATTCTCGAATTTGATCTCCTTAAGCCGTGTGTGATAACGTTCCAATAGCATTTGATGCGACTTAATTAGATGCTTTAATATTAGTATCATTGTTTCAAACATGCTTTGTCCATAATTGGGTATGGGCCGACGACCCCAAATCCTGCGTAACGCCTGCATAGCCAATTGATGGATATGTATTAGATAGAAAACCGGCTCAAAGGGAACCGTATCTGGCAGATAATTGAGACGCGGACTCATGGTATATGGTGAATCAAGCATTGCTCGTGGATTAACCATTTTCTCGAGCAACAGAAGCCAGGCATCAAGAAACTCTCCAGTGCCCTCGGGACAATCACGTTTATCATCCTCATGCGATTGCATTAAATCATCCATGGAAGCCCATTGATCAAATTGAAATTTTGATGAACCATTATTATTGTCCAGCGACAAGGCCCAATAGAACATCTCGAAGAATGCCTTTAGGCCATTCTCGGCACAGAATTGTGAGATCATCAGATGGAAGGCGCTGCGTTTATCATCGAATAACATGGGCCCAGTGAATCCCACCGAGCATATGAGAAAGGTTAGCTTCAGTTTGGGCACTGGTTTGGGTAATATACTCTCATGACTGAATCCATTCACCAGAATGGAGCTCAAGATGCGGGCAATCTCTCTAGCCTCTGGAGTGGGTACTTTGTTAATGTTACTAATCAGATCGTTAATACGCCGCTGTCGTGTCTGCGGTGAACCCACCGATAATTTCACCAATGTACCCAGCAGCTCTGCCAATGCTCGACCCAGTCGAGAGCTGGCCGCTAGCAATGATTTAATATAACGAAATTGCTCCTCGGGTGTGTATTTGGTGCGAAATTCGGCGGCACGTTCCAATTTCCTTGACAATTCCGCCTCTGTGAGGGGATCGGCTGTGCCGGCTGCCGCTGACATTTGGGCAGCAATCTCATCCCAAATGAGATCTGGATGCTGAGTGGGCTCATCGGAGCACAGGTTAAGCAATATTGTGCTCTCCCATACTAGCGATATATACAATTGGACCAATTGTTGCAACAATTGAACTCCTGTCTCTCGATTTAGGCCCCAACGTTTAAGCAAAATCGCTCGCATTTCATTGGAGGCATTACGGCAGAGATGGACGAGCATTACGACATAGCCATGGACAAAGCTCATGTTGTGCAAAATGGGCGTATACTCGGCATTGGAGAAGCCATCCTCCAGACGCTGACAGCAGACGAGTTCCGCCAATAGGACACTGCCACCGGGAAATGTGAAATGTTTGATAAGTGGCTTCAATTGCGACACAATATCGGCCAATTGCTTAAGGGCCACATCAAGGACTTTCGTTTCCTGCGCCTGACTCAATATGGCCTTGCAGACATTGGCCACAGCTTGCGAGGTGGTCGAAACTGGCGAATCCACTGGCAGATTTGGCAGTGATAGCAATTGTAAAATTGGCTTAAGACCTCCATGCAAAACAAATTCCCGACAATGATCGCCATTGGGACTATTGCTGAAAATGGCCTCAATGAATTTCATTACATTGAGAATGTAGTCGATTAATGGAATGGCCTCCCGTTCCGGTGGTGGTGGCATATTACTACTCCGCACCAACTGTTGCTGCTGCTGTTGTTGTTGTTGTTGCTGCGGCTGCTGTTGCTGCTGGGACCCAGTAGGTCCAGTGCCAGAAACAGGAATAGATGACGCAACGATAACAATTGCAGCATCGGCGGCTGTCGTCTGGTTACGTCCATTATTGGCTGGCGTCGTGGGATTTGTTTGAGCTTGTTGGGCTGGCTGTTGTTGGGAGGCCGAGCTCATTTCATCATCATCATCATCGTCATCGCCACTGCTATCGTTATTATCACCGGTTCCCTGTCCTGATCCGGCCACCATGACCATTGGCGATGGGGCAGAGGCCACATGATGGACATGCCCACCAACACCCACAACACCACCGCTACCATGGCTACTAGACATGGCCGAACCACCAGCTCCACTACCAACACCACTCTCCTTGTTGGCTCGCCAGCAAATAAAACTGGGATCCGATCCCAGTCGAACCAGTTCATTAAGCAGCCTGACTATGGCCTCAGTGGCATCGGCTCTTAGATACGGATGATGTTTAATCAGATCATCCATTGCATTGCCCAAATTGGTGGCCGTATCGCCTAACGGATCAGAGGAGCGACGACGACGCATGGCCACCAGATAATCAGGGGAGAGTAGAACCTTAAGCACCTTGTCGAATGGATCGTACGAGAGGAACTCAAAAAGGCCCCGCTCGTTTAGGCATAGAGCCGAGAAGACATTCGGCAATGAGCCCAGAACTTCACGTGTGGCCGGCACATCCTTTTGGAGAAGAGCTTTCAGCATCACACTAGTTATGCCCAGATCCTGTAGCGATGACAGCAACGATGGCTCATTGAACACATAGACGGTGACCACATCGGTGGCCAAGAGGAATAGCGATGGACCATAATATTCCGCATTAGCTATTATGTGTCGCAATGACTGGGTGAGACTGGTTTCCATTATATTGCGCATATTGCTGAAGTGGGCGTGATCCTGGATGCTCTTCTTTAGGAAATTCAACATGGACTTGAGCAAGGCGGCTCTCTGGGTAACACACGAGGGCTTTTTAGGCTGCAGACTGCTTGGCAGCTGCGTCGAAAGCTCGGCTTTCCGTTCGGCTAAAGGACGGGCATAATAACTGTTGGCGGGATATTGAATAGGTCGGCCACCGCCGCCAGCAACTCCAGCATTAGCACTACCAGATGCCGTTGCGGATTCACGATTTCCACTCGAACTCTGCATAGATGCTCCTCCTCCGCCTCCGCCTCCACCTCCACTTGTAATAGTTGTGCCGCTTTGGTTGCCCTGCTCCAAAAAGACGCGATATGATCGACTAGCTTGATTATTAACCATATTGCCGCCAGCTCCACCACCAACACCACTGCCAGCAGCATCCTCATTAGAATTCTCACCGCGTGGTGAACCACTTCCGCTTGCATTTGAAGCATTCTCTGTGGCAGCATCTAAAACAAAAAGAACAGTTGTTTTAAAACTAAAATCAATTAACAATAAGCGTCCAAAACTCACCATCATCATCGTCAACATGTTCAAGGGAATTATCCATTTTGTTATCATCATCTCTATCACGAAGGGTCGACTCCTTTAGCGTTATGCCAATATCGGCCAATGCCTTGCAACAGCTTTTAATCTCCTTCTCTAAGCGATCGATGAAGACATTCAAACCATTATTCTGATGGAATCGGGCGATATCGATATTGGTAATCAAATCGATAACACGTACAGCACGTGTCACAAATGTTATATGCTCAAGATCAACTCCCGGCCAGCTAATTACGCATAATAATGACTGCATCATGCCGCTTTTAACCAGAGCAGAGCCACCCATTTCATAGCTGGCCAAATGATAGAGCAGCGAGAATAGCGAAGTGGCTAAAATCAGAGGATATCTTTCAGTCAAGCCATGTGTGGTCAGATTATCAATGCAGTCGCGTACAAGGAGCGGCAATGTACCACCTTGCCGCTCGGCTCCTGTATAATGGACAATTTTCATAAGCCTGGATCCGGCCCTGCTGCAGCAAATCATACATAATTGTTGTATAAATAGAAATAAAAGATTTGGTTTAAATGGATAAATAAATTCATCGTTTTAGTCCTTCTTCTGGCCATTACCTGGGCACATTGGGATTCCGATCAAAATGAAGCATTGAGGTGAGAGTGCGTAAGACAGCGGCACGAATTTCCACTAGATGTACATCCTCCTTATCAATCAGTTCACATAGCTCTTCGCCAAAACCAGCATATAACACTTTATCGGTATTATCCTGCAGAGCATTTGAATAAATCAATATCGAGACAGCCTGTAGCCGGGCCTGAACAAATTGTAGACGTAGCTTGTAATTATTAAAGCCTGAAATTAAACGCACTCGATGGGCAATGCGCATCTGCAAAGGTAAAAAAAAAAACAAAAGGGAAAATAATTAATAAAAAATCGCAAACCTTCGTTCGTTCATCATACTTTAATTGCCTCGCTAGGCTTTGAGATCTGTCCGGCAATAGTTTTAATCACTTCGGGTGCAGCAGCCGTATGGCATAGATCCATCATATCGGGTATCTCCAATTGGGCAGCATGTCCATGCTCATCCACATAGTCAATGCAAAGTTGATAGAGAAATTCTAATTTCGGCTCACCGATGCAGCAATCCTTTAATGAAAGGCCATAGTTGGGATCACCCCAGCGCTAAAGAAATTATATATATAAATATAAAACGTATAATATTTAAGTAAACTGTGTGTGTCCCATAATAACTTTAAATTAAAGTAGATTTTCTAAGTGTATAAATATTTACCTCAGCTATATTAAATAATTTTACAATTAGCAATTCCTTCTTCTCGAATGGAAGACGTGGTATAAAATTACTTCGCTTGGAGAACATATAGAGCAAATTTAATACAGCCAAAACAATGTCCATATTCTGAGAGGAGAGCAACTGCGTCAAATGCTCAATTGAATTGTACAAATGTCGCGAAAATGAATGCTCAATGAGCAATGTGGTAAAGTTCAGTACATGAAGCAATAAAGTGACATCCTACAAATAAATATATATATATATGTATATTATAAAGCATATTAAAATTAAGTTTTGTCTGCTTTGATTTACCGGAAAATTTGTGTCGCATTGCAAGACAAATTCATTGCCATTGACATGACGGGCTGCCTCCTCGAGAATTTTATCAAAACGATCCAAGATTTCAATCCAATGATATAGTTCACATTTGCCATAGATCCAAACATGAACTGTATCTAAAAATTCCATGAGCTCAGCTCGTGTGCGCCGTTTGGTAAGCTCATCGATTAATTCGCGGCATTCGGAAGTTAGCTCCGAGGAGCCCTTCTTCAATTTAACAGTATCCACTTTCATGGCGAATGGGGAACGGGGACGGGAACACCAACGACAATGTCTTCTTCTACTACTTCACTCCTCCTCCTCCTTCACTCCACGTCCTCCACCACCACCACCACCTCCACCTCCTCCTCCGCTGTTTCCCTTTTGTTTTAGGGCCGCTATTTGTGCTGCTGCTGATGATGACGATCTTTCCTCTAGATTATCTTTCTCCACTTCTATATGCGTGTGGTTGATCCTCTTTTGATATTTACCTTCTGTATCTATCTATAAACGTAGATTCTTTCTATTGTTGAAGCATCGATTTATGTTAAACTGTGGAATATTAAAATCAATAATTTGATTAGTCCTTATAATTAAATGGGAAATGAATGAAATATATGTATAATTCATCTTAAAAAATAAAATAAAATACCTTTGACTGAAACGGAAATTACTTTTACTTGATTTCTTACAATAGTAGAAAGAGAGTAACGGCAACTGCAGGAGCAACACTATGAACTAATTGTAAGAGATAACTGCACTTGTCAGCTGTGAACGCAATTGTGAGCAAACCTTTGGCCAATTGGCAGCAAAAATGAGAGCGATACAAAAAAAAAAATTAAAATAAAAGACAGATGGAGAGAGAAAGATAGAGAGAGCCAGGCATATTATTTTCAACTAGCAACAATAGACCGAATACAATAAAGACTAATTAAAACTACATTACAAATAAGAATTAATAACACTTTAATGATTGTTTCTCACAAATTAATTTAAAATTGTAAGTACAACAAACATTTTGATAGTTTGTATGCTAGGAGGCAGGATAGTTTGTTTTTTGCTGCTGTTCCTTCAAGGTAAATACATACATACATACATATACATATGCATATATAAGTATGTATATTTTTTTGCTTTTTGTATTTTTTACACCGGCGAGTTGCTAGCAATTGTAAATTTCCGTTTCGCAGTTTTTCCAATTAAAGCATAAGAAAACAAACAGCACTGGGTGTAGGGGAGTTTCCGCCGTTTTTTTTTTTTTTTTGCACAAAACAGTCGCAGTATATACCAATAAATATATATGTTTTTATGTATGTACATATCTACATATATAACAATTTTGCTTCACCGAATTTTCATTATAGCCTGCAAGCAACAGCAACAACAATACACCATAAGATTCGCTCTCACTCTCGTGCTCTTTCTCTCCCGCTGCCGTCTATGTCTCTTTCACTCTTACATCTTTTCACTGCATTTTTTTCTTTTTCTTTGTAATATTTTTTAAGGTTTTGTTGTTTTAATTTCACAATGTGAAATTTACTAAACATCGAATCTAACTTTTAACAACTAATAACTTTTTATGTTTCGTTTTCTGCTTGTTTCTCTCGACTATGAAATGTTAAAAAGAAAAAAATCCACCGTAGCTACCCATTAAAATTAAAGAAATTTTGCCCTAATCAATCGAAGACGTACAAACACACATAATACTCACATTAATGATAAACTGCAGCATATTGCTGCTATCATTATTATTTTTCTTTTTCTTTTAAAATGTGCTAATTCGATCTACAATTTACAATTTAACAATCTTAATCTCAGTTTTTGTGTAAAATTTATATCCACCAGAGCAGCAAACAAAGACCATCGCCATGCTAGAGATGGCCGATAGCTTTGTTCCGAGATAACGATAACTTTGCTCCGATACTGTCGATTACGACGACTTTGTTCCGATAATGCCGATAACGATGTGTTATCGATATCGATTATACAACGGTAAATTTAAAAAGCCATTCAACTGCTTTATACTGCTTGACAGTGTAAAATTTTGCAATTGCCATGATGAGGTAAATCTCGAGCTAATTCATCTGAATCACTTGGCAAAGAATTGATTAAAGTTTGTTATGGATCCAGGAATTGATTGAATTCAATTGATTTTCAAACGGAACTAAATTAAATATTGTGGAATAGATTCCAATAATATTAACCACTCAGAAAAACCAATTTTATATTTTTTGTAGTTTAGTATTTTTGAAAAATAAGCATATAAAAACGTTTTTTTCAAAATCCATATTGAAACCAAAACTTAAAATGCTAATAAAAATTCAATTTCGTGTTTTCTGACTAATTTCTATACCATAAATTCTTTCAAATTATGTTTGAACCGACTAAATTGAAAAAGAAAAACAAATTTTATTTTCAACTCGATGAAGAATACTTTTATTTTATTGCATGACATACACACACATACGTATGTACATATGTATGTACATATGTATGTACATATACCATATAAAAATGATCATCCACAATATTTGGGATTAATATCTGAAACCCAAATCAGTCCAATCTATATTTCCAAAATTTCATTTTTTTTTTTTTTTGCATGCCTTATAAACACACACATACACCAAATTTTGTTGTGTTTCATTTCGTATGTATGTACATACATACATATGTATGTATGATGAAGAAAATTGCAGAATTTTCCATTTTTGGTTCTCCCCTTTTGTTTGTTTTGAGTAGTTTGAAATTTGGTTTTTGTTGTTTGTTACACATTCAAAATGTAGAAAAATATGATTCCTAAAAAAATACAGGGTAACTTTTTGTTGTTGTTTTAATATTACTTTGTTTTGTTTCGTTTTGTTTTTTTTTTTTTGCATTACATGTGAATGTATATTAATATAATTTTATATTCTTGTTTTTTTGGGTTTTCATTCCCATTTTGTTGTTTTTGGTTTGTTTTGTTGGTACAGAGGTTCAGAGACATAAAAAACAGGCGCAAGTTGAAACCTTTGGAGGGCAAACAGATACATTTTACATACAGATGAATGCATTTACATAAACAGTTTTTTCTAGTTTTTGTCATATTAGATTATAAATAGGATATACATCGTTATTAATAATTATTATTTTTTTTATTTTTTCTTGATTATTCAGACTTCAGACGTGTAAGTGCGTGTGTGTGTGTGTATGTGTGTGTGTGGAGTGTTTGGTTTAGTTTTTCTTTTTTCTTGAGATGTTTTGTATACCCTGTAAACTGTACATAAGAGGCGACTTCTACTTGTTTTTTTTTTTTCTTTTAAAGAGATTTTTAGATTAAGAAACAATTTGATAATTTTTGTCGATTTAAACCGACACATGTCGTCTATATCATCACCGTTACTCCATGTTATGTTTTAGCATGTAACAGTAATTAAAGGCGTGGCGGGGGAGGGGTAAACATTTTGGAACTCTGCAAACTGATCGGTAGAAGCAATCGTCTATCTAAATTGGCGTCTAATTGGTTTAGGTTTTCATTCATTTAATCCAAATTCCTCTACAAATATTTGCAAAAATGTTTTCTGTTCTTAGGCAATCTCTTTTCAATAATAAAAATTTAATTTTAAATTGATTTTTTTTTAAACTTAGTTTGATAACTGAAAAATGGAAAATTGTGAATTTGAAGTGATTTCTCCGACATATACATTAATTCCCTATCAAAATCATTTGATTGAGTTTCTCGTTATAACAAAGTTCAAAATATCGAAGTTTTAATGTTTATTATATTCACATATTCGAATTGACCCCACCAAAGAACTACTAACAATAATGATGGGTCTTAAAATTGCCTTGACCCACAAGCTCTTTGCCCTTTAGGTATTGATTTGATTTATCCTCCATTGTTGTTTTTGTTTTTTTGTAATTTAATCTCTCTACAATCATCATACTCTATGAGTAAGGACTATGAATAATTTTATTATTTATTTTTTGTTGTTGAAGAAAATATGATTATAAGAGGCACTTTTTGAAATTTTTGACTAAACAATAAAACATAAAAAATCACATTTGTTTGTGTATGTTTTTTTTTTTTTTTTGGTAGACGAAATAGTTTAATAATTATAATAAAAATAATGTATATTTAAAGAAAAAAATAAAGATAATAACATTAACAAACTGGTTTTTTTTTTAACGTACGTAATATATGGTAGTAGTTGATTTGCTTGCGGGAATCAGGTTGCGGGTTTGGTTTGAGGGGGGAGGAGGGGGATTGGCTTTCCATATGGATAAACACAATAAAGCTTATGTTCCTATAACAATATATCATTTTTATTAAATATTTTCTTTTCCTTTTTTATTATTCATATATATATATATATATATATATATATATATACTTTCGATTTCACTTAAAAGCAATGCGACATTTTCTCTTCTGTCGGCGCGATTGTCTTACTAACTGTCTGCCTTTTTTTAAGAGAGAGAAAGTGGTGTATAATAGGTAGGATGGGTAAGTGGGAGGAGGTTGGATTTATATATATATATATATATATATATATATATTCATATTGCCATATATTCTTTGATTTGTTAAGAAGCTTAAATGTATCTTTCAATTCTCATTTGTTTCCGCTAAATAAACAAAAAAAAATAAAATAAAGAAAATGTTCGTTCTACACATTTGCCAACACTTAAACGAACAATCAAAAAAAAAGATTTATTTATATGTATATAAAAATAGATGATAGCGGGAAAAATGGTTATAACACTTAAATTAAACAATTGTTTTTCTTTTTTGTTTTGTTGGTTTTTTTTTCGTTTTGTGTGTGTGTAAGAAAGATCGAGTTTTTTTTTTTTTTTTTTGATTATTCTCGATATTGTTTTTGTTTTTTTTTTTTTTTTGCTAAAAAGGTACTTGAAGTGTATACACCAGTTTAAAGGGGCATTATAGTATAATGAATCAACAGGTTTATCCTTTTTTACTTCATTTCTCTAACTAATTTGTGGTTGTTGTGCCTTGAAGAAAATGTTTGATAGATCCGTGTGTATATATATTTGTATACATATATGCATATATATATAATTAGAGAATAATTATTACATGCTATATATATATACATATACATATATATAAAGGAGCTAAAACAAATTTTTGCTTTTGCTTTGCTTTGAACTACGTATTAAATATGTATGCTTAACTTGAATCATTTTCTCTCGCTTAATAACTAAAATATATATATATATATATATAATATACATATGTATATATCTTTGATTTAACAGTTTTACTTGAGTGTCGTGTGTTGCGATTTTTGTTTTTGGGTTCTTCTCGCTATGCTCGAGGCTTGGCTGTGTTTTGGTTAAATTTGTATATATATGCATAGATATAACACATATAGAATACATATAAATATGCATACATACATATATCTGGAGCAGTTTCAAACAATTTAACAGCTTTTTATTATAATTTTTTTTTTTTTTTGCTAAGGACTCAATGAATAAGGCGCTAATTAGTTTTGTAAGTAGTTTCTATATGCATATGTAGGTTTTTGTTTGCTTAAATAAATTTGTTTTTATTTCCATACACACACACACACATACATAAATATATTTATATATACATAAACACGTTTTTTTGTTGTTTTTTTTTGCTAATTACACTTTCTGTGGGAGTGTGTGTGTGTGTGTATTGCGTGTAAACTTATTAACTTTAGAGTAAAACATTGCACCCATACAAAAGCTGTTTAAATTGGTTTTAGTTTCTTTGTTTAACAAGTTAAAAATTATAAATAGGAGGAAGAAAAAAATAATAATGGCCAACAACAAACAATAAAGTCGGGAAAATAGTAAAAAAAAAAAAATTAAAGAATGATATCATATGTATGTATGTATATATGTACATATGATTTTCAACTTTTAGTCTTAAGAGCAAGTAAAATAGAAATAATAATTGTAAAAATAATTATAATAATAAAATTAGAGTAATAAAAGTAATAATAATGATAATTGAATTTAATAACAAACACAAAAAAAAATAATAATAATTAGGTTGGAAAGAGACAACAACATTTGTTGGTGTGCACGTCTCACTCTGGAGAGCGGCGTGGTTTGTGATTGCTTGTTGTTGTTTTGGTTCTCCTTCCTTTTCTTCCTTCCTTTTGTTATTGTTGTTGTTGTTTTAGTTGTTTTTGTTGTTGTTGTAGTCGTCATTTTTAGGGTCTGGCGACACTGCCGCCTGCCTTACGCCATATTCACCGCATCCAAGATGACTTTCGCTTGATCTTGTTACGCAGACCACGCAATGGCTTCACCTTGTTACTTGTGATTTTGTTAACAACTGTAGCGGCGGCAACACTGGCATTGCCATTACCGCCGCCCATGATTGCACTAAGATTTCCACCACCAGCAGCAACTGAACCGGGCAGACAACTCAAACTGCTCAAGCTGTACATGCCGCCGTTGGTGGTATTTGCATTGGAGGCGGATGAGGATGAAATATTCCCATTGCTATTGTTAGGGGTCGCCGGTGAATTACCATAAAACTGTTGCTCTTCAAACACTGCACGTTGCGTTTGTTGTTGTTGTTGCTGTTGCTGCAATTGCTGCTGTTGAGCCACATTGGCTGCCGCACTACTAAGCAAAGCCATTTTACTGCCACTGCCATTGGTATATATACCAATAGCTTGTGCGTGATGCTGAAATTGAAGCTGTGTGGGGTGACGCTGCTGTTGTTGTTGTTGTTGTTGGTGGTGGTGGTGGTGGTGGTGGTGTTGCTGCTGGTAATTGTGATGCTGGTCCTCTTCTAAACTATGCCTGGAGGCACGTTTATGAGGTGAACCAAGACTACTGGCACTTCCACTACCACTACCATTGCTATGATAATGCGTGGTTGCCACTGAGCCACATTCCACAATGGAGGATCGCGATAGGGAAAGCAAGGCATCAACGCCATCACGTTGTCGCTGCTGATCGGCCAGCTCTTCGGGTGTGATATTATGACTAGAGAGAATAAAGGACAGTTAAATTTAAAATTGAATATCTTGCTCCATCATATTGATCATTCTTACTTCTCCTCGCTGCTATCATAGGCAGCATCTGAACTGGCACAATTGCTATCTGCACCGCCGCCCACAGTCAGATGATGATCATTGTGATGATGATGATGATGATGACCATGATGATGATGATGATGATGATGATGATTGTTCTGCTGAGCCAACGTCTGACCACTTGTCAATGGAGTTGAGGCTCCACTGTCAGCATTGCTATTACCACCAGCCGAATATGTATGATCTTCACTAGGCGAGCTAGTTATCACTGGAGCTCTACACATAGAGTGGACAAGAAAAACAAAAAGGGAAACGTTTAATGTGATCAAAAGAGAGAGAGGAATTTTGGTGTATTTACCCATTTTGAAAGGATTCGGTAAAAACCTTGGAACCATGCTTAAGAAATAGCATTGCTGCTGCAGCATGTACATCATCCATGCTATCTGCACCACAATCGCGTGCCAAACGCTCAAAATTGTATTCATCTCCATTGGCGGCTGAATTTCCTATGCCATTTACAGCTGAATAGTTGTTGTACTTGTTATTGTTATTGTTGTTATTGTTATTGTTGGTCGCATATTCTCCAAGCATTTCATCATCTAAACCATCTCTATCCATTAGCTGCTGCTGCTGCTGCAGTTGATCATCGCGTTTAGTGCTAAACGCTCTCGATAAATTAGGAAACAATTTGGGGTCAAAACGAGAACCAGAACCATCTCCTGCCGCTGATGTTGTGCTTGTGGGTGTAATAGCTGGTGGCTGGCTAGCACCAACATTGGCAGCCAATACTAAGCCGCCGTTGCTTCTAGCTGGCGTAGTCAATGCCACGGCTGTTGTGACACCTGGCGTGGCAAGTGCTACGGAAGCTCCCGGCTCAGCGCCAATTGCCGCCGACGATGATACACCAGCACCAGAAGCACCAGAAGCACCATTTCCTGCACCATCCAGATTCATGGCAACTTCATGGCCAGAGATAAAGCTAACAGGACTTTTAAGCGATGGACTTATTTTATCTACCGCTGAATTTGGAAAGAATGGCGATCGATTCAGGGCCTGAATGAGATTTTGTCGTTGTTGTGGCTCTACACGCCACAATGATCCTTTGCCCATATTGGGGGCCTTTTCCACTTTAACGAAACTCTTGTTCAATGACAAATTGTGACGTACACTATTCTTCCAGCCATTTGGGGCTGTCTTGAAATATGGAAAATGCTGTACAATCCAGGCATAGATCTCCTTAACGGGCAGTGCCTTCTCAACCGAACCCTCAATGGCCATGAAAATCAAGGAACTACAAAAGAACAATTAGAGATTGCAATCCATATTCATATCTGGTGGCATTTATTACTACTTACCTAAAACTATATGGCGGCTTATTATTGGTATGCACAAGTGGATCATATGGCACATTATGCGGATGCTTTTGCTTTTGTGGTGTACCACCACCACCAGCACCAGAACCAGAACCAGAACCACCATTATTAGAAGGAGCACCACCATTAGTACTACTGGCACTGCCATAACCATTAGCATTCGTTGCGTTTGTAGTTCCAGTTCCTCCTATGCTGTTGTTGCTCTTTATTGTTATATATTGTTGTTGTTGTTGTTGTTGTTGGGGCGTACTGGTATGCATACGTGTGACAGCTACCAAATCGAATTCTTTAAGTGAATCTTCATTCTCATAACTTGTATAACTATTGGGACTCTGCAAATTGTGCAAACCATTACCACCAGCACCACCGGAAGCACCACCACCATTATGTAGACTTGTCGGCGTCATTGCCGGCGGCGGCGGAGACACTGATAATTGCGGACTGTGTGACTGCATGGCATTATTATTACTAATATTATTATTGCTACTGCTACTGCTGCTGCTGCTTGGAGTTGTCGTCGTCGTCGTCAAAGTAGTGTAACTAGAGCCAGGTGGCAAAAGGGAACTTCTGGCCGTCTCCGTAACAATATTGGCGGGCGGTCTATGAGATGATCAGAATGGAATGAATAAAAACAAATCTTGCAGAGAATTTTTCTCTACCTCTCTCTCTCTCTCTCTCAAAAGTTTACTTACATAACTTGCGAATTGGCGATATAGGTGAATCCGGCTGGCGGCCGTATGCCATTTAGCAATGTGGCTGTCGTGCTTGTTGTGGTTGTGATTACATTCATTTGGTCTTTGTTGCTGCTGCTACTGCTGCTGGGCGTCGTTGTCACCTCGGAGGAGGCTGAAGAGGATGAGGAGGAGGAGGAGGACGGGGCATAGTTGACGGCATCAAAGACGGCATTGAAACTGCTCGCCTTAGGTACAGGACTATTGCCACCATTTACTGCAGCAGTCGATGAGCCAGAAGCTGAACACGAGCTGAGTGATGAATTATTTGAAGAGGCGGGTGAACTGACCACAGTAACAGTCGAGGCCACCAACTGATGGTGATGGAGATGATTATTATTATTGGACGACGATTGGTGTTGCTGCTGCTGCTGCTGCTGCTGCTGCTGATGATGATGGTCCCATAGCACATTCATTTTTTCACGCAAATATTTCTTATGTGGATGTTGTGTGGCAAATGAGGAGGAAGAATTTGAATTTGAGGTGCTCGATGAGGAGGAGGAGGTGGTGGATGACAAAGGCAGGGAATCAGCTGCCTTGCCAATGGTTGCCCCACCATTACTGGTCACATAGATTTGTTGTGGTTTTAAAGCACTAATATTACTACTAGTCACCACAATGGGCACAAAACTGTGTCCATTTCGCGTAGATGATGAAGTAGTAGTGGCTACGGAGGCAGAAATGGCAGATTTGGTACTAGAGGCGGCGGCGGCGGCGGCAGCTTTATATTCTACCACAGTGGTGGTGCCACTTGGGCCCTTATGTACGGTTGTGGTGCTGCTATATAAAGCCGATGAAGGTGATGATGATTGCTGATCACTGACTATACAGAGACTTGTTGGCGCCGCAACAACTGTTGCTCCACCTCGTTTATTTGTTGGGTTAGCTGCAGCTGCTGTTGTTGTTGTACTTGTGACTATTCCCTTGATCAGATTGCTATCACTTAACCAGGACAATGGGCGCAATTCACCATCATCTGTTTCATGGGTTCTCTCACCACCACCTGCAGCGGCGGCGGCTACCACTGCCAAGGCATCAGCTGAGCTTAGCTCAATAGGTTCTGCAGCAAGGAGTACTATGTTGCCACCTCCTGCAGCAGCTGCTCCGCCGCCAGTTGCATTACCAACTGTTCCATTATGTTCGTATGCTTGAAATCCTGCCGTGGCAGAGCCCACCCCAACGCCACCGGCAGCAGCATTATGTTGCAGAAAGACATATTTTGAACCGGCGGCCGACATAATTGTGCTAGTACTACTCGATACGGAAGGCGGTGTTGGTAGTGGTGGTGCTGTTATCACTGTGGTTCCAATTGATGGCTGGGCAACACTTCGATATCCATGGGCAGCCGCTGCCGCTCCTGTTACCACTGCTGTGGCCGTTGTTGTTGTTGATGTTGTTGTTCCTGCCTGCGACTGAGGATGATGAAGCTGTCCACGAAACTGAACAAGATCGTAATGACTGGTTGTTAGCAATTGTGTGGGATTATCTGTTGACATGCTGCAAAAAAAAAAAAACAAAAACAATATAAGAAATTTAATTAACATACCCACAAATTTTCAAATTCATCAAGATCGGATCGGTTTGAATATTTATTATAAAGTTTATCTGTTGCCTTAAAGTTCTAATCAGGTTGGGACGCCAGGACATGGCCCACCCTAATGGGGCAATTGAAACAGATTTATCAGAAAAAGCATGCAAAATGAGAAAACTTTCAGGCAAATATTGGGTGTTTCCTCCCCTACCACCCACCACCCTCTTTTTGACTTGTTCGTTTCTACACAAAAACATGGTAGGTAGATCGTAATGGCTTTTTTTTTGTTAGAATTAGTCAGGTTTTGTAAATAGTCGAGTCATTTAGCCAAAAAGTCAAAGGTTTTTCACAGTTTAGGTTTGACCAAAGTTTTTACCTACTTTTTACGCAATCATCATCATCATGATCATTCAGTATCAAGACGCCAGTTTTCTCTTTCCTCCTCCATGCTGACTTTTAGGTTCTCTTACTCTTTTCTCTATCTCTTCTCTGTTTGAGTCTCTTTTGAACTATGTTCATACCTATGTACATATGTATGTACATACATACATATATTATCTTATCAGTATTTATTTTACTAACAGTTCTCTGTTCTGTGGTTACCTAAGTGGTGCAAAGTGGTGCATATTCAAAATTCTCTATAAAAACGAAAAAGCAATCGATAGTTGTTGGAGCAAACAAACAACAAAACACAAAATGAGCCAGTTTCTGTGATTAAAAGTAATTTATTGGAATTGAAAAACATATGGTTTTGGTTGAAACAAAACGTCCTAAAACTGATACAAATACCTGAACAAAGTACATATGTACATATTTACATACACATCGATTATAATGTAATTGTGTAAACTTTAGGAAGAATTGACTATGAGACTTTAAGAGATTAGAATGGTACAAAACAAATCAGTTCCATATACATAGTGAAAATTATTTTAAATTCTTTGCAAAACAATTTAGAGAATTACTTTAAACCAACAAAACAGAATTACTTTTTAATTTTTTGTTCTTTAAAATTTACTTAAAATTGTATTAATTTTTTTATCATTGTCTAAATACATTAGACTATAAAGTGAAAGCAAAATAAAAAATCAAGATGGTTAACACATTTAGATTATACGATGGAGCCCACTGTAAATGACAGCATCCATTGGGGCTTATACTCCATGAAATGGACACGTGTTCTGTAAAGTTCACAGTCATCTGTAACGGCTTCTGCTAATTAACATAGATAAAAAATGCTGTAGAACATGTGGGGGAGTATTACATACATACATAAATATGTACATATACATATGTGAACATTTTAATTTGAACAAGAATGGAGCGGATGTAATCATCATCAAACACGGAAAGTGTTGAACAACCAAAATAAAAAATTATATGTATATACATACATATATGTACATATATAGAAAAAAAACATAGCAGCATTTCAGGAGACTGATGAGTTGGTGGTGTTCCTTTTTGTTGTTGTTGTTAGGTTAAGGTGCAGCCAACTAAGTGTATTATTATTTATTGATTTTCAAAATAAACGAAACAAAAAAAGAGGCAAAGCTTCTTCTGGGCCTTAGTAGTATACCGAAAACAAAAGAAAGAATAAAATGAAATAAACACAAATACAAATAAAGTAAATTACTGTGACAAGCTATTATTTTGCATTTGCAACAACAATGGAGGCGCACAAGGCAGGCAGACAGGGAGTCCGGCAAATGTGAGTGAGTGCCACAACAAACAATCAAATAAAAAAAATATATATGTATGTACAAATGTCAGTTTAGTCTACATTAAGTCGCAATAAAACCGAATTGAGAATACCCTTAAAATTTGTCAAAATTAACCGAAACATAACCTAGTTTCGGTTCTATCTAGTCAAAATAGCTAAGTGGAGAAAGTTCCATTGGGAAAAGGAAAAAAAGAAGGTGCATCAAAAAAGAATCTATGGGATGATTATAAAGTGTAGGAGAAGTTTATTAAATCTCCTATTATGTAAATGTGTGGTGTATATATGTATGTATGTAATTATTGTTTACTCCCCACATCCACAATTCAGTTTACATTAGAAATAAGTCCAGACCACTTGTTCTTGGAACAAGCTTAGTTTATTCATTGAAACAGAGACAATGCAGATATGTAGGTACATACATACATAGGTCCATTGATTTAAGATTTACTTATTAAACTATCAGTCACTATACTAGCAACTGATTCCCCTTCTAGATAGTATACATATGTATATGTATGAATGTATGTACATATGCATGTATCCTCTCTTATAAGCGAATGATTGACAACAAAAAATATTTTGTCACAAACAACACACTACTCAACAAGGAGACCCAATGAATTTGGAAAATTTCAAGGCAGAAAGAGAACAAAAAGAGCTTTTACTCTTCGAGACTGAAAAGAGAGCACCACATCAACAACAAGAAGCAAGTTAAGTCAAGTCACAACACAAAGTCGCGTCTCAAATAAGTTTATGAAAAAGGGCGCTGAGGAAAGGGCGGTAAAGAAGAAGAATCCCTTTTTTTTTTTTTTGTTATGTTACGCAGTTTGTTGTCTTGGCAACATTTTGGAAAAAAACGAGCTTGTATTAGTTCTGTCTCTCACTAGGGACTACTTAGATGTAGGTAGGGTTGTTGATAATATATCAAATATCAAATATATCGATATTTTTACAAAAAAAATAAATATTTATATCGAAATATTTTTTTCCCTGATATATCGCATATCGATATTATTTGGAAATATATTTTTTGATATTATGGCTGGTCACACTTCACTTAAAAATCTTAAAGAAAGATGAGCTCGGCAAAAAACTTTTATACAAAAATAAACGCACAAAATGCCACCTGCAGCCTTTGTTCAAAAGTTATCAAATCAAGTGGTAACACTAGTAATCTCCTGTCACACTTGAGGAACAAGCACCCGGAAGCGCATTCAACATGTGTTAAGGTAAGAAATATGTAATGCCAGAAAAGTCTCAGGAATTTTGCCGCGCAATTTTTTGACAGTGTGTGTGTGCGCGCGTCACTAGGCCTCTATATTCTTATGTATGTGTGTATACGTGTATGTGTATGTTTCGCCAAATACAAACTTTTCGCTTAAAAATTAATTATATTCAAAAACCAACAACAAGCTTTGGAATAATATTTGGACATATAAATTTTCTAATGTTCTTATTCAGAAACCGAATAAACCAGATGAGCTGAACCACAATTCTGATGGACAAACATCTATTGAGAACGCGTTTAAGTGTTCGGCGTCTACTAAAGGTAAACATTCTCTTATTTTATATTTTGAATATAATTTTATTTAAACCCTTTTTTTAAATTTTAGATAAGCATAATGATATTACGGCAGCAATAGTTTATATGATTTGCAAAGACAACCTGCCTGTACGTGGTGTAAGATCTCTTTAATTGGAAAAAGTGTATTGTTTTATTTTTAATTAATAAACAAAAATTAGAATGCATTTAAAGTTAATGTTATTTTGGCGGGTTTACGATTTTTATAGAGAAATAGAAAAAAATCAGAAATATCCGATATATCGATATATTTTGGTGATAAATATCGCAAAAGACCTGATGATATTTTTAAACAATGATAATCATCGATACGATATTTTTTACAGATTTTCACAACCCTAGATGTAGGCTAATGTAAGGGCATGTGTTTGGCGGCCATTTTCTCTCGTTCTTTCCCTCTCTCTCTCTGTCACTCTCTAAGAATGAGTTGTTTTGTTTATTTTTTCGTTAGCATAGTACTCTTATTTTTGAGCCGCTGTTTTTTTGTGCGTTTCATTCTTCTCTGTTTGTTGTTATTTTCTGCTTTTGCTTTTAGTTGTTTTTATTTTTTGCTATTACTTTTGCTTTGTTGAGATTAGCTTTTGCTTTTGCAGTCAGTTGTTCGTTCTAGAAACGTCAACCGACAACAAAAGTTTTTGCTGTGTGTGTGTGTGTGACCCCTGTTGATGGATGCATCAACTACCTAAATGTGTACATGAAGCTAAATATACGTAAACATTTGTTGATTTTTTAAATGTCAACCCCCTTTCCACCCCACTCACATTGCATTTTGCATGCCCTTTTTCTTTCACCCCAATGTCCCCACACACACACATACTCACCCTCTCGTTTCTTCTTTCAATTAACAACAACAACAAGTGTTGATGTTGATGATGATGATGGTCATACTGTCTGTGTGTGAGTGTGGTAACTGTACCTGATGATGCCTGCTGCCCTTTGCATGCAATGCGTGCTAATAATGAAAATAAACTACCGAAGAACCGTAAAACCGAACCTAACCGAACCAAACCGAACCGAAACTAAAACCCAGCCCAGCTTTCCTTTTTCTATAAACACGATAATAATGATTATGATGATGATGATGGCGCGGCTGGTTAATGATTCATTTCAGAATTCTTACATACATTTGTCATAATAGCAAGTGTACAAATCGGTTTATTAATAAATCCAAAACGATTTTTAATACAAACACAAAAGTTAATCATCAATGCAGAAAGGAAAACTCAACTATTTTATACCCTAGATTAAATCTATTACAAATAATTCAACTCAAGTAACTGTTGTCAATAAATTTTAAAATCTGGATTATTTACCATAAGTGTATGTTTGTAAGTCGTTGATTTTTTTATCATTAAATGCTTTTATTAATCACTTAAAGCTAGAATGAAATTCGAACATAAAAACAAATTAAAACAATTTCTTAACTGAATTAGCATTCTTTGGTAGTACGCATTTAATTTATAGTTCAATTTGGCTGTTGGTTTGGGTTATAAAACTAGCACAATCTAATAATTAATATTTAAATGTACAATACGTAAGCTAATCTACTCTTTGGCACCCTATTAATCGTTTCACGAATACAATAACAAAAAAAAAAAAAAAAAAAAACAATAACCTCGTGTATTGCTTTTTTTTGCTTTCGCTCTCCCACTCTCTTGTTTTGCTGTTACTCTCTTCTATTGCTGCTACTTTGCTTCTCTTTATTTATCATTATTATTTTACAACAACAATCAATTAGGTGGGTGTACCATCATATTTTTATTGTTGTTGTTGTTACTGTTATTGTCAATTACAATAATAAATAAAGAAATACATATATGAAAATCTATTAAACGTGAAAATCTTAAATGAGTTGTTTCCTCTTTTTTTTTGTCGTTGTTATTGTTGTTGTGTGCCCCCCATACAATACTTTTGTGTGTGTAAAAACAAAGGAAAATAGTGAGAACGAGATTAAAGGGGAGAGAAGAGAGAGAGAGGCAGAGTCACCATGTACAACATACATATGTGTCAAAAAATGTAATAATCCGTTTTGTTTTCTTCTTTTTATCTATCTATGTATATGATTTATTAAACAAAATACAAAAAAAACGAGAGAAATTTTTTGCATACTTCCGGCTAAAAAGCATTATTTGAGAGAGTCCCCAATGAAGCTGGCTGGGGCTAAAGAGAGAAAGAAAGAGATAACTCTTTATACTCTCTTAGTATAAGTTTCTTTGTGTTGGTGTGTCTAAACATCTTTCTCTCTCATTCACATTAATGAAATATAAACAAAAATTCCGAGATTGAGAAAAACAACAACAACAATAAAATGGGTAATTTCTGTGAAACTGTTTTCAATTAGTCTGCACTGATTTATACACAACTAATCATTATTCTTTTTGTTGTTATCCATTTTTGAAAAGTTTTGCAGTGAATTTTCTTGGGGAAATCAACCAATCCACACAGAGCAAAGAGAGAAAATGTCATAGACGACGACCACGCGGCGTATACGTAATGTGCCCTGAATTATGCCTAAACACACACACAAACAAACCAATAGCACACGCACACGCACACACAAATACACACCTATGATATACACGCATTGCACGCACACACATTCATCTACATATATTTATATTCACACACACGTACATTTTCCTTGCATTACGTATACGCCGCCTGGGCCACAAAACATTAGAACATAGAAGAAAAAAACACCAAAATCATCATAAATGTGTGGAAAATTCTCAAAAAACAAAAAAAAAATAAAATAAAATCCATTCTAATGTATTTAAATATGTATATGTATATATTTTTGTTTATATGTGTGTGTATACATCCATATGTATCTATGTATATATACACATTCGTATGTATGTATGTATATTTATTTGTATAATAACAAATATATGTATAGAAATATTTCAAACAACAACATAAACACAAGAACAAAAATGAGTGCAACAAAAATAATAAACGCAACAAGGCCGCCGTCGCCGTTTGGCTAAAAAAAAAATGAAAAAAATCTCTCGTGTGGCGTTTTATAATTGTTGTGTTGCCTGAACCCACAGACCCCCCTCACACCCTCATCACCCGCGGCCGCACCTTTAATGTACGCGCCACCCATAGAACGTTGCTGCTGTATGAGAAGATGGCGTTTAGCCTAAGATAGAGCAAAAAAGACAGAGACAGAACGAGAGTGTGAGAGAGAGTGGGATGTAGGAGGAAGAGGGGTGGGGGTGAGGTTGAGGTTGGCTGCCCGTTAGCGTCGCCATCCGTCGTCATCCAACTAATACTACTACTAACCAATTCAAGTTTTTCTCTCATTAAAACAAAAAAAAAAACATTCATTTATCACTCATTTTCTCCCAACTCCCAACTTCAACTTTGACCTCATATGATTAACAATGAAAACTTAATCAGGTGCTAAAGAAGAAGAAATGAATATAGCAATTACATTTTATTGGCATACTGTTAAAACTTTCAACTTTAACTTTGACCTCATATGATTATCAATGAAAACTTAATCAGGTGCTAAAGAAGAACCTTCTAAACCGACACACAAACACACACACATCGAGTTGTATTAGAAAAATCTGATTAAGTAGGTGGGTAATTTTGAATTCAAACTACCTTTTTTTTTTAGGTTTTTATAATACTCTATATACATATACATATGTACATATGAATGTTTGTATATATTTTGCATATATGTATATATACATACATATATAGATTGGGAGCCTTTACTGTACTTTATGTAGTAGTAACAAAAAGCCCTCAGTCACAACTCACACCTACAGTACAAAAATACACGCACACATATATATATATATCTATATATATTTATATAGCGCGAATGAAAGAGATAGTTATAGTAGAGAAAGAGAGAGAAAGAAGAAGCTCGAAATTTGTGTTGACGTCGCTGCATTAGCATTAAAAGTAGACGCCAACGTCGCTGCCAACAAATTTTCAACGTGGTTTTTTATTTTTAGTTTGTTGTTGTTTTTAGCATGGTTATGAAATCGGAGAGTGGAGAATAGCGGCGACGGCTCTCACTCTCTTACTTAGTGTCTGACCCCACCACAACTGTCCCCCTATCACGGAAGAGTTTTTGGTAAAGCTTGAAAGGCGCCTCCTTGGGGCTTTGTTTGATATTTTTTTTCGTTTTGTTTTCCTTTTTGTAAATTTGTTAATTATTATTTTGTTTTTACACATGCACAAACACACTCACACACATACACATTTATTTATCAGCACAAGGAGTAAAAGCATATAAAATAAACTGTTATTTTGCAGTTGCTTTTGCTACTCTATCTCCCCACCCACCCACATACCTCCATTCAGAAAAAAATGTGATGAAAGAAGAATCACTGTTTGGGTTTCTAGTTATTGTTGTTAATTTTGTAACGTTTTCTTTTTTTTTTTTTTGCTTTAATTTTATAACATTTTAGCACAAAAACAAAAAAAATTGTTCAACTTTCAAGAGAAGATATAAATTTAATTTTCTTTTTGTTTAATCTCGACCCGTAAGGCACGCGAGCAGGCAAACGAATGAAGCGAAAATGAAATGCCGAGACACACACATACACACTCGCACACAAACGCTATAATACCAATACCAACGCAATGCAATAACACATAGAGAACAGCAGCAGAGAGAAGAGCGCGCAAAGCTTTCATTGTGTGAGGCGTTGGGCCAGCCTAGGCCAGCCAGACCACGATACAACGACAAAAGATACCGCATTGCGCAGACACGTTATTTTGGTATAGTAGCGAGAGTTAACGCTATCCGTGACGTCAGTACAAACACACACCTACATACATATATGTATGTAATAAAATCCCATTTAAATTATTGACAAAGCTTAAATACCAACCTAAAGTTTGAGTCTAATATTTGAAAGGATTTTTTTCACTTATTTTTTATTTTAGCTGCGAACGATGTAAATTTGTGACGCACACTGAGTTTTTGTCAAAATGTATACAATATATGTACACATACATATGTACGCTTTGCAATCACTTTTCATGCTACCTTCTGTTGTCGTAACATGGGCCAAGACCGGTAAAGCGTCGTAAACAAAAGCTTGAGAGAGAGTAAGCATACCGGGTGCCTCTCTCTCTCCCACTATTTGCCTGTTTGCGTTTATGTGTATGTGTGTGTTTGTTGAGTTGCGCGTTCGCGCATGACATTGCCATTTATTGAAAAGTGAGCAGCAACAACAGCCGCAAAATATATACATACATACATATGTACATATGTATGCATGTATGTATATATGTATAAATAAAACAGCAACAACAAATCAGGTTGGCGGCGGCCTCACACGCGATTTACAAACAACTTTTGCGTCGATGTCGGCTTCGCTGTCGTCGTGTGGTAAGTATAAACAAGTTAACAAAACACAAGGATCAACAACAAAGCACAGTTGGACCAGCTTAACAAACAGCTGTTTGGGCTAGGCTTTAAGGGAATTCCATTAACCTGACTATCCTCTCTTTTGCGTGTACCTCCTTTTCACTCTCTTTCTCTCTTTCCCACAATCTATTTACGTTCATGTAAGTATGTGTATGGTCAATATGCGTGCCATTTCTTTAACTTACTCCCGCCTCCTCCCGACGTGTGAGTGAGTCACAACAATGAAAGGCTCAATTGTATCTTATTGTTGTTATTATTTTCAATGTGAATAACAAATTGAAACGAAAAACACTGTTAGCGTACTGTTAAATCGCTGTTAAATTGATAGTGGTGCCTTTTATATTTTGTGGGCGGAGAAATAATTTAATTTAAGAAAATTTAATCTGATTAATCAATTGAAATCCAAATAATATTATACATATGTACATATGTACATACATATGTAATGTTTTTTAAAGTACTTTGGCTTTAAATTTTCTTTATAAACAATTGGAAAATTATTTTATAAGCATTCTCTTAACTTATTTTTTTGCTTAATTTTTAGTTTAGTCAAAGAAACTTTTGCGCAATTTATTTGCCCCGGTATACGATTCCGTTCGTTCAAGGTTTCCAGATAAAAAACGTGTCCAAACGTTTTGCCGGAATAACGATTCCGGATTGTGAACAACAAAAGCAATAAAATTTCCACAAAAAAAAAACACAACAGCCACTTGACATTTTAGTTTGTATGCATAAGTAACAACAGCAACAATAATAATAAAACAAAAATATGCTTAATTCATTAATAAATAATTAAATTAATTAGGAAAAGTTGATAAAAAGCTGATACGCTGTCGCAATCGACAGCGACAGTGACGTCGACGTCAACGCCAACTTCCACACGTGCGACGCACAATGGGCCAACAACGTCGCGGCGAACGACAACGCAGAACGCTATAATAAAGAAGGGGCGGGATGGGGTTGGCAGTTGTAGGTGAGGAAACACAAGAAAAAAATGCAAAAAAAAAAAAATAAAAGATGATCAACATGGATTGCCAACTGCAGCAGTTTTGGTTTTTTTTCGTTTTTTCATTCTTGTTGATTTAATTTTAGGCAAAAGTTAAAAGAGCTTACTTATGTATAAATAAATTTCAATACGCACCCAAAAGCAAGCGCAAATATAAAAGCAGAGAGCGTACAGAAGAAATGAGAGAACGATAGAAAGAGAGAGAGTGATTTGCGAGTTTTAGCCGGCTTTTCTTTATATCATTTTTTTTTTGTTTTCCTTCTTTCTTTTTCTCTTCTTTTCTTTCTAGCAACGAAAATGCATTCAAACAACACAAAAAAGCAAAAGAGGGGATCACTAAAAATAAGAAAGTTTTTGTCATTTGATGTAGTTGCCAGGCGCACGGTATGTACATATGTATGTATTTATGTATCGACATACTCACATATACATACATATGTGTACATCTTTTTAGCGTCGCTGCCGGCCAATGCAACGAAATTCCCTTTCCTTTCAATTTCAATCATGTGTTTGTCTTGAGAAAATTGCACAACGAATTCTAACATTTAATTAGGTCAACAATATGTAGTTATTAAATATATGTACATACATATGTACATATGACATATGTACATATGTACATATGTATGTTCATACATATGTGTAGGCATAATAAGGTGTGTAAAAAAACAGCTGATAAGGCTTCGAAACTTTAAGCTGACTTGAACAAAGAAAATAAATGTACATACAGTGCCAATGTATGAAGAGGACAGATAAACAGAGAGAGGGGGACGACTTAAAGGACATTTTACCTGTAACTTTATAAGGTCTCAAAACACAAGTTTTGGATATTGAAAAGATTGAGTTTTAAATTTCATTCTGACGGTTTGGTAATCTGGCCACACCCCCAAAAATTGACATTTTTTAAACATTTTTGACTCTTTTCCAAGTGGTTACGCAATTTTGGTAACTCGTAGAACTTAAAAAACAATCCTCTCGAACAATATTGAGATTTTCTAAGCCGTAAATCTCAATTTTTTGATCAAACACCCTCCGAATAATATTATCTAGAACCGTAAAACATTTTGGAGTTTCCCCAAGAAAACTTAGGGGCATACAAACGCGTCTTATATCAATTAGATGGAGATTAATCAATAAAATTTAAAAGATAAAAAAGTTTGCAGTAGCCAGTATAGGAGGAAATAAATTATTAACATATTAAAAATAAAGGAATAAAAAGAAATCATGAATTAAATCAAGTATTCCAAGTCTTTTTATTAATAAAAGGTAAATGTATTTATAATCTATGAAACAAAACTTATTGAATCTGTGCCAGGGCTTAGACCTACAATGAAAGTTGAAAGAAAGGATTCGCATATTAATTTTTCAAAATATTTTGCACCACATGAATGATTTCCTATAAATTCCTATAAATTTATTATTTTGACTATGTAAGTAGTTTATTTCGTCATTGTATTATTTTGTTTGTGATTTTTTTCAACTGTCACTTGCTTCACTTAAGCTCGCCCTCGTTTTGAGTCTTAAAAGTTTGTAACATGGCGATAATAAAATGCATTTACATATATATATGTACATATGTACATTTGATTATGATGATGATACATAAACATGTATGTATGTATGTATGTACATATGTATTTAGGTATGTATTTTTGTACATAGGAAAACTCTTTTGAAAGGCGTGAAAAACACAACTGATAAGACTTTAATCTCTAAATGCTGATATGAGAGAGAGACAGAAAAAGAGAGAAAGAAAAGAAAATTGTCTGTTTATTTATATGTATGCATAATGATTAACTAAAGAAAATTACCGTAAACAATTGAGGAGTGTTAACTTTTAGATACTCTATCTGGATTGGCTCCTTTTAGACACATTTGTTCCCTAAAAAAATCATATTGGCTATCATTCATTCCATTCGGTTAGATAAATTGCTGCTTTGGGTTGTTTTCTCTCTCGTATTTCTCATAACCTTTTAATGTATTTGGAAGTAGAAGTGTTACGTATTAAATGTATGTATAGATGTTTTTTTTGTTATTTGTGTTTTTGTATTTGTATTTGCGTTGTGTATGCCACCTCCACTGCCCTTCAATCAAGCAAACTGAAACCTGAACCAATTGACACAGACACATATATACATACATACGTATCTATATATCTATATATGTATGCACATGTGTACAGAGTCATCCTAGTCGTGATAAACGTTTTCCACTAATTAGCACATTTTTAAACGACCCAACACACAATTTGTTGGTCAATGCTGCAATGAAACTGAACTAGCTTTAGCTAAACTAAACTACATACATCTGATGTATGTATATTCATATGTACAATGAACCCCTGGTTAACGAACATTTCGTAACATTTTATGTTACATTCTTTCAAAAAAACATTGAAATATGTAATAAGTATTACTATTCAATATTTTTTTATACCTGAACCCCATTAATTCATTTTACATTTATTCCTGTAGGGAAAAAACAAGATGCTGGAACGATTTGTGTTAATTAACCGAGAGTCCACTGTACATACATATTTATTTTAGGGCATTAAACTATGTATGTATGTATGTGTTTAGCGTTCTATGACATTGGAAAAAGCCCTTTCGAATTAAAAATTCTGGATAGATTTTCCACATGGACAGATGCGGGCGGAATACAACAATTGGATATACATATGTACACATATATATAGTGAGCAAGGATAAATTTTAAGGTAATGAAATTTTGTACAAACTTAAATGCGAGAGAGCTTTTTTATTATTTATTAATATTAACAGCTGTGTTGACAATTAACAAAACACATCTTCACTTAATTGTATAAGTTTTCCTTTAACAATTTGCCATAAAAGAGTGTGTATTTACCCTCTCTCTCTGTCTCTATGTCCCTCTCTCTTTCTCTGTCTGTGTCTCTCTCTATACACACACACACTTCACTTGCGACATTTTTTGTCTCCTGGCACACTTGTAACTTTCTTCTGACCCGCTGACTGCTAGTGCATTGTTATTTTTCTCTTTTTTGCTCTAATTCTGTTTTTTTTATGTGTATGTGTGTGTGTTCTCCTATGAGTGTTGTGTCTGTTTATTTATTTTTTTTTTCTTTTTTTGTTGTTGTATAACTCAACACAGAGCCAGCTCTAACAGGCTAACAACAAAGTTGCCGTTGCCTTTGCCAGTTTGTCGTTGGCTGCTACTTTTAAGTTTTGTTTGCATTTTGCGCATTGTTGTTGTTATTGTTTTTGTTGTTGCTGCTGCTGCTGCTGCTTCGGCTGGCTATATCTTATCGCTTAAGTACAACACACAAAATTGTTGGCATAGCGCTTTTCTGTATATAATTACACTTATGTATGTATGTATGTGCATATATATGTACATATGTATGTACATTCTATGTACAATAAATATTTCTGTATACAAATTTAACCAGGGTCGCCACAAAAGAAAAGTTAAAAAAGAAACAGGTCCTCGGGGTAAAAATCAAAACTTTTGAGTTTTCGTAAACTTTTTGTTTTATAGAATCATTTCTCTTTAGCGATCTCCAAACATGCGATTCTAAATATCCTCTCCCTTCTAGGCCTACTTTATAGTCCGATCCTGTATATGTAGATATGTACATATGTATGTACATACATACATATGCATGTATTCAGGCATAAAAAAGAGTACGTAATTCATTTTTTGCTGTTATTTATTTTTTTTTTTTTGTTTTTTATATAATCAACAAACTGCTAGCGTCACATGCGCCTCAGACTCATACACACACACACATTGGGAGGAAGGTTCTCGCTCACCCACACACATAGGCACACATACAGGCAAGCTCTCGCAATGTGCTTTATACATAGGTGCAAAGTCAAAACGCTACCACTAGAAAGAGAACGAGAGTGAGAGCATGACAGAGAGGGCAATAAAAAAAAAAATACGTTTTGCCATCGTTTGACAGCGTCCTTTTACCACCCACACATCCGCCCACCCTCTCATCTACCCTTTCAGTCGACAAACTTAACATTCAATTAGTTTTTAATGCAATATTCCCCCTACGACATGGTTGAAGGGGGGTGAAGAGGAAGTTATGGAAACTTTTTCAATTGATTTTTAAGTCGCACGCATTTTACATTGCATAATTGCACAAATAGTGGGAGCAGAAGCAGGAGGAGGAGGGGGGTAACTGTTAGAGAAGTTTCACGTGAGTTTCAACAACGGCAAGTGCTGCTGCTACCAACAATGCGATATGCATACAATTAGCGTTATTTTTGCCCCTCTCTCTTTCTTTATCTTAATCGTATGCGTTCTCTCTCTTACTTTTTACTATCACTCTCTCAATTTCTTAGTCACTACCACATTTGATTGGCAAAGAAAACAATAATAATATTAAACAGCAAAAACAACGACGTGGGACGCCAAAATATTGGCGTCTCTTGCTTATCTCTTTTATGCTCTCTCTCTCTCTCTCTCTCTCTCTCTCTCGCTCTTGCATAGTCTGTTTTTTTTGTTCTGTATGTATTTTCTTGCTGACGCAGCCGTTATGCGTAAGTGTATGCGTTTAATGGTGTGTGTGAGTATAAGTGAGGAGGAGGAGTGTTGGGGGAGGAGACTAAAGCAAACTAAAACGTAAGATCAAGACTGATCCACACATGAACGGATGAGCTTGCGCAGTGTGGAACACACAATTGTGTATGTGCGTAGGATCTTTCGATTTTAATACAATTAATAATAACCAGAAGATCACAACATCCTGATGTAAATTAAATAGACAATATTATCATCGATTCAAACGATTTTTCTAAATGATAAACAATTATTTTATTTCCATTGTACAGTCAATTATCAAGTGTATTACTTTTTCGAGAGCGTAGTGTATGTATCTCCGATCTCCAAGTATGTATGTATGTACATACATACTTACATATGTACATATGTATGTATAAACACAACAATAACAACAACATATTCGCAAGGCGATACGAAATGAATATAAAGCAAAATCAAAGCAAAAAAGGCAAAAGAAATAAAAACAAAAAAACAAAAAATTGTTGTTAGTATTGGAAATTTTACGCAGCGAATACAACTTTATAACAAAGACGAAAACGAAACGTTTAACACACACAAACATACACATTAGAAATCAGCGAGAGCAAAACATTCATACATATGTATGTACATATATACATACATAAATGTAAAAGTATGTAAGTATGCGGGTGCCCTCCAAGCAACCTCCCCCTTTTTCTTCTACATTATCAAACTATTATGGTAAATTACCTTCTTCCCCTTCTATCATCATCACCCTTATCTCTTTGTGTCGCTCTTTTTCTCTTCGATCGTTTGTTGCTTGCAGTTTGAATTTTTCAATTAAACAAATTTATTTTGACAATTTTAATTGCCGTCTGCAAAGCATCGTCATTGAGGGGGGCGTTAACAGAAACGCGGGGGTCGCAGACAACCCGCACTCTTACACACACACACAGAGAGACCACAAACTCACACATACAGGGATATATATATATATATGTGTATATATATACCCATACATATATACATATGTATGTATTTGTATGGGTATAAACATTTCTCTTTGGGTGACAAATTTTTGTTTGTGTTCCAAAAATATAATTCTTTTCTTTTTATTTGAAAAAAAATTTTTTTAAATGATTTTATTGCTGTTATTGTTTTTGTTTCTGTCTTTATTTTGCACTCACGTTTTTTGTTGTGGTTTTGTGTTGTTGTTATTGTTTTACACATATGCGCCGCCTGGGCGCACGCTCTCGCTCTCTTGTGTTGGGCGGCACTTGCAAAAACTAATTGTGGATTTTGTCTCTCTCTCTCTCTCTCTCTTTTGTTATTTTCTTGCGAATTTTTGTTTGATAATGTAGAAGTATGTAAAATTTTTAACACTCACAAAACAAAACAAAAACTGTTTAGTTTATTTTCTTCGAAATAGATTTCATCAAAATAACAGAATTTAAATTGTAAATTTAGTCCTTTTGCACACACGCGGCTACTTAAGCACGCACACACACACACACGTCCGTTGCGTTGAACGGCAAAATGCAAAATGAACGCCAACAAGACAACAAAAGCAAAGCAACGCAAAAGCAAGGCAAAAGAAGAAGAAGAAAAACCCCAATACCACAACCAAAGCAAAGCCAGAAGAAAAACATAACGCACTCGCATATGCACACTGGGCCCAAAATGGAAATTAAAATGACGCGGAAAGTTTTCCATAAATACATTTGTACATATGTATGTACGTAAAAATTATGGAAAAAAAATATTTTGATTTTGGCAAATAATAAAACAAATGTGAATAAATGTTCATAAATATCTACATACTTATGTATGTATGTACATACTTAGAAATGTGTACAAATATCAATATCATTAAGAGTAAAAGAAGTGTCCACTGTGCAGCAGCGTCGTCACTGCTTGCTTGTCTTGTTGTTGTTGTTGCTATTACTTTTAATTTTATTTATATTTTTCATTTTGATGCATTGTTGTCAACACAAACATGTCAGCATTGCCAGATCGAAGCATTTAAATATAATTACTTTTACTTAAAATTTATTGTTAGTTTGAACACATTTAATTAGTTTAATTAACTAATTGATTGCTTTGTTTTTGTCACATTTCAAACATACATATACAAAAAAACACATGGTTAGCAAATGAGAGATCGACCGCAAGAGTGTCAATTCTAAAGAGAGTCAATGAACATAAGAGTTCCTCTCTTATGTTCGTATACGCGAGGAGAAAGAGAGAGAAAAAGATGGAGAGTGTTTCGTGAGCGCGTGGCAAACACATGGTTTTTGTTTTTACCAAAACGAAGAAGAAGAAAACAAATAGCGTAAACACACACAACAACAGTAAGAACATGCTTACAGTGGGTCAAAGCTTGCATTAGACTTATGAATTTTTAGAACGACCAATCGAATGACTAAAGCAAAAAAAATCAATCATGTAAATTCATACATTTATACAAATGTACATATGTATGTACATGTATGCCACCGCGTGCCCCAAACCAAAAACAAAATAAAAAGGAAAAAGAGATAGTTTTAGCGATACCCTTGAAAATTTTGAAACTTTTTTTGTGACATAAAACAAGAAAAAAAACATATTGCACTAAAATGTGCGTGATTCGAACCGAGCAATTCTGATTTGGAGAACAAACTAAAATTGTGTTAGGTAATACCTGGACGAGCAATACGACGAAACATATGTACATACATATGTACATATGTACATACATAAGTATTTATGTATGTATGTATGTATGTATGTATGTACATTTGTAGTACAATGTATGTACATATGTATATATAATAAATATACATACATATGTACATATGTATGTATACATTTACATGCAAATATACTTTTTATGGAGTTGTGTAAATTAACAACAAAGACTACTTTCTCTCTATGTGTGAGTGTGTGTGTGGTTCTCTGTCAATATATTGGCATTTATGTATGCATGTACATATGTACATACATATGTAGTTTGTTTAATAAAAACAAAACGTGAAACCCACGAAAATTGCCGTTAGGTGTGCGTTTGTGTTCTATTTTTGATTAATGAAGAAAAAAGGTTTCCTAATTAACAAAAGAGAGCTTGCAATGTATAAGAGAAAGAGAGATATGCCGCATTTTTGTTTTTGTACGCGAAAATAAACAAACAAATAACAAACAAAAATAAAGAAAAGAAATCAGAAGAAGAAGCTGAACATAGGAATGAGTATACATATGTATATACATATGTACATATGTATACATATTTATATGTATTGACGCTGATGAGGATGGGCGATAAGAACGAAACGATAAGCAACAGTAACAACACAAGCTCATACTGTCTGGGAGAGGATAACACTAGAGCGAAAAAGAGAGATAGACACAAACAGAAAAAGAGAGCAAACAAAACGCTCACGTAATTGAAACGGCGTCGCCGGGCATCTCTTTACTCTAATTGGAATTGTTTGCTTGGTTTTCCGGTCTGCTTTAGCCTGCTTCTAGTTTTTCTTTTGGTCTACAACGTGGCCAAAAATACTCGCACACACAGTGAATGAACGAGGGAAAAACTAGAGAGAGAGAGAGAGAGACAACGGGAAATAGAACACAAACAGAACAACAAAAAAATATGTGGGACAAACGGCAAAAAATGAGAGAGGGAGCCAGCAAAAACATATATATGTACACATACATACAAACTTACATAAACCACACACACACACAGACATTTCCAAAGAGAGTAAGGCGTGTGATGGATAAAGGGGGGAGGCCGGAGGTTTGGGTAGTTGACATCTCGCTCACCGATAACAGCCCGAAGCCCCAATTGTTTACGCCACAAGCTACAACTATGTATATGTTGGCAACGCTACCAGTATGTACATTGGTTTCAAATAAACTAATGGACATTAAATCGGGGACTTTAATTTCATTATATTCCATATACAAAAGAAACAAAAAGTGTGAAATTGTATTTGCAAACAAGTTTTTACATTTTTTGATAGAACGCATAAAATGACACAGACATCTTCCCACTGAATCAAAAAACTTTTTTTTTAGAAATGTACATACATACATATGTATCTACATACATATGTGCAATTTATTCATAAATTTTCATTTAATGTGACCCAGTGTGCTATACCGCTTCATCATCATCCATCCACAATTTGCCATGCGGCTCGGTCTGGTTTTGGCCTCCCTTCCACGCCTGGACTTCATTCCATCATACTCTTTCACTCTTAGGCCCAGTAATGAAACAAAATTTTTTCTCTCTCAACCAAAAAAAGTAAATAAATAAAATAAACCAGTTAGAACCATGGCAACGTAAACGTGAAAACAACAACAAAACAGTTAAACAGGTGCAAAAACAAAAGCATGGAGACAGTGCGGGAGAGACCAACTAAGTCAAGAGAGAGTGTGTGAGAGAGAGAGAGAGAAATAAAGCTTAAAGAAACAGCAGCTTTACTATTCGCACAGTGTGGCCAAGGCATTCCAAAAATTGTTAGCCTAGAACTGTCTAACAAATATATGCACACACATACATATATGTATGTACATGTCTGTATGTATGTATGTATGTATGCAGTTATTGTCGACAACCGTACCCATTTGTACCAACGGGCTCGCCCACTCGCCGAAGTCTTAAGACCAAAAACAACGTCAGACGGCATTATTTGTCAACACGTGATGGAAAGCATACAAAATGAATATCGCATCGATTTGCTTTTGTAGTACTCTTTGTTTTCTTCTTCTTCTGCTGCTGGACATTAAAGTCTACTACAATTCTATTACCAATCAGTAAGCTCAATTCATTTTAATACCTAAGCTTTTTTTAACAAAAGTGGTTTGTTATGTCGAAATCGACAACATCCCCTAAGGTATCAGCTAGTCGTACTCAACGAAAATTTTTGAAATTATTTTCTTACCTTGCTAAAGGAAAAAAAAAATAATAACAACAAATAGAATAGAAAAAAAATTTTACGTCACAAGAAAAAAGTAGTCTGCCTTCAGTCAATGAGGGGCGGGGTTTCACTATGTCTTACCCTTGTACATACATATGTACATACATATACATATGTATAGGATGTACATACATCTATGTATGTATGTATGTAGGAATATGATTTTACATACATACATACATACATATGTATGTATGTAATAAAAATTTTAAATTTCAAGTACATACATATATGTACATACATATATGTACATACATATATGTACATACATATAAAATGCGAATTCATGTATTACGAATTTGTTCTTTGGTTCCGTACTCTGTCTTGGCCAAAAATAAACCTAGCTAATGAAAATTGAAAAAAAGTTTAGGGGGTATACCCCATTCCATACAATAAGTACAGGGTATGCATACGAAACGACGACGACAAATGTTGAAGATCAACACAGATCACTCAAACACGAAGAAAATCTAGCAAATAAAACTAAATGTTTCGAAAAAGACATTTTGTGTGTGTGTGTGCGTGTGTTCATGCATGTATGTATGTATGTATGTACTATCATGTGATACCAAAAATAAAGAAAAATGTGAAAATCAAACAACAACAACAAGAATCACAACCAATAGCACCACGGCAAGAGGCACTAAAAAGTCACAAGCGCCAAAGTGGAGCAATAAACCAAACAGTCAAAAAAGAAAAAAACCAAGAAATGTGAAACAAAAAAAAAGAGTCTAGTTGTTGCTATGTACATATGTATGTACATATACAAATATGAACACTTAATGTACATATGTCTGTACTTACATAAATATCTGTATGTATATACATATGTACTTATGTATGTATGTACATATGTACAATTGTTGTATTACAATATGCTGAATTTTAACAATTAAGATGTACGCACGATTTCGCTGAAAGACAGACGATGTCTTCTTTTGTATTAAATTTCAATGAAAATGAGCAAAAACGAAACGCAAATGCAACATGAGTAACACAGGGAGAGACAGAGAGAGAGAGAGAGACAGTGTAAGGAGAAATGAAAAAGGAAGAAAGATTTCTAGCAAAGAAACGGGAGACTAGACGACTTGGTCTAGATCTTTTTCTTGACGGGGGAATCAAAACGAGGGGCGACACTATGTGTAAGTTACGCACAGTGTGACTGGTTTCATTATTACAGAATGAAATACAAATAAAAAGCTATACACAGTTTGTTAGTATTGTGTACATTTTTTTTTAACTTTTAATATTTTTAATAAACAGCCTCTTGGGGTTAATAATAATACAGCTTTTGTATTGTCATTAGATTATTACAACGATTTCTTCGAGCTCTGGAGCCACTGTGCGCCATGACATGGACCAGAACTAAACGGCAACTTCCTTTGGGGGGCAGAGGATCGGTGCGAAAAAAAAGGTGTATCAGCAGGGGGTGCGAGTCATGTGTGCGCGTAGCTCGCAAAGGGGTACGTGTGTGTGTATGTATATTCGTTGAGTGACGCTTAAAAATAGGCGAAAAATTGCATAGAATTTGAAAAAGTTTTTCAATTAAAAAAAAAGAAAATAAGACAATTCGCTGAACTGTGTGTGTGCCGGACTATTTATTTTTCATTTAAAACTTTTCCTTTTTCCTACTTTGTGGTATTCACATACATGCATCCATACATATGTACATATGTGTGTACATAAGTGTTTTTTCTACGTTCCATTTGATTTTATTTCGCTTGGTTGTTTGTTGCTGCTGCTGATAAATGTCAAGTAAATGACAGACAAATGTGTGTCTATTCCTCTCTTTTACTCTATTCTGACCGTCTTTTATTTGTACGCACGTTTTTTTTTTTGTTGTTTTTGTTGTCAATGTGGACAAACAAATACATACATATGTATGTATATGTGTATACATCCATATGTACCTAGAAATGTATGTATATATACGTACATACATATGTGTGCATGTACATACATATGTAAAGTAATTAATAATAAACAATAATAGCAGCGGCTGATCAATATTTTATATTCCCATCGGGATGGGCTTGTGAGGTGATCGTGCTGAGCAATACAATGCGTTATGTCTGTCGCATGCGATTCGGGTTGACAATTTGACAGACGTCGTTTCACGTCCCATTTCGTGTTGCTAATCGTGAGCCCTATGTCAGAAGCACATAAAGTGTCATCACTAATAAAAAAAACGCAAAGACGCATGTGGCTTTGCATGCTCTACAATTCTCACTTAATTTTGCTCTTTCTTTCTATCTTTTTTCTTACTCTCTCTTTCTCGCTTTCAATTTTTGTCATCACACAGTTTACATTGTCTTTGGTTTTTGTTTGTTTTTTTTTGTTTTCTAATCTTCAATGTCTCCGCTTTGTTATTATTCTTGTTGTTTTTGTTGCTGTTGGTGTAAAATGCGCAGTAAAAAGTCTGAAAACTTATTCGCCATCTATATATGTATGTATGTATGTGTTACGCTGTTATTGTTAAATTAACATTATTTCGAATATTATTTCATTTTAAATATTTTGTTGTATAAGAAAAAAAATCGAACGCAGGTTTTGAGATACTCTACAAACTGGCCGTGTATGTATGTATGTGATACATCTAGTAAGTAATTAATGTTGGTTAGTAATGCCAACTATAAGATATTGTTTAATACTTTCAATCCACAGTTGTGCAAACCTTTGGCCAAAAACTTGATAACTTGTTCGGTGACTATCCAATAAAAATATCAAGACTCTGGAAAATTTTCTCATAAATAATTTATAAACATCAAAACAAATTGAACAAATGGAAAATGAAATACTTAGAGGAAGTGCATGCAATGTTTTGAAAATGGGATTGTGAGGAATACGAGCGATAACAAGTTCACATGTTTATGATAATTTGCTCAAGGTTAATAAATATTAATTCGAAATTAAATTACTGTTGAATGTTTACTTTGACTCCTCGAGTGTCGAGTGTTGTACAACAAAAAACACATTGTGGCGGTAAAATTTAGATTTAAAGGCCAGTATTGGTAAACATTATATTATGTTCCGACTGTTTCAGTTCCCCCTATATGCAAAAAAAATTTAAATGCACAATGTTGCCAGACTCTCTGTGAGTATTAAAAACAATGTGGCCAGAAGCACCGTTGTTTGCGGCGAAATTCGCTATGGCAGGGCGAATTGGCGGCGAATATTCTCTCTTAAGACAGTAAAACGTGCGAATATGTTGGAGTTGGGCTCATTGGTTGGATGTTCGACTTAAATGGCTCGAGTTCGACGTGGTTGCAAGGAGTTTGATGGTGTTTCGGGTGATTCGATGAGAACCACCGTTGATTTTTAATTTTAATCGATTACTTGCAACGACTTATCGAATATTTTTGACGGTTATCGATAGCTTGCAATTTAGCCGATTATTTTGTGCTGTCGATGCGTTTTCCATCTCTAATTGTTGTTGTTTTTTTTTGTTGTTTTTTTGTTTTCCAAGTGAACAGACGCGTGTGTGTGCGAGTTACTTATTTAATATTTATTTTGTGGCACGGAACAAAATTTGGCTAGCGCAGTTATTTTTTTTTTGTAGCACGGAGCAAAAATTGGCTAGCACCAAATCGAATGTAAAACACAAAAAACACGAGAACAGATACATAGATAAAAAAAATTCGAAAAAGTGAAATTACCTTTTGCGGCGGCGGCGTGTGTGTGTGTGTTTGCGTGCGTGCGTGCCTGCGTCTTTGTGTGTGTGCAGGAAAAGAAAAAAAATAAAAAAAACAACATTGTTGCTATTGTTGCGCCAAAATTCCAATTGGAATAGCAGCAACATCGACCTAGCAAGAGAGTGAGAGGGAAAGAAAAAAACAACAAGGCGGCCAAGAACTTTTTAGCTACTTGTCAAAATGAGCGATTTCGATTTAAATGTGGACAGTCTCATACAGCGGCTGCTGGAAAGTAAGTACAAAATCAAAATGCACAAAAATTAAAACTTCCCCCTCCCGGCCCGCGCCTACCACAAAATAAAATCTTACCACCAATACCCATCTCCACCCACATATGGCCCCTGAAGTGCCCTTTATTTCCATATATTTTCTTTTAATTTATAACCTAAATTTGTTTAAATGTATGCGTGTGTGTATGTGTGTGTGCTAAATCGGGAGAGAAAGACAGAGAGAGAGAGAGAGAGAGAGAGAGAGAGGGAAAGCTAGTGGCCAAAAGATTGAATTTTTTTCTAATTATTGCATATTGTTTTGTTGCTTATTCAATTTGCCAGCAACGACAACAACAACAAGGGCAATAACAAGGTCTCCTCTCTTGTTGTGTTTTTAGCCTTTTCCCCTTTTCTTTTAAATTTGACTTTTGTATCAATTAAATTAAATTGATTTTCATTGCTTCTCCAAAATGTAATAGAAGTCGTTGTTGTTTTTGTTCGCTTGTCTCATTAACTTTTACATAAGCATCCATTTGATCATTTGTTGTTATTGTTGTTGTTGTTGCTGTTGTTTTATTTATCGCGTTCTCCGCATTCTCGCTTGCTCGCTTCTCCATTGCAAAAAGCATTAAACAACGATGACGTCATCGTTCATTAAAAATACAAATGAAGAAAAAATAATAAAAAAAAACCTTAAAACAATAAAGCTGATAATGATAATGATTTCAAAAGCAACAACAACAAAAACAAAATATATAAAAGAACTGAAAAAAAAAACGAAACAGAAGCAAATGAAACGGAGTCACATGAGAGTGAAATAAAAGGGAGTGTCAAGGGGGTAGAGGAATGCAAGAAGAGGCGGCTGATAACAATTATGTGGCAGAGCCACGCCAAGGCAAGGCAAGAAGAGAGCGAATACCGTTACTAACTTGAGTGTGCCCCAAAGTGTTATCCTGATATCGATAGCTCTTTTTTTTTTTTTTTTAATCGCTATCATTCTGCCATTTTTCGATTTCAAATACATAAATTAAATTATAAGAAGTGCCATTATAAATGTCAGTAATGTATTCTTATTATTTTCTTAAAATATTCTCCCGATTTACCGTTATTTTGAACGTTTTGCAACATTCACCCCATTGTGTCATCATCATATCAGAAAAAAACGCCACCTAACCTCAAAGCTTAAACGCTAAATAGTTTGCAATTTGTACTTCCCTCTACTTCCCTTTCTAAGCCGCTTAACGCTCATCTCATTTTGCAAATGCGTCAGGTCACATGATAGGGCAGATGAGGAGAGGGAGGAGGGAGGGGTCACAGATCGAGTGGAAATTGCATTTGGCCTTTCTTCTTTTTTTTGCCGTTGCCGTTGCCGTTTTCGTTCTCGTGTTGTCGTCGCCTACATCCTACATTTCCGCACTGAGTTTTTCACAAGGTCTTTTCGGAGGGAGTAAAATTGTCATTAATTTTGATCTATGCGGCATCATCTCATCATCATCATCAGAGGCAGCGGCACAAATTTCATTTGTCAAATTGTAAATTGAAATTGATTTTTAAGCCGTCTAGTCAGAGTCGTCCCGTCTTTATGACTTCCTTTTAGCCTGCTCCTTATAAAATGCGCGTAAATTTCATTGTTCATTTGATTTGATCAAAAGGACAAAAAATCAAATGTGTTAAGTGGAAAAAGCCATTTTGATTGAAAAAGAAATTAAAATTCTCTTTTAAAATTAGTTTTTCCGTTCCAAAAATCAAAATTAAACTATAATTACAATAATTGAGAGGAAAAACTAGACATTTTGGAAGGTCATTCTAGGATCTCAAAAACTGTTGTTAAACATGGTTTTAAAGGACAAAATTTCCCTCTTTTCGCCCCTATAGTAATTAAGCTAGATAAGTTGGTAACAGATATAAGGAATCCGTGGAATCGAGAATTTTCATTAAATTTGAAAACAATTAACCTTAATTCAATTCAAAAATTTATATACAAGCCGGAAAAAGGAAAAATTTGTTTTGGTCACAGGAAAATTCATTGAAAGAGCGCGAACAAAACTTGGTTTTTCATGAGTTAAGATAGCAGCGACCATTTTTTTTTTCGAGAATATCATTTTCCAATAAAACAATCATAATTTTACATTTCATAAATTTTTCTTTACAATCTTGTTCCATTTTTATTTTTTTCATTATACTGAGATACAAAATTTAACCTGTTGACTTTTATGTTCAACATCACGTATTCCTATTATTAGTGTAACGCTTCTCGTATACTTTTCCAAAAGTCAAGTGTTATATATATGTATCCTAAGTACGATCCTGATTCATAATCATTTTTCAATAAAGAGGTTTCGACTCTATAGTTTTGTTCGTCTTTTCTCATTTGCACATTGCCTGTTAATTTAAATCTATAAATTTAGAGCTGCTTGCTCTCCGCTTCCCACTTTTGTCTTCATTTAGTCCTAGTCCTAGACTTTTGTTTCGATCGATGGACCAATTGAAAATATGAAACTATCTCTCTCTCCCGTTTCCCGTTTGTGTGATGTGAAATGTTTCGGTTTTTGTTAATTTCTTTTTTCGGTTTACAATATACCTAATTATTATTACAATTGTTTATGATTTGCCCCCATTTGGCTCAATGTTTCCTGATCTTTTTCCCTTTACCACCTCCTCTCTCTTTGAGTTGATTCTTCTTTATGACTATATATAAATATATATATATACATGTATATGAAAACCCCCTTACGAAAAAAAAAACCAAAGATTTTAAAAAACAAAAAGAGGCCGAAGAGCATGCCCAGAAGCTGCTCATTGCTCAACAATTGGCCGCTGCTGGTGGGGCTGCTGCTGCAGCGGCTGCCGCTGCTGCTGTTTCAACATCATCGATTGCCACGCCCACAAGTGGTGGTAGCAGCAGCAGCACTTCATTCGCTGCAGGTGCAGGTGCAGGTGCAGATCCATTGGACGATCTTACCGAGCAGCAGCGTCGTCTATTACAACAATACTCAATATCGCCGCCCAGCGAAACAATGATCTCAGCGGATGGCGATCAGATAACGGTGCATCATCCACGTGAGGAGCCCAAGAAATCGAGATTGAAATTACGTGATTTTTTCGTTGCTGAATTTGGTATAAACAAAATTTCCAAACACTCACACCCACACACAAGTTTATTTTTTAAAAGCAATTTTAATTCAATTCCCATAAAAACAATAATCATTTCACTTAGTAGACACACAAAGCGCTCGCAGTATTCCTATTTTGAAAAGTACCTACTTGTAGTGTTGTGAAAGAACATAAAAAACAAACAAAATGGAACAAGCGTAATGAAACGGAATGAAATAAAAAAGAACAGAGCAAACGCACCGCACCTTCTTTAACAGTGTGTGTCCTATTTATATGTATGTATTTTGATCCACCTCTCTTTCTTACAAGAATCGCTGTGCTCATTCCATAGGATACACCTGAGGTGATATGGAAAACAGTGAAATACCGATCTCCCTAATTAATTTTTGTTCGCCGAACCGGGGTAATCTTTTTGGAATAGAATCGCCAAAAATCGCCAGAAAAATGTCAAAAATTTATTACTTTAGATAGGCAATACTTTCAAAAGAGCTATGAAGTTGAGGATTTAATATTTTAGATACTTAAGGCCTTTAGAAATGTAAACTTATATCCCTGGAGTACGTTTCGACTCAAATTAAGCTTATATTAGTGTATTGAAATAAATAAGTATCTGAAAACCAAAATTAAATATAATAACAAGGCCAGATCCTGTGTTTTTTTTTTTTTTTTTTTTTATTAATATGCAAAATTGATGGTCAAACAATGTCTTGGTGAAAGAAATCGATGATTGAGAAGTTGTAGTTCTGCAGGAATGTTTCTGACGAAATTTAAGAATCAGCTAATCGAACTGGTTTAGATAAGAATATTCTTTTGGATGGTGATAAAGATAATACATAAATGCGGTTCAGTGGGAATAGGGTATAAGCTTGCGTTGTGTTATTGCGCTTGCATTAGGTTGTGTACATACACGTATAATCACACATTTTCTTCTGCTGCTGCGGCTGCTGTTCAGTACACCCATTTCCACCCAGTATTATTTCAATTGAGATTTTCCCCCCATCTCACTTTTGCTGCCCTGTCTCGTTATGCAATCTATGTATAGTTCTCAAACCCCAACCCCAAACCCAAGTCGAAGCCAAAACCCCAAATCTAATTGTCATCACACCATAAATTTGCAATCATCAGATATATATATATACAAATATATAATGTAACACATATCTACATAGTACTATGCAAATTACACATTAACACACATACAGACACTCCCTCTATTTGTTTCTTTAGAGTGAGAGAAATCCTTTTGGTGGAAGGAAATCTCGAGTGGGCGACACGCGACAATAAAATATCGTTTCTCCCTTACTCTCAAAAACAATATCATATATCCTATATAGTATATGCATTATACTACTTTCAATTCTAAATATGATTTTCGTGTTGTCGTGTACAAGCCCAAACAAGTTCATTCACGTGATGATGGGCCCGCCCCCAACTACAACAAACTAAAACAAAAAAATAAATAAAAACTGTATAAGCATTTACGCTAATCAGCCACAGCCACAACACAGAAGAACTCACAGCTTAGAACTCTGAACTCAATGAAGGTTACACAAATCATTTGTATATTTACATAGAACGAAAGTGGGTGACGAGGTGAATGTTAGTTGGTTCTATGGTTGGATGGTTGGTTCAATGAGTCGACCGACCGACCCAATGACAAGTTACACTTGAACACAAAATTCAGAAATCATCATAAAAAATATATGAGTAAAGTGTTTTATTGCAAAATGGTGATAACCCCTCGCGTAAATTGGGTTAGAATAGTCATATCATATTTTGTTCATGAACTTAAGCTCTATGTAGTGATGGGGTAAACGTATAAAAAATGCATTAATCGTTTATCGATCGAAGAAAGATCCAAATAATCGATTAACACATTGATGATTTTTTCTAAATTTATTTCAATTTTGTGTTAAAAAATGTTATTTTAAAGCCAGAACATTTAGAAAGGATATTTAAAAAGACTTTCATGTTCGATTTCAAGGCATGAACAGCTCTCTCTTAAAACTTGCTACTTTTTCTATATCCTTCTTAACTGAAGGATAATAATAATGAAGTGGTTACGAAAATATTAAACTATTGACTAAATGCTGCGGCATTTCTAACGAAGGCTTGACAAATCTATGTTTTCACTTACCTCAAAGTACTTTAAAAAATGAATTACTATGTATTGTTCATGGTACATTAGATTATACATTATCAGAAAAGTGTGACAGAGTATTTAAAAAGATAAACTCATATAGAGTGAGAGGGAATAAAGACCCTTAAGATCATGAAACCTTCTTCTCACCTGACTTGACACTGACGTGTGTTATCGATTTGTTGAGTGTCTCTCTTGAGGAGGCCAAACGACAAACGACAAACGACAAACGACAAACGACAAACGACACACACAGTGTGCCAAGGCTTCTTTCTATTTACACATACATATTGTATGTACCTGCCACACATTATTTCAATTCCTACTTCTTCTCCACTCATTTCGTTTTGTTGTCCTTGTCCCAGTGACAGTTTGAGTTGATCCTTCACACCTCCTTTTCACTCCACTCTATTCTATTCTACTCCACTTCACTCGCTTCTTCGTGCACAAATTCCATTTCGTGCCTTTGAATATTCTTCGTTATTTTTGATGCATTTCTAATGTTTGTATAATATTTGTATAATTGAGTTGGTTGACTCGTCATCGTCATCGTTGTCGTTGTCGTTGTCGTTGTCGATGTCGCCAAAAATCCATACTCAATGCGCTGTCCCGTCGTTTGTCGCATGCCAAAGTCGTCGTCGTGCTTTTGTGGCTGGCGGGTGGAGAGTGGAGGGGGCGGCATCGTCTTAGTTTGTTTGGTGCGGCGCTGATTGAAAATAGAATTTGAATGTCATAACCTTCACTTGAGTCAATCAGCGTGGTGTATAATAATAACAATAACAAAAGCAATAGCAATAATAGGATAAATAACTAGATTGAAGGAAAATTGTTAAGGTGATTGTTTTGGGTATGCTAAGCTTTCCAACGCAGAAGAATGATGATGATAATGATGTTGATAATGATATTGATGATGGGGTGATTACTGCTGCTAGCATTTAAGTATTTTTTGATTATATTTGACTCAAAAAGGAGGAGAGACTGATTTAATTTAGTTACCTGCCTTGGTTTCCAATTCCAATTAAAGCTTGCACTTGAAATAGTAATCTTGGTTAAAGAAGGACATTTTGAACCCCATCTCAAAACGCGAAAAATAACCCAATATCAACCAAATCGATATACTTCTGTTTAGATCCACATGAAATATACTCGCATAAAAGCTGTTCAGTATCATACATGTATAAAATCAGATCGTAGAATAGAATATAGAATAGAATATAGAATAGAATATAGAATAGAATATAGAATAGAATATAGAATAGAATATAGAATAGAATATAGAATAGAATATAGAATAGAATATAGAATAGAATATAGAATAGAATATAGAATAGAATATAGAATAGAATATAGAATAGAATATAGAATAGAATATAGAATAGAATATAGAATAGAATATAGAATAGAATATAGAATAGAATATAGAATAGAATATAGAATAGAATATAGAATAGAATATAGAATAGAATATAGAATAGAATATAGAATAGAATATAGAATAGAATATAGAATAGAATATAGAATAGAATATAGAATAGAATATAGAATAGAATATAGAATAGAATATAGAGTAGAATATAGAATAGAATATAGAATAGAATATAGAATAGAATATAGGAAAGACGAGGATATAGAATTGAATTGAATTGAGACAAAGCAAAAAAAGTCCTTAATCAAACACTTCAGGGACAAGAAGGAAGACGAAGAAGAAAAGTTTGAAAAATCGGCAATCCTTATTTAATGAATTCCTAGTTTTTGAGGGTACTTTGAGATTATTTTTTCAGATGAATTACTTTTAGTTATTGCACTCATTACTTTGACAGTTATTTGATTCCACGACTAAAGTTTGATCATTAAATAAAGGCATGATTTATGTAAATATGATTCTAATCGAGTTGAGTTAGTTAGTTAGTTAGTTTATGGTATTTACTTTGTTGTTTACTTTATTCTGAAGCTACACAAAAAACTGCCCTAAGCTAAGTAGCTAATGACAACGCCAACACACACACACTCACACACACACACATATATGTATGTATATACAGGGGGTGGGGGAGGAAAGAGTGACAAAGAGCAAATAATTTGAAGAACATTATATATACATATGATGAGGCACTATAATTTCTCATTCCTAAAAAGCGGCACGCCCACTTATAAAGCCGCCCACTCGTTGTAAGTTTGTCACATTGCGTGCACTTGGCAAATAACAAAACACAAAAAAAAATCAAGCAAAAGAAAACGACGAGAAATGCCAGCGGCGCAAAAAATGTTGTGGCTAATGGTTTACCTACAAACATACATACATGTGTGTGTGTGTGTGTGTGTGCTTAAGTGTGAGTAAGTGGGTGAGTGTAAGTCTCTGCCAAAAAGGATACTTGAGAGCTTAACGTGGCATACCTACTCGTTCAATTTTGAAGGTCAGAACTGAAGCCAGACCACCAAAACCTGACCATTTGACCCAAAAAAAAAAACAACGTAATTCTGTCTTTACAGACACACACATACACACACACAAACACGCAAACACACATTTTTAGTAGGTACATGCAACTTAATAATACATTTGACCTTTTGACTTAGTTAGCCAGAAGCAAAGTGCTAAAAAGAATATATTTTCTTTTACTTTCTCCCATAATCTAATTTAGTAATAAGATAAAAGTTTCATTAAAACAGCATGTTTTCCTCCCTTTCTGCTCAATTGCGAATAAATCAATACGAAAATGTTTCCAATTTAAGTCCGAGAAACAGAACGAGAGAGGAGAACAGGGAGAGACATTGAAAAAGGATATTCAATTTGATGGAACAGCTTTGATTTATAACTTAAAATTGTGATTTTGGATGGTAAAGGAAACTAGACTAGATGAACCTTGCTTTAACCTTGCTATATATTCTTTAAAATGAGAAAAAAGTTTGGACTGAGTTTTAATTTATCCAGCCCTACTACACTCACGGACAGATTGATAGGTGCAAGTCTGTGGATTTGGAAAATCTCTATATAAACTATGTGGCAAGTTCTACGATTTGAAAACTGATTTTCAAAGATTCGTAATACTAACTTAAAGTAAAATAAGTAAGTCATAGTTATCGTTATTTATGGCAACAAAATGTTTGTGTTTTTTGTTGCAGGATAGTAATTATTACTGAGAATTACTCATTTTACTTTATGAGATATTACTACCAATCTTTGAAACCTCGCACCTATTAATCTGTCCATGAGTGTATATGTATAATGTGGGCGAAGTGTTGAAGTCACATTTTCTTTTTTTGTTTTTTGGTTTTTTCGGTAGATGAAGCAATTGCTGTATGTGGGTTGTTTCACACCTTTGCACTCCCACACACACAGATACACAGATACATGTGTGTAAGTGTTAGTTAGAGCCACTTGATGTCTTTGACGTCATGATGTTTTTGTCGTCTACCGACCGAGCGACCGAATCTGTCCAGGAGGCAGTCAGCCCATTGGGTGCGGATGGTTGGTTGGATGATTTATGATGCTCTTGCAGGTACACACACACACACACACACACACACACACACGTGAAGCACTCTCTGCTTCCCACTTTCACTTTTGGCCCGTTTCTTAGTTGTCCTAATTGCTGACACATTCCGGAATAGAACTGAGAACTGTACCTACTAAAACTTTTTCTACTGCAGCTGCTGCTGTTGCCTTTTGTCCCCCATCCCTGTGTTTGAATCCATTGCATAGTTTTGTGCGCATGCAATTTTAATGCCCATTGCCTGGACACCGACCCTCCTCCGAATTCCCTCTTCTCTTGTGGCCACGCCCTACTTTAACAGTGACTGCAAATTTCATGAGCGTCGTTGTACAAAAAAAAAAAAAAATATAAATCAACAAAGTTTCTTGGCTGGGTCAGAAGTAAAAAACAAGAGCCAACATCAAGATGGCGTAAAGGGTAAACAGAGAGAAAGGACAAGAGAGGGACAAAAGATTGGGAGGGGGTCTTCAGGGGTCAGTTGTCATCGCAGCTGCCAGCATAAAACATGACATGATGACCCGCTTTTCATCGATAACAAACTCTAGTATTTCGGTCTCTTGAGAATTTTTCAAGTAAAATGAAAGTGAGGAGGAGTAAGAGAGTTATGAAAACTTTAAGCGGCTTACAAACCATTCAAGAATTTCGCTTGAAAAAACTCACAGCTCAATTTATGTTTAATTGGTGTCCATTGAGTAAAGTCTATATGCGTTTGATATGATCTTAAGTACACCCCTACCCTCCAAGCTATTCACAAAGGAAAAATCAGGTATAAGTAGATCAAAAGTTATGATTAGGCTTTAATTTCTTTTAATTCCTTGGCTTTATTTTTATCAACCAAGAACTGAAAGCACCTAGCACAGTGTATACTTGTGTTGGCCAAATGCCTTGACCTTTGCAAAATACAGCGCACACAGGCCAGTATTAAATTGGTAAAAAGGTAAGGCGTGGCGGCGGCAGCCCACATGCCCTGGTAATGGCTTCCTGCGGCTTTTCACCCCTCTCTTTTTCGGGGAGAGGGTGCCTATTTTAAAAACATTACCACCTGCATGTTGTTGTTGTTATTGTGACCCATCATCAAGAAGAAAGTGGAATTGCGGAAAGTGGCAAAAACACCACAGACATTTTTTTTCTTACAAAGTAATGTTTCGGTTTAGGCAAACGAAGGCTAAAAAAAAAGGGTAAAAGGTAAAATGTTTCAACACATACCTTGCATATATTTGATACGTTTTGTTCGTTCAAGATTATTTTTTTATTTAAAGCTGGATTTAGTGTTTCGTATTATTACAAAATTGTATTAAAAAATCTGCAAACAATCGTGATTTTTAATTTAGACTTGAATATTTCTATCCGAAATTATCTTCTGATTAAGATGAGTAACAAATTACCTAGTTTATTCTTTTGGTGGGGGAAATCAAGTATTTTGAGGGAAAATCGTTCGTTATATTTAGAAATTTGTCCAATTTCAGAGGTAAATTACCAATTTAGGAATGAAATTTCCCTTCCAAGGATCCGCAACTGGCCAATTATAAATTAAAGGTCGTTCTTTCACATATTCACATACTTTCTATAACTCACAATGTCGTCGTTAAAGATTTCTCGTCTCCTTAACTACCTACATATACACCTATATATATTTGAATCATTATATATGTATATAGAGCAAATATAACAATTAAATATTGAATGCGTATGGCAACCGCATCGCACAACCACAACAACTTAAAGTAAAAACAACAAACAAACAAATAACAATTGCAAAACTTTCAAGGCAACACAAAAAATGGATAAATAAATAAATTGAAATTTTTTCAATGGAATGCTAAGGGTGCGACAAGGTGGCAAGGTCGCCCTAAGTCTTTGGATTTGTGTTTTCCTTTTTTTTTTTTTTTTCTTTTGCTTCTTCTGTTTTTGTTATAATTATTAATTAACAAATAATGGCCAGGGCAAATAAATAGAAAAATATTTAAACAATTGTCGAGTCGAGCGAAAAGAGCAAATAGAAAATGATTAGAGAAAAACTAATGTTGGCTATGTGTATTTTGGATTGTTGTTTGTTTTGTCCAGATGGGGGGATTGAATCTGTGGCCCTCATTTCGAATGGAAACTCATTACTCATACGCCATGTTGGCAGGCCAAAAAATTGCTTTTTTTTGTTGTCACTTGCTTTTTTTTCTCCTCTTCGTCTTTCATGCTGGCTCTTTGTTCTGCTTTTCTTCTTTAAATATTATATATATATATATATATATATATATATAAATATGTTTTTTTTTTTTAAATTGTGGTCTATTTTTAAGGTCATGTACGACGTCGTTGTTTGTTGTTGTGTCGTCTTCTAATTATTGTAGTTGACGATAAGATAAAATGGAAAACGCATCACTTACATGCCAAATGAATCAGCGTAGACAATCGAGGAAAGAACGGACGGACGGACAAGCGAAAAGTGGAAAACGTAACATTGCCAAAGCTTCCGCTTCAACGTAACAACAACAACAACAACAAAGAGACGCTAATTAAGCAAGGCCCCCGAGTAAATAAAATGGAACTTGCACTCAGGCACACACACACAGAAACCGCTACATAGATATAGATACAAATTGCAGATTATTTATATATAAATAAAAATGCTGTATGTGTCTCTCTCTCTCTCTCTCTCTCACTGTGTGTGTGTGGCAACAACTAAACTAAACCCAACTAATTCTGTTTCTGTAGGAAATTAAAAAGAAGAAATTAAATAAAATTTATTCATAAAGGCCTTGTTATAGTTTGTTTGAAATGTTTTATAAATCATATTTATAGGGATTAAAACAATTTAGAGAAAGAGACAGACTCCACCGCGTCAATTTAAAAAGTTCTTGACTGATTTGGTATAGGAAATCCAATTGGTTCTTATCAATCATTGCAATTACATAATATCGGAAGTGAGTTTATTTTCCAAATTGCATAATTCTTTAGATTTTTCACAATATTAATATTTTAGAATTGGGCATTTGAAAATTTTAATGCAAATTTGCAATCAATCTTTTTAGTTTTGTTTATAATTTCTAAACTCATAAATTTGCATCACCTTTGTCAGGTTTATTGCAATAGATTTCATAATTTTTGTTTTTTTTTCTTTCAATTTATTGAACATATTTATATGAAGCCTTTTACCAACCATTTTTTGAGGCATTTCCAAATCCAAAAGCAAATGATACGATGGATAAAAACGTTTTTATTAGTCCCGAAGTATTAAAGTATTTGTATACTCTTAAAGTGGGTATTATAAAATATTTTTAGAATGCTTAAGGTCTAATCAAACTTAAGAGAAACTCTCTTTAGCACAAATTTCCTATTTACATACAGAAATTAGGTTTGGCTAAAATGTATATACCCCGTTTTACAAGAATGTAGAGTATAAATGATTTACAGAAATGATTCGATTGAATTTTAACCAAGAAAAGTAAAATTAATTCTCTACGTATAAACTATAGCCCGTCCCCCTTCTTATCTCTCTCACTCTCTGTTTCTCTTTCCCTTACAATCTTCTGCCGCCCTTTTGTCGGTCTTTTGGTTTCTCTTTCTATCTTTAGTTTACACAAACATCGCTCGATAAATGGCCAAAGGCGATGACAAAGCCAAATGAATGCAGTTGGAGAAATATTCTAAGAAGCAAACAGACACACACACACACACACACACACACACACAACAAAATCGATCGTTATATGGGTGAGGTGGTGGCGTGGGGGGTCCATGCGGAAGAAATGAAATGGTGAGAGGCGGAGAGAGAGAGAAAGAGAGAGAAAGAGAGAGAAAGAGAGAGAAAGAGAGAGAAAGAGAGAGAAAGAGAGAGAAAGAGAGAGAAAGAGAGAGAAAGAGAGAGAGAGAGGAATGGGCTAAATGGCGGACGGTCGGTTGGTGGGTCGGACGTTGTTGTTTTCTTGCCTTATGTTTTACAGTTTTTCCACATTTTCCAATTTGCCAACGAGGCGAACTAAATAAAAGAATGAATAGGAATAGGTGAAGGAAGCAAATAGCAAACAGCAACAGCAGTGAAAACCAACCAACAAGCAGAAATGCTAAAAATAAATGTTTATTTTATACGGAATTGTTTTTTTTTTTTGTTTTTAGTTTTCTTTTTTTTTTTTCTTGTTGCACGCGCTAAAAATTGTTTGAAAAATACAGTAAACAGCAGGCAAAAATTATAGCAATATATATGTATAGAGAGAGAGAGATATAGAGAAAGAGATATAGAGTTAATCAATCATCCCTATGAATATTGTTAATTATGAATTATGCAATAAAAAATCCTTTTCTACGCTTTTGAGAGGGGAAATGCGTTAAAAATATCCAGGTCCTTAAACTTCTCTGTTGTTCTTTTCAGATATATTCATACATTACATAAAATTTTCTTGTTGTTTTATTTCTTTTTGGGATGTGCTGTTCTCCCTTTAAAGAACATAATTTATTTATTTATTTTCGTTTCGCTTTCGCTTGCTTGTCTCGATGTTACCGCAGCCAAGGCAGAAAGAAATTGATTTTTAAAAATAGCGCGCATACGCAACGTGGTACGCACTGAAGTAGAAAGCAACACACACACACACACACATAGAGAATGTAAAAACACATATTGAACAAAAAATGGAAAAAGGCACATCATCCATGTGCAATTGCTTTTGTATACAATCAGCATACATACAGAACACAGATGTATGCATAAATATGTATGTAGAATAGATCACTTCAATGCACAGTGGGCCATAAACTCGTGGTGGGTCTCGTGGAGTTTCACTGAGATTTGAGTTGTCCTCAAGATTTGAGAAAAACAAAGACAACAACACACACATACACAATTATATTAAATCAATTTTGACTGCTAAGCGGAAGTTTTTACATGCATAATGCATAAATTTAATTTTTGTTTTTCATTGAACTTATTCAATGGGAATATAAAGATTGGTGTAAACAAAATAAAACTTTGATTGGATATATCTTTAATAGTGTATTCTTGATTGAAAACATTTTTTTGTTGTTTCTGTTTGCTTAAAATCTTCTGTGAAGAGTTGAGAATATCTTTCCAAAAGTTTTTCGAATTTTGAATATGAGGCAAACTTTGAACGCGTTTTTATCGAAATAATTTTTTTTGGCGTCAAAAATTCAGCCCGTAATTCTGAACCGATTTTAACGAAACAAATTGCAATCAATGCAGAATTAAGAATCTTAGGATTATATTTACTTTTACAAAAAAAAAAAAAAAATGGGCAAAAAACAAAAAACCATTTTGTCAAAAAAGATGTCTTTTTTTTTTTTTGTGTTAACTTTGGAGGCTGAGAACCTTTTTTTTTTTTTTTTAACAACTTTCGTATGAAAGATTTTACTATGATTTTTTTTGAACTTCATCTTGTTCTTAATTTAAAACAAAGATACTAATTCCAATAATTCTTTCCATTGTCAAATGATCTTTTTTTTGTTTTGTTCATTCTCTTCTCTTCTCTCTTCTCTTATGCTCTTAATCTGTTTTAGCTGTTTGTGTAATATTTCAGCTTTTTTTCCTGACCTTCTCAGTTGTTTATCATTTCTCTGATTAAACCAGATATTAAATTCTATTCTTTGTGTCTTTCGTTCTGTTTTCAATCATCATTTTATTGCATATTTTATGTGGATATATACAAAGATTTTTTCTTTTCGTTTTTGCTGTTCAGTTTCACTGATTATTTGCTGTTTTGTGTTAATTACTGCTTGAATTTGTTTATTTTTGAATTAGAATAAGCCTTTGTTATATTCGAACTGTATGCCAATATTACGCATACGCCATGTGTTGTGCCTAAGAGAACGAAACGAAACGAAACAAAACGACACTAAATTGCGGGTGGATGAGAAAATGTCATGTAAATGCCGTTATAATCAGTGCTAATGTGCTTAACTAGCACAATTTGCTTAGGGCTTAGTGCTTAGGGCTCGGTTGGTGTTCTGATCACGTGTATTCCTGTCTTCTGTCTTCTGTATTCAGTATTCTGTTTTTGCTGCAAGTTTTTAAAACAAATAATTTTCATGAGCCACATTTTACGAATTTGAGTTAGCCAATTAGTTAGCACCAAGACCAACCCAATCCCAATCCCAAACACTGACACGAACAACCAACCAACTGGGTCAATGTAAAACGGAAGCTCTTAACAGCAAGAAAAAACACTTTTAGTCACGAAATTGCATAAAATTGGCTCCTTCTAGCTAGATCTTTTGCTTTCGATATAAAGTCTAAAGAATTTGGCCCGATTTGTTGAGATCTCCTCTCTTTCTCTCTCTCTATCACTCTCTCTCTATGCACATAACTATATCTATTTATTTTTTAATTATTTTGAAAAGCTATTAGAATTTTCTTTAAGATAATGTGAAGAATTTGTTTCCTTGTAAAAACATTTAATTTCAATTTGCCTCTCAAAGTCACAAAAAAAAAAAAGAACTGAAAAGAACTGGGTCAATGTGTAACGGAAACACTTACTACCAAAAGTTGAATCGTTTAAATGGTTGGGGGGGTGGAGAGAGGCGGCATTTGATTCACCCATAAAGTAATTTCTATTGCCTACTTTAAGGCGCCCAAAGTAAAACGTAATTTACACAAAAAAAAAAAAAAACTCACACCCCTGAAAAATTTCTTGCACTTGTCCTTAATCAACGTTGGTAGCAGTTACCACCCACTCCACCTACCCCCCTTCCACCTTATCCAAGTCTCTCTAAAGAAACAACATTTATTATTTGACGCTGTCATTGTTGTTGGCTGTTATCTTTGCTTCATTTGCTTGAATTTCTACTTGAGCACGCAGAGGCGAATTGGCTTAGGTCTGGGCGTGGCACTTAATGACTACCAAAAACAGGAAAAAAATTCTCCCCTCCCGTTGTTAGTTTGGGGGCCATAGGCGTTCACAAGTAAAGGCAAAGGTCGATGGGTGGTTATGCGTTTGGACACATTGGCCAATTCGACATTGACCCTATTGTAATTATCATGCAGGGGGGAAATACAGGGATGGGGCATGGCCACAACTTTACTCAATCAAATTGGGTGGGAGGAATGTCAGATTCATGGGGGCAATAAGAAAGGGCTACAGATGCATCCTAAGAGCTAATTCAGCATTTTAAACGATGGCTATAATAAATAAAAATATCTTGTAGTAAACTACATAAACACATAAAAACACACCCACACACACATAAAATTAACCTTCGGCAAGCCAGTAAAATAAATGAATGGTCGGGCAGATTGGGTGGATCGGGTGTTTAAAGGCTTTTTGCTAGTGGTCCATTTGGTCGATTGACCGAGCTGTTAATTAAATTTTAAGCTGTCCTTTGCATATATTCCATAAAGCAATCAAAAATCAATGTACAAAGAGCAAAGACACCAAAAAACAGAAAGGATAAAGGCAAAAAGCAGAGAGGATGCGGTACAAAATTGATTGCTTTTGGGCTTTGTGCACATAAAAAAAGCACATCATCCAACATATAATTTTGTTTTCTAAGAAAATCAAGCTACAAAGATCAAATTATCTTAGTTGAGTTTGAACTTTTACTTTTTCTATTTGCAATTTTTTAAAGTTTTCCATTTAAGCCAACTTTTTGGACATTTTCTCTGTAGTTTCTGTAACTGGATAAATTGTGTTTTTTTCGTTGTGGTCTCATCTTTAATCATATGCCATGTGACATTAGCATATCTCCCACACATATGTATAGTATACATATATACTATATATTAGCATAGTCGGGTTTTTTTTTTGAGTTTCCTCCTCCACACATATGGCAGCCATTATCTTACCGCAAATTTCCATTCCCACGCCGCGGCTTAAAAGTAAAGTGAACCCATATTTAAGTTATGCAAGGAAAAGGATAGAATAAAAGAGAGAGAGAGAGAGAGAGAGAATGGAATATGTCCTGCATAATTATACCCATGCATTCTCTTAGGGTGAAATGGTATATTAAAATCAAACAACATTTTTTTGTGATAGAGTGTTATGTGCATAAAGTATAGAGATTTTTGAACAGCAACCACAATCAAGTTGATATGCATATGTACATACGTAGAACTAACAATTGTGGTTTAATATTGACTTAATTTCATTATTTTTGGGTGTAAAGCACTTTCACTCTTTATACTTTTAGTATAAAGCTTTAAGATTTGACTGTGATTAATTGAAAACAGAATGAGAATGAGAGAACATTGATAGAGCGAAAACATTGAGTATAAAGTATAATTTTGACAATCAGATGAGAACTAAGTCAATATAGTGTACTAAATGACTTTTGAAATACCGTGTACCTTGTATTTTGCATTTTTATGCAAATATACGCAGTCAGTGAGTCATTTTCCTGGTTCCCTTTATCGTCAGCATAAAAGAGACATAGCATAGAATGAAGAGTTGGAAGGAGAAGAGAGCGGAAACTGATGATAATGATAAAGATGATGATGATGATAATAAAGAAAAACTTGATGCGTAAGCAAAAAAGACGCGCGTGTTTGTTTTGTCATGCATTTTACATGAGTAAAGAAGATGCCACCATATCACGTAGCATCCCCCCGATCCCTCACTCACTCACTCGACAGACAGTAGCAGTTCCATGCCCAGGGACAAGCAAAGGATGTGCATCAGAGTTGGCATGAAAATGAATGAATGAGAGTAACTCTTCTTCCTGCTGCTGTCATCTGACTAGAACTGGTTCATCATGATTAACAATTCGCCCCCATACGTACACACACACACACACACACACACACACAAACTCGTCTTTCCTCTAGACAGAAAATTAAAAATGTAAAAACATATTACACGTGGTCTGTCGAAAAAAAGAAATAAATATCTACACAGAGAGAAAAAATGTTGAATTAGATTTGGAAATAAGCTAAGAATGAAGCATATCCAAAAAATTAAAAGACTATTGATCGGCATTAGTGACGTGAACTAAGATTAATTTAATGTCTTTGCAACGTATGAAAATCTAGATTAACAACTTTGCAACTAATGAAGAGAAATGCTTATAACTCTCACCACAATGGACTCGAAATAAGCTTTAAAAATCCTTGAGGGGTGAGAGGATGAGAGGATGCTTATGTCCGTACGATAGAGCAGTGTGGAGAAGACCAGAGGGAACATTGGCTGCCAGAGGTTAGGTAAACTGGAACACTAAGTTGCCTCTTGCCGCCTCCTTCTTTGCCTGGGTAAACTTTTAGCTGTGGCTTCCGTTGGCAAAAATGGAAATGTTAAGCTGGTTTAGAGATAAGTAAACTCCATAGACAGATGGAGAGAACGAAACACAGAGAATGAGAAAGGAAGAGAAGTTCAGAGAAGGGGGAAAAGTAGCTAGTGAACCTTTTTGTAAATAACTTCAAAGGATAATGCGCAAGGAGGCAAAGCAGACAGTAAACGTGTCTCTCACAGATAGATGACACTAAATGGATAGTAGATAGTGGCCAAAAGAAATTCATATAAAAGCAAATGGAAAATCTTTTCTTCTTCAATTATTTTTCTAAAAAGTATAGGTAAGAATTATCTCTGATTATTAGCCAATAATGAAAGTAGACACTTACAGCTATGTGTGTTCGATCATTGGTTATCCGGGGATAACCCATTTGAAAATATTTTAACAATTTATTGAATTTTCCGTATATAAATGAAATTTTGTTGGGCAACAAATTTTCAATTTGAATAAGTCAGAAACGAAGATGTACCTAGTAAAGCGTTAAGGGATCAACTATTGTTGTTGTTGTTGTTGCCAAAGACACAGGTGTTTCAGTTGCTTGTGTGTGTGTGTGTGTGTGCTTTGGGAGGTTGGGCAAATTATATATGTATATACAGATATGTATTGGATAACGAGGACTTTAGCGCCAATGCTGCTTTGGCCCAGCCTGTTTCTGTTTGTATGCAAAAATTTTAATTAAATTTCGTATGTTTTCGCACACACCCAGCCAGATAGACAGACAGACACCCAACGAGAGAGAGAGAGAGAGAGAGTGCGAGTAAAACTGGGAATAGAGCGAGAAAGTGAATCGACCTAGTTTTGCTGGTCGGTAGTCCCTGCTGGCTTAAACATTTCCAGAAAATTGATTGTAATAACAGAAAAAAAAAAACAATCACTCCAGTAGACATCAAACTCGACTTTGACTATATCCTGCATAATTTCAAATACAGAATACAGAAAACATTTCTTTTATATGACTTAACTAAAAATTACCAATTTATAGGTTTTCTAACATAGCTCCAAAACCTTCTCTCTTGATCTCTGTTGGTTTGATTCGTTTCATGTATTCTAATTTGTTTTCTATCCTTTCTATGGATTGTATGTGAATATCTGATTATAATTAAGCTAGAAACTTTTTATAAATTGCCTATTTGGCTTTAATTGGTCATGAAGACATTGGAGATTGAAATAGATTATGGAACACACAGATTATCTTTAGTTAATCTTAAAATGTAATAAATAATTACACAAAAAAATTACAAAACAAATGATACTTTGATCTTATTTTTATGTACGTATAAAATCTTAATTAAGGGCATAAATATCTAATCATTAATGGAAATTCCCATAGTTTTCGATAAATGACACATACAATTACTGATTACTTTAATTTATATTGTATCAGTTATTCTTTTTATTCTATTTATATTATAATAATTTTTTAATAAACAAGAAAAGTTTTTCTATTGAATGGCAGAAGGTTCCACTAATACTCTCTTTCTAAGTGTTACATAGTATCCCATTTTTAGGTTCAGGGAAAATAAAAAAAAAAATGCAAAAATGGAATAAAGAGAAGGGGGCGTTGTTTGTTTATTCACGCCCACTTGTTAGCTCTTTGAAATTATTCATAAACAGCAATGTGACAACAAATTGTAATTATTGTAAACAATAAGAAGAAGCAAAATATACACCCGACACACACACACACACACACACTCCAGCAAATACATATGATTGAAGGTCAAATTCATGATAATTCACATTTCACTTGCGCCACAATGTATGCAACATTTTGCTTGCTTGTCATATTGTTTGTTCTCTCGCTCGCTCGCCAAAGTCGTCGCTGTCGCCGTTGTCGTTGTCTTCTTCTTCTTCTTACCCCCTCTTCTTACACATTTGCACTCTGCTCCACTCATTTGTATCCTTTTTTTTTTTTTTTTTTATTTATTTTTTGTTTTTTTTGTCGACGTCTTTGTGTCTGCGTCGATAGAACTTGCTGTATATATATATGCAATTCTTCCTGCATTGCGTAATTTAGTTTCGCTGCTTCACTCCCCTCTGTGCCCCTTCCCAACCACACCAGCAAGAAGAGAAACTTGAACAAAACTCTGCTAAGTTTTCGCTCTTCCCCCTCGTATATTCCCTTAGATTGTGAAATAGTGATAAACTATATATATATATATATATATGTATATGTATATGTATATGTATATGTATATGTATATGTATATGTATATGTATATGTATATGTATATGTATATGTATATGTATATGTATATGTATATGTATATGTATATGTATATGTATATGTATATGTATATGTATATGTATATGTATATGTATATGTATATGTATATGTATATGTATATGTATATGTATATGTATATGTATATGTATATGTATATGTATATGTATATGTATATGTATATGTATATGTATATGTATATGTATATGTATATGTATATGTATATGTATATGTATATGTATATGTATATGTATATGTATATGTATATGTATATGTATATGTATATGTATATGTATATGTATATGTATATGTATATGTATATGTATATGTATATGTATATGTATATGTATATGTATATGTATATGTATATGTATATGTATATGTATATGTATATGTATATGTATATGTATATGTATATGTATATGTATATGTATATGTATATGTATATGTATATGTATATGTATATGTATATGTATATGTATATGTATATGTATATGTATATGTATATGTATATGTATATGTATATGTATATGTATATGTATATGTATATGTATATGTATATGTATATGTATATGTATATGTATATGTATATGTATATGTATATGTATATGTATATGTATATGTATATGTATATGTATATGTATATGTATATGTATATGTATATGTATATGTATATGTATATGTATATGTATATGTATATGTATATGTATATGTATATGTATATGTATATGTATATGTATATGTATATGTATATGTATATGTATATGTATATGTATATGTATATGTATATGTATATGTATATGTATATGTATATGTATATGTATATGTATATGTATATGTATATGTATATGTATATGTATATGTATATGTATATGTATATGTATATGTATATGTATATGTATATGTATATGTATATGTATATGTATATGTATATGTATATGTATATGTATATGTATATGTATATGTATATGTATATGTATATGTATATGTATATGTATATGTATATGTATATGTATATGTATATGTATATGTATATGTATATGTATATGTATATGTATATGTATATGTATATGTATATGTATATGTATATGTATATGTATATGTATATGTATATGTATATGTATATGTATATGTATATGTATATGTATATGTATATGTATATGTATATGTATATGTATATGTATATGTATATGTATATGTATATGTATATGTATATGTATATGTATATGTATATGTATATGTATATGTATATGTATATGTATATGTATATGTATATGTATATGTATATGTATATGTATATGTATATGTATATGTATATGTATATGTATATGTATATGTATATGTATATGTATATGTATATGTATATGTATATGTATATGTATATGTATATGTATATGTATATGTATATGTATATGTATATGTATATGTATATGTATATGTATATGTATATGTATATGTATATGTATATGTATATGTATATGTACTCTTTGTATGTGTAAGAACAGAAAATACAATGCATAAAAGCTAAAAGTTTATTATTTGAGTTCTCTTTTTTTGTTGTTGGTTTTTTTTTGTTTTTTTGAATTTATTAAAACTAAAAAATGGTATTGAAATTTTTACAGTGCGCAGCTGCCGTACCGGTAAACAGGTGCAAATGACGGAAGCGGAGGTTCGGGGTTTATGTCTCAAGTCACGTGAGATATTCTTGCAACAGCCGATTCTTTTGGAATTGGAGGCACCGCTTATCATTTGCGGCGACATTCATGGCCAATATACAGATCTATTGAGATTGTTTGAATACGGCGGCTTCCCGCCGGCTGCCAATTATCTATTCCTTGGCGATTATGTTGATAGAGGCAAACAATCGTTGGAGACAATCTGTTTGCTATTGGCCTACAAGATCAAATATCCTGAAAATTTCTTCTTGCTGCGCGGCAATCATGAGTGTGCCAGTATTAATAGAATTTATGGTAAGTACAAATGAAAATAAGTTAATTTCTTTCGGATCTAGAAAAGGATTTTGAATAAAAATAAAAATACAAATTTGTAAATAAAAAACATAAATTTTGTTAACGATGAGCTTAAGTCCTTAATGTTATACCGCGTTGAGAGAGTGCCAAAAAAAAAAAAAAATGTCAAAGACTATATACTTGACCGTTAAGTAGGAATACGAAAGATGTACGTTATTAAAATATTATCCAGAATGTTATTTTTTAGTTGCCACACAGTGCGTATACGTTATATTCGACTAAACGAATGGAATATCAAAAGATTAACAGAAATAAACCGGGAGAAATGAGAATAAAATTAGCTATAGACTTGTCGATTGATTATAAATTTAATTTTTTTTCCCCCTCTTAGGCTTTTACGATGAATGCAAACGTCGCTATAATGTTAAACTCTGGAAGACCTTTACAGATTGCTTCAACTGTTTGCCAGTTGCTGCAATTATTGATGAGAAAATCTTCTGTTGTCATGGCGGACTTAGTCCCGATCTGCAGGGAATGGAGCAAATTCGTCGCCTAATGCGTCCCACAGATGTGCCCGATACTGGCCTGCTATGCGATCTGCTCTGGAGTGATCCGGACAAAGATGTTCAGGGCTGGGGTGAAAACGATCGTGGTGTCAGTTTCACCTTTGGAGTGGATGTCGTATCAAAATTCTTAAATCGTCATGAGCTCGACTTGATTTGTCGTGCACATCAGGTAAGCAACATATTTCTTCTTTCCTCTTCTTCCAGTCCAGTGGGCTAATCATCGTTTGATTTATTTTCTCTTAGGTTGTGGAAGATGGCTATGAGTTCTTTGCCCGTCGCCAGCTGGTCACACTATTCTCGGCTCCCAATTATTGCGGTGAATTTGATAATGCTGGTGGCATGATGACCGTAGATGATACGCTCATGTGCTCATTCCAGGTGAGTTGCAAATGGAGTGTAACTAAGGCTAACTAAGAGATGACTTAATTCTTCTTTCATTCGTTTTCTATTGTAGATTTTGAAACCATCCGAGAAGAAAGCCAAGTATTTATATAGCGGCATGAATTCATCGCGACCCACAACACCGCAACGCTGTGCCCCAATGCCGCCCAATAAGAAGAAATAATATATCCATCCGCTTCCATTTCCTTAAATGTTCAACATCAACAGCAGCAGCATATACCTTTTATATATATATATATATATGTATATATAAATATGTCTATATAAATATGTCTATATATATATATATATATATGTAGTTGTATATAAACATATATATGTATATGTATATATATATATATATATTTAGTAGAATTAAATACATAAACATAATAGAGAGAAAGAAAAAGCTAAATCCCATATATATATATAATATATATACATATATGTATGAGTGAATATATCTGTGTGCGTGTAAGAGTGTGCGTGTGTGTATGTGTGGGCAAATCAAGAGAAGAAGTTTAATAAAATGCGCAGCTTAAAGCAAAAAACGAATGCATCATACCCATATATATATATATATATATATAGAAATTTATGTATGTTATTAAATTAGCATGCATATTTAATGGATCTGTAACTAAATGTTATTCACCTTACATTTAATCTCCACAACACACACTCATACACACAAGCATACAATATACTAAACATAGTTTACATTTCAATTTGTCAATCCATTACCATTTAAGTTTGGACTCTTGCATTTTGTTAAACAAAAAAAAAAAGAAGCAAAGAAAAGGAAGATTCGTCGTTAACTCAATTTTATTAATTTGTAATACCGCCAATCAGCAATTGAATAATATTGGTTTACTTATTAACAATCGTAATTTAAAAAACAGACAAAAGAAAAAAACCTTTTTGATAGTTATAAATTTTTTTTTGTGTTTTGGCGGAATTACAAATCCGTATGATGGGATATAATGCTTTTGCCTATAATTGGTTCTTAACTTATGTTAATGAAGTAAAATTTATTGTGAATATCTAAAAAAAAAAAAAACAAAAGTAGAAGAAAAGAGTGAAAAGTAGAATGAATGAACGAACGGATATAACAAAATGAATTTATATTTGGGCATTTAAAATGTAAACTATATATATATATATATATATGTTTATATGTTTATATATATATAGATACGGTTTAACTATCTATGTATATCATCAACAACAACAGCAACAACAAGGCAAGAAGGAAGAAAGCAAAGAGAAAGAAATAATTAGTCTGTCATTTATAAAAAAAGAAGAAAAATTGTGTGAAATATGTTTAACTTAATTTAATTTTAGCGGCAGTTACAATTCTATGTATATTTAATTTATTATTTCCTCCTCTTTTCCCCTCCTCCTTCTCCCACACCACATGAGTGTGTGTGTGTGTGTGTTTTTTTTTTTCTTTTGATTAGTTTGTGTAAATGTCGTTTAACTAATTTATTGGTAAATCAAACCAAACATTAAAATACAGAAAACTAATTTTTTTTTCCAGTACTAAACATAAGTTTCACAAAAAATAAAAATAAAATATAAAAAAAAAGAAAAAAAATTATCAAAAAAAAAAAGGAATAATTGTTAACTGAAAAGAAAAACTAATTCATTTTCCATTTAATACAAGTAAATGAAAATTAAACATAAATTAAGTAAAAAGCCTCTTAATTTCATACTTGTATATATAGATATGTGCAGCTGTGTTCCAAATAAAATTGGAATAGTTGTAAAAAATTTAATTTAGATAAAATTTTAAAATTATGTTATGAAAATTAGAAACGTTTTAGAACAAGGTTCTATTCAAGTATTGTCCGAATTGTTTTAAATTAAAGTTTAAGATTTTTAATTATATAGATAGTTGCCAGTGCTTGCCTAATTGTTAAAGTGAAAGTGACATTTGTTTACTTTTAATTTACATTACTTTTTTTTTTTTTCCAAAGGAACCCAAACACAATTTTTGTTTTGTATTAAACAGATTTGAATGCAAAACAAATAAGTTAGTCTCCTGTTTTGCTTTAGTAATTTATTGCTTTTTTTGTTTGGTTGTCATAGATATTTCTTAACCCAAAAAAAGGCTTAAAAAAGTTGATTATGGCGTTTAGCTTTGGTAAATACTTCACACAAGGGTTAAGAAAAACCAACGACTATTAAATAAATAAAAGCATTAAGGTACCCAAAACAAATTTACCTTACACTTGTTGTCTAATGAAACAGAAAAATTTCAGAGCATTTGTTAGAGATCATTGAAAAACTTGAGAAAAAATAAGAGAAACCACCGAATTTTTTTGCTATTTTGTTTTCTTTCTGATTATGTTGTTAAAAATATGTTGCCCTATGTTATATTTCAAGGTCAGATTAAATTCAAAAAGGCTTTATAATTTAATTCCAATTTTCGTGAACACAGCTGAATATATTATATGTATATCAATATCACACCAAAATCAACTAAAAAAAATCAAGAAAAATTAGTAAGAGAATGAGTAACGAGAATAGAGAGTGCAAGATGAAAAAGAAATACGAATTTTTGAAAAAAACGCATCACATATACATATATATACACATATATAGATATATATGTATATAAATACTTCAAGTACTTGAAACACCAATTTTCTGTGCATGTTTTTAAATTCAAAATTATATATATATATGATTAGAAGAAAGCATTAGCATAAATACTTACATATTGATATATATATATATATTTATTATAAAGCAAACTCATTTTTTTTTTGTCGTCTTAACTTATTAGATTGTTGTGCCTTTTTTGCCTCCAAAATAAAAAAAAAATGAAATTAATTCATACGAAATGAAAAAGTGTAACTAAAAGAAACTCAGCAATGAAGTTTATTATATATGTATATCCATATCTATATATAGACACGATATAGAGCAAAATATATATATATATATATGTATTTATATATATATATATATTATGTTGTATACAAGTCAAGTCAATTAATTGTATCACAAGTCATGAATCAAGTTTGAATACGTTATTCCCATTAATAATTCTGGTTTTTCTCCATACATTTCCCTATTTTTCAAGTACCTAGACATATTGCATCAGAGCACTTTATAATTCGATTTGATCCTTTGTCAAAATGTAGCTTACAATAAATACTTTCAAGAAAGAAAAGAAGAACTTATGTATATCCAAAAAAAAAAAAAAAAAAAAACGAACTTAAACCAAGAGAAATCAAAAAAGAAAATGGTATGAATCTGTGTGTGCTTGTATACGAGTGTGACTGTGCGAGTGAATGAGTGTGCGTGCGTGTGTGTGTGTGTATGTATTGATGTATATGAGCTAGCTATATATTCATTATTATTGCATAAAATGTTTATACATACAATATATGATGAATGAGAACTACATACTGTTGGGCAACCCATGAAAGAAAGATGAAAACAAACAACAAAAACAAAATGGATAAACAAATAAATTATATTTATTATTAAAAATCAAATAAAACATTAATTAAAAATTTATGTAAACCTATGGCAAAAGTGTTTCATTCATTTGGCAATCTGGCAATTCTTTTAATGTTAGAATTGATTTCGGAACCCTTCTGGTTTATTTTCTTGGCTCACAGTGAGTAGAATCAATCAATAACCTGTTGTTGGCACACAGTGCGTATGCTTTTCTATTGGAAAGATCTTTTTAATTTGAGTTGATGCAATGCAAATGTAAAAAAAGCTCAGTTGTTAGTAACTGTAATTCAAGAGCTTTAAGTTCTAGAAAGTTAATGCTTTTTCCATGCACTTTCATTTAAACTTTGACATTTTTCCCAATCCGAAAACTTTTCGGAGTGAATGTTAACTAACAGTGACTGTTGTCCTTACTGCTGTGTGTGCGCGTGTGTGTGTGTGTGTGTGTGTGTGTGTGTGTGTTGGCAATAAAAGTAAACATCAAGCCATGTTGCTTTAGTGTTTACGCTAATGGTCAAACATAAGTATTGCTACCCTGTTACAATTGGATCATGTAATATTTTGTCATTGCCTACTTTTGGGGTCGTCTTTTTTATATTAGTCAAATATTTTTGATTACTTTGGGGCTCTAATTCAACAATTGAGGCATAAATTTGCTTATTCGTTTTGATTTTTATCAATTCACACCTTGAAGAAATCTAATACTGTGAAATATATGGAATATATGTCCCTTAAAGTATGCAAAAGGCTGGATAAGTATTCTCTGTCTCAAATTTATAACTTTTCATTTAACTATAAGCAATGTTTGATTCGATGATTAACAATTTTCTAAATATTTTGAAAATTCAATTCCTGGCCTTTGCTTATTGCATACTTTAGAGAGCAGCTTCCCTTTATGTCAACCACAGAACAATTAAGATGGGATAATCTCAAATAAACCTTTATATACTTACTGTTTGTTAAGAATTATATTTTCACTCAAACAATATTACATTTGACTTTTTCGAACCCAAATTTAAATAAAGATTGAGGTAAAATTGATATAAACAAACAGGTGACACGTTGTGATTATAAATTCAAAATATATTTCTACAATGTTTCACAATTTTCTAAATTAAAAGGTAATCAAAAGCGCTTAAAAGTATGCAACAGGCTTAAGATAAAAGCAATTATATATGTATATTCCTTCTTCTCTTAATCGATCCTGTGAGTGAAATCCAAATAAATTTTTTTTTATTGCACATCTAATTGAACGAGGGTCTCTGCAAGTCGATCCCATTTCCTATTCAAAATTGGCTTTTGATTTTTTGAAATTCCCCTGCTGTGAAAATGTCGTGGTCTACTCAAAATGAAAAACAAGCGAATTTTATATATGTATATATATATTTGTTTTTTTGTGTGTACATGTATATTTATTTAATGTTTAACATTTATTTCATTAGGTTTTCAGATGATGTTGATGAGGCCTCTGCCTAATGGCGGTTTACATTCATTCAATCATCAATCATGTGGCGACGGTTGAAAACAACGAAAACACAAACGAAATTGATAACCCAGGAGAAAATGTGTGAACATTTGAAGTCCGTGTATTGATCGTATTATATATGTACATATATATATATATATATACACTATATATATATATGTATATAGTAGTAATTAAATATATTATTAGCCAAGCCTATTCCTGTAGAGACCAGCTCCCAAGTAAAATGAAATGAACTTATATTAATGTATAATAGCCATCTATTCATCTATATGTAATTTATAATAATTATTATTTTTACTGTCTCTGGCTTAGTGTGTGTGTGTGTGTGTGTAAAAGGTTAGCTCACATTCAATTTGGGTCAAATTTATTTTCATTTCTCATCTTTTTACTTGTTTTAAATTGCTCTTTTTACTTTATTATTTGTCAAATGCCATTACACACACACACATACATACATAAATATAGACGCATATTTATTTAGTTAGTATCGTTTCATATGCAGATCGGCATATATAAATCTTTTACACACGAGTAAACTCGTCTTAGTGTATGCACTTTTCTTTATTTTAAATTCATAAATCTTCATTTTAATTACTTCGTTTTCGAAATTATAATACTAGATACATCTATACATACATAGAGCAATACAAACAAACATTTACAACTATATCTAAATATACATATATATTCATATTCATGGCCACAATATACATATATAATTCACACTAAATGCAATCGATAACTCAATGTGTTGTTTGTGTTGATGTCAAATATTCGATAGTAAGTGCCAGAAAAGTTGATGACGATCGATTGGCATCAACTTGGGGTTACAATTTGATGAATTTATATTCTATATGCTATATCCCTAATTTAGTTAGATATTCTGATCTATCTTTCGGACAATTACAGCACTTTGATGTCTAGGAACAATACATTTCTTTCATCTAAACTTTAAATGGCTGCACATAGGAACAATGTTTTAAGAGTATGCCAAATTTGATCAAAATACGAAACACGATCGTCAGAAAAATGATTGGATGTGTTACTTAAATTACATTTAACAAACTTGGCTTACTATATCATACAACTTGAAGCTATCAAATAAGCAAATTATTTCGGCACAGCCGAAATCATAAGATATCTCAACTTAGTATCTGTTTTAATGTAAACACTATTTGCCTTGGATGACTAGTCTAGGTCAAGGTCTAGGTCTATGCACCTGTCACCTGTTAGAGGAACAATCGGTTTTTATTTTCCATATTCATATGTTTTGGTTTGGTTTTTTTTTCGTTTTATATAAAGTTTAAGAGGGCATTCTGGTCTAGAAAACTTAAAATAATGTTAAAAAAAAAAAAAATACCAAAGAAGCTAGCTAAAAACCTCAAAATTATATACTCTTGCAGACTTTAGCCATAATATTTTTAAACAGCTAACAGATTACGTAACACTTCGATCATTTAGGTAGGTGTAATTTTTTCCCCAATATAACAATACTGGAAAATAGTTCCATCGGGAATATTGGAAAGGATTGTCGATATGCTTCCAATTTTCACTTTTTTCCCTTTCTTAAAAAATTTATCTAGGCCCTTAATAACTTTTTTTCACCTTTGCTCCTTCTCCTTACATATATCAGTGATCGGCACTCATACATACATAGATATATATTGATGTTTATGTATCGTTAATGTCGCTGCTGACTGAAATTTGTGTTTGATTTATCCGATTTGATTAATATTTGGGAATTTGATGTTTTACATTTAAAGCTATTTCAATACTGAATTTGAAAAAGATACTAAAACTCCTTCACGAATTTTTTGGAAATCATATTTTCATACTGTATCTCACAAAGGTAGCAAAACACTAAAATTCAAAGTTCCATTCCAATAGTTTTCAATTTGAAGGCGTGAAATCGATTTTCAACAACGAAACATTTTTCGCTTCGACCTTGAATAAGGTCAATTTTTTTTAGGAACATCCTTTGCAAGAGTATACAAATATTTACTATTTATCAAGCATTAAAGAACGTATAAAATTCGGTCTTCTAGACTAGAATACTCCCCTACGACTAGGTGACTGCATATATTGTACAATTGATCGGTCGTCATTATTATATGCTCAAAGATATGTGTCTGTAGTTTTCCTGCATGTGTATGTATGTGGGTGAGCTCTGTCTAGTTAATCATAGTGTAAATACTTTCAATTTTTATGTTTTTCTTTTATAATTTTAATCTTGGTTGAAACCGCAACATTCAAGTATTTCGTTTGCTTTCGTGGTTAATTCTTATTTTAGTGTAGTGTGTTCAGTTAGTTATAAATAAATTAGTTTTGTGTAATAAGCAGTTGGCTGTTTGGTTTTTTTTTTCTTCTGTTTAAGTCACATCACATCAAAAAATACATATAGTTCACAAATATATAGTTATTTTTGAATACAACTACAGTACATTCATATGGAACTACAATACACACAAATACAAATAAGTATCATATTAAATATGTGTATTGTATGTATATTGCATATTTGAAACATTCTTATAATAAAGCAATTTCTTAATATTATATACTCGAAGCCATATTCCATTTTCAATGAATTTGCAATTTTTTGTTTTTTTTTTTTTTTTTAATATCATCTTTTCATTTTCAATATCATCAATTTCAATGCATTGCATAGTTAATTATTAAATATCAATAAATATATATATATTCTACTACATATATAATATTTAGACAATTTACCTTGCTATAGTTAGTTATAGATGCCCATTGAAAAAGTAAAAAGGAAAAACAAAAGTTGAAAATAAATAAATAAATTATTTGGTTAAACGACTAACAACAATATTCGATTCAATGCGTTTGAATCTTTTGAAATTTCACCTGTAAGTTTCTCTCAAAAAAAAAAAAAGAAAGTTGTTTAACTAATTGTGTAGCCAAAAAGTGTGTGTGTGTGTGTGTGTGTGAAACATCCATGTGCCTGCCATACAAATGTCCATTTTATATGCTGTAGATACCATTCAATTTGAATTTATTAGCACTAACTATTATTTCGTCTGTCACCAATCCCCGCCCCCCCCCTCATCATCATTATTATCCACTCAACCACACTGCACCACCTTAGATGATGGGTATTGCCAGTTGGTGAACTATACTGAAACCGAAACTGAAACATCTTGATGCATCTTGAAGCATCTGATGCATCACTCATGTATCTCATGCATCATTTATGCAACTCTCTGGCAACTTTTCGTTACAATTAAGGTTTTATTACGTCTTATTACGGCTTTCGTTTACGTTTGGCAAACATCTGGGACCACAATCAGAATCACACATTGGATAATTTTGGTACGGCTCCGGTTGAAGGTGCCTTTTGTTGACTTTCCGCCTCGGGTTTCTCCTGGTCTTGCTCTTCCAACTCGTTATGCTCCGTGGCATTGGTATCCAGCTGTTGTTGCTGCTGCTCCAAATGCACCTGGACCACATGTTGTTGCTGTTGCTGTTGCTGTTGCTGCTGCTGCTGCTGCTGCTCGGCTTCATGCTCATCGAAATCTCTGGCCAATGTTTCACTGCGCTGCAATCGACGCTTGTGTAGGCCCCCATTCCTTTGGGCATTAGCTGGTATGGGTACCGATATGTTGAATTCATCGTCCACGGACTCGATTCGATCTAATTGAGTGCCAACTGCCAAGGCATGTGACGTTGCTGTTGCTGCTGCTGCTGCTGCTGTCGATGAGGATGATGTTGCTGATGTTGCCGCAGCGGCTGCAGCTGCTGCTGCTGCTGCAGCACTTGTAGAGGGTCCATCGCCAATGTCAGCCATAGTTGCTGCATTTCTTTTGCCATTACGTCGTCCCGGTGGAACATCTTGCAGTGCCATTTTTTCCATTTCCATTCGCAGTTCACCCAATGTGGCCGAGCCATAGCCGGGACGTTGAGTCTCATCCACATGGACCAAGACAAATGGCAATTTCAATGCCAATTCACCACCCATGCTGCTAAGAGTTAACTTCACCTTGACATAATACGATACATAGATGGCAAATACATTTCGCTCATCAGTGGATTTTCCTGCCGATCCGGGTGCGGATCCGCTACCCGTTCCTGCAGTTGTCCCCTCACTGTTCTTTGATCCTTCCGTTGGCTGGTGTTGATGCTGCTGCAGTTGTTGTTGCTGTGCCGTTGGCAACGACATTGCTGGACTTGCCAATGGACAATGAGCACCGGCCAGCAATTGGGCTGTTTGCATTACAAAATTCGGTGAACGCAATGCCGATGCAGCTATGGCTCCAGTTATCTCATCCGGCTCGGTGCTGCGCTGCAATGTATCTTCCAATGCAATCCAATTTTTGGTCGGACCACGTTGCGGACGCAGAACCACCATGGTATTAAGTGTGGCTCCCGGTGCCACAGTGCGATCCACCGCTGGGGAAACAGTATCCGAATCGGCCACAACATTCTTGAACTTACCATTGTTGAACATGCACACATCGACATGCTGAATGGCGCAGACCTAAATGCAAGAAAGAGAGGGAAACATAAAAGAAAACTCATAGATACATATATCCATTTTAGATAGCTATGTTCAGGTAAAGGACCACAAGCAAAAAGTATCAAAAATTATAATAAGAAAAAGGAAAAAGTAAAGGCACTTATGATGGCTGATGTGACACATGTTTTTCTATCCCTCTATCCCGCCCTCTCTCCTTCTCTCTCTCTCTCTCTAAGTTCTTTTTTTCTGTGTGGCTTTGTGTTTCATTTTTCGTCTTATCCTTGGTCTGTTTTTACTGCCCAAGAGCCAAGAATTCTATCTTATTTTATTGCCTCAAGAAAACGATGAGTCTGGGTATTACACACACAAGCACACACACAAAAGTAGATATATATATATATACATTATTTCGTACCTTATCGCCTTTTAGTCCAGCCCAGGCAATCAAAAGTAATGCACTCAATTATGTCCATTAAAGTGGTTTCCTTGCATTATTTTGAGCGTGGAATTAGGCTGGCTCATTTATTGATAGCCAATCAATTTGAAATTGTGTGGCGTATAAATTGGTTGTGACTGTGTCTGTGTGTGTGTGTGTATAGCTTTAACCTTTTGTTCTTTGTTAAAATGGAAATCCATGAATTTTCCAACAACAATTTTCAATTATTTGCGTGATTGATTCCACGGAAAGAGTTGCAAATATTTTTTTCAATACAAAACTATTGTATTGTCTATTCATAGGAATAGAAGAAGAAAATTCTATATGGATTTAGAAGCATAGAGACTTTGCCCCCCCCCCCCACTGATGCCATACTCCTTTTGTATACACATATTTATGAAAGGGACACACATTGTTGCTTTCATGCCTCGCATACTTGTTGTTGCTGTTAAACAACATCAAAGAATGAAAAATGCCATTCCATTGGTAGGTTGGCTATAAAAGGATTTGCCTAGCATACAATGCAAGTTTAATTAACATTTTGTCTAAAGGTAAGACACACACACACACACACACCGACACATACACATACGGCTTTGATTTGATTTTTGTCGGAAAATGCAAAATAGAAATGGCATGAAAAAGAAAAAAACTTCTGTAAAGGACTTCAATTGGTAGGTACAAAAAAATGTTTCTTGGTCCTTCTATTGGCTTACTTACACTCACTTCTCTCCAATCGGATTATTCAATTTTCATTGTGACTTTTGACATTTGTTTGTATGTGTGTGTGTGTGTGTGTGTGGTACATAAAAATTTATAAGGCCAACCAAAAAGACGAATAACGATATATTACAAGGCAATGTGAGCATAAAAATCTTACACAAACACACCCAAACACACACATACATACCCACACATACAAAATCTAAAAATACATATTTAATAAAGCGCAAAGTGCACACAATATCGTATAGAGGACGAAGTGTGTGTGTGTGTGTGTGTGTGTGTTTGTGTGTCAGGGAGATTCTTCTGGCCTAAAAGAAAAGTGCCTGCTCGACTTTTACTTTTTTCTTCTTCTTCAGTTATCAAATATTTAGAGCTTGGTTCCCATATATCAAACTGCGGCCCATCAAATCAAATCGAATTATGCGACTGCATTAAAGTTTATATATAAGTATATACCATATAAAAGTGTTTAAATATATTATACTATATATGTACATATATCTGTGTATATAAGATTATCAAATAACTTTGAATATTAAGCGGCCTAAAAGTTAAAGACAACAAATATTGCAAATTTCCGCCTTTTTTTCAATAGAGTAAAATTATTATGACTTTGTCTTTGATTTTAGTTGATATAATGGACTAGTTTTGGCCATGTCAAAGTTTTATACCCTTTCTACAGAAATTCTTTTATTCTTTAAATTTCTGAAGCTGAAGTTGGGTGCCTCTTATAGAATTTTCAATCTGATTTCGAAGGAATGTAGTAGAATTTCATCTAATTACATGTTAGTTTCATAGTAATCGATCATTTTTTTTATGTCGATTGTTCCTACGGGAGCGATATTATATCAAATGCGAAGGATGCCCAAAACTGATGGGATAAAGCGGTAATTGGGGAGGAAATCTGACATTTTGGAGCTAAAAAGGGTAAAAACTGTATAAGGTAATATTTTTCTAAATTTCAATTTCTAAATTTTCCCCATTAAATTTATATATGGTAGTGTCATCTGAATGCAGATATATAAAATTATATACACAGTGTGACTAAATTTCTCAATTTATTTTAAACTGCATAGTCGAAATTGTCAGGACATTCCAAAATATCCTTCTAGAGGTGAGACATCTTTATCTAGCGATTTATGGTCAACTTTAAACAACATTTAATGCAAAAATTAGTAAAGGATATCGAGAAGTCGATGCAAAGAATTCTTAATGTTCGGAAATTATAATTATTTTTGTATAATTTAATTGAATATTTCAACTAAATTCATCATCTCTTGTATATCGAAATGTTTTTGGCGTATTGTTGTTTACTTTTATTGCATAAAGATTGAGTTCATTCAAGTGAAAATTGTGCGGCATTTAAATTATGCAATGCCCCTTGAACTGTATCAACTCATACATTCCGGTTTTGTCTGATTGTCTGTCTAACTGACTGTTTGTCTGTTTGCCGGTTTGCCGGTTTGCCGGTATGTCAGTGCAATTGTCATTGTGTCACTCTGTGTGTAGTCATCAATAAACAATGGGTTGTGAAAATATTGCGGTTACAATAATATAAACAATAACATTTGACAGAGAGACCATAAAACATTTGCCAAGTGCACTCAAGCCTGAAAGCGTTCGCCTCGACTTTGCCTTCTGCCACTTTTGCCATTCAGTTTATACATTTTGCTTGGCAGTTTCCCCCACTTTCCCTCCAGTGATGTGACTTTGCATATTGCATTAGCTGTCAACCGTAGATATGACATTATATCTGCATTGAAAGTCATTGTCCGCTCTTTGTTCATGTTTCCCTTTCATTCTAGTTTAAGCTGTGGCAACTGCCAGCCAATTGAACTATATAGTAAATAGCACTTTACGAATTCCGATTTAAATAAAAGTAAGATCGTTTTTCTTTGTTTATCTATTCTCTAAGCTATTTCAATTGAATTCGTCTTTAATTTTCTTATTTATTCTTTCATGCATACATTTTGTTGTGACTATTGACATCTGGCATAATACCGGACTTGTAATTAAGCTGCTACACATTCATACATACACACATATACATACATGTTTCATCTAATAATTCCCCATTTCTTTCTCAGCAATTTGCGGTTAGCCAGGCAGAAAGTTTTCTTTTCTTTTTCTTTTTCTGTTGCTTTTGCTTATTGTTGCTTTAATCGCTGGCAATCTGAATGTTTAAGGGCATATGGTAGCAAGAATGAGACTGTAAAATACGGTTGAATAATGCTAAGATCCAACACAGATAGAGATGAGAGAATGAGAGGGAAAGAGATAGATGAAGACAACGATGAATACCAAATCCAGTTAGCACAATGTAACAATGAAAAATTGTAGCATACATTTGAGCGCCCCATTTCCTGTTAATATGTCACACACACACACACACACACACGCACAAACAAACATTTATATATGCATTCATAGGCGCTAAGGGAATCTATACGAATGTTAGACAAACTCAAAAGAGTTTTGTATCTGTCCCTGTGTGTGTGTGTGTGTGTGTGAGGAAAGGCTCTCAGTTGAAGTAGAAATACAAACGTAGCCGGCAGCAGTCTTTGCTAACTCGTTGAAAGGCGCTTGGGGCACAATAAAAAAAAAACCACTCCTATCTTTTTGCCCCTCCTTCCCTTACCCTACCATCTTCATTTCTGAAGCTCGTTTACTTACTTCATCTATCTGCATGCAAAACAGGCAAAGAAAAAAGAAAACACATAAAATGTATAAACACAATTTTCACTTGAAGTGTGCCTTTTGCCCGTCCTGCCGCCTCTACTCTTTGCTTGTGTGTGTGTGTGTGTGCCTTTATCTTTAACATATTTGTCTCTTCCTTGCCGTTGCTTTTGCCCCTACGTTTCTTTTTTGTTACACTCAAGAGAATGCAGTTTCACCCACTTTCTACAGAGTCATTTGCATCCGCAATGAAAAATACTCTTTCTGACTTGCCAGCCAAATAAATATTTTCAAACTAGTTTAATACTAAGCATGTATATGTGGTTGATTATTTAGCTTACCCGAACTTTGCGCACTGTTTTGCGACTATCGTTGCGTATGTTGATCGTAACATTGATATCCTCGCCATGGGTATACCAGCCCTTGTCTAAGCTGGCCCTCAAACCGACACGGCCATCTTGCAATAGAAATGGCTTATCGACAGAGCCTTGCGGACCACCGCAAGGACCCACGCTGATGCCACCGATCCCACCGCTGACCCCAGCACCGCTGTGCGGCAACAACATGCTGTCACAATGCTGTCAAAAAGAAGGAAAACGGGAGATACCAAAGTTTGAAAAATTCAAAATTTCAGAAAAAGCCAAAGGCATTTAATGCGGTTAAGTCATTTGTGTCACCTCTTGAAAGGATTTGCTGTAGCTATGAAATGGATCATTTGGACATTTTTCAATTTCACTTTTGCTGCGACCAAAACGACCACTGAAACGAAAAGATTTTGGCGATAGACGCAGCTTGGGAAATGAATCGCCTCGCTCAGATTTCCCGGGCTTGCCGCTTTTGGTTGCCGTTGCTGTTGCTGTTCCTGTTGATGATGATGCTGATGGTTGCTCACTGCCATGGACATTGGCATCGCTGCTAGCTGGTGGTGTTGCACTCGCTGGTCCTGATGGGGATTGGGTGGATGCTGCTGCATTGTGTTGATGCTGCTGTTGTCCAGCAAATGCCGCAAAATTCTCTGGTGCCGCATGCTGATGAAAGACATCGGTTCGATAAATGACACGGACGCCCATTTTAACAGAGGCTCGCCTATGGAACTTTTCATCTGTTTTATCCGCTAAAGAAGACCATCAAGATAGATATAAAGGCACCCACACATATACAGCGAAGGGAAGAAGAGATAGAGAGCAAGATAGAGAGGGGAAAAATTGTGGAGAAACAGAGGGAGACAAAAAGAAAGAGAGAAATATAAAGATTGGTTTTAGTTGCCTTTTTTTGTTTTTGATTTTGATTTTGCTTTTGATTTTGCTTTTGTTTATTGTGCCGCTTTCGTTGCCGCCGCCGCTTGCATTTCTTTGTATAATAATTCAAGAGGAATTTTGGATTATGTCAGTCAAGTTAGATCTGTTCGAGAGTACATACATATATACATGTGGATATGTGTTTGGGTGCACATGTGAGTGTGTGTGTATGTGTATGAGACAGTATTTCGTCCGAATGCCAAATGATTGATTGCTTGATTTGATTGTTTTATGCGCATTTCATGAACTTTTATCTTTTTTTTTTTTCGTTTCTCTTTTGGTTGGTTGGGTTTCTCTTTATATACATATATAAATATTTCATATGTATTTTGGTTGTATTTTTAACTGTCGCTCGACTAGGCAGGCAGCAGGCGGCCACTTGAACGGATTGCAGGCATTACACATACACAGGAAAACAGTACACACACATACACTCACACACACACACAACAAGACACAGAAGACAATAAGAAAAACACAAAAAGAGAGAAAAAGAGAGAGAGAGAAATGGAGAGGAAATAGAGAAAGGATCAGCAACAACATCAAAAAAGAGAAGGAGAGAGAGAGAGAGAAAGGAAACATTTTGGGCAAATGGTGAAAAAATGTTATCACTCTGGGATATAAAATGGGGGAAATTCATTATTTTCAACATATAGAGCTTAAAAATTATCCAAAAGTTTCTAATGTACTTCTAAAAAAGCGAATACCAAACAATTTCAATTATAAAGTAAATTTTCCCCCATTTAACATCTACAGAATCACAATTGAATCTGTTAGAGAAATAGAAAAAGTTCAATAAGCAATATAACTGTTTCTAATGACAGGTGCATTCGAGTGAGAGTTACGTACATATGTACATACGTATAGAAGTTTCCTATAAAGCTTTGTTTTCTTTCGAGAGAAAGATGTTGCAATTTTTAATTAAATAGAATTTCGCTATCTGCTTGAAATTGCTAAAAGAATTGTGTGTATTAAATACTCTATAAGCATAGTGTAGTGTATAACAGTTGTGTGTAAAAGTTGTTTACAGCGTTTGTGTATAAAAGTTGTGAATAATAATTGTGTATAACAGTTGTGTATAAGACTTGTGTGAAGTACGTTTTTATAACTAGAAGTCGTTTATAAGAGTTGCGTATAACAGTTATGTATAACATTTGTGTATAACAGTTTTGTATAAAAGTTGTATAAAATAATTGTGTATAAGACTTGTGTGAAGTACGTTTTTTTAAGGTAAAAGTTGTTTATAAGCGTTATGTATAACAGTTGTGTATAACATTTGTGTATAACAGTTTTGTATAAAAGTTATATAAAATAATTGTGTATAAGACTTGTGTGAAGTACGTTTTTTTTAAGGTAGAAGTTGTTTATAAGAGTTATGTATAACAGTTGTGTATAACAGTTGTATAGTAATTATGTATAGCAGCTGTGAAAGAAACTTGTGTGTAGTATTTGTTTATAGAACTTGTGTATAACAGTTGTGTATAAGACTTGTGTGAGAAAGGTTTTTATATGCCTTAAGAGTTGTATAGAACAGTTATGTATAACAGTTGTGTTTAACAGTTGTGTATACCAGTTATGTATAAAACTTGTATATGACAGGTATGTAAAAGACTTGTGTGTAGTACTTGTGTATAACACCTATTTATAACACTTGCGTATAACAGTTGCTTATAACCAATTGTGTATACCAGTTATTTCTAACAGCTTTGACAATCACAACAGCTGATCAACAATTTTTACATAGTCAAAACCGATAAAGGACAACAATCTCAATCTCTCTCATTTGCTAGGCTATTTAATCAAGGATATATTGATAACATCAAAAGAAGGAAGGGAAAATGCACGAAACACTGACACACTAATACCAAACACCAACATCAACCATAGCGGTACAATCGACAACAAGATAGAGAGACACGAGACACGAGAATGCAAAACACGAGACAAGAGACTCCTGCTCGATCATTTTGAATTTACTTTCCGTTTTTTTTTGCCGCCGATTAGGCTTACCTTTGGCCACCGTACACATGCACTCGAAGAGGCAGTGACACAATAGATACATTGCACACCTGACCAACAGATTGGGCCTTCGCCTCTGCTTAGGTGGTGGGGCATCAACTCATTGGGGGGGCTCACAGCAAACTTCATCTGGGTGCGATATTTGTGTGTGTGTGTGTGTATGTATGTGTGTGAGTGATGTGTGTTTAAGTGCGATATAAGGTGGATAGAAGCGAATAGTTGTTAAGCAAGATTAACATTCAATACAAATCATCACAGGGGACAATCTCAAGGGATACTCTTCTTATGTACTAACAAAATTCTATCATTTTTGAGTCAATTCAAGCAAGTTCATCTAAAGTAATATTTCCTTTTGTGTCTTTCTCTATTAGCCAATGTCAAAGCATCCTTTGAGCGGTCTTCTATGATTAGCAAGCAGCCTAAAGTTGATACAATTTATATCACAAAACTTGAGTTCAATATTTACTGGATTAATTTAACTAACTTAATGCAAACAAAAATGGAAATATTTCGAACTGAATCAAAATCCAACGTGATCAGAGACTCCATTATGTTTGGCATTGTAAGGTTTGAGGGGAAAAGAAAGTTGATTGAAACTGAACCACGAATTGTTAAGCTGGCAACTGGCATATAATTAAAGTGAAGTAAATTCATCAACAAAGAAAAACCAGCGGCTCCCTGACTTAAATGTTCTATGCCATTTTGTTGCCTGTGGCGACCACAATAGAAGCTTTCCAGTGCTGACCATCTGGCTGGTCACCAACCAACCGCCCGTCGGTTCCCGCCGCTTGCTGGGCAGGTGCAAAAAGTAAAGGTAAATGCGGCTTTCTTTTTCTGGCAGTTGGTCTGTTGGCTTCTAGATGCCAGATGATGGGCGGTTGGTCTCTGCTTTTGTCGCTCGCCGGAGGCAGAAAATCTGTGGCAAATCGCGTGGCGCTTTTTGTTTTCTTGTTATTAAACAGGATATTGCATCTCCTTGGTCGGGCATACAATATATATACATATATTTAGGTATATATTTCGTTTTGCATTTGCCAGCGAACAATAACATAAATGGGAAGCAGAAAACGTAAAAGAAAAATCAAAATAGGAATCAAAATAATAATAATAATAATAATAATATCAATAGAATCGCACTGGCAATCAAAATCCTACGAAGTATGACAAGGTGAAAAATGGCGGCGGTGGCAATGGCAATGTCCTTGTCTCTGCCTCAATGGAGGACATTAAATATTGATTTTGTTTTTCGATATTCATTTTCCAGTTGTCCGACCAGCAAAAAGGGGGAAGGAGGTATTCATTGCCTTCTCTTCCATTTACTTTTCCCTTTTTTTTTTACCAAAAAAAAAAAAGAAAATAATAAAACAAAATAACAAGAGAAAAAAATACGTGGAAAAAAAAATCAATCACAAATATTTCTCACATTCATCTACCACCTGGTTTGTACTGACGTCAGGAACAGGAGCCACAAAAGTCCGACTACAGAGCATGGTCTGGGGCATGGCTTGGGGCATGGATTTGGGGTATGGATTGTGGCATGGATGGGTCCCCATCCCCTCCGCCTCCCCCACCCCACCTTATAACTAATTGAGCTGCGAAAGTTGTTTTGATTGTTAAAGTTGTCGGCGGCTTTAGCATTCACTTGATACACTCCGTTTCTGGATTCAATTAGCGCTGGTTAATGGCTTGCAATCGTGATGAAGTGTTTGAATGAGAAGCTAATGGATGAGTAAGTTTTTTGTTTTTTGTTTTTTTTTTTGGATAAAAGTGGGATTAAAACACACACAATTTTCCAGTTTAACATCTGCTGTGCTGCAAGCATGTGGGCAATGTATTTCTGATGGATGGTGAATTATCTGCAAAACTATTTATGCATGTGAATGAAAAATGTCAGTCAATGTCAGTGTATAGTCTCTCAGAGTCTTTAAAAAAAATACCTCTAAATAACTGTAACACAGATCAATCTAAGATTATGAGTTTGATTAGTATAAATACTGAAAAGAAACTTCTTCTAGAGTAAACAGTTTATTTCATCAAAAATATTGCCTAATTCCTGTTACAGTTAAGTCTATAAATTATTCTAAAATTAAACCTTTAAGCTTCGTAAGTTGGGAATAGTCAAATAAATTTCTTTAATCTAAATTAATTTCCCAAATGATATAAAAATATTGAGATATGCCTTGAGGCACTTTTAACAGGTTCAATTCAATGAGTAAATAAGACTTTATTGAAATCAAATAATTTGTAAATCCTAGGCCAAAAGAGTCTTAATATCATTCAATATTTTTATGATTCCTTAACAAAATTGAATTCTTCAAACATTTTGAATGACCATTTTAGCAGATATTCAACAATTGGATTTGAGACTAAGAAGTAAAGCAATGTTTATGTTTATTTCCTCAACTTAACTTAACTTTTCAACCTATATTGTCCTGTGTGAGATTGTATTTGTTTTTTATTTTTGTCCTTTTCCGTTTGCTGCCAACAATGGGCTATAGAAAAATCTATCACAAAAATTTCATCGGTCCCAATCAGTTTGCGTCGTCGTCGTCGTCGTCGTTGTTGTCATCGTCTCCGGAAAAATTGTAAACGAGATTGACGGGTTGGGCAAGTGAATGGAGAGGGGACTAAGGTTGGGTACATTTCAATGGTAGTACAAAAACGGGTGTGGGTAGGAAAAATCAAACTTACCAATGAAGCAACGCACATCGTAACTGGTACCAATTGGTGCTCCATAATAACGCTTGGCTGGGACCAATTGAACACTGGGCGGTGCATGGGCGGTCAATGTTAAGGTGAACGGATGTGCTCCATCTCCCAGACGCTTAAGCAAAGCCTCCTGCAAGTATAACAAAAGACATAAAAAATGAGAAAGGGATAGAAAGAGAGAGAGACAGAGAGAGAGAGAGAGAGAGAGAGAGAAAGAGAGAGTAAGATAGAGATTCAGTTTGAATGGGTAGAAACAAATCGCATTTACAAATTGCCAGCAAATTGAAATTTAGCATTTTAATTGATTTTACGTTTACACTTCACAACGCAGAGGAGAAGGAAAAGGACTCATCTCATGTCGTGACTTTGAAATTGAAAACCTTTTCCCACTCCCCTCCAAAAAAAAAAAAATATACAAAAAAAAGGTGAAAGGTAAGCCACATGCCTTCTAACGTTACTTATTTACTCTCTTAATTATGCAGTTTGGCCTTGTTATTAGCAGCAAACTTCAATTGAAATTGTTGGCTTTAGCCATAGGTTGACTTTTTGTTTTCTCTGGCATTTCATTTGCATTTCTTTACAGAAATAGATCCAACTGTATATGTTTGTGTGTGTGTGTGTGTGTGTGTGTCTGTCTGTCTGCTTGTGCGTGGTAAGGTCTTATCGCTGGCGCATGTATCTTGACGTTGTCCTAGGTAACGGGACACGAACAAGGACAAACCAATATATGCTTACAGCCTCCGTACATTTCAGTGAAAAGTATTTAAAAACATTTCTTCGACTTTACCTCTCTCCCACTCTCTCTGTGTGTGTGTGTGTGTGTTTTGTATTATGCATGCATCTTATAAATACTTTAGCTACAAGAATATAAACGCAAACAGCTCAAGCTCAAGCATTTCAGATGGCAATGAAGTAAGTAGACTTTGTCTCTAACATGAATCTCAACTCTATGATATCAAGAGTACGCATCGATATAGCCATGGCCGGTTTAAGAGTTATGGGGTAATTAAATAAGCTCTCTCATCGTTAGGTTGAAATTGTTTTAGCCCACTCAGAAAAGTTTATAATTAAATAAAGGATTAGTATTCCAAGGCTTTCGCAATAAAAGCAAAAGTTCTGTATTATTTGTTGAGTTTTACATATATTTCAATCAGATTTCAATTAAAAATATAAATTATTTCAATAATCTTTTTGTGAGCAAAAACAGAGAAGTTTATGAAATTTTTATATAAATTGATTTTTGTTATTGTTTTCAAAGACTTTAATTCAATTTTACCCTTTAGGTCTCCCTCTTGTTAGTCCGCCCCTGGAATACTTATATAAAAGGCACATAGAGACAGACAGTGCGAGTGAGAAAGGGAGAGGGGAGACAAACACACAAGTATAAAACAAAAAAGTGTATCCTATAATCCCAGTTTAATATAATCTATCATCTTCTCTCTGTGGCAAATTCAATCGATTGTCTGCTTACACCTATATATATATACATATAAATCTATCAATCTCTCTTCCTCTCTCCCCCTCTCCCTCTCTCTTACACACCTCTCTAGCCTTCTATTTAATTTTGAATAGAATTGTGTGTGTTTTTTGTTTTATGAAATTTATTAAAATCCACATTCCCTTCACTAAGTTACAGAATTAAATCAAGTAGACATAGATTTTTGGTATTCCATCAATACTCGCTAAACTGAAAAAATATTTTTTTTCATATTAACTAGGCCACCACCATAAACTAAACTAGAAAATCCAGAGAAATAAAACATGGCAAAAAAGGGGGTTGGCAAAAGGATGATGGATGGATGGTTGGCTGGTTAGATGGAAATGTTTCGCTTGGCACGCAAAAATTGAAACAATGTTGGACACAAGAATATTTGAGCAAACATTTGTTTGGCTTTTAGTTAAATGAAATTGATTTTCAATTGATTTGAGTGTGCGTGATAGTGACAGAGCGTTGAAACGGTTGGCTGTTGGCATTCAATTGGACGTTGACCAAAAACAAAAACCACTGAATGGTTAAACCGAAAAACCCAAAAAGTTGATAATGGCAATTGAAATGCTTACTTTTATTTTAGGTAGTTGCCCATATAAGTATGCAATTTATATACTATAAATAGATTGAAATATTCAATTTATTTATACGTTGAAAGTAATTAATATTCCACCTTAGTCTTAAGGCCAGTTTAAGTATTGTTTTTTTTTTCAAGTTCAAGTTTTGTATATCCATTTGTGAGTCTATCTAAATTTAGATTTTTTCTTTTAAATATTCAAAGCTATGTTATTTGCGTTAAGATATATTTTTCATCAATTTCTATGCTTGCTTGATAATTTCATGGACATGGATTCTAGAGGTGCCAAAAGCTGGCATTTCAAAGCACTGCAAATTGTTCAATTATTTATGATGCTGTGCAGTGAGGTGTCAACTTTCAACTCACTCTCCCATCTGTGTCAGTTGCCCTTTTTCATGCCATATCCTGAGAGGGAGAGAGGACTCAGGCCTTATATAAGTATGTACAGACATTGAGCAACTTTCCCAAGCAGCAGTAGCAGCAGCAGCAACTGAGTTTGCCCTTCATTTTTAATGCCCATCCCTCCTCTCATATCCTCATTTTCAGTCAGTTTGTACATGTTAGTTCGACGCCTTTTAAGTGTCTGCTCAAGTTATTTGCTTTGCTGATGCTGCTTCTCCTTCTACTACTTTTGATGCTGACCAAACATTGCCTGGCAGACAGGGGTATGGGAAATGTGGCCTTCGCCAGCATACAATTTCAATCACAATGATTACCTGCAATGGACTAAGAGACTCCGGGTTGGGCTCTTCTATGCGCGGCCAAATTTGATGCAGCGACATAATCGCCTCATTGCAGAAACGTAGACCCATCACTTCCTCGTCCTCGCGACCGTATCTGAAACGAGCCAAGCAATTATTATTATTACCATTATCCTACTACACCTTCTACTTCTGCTCCTCCTCCTCCTTCACAGCAATTGCAATTTGGCCAAATTACCGAAATGTCAGCGTAAGCTGGGCATAGACACGATATCCTTGTATGGCCTTCGGATCCACATAGATAATGCCACGCAATATGGATGGATTATTGCCAGTTAGAGTCACTTCACGTGCCGGCAAATATAATGTGAGCACACAATTCGGTGAGGTTTTCTTATAGACACGCTGTGTCCCGAATTCATCCTTGTGTGTCGATCTGCAGGCAAGAACAAAACAAATTTAATTTAAGGCTTAAAAGTAATTTTCTAAATTAAATTCGAAAGTGCACAGGAAACTAAGAGATGGGGAAGAGTAGAGAAAAAAAAACAAGTTTCAATGTGCAAAATTTCTCCTCAAATTTCTACTTAACTTATGTAAGAATTTTTTCGACAAATTAATTCAAAATGTTGCCTGAACGGTCAGTTATCAGTTATAAAACTGCACCAAAAATATAATAATTATTTTAAAATTGTTTATATACATATGGCTATATACCGAAAATATTTGAATGGGTTTTGAATTTAAATCCAACCATAAGAAATCGATAACAATTAACCAACTGAAATAGAAACCAAAATACTAATAAGTGATAGACAAGAGCTTAGGTTTTCACATTTCATTTGCTGACGATGACGAAGAAACTCTAAATTATAAATGTCCGTGGGCAATTGTAGAAGCCAAGCGTGGTTTGCTTTTGATTCTTATGCGGTTTGATTTCGTTGGCATGGTAATTTCAACTGTGGCACGTTCGGCTTGGTAACCTACCCACTACCTTCCCACTCCCCTCCTTCTCGAACTGACTGGCTGACTGGAAGTTGTCGACTCTTTTATATAGACATAGACGTAGACACACGTAGAGGGGAAAGCGGCCTTCCCCACACACTTTTGTCCCACTGTGGATAATTATCAAGCATGTGTGCCTGTTATTTGCAATCAACGCATAGAGGAGCACTCGGAGAACACGTATACATACGTACGTCTTGGTTACTCTGCTGGCTTAGCGCCTAAATGCACACTAGAAATATGCAATTAAAATTCTTTTCCTGTCACAACATGACAAATGGACAGACAAAATGGAAGCCAGGTCGGTCCTGGTACCCGTTCGGGTCTCGTTCTTAGTCTGGGCTCTAAAAAGCCAACTGCAGACTATTATGGACTGTTGACTTGCGACTGGCGTAACTGACGAACTGATTTAACTAGCGACTGCCTTTTTGTTAGCGAGATATGTGCGTGGTGGAGGGGTAGAGGGGGTGGGGGGATGGGGGAAGATGGTCGCTCAAATGGTTTGGCCTGTGAAATGCCAATTAAATTTCAACTCTTTGGGCTAAGTGTTTTAATTAGTTTCATTTGATAGGGTTGCCTTGGCAAGTGTTTTTCAACAACATTTTTGACAGAGGGTGAATTTTCAATTTTAATGATATTGTATTTGCTGGCCAATGAATGTAAGAAGTAAAATGTTGCCTGTTGATTAGTAAGGGTATCTCCATCTCCACTCATTTTTAGGTGTAGAAAACTTTTCGAATGCGCGTTGGAAAATTGTATTAAATGGCGACTTTATGGCGCACAAATTTTTTTTTTTTTTTAATTTCATTTTAAATGTTAACTCATTTACTGTTTCCAGAGATTCGCTAGCACTTAAGGGCAAGAGATTGTGTTTTCTAAATAGCCCAAAGAATTCAATTTTAATTAGACCAATATATAACTTTAAGAGACCTTAACTTAGTGCCCTTGAAATGCTTTAGAATTGCTAGAACTTGGGTAAGCATATAAAAACTCAGGCATTTGTTTTTCATCATAAATTGTACAAAAAAGGCAACATCTCTTGGTATTTAGACAAATGTTTAATGATAATGAGAGTTTTGCAGTAAATATTGAAGTCTAGTTTGCTTAATAAAGTATTGTGTGAATAACTATTTAAATCAAATTAAAATTGCTGAAAGACAAAATTAAGAGATGACATTTCAAGATAATTTATAGCATACTTTTTTGAGTAAAATTATATTTCATACGCCGTTTGCTCAAGAAGTCAACAGAAATTAACCCTTAGTGACTACGATAACATAGTTTTTGGCTTTGCTTATGGTCAAATTGGTTGACCTATATCAATCCTGACCTAACTAAAAACCCCTATCAATTGATACTTCCACAGTGCATGGATTTTTTCGTATAAACTTCAATTTCTTTGTGTCGGTTTTCTCTAAATTAAGACACCACAAAGTTAATCCACAACTATACCATCAATCGAATGAGTGGAAATGTAAATATATTGTATATAATATAAATGTATTTGATACATTTTAGACTAAAATCTTGACAAAACAAACAGTTGATCAAACATATCATTGTAGCCCACTGTGCAGTGCAATATTCTGAATGCATTTTAAAGTCGTTTTCTCTTTCATTTTTAATTTGGGTTTTTGCTCCAATATGTCCATCCGGGGGATATATATAATTAATCTGACCGCGGTGATTTCAACTTGCTTAACTAAGTGTGAAATGCACAGAAAATTCGTTTGTCAATTGAATTTTACAAATTATCGAAACGAATATTTATTTTTCTATATGTATGTACTTTAATTCGTATTTAATGTTAAACAATTCTTTGAACATTCTCGAGAGGGAACTTTCCTTTTATTAGAATTTTTGCTCAACATACTTGAAATCAACTTATTGTTTGCTTTTTTGTTGTCATACACTTTTCAGATAAATTGTGGGCATATGCATTAGTGCATAAGGTTTGCAATAAATAAGCGATTTACTTTTAGAAATATTACAGTGAACTTTTTTTTGTTTCCCCCCCTTTTTAGAGTATACGGAAAGTTCGGAGTGAATCATTTAATATTTGATTTCTTTTTTGTTGTACTTTTTGACTGTCCGTTTCAAAATACTTGTATACATACTTAAGACCCCTGTGTTTTTTGACCCTGACCTGACCCCCGGCGGTTCTACTGCCCCCTTTATCCGCAGCTGTCCATTGCGAACAATTTCGAAGTGAAAAAAAAACAAGTAAAGAAAAGAAAAAGAAAGAAAATAAATTCCGTTCAACAGTGTCTCAAGTGCAGCTGAAATAATGCAAAACAACGAGACGAACAGAACGCAAAGAAAAACGAAATAAAAAAACTAAACTCGGAGGATGAAAGTTAAGTGCGGACTGTGGTCTAGAGAGACCTGTGAAAAACTCCGGCAGAGACAAGGGACAGGGGACTCGGGGACAGGAGCCTGATGCCATGTGAGACGACTTAAAACGCTAAATCAAAAACAGAAAGTTTATTATTAAAATATTTTTCAGTTTTAAGCTCATAATTAAAATTTAATGGTAAATCTCACAGTTTCAGATTTCAGTTTTCCATTAGTAGAAAGTACCAAAGCGAGAAAGAGAGAGAAAGTGAAAAAAAAAACAAGAAACAAAAAACACATCGTTATTTGTCAGTTGGCTGTAGTATTAAAACCATGTTGCAAATAATTTGTATGCACAGTTTGGTAAAAGTTTCAGTTTTTTTTTTTTAATATAATTTGCAGTTGCAACCTGACAACCTGCCATCAGCAGCCACCCACTTAACCACCTAACCACCTTTCACCTGAGATGCCAGCTCCTAGCCGCAAAGCAGAAAAAATTCCCTCACAAACTAATTAACAACATTCCCGATTGAAATCTATAATTAGGCACACACTGAATGCCTGCCCAATGCAAAACTAATTAGTTTAAGCTTTAACAAAGAGTCTGATAATTATTATTGAAAGGCACAAAAACGAAAAAAAAAGAAACTTTATAGGTACAGACAGAGTAGAGTCTGTTAAGCTGTTGGTCTTGTCTAAGAGGTACAACTCAGTCTTTAGGATATAGCTATTTAATCTGAAGAATGTTTGAAGGATAAATTAAATTTAATTTTAATCATTTTATTTTACTAGATCTTGGGCATTGAATTGTTTTTCTTATTAAAAAGGCAATTCTTAGTCTGGAAAAATTTATAACTTTTCCTATACCTTATACTTATACAGAATTATATTTTATCCACTAGACATTTTAAAATTTCATTTTATGTTTCAAAAAGAGAATTCTTAGTCTGCTTACTGCATACTTTAGGGGGCAAAGTTCCCACCATCTTTCAGATCTAGAAAAACCACTAAAATTATGAAACTAGCAAGTGCTCAAAATTAGTTTAGTTCGTTTCTAAAGCATAGAAGGAGTCTTTTCCTTAAAGTATATGTTTTCATGATCAGATGAATGAGAAATTGAATCAATCTATCTATAACAGTCTGTCTGTGCTCTCAATTTAAAAGTTATTGAAATTTGGGATAAAATAAGACAATTGTTCTGATTGATCCATATAAACCATTAATCGAAAATACTATTTAGCTGAGAATTATCTCATAATGTAGAGATTAGAGAATTACATTAAAAAACCCAAACGATTTATTCGGTTTTTGACAGATCTATGATTTCAATTCACATGTTCCAACGAGTTTGCCTACCAAATACCAAAAACTATGTTTCATCAAATGTTATATAACTTTAGAGTTTATATAAATATGAATATATATTTATGCAATGCTTTACGAGATATATGGAAAAATCTTATTAAAGTAGGCTAAGTGAAAAATATCTAATAAGATGGGAAAAACTTGTAAAATATCATAAGTTACAATATAATAATATATCATGAGTTTCTCCCCCATCTTATTGGATATTTTCTTCATAGCTTACTTTAATAAGATTTTGTTATATATATAGAGTATATAATTGCATGAATGTAGTATGAATAGTATCTGAGAAGCGAAATTTATTCAAGAAACTTTGCTAAGCTTCTTTCTTTATATTCTTTTAATTTTTTTGATAGAAAAAAGCTAAATTTATTGTCTTGTTTAATCGTTGCCCGCCCAACCAAATCACTCTTACTCCATGTTATCATCATCATCATTATAATCATCATCATGATTGTCTTTATAAATTAGTCATTTGTGCTCCCTTCATTTTGTTTGCATGTCATAACAGGCTTCTTTGGCTCCTCACACCACATTTCATTGGTGTAGACTAAGTTATTCGTTAGATATTTGATTTAAGTGCAAATTCAATTTGTGGCCTGGCATTAAGCCAGGTAGCCAGTCAGTGTGTATAAGTATAAGAACGAGAGATAGAGATAGAGAGAGAGAGAGAGAGAGAGAGGAAATGAATGAATAATGTATTAACTAATTGATATAAATTAAAGAGACCAGCGAAACAATTTAAACTGCCTGCGGGGCGTATGCGTAATAAATGTTATTAAAATGAATGATAGGAAGAAAGAGAAAGAGAGACAAACAGCGAACGAGAGAAATGCCAATGGCCATTTTGCAAATAAATGGGTCAAAATGCATTTACCAAAGTGCTTATTTGTCAATTAAGGTTCAATCAACCAAGCAGAATTAATCGCTCATACATTTGATTGTGTTTCTTTGTTTTTGGATTACTCCCACTCATAAGTGGGTGTGGGTAGCGTGTCGAGCATAAGGGGGGAGGGGCTATTGGGTAGGATAATTTTGACCTTCAATTTCATTAGCCGCACTTCACTTAGTTCGCGTAATTGCAATATAATTAACGCTGAGCGTCATGCCAGGATAATGCAGCAAATCAAAGCTATGGCTGTGGCTGTGGAAGCGGCAGCAGCATCATTGAAAGGTAAATCGAATAAAAATGGCAAGGACATCACAGGACAAGCCACATTAATGGCACTTTGTTGTTGTTGTCGTTCTAGTTGTAGTTGTATATCGCTGCTGTCCTCAGCAACAAATGTATGTAAGTATGTACATGTATTGCCTGCCACTCTCATCCTTATTCACATTTCTGTTCTGTCTTTTCTGATTTAATTGCTTGGCAATGGATATGAGAGCTCTGGTCAGTTGATGCCTGTGTCCACTGGCCAGGACCATCATTTGACTGGCCATGAGCAACTGTTAGCTAACCTCTGCAGCACTCTGCTGTCATCTGTTTTTGTGCGGGGCTAATTAAAATGTCGTACATATGGCCAATGGCAAGAGATCTAAAATTAACCGAGGAGCCAATTAAATTTAATGGACATCAAGGCCAAAACAGGCAAACAACAAAAGGCAATATCTTACATATTTCCATTTTTCTGTTGTTGTTGCTGTTCCTCTGCTCATTCTACTATCAGAAATTCTTTAGTCAGCCAGTCTGTAGCCTTAACAACAGATTGAGTGATAGTTGCTACACTTTCATTTCCACTTTGGTGCCCTTCTTTTTTTGGGGGGAATGAAAATTGCATTTAAGTTGTCATTACACCACTTGACCATAATTACATAATTTCCTGCAAAACTCCTACCAAACCACACACACACACACACACACACACATACACAAACCACACATTGTGGTTTCATATTCCAATTTCTCATATTTGCCCTCTCCTTCGACAAAAGATGCAGAGAAAAGATACAAACAACAGTGGAAGACAATGTGTCGCGTGCTCAAGTTCTACACCCACTCAGAGAGAGAGAGAGAGAGAGAGAGAGGGAGAGAGAGAGAGAGAGAGAAAGGAAGAAACAGAGAGACAGTGAGAGTTCCGTGTTTCCAGAACAATAAATGATATTCCACCTATGCCCCGACATACAAGAGACTAAATATAATCTCTTCTTTATTTCTTGTTTTTTTCTGATTTCTTTTTTCTCTTTTTTTCTTTTCTTGTTGTTTTGTTTTACTTGAAGCTCTTGAATTTGTGGTTATTAAATGAAGAAGCACTTCAGTTCCTCACAAATTTTTCTTTGGTTTTGTTGTTTTCCGTGTGTTCTTCCGTTTAATGCAACAAGTAGAGGGGAAAAGAAATTCTTGATTTATGATAAGTTCAATTAAGGGCGAACTTAAGCGAGAGATTTGTTAAGGACTTTAGATACAGATACTTATAGATGTAAGTAGATAGATGAGGATGAGGATGCGAATACATATAAATAAATACGTATAATAACTACCACAAAATGTTGATTGAATACCTTCTACAGAGTTGCATAATAGCCTACAAGATAACAAATACAGATATAAACATTAACAAAGGAATTTCTTTAAATATAAAACGAGAAAATCCATTTGAAATTTCAAATTTAATTTCTAAACAATTTTTAAAACCAATCCCCAAATGTTGACATTAAAAAAAGAAAGGAAAATGGTTAAAAATTTTTAGGTCTAAAGTATGTAATGAATTTTTGAGAAATTCATTTTGCCTTTTTTTATTATGAAAACCCTTTTGAATATATCCTTCTGTAGGTTAAGAATTGTCTTTAAACAATGTTTGCCATCAAAACAATTTTTGATAGCAAACTTTAGAGGGCAAATTACGCTTTTTAACACGCCCATGCTTATGTAGGGAATAATGGGGTTATTCGTTACATTTTTAAACATTTTAAACATTCTTATATCCTGATTTGGAATACATTTCGTTTCATATGAGCACTCAAATGAAAGATTAATTCATTTTGCAAATAAACAAGAAATGTTTGTTTCAAATTTTTTGTTAATCTTTTATATATAATTCTTTTTTCACCACCAACAATAACATTATTGATTGTTGATTAGTGAAGAGCTTTATTATGACTGTTAATTTCATCGTTTGCATGAGAGCTATATGATATATTATTGTGATCCGTCTGATTTTGACATATGTATTGTTTTTTTTTTCAATATACCAAATTTCATTTATACACAAATATATAAATTTGTGTACCCTATAGCAAAAAAGAATGGTATATTAATTTTGCATAGGAGAAAGCATTTTCAACTACATTTCTTGGATTCAGTCGAATCGGACTATTATATAGAACCTAGATCGATCGAAACATTAACTTTTGTCAATAACTTGTTAATTTTAAAGCGATTCTAAAAAAAAAAATTAATATTTCCCAGCTAAATATACATTTTAATGATTGCCACAAATTTCTTCAGAATCTGGTGACCATATCATATAGCTTTGACAGAATCGGTTAACTATATCAAATACCTAACATATAAACATATGATAAAATGGCTTGCTTGATTTGGTTGCTTTTTGACATTTTTGAGAATGAAAAGAATAACAAAAAAAAAAGGGCATACAAAATTTGGCTTGACCAAAATCAGTTGTGGACCTCTGGTTTTTGTAAATGTCCTGAATTTTTTCACAGACCACATCATAAAGAGAGCAAAAGCAAAATATTTCTCATCCCAGTTGGATAGCTGATTTCAATTGTTTATTTCTCATTTTTCTTTCTTGTTATTATTATTGTTTAGCAGAACATTAAAAGCAGCAGATGTGGACGATATACATATACATATACACACACGCACACACACAAACAGCCTACAAAAGCACATACCCACTTACATATATAAATCGTTTTGTTTTTATTTTATTCATTTATTTTTTGTTTTTTTTTTTTTTTTTTTTTTTTGGTAATGATTCGGTAAGGCCAACTACCTGTGCAGATTGCTGCTGACTAGCATTATGGCCATGCTCGTTTCCAAATCCAATGGCATTTCCTCCCCAGTTGCCATATCCAGTAGAATTTCCTCACTTTGAAAGCTTTTTGGACTGGGCAGATTGTCCGCAACAGAAGCCACTTCCAGCTGTGAGGCGTTTGCCTCCAATAATGCTGATTTCTGCTGTTGTTCCTGTTCTTGGTCACCGAGGTGGATGTTGGATGCTGCCGTTGCTCCTAACAATGCTGCTGCTGCTGGTGATAGGCTGCATGCAAGATTTTTTATAGCTTATACTAACGCTGATGGATAATAGCACCATAAACTGTTGGAGGCTACGCAATCTTTTATTGTTGTTCTTGTTGGATGGTGTCATGCTGTTGCTGCTGCTGGGTTGCTCCTGTTGTTAACTTCAACTGTGTGTGTGTGTTTGTGATATCGGCACAGTTTTTCTTATAGTTGTTGTTAAATGTCACATCATCCAGGGCAATAAAATATCATTGTGGCCCCTCACACACAACATCAAACAACAACAGCGGCAATCCAGCAACAAGCAAACACATCACATTGTATCGAAGAAAAACAAATGATATATATGTACCTATATACACTGTATGCATACACTTAGATAAACAAATTTTTTTTACAAACAGTTGCCAGTTACGATTATTTCAATCATATTGAATATCAATTCAAATAGACATCAAAAAGAAATTCCCAAAATCTTTTTCCATAGGTGGTAATACATATATTTACATACATAGTTTCTTCCAACATGCAACCACATTTCATATAGTAAAAGCAATTCTAGTAAATCTTTACATTTGCTTACATGTTTTTTTTACAGTGTAACAATCGGAATACCAAAATACAATTTCTAATGCAAATTAAAAGATCACTTTTCTATGCCAAGGATAAGACATGAATAAAAATCTTTCAAAAACTAGCATATTTATAGATTTGCAAACTTAATGGTTTTTTAGAAATTTTTTCAACAAATATTTTGGTCAATCTGTCTCTTTTTCAGTTAGTAATTTCTAACCGATTTCAAAAACTTATAAATCAATAAAAACGCAATTAAAAATATTTTAAAATGGCATTAAACACTTGGATATTTGGCAAAATATATTTCGAAACGATATTTTATTGAAATCATGATATATGTACATCAGAATTTTTTAAGAAAATTGGCAACGAATTTATTTTATTTGTTTATTTTAACTTGAAAATAAAGACATGAGTTTTTGTAATGCTTAAATAATTGAAATTAAATTAAAGCTTCTTGATATTAAGGTACATTGGAAAATTTTGATCTTCTTAGCTTGGAATTTAATAATAAATTGAAAGACATTAAAAAAAATATCACTTATAAAAATCGCTTAAAATTTGCCAAAGTCCCAAAATTAATAATTTTTATGAATTTTTCGGAAGTTTTCTAAGAGTTTTTTTATTTTCTGTCTACCTAAGATCGTTTTGAAGCCGAAACCTAAATCTAAATAGAGATTGTATGTGTTCTAATCGTAATCGAGAATTCCATTTAGAAAAGCCAAATTTATCAATAAGCAAAGTTTTGTTAAATCGAAATATTAAAATATATTAGATAAAGTAGTCCTGCCAATTAAAAAATACAGAGCCAAATTCGATATAAACTTGATCAGCATGCATTCTACAAGAGTCTATCAAATTTAATGACTCTAGTTCTTAAAGTCTACTAGATCTAACGGACATGTCTAGATCGACTCAGCTTTTGATGCAGAACAAGAATATATAACCCTATGGAAACGTTAATGAATTTTTCTGCCTGCTATATACCTTTTAAAAATAACATGATATTTCCTATATTTGTTGTGTTTCTTTTTTGCTATTTTCATTTTGTAAGTAACAAAGATTTGAGTGTATGTCATACACACACACACACACATACACATTATTATACATTTAGGACGCGTTTTCATGCTCATTTGATTTAGGCGCAAGTTTTTATTGCTTTCATTGGCTTAACGTGTTTTATTTGCTGGTTCTATATACATTTCTTCGCCTTTCGTCAATGCAGTTTTTGGTTGCTTTTATTTTTGTATTTGTGTGTGTTTTTTTTTTCGTTAGTCTGGTTTTTGTTTCATTTGAATGTTTTTTGTGTATGTTTTTTCATGTTTTTTTTTTTATGGTCTTTTATTTTAATGCGTCGTAAAATGAAAAGTTTTACGGGCGTTTTTTGTTTGTGTGTGTGTATGTGAGTATTTCCTGTTACTCTGTTCGACATATTTACATATTTGCACTGATGAACAGCGAGAAGTTAGAGCCGGAGAAGAACTCTTTTGTTTAACTTTTCAGTTTTGCAAGTGGCATGCCATTTATCGGGATGAGGTTGGGTTGGCTGATTAGAATAGGGCAGGAGCGGGACAGGAAGTTCGCCTAAAAGCTGGCTACATATAATAATTTTTAAAATGTTTTTGTTGGCACATTATTACATATGAGTTCCTTTTATATTAACAACAAATTTGAAACAAATGTATATTCACTCCTTTATGTTTTTAATAACTTGTACCTTTTTTTTATATATTTGATTTTTATGTATATATAGACACAAGATATTTTATATAAATTTGCAGTAAACACATATGTACATCAATAGAAAGAGAAACACAGCAATAATGTACACATACATAAGTAAATATGTTGTTTTTAGTTAAATATCACTCAATATCAATAAAAGAAGTTACCCACAATCAACCAAATTATACACTCACACTTATGTGTACATAGTTATGTCGAAAGTCTTTAAAACATCTGACCAATTGGGTATAGAATAAGTTACACCATATAGTAATCAGATCTATGAATTTTTAATATCCCACACAAAATTTATTATATATAATACATAGATATAAATAAAATAAGATTTTATAGACATTCAATTGACAATATAGATATATGAAAAATGGTTTTTTGTTGTTAATGATAATATATATAATTCACTCAAAGTTTAATTACTTTGTCAATTTAATATCATAAGTTATTAAATTTTCACAATTATTTTGTAACGCAATTTTGATGGGAGAGAGAAACTCAATGGGGAGAAAGGGGATCTCATTACCAAAACTTTTTAAGTTCTTATCTGAAATTTCTTTCATATTTCTAAATTTTGAATAAAATGGTCATCTATGGGGAGAAGTAAAATGATATGCCTTGCAAAATGGGGAGGAGGGTGCTCAGAAATCTTCCACATCTTCTTCTTCATTTTTGATTGTTTTGAAAACAATTATAGAGCTTAGATCTATCTATCTAAAACTTAGAACTCTTCTTACCCATTTAGATCTATGTTTAACTGTTCTATAGCTATTCTACAAAAGATTTACAACTTTTATAACATAATGTGTTTGTAACTGTTCCAAAACTAATTTGCAACTCTCTGAAAAGTAAAAGTTTAAACTTTTGTACTTTGTTTGTGAGATTTCTTTGCCAATGCTGCAAATGATTAATGAGCATTGCATAAGATTCTCAAAAACAAGCTCACAAACTATACATAGTCACCAATCGGTTGTAGTGAAATAAAACCAATCCTTTTTAGCCAAACCAATATGTAGCTATCTTTGGTTACTTCATTCCTTACACCAACAAACTCTGCAAACTCGAAAGAGGTCAACGAGTAAGTGCAATTTTGATTGTGCACGGAAGATAAAGCGAATAGAAGTGACGTGAGCTAAAAGTTTAGTTTACTTTTCATTTACTATCTATCTAAGTGTAGAGTTTATGTTCTGGGTGTTTTTTTTTTTTGTTTTTAAGTACAAATGTATATAAAGTGGAAATAAATAAAATTTGTCATTTAGCACTCTCTGTGTCTCTAAAGGGACTTGAAACGAAATGACGTTATTAATTTTTCATAAGTAGTTTTCATTGCCCAAGGTCCAATGAATGAGAAAAAGCAATAAGACACAAAAATAAAACAGTAAACAAATAAATTTTTCAAATATTTCCGCCTTAGACATAGAAAGACAGAGATGATGATGTCTTGAACACATTTATATAGCTATATATATATATATTTTCCATTTTATTCTTTGCCTTTGCATCGTTCTTGTTGCTGTTTTTGTTATTTTTTTTTTCTTTCATTTTCATTGTAATTTAATGAGTTCTGTGCCTAGGGCAAGTCAGAAAAAAATGTAGGTATAAGTATAAAAAGAGAGAGAGAGAGACACACAGAGATGGAAAGTGAGAGACGAGAGATATCACGTGTATGAGGATTTACTTAACTAAGTATGTAGGTAAGTATATATTGAGAAAACGATGCTAAAGAAAAAAAAAATGCCAGAGACGGAGACAGGCTAAAGATAGAGATAGATATGTATATAGAGAGATAGGGATAGAGACAGAATCATCATCAAGCAGCAGCAGCAGCAGCTGAGTCGACGTCTCACAATTGCGCCTTAATCAGTCAGCTGTCTACCAAGCTGCCTTTGCTGCTTATCTTTTTGGCCCAAGGCAAAACAAAAACCAAAAAAAACCTACACACACACACAGGGAGAGAGACAGTCACACAATAATAAAGTGCAAAAGTTTTCTTTCATTTGGTTTATTATTGAATTTTTGTTTTATTTATTTTATGTTTTTTTTTTTTTTTTTTTTGGGACAAGCAGGCAGCAGGAAATGAACATACATTCACAGTTATACATACATATACACGTCTAAGACAGAGATCGAGAGAGAGAGAGAGAGTATGAATCCTTACCTCATTCAAAACAAAAAGGAAACAATTTTGTGTTGCATGCAAATCAATAAGATATCAATTACTTGTGGCCAAAACAAATGTTTATGCGTATATGTATGTATGCGTAAACGTTTACTTTGTATGTATATATATGTGTATGTGTGTGTGTGTGTGTGTGTGACACTTTGTTTATTAATAAATCAAATGGTAGGCCTCCCCCGAAAATGGAACAAACTTGTCAAGACGCGCATGAAAAAGTCTTCAGGCTGACATGCGAAAATTTCCTGGTAATGGAGTCCAAGTTGATGACATGTTGCACACACGCGCACACACACCGCACCCTCGCCACACACGCACATATACACCCATGCTTATATGTATGTATATAGCTGTGTGTGTGTGTGTATGTACATGCCTATCTTGTTAGCTGCCAATTTATGCGTTTGAGGCATTCTCACATATACTTAATGACAGTTTTGTGTATGACCAAAACTGTGCTCCTGCATGAGGCAAAGCAAGCCACCAACCAATGGCAACAACAACGACAATTGTATGCACTAGTGCAGCAATATAAATATTTGAACAATCATTTTATAAAATTACTTAAAATTGATGGTTACTATTGCGCCTACCTACCAATCATTTTCACATTTCAAGCAACAAAACTGTATGCCTATTAAACTTCAATTAATTTAATATAGGTACATACATACATTCAATAATAAACTCACAAAGTTGTTGTAAAAGTCTGAAATATTGTAGTTTTCTTTTTAAATTTAACAAAGTCAGCACCAACAAGAACAGCGCTAGCCAAATTGCATTTAATTCTATATAATATTTCTTAGAATTCCCCCCAATTGCTTTTCCTTTACTGATTGAAATTATAAATAAATCAAAACGAAACCAAAGAGCAGTTTGACAAACATCTGCACAAATTCATAATAACCATAATCATTAAGTGTGCTTCAGTTGGTTGTTTGTTGTTGCCTGCCTGTGTCATGAATACGTACGAATTAGTTGCCCGCATAAGTAGGCAACATTTTTGGTCTCTCCCATGTCCCAACTCAACTTTGGGCCATTCCGATTTTAATTATGTCAGGCGACTTAAAGTCCAAGAAAGTTCAAGCCAAAACCAAAGGGTCAGAGTGAGAGAGACACAAAGAGTGAGAGAGAAAGAGAGAGAGAGAGATACTAGAGAAATGGAATAAGTTGAGTAAAATTAGCAAATATTTTCACAAATATTTGCACAGAAAGTCTTCTCATGCCGCCCATCTCGATTCCCCAAAACTGTACTACCAATTGGCCAAGCCCTGCGATCAAATGAGCCGCAGCTGTGTACACAAATGTATGTCTGTTGGGGTGTGTGTGTGTGTGTATGTATGTGTCTTAAGGCATTTACAGAGGGTGGCCCAAAAGTTTCTTCTCTGTCTCTCTCTCTTTCTCAGCCGACTGTGGAAACAACTTAGCAACAGCTTTAAGCAAACACATTAAGCATACAACAAAGTTAACTGTGTCCTCTGTTGTGGTTTTGCAAAATAAGCCCTGTCAATGTTTAGGCAGTATGTGGGTATGAAGAAGAGCTAAATGGTCTTTAAAGATGCTACAATAACAAAACTACATAGCAATAAAAAAATAAAATAAAACTAACCAAAATAATGCTAAAAATAATAACAATCAAAACTAAAATCAACACATATCATGATGTAGGTAGGTCAAATGTGCGAATTTTCATTTTTAAGCAATCAGCAACAAGTGTCTCTTTTCGTATGTATTTCTGTTGTTTTTCTCTCCCCTAATTTAATATAAATTTTCACTTAACTTTAACACTTTTTGCTCTGTAATTGGTAGTTGAATTGCAAAATGAAATGACACGTAGCAAGCAAAGACCTTCTACCTCCCTCTGGCCTTTCCACTAGGGCATTAGCCCTCTGCTATTTGTGGTTTTGCAGCTGGCCACAGGCGTTGCATGCAGGAGAAACATTTACATATTTCCAATTTATAAGTTAAAAATTTATATGAATATTAATTTTTTTTTTACATGACATGGGCTAACTTGCGACTTTGTCCTTTTGGTTTACCATGTGAAAAAGTTGATGGGAAAGGCTGATAAAAGAAGGCAGATAGGAAAGGGACATTTATGTCAGTTGTCACTAACAGAAACAGCCTTTACTTCTTTTCTCTTGTAATTGAAGATTATCTTCTTTTATTTTTTGGGAAAGAGTGTTTATCTTAAGCTTGAGATCTATATATACCATGGTGCTTGTTATTTCATATACATTGATGGTCCTTCAATGCTATATTTTCTTATCAGAATTTTGAAACTCAGTTGATTTCTCACTAAGGGAGCAAAAGATCAGTCGATCGATTGGTTTACATTGTGTGGTCACAATTCTCTAAATTTGGTAACTCGATGTGCATGTTCATACATATTGATCAACTCAGGAACATGGTTAAAAGCGGCCGTTGATGCTGATCAACAATATATATAAACACTTGATGAGATTGCTTAGAGAATGCTTTCCTCAATATTAATCTCAGTTTTGATAAATTTAATAATTATTTTAAGTGAGGGACCATAAATAGTTTATAATCCCTAGTAAAATGTAGAGGGGCTACGCCTATGAAACTGGTTAGTAAAACGCTTATCCAAAGTTGGAGAAAGAAAAAAATCTGTAGCATACCCTCTAGGCGCAAAATTTCAAAACAACATCAAGTAGCCGGCATGTGGTCCTCTCTTTCGCTTTCTCTCTGGCCCTCTCTATAATGTGTCTGTGTGTGTAGTTCGTGTTTGAGCACGTTAAGTGTATGTGCTTTGAACTTCGTCTTTTTTTTTTTTTTTTGCTACTTGTTTTTTATATATTTACATTCAAATGCGTGTGTTTACTTTGCGTTTTGTTTTGTTTGCGCTAAACCAAAAACAAAAAAGGGAACAGGAAAAAATAAAACGGAAAGCCAAACACTGTGTGTGTGTGTGTGAGATGTTTGTGTTGATTTCATTTCATTTTGTGCCTTTGGTTTTGGTTACAGTTATTCTTGCTCTATCCAATGTAAACGAAATTAACTTAGGACGAGAGTTGGGTAAAAGGCCATGAAATGCGGGCCAACCTTTATCGCATGAAAGGCATCAATGGGCATTTCTGTTTTCTTAACGTAATGTAAACTAAGTTTCGGACTCAACAATTTTTTAATAAGATCCGACTACATAAAAACCAAAAGATTGTTTAATAAATTTAGAGAATTTTACGATTAATTAAAGGCTAAGAAACGCAATTAATTTGTTTAATGATCAATTAAACGTAAACCAATCGCTCTTAAAGTGATTTCAAATTCTTATACGGTTTTTGGGCAATTTCCACGATAATTGTCAAGGCAAACAGTCGCACTCACACGCACGCATGCACACACACATACATACACACACACACAACACCTTTACTCATAATGACGTCTCGACTAACTTCACCTATCACCTAAGCACTTTACCTTAACGCAAAGCTTGCTATTGATTTTGCTCCTATGACCCAAATCCAAAACTCTCGCACATCACACACACACACACACACACACACATACATACGGAAAAGATAGGCAAGAGGCATTTTGTTGCCTCTTTCACTCTTGTTGTTTCTCTTTCACACATTCTGTTTTGTCATGCATAATTCAAAAGCGCCTCAAAATGTGCTTCATTTTCCACTTTGATTGAAGGGCAACTCAGTCGGTTAAAGGGGTAGAAGGAAAAACAAGTGAATATATGAGAGACAGGTGCACTTTTGCTGCTTTTTTTAATATTTTTTTTTGATTGAAATTTACAACTTTACTGACTATCTATATGTATGAGTTCTACATTGTTTTATACATTCATTTAAAAGTGTTCAGCACTAAAAGCGCCTTTTCCACTCTCTTAAATTCGCCCTCTCTCATTATAACTCTCTCTTACTCCAACTCTGATATCCCTTGTGGCATAGTTGCTAAGTATGTAGATAATTTCCATATTTCTATGGCACGATTAAGTGTAATTAACATTTCATGTTACACATACGCAACGTGGGCCACATGTGAACAACGTGGACTGTTTTATGCTGGCAGTCAGGAGGAATAAGGGCATAGTCAGGTTTATAGTTTATGACACATATAGAGACCGCCCTTCTCCACCCCCCCCTCTCTCTCTCTCTCTCTCTTTCTCTTTCGCTCCCCCGCTCTTCCTCTCTCTGGCTCTCTCTTAGCCCCTCTACCTTGTGTAAATGGTTTGAATTTTATTTGATGTGTCTCTGTTATTGTCGGGGAACTTTTCCTTTCCTTCTGCCGGCTGACTCGCATAATTAAAAATGCCATTAACAATAGGCCCGGCTCGATTCGGCCCAGCCCGGTTGTGTGGTAATAAAATTAACCAGCACACAAAGGCCCATTAAAAAAACACAAAAAAAAAAGGCGAAACAAAAACAGAGAACGAAGAGAGGAAGACCAATTAGACATATAATCGAATTTTTGTATACTCTTGCCAAGTGGAAACTTTCAACTGAACTAATAGGTTTTTTTTTTTTGCCACCCTCATCAGGTATAAACTGAAAATCAAAGTTGGAATTTTTTCATACCTGAAATGCTTTCTAGCACATTTTTAGTTAGGGTATACAAAGTTGAGGCGAATGGCGTTTAGAAATGTTCTAAACAAGCCATCCAGCTAGTCGGCTATTCGACTAGTCGACTGTATTATGTATGTGTGTGTGATAAAATTACGAAATTACCCAAGCAAGAAAAACGGAATACGGGCCATAAACATTTGCCCCCAAAAATGTGTGATAAATTGTAATGAATTTCGTTGCTGGAGTGTAACATGAAAAAAAAATAAAATAAAATAAAGAAATGTCTACGAATAAGTAGAAGTCGCTTAACAGGTCTTAATTTAACTTAAATGTTTGGAAATTATTTCAAACCGAAGTGCAATTGAATTCAAAAACCTTGCAAGTTCAAAAAAAAAAAGAAAAGAAAGAAATAATTGAACCGAATTGAACCAAATTGACCCAAACAACTCGATTGTGGTAGAAAGTGTCTTTGTTTGTCTTTTGTTTTTTTTTATTTCCTGTAGAGGAATCTTTTTTAGCATTTTCTATAGCATACATTTCAGCGCTTGTAATTGTTAGGACAGAAGGCGCTGCTGTTGCTTCTGCTTTTTATTGGTGTTTCTGCTGCTGTCGTCATTGTTATTGCTGTTGTTGTTGTTGTTGTTGTTTTTGTTGTTGTCCTCACAGTTGACAGTTTAAGCTGTGCGGGCCATTTCCGCTTGGCAGAATTTAGCTTTAGCTTTCGTCTTCTTCTTTACTGACCAACTTATGTTCGCCTTTTCTTGAGCAAGCACTAATCCTAATCGCCCTGGGGCGGGGTGGAGGTTGAGGCGTCATTTTGTTTTGTATATAGCAAAGAAATCCAAGAAAGGAAAAACATATTCTGGAAAATCATTTTGCTGTTGTTAAGAAATGTCGCCTCAAAGTGAATAGGCGGCAGCCAGAGCGGAAACTCGGAGACTTGTAAAACTGAGCGGAAGCGTGTGAAAGTATATAGAATGTGGTGAAGGTTTGCCATTTTAACTTTTTAGTCTCCCCCTCTACTTTCTTTCCGTCTCTCTCTCTCTCTCTCTCTCTCTCTCTCTATCCTTTCGTTATGCTGCAATTTTCTTGTTATTTTCTTCCTTTTTTTTTCGCTGTCACATAATTAAATACAAAATGCGCTTAATTATGAGTGTGCCGTGTCAGGGGAAATAATGGAAAACAAAACAGACACACACACACTCACACACACACACATGCTCATACGGAAAACAGTGGCGGCTTGAGCAAGGGTTTTCTAAACCTTTTAAATCGCATATACAATTAGCTAATATAGTGAGTATAAGAGTTTCAAGGCATTTCTATATATTATAGAAATCAAATTAAAGAAGTGAAATATTGTTCTTGGTGTGCCATTATCAAAAAAAGAGCGATCACTTTTCTAAGCGAGATCAAAGTTTTAAAATCTTTTGGCTTTGGTGGGCTTTCTGCAGGTCTTAGGTCTTTAATGAGGCAATTATTTTCTATACAAAATCCTCTTTTCAGAGTGAAGTACTAAATGCGACACGGCTGCTAAATAACAATCTTTCCTTTCACCCACATATTCGACATCCACACCTACACATACACATATACAAACACATTGATGCATCGCATTTTAATGATGTTGTGGGCTCTCTACTTGCCTCATTTTTCCCTGCCAAGTATCCTTTTTCTACTCTTTGGTATTGCCTTGCCTTACTTTACTTAGCTTTTTCTCTCTCTCTCTCTCTCTGGTTTTTTTTTTTTTTTTCCTACCCTCCTTGAGCAATTTGATTTCAATTTCGACTTTGTTGTTGTTGTTGTTGCTGCTCTTTCTTGTCATTTGATTAACTTGGAGAGAACATGAGTGAAAAGATAATCATGTTTATAAATAGCAAAAAGTGTTGATGAGACTGGTTTTTGTGGTTTGTGTATGTGTGTGTGTGTGTGTGTGTGTGTGTGTGGGTGTGTTTGTGTTTGTGTATGCGAATTTCGTTAGCATAGTTTTTTGATGCAAAGAATATTGTATTAGGGACCTGATTCCACTGGGATAGCTACACACCATATTCATGCGGCTTTAACTCAGTATATCTCACTTTTATTATTGAAATGGTGGCGCCTCTTGGCTGCTTTTGTTGTCGCGCTAACTTGCAAAATCTCACCCACACACACTCAGACTTGGCTCTCTACTCTTATTTGCGCCTTATTTCAGCCTTCTTTTTTGGACCCAAAGCTTTTTGTTGTCAAGCATTTTCGGGGGCTTGGGCATTCATTCACTCTTTTTCTTCCCTCTCAACATCTGCCAGTCACAATGGCAATATGCAAATCTCAAACAGCAAAACCCTTATAGTCTCTCTCTCTCTCACTCACGCTCACATTGTTGGGCCATTACTTGTGCTTTTACTTTCTTGCCGCCTTCATAGTTCCACACAATCTGCCGTATAAGTAAATTTTTAATTTATATTTAAATGCCGGCAGCCGCCTGCTTCTTCATCATCATCATTGTCATCATCATCAGTCGCCAAGTTTTCGTTTTGCTTAGAATTTAACGGGCCAGCAGCTGGGACTTAAACTCAATCACCGCTGCCTAAATGTATCAATTGACCAAAAAAAAAAAAACCTAGGCAAAGTAAATGTCTTTTAAAGGTGAGTCCCCTTCCAAACAATGGGAATGAATGATGATTAAATGGATTAATAGCTATGTAAATCGTATAAAAAACCATAAATGAAATAACTTAAGAGACATTTTTAAGCCTTTTTCCATGGCATGGCATAAAAAAAGTGATTCTAAAATTTAAAATTCAATAGATTTAACACGACAACATGTCGGATGAGGGGAATGCATTGAAATTTCATTTGTCAATCGTATAAATCTTAATTTAAATCACTTAAGCTATTGATTTGGATCATCTGCAGTGTAGTGGAAAACGTTATAAAGCCTCCTTAAAACGATTGCCAAAAAGAAGACAAGTTGACTATCTTCAGGGCAAACAATTTAAGCGACACCCAAGTGCTAAAAAAAAAGGAAGCTGATGCTTTTGCTGCTGCATCTTCTCAATGCTCTTCGGGCAAACATAAATATAAACATGAAGAATTTTACAGAAGATGCTGAGGGAAACCCTCTCACATGCATGCATACATATGTATGTATACATATATAGAAATTGATGTGTGAGTGTATGTATGTACATATGTACGTTATGTTTACTCGAAATACACTTGGCTTTCTCTGTTGCATATTTCATGGCGCCTCAAATGCCGCACTTAAGCTGACAACATCTCAAGCTGGCCCCACAATGCGACGGGGGCAGAAGAGCGAGCGAAAGGCAGATGTACATACATAGCGATTGGGCACTGTAACTGGAACGAAAGGAGCAGATGGATGTTGGGACAACCATACAATGTCTCCTTGAAGTGGCTGCGTGCCGTGCAAATGCTTAAATTGGCTTAAGCGCATTGAAGTTTCACTTCCGTTCGCATCGAGCGGATTGAGTCTGGTTTGTTGGTTGCTACTACTTTTGCTTAATGCGCTTTCCATTTAGCCAAGCCAAAGACTGGCAGAGTGGCAGCAGTTGGTTGGATATCAAATGGCTTATTGAATTAGCTTCACATTGAACCCCCACCCCCCTCCCCCACACGCACAGAGATACACAGACACATAAAGATATACTTTATGATATGTATGGATCATCTGGTTACAATTAAAAATGTATGATAATTGTAAGATGCCTTTAGCATCTCTATTTCCTCAAGATGAGTTGATGGCCCAATTTTGATGTGCAGTAAGTGCTTACTTGGATAAACAAGTGCAAGTTTTGTGGCCATTAAAAGGTATCTTAAAATTTCAAACATTGTTGCATAAACGAGATTTACAAAGTTTCTATACCCTTGTAAATTTCTCATACCTGCTTAAAAACAAAAAACAAAAAACACAAAAAAATATATATGTATACATACAATTTTTTTTTTCTCGATTGATTTCAAAGTTCCACCCACTTACAAAATGGCAATGAAAAGTTAGTGTTAGAGTTGGAGTGAAAGTGAGAGAAAGTTGAATCTAACTTAATCTAATAATAAAAACAAACACGAATTTCAAACACAAACGGAAACAAAAAAGAGCCTAAAACAAAAAGCAAAAATAAAAAAAGGGTCAGGAAAAAATCCAGAAAATCAAGCGAAATGCTTAAAAGAAAAGAAAGAATAAAAAGTAAACCCAAAAACGAAAACTTTTAAGTATGCTATTAATGTTTAATTCAAGTTATTTAAGTTCGGCACTTAATTTAGCAGCGGCGACCAAAACGCGGGGCCACTTGTGATTGCCTGGGGAAGGACAGGACGAAGTGAGGCAAACAGAGAAATGGGAATCACAACTGAGAAGCATTTTCAATAGTTTGGCTTGGACTTTGGATTCAGTGGCTCAGAGTCCGCAGACACACACACACACACACCCACACACCTATACACATACACGTACAGCCAGCACATATATATATGGATCCATTTAGGGGCCTTTGTGCGTGACCTTTTCTCATTAAATGTTAATAATAAAAGCACGACAAACAGCCAAAGCAAAAGCAGCAACAGCAACTGCAGAAATGTGTAAATGGAACTGAATGTAGAGTCAGAGACAGAGACAGAGATAGAGAGTGAGACAGAGCCAATAAAGTTGTCTTAATCCGGTAATTAATTTCTGTGGTCTGTGGCCAAAAGGGATCCGGATCAGCAGTTGTTTAATGAAAGGCAATGAAAGCGCAAAGTGACAGGATAACAAATTAATAAACTTACGCACAGATACACTTTGAACTCCTCGGCTATTTGCAGATAGAGAGACAAAGAGAGAGGGAAAGAGAGAAGTAGTTAGGGAAAAAGGCACTGAAATTTAGCATGTTGTTGTTTGTTTTGAAATGATGATGATCCCTGGGCAACATAACAAAAGAAGAATGCCCCTGAAAAAAAAAGGTAAAGGTATAGACTGAAACAAAAAACTCTTAGCAATCCAATCTTAAAAGCAAAGGCAAAAAAAAAGTCTTTGCAACTACGCATAGCAACCATCAGCACACACACACACACAGATGTATATATGTGAGTCATATTTCACAATGCACAATTGAAGTGCATAGATGGAAACAGGAAGAGAACAACAAGTGGGCGTTTGGGAGTTAACAAAACGTCTGGCCAAAGAAACGGAAACGGAAATAGTGCAAGGCGCACCTCAAAAAGCGACCAAAGACGACAATTTTATACTCTCTATTGTATATTATGGCGCTTTTAGTATATTGAAGATGTTATTGATATCACACACTTAATAATAATGAGCAGTCAAGTGAAAATTTACTTAGCTGATTAAGAAGCTTCTTCAATTATATAGCTCTTGGTAATTTAATTCACTTAACTTACTTCTGGTAAAACTGATTACTAACTAATTGAAGAAACTATGTTCAAAGTGAATTCAGTTTAAGGACATACTTTGACACACATAAATGAAGCCAGGACACACATTGATGTAAGGAGATCAAAATTTGTTGATAATCCCCGTAAATGGTTGATGAAAAGCGGAAAGAAAAACATTTGTTGCGCCTTAATCTTTCACAAATTTTCCCCTCCAAACTCCCACGCTCTGTCACTCTTCCTCCATCTGTGTGTGTGTGTGTGTGTGTGCTTGTGTGAAATGTCAATCGGTTATTCTTGGCCATGTCTCTTTCCCTTCTCAACGTTCGCCTTGCCCTTTTTCATTTGCCACTTTTTGTATACAGACATTATTTATATTTGCTTCCTTCTGTTGCGCTTTTTTTTTTTTGTTTTTCTTGTTTCTTGTTTCTTGTTGGTTTTTTTTCTTTTTTTGGTACGCTGCACGCAGGTTGAGAATGAGAAAATGGCCCTGTCGTCTCGCGGCCAATCGATAGCAATCAATAAATTTATGTGTTGAAACGGCAAAATAACACAACCCGCAGAAAAAAATCAAAAAACAAAGTAACAAAGTCATTTTACCGACTTGTCTGTACCCTACTCCGAAAATTCCATTCACAGCTGTTGGCTTACTCTTTCCGCTTATTTTCTTATCGATTTTTTAGTTCAACTGATTGAAATTTTTAAAATTGATTGACTGTTGATGTCCTTACTTAATATCGGGTCTAAGTCTTTACATGTTTAGAGTATAAAAACAATAATTGGGTGAGAAAAGAATAAAAGCAACATATGTATGTAGCTAGGTAGGTAAATACATACATATATCTAAATCACAAAACAAAGCATTCAAACATTGAAGCTATATACCATAGCCATAGTCATGAAATATATGTAATCCGACTTATGTCTTTCACGTCATGTAAATTTCAAATAGATTACCATTCAAAGTGTTTACGTTGCAGGGTAAACATATTCCCTTTGATATAGTTTAAGTAGTAAATTGAATTAATCGAGCACTATGAACGCATCTAAAGGTAAGAAATTACTCTCTAAGATATGTGCCCCCTTTTAAGCCTATCTCTCCCTCTCCTCTCTCTATCTGTGTGTGTCATTTAGTTAACTACAAATAGTTATTTCTCTGGCTGTTGCACTCTCAGCGATGATGAGCTTGCTGAGCTATATAATTTGGATCAGTGAACTCCCTAATTGACGACTATAGTCATTTGCATGAATTGTCCGTATTATGGCAGAGTGAACAGCAACTATTTAAGGAATTGGAATGCGAGTTTTATCGTCAGCAGTTAGTAAAGGACTTAATAGGAAAACAACAACCACAACAATTGGGCCTACCAAAGGACTGAGCACCTTCTACCAATAGAAGGATCAATGTAGATACTCTTTGTTGACTATTCACAATCCCTTGAAATATTGTTCATTCTACACTCTAACAACTGAAGCACTGCCAACATTAATGGATCAAATCTCAATTGGGAAAATAAAAATATCAAAAAACCTAAATAAATACCCTTGCAGTCCTTGGCCATAATATTATTACATCTTTCAAACTCTTCTCCTGTAACTCATCTCATCGATGCACAGATAAAACAATGTGCATCACTATGTGTGTGTGTGTGTGTGTGTGAGCCCTGCTGCTCTGTTGATACAAGCTGGCAGCGCTGTCGGCAGCGTTTGAGCAGCGCCTTTTTATATTGACCGTAACTTGTGTAATTATTTATCCGATTTTAATAAAATTTTGGGATATAATGTTTTACATGTTAAACTATCTCTTTAGTAAATTTTGTAAAGATACTGCTACTCCTTCACCGATTTATCGTACAGCACTTAATGATATAGTGGTCCGATCCTTATGATTTTCCTTCTTTAGCTCACCCAGCTTATAAAGTGCTTTAATATCAATCTAATAGCTTTTAAGATGGCTGAGTAAAACGTATACGCACGGACAGACAGACTCAGCTTCTCATGCTGATCAAGAATATATATACTTAATAGGTTCTCTGCGTTACAAACATCTGACCAATTTTATAATACCCTTTACAAGGGTATAAAAAGAAAATAACAATTTAGAATACCATAAATGTGATTTGTGTATACCAAATATAATCTATTTAATCGTATCTAATCATGTTTTTCGGCTCAATCAGACAGAACAAATAATGTATAAAAATATGCAAATAATCAAAAGATTTTAAAAGGATTTCCGATTCCAGTTTATGCCCACCCAAAATTTTGCAGATTTTTTTTTTTAAATAAATCAATTTGTTATTTTCTTACTTGAAATAAATATGCCTTAACTAGAATCACGCGTTAATCAAATTATGAATTTAAAATTAGTTGCACAAATTTAGAATGAGTTGCATATGATACATAATATAATTCTAAAACGAGTCACCCATGATTAATAGCTAAAACTAGTCGTTTATAAGTAAAACTCAAAAAAGTAACCAAAATGATAAAGACAAGGACTTACAAGCCGCCTCAAGAAGGAGTCCTGGCTGTGGAAGCATTATCCCTTATAAAAGAAGTCATTTATGTTTAGAATAAGACCCCTAACTATTTAATAAATGAAGTAAGTAAGTCGTCTCGCCGACTTGGATATACCATACACCAGTAAAACAAATATTTTAAATTTATAATAACCAATACATTTTCGTATTTAAAAAAAACTGTTCACATGCTTTTCACAAGCATATCTTAGTATTTCGCTCACTCAAGCATACGAGCACCCTAGCGCCCCCACCAGCCAACGGCCAACTCCGGCCATATGGAAAAACGTTTATATGCATAACTTGGCTATTTTTAGTCCGATTTTGATCAAATTTGGTATTTTGCTGAACATTAGTATCAAATTTAAGTGTGCTAAATTTGATTGCACACGGTAGAAAATTACGGGAGATAATCGAGTTTTTTCAAATTACGGGGGCGGAGGGGGGCGTGGCAAAATCTTTACACATCAAAAATGTGCGCAATTACTAAGCAAATATTTATACTAACTATGGTGTCTCTAGTTGAAATAGTTTTTGAGAAAATCGGTTTTATTTAATTTGCGGGGGCGGTAGGGGGCGTGGCAAAATTTTTACAAATACAAAATGTGCGCATTTACAAAGCAAATATACATACCAAATTTTGTGTCTCTAGTTGCTATAGTGTTTAAGAAAATCGGTTTTATATCATTTGCGGGGGCGGTAGGGGGCGTGGCAAACATTTGAAACAAACTCGATAAGCGTACATATGACACGAGTCTACATACCAAATTTGGTGGCTCTAGCTCTTATAGTCTCCGAGATCTAGGCGTTCATACAGACGGACGGACGGACGGACGGACGGACGGACGGACGGACGGACGGACAGACGGACATGGCTAGATCGTCTCGGCTGTTGATGCTGATCAAGAATATATATACTTTATGGGGTCGGAAAAGCTTCCTTCTGCCTGTTACATACATTTTAGCGACTTTAATATACCATTTCACCCTATGGGTGTATGGTATAAAAATAAAAGGTTCGGAAGGATAAATTAAAAAAAACCCATGTAGCTGCCATTTGTCGCATTCTTTTCATTTCAGGGGTATAAAAAGTTCTGTGAAATTGAAATTTGTTTTTTTCAACTTAAAAATCTATTGCAATATAAGCTCGTAGATAGTCAGATTTACATAGGAACAAATCGATGAGTAGTGCAAACGTCGAATAAAAGTGAAAGCATCCGGTTTCCTCTTTTTTTAATTCTCTATCTCTGTCTTTGTGGATGCCACAAAAAAAAAAAAAGAAAAAAAAAACTGATGCATACAAAGTGATTGGCGGAAGTTGAATCTTGATGGGCTGCGTTAATTGCAAAATTCACAGACATTTTGCAAACGACTTGCGAAATGTCAAAATCGATGAACAAAAACGAATTGAAAAGAAATGAAGTAAGTAAGTCGTCTCGCCGACTTGGATATACCATACACCAGTAAAACAAATATTTTAAAGTTATAATAACCAATGCATTATCGTATTTTAAAAAAAATCTGTTTGCATGCTTTTTAGAAGCATATCTTAGTATTTCGCTCACTCAAGCATTCGAGCACCCTAGCGCCCCCACCAGCCAACGGCCAACTCCGGCCATATGGAAAAACGTTCATATGCATAACTTGGCTATTTTTATTCCGATTTTGATCAAATTTGGTATTTTGCTGGATATTAGTATCAAATTTAAGTGTGCTAAATTTGATTGCACAAGGTTGAAAATTACGGGAGATAATGGAGTTTTTTCAAATTACGGGGGCGGAAAGAGGCGTGGCAAAATCTTTACACATCAAAAATGTGCGCAATTACTAAGCAAATATTCATACCAAATTTTGTGTCTCTAGCTAGAATAGTTTTTGAGAAAATCGGTTTTATTTAATTTGCGGGGGCGGTAGGGGGCGTGGCAAAATTTTTACAAATACAAAACGTGCGCATTTACTTAGCAAATATACATACCAAATTTTGTGTCTCTAGTTGCTATAGTGTTTGAGAAAATCGGTTTTATTTAATTTGCGGGGGCGGTAGGGGGCGTGGCAAAAATTTTACAAATACAAAATGTGCGCGTTTACTAAGCGAATATACATACCAAATTTTGTGTCTCTAGTTGCTATGGTGTTTGAGAAAATCGGTTTTATATCATTTGCGGGGGCGGTAGGGGGCGTGGCAAACATTTGAAACAAACTCGATAAGCGTACATATGACACGAGTCTACATACCAAATTTGGTGGCTCTAGCTCTTATAGTCTCCGAGATCTAGGCGTTCATACAGACGGACGGACGGACGGACGGACGGACGGACGGACGGACGGACGGACGGACAGACGGACATGGCTAGATCGTCTCGGCTGTTGATGCTGATCAAGAATATATATACTTTATGGGGTCGGAAAAGCTTCCTTCTGCCTGTTACATACATTTTAGCGACTTTAATATACCATTTTCACCCTATGGGTGTATGGTATAAAAACAGGTGGCCAGATGAATTTAAAAAATCTGATCAAGGTTGCTTTTGCCTTTTGTAGGTTAATTATAAATGAAAAAGTGAAAGGAACTTGTTTATAATAAATTTATTTGTTCGGATATGGTTTCTTCTGTGTGTTGCGAAATCGAAACTAAAATTAATATCTTAACCTTTGATTGAAAGGGTACAAAAAAATGAATGGAAATACAAATTTATTATCAAAGATAGTTTTCAAAAATATATGTAGTATCTAGATTGAAATTCATTCTAAAGACTTTAAGCTGATGATGATGGAAAGTAAATAAATAGTCAATTGTGTTCGGCTTTCATCCTTTATCCAGTGTCTGCGATAAGTCGTATGTAGTTTACAGAATACAGTACGAAAATTAGATTAAAATCTTATACGAGACGAAACCAAAAAAATAAAAAAGAAGAAAAAAAAGGAAGAAAAGGTTAAAGCTTTCGAACCTTTTTTCACCTTTCAATCAAATTGACGACCCTCGGAGCGACCCGCCTATGCATACACATACATACATACATACATACATATGTAGGTACAATATATCTATTATGTCATTTTGGTCCTTTGGCTCTCACTCAAAATGAAAAAAAAAAGAAAAAAAATCATCAACAACAACGAAAAATTTCAATGGCGATTTATTACCGTTACCAACGTGCCCTAATCTCTCCCTCTCTCTTTACCAACACATACCTCTATATCTGTGTGTGTGTGTGTGTGTGTGGACACACAAAAATCGATGATGCAAAGACCAAAATAAAAGCCAACAGAGGAGACAGACCAACAAGTATGTGATAGATACTCAAATTTTCAGGCATTTTGTTTACCCTTGCCGCAGGTTCCAATAATTTTGTCGCCTCATTTGTTAAGCAAATGAAAATTAATGATTCCTCAAATGAAAACCAATTGCTAGAAACAATTTTTAATTAAATCAGTACCTAAGGAAGCATGTCCTTTATATATCAACTAACTATACAAAAACATTGAATAAGTAAATCATCGAGCCGACTTCGATATACCCTGGCATTCCTCTAAGAGGGTCTATATGTATCAGATTTCAGTTGTATTTAATATGCATGGGCTGAAGAGGGCGTGGCAATCACTTGCAACAAGCTCCTAAACATTTCACCTCATGTTTACCTAGAATATTTCATATTTCCTTCTGTTTTTTCAGTGCAGATGTTTTGAAAACTTGAAACTTAAACTCTTTTTGCTTGTAATACAAATGCAATTATTATATTCTTTTTTTCTTGTGCTCGACAAGCGTTTACAAATTTCGGTTGGGCTCTCTGTATTTGTTTATCTTGACATAATTTTTTTTATTTTTGCCATGTCTCCCTTTTCTCTGGCCCCGTTTGATCCTTCGTTGCGTTGCTTTTTTTGTATGGGAATGATTGCTGTTTCCAAGTGCCTCTTTGAAGTTGACTTTGCACAAACAACAATTGACAATTAGAGAGGAAAGCAACAAACAAACAAACGAACGAACGAACGAACGAACGTTAAAAAAAGGAAAGCAATTTACGGGTTTGTGACGTCACACAATTGACGTGAACTCCAAGTTCAGGCAACGAAAAACGCAGCCCTCAAGCTGTCAGTTGAGAAAAATGCCAGAACATTGACTAGCAAAGTTGTTTTACTCACTTTTGTTTTTGTTTTAAAGTGGCAGGACTTGCACGCGCTTACACACACATACACACACACACACACACAGAGAGACACACATACGCGTACATACAGACAACAGAAGTTCTGGCATGCTTGCATATAATTATTTACTCAAATCGCACAAAAGTATGCAATGGTTTGGCACGCTTGGCATTTAGGTGAATCGTGAAAGCGAAAGGATATGAAGAGAGAGGGAGAGAGAGTGAGAAGGCCATAAGAGTTGAAAGCGGATTTGAGTTGGCCTGCTTAAAGTATGAAAAAAAAGGTAAAAAACCAAAAAAAAAAAAAAATATATGGAAAATAAAAACATGGATTTAATTTTTGTTTCTCTACCGCCAACGTGGTTTTTGTCGTCACACACACACACATGCAGGTTGAGGCTGTTCTTGGTCCTTGGGCAACTTCGGCTGCTTGGGCTTGGGGCTTGGGTTAGGAGAGATGCGGCATGCGTGCTGCTCGCTTTTGAAATCCTGTCACGTTTCTGGGTTTTACTTCAAATGCCATTTGGCCAATTGCTTCTTCCGCCTAACTCTCACTCTCTTGCTGGCCCTTCGCTTGCTCTCTCTCTCTCTCTCTCACTCTGTGTATTGCATGTGTCATTGTCGTCCTTCGCCTTTGTCCTGTGCCATGCCTGTGCCTGGATCTGAGCCTTAGCCTTAGGTTGGTGTTTGGTGAACGTGTTTAATTGCGGAACTAGTTCGTCAAAAATCCATATTTATATACATATATACATATTTTATGAATTGCAATATTTATGGCAAATAAATTAAATAGTTTCAAATAGTAGACAAACCATTTGTTAAATATCAAATCAATATTTGCATTATTTAAATAACTGACACTGGTTCTTTTGCAAGAGAACCATCTCAATCTCTATCAATACCTCTTTTTCGTGAGTGTGTATCTCTCTCTCTCTTTGTCTGACATATTCCCCACTCCTTTGATACGGAGCAAACAATTCGCATTCCCTGAATGGCAATGACAACTCAAAGGCAGCACAGGCAGCAAAAGCAGCAAGAATTAGCGCCAGTAAATCACAGAAACTGAATCTGAAGCTATAGCTAAAGCCAGTGCCAGTTCGAAAGCCAGAATCAGATTAGCTTTTGCCTTTCTGGTCAAGTCAGTCGTTCCATGTACACACACACACACACACATATGTACATCCATACATATGGGGGCCAAACAGATGGCAAACAGATGCCAATTTCGATTTGATCTCCTCACTCACTCTTTTGAGAGCAACTTGTCAGCATTGACATAAAGCGGAAACGGAATCGCAGCGAAGCAAAACTCCAAAAAAAAAAAAACAAAGAAAAAAAAAGGATGCTTAACAACGAGAGCAAAAAAAAAAAGAAGAAAAGTTAACCACCAGCCGAAAAATTCATCTTCAAGGAAAACTTTATAATTTGCACAGATTTTTCAGCCCACGGATGCGAAACATGAAGAAAATATGAGATTTACATAAATAAGCAGGCAACATTTCATTTCTCTCTTTACGTTCTTCCTTCACTTTTCTTTTGTACCGGAAAAATTTCGCAGCAAAGGTGTGAGAACAACAAACGGATGGCGGGGTATTATGTTGGGAATGTTGCGGGACAGTGCTGAAATGTGGTAAACTGTACTAAAAATACTTTAGCCAAGAAAATTTAAAAGAGCCTGACTTTGAAATTGATGAAAATGTAAGGAAATTATGCATAAATATACATAAGAATCAAAAGTAACGAGTAACGAGCGGCGAGTGGATCCAGCTAGTTACATGGAGGTCCTAGCTGCTCAATTTTACCTTCCCTGCTTATCCCAGTTTTTATCTCTACATCTCTATATTATTTCTATTCCTTTACACGCATGACTAATCAATATGCATGAGATTCTCTCCACCCCACACTTTTCAGTTGTTTTCCGTTAGCCATTGAGGGAGGGTTAACTGTTGCAAAATATGCAAAATAGCTAATAACTAATAATTTCCAATAACAATTCCACCAACTCTCCCTCTCGTTCGGTTAGCTCGCTGTCCCATAGCTCATCACAAAGGCCACTCACGTGCCGTGTCGAAAGCAGAGACGACTCAACTCTACTCTACTCTCATTGTCAATTCTGTAAACATAGGAACCCCAACGCAATCCCAACGCCCAGTTAATGATGTTGTTAATACCCATCCAACCAATAAACCGTTGCTTCGCTGCTCCTTCGGGTAAATCATTATTTTGGCGAGTAAGTGGCTGGCTGACTGTCTGACTGGCTGGCTGAAGTGAAAACATGTTAATTATGCTGTCAAATCTCACAGAGAAAAACATGATGTGCTTGAATATGTTGATCCTGTTTACTGGTATCTCGAAAAACCAAAAAAAAAGAAACCGAGATAGTAAACCCTAAAATGCCAAAATAATCCCCGGCCAAGGACAGTTCTTGCCTTGCATGTGAGGGCATGTAGGTTTTGTATTGCTTTTCATTGTGAAAAATTGATGTGCATAAAGTCAACATTGGTGCGACACATGACCAGTTAACCCATGGGAGGACAGTGTGGTCAGAATGCAGCAGCAGCAAAATGCTGCTATTTCACTGCCAAGCTTTCTCGCATGGACATGGACGATAATTTGTCATTGTTAAAGCATTTCTTAGCCCAAGCATTTGCAATCTGGTCAAAGAATTGGATGCAGCTTGAGTTTGAATTCAAATGCATCAATGACAGCCATCAGATGGCATTCGATACGAGCCAACCAATTTGTGTGCTCAATAAGTAGCTTGATTCATTGACGGCATTCAGTCAATTTGACCAAACTGACAGACAGACAATTAGACAAACTAATGACTAAAATGGAATGTATTAATAATAATTTGGCCATTTGCATTTATTGTAAATCAGTTATTCTAGCTCGTCAATAGCATTCCATTGTGTGATTCATTAAATTCTTCTCTCTTTGTTGCATGGTGAAACAACAGCGAGTATGCCCAGGAATTTGCCCGGGGTGAAGAAGCAGTCGAACAAATGTATTTACTGGTGGCTATAAGTGTGTAGATTTTGAATGTGAAATAGTAAGTGAAATAATTGTGACCTCAATTCAACAAAATCACAAAATCTGGCATATGTAACGAGATGATTGAAGGAAATGTCAAGAAGTGAGTAGAAGATTAACATAGAACATACCAAATAGATTAATCTAGCACAATTAACGAGTGGTCCGAAATTTAGCGAGTATACTACTTGATAAGTTTCAACGAGTAGATAGGTAGATTAACATAAAACATACCGAATAGATAAATCTACCGAGTATTTGACTTCTCGCTGGCAGAAATAATTTGATGAAAAAACTAGCGAGTATTCTACTGCTCGCTTATCTCTGGCACAATTAGCGAATGGGTAAACATTTAGGGAGAACTGTACTTCTTGCTTATCTCTTGCATAGTTAATGAGATAATTAAAGGAAAGAGCAGCTAAACAAACTAGCAAAATTATGTTACCTCAATATGATTGCTAGTTTTTGAACAAAGTCTGACGAGTAATAAGAAAAAACTAGCGAATATTCTTCTTTTCGTTGCATAATTAACAAAAATAAGTATAAATTATTTTTAATACAGACACCACGACTAAGTGCATAAAACTGCCGTTGGTAAATTTTTTTTTTTTTTTTAAATGATGCTTAATACATCATATTACCCCGGAGATACGGAAAGACATAACACACACAGACTAAGTAGGTGGCAGGGAATATATACAAATTACCTTGGCAACGTCAGCACATTTCCCGCAAAGTAGCTAACACTACAGCCTACAGTGAAGCGAAAACCGACACCAACACCAACACCAACAGCGACATCAATGCGAACGCCAACGTTAAAGCCAAAGCCAAAGCCAACGCCAATTGTAACACCAATGCCAATGCCAACGAGTAAGCCTTATATGAGCCGCAGTGCCCTAAAGGGGATGAGCTCTTGTGCCGACTAATTGGTACATAATTAGCTACAAAGTGAAAGGCAGCAACATTGTCAACAATGTCGACATCCTTTTTTTCTTTCTTTGTGGCAAAAGGTAACGGTTTATTGACGCACAGATACACACACACACACACACAGGCAACTCAATCTGCTGTTACACTCGCTGTTAATTGTTGAACGCATAATTAAATGGGCTCAGCGACAGGATCAAGAGAGAGCGAGAGATTTGCAACATTGAAATAGATGATACATAAGATTTTTAGACATTTAAATCTTTGTCTTATATTTAGTTAGAGACAAATCTCTTGCCATAATTAAAACAAAATTTCTATCATATTATTTATAGCCCCAATATAAAATTTCTAATTGCTAAAATTTTGGTCTTAGTGATTGAAAGCAAATGTGAATCGAATTGAAACTTGGAAAAAAAAACTTGTCATATGGTACATTAATTAGGATCATTTTGAACTCTTTGCCTCTTGCCACATTGAAATACATTCACATGCTAATTAGGTTGAATAAGTTCATTTTTTTTTTTGTTTTGTTTTTGTTTTTGGTCATATACAATTTTTTTTTTGGGTGTCCTTCTTGTGCCCCACCTTCCAAGAACTGAAGCATTCGCATGCCCAATTAACTAATGGATATTGACAAGGATATATAAAGGAGCACAGGCAGGTAATGTAATAGATAATGGCTGATAGAGGCAGGGATATACATACAAATATATGCGAAAGTAAGTCAAATGAACAAGAATGTGGAGAAACAGGAGCAGGATTAGAAGAAGGACAAGAAGGAGCTGGGCAAGCAAACAAATTGTATATGTAGACATGCTGTTTACAAGGGTCTCTTCAATATATGTATTGTATATTCTCACTCACCTGTCGCCATGCGAATCCCTGTCCCTATCTCGGTCTTGATATCTGCCTACCTCAGCCTGATCCAGGGACAATTGAGCAATTGCTCCGTCTGCAGCTTCACTTCCGGCGTTTCCGGCTCCTGCTCCTGCTCCTGATCCATTAGTCTCTTGGCCAGCTGCAGCTGTTAGAGCTTGACCATTGCTGGTGCTGTTGCTGCTATTGCTGGTGCTTGGTGCCTCTTGCTCCTCGGTTACTGGTGCCACTGGCGATGGGGGCGATGATGGCCCACTTGCCTTATCCTGATACTGACTGTCAGACATGGTTTTCCTCTTTTTTGTTCTTTTTTTTTTCGTTTCGTTTATCTTTCTTTGTTTAATTTTTTTTGCGTTTCTTTAAACGCGGGTCGAGTGTATGCGAGGCGTTCTGAAGTCGAAAACAAAAGTGCTCTAATTGTTTTTTAATAAATCCTTTTTTTTATGCTTTACACTTTGCATTGACCGAAGTTAGCAACGCAAACGAAACGAAAATAATGCTAATGGAGCCACGGCAAGTGGAAGAGGAGACCAAGTAAAAATGAGAAAAGAAAAGGCCAAATAAAAACAACAAAAAAAAAAACCGAAACGTAATGTAAATTAATTGGCCTGGCTCGTGGCAAACCAACTTAGACCCTGTTATTATGCATTTTTTTTTTTTTTTGGTTTAGACTTTTTGGTTGGTTTTATTTTTTGGTTTTCTCCTTGGTTTCGGTGGGCGCCGAATTAACCAGCATTTTCTTTTGTAGAAGGGATTTCGTGCTTAATGCCTCAGGTGAGTTTGTCTTCTTGGATTTTCTCTATATATAAATGAATTTCTTAAAATTCAAATACAGCAATTGCTCATTAAATGTGTTAAAAATACTCTGCACAAAAGCAATCAAAATAAAATTCAAACAAAATTAATTTGAAGGTATTACAGGCGAGATTCTATTTAAAAAATGTTTGCCATTTTCTTACATTTTCTCTAACATTTTTAACGAGGAAAAAATTGCAAGAGATCCAAGAGGAAGGGAAAAGTTTATCAATCTAAGAAGAACAAAAAATGTCACTAAAAGGTTTTCTCTTTTTTCTTCTTTTTTGACCACCTGTTAGCAAATCGGCTTACTAGGCCAGCATACCTATGGCATAAACCTAATTGAAATTGTATGGCAAAGTGAAGCTTAAATTTGAGGCCATTCATTAGAAGAGTAGAAGAGTGGACTGACATGTGGCTGTGGTATAACCTGCACTTAATGTGTCATCATTATAAGCATCTGGCTTGAATTACCGCCCACATGACCACCCAACAAGTGGCTCTGTCTGTGGCTTTGATCGATAGTGAAAATGAAAATAAAAGTAATTAAAAAATAATACAATTTTAATGCTGCCAGTCAGAAGCAAAGAGTCGCAAATCATTCAACAAACAATGAGACGAACAAAATGAGTGGGAAGGTTTTTGGGGCTGGCTTGACATTGGCTTTGGATGGCTTTCGATTGTTATGTGGATGGGTTGGGTAGGTAGGTTTTATACCATAAATGGAGGGCGGAACGAACGTAAGAGATAGAGATTAGATTAGAGTTTTGTGGACTACAAACAACCGGCAAAATGGTTGATTAACAAACGACTTGTCATGGTCATAAATTAGATATATATATACACACACACACAGACAACTAGAGTTTTGTTTGTGTATTTGTTATGTTTTTCAAGGAGGGCAACCAAAAATTAGTCAACAAAGTTATCAGCAACAACAGCAGCTGATAAGTATGCTACACTTAATAGCAAACTCATGACAATACAGGCATACACAGTGAGAAGGTGAGAGTGAGAGAGAGAGAGAGAGCGCGCGCGGCACTCTTCCTATCCAGTTAAGGGAAAAATTATTTCTCTTTAGATCAGCCCTTTGCACTTCTGGGGCTAAAAATTTTCCAACAAAATTGTATGTTTATTTTACAAATTCTTTTCTTTCATCTGTTTAGAATATACATATATACATAAACCAAAATGGTAGCTTAAACCGGAAAAGCCGCAAAACTTGTATGCTCTCAAGCGGGATCCCCTTTCCGCAATCTCTCCCTCAATTCTTCACAGTTCCTGACCGCAGAGACAGAGACTAGCAACCAATTTACAATCCTATACCGCATTGACCTCAACTTTCGTCACAAACGCCTCCACCCCCCAAAACAGGCCTCGCCCCACTTTGGCAACATTGTCTCGTCCGGTTATCACAAATGAGAGAATTTTCACAGCATTTGCATATGAAATGATTCACACGGTCGTGCTGCCGCTGCCGCATCTGTCTCTATCCCTGTCCCTATCCCTGCCACTGCCCCTGCCGCCTCTGTCTCTGGCGAAGCCGATGCCATGCATAACAAAAGGGCAGAGCGCGAAAATTGTGTGGCATGTGGGCGGCGAGCATATAAATAAAGGATGAACTGGCAACTGTGGAAGATGGTGGAAGATGATGATATTGCTGACGCGAAGGGCAAGGCAGTGTAGAGATGAGAGTTGATGCCAGCCAAGCGTTTGTTGGGTGAAATGGACAAAAGCCTGTTGCCTCTAAACCTTGATTGTCCTTCAGAGGTAGTAGCCAACCAAACAACCAAACAACCATCCAAGCAAACCACTTTGGAACAGTGAACACCAAAAGCCACACCAATCCAAATCCTACACACAAACACACTCACATGCTCATCAAAAATGGAAAAGCAACGAAAATTAACCCAAAACGAAAAACACAACAAAAAACAAAAAAAAAAAAAGAGAGAAAAGGAAAACATTTTTCTGCAGACGTTTGCATAAAATAATATCTTTCCAAAAAAGAAAAAAACAAAAATTTATGCCAAGGCAAGCATAAAAAAATGGCTTTATAATAGATAATGGCCGAGGGATCATCAGACACACACACACACACGCACACTCGCTCATGTACCGAGAAAAAGGACACCTGACCTTACACGTTTGTGTTGCTTTTTATACGTTTACTCCGAGTTTGTCCGTTTGTCCAAATTTTTTCCTTTTTTATTTGTTGTCACACACACACTTTTTTTGAAAATATAAAAAAAAGAAAAAAAATATAGATTCAAAAAATTCGGAAAAATAGCAAACCTTTGAAAACTCTATTTAATTTTTTTTTATTTTTATGTTGTGAATGTCACTACTGAAGTTTGTTTTTTATTTATTTTTTTTGTTTGGATTTGAAAGATTTTCTGATTATATTTTGGAAAATTTCGCTTTGTGTTTGTTCTGAAATAGAATTATTCTTTTTTGGCGGCTGGACTATTAGTATTAGATTTTTGAATATCTCTATTCTAATTTGAAGCTCAGTGCTCGGCAAACGTAACCGACAAAGGCTGAACAGGAACTAAAGTTACTTGACTGGTGGACACGTTATTTTAAATTAGATTCGCCTGGACTCCACTGACTGTTGATTCTCTCAGCTGTTGAGCACTGTTTTCCCCCAACAGAGAAGCAGAAGCTGTTAACTAACAGAAGCTAAACGCCTTTACTTCACTCTGTGTCTGCCCGTGAGTGTAATAAACCAAAGTGTGCACTCCGAAAGCTTTTTTTTCAATTCGGTATAAATTGAGCTTATGCCAAATCCCAAAAGATGCGCTGCTATCAAGGAGCTTACAAAATCTTATATTACAAAATATATCATCAATGGATCTTACAAACTTGCCCTGATAAAAACAAACTCGAGCAAAACTAAATCTACATTTAAAACATAAAATATGCCTAGTTTATTTTCATTTAGTTAATGACAAGAAGCTGAAGGCAAATAAGTAAGTCAAACTGAAGTTACAAATCGCATGGCATAACTTAAAAGCTGGACTCCATCTGGCTTACTTCTCTTTTCTTGTGAAAAGCCTCAAAATGTGTTTTGGGTTTGATTTGATTGACTTTCAGGTTCAAAGTTTGAGCCATTTATTTGTAATTATATATAACAACATTGCATATGCTTAATATGTGGAGTAAGTATGTGTGTAAGTAAGTGTAGTATATATATATTATATATATATTTTTAACGCTAAAAGTTGTTGGGAATTACAGCTTAATAGAGCGATAAAAGTGTCGCAAAGTTTACAATATTAATAGTTTAAACAAAAATTGTAATAATAAATTTTCAATATTAGCAAAATGCGAAAGAAAAAACTTAAAAAATAATATCAAGATTCAACTTTAACCCAAAGTTCTCGAATAGATATAGGGGCTTTATGTCTTTCTCAAAATTTCTTGCCTGATCAATCCTTAGAAACTTCATTGAAAATGGTTTATACCAAGGGTAGGCACGCATACAATCAAAAATGAGACTTTGCATTTGTGTGTGTGACTACAAACACGAAGTACGAAACGTTTTCTTGCTTTACACTGAAAAAACAGTATTTTTAAAAAAATCTGTTTGCATGCTTTTTACAAGCATATCTTAGTATTTCGCTCACTCAAGCATTCGAGCACCCTAGCGCCCCCACCAGCCAACGGCCACTTCCGGCCATATGGAAAAACGTTTATTTGCATAACTTGGCTATTTTTATTCCGATTTTGATCAAATTTGGTATTTTGCTTCATAAAAGTATCAAATTTAAGTGTGCTAAATTTGATTGCACAAGGTAGAAAATTACGGGATATAATCGAGTTTTTTCAAATTACGGGGGCGGAGGGGGGCGTGGCAAAATCTTTACACATCAAAAATGTGCGCAATTACTAAGCAAATATACATACCAAATTTTGTGTCTCTAGTTGCTATAGTGTTTAAAAAAATCGGTTTTATATAATTTGCGGGGGCGGTAGGGGGCGTGGCAGAAATTTGAAATAAACTTGATCACTCTACATACTACACGAATCTACATACCAAATTTGGTGGCTCTAGCTCTTATAGTCTCCGAGATCTAGGTGTTCATACAGACGGACGGACGGACGGACGGTCGGACGGACAGACGGACATGGCTAGATCGTCTCGGCTGTTGATGCTGATCAAGAATATATATATACTTTATGGGGTCGGAAAAGCTTCCTTCTGCCTGTTACATACATTTTGGCGACTTTAATATACCATTTCACCCTATGGGTGTATGGTATAAAAATGATGAAAAATAAATAATGCAATTCCATTTGCAAGATCTGAATAATGGTGGAACCTTCGAGAAGTCATATCTATGCCATAACTATTATTGACGGTGTTGGGGGTCCCTTTTTATTCTATTTGGTTTTTATATTTCATTTGCTTTTTCTACATATATATAAGACTGAGTATAAAATTTTATATTTAAGATGTATATGTAGAAAATCGACCAATGGATGGATCAGAAATAGGCCATCTACCTTGGTATAAATTGAACTGTGAATGTTCTATTGGAATCCAGACAGTCATCAGAGTCATCAGAGTCAGTATCGTCTTCATCAAAATCATCAAAATCATCAAAATCCTCATAAGTATAGAAATTACGTTTCTCGACCTTCTTTTTAGCAACTGGAGGTGCAACTTTTGGCTTAAAACCCACAATTTGGTATAATCTCGATGCCTGTGGGGTCATCGACATTTGCTTGGAATTCTCAGACGATATAGACGCCAATGTAGATGCCCTTTGACGCTCAAACTCTAGTTCCTCTTCACGTTTCTCCCTCAATTTAATCTCCTTGATCCGTTCCTCTTCCTGTTTATGCGCCATAGACAATTCGTGCAAATGACGATAGTCATCGATTAAGGATTTACGCTCCAAGTTCACCGAGGCCAACTCCTCATCGGAAAGCAGATCCAAGTTATAGTTCTCAGACAACTCATCATCAGTGAGTTTGCAACAGCCGGAGAACTTCAATTTGTAATTACCTAAACAAAAGGTAGAGAAATAGAAAAGTGGTATCTTTCAAGACTTATAACTTACCCTTAGATGCTTCCATAATGCTCGATATTTTTTTGAATATTCTTATTATTTTATTATTTCGCCAAGGAAAACTTGTGTAGTGTACAACGTGAATGCTTTGAATGCGAATTTAGTTAGAGAATAGGAATAGTTATGACTTGCACAGCTTACTATGTTTGTTTTTTTCTTTTGACAATTTTCCAACACTGCTAAGTACAATGGGACACATTGAAGAAAATTCTACTTGTTTTCTAGACGAGTTTACGAATTTGTTTAAGGGGGTATTTTTGGTTCGGAATTATTTATTTTCAATTCTTATTTTAGCTTGAATTATTCTTTAGAGTATTGAGAACATTGTCACATATCGTTCCAAATTCAAAATACTTTTAGAGATATGACGTTTTTTGTCAGGCATTTCGTAATTCTGATCCGATTTTAATGAAACAATTTTAAGAGTTTTTTTTTAGTATTTTTTTTATAACATTAAACAATAAAAAAACTAGGCTAAAAACACATTTTCATTTTTCAACGACAGATATTTTTTAACAAAAATTCTAAAATTATGATTAAGTTCAGGACCAGAATAACATCTTTGCTGAATCTAACGCCGCACTATGGGTTGTGGAGGCATTTTTTGAGCACTTAAGTCAATTTTTAAAAGTTTTTGAAACCCAAACATTTTGATGCCAATTTATACATAGATAAAATATCAAATCACATTTCTGCATACTAGGTTTTTCAAAATTGTTCAACACTGGTGAGAATAACGCTGTCGAAAACAAGTGTTGGGAACAACACAAAACTGTTTTCATTTGGTGCAAATTGTTGCTTGACTTTGAGTGTATATAACTTTTAAAAGAAAGATGTTATGGATAAAACTGAAGATGCAATTGAAAAAGTCGGATTTGTACTATGTGTTAGTAGATTTGTTTTGTTATAAATGTAGGTGTGTTTCTTAAAATCTGGCTAATTCTGAGCGACTCTCAAAGACCCGGCGCGCCGGATTAAATTTAAATTTCAGACGATCCTGCGTTGAGTTATCCTTGCCACCAACGGAATAGCTTTTTGTTATATGGAAAAAGGGTATATTCATTTTAGTCAGAAGTGTGCAACGCATAGAAGGAAGCATATCCGATTATATAAAGTATACATATATATTCCTTGTATACCTGTTAATAACTTTACCAAGTTTGTTCAAGATCGGATGACTCTATCATGTAATTTGATATTAATTAGTTGGATCCAGCTGTTAATGACTAAAAAACACGCTTATAAACGCTTTGAAATAGTTTTCCAATTATTTTAGCACCATTATTTTAAGACCAGTTAATAGAAAGGAAAGGGAATTGGTGACTGCAATGCAATTTGTCATAATTAAAGTAAAAAGCAATCCTCCCCCATCAAGGATCCTTTGCTATGCCATCCTCCCTCTATACGTCTCATTTCGATTGTTTAGTTGTTGCTTGCAAGACGCTTCGGGTCAGTACAAGTCGGCTTCGTTCGGTTCGGTTCGGCTCGGCTAAGTCTGCTTTAGCATTGCTGTCACACACGACAGGACAATTCGAATGGAATATTTTCACATTTTGGCTGCATTCGGAAACTGAAGGAGATGCTGCTCTAGCTATGTATGTATATATGTAGAGGGGTTATTTATAGCTCGCTAATTGACTCAACAGCAAGGATATCCCTTGCGCTCTCTTTCTCTCTCTCTCTCTCGCCTTTGGCCTGGATTCCCCAAGTGTAAAACTTTAGGGCTTCCTTTTTCCATTTCCTGTTTATTTTTGCAAATTTTATTTATGCCAATTTCAAAAGTGAAAAAGGGAAAGTGAGAGACAACTTTCGGATTTGCCTTTTTGGGTGGTGTTTGGTGTGGGTGTGGGTGCGGTTCTTCGACTTTTCAGCTTGTGTCATAAATCATGGACAAGAGCCCAGAGAAATTTTCTCATAGCGGAAATAGAAATATGTAATCAATTGAATTCTTTAACGGAAATATAAAATTAACAATAACATTTGTCCGTCTATGAAAACTTTTAAATTAGATAAGCTTTATCAGGGTAATAATTTCATCAATATTGGGAAGACGTCAACAAAAATGTCTCATCACATAAAAGTGGAAAAAATGCAATCAACATCGAGCCGACGAGTTTTTGTAATACTTGCAATCAAAGTGCAATAAGCGTAAGGAGTAAAAGTGCAGCCACAAATTGGTTCGCGCCCAGTGCCGGATTAGATAGAATTTTCAAAATCCTTAGCTTAAAATTTCTTACTGAAAAATAAACATTTTCTTTCAAATCTTAAACATTGCGAATCTTAAATTTTTAGGCAATTTTAGAACGATTTCGCAATATACATTGAACAATATTGAGAGTAAATAACAGTCAATTATTGAATTTCCAAGTTTGCATTAAATAATTAAAGTATAGCCACAACCCCCGCTCTGACTTGATCCGGCACTGATTCCGACTTTCTATCCAGGGACATTCCACCACTTGCACCACTTGATTTACCTACTTATTGATAGTCGTATATATGCACCTTGTTTACCATTGCTGTTACTTTATCATCAATCAAACGATTCGAAGGGCAACAAAGAAGTACTCCAAAGAGAAAAATCATCAAAGGTTTTCTCTTTTCTCTCTCTCTCTCTCTCTCTCGCACACACTTTCTTTATTCTGACTGCCCCTGTAAAAAGTACGAAGCGAAATAAGCGCATCAAACTATATTATGTTATTATTGCTTTTGAACACTTACATAAAAGCTTTAATATAGCCCTTGAAAATAATTTTAAGACTACTGTCATGTACCCTTCTACACACAAACTAAAGAAGGTCATTTTAAAAAGGAAATTTCATCAGTTTGAAGGTAAAAAACTTTCTTTTTGGGTTGAAAATTTTACTTATTTTGTGATTTGTTTTTTAGTTTTAATAAGCGAAATACGTCGAATCGAAAAAACTTTTCATGTTGAAATGCTCTCAATTTAGTCAAAAATTAATATTTTTAAATCTTTTGTTTTTTTTTTACATTTTTGTTTATTTTTGAGAAAACTGGGGGAAATGTTCTGTTTGAGAAAAATTAATATTCTGAAATCTTGTGGTTTCTTTCATTTTTGGGGAGAAGCGAGAAAGGGAGTCTTTAAGTTTTAACAAATTCATTAATAATTCGTATTATTTTTTGATAAAAAAAAAGAAAATTAAACATATATTTAAATATGTAAACTTTTAGATAAACAAACTTGCAATGTTCAATATTATCCTTGGAAAAATTCTTGAAAATTAACATTTTTTATTTTTAATTTTTTAGGATCGTATGTAGAGAGAGAGAGTTAAAGAAAATAGTGCTAAGCGAGGGACATTGTACAGACAAATGTCCCCTTAGGTCTTTTCTACTTCGTACAGTCACCCTCATTTACTTTGACTCAAAAAGGTTTTCAGAAACAAATACATATATTAGAAATTTCAGAGACGTTGGTAGCGGAGTGATAGAAGGTTTGAGAATGTCAGGAATTGGCAGGGGGTGGGGGTTTGCTAAAAGAAACTTATTTTTAACTTTCGTTTCGATTTAGTCTTTATTTTTCATTTTTCTTCTTACTCATGCTTTCATGCTTATAAATTTATATGTACGTAGTCAACAAATTGAGGCGGCAAATGCGAAGCGACAGGCATCATCATCATCATCATCATCATCATCAGCATCATCAGCATCATCATAATCAAACTCCACACAGGAAATGCCACCCAGGCGACCCCAGCAAGAGCAAGTGTAAAAACAAGGACAAGGACAAGGATAAAGCAGAGATTTACTTCGATGGCGAGACTAAGCGCTAAACGAACGCAACATCATGATATATGACATTGCCGTACGAACAATCTGCAATTATTTATATATATGTATATATATAGATTGGATAAATATTGATTGATTTTAGTTATTGAATCCTAAACTTACCGCTGAAAATGTCGCCATGCTGGCTTCAAAGAAATAGCCATCCATATTACATGGTCTTTGGGATCGCATGGCCGCAATTAGTAATACCTTTTTTGTTGAGGGAGCAAAGTCCATCCAATTGCTATCATAGATGCCATCGGCAAACTCAATGCTGGTCTTTTTAATATTCTCACCGCAATGGGAATAGATGAAGAGGGCAATTAATATTGAGCCGGCAAATGATATAAAATATATTGATAGTGGCTTGGGAAACAAATCGGCCACCTGATAGCCAAGGAAACATAATTGCAAGGCAGAGGCAAAGAATTGCATGAATATGAGTGGACGATAATAGCTGGATAATTGTTGTGAAATATGCAATGCCTTCTGATGCAATTGCAATATCTGTATGAGAGCGGATAGTTCCCCATTAGAATTTCCCGCCATTGCTGACAAATGGATGACACGATGTTTGGCTATTTTGAATATGGCACACACATTGTAGGTGAATGAGAAGAGCAATGTGTCCACACATAATGCCATTGTGACAGCACTATAGCTGGCCGCCACATTCCAGAAATAGGTGGGCACATAGTACCACATGTCGTTAATGTCCCATGGATAGGCACCCTTATGTGGTAATTCCAATCCTATGCTTCCCCAGCGTAAATACTCTACGGTCATTATGACAATTGGCTTGGTGGAAGCAAAAACACCAGCCAAAATATAGCAGCGTGTATACGTTAGACTAAGCAACTGATCATTGCGATTCTCCTCCTCAATAATGACAGATGCATCTGGCCACACGGAAAGCTCTGTGCGGAGAGAAAAAAACAAAAATGTCTCACAATTAGATAATCATCGATTTTCTAGTCTTACCCTGATCCAATATGTTGCGTATACGATAGATTAGGCCCACAAACTCTTGGCGATAGTAGAGAAATAATATATATTTGATAACCGTCAGACTGGAGGCCACTAATGAACCCATGGCATCGGACATAAGGCTCACATTAGTCACATTATTCCTGGCCGCAAAGAACATGGGCACCAGAAATGCCGTCAATAGGCCCATTGTGATAAACGTCCACCATTGTCGATCCTTATGCGGTCGAGCATTCCATAAATCGATGCCCATTATGCTGAATACAAAAATCTGTACCCGTAGAAAATAAGTATCGTCCATGCTTGAGAAGATTATCAGCTTATCTGGGCTGCCCAGTATGCACCTGCACTATATATAAGTATATAAACCATGGAATACTTAATGATGCAGGGCGTGGTTTTTTTTTTTTTCTGTGCAATTAAACAAATTTTTGTATACCCATGCCAAAATTTGGGTATATTCATTTTGTTTTTCCATTAGAAAAGCAAGTACATACATACATACATATACATACAGATTAAACCCAAAACAAAATCCTACATTTGCATTTGATTAACTTGGAAGATAGAAACTTCCATATAAAACAACTTTTAAACCAAAATTTTGATAAACAAATAACCACCTAAAGGGGCACACTTGGTTGGAAAAGTGCTTTTTGGACCCTTTTTAAACAAATTATCATTGCAAAAGGAGGAGTTGTTAAATATTTGTTTCTTTTTTAAATAAAGAACAAATTAAGATAAAAGAAAAAATATTTTCGGCACGAATTCTGTTCAAAAAGTTTTCTAAATGATATCCTGTTGGCGGCGAGGATAAGTTGAAAAGGATCGTCTGAAATTCAAATTAACTCTGCGTTAGATTCACCACAGATATAACTCTGGTCCCAACCTTAATCATAATTTTATGATTTTTTTTTTACAGAATGGCGTCCGTTCAAAAATGGAAAGCTATTTTTTTCTTCTTTAATATTAGAAAAAATATTTTAAAAAAACCCTAAAAATGACTGAGATTGGGACCAGATTATGGCTATTCTGCGTCGATTGCACTTTGTTACAACAAATAAATTAATAAATAATAATTTAATAATAAAATAATAATAATAAATTAAAATCGGTTCCTCAAAAAGCGCGTTTGAATTTTGAAGAGAACAAAATTTGCCTCACAAAAAACGTCATATCTCCGAAAGTATTTCGAATAACTCTTTTCAATATTTTCAAAATTTTCACAATCAATAATACCTTCTTAAACATCTCCAAATCCAAATTCATCAAATAGTGTAATAAATCCAGTCATCAAATACCTAAAAGTAAGCTAATCTGTAACATAGAAAATAATGTGATCCATAACTTATAACTTTTAACTAAGTATAAGTACTATAAAATAGTAATAAGTTCTATTTCTATTTCTAATTTTTCTAAGGCAAAGTCCTCAACAACCAGCCTCAGTGTTATTTATTTATTACAATCTAATCTTAACATGGTTAACAACTTCTTCAAAGAAATAAATAAAAATATATAATATAAATTATATTTTATATAAGGGTATTTAATTATTTGCACGACCAACATTTTTCTTTTCGCTGTTGTTGTATTCTTTTTCCTTTCTTTTTTTTTCATTTTGATTTGCCGCGCATTGTGGGCGGATTTTGCATTTCTTGTGAATGAGTCTGAACCTGCTGGCATGCTATAATTTTAATGAGTCTGTGCGGCTTCTAAGCCAAGAAGGAGAGCATTTTAGTTTTTGTAAACCAACAATTAGATGAGATTTAGCAAAGCTGCCATTGACAGGCAGGCAAAAGGAGGAAAACTGATTTCAAAAGTTTTTCTCTCCCCCTGTAATTTATGGAATGCTTTCAAACCAAATGGGGCTTAAAGAAGGTCAAAGGAATGAGTGACTGACGCGGAATGTCCCATGCCCTGTCAATCAGTTTAAAATACATATATAGATGTAAAAAAAATAAATGGTTCGTTTAATTGAAAGAATCTAATCTAACTAAATACTTCTCATTAGCTAAATGCAAATCAAACATTCTTTAATTGTAATATAAAATGGATCTAGGCGATTTTTCTTACATATGTAGATAAAGGATATTTTCTTTAGACTCCATAAACAAAACAAAATAAAAAATCAGACGAGAAATACTAGATTTTTAGCTCGATTTTGGATATCATCATATTCCAGTTCCCCTACATTATCCAAAGAAACATTTGTCTTCTATCAAATATTTTCTGTCTTAGTTGTTTTAACTTTTCAAAAAGAATTCGAAATGATGAAAGAAAAAACAGGCTTAATTATTAACTAATAATATCACAATTTAAAACGTTTTAAAGTTAGAAAATATAAAGAATTTTCCAGACAGCAAAGTACAAATTCCACACGATTACATTTATTCTCCAACATTTATGTAAAATTAAAATAATTATTTTTGTGTTTTACTTTTTTGTTGAGTAAAACTCAAGTTTTTTGTTACATTACAACCTGACAATATATCTATATATGCACTTGGTTTTTATATGTTACAGACATTTCGTGAGAAAAAAATAATACATTTTGACTGTATTGTATGACTTATATGTAGGTACGTATGATTTTATATACAATAGGAAGTAGGGGAGCATATCTGTTTTGTATTTGTATATTATATTCTACATTAATGATCAATATTATATTAGTTATTCTATTATTTATATGTTTGTTTAAATATCTAACAAATTATTGATAAGTTCTTTCAGCTTTGGGTATGCGGTTTCAATTGCGGATTATGAGAACGAGCCATTTTGGCTTTTAGCCATTCATCCGCATGCCTTTGCTTGATATGAACATACATATTGGAACGGGAACGGCATTCCTTGGGACAGTGGGGACAATTGTATAGCTGGAGACCCGTATGAATGGCCATATGTTCATCCAAGTTTCGCTGTTGTTTAAAACTTTTATCGCAATATGTACACTGTAGATTTGTGGTCAATTTATGGGCATATTTAATATGGGCACGCAATGCTGTACGGGATGTACAAGTTTTCGCGCAATGTGGACAATTCGTGTCGGTATTGTCATGGGTGAAACGATGTAAACGCAAGCTATGCTCATTTTTAAGCCAAACACCGCAAATGGTGCACTCCATGGCTGGTGCAACGACGCCCTGATGCTCGAGCAGATGACGCTCAAATGATGGTTTGAATTTAAACTTCTTGCCACAAATATCACAAACGTGTGGATGAAGATCTTCGTGTATGGATTGTATATGACGGCGCAGGCGATGTATATTGGCAAAGCTGCAAATAGAAAGAGACGGAAACACTTTTTAGCGCCATGAAAAAGAACGAGAAAAAATGCTTACCTCTTTTGGCATATATCGCAACTATGTTCCAATTGATCTGTATCATGCTTGGCCAAATGATTCGTCAATCGTCGCTCACTGCTAAAAGTGCGATCACATTTGGGACAGGGAAATTTCAACACTTTGCCTATTTGATCCACTTTATTGTGCACAGTCTCAATGTGAGTGGCCAAATAATCCTGTGAATTTAGCGATTTGTTGCAAATTGAACAGCTAAATAGAATGTAGGCATATTTGCATTTTAATGGTTGCTCCTTTTAACAAAAAAAATGAAAAAATGATGGTAACTTACGTAAAAAGCTTGGGATTGACATGCTTTCGTATGTGATCCATTAGCTTGGAGGCCCTTGTGAATATTTTATTGCAACATTTAATATAAAACTCCCGCTGATGCACCTCCTGGAAATGGGTCTTTAGTTCGGATAGGAATTTGCCACTAAAATCACAGAGATCACAATTGGCACTCATATAGCTGGCAATGACCTCCTCATATCGTTTGGTCAATTGGGCCCTAGAGCAACCCTTTGGTTTGCGTTCTAATGCCGCTTGAAGCTCGCTCTCTTGCGTTTCAGTTGGACTGTCCCGGCGAGCTGGTTGAGCTACCTTGCGGCGACGATGTGATAATGATTTATTAGAGCAATCCTCATTGAGTAAATCTTTCAGTTCCATAGCAAGACTTATGCGTGGTTTGTTCTTGGTATATTTTCGTTTGGGCTTGAGATTGTTTGACTGCATTACCAGTTTAACCAAAGGCTCATCTAGATTAAAAATCAATTTTTATAATATCTACATACATACATACATACATATGTTAGATAAGTCAAGTTAGAGTTTTATCTTACCATCAGAAGAATCATCTTCTAGTTGTTCTGCCATGTCTGCTTCTCCGAATTCACTTCCACTAGCATTAAGCATGGGCTTTTCGTCTTCATTATCGCCAACGCCATCCCCCTCCGCATCCTCACAGTCATCCTCATCATCGTTATCATCAGTGTTATAGTCCGGCTTTTGTTTTTTAATTAACACAGATGGCATCTCCTGTTCCATCTCCTCGTTCTGGCCATCGACATTAACATCCAAGACGCTGCCCAGCAGACTTAGATTGTGCATATCGAGCGGCAGCGGCTTCTCATCCTCATCCATATTTACACTCACTACAGGCAATTCATCAGCATTAACATCGACCACATCCATCTCCCCAACACCTGAAGACCATTTCATGACACCACAGTCAACATCTACAGTAAGAAATTCCTTTTTTAAAGTTCCCTGCTTTTGCTCTACCAACTGCCAGAAGCTATTAAAGTCCTCCAGGTGCTCGCAGCATACGGTACAAACGCTGGTCGAGATGCTGTCATCCGGCATAATCTAAAAAATGAATTTAAAGTAAATTTCACTTCGTCGTATTCCTCGCTTTAATCCTACCTCAAGTTGAAGAAATTTAGCTATCATCTTGACCAGCCTAGTCTCCGCCAGAGTTTCGTTGGTCTCAAATAGGAAAACGGCAGTGTTGGCATTTATGCTCCGCAAGCACAAACGACATATCATCGTTTCTGCTCAATCTGTACACAAAAATAATATTAAAAAAAAACCATAAAAGAGATTTCGATGTTTCTCTTATTTTATTTTTTGTATTTTGTTTTATTTTTTGTTTTTTTTTTTTGTAACAACAGTATGTCAATGATTATCTACATGTTCCACAGTTGCCACATGCAAAGAGTTGGCAGCTCTGTTTTACAAATTATTACAGATCTATCGATGAATGCATTCGCATCGATAGTGTGATGTTAAAAAAGTTTGAAACGTTTTAAGCCTCGAATCCCTGGTGCTGCTCGAATAGTGGGTTTCTCGAATGGAGTGGGTTAACAGAGGACCGTCGCTAATTCAGGTTTAACAGAGTCGCTAACTTGACGGACATTGATAACATGGCATGGCATTAACAGGCTAATGTTAGCACACTGTTAAAAAATAAATCACTCTTCTTTATTTTTTTTTGTTGGTTTATAAATAAAAAATTAAATTTTAGCCGTTCGGTGTGTGTAGTGTCGTTGTGTTGTGTGTCATAAGTGTGTGTAAAATTGATTTACTAATTCCAACTGTTTATTATACATGAAATGTATTAGCGAAATGCACCAACAGCCACTATTACGACGGGCCTGGCTATGATGGACGGCTTGTTTAAATAATAATAGAAAGTGAAGGTGGGCAATAGCGCCGACAACAAAAACAACAACAATAGTACTAGCACCAGCAACAGCATTGGCAAAAAAAGAAAGAAAAAAATCAACGCTACCAAAAACAAAAAAAGAAAAACAATATAAAAAGTGCAGAGACGCCCTGACTAAACCCTTCCCTTTCCCCTTGTCTATACCACTACCCTGACATTGTTTTTATTTGTTGTTCGACCGCACGGTTTAAGTTAACGGTATCTTTGCAAAGCAAATTGTTATTACAAATAAAAAAAATTTAATTTACTGCGCGTGCAAAATTTACTGCAAATGTTTTACATGCAGTTTGTACCAAGGAGAAATTCACGATGATACCAAATTTGAAAAATTTTCCTTGCGCATTTTAATTTTGTTGAATTATTTTTATACTTTAATTTGTTGCACTTAGCAGTGTCAAAAATTTTGTGCAATTTACTTATCCAAATAAAACAACATTACATATATATATAAATGAATGTGTGTAATCGTCAAATAAAAGCCGTGATCTAATCTCGTATAAACGTTGAAGCCTGTGTCTCCCCCCTGTGTCTGTGCCTGTTGTGTGTGTGTGTCTGTGTGTGTATGCGATTTCGTCTCAGATTGCTTGTGTTGTTGTTGTTATTATTGTTGTTACTGCTGCTGCTGCCTCTTTGAAAATGCCACGAAGCGACATCGCCTCGAATTGTATAGCAAGCAGAGTAAAAAAAAATAAACATTCGTTTAATTGTTTTCTATAATCAATCTCGCAACATCTTTCATCTCCCTTCGTTTCTACGATTGCAAATGCTGACGTGTGTTGCAAAATTTATGCCAACAGAGAGAACAGGAATAAAAGCAACAACAACAATAACAACAACAATGCACTGCCAACAGCTGTTTAACTAAGCGAGCGAGCGAGCGAGGAAAAGATAGAGGGCACCCGAGTGAGAGAGAAGGAGAGAGAGAGAGAGAAAACAACAGGAAACCTTCAACTACCGGCAAAACCTCAATAAGCACAAAAACAAACCAAACCAAAAAAAAGGAATCGAAAAAGAACTGATAAAATTATTATTATTATTATTAGAAATTACTGATAGACAAAAAAATTAAAAAAATGTACCGAATTGGACCAATCGGACGGAAATCAAACTTCCATTCAAGAGAGAAATGTCTAATTGGACTTGTTCTAATCACCCTGTGCTTCCTATGCTTCGGTGGCATATTTCTCTTGCCCGATAACTTTGGCAGCGATCGCGTCCTGCGCGTCTATAAGCAGATACAAAAGGCCGGACCGGAAATATTTATTCCAGCCCCACCTTTAGCAGCGGATCATGGCGGTGGTCATGGCCAGCCACATGGACGTTCCGAAGATCAGGCTGCACGCTATTTGGGCGATCGTCAGAGATTAGAGCAAAAGATACGTGCCGAATTGGGTGACATTCTAGATGAGCCACCAGTGGCTCAAGCACAGGGTGGTCCTCCTCCTCCTCCTGCTCCCCCGGCTCCAGTCGGCGTAGGCGGAGGGGCTGGTGAAATGCAGGCGCCAGCTCCGGCTGTTGATGATCAGCAGATTGACGACTCAGTTCTAGATGATACAAATCATGTGGCAATTCCAGTATTAGCTGCACCGGTCTCAAATGGAGATTCTCCTCTCGTTTCCACCCACAATAACAATTCTCCATTGGCATCATCATCATCGCAATCCCAATTGCAATTACCAATGGGTGGCGGCGGTAATGCTGAAGCAGCAGATACTTTAGATGTCACACTGGATGAGAAGCGGCAAAAAGTTAAAGAGGTAAGTGAAACAGAAAACAAAAAAAAAAAAACTATAAAAAGAATCACTACAAACTACACTTCTATTGACTTAATGTGAAAAAAGACATCTGGAGCATATTTAGTCCATATGTTTCACTTTAAAACTTGATGTACATTTAAGTTACGTAATTTGCTTCTGTTGATTAAATTGAGTCACTAACTTGATTGAAATTTATTTTTTTGGAGTTTAACAAGAATGTTATAATCCCTATCCTATCTTATAGTCATCAACGAAATAAAGTCTGATCTAAAATAAGTCTGTGACCTGATTTGAACTCTCTCTCTCTCTTACACCATCTCAAATAATGCCAATCCGGTGTATAGCCAATCAACTTTTGCTATCTCCCTACGCTCTAGTCTGCTTAATTTTAAACTGCCGGAAGCTGATTTTCGCCAAACACCAAAGTCTGTATACCCTAAGTTGTCTGACTAATCCAATGAAGAGATAGAATTGATCGAAAAAAGAGAGAGAGACAGACAAACAGAAATTTCTATTGACGTTGATCTAGATTCTAGATTATAGACAAATATATAGACTCTTTTTGTTTGTTTTTCAAATATCTCAATTAAATCATAAAGTGTATACAAAATCCAAAAAAGTGTTTTTTGCAACGTTAGTAATTATCAACATTCCAATAGTTGTTTTGCACATGTGTATGAACATAGAAATGTGTATACAAACATATATTTATACATATATATAGTTATATATTTGTGTACTACAAATATCCCCTCCCACTTCCTTATGCGTCGTTTGGCCAGTTGACAACAAATGAAATGGCGCTGTTGCTGCCTCTTTGCCATAATTGTTTATAGAAACAACAAACACACACACTCACACACACAAAATATGTATAGTGCTCGTACTCATACTATATTAAATGTACATACATATATAATATTTTAGTGATATGTTTCTATATACACATATACACATATACACATTTTCGTACATGACAAATATATCGAACGAAACTAAAATTTTCAATTTGCCAACTTTCACTCGGTTTATGAATCGATCTGATTGTGTGGTCAGATGTATATCTTTCTATCCACCTGATCATGGCAACTAGCAAAACAAATTCTTGTTTTTTTTTTTTATTCATTCTTCGTCGGTTATTCCTCGTTTTGGCTTTGGCTTTATTCCACTGACCCAGAATCGTAGAACAGTATAAAAAAGCAAAAAAATGAATAAAAACAAAGACGAATTAATCATTAACAACAATTAAAAGATCTCACACTCCCTCTAGCTTTAGCGTTTCTTCTCTTTCTCTCTCTCTCTCTCTCTCTTCATATCTTTGTTTTGTCTTTCCTCTAGTCAGATTTTGTTCTGGTCTTTTACATATGTATAAAGGGTATATTTGGCTTATGTTAGACATGTTGAAAACCCAAAAAATATACAAATTGTTATATTTGTTTTTATTTTTTGCTTTACCTAATAGAAATTGTTTCTATATATGTCGATAAATAAAATCAGTTTTCAACTGTTGCAGGGTGTTTATTAGACCATTCACGTGCATTTTAATTGAAAGTTTATTTGTTTTTATTTCTATAGAATTTATTTAAGTGTTTTTGTTGCCATTGCTATATTTGTGTGCGTGTGTAATTGAGAGCAATAAATTTGCTGATATATATCAATAAATGCTGTTTAATAGACTTTTAAATACTTTCAATTTTCAATTGTAAAGTACCCAAAAGCCAATTACAACAATATATAAAAATTCACCTTGAAGTGAAAGTTAACAATCAGTTTAACATAGATTTTTGTATTGCTTCTTTACTCTTCAATCAAAACGCGTTTTTTTTTTCTAATGAGATACAATGTCGAGAGGTTTTGTGATTGCTGCGATAGATGGTTCTAAAACAGTTTCGTTGTACAATTTGCCTAGAGGGGGAGACTCTTGAGTTGTTTACCACCTGTCGATCAAACGATCGCCACCTTGTTTCTGCCCATAGGGCATTTGATAGGTAGCAATTAAAATTTGTTTATCCCATTAAGTAGTATCTGCTATATGTATATGAAGTTGTTAGCGATTCTTTACCATTTGAATGGAATTAATTGGAGTGACAATTTCAATATATTATAGTAAGTGCTTTGATGGTTTGTTCATGTCTTTTAAGTGTAACTAAGATGTCAGAAATTTATTGATAGCCTATCACAGTCATTGGAACTAACCACTAGATTGGTTCGTTGGCAACCAGTTTTAGTCATTTTGACCAAAATATAAAGAAAAACACTGCAACTGTGTTAATAGAGTAGGTAAAACTAAATATTTAATGATAATACGAGGTGAGATCAATCTTGTAAATTGTTCACCCAAAAGAAGAATAAATACATTTAGAATTACAATTGCTTTGTGGCAGGTTATATAATTAAAATATTTGAGGTTATGTGTTTTGTAACCTTAAAAATACATTTTTTTAAAGTCTTTAAACCAAAAATTAGTGATTAACATAAAAATATAAAAATTTCTATTAAGTTAAGAACCTTTAACTACCGCTATTGTTAATAGATTGAACAATCAGAGTGCAGTGATCGTTGTTCATAGAAAATCGATAACAGAAAATATAAATTGAACTTTTGCTGATTAAAAAGGTTTATTCGGGCAATTGTTTTAATTTAATTTAAAAACATTCCAAATGCTGATGCGTCACATTGCCGTCCTATTTTTTGATTAACTACAATTTTGGATATACTATGTATCTGAAAAATGCATTACTTTTTAATCAACAGTAGCACAATAAATCAATTATTCCTTTGAATGGTCTTCCAAGTCAGTCAGATAGTATTATTTTGATTAAAAATTAAAAATATATTTAGAGATTGCCTAATATAGTTTAATATATATACTTATAAAAAAATATACATACATATATACCAATTAAATTACTCATGAAGTACCTATCTATTTGCCATATTGCATTCACATTTAATCGTTTAATTGTTTATAAAATTACTGATAAGTTAAAAAAAGCAACTAAAACCAAACTGCTTGACCAATGCTTGTGGGCTGATAAGAGTGAATGGAATGAAATTTATCGCTAATTGCATCATAGAAATGCAACTTACTGTAATTTAACTTGGTTCTTTGAAAACCTTTAATGAATCAGATACACCTGTGCACTTTATGTTTTTTTTCGCACCCGTCACAATTTATGGGTTTTGACACAATCTCATCGACTTATAAAACCGCCCTCGTATTCAGTTTAAACAACTTTCGTTTCTATCGAACATTTTCACTCATGTGCAGAGTTCACTTTGCATACAAAGTTCATAGCATTTAAATAGACATTAAAAATTCATCACCATATGAACAATTTCAATCATTGTCAGGCTTATTTGAGCATAACATTTATATATTTGGTAGATTTAATGATGGCGGGGTATATAAAAATAAACAAAAACAAAACAATAGTTATTTGTATGTAATGAAGGTTGGTCAACATATACATATGTATGTACTACATATACAAACAACTTGTTGAAGGCGTCCGCCTATTTTTGGATGGATGGGTTCAGTGACCTAATTTTCGATAGCAGCAGCAATCCTTTGTTTAAATTTACTCTTTGATATTTAGTTTGTTGGTGGGGTTTCCAAATGCTCTATTAAAAGAAAAACGCAGTTTTTGCAGTATATAGTCAAATATGTATATACATATACGTTTATGTACATGCCTATGTACAAAGTAAATATTTTTATATGTATGTATTCTGTGTGTATTTAATTGGCTCAAGTGTGTGGGTTCGGCTATCACAAAAACAACAACAAAATTTCGTGCTATGTATACCAAAAAGAGAACTTACAAAACTAGAATAGATTGGATGCAACATGTGACATATTCTAGAGAAATTCATTACAATGCTTATAAAGTGGTAGTAGATGAATCTTTAATACCTTTTTTCTTATAGTTTAGGTAATTGATCTAGAGAGTATCCGAAAGTCGCGTCCAAATTTTTGACAATGAATTTTCTTTTGCCTTAATTAAGGTAAACAGTTTGTTGTGTTTTTTTTTTTTTTTTTTTTTTTGGTGTTTTTGACAGTTGCTTTTCTAATAGTGAATTGGTAATCAATAGAAAAGTATGTACATATTACAGTTCACAATGGCTTTAATATTTTTTAAACACAAGCTCACTTGATATCCAGACATGTTTGCTTAAATTACTCATACGCCATGTATGCGTTTTGTCATAGCACAAGTTCAATTAAGACTTCATTTTCTCTACTACTCTAGACATTCCTTACAAAGCAAAGGAAAATTAAAAAAAAAACAATTGCTAGAACAAGAGATACCTCACTTATCCTCTTATGACAATTCTCTGAAAACCCTCAATGGGAATGGAAGGTAAGAGATGTGTAAAGACCTCTTGAGATAATTCTCAGAAACTCCTTATTTCAATTTGCGTGATTCCCAAAAAGATTTTTGCGTATAATTAAGAGGAGCAAGTTATTAGTCATTTCTAAAGGTTCACCCTTTGCCATGTCTCAACCCGGCTTCTCCCACCCTGCATTCCCCTCATTGAGCTGTTGACCTTCCAATTCATATTAAGCAATATGGAAAGAATTTTTTCTTGTAGTTTCCGTAGTAACATCGGGAGCACGAGAGTAGTTCTCGTGCGTGTGTTTTGTTTCAATATCATTTCATTCCGCACAGGAGTTAAGAGAGAGAGAGTGAGAGAAACAGAGAAGAGCAAAGAGCGTAAAGCTTTAAGCTAGGCAATAACACTGTGCAACAAATTTCGGGTTGTCGAATTCAATTCGCACCGCATTATTCAATAACTGTAATTGCATTTCCACAGCTAGTTTAGAGATTTAGCTATTCTATTCGTATATGTATTATATTATCAAAAAAAAAAAACTAAAAAAATGTAGGATTCGTTTGTGTTGCACAGTGTAATAAAGCTTTTACGCTTTGTTTTTTTGGCGCCAAAATACTCTGCGAAGCCCAATAGAGCGGGAAAGAGCGAGAACGAATGCAATTGTAAAAATAGAAGAGCAGGGGCGGCAGGACAAGAAAAGCTTGTTATGAGTGCAGTCAGGGTATATTACCTATAGGAAATGATTAGTTTAAATTTTATGAATAAAACTTTCTTTAGCATATGAAATGTTAGGAATAAATGAATAAAATGAATGAAATATAGAACGAATTTGTATATACCTATATAAATATATATATATATATAATTGTTAGTGCATTCGATGGTCGTCTAAATTGCCTGTTTATTCTCTTCCCTTAACTAATTTTTGCCTAACCATAAATTTTGGGATTCGGCTTCAATGCGACAACTCTCGACTCGTTTTCGTTTGACGCGACTCGAACTCGCACTTGAGGCACGAGGCAGCCATTTGTACTCGGCTTTGGCTTCGGGTTCGGGTTCGGCTTGGGGGCCAGTCAAAAGGAATCACTAGGAAAACGAAATAATAATGGCATGGAGAAGGGTTTGAGGGTTTGAAGCGGGATGGGTCGGTTGGTGGTATTGCTCTGTCTGGTCTGGTCTGTTCTGGTTTAGCTTCGCCTTTGGCTTCTTGTGTTGATGTTTGGCTCTGGCGCGTTTAATATCTCGTCTACCCTGGTAGAGTCAACTCCAAAACTTGGTGCGCTCATCGCATCGGCATCGGCATCGGCATCGCATTGCATATCGCATTGCCGTTGGTCGTTGGTCGTTGTTGTCGTCGTCGGCATCATCATCATCATCTCGATTTCGGTTTGTTCAACTTCGGTTCTCCGGTTGTTTCAAGTCGATTCGTAATGATTCAAGGCTACATCTGCACCTGCAGCACCAGCACCAGCAGAAGCAGCAGCAATACAAGCAGCATCCGTTACCTTTCTGTTTACCTCCGCCAAAGCGCATAAATATAAACACGAAACAAAAACATCCTTTTCCCATTGTTGTCGTTGTCGTCGCGTTGCAAAGCGTTGCGTTGCCTGGTACAAGAATTCCGGACTTTTTGTTTGACTTGGTATTAATTGTGGCGAACCTCTGTTGTCCTGCAACAGTCCGCCGGAAACGGATGTGGAAGTGCAATGTGTTTGATGTGACACCAATTATTTTGTAAAAATATTATATTATATATGGTTGTGTTTTTTTTTTTTTTTTGTTTTCTTGTGGCAACAACAACAAAAACAACAACCAGTGACCATCAATAACATTCAATTCCATTGAATTTTAATTGAATGTGAATGAATTTAATTCTTATTTGTCCCACACTTTGCTTTACCAACAAACTTAGAGCTACAATTTTTGAGATTAAACCAAGGTTCTCTTTATCTCTTTAAAAGAGTTTTCATCTTATATCTCTAACTCTTTAAAGACCTTTGGTCATATAACATTTACGTTAAGTAAAGTCTTTCCTAGCCACGTTAAAAAGTGTCTATGCTTCGATTAAAATAAAAACTCTTTTATTATTAGAAAGTATACATATTAAATCTAAATTAAAATTTCATTGAAATTAGCTATCTTTGTAGGCTTCGCATAAGTTGTATTAATCTGTATGTCTAGGAAATTGTACCACCTAAAAAAATAGTCCCTTATCTATCATCAAAAAATAGTCCCTTATCATGTTATCATTTAAAAATTTCACAAATTTTACAATTAGTTCAGGCCAAATTCTCAAAATTTAAGTGTTTCAGCCAAAGGACTCAACAGTCTTCTCTAAATTAAATTCAATTCCTTAAAACAAAATTTTAAGGAATATGGTTAATAATTTTGAGCCATTTATGAATTTAAAGTAGTCCTATGATTCGACATTATAATTTTTAATAATAATCAAATTGTGTTTTTTTTTTAATTTGCAATTAAATGACGTATAAACGATTGTAAAAGATAATTCAAACATTAAGTGGGCATAATCCTAAGCCTAAAATTAGACTTTAATATATTACAGGACATTCAAGTGGTTAATTTCTTTTGCGTTGACAAGGATTTTTGTGAATGTAAGATCCTTTAAGTGAAACAATGTTTAACATACATTCAAATATTTTTGAATTATTTTGCATTTTGTATTTAATGCAAAAAAACAGTTTGCATAATTTTTATTTATATTTTTTTGCTTCGGAATTTTTTTCCTAAAAAAATTTTCCATTTGCAAATTATTATGAAAACGCAAAACACACACAGAAATTGACTGAGTGCAAATCCCTTGCGGTGTTTAGAAACAAAAACAAAAAAAAAACCAAAGGAAAAGAAAAAATATGCAGAATAAAAAAAACACACACATAAGCAAAAAGAAAAGTCATATATATATATATATATACATATATGTATGTAGATACATATATGTATGTAATATATACTAAAAGCGCGCTCAGCATGCGAAAAATATTTTTCACACGAAAATCGTTGAAAAATTCGCGTAGTTGTAAAAAAAATAAAAAAGGAAAACAAAAATCTCAGAGCCATAGACAACTCTTTCTGTATGTGCGTGTGTGTGTGTCTGTGGCCACAAGGGGTTACATTTGACTACACACACACATAGAGAGAGAGAGAGAGCGAGGGGGCAGAGAAATACTCTGTCTCTTCACACATATGGAAAGACTTTTTTTACTACATAGTTATATACGCATAATGCGTCATTTTTCACTTGAGTAACATAATAACTAGGCAGATTCAAGGCAGATGCCTCTCATCCTTTTACCTCTGGCGCTCCTGGCTCCTGCCTTTCATCCTTCTACGTTCTTCTACTCTTTGCATCCTGTGTTTGTGGACTAGACAAAAGCACATTATGTCCTTTGCTCCTCCTCCGTTTTGTTTTTGTCCATGTATGTGTGTGTGTGTGTGTGAGGGTATGTGAGTCTATGTTTACAGGCAACTCGAGTGCACTTAAGCGCGCTAGGAATAAGCCCAGGCTAAGCTATCGCCCAGGCCCAACAGTTGATCCACTTGTATGATACTGATGCAAAAACAGCAACAGCAACAACAACATTTTCATGGAGTTGGGTTAGAAGTCCAACACCGATTTCTTGTATCTTTTTTTTTTGCCACCCACTAAACATCCTCCAATTCCGCAAGAGTAACAACTATGTGACAAACTGTGCCATATTCTTTTGTTTCTTCTTTTCATGGCTGTTAGCAATTTTTTGTTGCTTGAAACCATATTGAGATTAAAAACAAAACACAACATAAAGTGCAATGGCCAAAAGAAAAGTGCTTTAAAGTGTCATGTTCATGAAAGTTTCTTTAAGCAATTCGAAAACGTTTACATTCTTCAGTCTTTAATTTCAATGTAAATTCTGTATGTTGTGTTTTTTTGTAAAAATTTGTAGATAAAAGACCAAAAGTTGATAAAATATAGATGCATAGCACCTGTCAACAGGTCAATCAAAATATTCTCATCTGATTCAAATTGTTAAGAAATGTGCACTACATATTCCACTCCTTATATTCGCCCTATGTGTCTCTAACTTTTTGTAATATTCGTCAACCAAATTGATTTTTTATGCACTTAATGTAGTATTTTACGCTGTCATATTATAAAGAAAATGCTTTAATGGGCCTTAAAAGAAGAATTACGTACAATAAAATTGACCTTGGAGAAGTTTTTGTTACCTTCTGTTGTCGAATGAGTTTATTTGATAAAAGGGATCCCTTACGACCCAGATAGAAGAATACCATCTTCAATGTACTACTAAAACGATCAAATACAAAGTTTCATATTGTTAAACGGCCTTTTTTATGGCGGTGCTGGTTTTATATTCTTTATATGAATCCATGATCTTAATAATCTTAGCAGGGAAGCTAATTAAGAATATTTGTTCTCAGAACAATCTCAAAAATAATTGCATACCAAAAATCCTTTAAAAAACATTAAAAACACGTTTTTATATGAACTACTATGTTTTTTTTTTTTTTTTTTTTTGCACCCAGCTGTATTTCCGAGTATTAAGAAATTCTATTATTGACTACTTTCATTTCCCTTGTCGATTTTTTAACAGATAATTATCTTTCAATTAAAAGGACATGCCTGTTATTCTTTGATTTTTGTCGTGAACCCTTTTCAAAAGACAACAACAAGTTGGCAACTCTGTTGCATATTGTCGCCAAGTATCCAAATGAACGACTGGACAGAACAAAAAACCCATTTCAAATGTGACTGTTGAAAATAAAATAAAATCTTATAATTTGCAATGCAAAATTGATAAACTCTACTGATTGACTTTCGAAAGTTTGTTGTGCACAGTTTTTGTTTATTTTTGGTGTTTATTGTGGGGTGACCCTATAAATATATAGTACATATAGAATAGACCAAAAAGATCCATTCGGTTTGACACGTTTGATTTGTAGTTGTTGGCACAATTTTACATTTATCGTTCTGTCCTTATGTGCGTGTGTGTGTGTGTGTGTTGTGGGTGTGTGGCTCTTATATATTACTTACAAGCCTTTTGCATTTTGTTGTTGAATCGTTCGTTTCTTTGTTTGCCCTCTTTTTATTAATAATTCATTGCGCTTTCTACGCCTTTCCCTGGCGCCTCATCATACACTTGTGGCGGCGCCTTTTTATATGTATGTACGTATATGTATTTGAACAAGAAAGAAAAAAAAAAACAAATAAAACTCGACAATTTTGCTCAGGCAACATTTCCGCTCCTTCGTTTTGCGCTTTACTTGATGACAAACTTTTCTCTTTTTTTTTTCTTTTTACTGTTGACTTTTTGTCCAGACTGAACCTAAAAACCAAAGGAAACCAATTTTATTTTAAGCGGCGATTTTGCAATACCCTGTGCAGTCGAAATGGACGAAAAATTAAAGAAAACAGTCTAAACAGTCTAAGTCATGGTTAAAATACAATATGACCAAAGGACCACTATAACTTTAACATTTTTTTAGGGAGAAATATTTATGTAGATTTTTCTGACCTTAAATATATGTGAGAGGTATAAAAATGATATGGTAGTATTCTAGCCAAATATTCCTTTCAGCCCATACCCTTGAAAACTTATCCATGCCATGTTACAATTTAATTGCAAAATCTAGTTTTGGTTTCGTTGTTCGTTTCGACGCTGCTGTCTTTTGTCAAAGCCGAGAATTGATGCCTGTCTCTGGCTGTTTCTCTGTTTCTGACTTTCTGACTCCCAGACGAAATCCATTTAGCTTGACAACAACAACACCAACAGCAAAAAAAAAAAACCAACAACCAAATCGAGAATAGCCGAAATGCAAGTAGCAGGCAGCATGTGAGCAGCAGGGGAAAAAAAAAGAAAAAAATGTGGTTTTTTCGGCCTCTATGACCAAAAAAAAGCAATTAAGCGCCAACAGCGAAACTGCAAAGACTACGAAGAGAGAGAGAGAGAGAGAGAAAAAGAGGAAGAGTAAGAGAAATGAAGGAAAGAAGGGGCCAAAAAAGAGATAAAAATGAAACAGTGAGTTAAGGATAAAGTGAGTTAAGCCAATAGACGTGTTTTTATCCAATTGACAAAGAGGGAAACAGAGATCATCATCTTCAAATTTTTTTGTGCAGTGTTTTCCCGCGTTTTAATGAAAATTGAGTCAACTTTCATTTAATCTAATTAGATTAAGAAATATTGAAATGAAAAGGAAAAACAAATTTGATACAGACAAAATAAAGGAATTCGAAACTTAAGCAACGAAACTAAACCGCGAAACAAATTGGTATTCTTTGTCATTTTTTCATAATTGAATTCTTCAATATTTTTCACTGACATAAAGCTTGCTGGTTTCTTTTTCCATATCAAACTCTCCGCTTGTGCCACGAATTGAAGCCAAATGCAGACAGTTGACAGCGGCGTGTCTAGTGGTGGGAACGCATAAAAGTATGCCACGCTATTTTGCATACCCTGAAAATAACAAATATGGCGCGGGGAGCGATAGAGATAGCAAGACGGCAAGACAGCGAGAGACAGAGAGATATGTATATAGAGGGAATGTGACATCAAGTCAGTTAACAGAACACGAAAGAGAAGAAAAAGAGGACAAATAAAACTCGAGGCTAGAAAGAACACCTAAAAGAGAGAAACTAGATAAGAAAAAAGCAAAACTGAATATAGAAAACAAGAAAGATTAGCTAAACAAAAAGGATGCAATAAGAAGAGTAGAAAATTGGAGAGCAGAAACAAGATGATTAATAAAAGAGAAGTAAAGCAACAAGGAGTAGGATAGAAGTGAAATATTCTTATTTCGCCTGTAGCTGTCATAAGAAACTAAATTACATAGTACAAAAAATGTTTAGACTCATAAAGTTTAAAATTTGTGATAATCTTAGAGGTATTCATCTTAAACCAATCCTTTTTATGGGGCTATACGATTTAGGTGGTATGTAATTTTTGCAGTATATAGAAGCTTGTATGCATAAGATTAGAAGGCCTAGAAAAAAGATAACTATAAATGGACAATAGGAATAAGACGTTAAAACTAAGCAAAGACACATAGAAAGCGAAAAGGCCAATAGACCAAACACAACCAAGATTAAACTCCCAGGAAGTAGTTATTTTTGTCAACTTTCCTTTACGAATCTCTTTCTCTCTTCCTTCTTTTCCACTCGTTCTCTATTTCTTTCTGTTTATATAGCTGTTTCTATTTTTGCTTCTGTTCTGTGTTGTGTGTCACTGTCAACAAATTGTAGTTAAAAACGTGTTAATTAATTTTTGGCCTTGTCAGTAAACTGAAATTTATATCTCTTTTTAAATTTTCTCTAGTTTTTTTTTTCTTGTAATGCACAAAACACTGGGGATTGCGAACTAAAAAAGAAAAGAAAAAAAAAAACAACAGACAAAATGGGGCGGACAAAAAGGACATTGGCAGTGGCCATGTTGTTCTTGCTATTCTTGTGCTGCAGTTTTAATAATTGAAAGTGCCTGCAATAGACGACGACTGACTGCTGTTTTGTCCTTTCTATATACAATATATAGTATACATATATTCACATACATATATGTATATATGTATATGGTATATGTATTTTTTGTTTCGTTATATTTTTTTATTCCTTGTGTTCTTTTGTTTTGCATTAAAACCACATACACGCAAAAAGCCACACGCACACACACAACACACATACAGTCCTATACAGATGCATTTAAAAAAAAAAAAACAGAATTACTGCCAGTGCCACAAGCTAGAAAAGTCTGTAAATAAATAAGAGGCCATCTAGCAGTGAATATATAGATAAAATCTAATCGATAGAAGTACGTGCTCTCGGTCTTTTGATCTGAAAATATTTACATACCTAAACTAACAGTTGTTTAGATTAGATTGTAAAGTTATCCATTCCAAAGAATTGTTGTCGAAATTGACACAGATATCAGCTTATGCATTAACGCTTTTTAATATTGCACATATTATTCAGAGGTAGCTTCTTGAGCATACTTATAAAGTTTTCTTATTTCTTCAGGCAAAAGATAGACAGGCAGATTGGTATAGACAAAGGTAGCCATACCAGCAATATCAATGCTATGCAACTAAGAACAGTGTGAAGGGTGTTTCCAATCGAATTTAAATTGCCCTAATTAAACTTGAATTAATAATTAACCGAAATCAATATCAACGTAAGCAAAATATCTGGTTTTCTGAGTATGCATATGTGTATATGTATGTATGTATATGTATGAAAAGTCCACATTCATTTGCATACCCCTACCTTTACAAAAAAAGAGGGGACTATTCATTTGGATAATTAATTTGTAGTCGACAGCCGTATACCCTACTGACTAATTATAGTTATAATATAACATAGAAAAAGGAATTGTGGTAGTTTTTAGATAGAAAAAGGAAACTAATCAAAAAATTGGAAAAGAAATTCAAATCTCTTCTGAATTTATTGTTTCTTAAAAATCTAATACTCCTGAGCGATATTTGAGATATATTTGTGAAATAGAACTTTTGTAAACCTTATTATTATAACTATTTCTGATACTAATTAGAAAAAAAAAATCATATACCAATATGTCTAGCCTTTTGTAAAACTAAAAAAAAAGGGAAATTGAAAATTTTATGACAAAATTCTCGAAACTTGATTTACAAGGGTATAAAAATATCGATGTTTTCTATTTTGTTTTATTGAACGCATTATTTTGTCATTTGCATTTGCTGAGGAACTCTTATAACCCCATCCCCCCACTCCAGACCCCCTTCCCTTGTTTGTCTTTCTATTGGCAAACTCTTCACAAGAATTGCTTATTTTGTGACACGGTTTGACTTTTTTGTTGTTGGTCTTTCTCTTCTTCTCAGTAGCTTTGGTTAGCAGATGTTTTGCCTCTAACCCCTCCCTTTCCTCCCTCTTACCATCCACTCCGCTCCACCTCCCTTGGCAGTAACAAATCCAAGGCTGCTGCTGCTTCTGTTGCACTGCTTGGAAATTTGTCCTTGGCCAGGCTCTTTTTAAGCCCAAAAAAAAAGAAAAAATTCCGAACGAAATCTCTTTCTTGTCTTCTTTTATTTCTTTTGCTTTTTTTTTTTAGGGGGAAAATCAAGTTAATTTTTGGGTGTGTGTGTTACAGAAAAATTCAATTTCTAAAAGAGAAAGGAAGTGCAAGAGGGGGCAAAGGCAAGCAGGAAACACGAATTCAATGTCCTTGTCATACAATTGTGGCTTTAATTAGTCAAACCCTTTTGGAATAATCTGTGATAAACATTTTTATACACATACACATGTACGCTATGCATCAAATTTTCCAATTAGTTGAAGAATTTCCCCTCAATTAATTTCGTTTCGTATATAAATATTTATACAACTTTCCCTCAATCAAATTTTTGCATTTAATTAATGACCTTTTGCTGCGGCTGCTGCTGCTGCTTGTAGAGCACATTAATAAATATTAATTAAACATACATTTGTTCTGTTTGCTGATGGTAGTTGTTCTCATTTTGATGAGCCGAAAGCAAAATCATTTAGTTAATTATTAGATAATTAATAACAATAAAAACAAAAAAAGAAACGAGCAACTAGAGGTAAATAGATAGATATATATAAAGATATACACATATATTTTATATGAATATATACTGGACATTTGCGATTTGCTGTTATTGTTCATATGTTTCTTTTTGTTAACGAATACCTTAATTGATTGAATTCATCATTTGGCTTTGTTGTAGTTTCGTTTCTTCTTACCAGCTTTTAGCCAGTTTTAATTGAAACGACATTTTCACCTTTTTTCCAATTTGCTGTACTTAATGATGGTGAATACTCCATTAAGCTTGAATATTGAAGTAATGTATGATTCTTAATTTCCGTTCTTGTTATCTCTACTACGAAAAAAATTGTAAATTTGCTAAAAATCTATCATTGTATGTTCATTTTAATTAGCAAAAATTGAATTTGCTGCATTTGTAGGTCTTGCACATTCAATCTAGCTTTGTTTCGTATGGGTGCATTTGCTCCCTTTTATTGCATACCAATTGTATGGTTATAGTTAACTGTGGCCAACAAGACTATGAGTAATATGACGAACAAGGGAGAGAGATAGAAAGTGGGTACATTAGAACCTATGGGTCTGGCCTGGACAGGTCTATTGTGACAATAACAATTACTAGGGGTAGGAATTTGAGAGGGATTGGAGGGGAGGGTTTTTTTCCCCTGTTTGCGGAAATTGCTGTCCTATCCATTACGCATACGCAGCGTGTGCAATTTTATGGCTAGCGCACAAAAGTATGCTATGGAAAATTGCAATTTACTTGCGTAAATTTAATAAAGTTGCCAACGGCCAACATTTTGCTCAACCACTTGCCATCTACCCCCTTTGGCCGCCTGCACCTTGCAACCACTTACCAACACCTACCGACCCACCCTCGTTCTGCCCCTTCTCCGGCTCCTTTAGCCTACAATTTTCTCCCCCATGATTGTACCTATCTCTCTTTTGGTCTTTTGGTTTGTCTTCGTCTTGTAATGCAATCTGTTTGCCTTGAGCTGGATTTCGGCTTGGGCTGCTGCATGGGTAAAAAGCTGTTGAAAATAATTAAGACGAAAAGTCGAAAGATTGTTGAAAGCAATTTTCCGTCTTTAGCTTAAGCTTGATGGATGTTTCGTTGCATTTTCAAGGATTGGATTTGAGTTGTGGCACATTTTACATTCCTACATACATATAAATGTATGATATAAATGGTTTAAGCGAAAGATTGAATATAACTATGCCGCACATATTTTCAGCTATTATTTCTTAATAGTTTTATTATTTATTCCTGGAGTTATAAATATTTGAATTAGCTAGGTTTATATATATATTCCTGATCTAGCATTAATTAAACATTATATTAAACTGACATGTGTACAGACATTATTCGCAGCTGTCAATTTTCGGTTTATACGCACTGCGTAAACAATTTGTCATTTAATTATAACTAATTGAAATGACTTAATATGTTTAATTGAAAATGTAATCCGTTAATTTTCTATCCCTCCAGCCCTCAACAGACTTTAATGAGAGGAATGTATGCATGTATATTTTTGGCCCTTTTGTTCTCAAATTCATTAACTGATATAAGACACCGTCTATAGCTTTATTAATTGAAATAAATAGAGCAAACATAAGATGAGAGCGGGTAAAAAAAAAACGAGCGGGAGAGGGACAGACACGCATCATTATGTCGAGTCGTTCGTCGTCTGCGTCTCTCTCTCTCCCGCTCTTGTCTCTCGCTTGTCGTGTCAATCGGCCGAAAATATTTTCGGCTAGGCGTTAATATGCAATTAAATGAAATTTCTTTGCGTATGCCGCAAAACTTTCTTACCGATTCACTACCCCCCTCACATATACAAACAATACAATCCATATTCACGTCTGTGTGTGTGTGTGTGCCTGTGTCTGTGCAGCATGCGTGTCGGCTCAATTAAATCCTCAAAGTGTCTCCAGACCCAAAAACCAAAATGCGTGTGCAGGTTGCCATGAAATGAATGCTAAGACCCAAGCCCAAACAAAAAACAAAAAAAAAACGTAAGGAGAGAGAAAAAGACATTCGATGGACCCAAATATGTCGAAGTTTGTATACTCTTAGAAATGAGTCTTCTTTAAAAGATTATTAGCTTAACTGTATGCATGACAAACTGTTACAGAAAATGCATATACCTAATTTGCTGACAGGGTATCGAAACGTAGTTAAAGCTAGATATGAGAAGCGAATGCTGCCGATACTTTGCCTTTTACTCTCCTTGCTTGTTAAGAGGGTCGTGGTGGGATGTCGGATTTTCCCCTCATTCGCCTGGATGAAAGGGTATTAAGGTGTGTTTCGTGATAGACAGGGAAATTGATATCTATAAGTAGTCTGTACATACATACGTGTGAAAGGAAGGGGGAGAGGAAGGGTGGAATGGGGGAGTGCTTAAGTGTATATATATGAACATTGCTTACATTTTTCGTAGATTCAACATCTTAACAAGAGAGGAGACTTGCTAAAACTGACTCTCCCTCTCTCACTTTCCCACATTGTTATGCGTTATGCAAGATGGCGTTACATCTAATGTTAAAAAAAATACTAATTTAATAGTCCATGACTAAGTGTACTTCTGTAAATTTCATTCACGACAAATTTTTCCCAGATGTTTCCTCTCATAAGTTCAATATTCAAACTGGTTGCTGTCGTTGTTGGTGAAATGTTATATTTACTGATATTTATTTTTAGCACAACATTTTAAAAAAGATAAATAAAGAACAAAAACAGTTAAAAAACAAAAACACCAAACGTGAACCAAAAAGAAAAACAAAAACAAATTACATCAAACAACAAAAAACGTGATGCAAATTCGCCGCTGGTCGCAGCTGCGCAGCTGCGACGGCGCCAGCTGAACGAAAAACAAAAACAAAGCACGCGAAAAACTGAACTCGATGCCAATCAATGAAAAGCCTCAAGGTGAACCAGCGCCAATGTAAGAGAGACCACAACAGCAGAGCGATAGATAAAGAGAGAGATCGAGAGAAAGAGCGCGCGGGAGCGGGAGTGTATCAGTTAAGCGAGAGAAAACGATGCAGCTGCACAGCAGCAGTAGCTACAGCTTCAGTTTTGCCTTTCGACTGCATTCGAGTGGCGGCTATCCAAAGCTGCAGACGCTGATCGACGACGACGACGACGACAAAAATTCAAACTAAAGCAAAACAAGAACAAAAAAAAAAAATACAATAAAAACAGAAAGATCCAAAAAAAAAAAACAGAAACAAAAAAAAAGAGATAACTTTCAACTTGAAGTTATAGTTTTCAAATCCAATTGAATGGACAAAACTCTACTATTGACGTAACGTTAAACCATCTAGAGATCCGACACACAGCCACAGCCACACACACACACGCACACGCACACTTACACATAGACATATCTACGCCATGTGCAGCCACAAGTGCTTTCGCATGCCAACATTAATCATCTGCGGAGTTGTGTTGACCATAATTTTGGTCTGCATTACGGGCATAACTTTAACCAATAGCATCAATATCTCCAATATTGTTAAATTACGCGAAAAAGTGGCCAGCGATTCGGCAGCAGCCAATGGTGGTCATCAGGCGGCACAGACGCGTGCCGCATTGGTGGAGCAACAGTATTCCACATTGCAACAGCATCATATGTCGCGTAGTGATCTCAATTACATATCAGCCTCAACGCATCCCAAGAATTTGCAACGTCTAATGACCTCATCATCATCGGCATCCTCTGGAAGTCAACAACAGCAACCAACAGCAAATCAAAATAAAATTGTCATTGAAATTGGTCTAAAGAATATTGGCAACAATGACAGTGCAGCTGGTGCAACACCTGCTATACCCATGATGCCCATGCCACACATGCTACAGGCTGCCGAAGCTCTAATGGAGGGCAATGTGGATTCCATATCATTGCCAGCCGTTGCAGCACCAATACCACAGGCAACAACAACTAAAGCAACCTCCTCAACAGAGGCATCGCCATTCGACACATCTGCTGAATTGCTGCTACAGCCTCCCAAAGCTGACCAAACAATGGCCATTAATGACCATAATCCAGCAGGCATACAATTCGAACGCCGCTCCCATGTCAAACAGGTACACAGAGAGAAAAAGAGTGTCAAATTCAAGTGAACAAAAATTTTTACAAAGTTGCCTTCTCAAAATAAACTACAATGCAATAAAATCCCCAACTTTTTGTTTTACCTAAATTGTTATATGCATTTATCCAATTCTTTTGCGTTTCTTTTCGGTTCTATCAAAATCATATTACATTTCAGCATTACTAAGTCAAGTTTAGATGGAATAAAAACGACAAAAGTGTTTAGAGCTTTAACTGTTATAATCGGTTATGATCGGTTATAAATTTTTGATTTCTTTAAGTTAAAAAATTTATTGAAAATTTTTAAGTTTAGCGTTACACTTAGACAAACGTTTAAACAAAGGTTGACACTAAAATTAAATGGACTTAGTTTTTCCAAAAAAATTGTTAAATATAAAGTTTTGGTTAGAAAATTTTTGAAATAGCAGAAAGTTCTGGAACCTTAGTGTCCCTATAAATGAATCATTTTGCGTAAATAATCATTTCGAGTGATTCCTAAACCTAAACTCCATAAATTCACCCACACAGTAGTTGGTGGTAGATTGCTCTTTCAATGTAAATAAAATATAAGTCAATCACAAATTTTAATTATTATTTTATAGGTGCATTGTGCACATTTGTTGATTATTTCAATGGACTCCACCCACTCTATTCCATACGTCTGTCATCTAATTATCATTGCGCAGTAATCATCATCATACAAAATGACCCCTTTTACCCCTGATTTTGACGATGAAAATTTTTCACATTTGTCATCAACTATTAAATGTGGGAGAATATACAAAATGACTGTAATAAAAGTTAGACAGATAAATAAGTAGCGATAGTAGATAGACAATCCAATTAAATATGTCACGTTTAGTTACGATTAGCAAAGATATTTGCTTTTTAGAGTAAATCAATTAATGGAACCATGTATTTTCGCATATTGATATAATCAGAGTCTATAACGGTAAAAGTAAATAACTAGCTCCACTCTTAACGTTTTAGCCAGATCATAATAATTTTTTGCAATCAATTTACAGTTTGAAATCCACATGATGTGAAGTATTTACACACATGCAATAAACCATCTCAAATTTCAATCACTTGAAATTTTTCAACTCCTCCCAACAATTAATTACGAAAAACACAAACACACACACACAGGGCTCACTCTCAGAGCTGATTACACTAATTAACATAGTTTTAATAGCTTACGAAAAAAAATAGTAGCAATAATAATAAATGAAAATGCCAAAAAGAAAAATAAATAGAAAAAATAATCATTTCTAAGTGAAACTAAGCCGCTGGTTTAAATACCCTTACATCTACGTCAAGTAAACTATTTTTTAAATATGTTAAGTTAAATTAAGAAAAATCTGATTTCTCGTAAATCCGTTAAATAACCTCCAACATAAAGACTTGATCAGTAAACTCCACTGTTGTTAGAGTATATAAAAGTAAACTTTGCCTAACAAATAATAAACAAAAAAAACTAAAAAACGACACGAAACAATAAAGGTTTACTGCAAGTAAATAAACTACCACAAAATCTCATGTAAATCGCGCATACTTCTAATGCGATTAACCCAGCCACAAAGAGAGAGAGAGAAACGAGTAGAAACGGAGTAAAATGAAGCGTCGACATAGTACTCTAATAGAGAAAGAGCGAGATGAAACATTGAGCTTATGCCAAAGTTCAGCGTATGCAATTTTCTGAGTTGCAAATAGAAAGAAAAAAAAAATGTGAATGTGAATGTGAATGTTGTTGAATGTTTAATGCTGAAAGCTTACGCCTCCTCTTACCCACGAGAATTCGTACTCCTCCCCACACTGTATCTGAAAATAGACATATCTCTTTCTCCTTCCACTTATGTACTTTACGAGTCAGTCAAAAGCCAAAGCTAAGCCAATTAAGTTTGCAAACTTATTCCGTGTGAAATTAATTACTTGATTTTTAATGTACGGCCAGGTTAACGCTTCGCTAGTGTTACGCTAGTAACGGGATATCGGTATGGTGGGGATGGGGAAGTGTGTGAGCATGAAGAGATATACAAATAAATTTAGCTGATGAATTAAATCTAGTATTAGAAATTATATACATTAGACTGGTATTTGCTATCTCTTGTGTTTTTTTTGTCACACCATCAATTTGAAATACTTTAAAAAGAATCTTGAATATTATCGTTATTGAAACTAATTACAATCTAGGCTAAGTTAACAGGAAGCTAAACGAAACAAATAACCTAGTCGAATCAGAAAAATAGCTACAATAAGTCTAAAATGTATACTTATTGGAGTAACAATAACAATAATTTTATTAAACCCTTGAAAGAGGGTATATTAATTAGGGTAGCTGAAACGACCTTATCAAGTTTATATATTTTTTAATCTAGCCAGGTTCGTCCGTCTGGATTAACGAAAACTTTTCCTAAACTGTTTAAGCTATTGTGCTAAAGTTTGTATATGCCGGTTTCAGCCGGATCTGATAACTATATCATACAAACATATATAATAGTAGAATTCTAAATTGATTTTTAGCAAAACTCGTTCAGTATCTATAATCTAAACAAAAAGAAAACAGTCTAAAGTACATTTGTTTGGTTTTTCTTTTTTAGCTGTCAATATATTATTTATTTGTTTACAATGCTAATTTTTTTTTTTTTTGCACTTCCGTTTTTGTTATTATTGTAATTTCGTTATTTTTTTCATGTGTTGGGAAAAGTTGTTATTGTTGCCTAGTTAATCGGTTGCACTAAGATTTATGGGTGAGAAAAAGTGAGAAAAAAAATATAAATAATAATTGTGAGAATTTAAAAGCTTTTTTTCCTTATTAAACTTTTATCGATTGGGATTAAAAAAAACAAAAACATGAAAAAATCTAACTTTGACTGCACCGAAGTTCTTATACCCTTGCATTTAAAAATCTTTAATTACTTTAATAGATTTTCTTAAGTAATTCCTGTTTGTTTAATATTCTTCTATATTTTTACATTATACGATATTTCTCTGCAATCGATCGATAGTTTCTGTCGAAAGTTTAAAGACTAAGATTAATTCAAGTCAAGTCAAAAACGACTACTTTATTACGTTTAAAACACCTGACTAATTTTATAAGACTCTCTGTTAGGATATACAATGGTATACTATGTATGTGATAGCTTTTTTAACATGTTTATTCAGCAAATGGGGAGAATACCACATCTAGCCCAGGATCCTAGCAGTAAATAGTTTTCAATTCAAAGTCTAGTAAATCATAAGATTAAAAAATAATCATTTCAATTAGTGACAATTGTTTTACTAAAAATTTTTTTGTTGCAAATTTAATTGAGTGTTCAAAAATGTAATCTTTATTTAAGTTTTGTTAGTTATACTTTCTTATCAAGTTTTCGGCATAAAAGTGGTTTAAATTTTGATGAGAAAGGGATAAAAGTTTTGATTCTATTTAACGAGAAAATTATATAAAATTAATATTATATAAATATTGCAAAAAACTAGTTTTAAATATTGACATAGAGTAAATACAGACTTTCTTTTCGGCATAAAAGGGTAAAAATTTTAGAGTTTTTATTTTCTATTTTAGATTTTTTATGTTCTTTAAATACAAATATTATTTCTCTATTATTTTTGCTACTTCTTGTTATGTGTCTTATTTAATAACCTCATTTATCATACACATATATAGTACAACAAAAATTAAGACCGAGGAGGAGAGAGAGAGACAGAGAAGAGAGAAAGAGGGAAAAAGAAAAGCGTGCAAGAAAGCCAAAGAATCTATATTTTTGTTGTATGTTCGACAGGGTTTAGGAGCCTAACCTCATTTTCTACGACAAGTTGTGGAGGGAGCTTGGTTGGTAGCTGCTGTGGGGGAATTTCGGCTTGTAAAACTTTTCTTAATAATAAATTGCTTAACTTTTTAGGTAAACAAAAGCACATTGAAAAGGGCATGGCCGTCGGCCCATCACGTGCAATATAAAGTCAATGCCGGAAGGCGTTAGAGAAGCGCTAAGGGAACTGGAGCTATGGGGGCGCGGGAGGCTGTGTTGGTATGGGAATAGAAATGGCAATTGGTATGGGACTGAAGAGGGTTGCCTATTAAAATTAAAATTATTACCAAAAATATTCGCTGGGGGCGACATCGGCACGTTCCTAGAAAATATTCGCTTGTAATTATCGTTCACTTTATTTGAATGTTTGATGGGGGGAAAGTGGCAGCTGAAGTTACTAGTTCCTTTCAAAAAAACTCAAATTCTAAATACTCTATAGAATGAGAATATAGAATAAAACTTAGAAGTACATAAGAGAAATTCTGCTAGAGGAACTTGCTAAATAGAATTAGTTCCTAACTTTAGTTGGCTAAAGAGAAAACTGAAACTCAAAACCTTCTTAATAAATATGTGGTTCTTATGGAGAAGCTTGCAAACTAAAAATGTTTCAAATGTCTAGGTCCAAAAATTTTGAAATCAGCAAAAATATCAAATAATAACATAATCGTATACTTTTTCATTTATTTATTTATTGTCTTGCAAATATTATTTCCCTTTACTACACTTGTTTCAATTTGACATTTTTCGTGTCCTCCTAGGACACATCAAGCCAAATGCCGTTTATTGGGCTCAAAGCCTCCTTTTTTCTTTCCACTTTTTTTTTTTGGGCAGCAACTGGCAGCAACTGTCAAGGCATGGAACGGCAAGGCATGGCATGGCTCATCTGTCATCTGTCAACGTAGACAACACGATGCCCATATAATTTATAACAAAAAAGCAACAACAATTGTGCAATGCAAAAGCAGCCTCTTTATATAAAAAGCACGCGCCCAGTGTTTTTTTTTTTTTTTGCTTTGTGTTTTCCTTTTTGTTCATACCCTTGCCTCTGTAAGGTAATTCAAATAATCAAATGGTTTTAAATCTCGGAAAAAACAATCTTCATATTCTTGATGCGTAGCATTGTCGTTTAGAAATTAGGAAGTAGTTCAATGGCTTAGTTTAATATTTGAGTTTTTCCATTTTTCTGTATTATTGAAATTCAGAAATTTTATTTTTGACATAGATAAAATTATTGATATAATTAATCATCATAAAATTAAGAAGCTGCAGACTTAAAATGATTTGAAGAAGACCAGGTAGTAAAAACATAATTATTTTTTCTAAAGGTCATTTACATATGTTAGTTACAAGAGTATATAAAACTTCGGCATTGCCGAAAATAAATTATTTACTACTATTTTTTTCTTGGATATGCTCCAAACTGATACTTGAATTCCTACTAATATTGTTTTTCAACCTCTTTTATTTTCAGGTGAGTTTGCAACTTCTAAATGATTCGGTGGAATCTCGGTAAAATGCTGTCTAATAATACGGACATGGACACGGCGGATAGCAATGAATATAGACACGGAGGCGGACAAGGCTGTTGACAGGTCGCTTTCTTTTTTCTTTATTTTTGGAAGAGGGAAACATAACAATAAACTTCAATTTTGGTGTTGGCAAAAGTTAGCAAAATTTAACGCTTCAATGCGCCACGCCTCAATTATTGTTGTTGTTGTTGTTGCGGCGAAGATAAAATAAAACGAGATTCTTCTCCGCCGACTAGAGAAGTAGGCAAATGTTTGATAAAAGTTTTCTTATGCCGCTGCCTTTTCATTTTAGTTTTGCTTTTTTCTTTTTAGCTTTTCGTTTCTTTGCTTTTCTTTTTTTGTGGGGTCGAAAGTAATCATTGTTCAATACCGGAGACTATTCAATTTCCGCATGACATGAAAGGCGTGTACAAAACAGGAGATGCGGCATAAAGTAACAAACAGAGATAGAAAGAAGGAAAATGGATATACAAAGAGACACAGGGAGACAGAGAAAGAGAGAGAGAGAGAGATAGAAAAGAGACATCGGATGGCCAGCTCGTTTTCACCTGCTGCTGTAGTATTTATTGTGGTTTCTCATTCATTTATCCTTTGATGACGAAGCCACGATGCCAGGCAAAGCGATTCGTTTTTCAAAAGTCACAGAACAAATTGCATTTCAGTTGCACAGGGGATGCATTTCTCGTTGTGGAATTGAATTAATTCCCCTATTCATAGTAGAATATTTAAATTGATATAGCATTATGGTTAATTGAATATGTCACCAGTAAGAAAATAAAATATAGAAAGGTTGTGTAGTTTCCAAATATCTTTAATCATTTGGATGACATGTCGTATGAGTAATGTACACATAACTCATACGTCGCACATCTTAATAAAAAACAGGAGCATATATATTTTGATTGTTTAAGCACTCGACGTTCTTTTATATCAGTTAACCGATAAAAAGTATTCGTATAAAGATTAAATATTTAGTGATGTTTATAGAGAGAGAGAGAGAGAGAGAAAAAAGCAATGAGAAATGGCGATAAAGAGGAGTGTAAAAAGAAATTGACTCCTACGCCTCTTGTTAAAGCTTTCTCGGTGAAGGCATTTAGTTGTTTTTTTTTCCTGTTTTCTTTCTGCCTTGTGTATAAGTATTGTAGAAAAGAAGCTTAAGTCGCTGTGTCCGATGTCCCGCCTTCTTTATAATACCAATACACAGCAAAGGGAGCGAGAAAGAGCGAGTGAGAGGGAGCGAGTGAAAGAGAAACTGCCACATACAGACGTTGCGGTTGTTTTTACTTACCTGTTGCGCTTCGTTAACTATTCGATAGCATAAAAAGCTTTTGGCTATCAATCAATTGTCCTTACTGAATTATGTAGCTCGGTTTTGCTTTTGGTTCGAGGCAACAGCAGAATGTTTGTGGCTGAGTGGATATTGTGGTTTATGTGGTTACCACCGATGATGTGCCACAATTTATGTGTCATATGGTAATTAGGTAATCCTTAATAATACTATCCTTGAAATCAAATCAAAGCTTAGACACAATACTCTATAATAATATTTTTGATTTTGAAAATTTCTCAATCGTTTTATTTCACTTTGTCTGCGTTTCTTTTATTTTTTTTTCCTATGTCCTGTTTCGTTTCCGTTTGGCTTTGCAATGGATTTTTGGGACTATAAAACATTTTGCTTCTTATCGATGGCAATTTCCTTTCGTGTTTGTTTTCTTGCTTTCTTTGTTTCTGTTAGTATGTGGGAGAGAGAAACCCAATAAATAAAATGGCCGCCCATTGCCTTTTCCGGCATTCAGAAGCAATTAGAAATAGTCGTAAAACAAACGACTGCCAAATGTTTGCCCCTCCCCTTTTTACGCCCTTTCTGGATCTTCTTCATTTTCTCCTATTGCTATTACTTTTCTGCTGGTTTAAGAATTCATGGGGTTAAATTTCTTAGATATCCCCAGTTGAGGGTCAAACAATCCAACAATTTAAAGTTCTTAAGACTTGCTTTCTACTTGGTATTTTTCCCCAGTTCAGTCAAGACCTAGGAAAGCAACAATTGAACTGGGTTTTATCTCTTAAGTCATCGTCATTCATGATCAGACCCTCTAAGTTGTACTTGTGCCCTTCCCGACTATGAAATCATATCGAAAACAAAAACCCCTCAATGACTTTCGTTTGTCCATCAGTTTTTGGACCAGCATTTGCTTATCCTATTTGATGAGTTTACCTCCTGTTGTTTTCCACTTGAAACTTGAAAGTCAAATTCAAAATGGAATTGAAATTGAAATTTAGATTTTAAATCTCATAATAAACTTGCGACCAGCTGAGTTTGGCGTTTTCTTTATTCATTTCAATTGCCTAGCTAGACGGCAGCTGCTCCTTTTTGTTATTCCCTTCATTTTTCTCTCTTGTGTGTATGTGTGTGTTTTTTGTGCCATTGTCAGAAAAAGTCTTCATCATAAATATGTGATGAGAGTTGTAAAAGGCTGCGGGACATTTCTCTGTGTGTGTGTGTGTGTGTGTGTGTGTATGGTGGGGGTTTGGGAAGTCATCAGCGGGTTAAGTGGAGTTAACTCTTGGGAACTGTGTTTAAGATTCATTTATGTGTCTGTCAACAGCTTCTCTTCAGTTTCCAGTTCAGAACATCTGCCACATCTTGTTAAAGAAAAAATAACCAAACTGAACTTTGTGATAATCGTCAAGAAACAGAAGAGAATTGAGAATGGAATGGTGGCAGAAGATGATGATGATGATGTTGATGATGACGACGACAGCTACGACGATACAGGATGACGATAAAAGAGACACAGTCCATGGAGGCAGTTTTGGCCACAAACTTTTGGTAGCTTTTTACTTCTTAAATGCCTCTTAACACACACACACACAGAGAGTAAGAGAAGGAGACCAAAAACTTGGACTGCTTCATATTCTTCTTAGTTTTGTTCTGCTTTTTGGCCAAAAAGTGTTTACGTCTGGTTTTGTGGTTGCCCACTTACTTCTCATCCGCTCATCCACCCATTCGCCAGCTGCCCCCGTCCCTTTCAATATTTGTTTAGTATTTTGTCTGTTTAATTTTTAGTTTATGTTGCATAATTTTAGGAGGGAAAAAAGAAAAAAAAAAAGCCAAGTTGACTAACTTGGCCAGAAAAAAAAGAAACTGTCCAACAATGAAGTGCTCCGACTTAGACACACCCTTAATAATAATTTAAAATAGGGTATTTCAAATAAAACACTTTCTAATGAATGACAAAACAAATTGTTAGGGTTCTTGAATCTAAGTGGTCGAACAAAATTTTATAAAATTTCGTATGCATTGTTCAAGGATTTTGACATTTCATTCTATGGATAATGATTTTGTGTGGGTGTGACTGGTGTATAGGGTATAAAAAGGTTAACAATTTTCTGCTGACAGTGCCGTTAAAAGTGCTGATAATGATAGCGATGACGCAGCGTTTTATCTGACCAAAAATAAGCAATTGAAATCACAAGGGGGTAACACAGCTGGTCAAAGGCCAAAGGCTCTCTCTCAATCATTTGATTGACTGACAGTCGACTGGACAAGAACCAGGACAACAAACAAACAAACACAATCGAAAACCCTGAAATACGGCCCCAATGAGCCACTAAACTTGAGAGAGAGAGAGAGAGAGAGAGAGAAAGCGAAAATAAGAGCCTCTCGATATGACATAGGCAAAGGAAGAGAAAGGTCTGTGGTCTCTGTGTTGGCTTTAACAATGTTGTTATTAATAATAAACACACGCACAAGCGACATTTTGTGAAGAGACTGAACTGAACTGGACTGGACCCAATGATGACAAGGCCATCATTGAGTATACACAACTAGTACTTTCTCAACTCAACTCTGAACAACATAGCTTAAGTTAAACTTGATTCGCATCCCATCACATCGCATATCAAACATGCCAAAGTTATGTCAATTCAAGGCAAAAAGCATTATTCCATTTTGACAAGTCATTGAGTCCCTTCTGCTCTACTCCATCCATGACTACGACTCTTAGCCATCAAATGAATCGAATTACACATTTACATACATCATCAAACGAATGGAATGAACGGTCTCGGCCGAAGAGTCAAATCCACGTTATACGCTTTGCCACAAATTTAGATCATATATCATAAATCATTGCATACATTTATGTAGATTAGCATCCACATTATTTCATTTGCTGCTCTTGCTCCTTCAATTTACTGGAAAGAAAAACACTCTTCTTGATAATGTCGAGAGTGCAAAATGTCAGTAGATGACATTTCAAAAAATTTCACTAACCCGCAATCCGTTTGAAATTCACCCATTAGTTTTCTCTTTCAACCATTTTGAAGAGACTAAAGAAGTCAACGAAAAAAAAGTAAATAAATCTATGTGCGCATTTGTAGAGTGTAATAAAATTCTTATCCTTTTCGAATCTTGCTTTGATCTTAAATAAAGAGGCCAAGATTGTCCTGCAGATATGTTCTCTGACTTATGCTTTAATTTATATATAGAACAATTACTACATAATATCCCAGGAAAATGATTAAGTCCAATTTCAGGCATTAATCTTATCCATTCATTCAATTTGGTAAGCGGCAGTGACCATCGATTGAGTTGACATTTTGCATGGTTGTGACATTATCAACCAGCCAGCTGAACCAAACTAAACCCAACCACACCGAAACGAGGCGAACCAAATCGAATCGTTTCGTATCGAACCGAAATAATTCATTGAACATTGTTAAAAGGGCAGCAGGAGGCATTGGATGGCTAACTGCTGTTCCGTAGTATGTATTGGCTAGCCAGATGCTTTGCCATTACTACATACTACGAATGCCACCATTATCTATCCAGTTGCCTACAACTCCTGGCCATTTCCACTCTTGCTCTTTAGCCCCGCTTTATTATTATTATTATTATTATTATTATCATCCGAGGGAAGGACCAGTAAGCAGTAGCAGAAAATGCGGGTGAGGAGAAGGGGATCGGGAATTGAAGCATCGGCGACGGCGTGTAAAACCAATTTTTCATTTGTGTGCCCGGCGAGCCATAAAACTTTTACGTATTATTTTTTATGCCTTGTCATAAATAAAAATATGTTTTCTTTTTTGCTTCGTTTTTTTCCTTTTTTTTTTTTTTGCTTCTATTCTATATTCATGTTCTATATGCTGCTGCTGCTGAGCCATTAAAGCGTGCTAATATGCCATATTCTGTATCGGTGGGCATTGGGAAAAGGTTGGTTGAAGGGGGGGGGCTAAAACGAAGAGAATGACAATAAATTGGCTAATAACCAGCATAATGCTATACCTAACAGAGCATTAAATATGCTTAACAGATATTGTCCTTAACAGCGACATGTTAATTAACAGCAAATCCTTACCGTTTGATCTTTCTAATCGAATTTGCACTGATTTCCTTTTACCTTACCTCGCTTTTCCTTTTCTTTGCCGACATCGTTGATGGGTCGTATGCGTAATATCTTTCATGCTGCATAAATAGAAAAGTGAGGAAATTGAATGAAAATGAAAGGAAAAGAGAAAAAAAAACACGCATACACACACAAAAAAACTCTGTCAAAGTCAAAGTTAATTTATGGCAAAGGACATCTCAGACGAATGACTGACTGGCAAAGCATAACAAAATTCAATAAACTTATATAAAGTTAATGCCAGACCGGCTGCCAGGAGCCACATGAAGGACCTTAACCTGTTGCCTGTTGCCTTCACAAAATATGTTGGCGTCTGGCGACTGACGACAAGCTTTATGCTAATTTTGCTGTACACGATATGATTTCATTTCTTGGTAGCATTCCAGTGTTAGCTAACGGCTAACTGACTAGCTAAACTTTCAGTTACATAATCTAAAGCCAACTTGCTAGCTAAATGTAGCTAAAACAAGCTGACACCTGTAGCAAGTAGCTTATTTTTTGGGCTTAAAATAGAATAACTAGAGGTCTGACTTAATATTGTTTTCGTTTTCTTTTTACAATTAAAAATGCTTTAATATCTGCAAATATGTATTACCAATCTTTTAATTTTTTTTGTTGGCCTTTTTTTTCGTGGTTTGTGTGGTTATCAAAGTTTTCAATTCACTGCACTTCATTTTTGCGGGAGTTTTTGTTGGTGGTGCTGATGCTTGTTGTTGATTGGTTTTTTCAACACCTTTTCATGTTTTTAATCTTTATTTTTATTTTTTTACATATACATATGTATACTTTTTACTTTAATTGTTAAATGTTGCAAATGGATGTGTTGGCGTGAATAAATCGATCATACGCCATGTCAGCCATTTTTGTTGCTCTCTTTTTCTTTGGTAATAATGGAGATGCAAGTGTTTTTTTGGTTATAAAAATAAAAACAAATGGAATAAATCAATCATGTTGCTTTCAAGCATTTCATTTCATTTACATATTAATTTTAAAAATATTTATAGGAATTTCAATTAAAATTGAAATGTAAAAAAAAGTATGAAATATTTTTAAATTTTTTAATTAGCAGATATGACTAAAAATTACGGAAACTTGAAATCGCAACACATGATTAAGCCCTCAGACGTGGGCTGGGCAGGTCAATTAGGGCACTGGGAAAACTCACCCTGACCATGGCCAAACAAACTCTTATTTGGTTTAGCTTAGTTTGCTCTCTCCGGTTTTGTTTTTTGGCCAGTTGTAATTGCACACACCGTCTCCTTCTTTGGTAATTAGATTTTGATTCTGATACGGATATGTTTCTCTTCGATTCTCAACTAATAATAACTCGTTGGTGTTTAACGAACCTTGTATGATGGTTGACTATGGGGGAGGGCAGTAGAAAGTGAAGTAAAAGTTCGCTATGGCAATAATTCAGTGCAGTCATAACCATAATCGCAATCATGAGCACAATTTCATTCGAGAGTTTTTCCAGTTGGCGAAATTCAGCCAGCCTGCCTGCCTTTTACTCTTCCTCTTTTCCACTCTCTTTCTTTCTGTCTCTCTCTGTGTGTGTGTGTGTGTGTTTTGCTCTACTGCTATGCGTTTAATGAGGCTAATAAAGTGCCCTGTTCTGGTTGATTTCTCTTCCTCCCCTCCTACGTTTACCTTGGCTCACATTTTAATGAGCTTATTGCATAATAATTGATTTTTATTGGCTGCTGGTCGAGAGATCCTGTTTTCCTCGTCTTACTGTATTTTGTTGATGTTCCATTTTACGCATTTATCACCACAGAGAGAATGAGAGAGAGCGAGAGCGACAAAGAGCATAAGAGAGTGTTTGTGGGGAGTAAGTATATTCAGCTTCTTACTCATTTATTTTTTCTGTTTTTGCAGTTTGTAAATTCCATGATTTTACATATCTCTGGATGATGTTTTTTTGTGTTGTTCTTTTGGTCCCTTTGGGCGTAGCATTTAGAGTGGGTATATAATGTTTAGTGCTTTTTGCTGTAAAGAGTTCTTTTTGTGTTGGTTCGTTCAAGTCATAAATTTAATGTGTGTGTAATGTGTGCTGCAGCAGACACACACACCCTTCACTCTCACACACACACACATCGACACCTATACAACATGCACTCATATGTAAAGAAAAAGGTTTCATTGTAGGGTTAAGATGTTAGTAATGAATGAGTCAATAAGCTCTTGTGTATGGTCGTGAATCACTTCTATTTGAATAGAACCAGTTCAATTATGATATGAAAATATATAATTAAGAATTAAAGACTTATTTTTTAAATGCAATATCAATTGGCTCTTGAATATGAAATGTGTTTCAGAGTTTAATATTTAAAACTTTACAAAACCAGTTGGAAGATGGAAAAATAAATATGTAATCGAATTTCATTCGATATTGTGTTATTGGTTTTGAACAAAATCGATATTTGAATTCTCCATTTTGTTGCTGTCCCTTTATACCAAATACTTTCTATCATAATATTACAATATATATATGTATGTACATATATTATTTTTGTTGTTTGGTTGCTGTTGTTGTTGTTGTTTTTCTTTTTGCTCGTTTTCGTTTTAATATTCATAAATATTTTCACAACATGCGTGCCAAAGAACAACTCCGCGCCCCGCTAGCTTCTGCGGCCCTTGGCCCTTCCTTTTCTTTTCGTTTTTTTTTTTTGTTCACATTAAATACTATGTGGAAATTTATATGCAAGAAAAATCACTTAAAAAGAGAGATGCTTATGTCGATGCTGATGCCTATGCCTTGGGCTAAGACCAAGAGATATGAATATTGCTCATACGCTCCATGGGGCTACTGTTTGTGTGTGTGTGTGTGTGTGTATGTGTGTGTGTGTGTGAAATGTGGTCGAGAGACGATGAGGCGTGTTCGATCTTACCCATGAGACCGACTTGAACTGACTTTAATTGAACTGTGGCAGCAACTGTAGGGCGTGCCGACACGCCTTTTTCTCTTAGTTATTTTCTTTTTGCCATGCCAATTGCCTCCCAAGTGGCTACTGGCGTTTAATTGCAATTGACGACGAGCAACGACCACTGCCCCACAAAATTAAACCTATCCCCTTGGTTATCCTTCGATCCATTTATCCATTGCGAATGGGATAACTATGGTCAGTCCTTTTGGCATAGTTTTACATAAGCAATTCCCATTAATCTATGCACTTGCAAAAATTCAAGTATCAATTAAAATCTCTTTCTTTAAACATTCGCTGGTATACTTAAGTATTGATTTAATATTAAAAGTTCATGAATTTTAAGATAATCTTCTACAGCAAAAACATTATATTCAAATAACTCTAGGATGTTAGAAGAGTTTAAATAAAAGGCTTTGTAATGAGTCGAAGAAGATTTTATTGCCACGGAAATTCGTCGTTCATAATATTCTGGTAAAAGACCTAAGCCTATAAAACGCGTTTCTGAACCATTCTTATTTTTTTTGCCCACACTCTTTCTTAGCAGTTACAACTAATTGCCTTTTCCTTTTCATAATCTTCGTTGCCGTCATGTCGTTTTTTCTAATTAACTCTTTTCTTTTATCATAAACCTACATACAAACATATATATATTGTGTATATACTATACTATACATTCTTTGCTTGATGCATCAACAAAGGATGTGGCAAAAGGCGTTTTGGGGGAAACTAAGGAGAATAAAAGAAATCTTGTCTGCTGTATGGTCTCACTTTCTTTTCGCACTCAATTCGCATTGTTGTTAGAGAAAATTCCTTCACTTTACACTTCATTCTAACCGTCCTTCACGTTTCAGTATCTGTGTTAGCCTCCTTTTTCTTCTGTCTACTCTTCCTTTTCGTTATGGTTCGTTTTTTGTTTTTTCCTCTTGGCCAAACGGGTAATGTTACTTTGTCTAGAAACTATTGCTAAACCAAGAATGGAATTGCAAATCAAACTTATTTGCGTATTAACAAAAATATGCAAACAGTTTTCGCCTTCTTTTAACATTCTAGCTAAATGCCTTTTCTTTCCGAAATAACCAAATAAAGCTAAAACTAATCTTCAAATGTTAACCCTTTTTTTTAACTCTTATAGGCAAATGTCTGTTCATATTGTTTATATCATAGAAACCAGCAGAAACAGTCAATGAGTAAACTGTTTTTATAAAGAGTATTAAGACAACATAATGGCCGCTGTTAACTTGGCCCTCTTGCCTTTTTTGTTTTTAATAAAAAAGAAGGTAACGATGACAGCAAAAATACTCAAGATTTCTTTCTTATTGTTTGCTCTGGTTTATTTTCACACCTCCGTCTTGTCCCAACCCCCACGCAACGCATATTATCTGCTTCGTTGGTATGTGCTAGTGTGTGTGTGTGTGTGTGTGCTGTTTGTTGCCTTTGTCAGAACTCAAAAGATATAAAAGTGATATACAAGGGCAGAAAAATGTTAGTCTTACACTTAAATTGGTAAGCTCATTTGTTTGCCTTTGTTGGAAGCAATGGTAAAGGCAAAGCCAAATGGCAAAAAGAAAGTAAAAAAATAACCAACGATAGAAGGAAGGAAGAAAGGAAGGAAAGGCAGTTGTTATACAACAGAATTTCAATGAAAATTAAAACAGCAAAACGAACCTTAACGAGGCAAACGAAGTTGTTGATAATTATATATACATATTCCTCCTATCCAATAACCATTTCAAAATCATCCCTAAAAATCCTAAAGCGATATCTTCTTTGAAACAAAATCCTTTTAGAAATTAATATTTCCAATGGTTTTCCAGATGAAAACAGGTTTATCCGAAAGAAAATCTGAGTTAGGTCGTACAAAAGTTGGTGCTGATCCATAAAAACACACATCGTGTCCTATATATCGGCTTAACAAAACTTCTGATTACCTGCACGTTCCCCTTCTTTCTAAAACCAAGGTAAACCCATTTAACATACGCTTTATATGTTTCACTTCCGTTGGCTAATTAAAAGCAGTTAGCTAGGCGGTAATTTTTGCATTATGAATTTCGTACAGTTCACTTCACAGCGCTTCGAGAACCGTCCGCCATCTAGCCAACTTACTGGAGGCCCCTTGACACATTTCATTTACTTGGCCTTTTACCGCTGTTCTGATTTTCCTTTCTCTTGTTACCATTCTGTAATTTGTTTTCCTTTCTGCAGTCATAAATTAAACATAATTAAAATGTAAATAGCGCATTCATATACATTACTGTGTGTGGGCTTGTATGGATGTCTAAAGAAGATGAATAGAAATATTTTTAAGGTGAACTTTTGAATACCCTAGATCTTACATGGACACAAGATTTCATATGAAACATTCATTCAACTTTCAGCTGATTCTTTGGCTATAAATTAAAATAATTCAACTCCAGTAACTGCAATTATTATTTATTATTTAATTGACTTTATCATAAAGCTTTTAGTTCAGTTTTAGGTTTTTAATTAATTTTTCCATGGAAATAATTAGCTTTCTGTCATAGTTATTGCAACTTTATACGTTACATTATGGTCAGATAATTTGACAAATGAGTATAAAAATAATTGTATTAAGCGAAATAAGCTAAAGTTTATAAATATTTTTTCAAATATCTAAAACTTACCAACTATAAAGATAGTTATGATAATTGTAAAGGAATTTAAAATTGTCCGTTCTGTTTTTATTTCGACTGATAGCTGAGTTATGTAGTCTACACATACAAACATATATAGATTTTGTTATATAGATTTATGACCCCAATAGTATCATTCCAAATTAACGATGTGCATTTCATACATTAGTATTACCATCGAATTAGCTGTTCGAGTTTGTTTCAGTGGTACGTTAAATGTTTAGATCGTATTTGAATATCAATTTCAAGGCCATGCCCTCAATTCCACCCACTGCCAATATCCCATGGGACGTTTTGGGTGAGGGGGTGGTGAAAGCTTTCGTTGCGTTCTCCATTGCCAAATTGTTGCGCCTTGTGAGTGTGTGTGTGTCTGTGTGCGTGTGTGTGTTTTGTTCCGTCAGCTGCCATTTCGTTTCACTTTTCCATCTCTATCTGGCTCGCGCTCTCTTTCGCTCTCTCTCTCTCTCTGCCCGTCAATGTTTCTTTTGCATTCGGTTCTCATTCTCTCGATTTGTGGTTTGTGCTTTTTTGTTTTTGGTTTTTTGTTGGTTTACCCCCAGTTGGCATTGCCTCAGTTGCCGCATTCGGTTCGGTTCGGTTCGGTCGCAACGCGAAACGTTGAAACTGCGAAACTAACTCAACTCGAAGGAAAACCAACAAAAATAAAAAAGAAGCGCAAGAATTAACAACAAATTCTACACTTTATGCTTACATATATATATGTATATATTATATTTATAAATATATGTGTATAGAAGTGCGTAACTGAAAAAAAAAGTTTCAACAAATAAAACGTCAAAAGTTTGCAAAGAGTTTAGGGAAAAGAACAAAAAAAAAATGCATTTATAATGTAATTTACGAAATTTTCATACCAAAAAGCAACAGTTCAAAAGAGTATAAAAATCAGAGACTCGTGACCAGGGGGTTGAGTAAGGGTTAGGGGATGTTAAAAACTTCAAACTAATCAAGAACAACTTTTTCGACAAAGTCAAAAAAAAAAAAACAAAAAACTTGCATATGAACCTCAAGGGGATGTGTGTGTGTACATAAGGTGGCAAGGGGTAGGGGAGGAAGTGGTAGCACGATAGGTGTAAGGAAGGAGGAGGAGGCTGGTCCATGCTTGACACGTTTTTCTTATGCATCAGCCTCGAAGCCCAGCTATATACACACACTTCTGTGTACACTTTCTACGTTAGCTCCTTGTCCTGGGGCAACAAATATGTAATAGTGTATGTGTGTCTGTGTGACTGACTGACTGTGTGTGTGTTTTTCTGTTGATGTTTATGTTTTTTATTTTCGTTTCTGTTTCTGTTTTTCTGATTTTTAATTGCCGACTACATGATGTCCTTGAGCGGCATGCCTCTACGTAGCCTCTACACCATACACACACAAATACACCCAAACACACACACACTCTCTCTGCTCTCAACTGTCATATTTATATTTAAACGCATCTTTCAATGAGTAGTTTGTGTTTGCCAACAACTAGAAAAATGAAAAGAATATAAATACATATGCATATATGTATACCTATATATATATATACATATATGTATGTATAAAGTAAAAGCAAACATTACTTGGAATGGCCAGGCCTATGTTGGCTATGTCGTCGCTACTATATCAGAGAATGTAAAAAATAACTAATAGCACTAATTTTTATATGCCAACATCTGGCCAAAGTCCATATACATATGTATATATATATATGTGTACATCCATTTGTCTGAGAGCGTGATCACCGCTAACAGAGCCATTGTGAGAGGTCGTCCCGTCCAGTGATTAGCGTGTTCCCATTTTGTGTTTTTTTTTTTTTTTTTTGCTATATTTTGATTGAATTGATATCACTTAAATAAATGTATATAGAAGAAGGCATTGTTAACATTCAAATAATAATGCCCATTCAATGGGCCGGATTTACAATTACACAATCTGATGGCATTCGCATAAAGAGGTCTCGTTGCAATTTCAATCAAGTTCTTTTCATAAAAAAACTGAATCTACAATGCGATTTTTAATCCGATCAATTTGTCTATTGAAGCATATAAAGAAATTCCCTCTTTCGTTTTAAGCAGGCGGAGCTGACCTGAGCTTATTTAAATTGAACCTAGATCTATTCCCCTCGGGTAGACCACTCTGTTTTTCTGGTTTGCAGTTCTAAAATTTCGATTCGATCGTTTTAAAGTCATAAATGACAATGAACGTAGTTTAAAACGTAAACAAATATCGCACTTATTGCAATGCAAGCAAATTTTGTGTTTATTTATTTAATTTTTATGTTTTTGGCGAGTGAGTGAGTCATTTTGAGCAATGCAATAATAAAAAATTTATTTTCATTTTGTTTATTTATGCATTAAGAACGAATTACAATGACTCACACTGCTAGAATTTATTAGTACATCTGAGAAAATTGTTTATTTCTATTTAGTATTTCAATATTAGTAATCCCAGTAGGACTGTGACGCTAAAAAGTAGGCCATATAAATTTTCAATTCGATTGTCACTTCTGTCAATTTCTGTCGTCCTGTTGTTACCTTTTTTCTTTACATCCTTGCCACATTTCTTCTGTCCGTCTATACTCTTATTTTCTCTTACTGTCTCTTTCTCCGGTTTTGATTGTCTGTTTTGATTGCTTTTGCTTAGCCACTGCGTATACGCAATGTGGCGACAATCATACGACATGTTTGCCAACTTGAAGAAAGAAGTCAATGCAATAGGATTGTTGGGGGGTCACATCATCATTAAATCAGGAATGGTGTGTGTGTGTGGAAGAGGGAAATTATTTCTCTTCCTTTTTCCTACCCCCCTCTCATCTCTCCTAATTCCTGTTGCCATTTGCTATTGATTATTCGAATTTGAAGTGCAGTCGTGCGCTTTGAAACTCAGAACAATCAAAATATAAATACTTGATGTTGATGGCAAATGGAGACTGGAGTAAGAGATGGGGAGAGGGCAAGGCAAAAAACAGTTGCCTACTTTTGTGCGGCATTACATCATGGAACTTCCTGCTGCAAGATGCTGCAAAAAAAAAAAAAAAGAAAAAAAGTTTGTCTTGAAATTGTTTGATTTATTTTATAAGTTTGGCTTGGGAATTTTCTTTCGACTTGAATCAGCGAATAAGAATTGTGGGAAACCACAAAGTGATGCAAATTATTGTGGTCTACCGCAGAGCTAATTTACCCACTCATCCATCCACCCTGACTCATCTTTATCCCTCTTACGATTCTGTCTCTGCCTCTTGTTTTTTAACTGTATTGAATTTGCTTTAATTAAGAAAAAAAAAAAAACACTCACACAAAACACCAAAATATAGTTATAATAAATATAAAAATCAATAGAATCATGTGACCATGGCGCAAGAGTGGAACAAATTCAAAACGCAATAAAATCAAATAAAGCCCTCCATTCAAAAGAATAGAAATAAAAGAGCACCCAGAACAAAAAGTAAATTTCAATTCGGTTCATTATCGCCGACATCGTCTGTGTGTGTTTGTGTGTGTGTGTGTGCCGGATAAAATGTGTCCCAAAACGTCAAAGACAACGCCAGTGCTGCTAATTGGTGGCATTGGATTTGTTATTGTTCTGGTAGTAATTACCGGTATAACCCTGATCAATAACATTAATCTATCGAACATAATACGGCTAAACGAAAAGGTAGCCAGCGATAGTGTCAGTGCAAACGATAATCAAATTAAAGAGCTCAACTATGTTAATAATCATCCGAAGAATATATTCATTAAATTGCCATTATCCACAAATAATAATGGTAGTCAATCGCATCAGTCAAGTACGGCTGCAACCACATTTGACACAAACGAAGAGAATGAAAATGTTGGTGATACACGCACCTTGGATCAAATACGCCAAGAGATGTCTTCGGTTAACAAGGAACAGCAGGAGCATCAGCATCAGCAAGATGAAGAGGAGCCAAAACTATCGTCAGTTATTTGGCAGGGCAAACCAAAGAGCCCACAGCCACAGCAGGTGCAATCTAATCAGACATCTACTACTACGATGCTGATATCTCCGCCTCTGCCCTTGGGTCCTTCCTCCTCCTCGTCTGGCGGCGGCGGCTTGATTGATTACACGAAACGTGAAAAAGTCGCCGAGGTGAGTGAGTAGTAGTCCCTAAATTGTTGCGCCCTTGGCAGCTGGGAATGAAATGTAAGACCGTATACAGTTCTCTCTCTTTAAACGTTCCTAGTACAGTGGGTAAAAGTAGTAAATTCTTTGTAAGAATATGTGTACAAGATATTTCTTTCTTTCTATTTTAATGTGGGACAAATTGATAACCTTATGCAGTGTTGTGAATTACATTTCATAGATAAATCGAATTCAGTGTAAAAGTATTATTAAATTTATTACAAATATGTATGTCTTAAGGTGAAGCATAGGTGAAGTCTTTATTTAAAATGTCAAGAATATGTTTAATTTAGCACTGGCAAACAATACTCTTACCATTTCCCGCGCTCATCTTTTAGTCTCGCTTAGTGACATTTCGTTACGTACACCGTTTCATCTGCAGTTGAGCGATAAACACGCACATGAGAACAAGGAACGAGCATGAGAAGCCACTACGAACACCTCTACCAAGTGGTACTACATAGATAGTCAGGGATAGTCAGAGGCAGAGGTAAAGGCACTTCTTCTTTACACCCTACACCCTAGTCAGAGGCATTGGCGTTTATTACGCTCACTTGAGTTTGGTTCTTGCCTCCTCGATACCCTCTGCCGCTTTTTTTCTTAATGGTAAAATCGGGGTAAAGGTGAGGCAAGTTGCAACTGCTGCAATTGCAGTAGAAACAAATGTTGTCCGCATTGCGAGGATACCATTATGCTTATCCTTGTATTACCTCAATTGAAGTTCAACTGTTACTCAGACACTCACACACACAAATCTAATTGCGAATTTGAATTTAAAGTTTTATTTCGTTTATTTTTACCATACAAACGTATCTAATTCTTGTTTAACTCTACATACAAAGAAAAACTCTTGGTTTCATGGCATTCACATTTTTTGGGTTTTCTCTCTCATTTTTCTTGTCTCGAATTTAATTAACATTCTGTGGAAGGTTTTTTTTTCCACCTGTCTGTGTGAATACAAGGATGAAACTAAATTAAATTCCATTTATTGACTTTGCATTTTCATTTGCTGTAACATATATTTCGCATTTCACTGCAGTTAGTTGATAAGAAATTCAAAACCTTTCTACACTTTATCAAATCAAATAATTTAGCTTGTTGGCGAAAAGAGCAACGCAAAAAAAAAAGAGTCTTTATTTTTTTTTTTTTTGTCCAACATTTCGTATACATATCTATTTCTGTTTCAAGTGCAAATATGCAAATATTGCAGGTAGTTTTACATGGATTGAAACATCAATCGTCCTGATTACAAGTACCAACATATGTACCAACATATATAAGGACATTTTCAGACATGTGTGTGTGTGTGTGCAAGTAGAGCAAACGGCATGCCGTTAGCAGTTGCTATTCAAATTAGGCAATGGTCAGAAGCAGAACAAGAAGACGAAAAGGACGATCAAGTATAGGTATATATACATATTTGTGTGTGTGAAGCAGAACAATGGAGTGTAGTATGCAGATGTTTCTTGGCTTCTTTGTTCCTTCCTTCGTTCCTTCGTTCGTTCGTTCGTTCGTTCGATTTAACTCATTTAACATTTTCCTTCCATCCATTTTGCTCCTTCTTGTACATGTGTGTGTGTTTTACAGGTAAATTTTCTTTACTTTAAATTTATGTTCAGTACTTAAGATGCAAATGGCAAACGAAATGTTGAACAGGCATCGGGGTCCTTTCGGAGTTACATTCCATCACACAGTTTTACCATACATACACACATACATATATTTATTAACTTTTCTGCATAAAGACAATTTAGCTTTATTGTGAACAAATGTTTTTTTCTTAAATCTTTCTTAGATAGTTTCTTGCTTTTTCTGCTTAACTTTTTTCACGACCTTAACCAACACTGATTAACTTGAATTATCTTCTGCCTGGCACCATTGTGGCTATCTTTGTAAATAATAAATACTGAAATACAAACAGTTAATTGGTTTTATCTTATTGTTATTGTCTATAGCTAATAATCGAATTTCATTTTAATCCGCTTGGCATTTTGCTAAGCTTATTGCCCTTTGCGCCGTGCCTTTTTTTGTTTTTGTCGAATGTGCGCCTCTTTCACTTTGCTGTTATTTGTTTATCCTTGAACATTCGGCATTCGCAAATGACCATGTAGCTAACTCACTGATACAGAGCTCACTAACTGAATTGACCAGCCGCCTGTTCAAGGTAATACTAAATAAGAATAGAGAGACAAAAACATAGAGAGAGAGAGAGAAAACTGAGTCGCATCGGTCGAAAACCAAAACATAATGCGTAGCATTGACCATTTCGCTGTCATTTGACCGCCAAATAAAATGAACTATGAGAGAGAGAGAAAGCCAAGGAATGTCTGAAACCCAAGACAGTGGTTCAAAGAACTTATTTTTCCAGCGCAATGTGTAAGATGTAAGAGAAAAACTAAATTAAAATCGGTTAATAAATTAATAAGAAGCACAAGTTGTCAGTATTGCGCTATTTCTCTCATCAACAAACTTTGCCAACACTAAAACTAGTTGGGAATTACAACTGGATGAAGCCAAAAAGGCAATCAAAGCTTACAACTCCATAGTTCATATTTTGGGGCGGGTGTTTAATCGTCTAAATCTTCTGACTTGAAACAAATATGGTTTTATATAATCAGTTAAATAAAAGGATAATAATTTTAATCAATGATACATTTCGCTGGGATTAAACTCTTAAAAAGTTAAAGCCTGTTGTCGAATAGGACTATAATTGATGTTGCCCTGTTTTAGCAGGGCAATTTGACGCCTTGGCTTTTTATTGAAATTAAAGTAATTCAAAAAAATAAATAAAACAGGATTTCAATCAATATTTAATATACATATTTTTTTTCTATACCACCTTGACCTTCAATATGTCTATTAACTTCATCGTTTGTAAGGGAGTTATATCTAATAAACTGATTTTATCAATAAAAGGTTTATATAACGGAGTTTTATTTAAATATTGTGCCATATTTAAAAAAAATCTGCATTTCTGAAAGAAGTTAAATACTTTTAAACCGATAAATATGTGAAATAGTTAATTATGACCATAAAAAATGACATCATTGTAATGTTCACTATTATTTTTGTTGTTTTGTCTGAATGAATACAAATTATTATGACAGCCACTGTGCACATGCAGTTGGCCAACAATTCATCAATCGCCTTTGTTTAGCTATCGGTTCTCAACCACCATCACCACCACCATCACCTTCACCTCGTTATTTACTATTCTAACTCTGACACTAACCCATTTTTCGTTGTTGCTGTTTTGCCCCTAAACGCATTCTTATCAACATTTCTGACCGTTGGCCGTTTTCATTGTCAGCATGCGATGAAGGTTGACAAAGGGGCTGGAGGTAGTAGAAATATGTGTAGACGAAGGAAGGGGTCGAAGAAAACTTTCAAATTGACAATAAATTATTGACATATGTACACACACACACACAAAAAATACCTTGTGAAATACCAAATACCTTTTATGAAAACTTTAAGGCCATATTAGAACACATAAGAATATTTAAACATTTTTTTAACTTAATATATTTTCTGAATTTTCTTAACCAGTCAGTTGAGAGTCAAAATAGTTTTCCATTGTTCTTAAATGGAGAGCAAATGGCTAAAGAGAAAGAAAGAAAGAAAGTTGAGGAGGAAGTCATTCGGCTTGCATTATTTTGCATTATTTTATGGCCCGAAGCAAATTATTTTTCTTTTTCGAGTTTGTTGGCCAAGAAAAGTTGCTCTATGGTGACTGCTTTGGGGTGAATTTTTGGGTATTTTTTTTTTTTTTTTTTGTGGGCGAATTTAGGCTTAGTTAGTTCTGCTTGAGTTTTGCCTTGCTGTGTGTGTGTGCATATTTTTTAAACAAGTTTTTTAAAATTGCCACTATTTCTTTGCATTGTTGTTGTGTCTTTCGACTTAAATTTTTTCAATTTTCGTTAAAAAAAACAATAAAAGACAAAGGAAAGAAAGTTGCATTTGCAACATTTGTATGCAAATGTATGCAAAATGTTTTAACTGAGATGTAACTTTTTCAGATCGGTTTAAAATTAAAAAAAAAAAATACATACTGAAATAAACAGTTTAAGGAGTTATATAGAAAGTTGAACACATGAACAAATTCTGAAAGTACATATTTACGAAAATGTTTGTCCAAAATTTCATCCAGAGTGGATTAATTGGTTTTCAAATTACTTTTTTATCCCAACTTTAAAAAAAAAAAACCCTTAAGTCCCCCAAATTCATTTCAAAAATACTCTAAAACCTTCAAGACTTTTTTTAAAAGGTATTTTCTAAGTTTGTGTCTTTGAAAATGATCTTTTAATTGGCACTTAAACCTGAAAATTTTACTTACATATATGAAAACAAACATATATGGATTCTTTGTAAAAATAAATAAATAAATTTTTCAAATTACCAAATGTTTTAAAATATGCTGAATTTCAATCAAATCGAAATGGTTGACCAAAATACATTTTGACTAAAACAAGTGAAATCATGAATTCTGATTTTCGTTTCTCAATTTCTAGATTAACTACTTCTCTTGCCGTAGAAACGTAAAACATTCGCGATATATCAGCCAGAAAAGGGGGAAAAAACGCTGCCAGAAAACAAAACCAAAATTTTTGGTACAGTCACGTGTTGTGGACGATGTGGGTGGGATGGGTGGTGTGGATGTTTGAAAGGTGTTGTGGTGGTGGTGTTGGGCGGTATAGCCCAAAATGTGCCAGGTATTGGCCACAGTTGCAAAATCAGCCGAAATATTGTCCAACTGGAACATATTTGTCGCCACCTCAGCACACTGTGAATAAATTTTGTGTAAATATTGAAAGCAATACACTGCAAGTCAATGAACTTCTTTTGAGGTTATTTTAATTAGACGACGATCTGGCTAAACTGTAAAAGTCTGCAATATTATAATCTAGTAACATTAACTAATAGTGAATTGGTAAAAGTTAGCCTTACATTTTTTTTTTACTCTAAGAGACACAATAATTGAGATTGTAGGTGGCAAATATTTTGAAAAAGGTTTTGAAATTTTTTGATTTTTGGGCAGTGTATGCACATCTATCTGGGGACAAGTTGGATAACAAATATCTGCGACATATGTATGTATATGACGCATGTTTTACCACATTTCTTTTTTTTTTATTGCGGAAATGATGCTCAAACACAAGTACACAGACACGCACACACACACACACACATATTCCGCATATGTATCTCTCTCTCATTCTGGTATAGAAAACCCATTCGTGGACTGCCTCACGTTTTGCGCCACGTTTGCACATTTCAAGGATATAAACTTAATTCGAAATGAAGACGTGAGTGAGTCAACGAGTAAGTGTTAGTAAGGGTAACAGGATGATGTTGCCTGCTACCTGCTATGTATCTGCCACTTGGTGGCATGGTGGACCAAAAATATTCAATCAATCAAGTCAGTCAGTCAAAACCCATCCAATGTAATTTCCCATTTAAATTAGTAGATCAAAAATGATTCAATACTTAAATGACTGAAATATTTTAAATTAGCCAAACCTAAATCGTTGTGGGGCTGAGATGTTGGAACCTTCATCATCATCAATGTCGTCACATTATCGATGCTGCAGCAGGCACCTATTTATCCTAGCTGGCTCCTTTTAATTCTTGACTGAATGTTAAACGGAAAAATACTCTTCAATAGAGCAAGTTAACGAGTAATTCAACGAAGAGGCATTACATTTGTTATTACATGGCAACCTTGGCCTGCTTTGATTGTGGCTTATGTCAACGTTTTATTTTTTATTTTTGTGATTTTTAATTAATTGCAAAGAAAAAGAACTCTTAATATTTGCTTTGCTCCCTTTTCAACCTCTGTGTGTGTGTGATTTTTTTTTTTTCAACGAGCAAACATAAAAAGAAGTCTCGTAATTTCATTTTGCCAAAGAGTTATGCGAAAAGAAACCCAAACCAAATATGCATTCATCACATTGCCACAACTCTGAAATACCTCTTAACTAAAATAAAACAAGAAGAATCTATCAAACAAAATACATACATATGTATTTCTCTTATTTCATAAATCTAAACCATTTTTTTTTTTCATTGACAAAAATTGTTTGTTCAAATCAATGTACTCAATATACCTAACCCACAGGGTAAACAGGGTATGAAAAGTATGCAATGGCAAATTATGTTATGCCAGGCCGCGCGCGGCCAACAATTGCCGCTGCGGCAGCTGCTGCTTTTCACGCGCCTTTGTGTGTGTGTGTGTCTACAAGTAGGAATCCGAAATGGCCAAAACACTGAGAACCACATAATAGTGATGCCAACTTCTTTCCTTGCATTCAACTAACTAGCCGAAAAAAGAAGCTAACACCATATAAAGCAAGCTAGACTCAATTTAAAGCTCTTGCCTTATGCCTGTAAAGCTAGAGTAAAATTTCCAAAAACATTTACTGCTAATACTCTAATGGTCTCTGTATAACTTTTGATTCTTAAAAAAAAAAAAAAAAACATTTTTTTATTTAGGGTTGTTTTCGTTTTCGAGTAGAATTTAAACGGTTCTTAAGAGTATTTTCGCATCGTATTTAAACATGCCATTTCGTTTTTTATTGGTTGCGTGTTAAAATAATTCTTGTAAATTAATACTTGGAAAAAGATGATCCACTATTACTGATATATATATTATTCACTATTACAGATTAATATAAAATTACTTAAAAGCCACAACTTTCATGAATTTATATAAATAAGAATAATTTGCAAATGCTTTTCATTTAACTGACTGAAAGTCAAAACGATCCGATTCCAATAAAAAAATTCAAAATTGGACTAACAACAAAGAAGCTAAATCTATTTTAAATTTGGCTATATTTTACATCTAGCTATTTTTGGTTGGCTATGTTGCCAGCACTGATACAAACATGCATGCACATGCATATGCATCCGGGTCTACACAAATACACATCAGACAAACGCACACACACATAAGTACATACATATATGCAGAGGAGCTTTAAAATTTTTGGTGCCTGGGCTAGAGGCATGGCCATCGCCATCGTCCATTTCATTAACATTTTTTGCGGTTCGTAGGATCTACGTGACTTTTCACGTGAGTCTGTATCTCTCTCTCTCTCTCTCTCTCTAGGGAGGCCGAAATGTATACAGATACATATATAGTGGTGTCTCTGTGTGTGTGTGTATGTGGTGGTAAAAATTCAATTGAAAAGAATAGCCAAAAGGGCTGGGGCAGCTAAATGCTACATACAGCAGCAGGCAACCATAAAAGAGTCCTTGAATGTGAGCTGATATATGTATGTAAAGCATGCTATGTCCTAAAACAAGTTATAAAATGTATTTCTAATAAGCCGAACGTTACATAAAACTTGCCCAAAATGCAAGAAAGCATGTCTCAGCATGCACAGCAGCTGAGGCAGCATTGGACCGTTACTTTACTCTTTGTGCAAGTGAACAAGCCGAAATTTGAACATTTTTTAGGCAAACTCGCAAAATCACTAATACGAAATGTTGTAACTAGCCGAGAAAATGGACGTGGAATACATACTCCCGTTTCAACATCAATCCTCTTAGTTGCTGAAAAGAACTTAAGCTTTGACATATGTATGTATGTATATGTATGTATGTCATAAAGGGTCCTTTGGGAAATTGACAAACTTTGTTTTCTTTGGGTCAGTGTATCGAAAAACTCTCTAACTATAATCTTATTTATTTTAATCTTTTGCAGATGATGAAACATGCGTGGCACAATTATAAACTCTATGCTTGGGGCAAAAATGAATTGCGTCCCCTGTCGCAACGACCGCATTCCGGTAGTATTTTTGGCTCTTATGATCTGGGTGCCACAATAGTCGATGGACTCGATACTCTCTATATAATGGGTCTGGAGCGTGAGTACAGAGAGGGACGTGATTGGATTGAAAGGAAATTCTCATTGGATAACATAAGCGCCGAATTGAGTGTGTTCGAAACGAATATACGATTCGTTGGCGGCATGTTAACCCTATACGCCTTCACCGGGGATCCATTGTATAAGGAGAAGGCACAGCATATTGCTGATAAGCTATTACCTGCCTTCCAAACGCCCACTGGCATCCCATATGCTCTAGTCAATACCAAAACGGGCATGGCCAAAAACTATGGCTGGGCCTCTGGTGGCAGTTCGATTCTCTCTGAATTTGGTACCCTGCATCTGGAATTTGCCTATTTGAGTGATATCACCGGTAATCCATTATATCGCGAACGTGTCCAGACTATACGACAAGTGCTCAAAGAAATTGAGAAACCAAAAGGATTATATCCCAATTTCCTTAATCCCAAAACCGGCAAATGGGGTCAATGTGAGTTGAAACGATCAAAAACCTAAAATCAAACGAAGAAAACAAATTTTATTATATGTATTATGTTTTTGTTTTTAGTGCACATGTCATTGGGTGCTTTAGGTGATAGTTATTATGAATATTTGCTTAAGGCATGGCTGCAGTCGGGCCAAACCGATGAGGAGGCACGCGAAATGTATGACGAGGCCATGCTTGCCATTATGGATAAAATGGTGAGAACCAGTCCGAATGGTTTGACTTATGTTTCGGATTTGAAATTCGATCGCTTAGAGCATAAAATGGATCACTTGGCATGCTTTTCGGGTAAGCTTTAAGCTCACATTTCATTGATATTGATTGATAAAGATAATAATTAATTCTTACTTTTAGGTGGACTGTTTGCATTGGGCGCTGCCACAAGACAAAATGAGCATACCGACAAATATATGGAGGTGGGTAAGGGCATAACAAATACCTGTCACGAGAGTTATATACGAGCACCCACTCAGCTGGGACCCGAAGCCTTTAGGTAAGACGGTAAATCCATTGAAAGGCAGGAACTTTAATATCTTTGTCGATCTCCCAAACACACAGATTTAGTGATGCAGCCGAGGCACGGGCACTGAGATCTCAAGAGAAATACTATATACTAAGGCCGGAGACATTCGAAAGTTATTTTGTGCTGTGGCGTTTAACGCACGATCAAAAGTATCGTGATTGGGGATGGGAGGCCGTGTTGGCCCTGGAGAAACATTGCAGGACGCCGCATGGTTATTGCGGATTGCGTAATGTCTATCAGCAGGAGCCACAGAAGGATGATGTGCAGCAGAGTTTCTTCCTGGCCGAAACGCTCAAGGTAAGTTGTGATTTTTCCATTTATTTATGTAGATATGCAAATCTAATATGTCCATCTGTCTATATATGCAGTATCTGTACTTGCTGTTCTCGGACGATTCCGTACTGCCGTTAGATGAATGGGTCTTCAATACTGAGGCACATCCGTTGCCTATTAAGGGGGCCAATATATATTATCGACAGGCGCCAGTAACGTTGCCCGCTGCCGCTGGTGGGGCAGCTGCGTCGAATGCCTCGTAAAAGGCTCTTCTTCCTCTAATTGTCTGGATGCTTCTTCTTGTCTTTTTTCATAGAGGAATGCACTTGAAATCAACTTATAAATAAAAGATATTTTTTTTTTTAAAACATAGTTTTTAATTAGTTTATAATAACATAATGTGTGACAACTACATAAACTTGTAATCTCTTTCTATGTAACATATTTATACACAACTAAATTAATGTTAGTCTCTATGGATATATATATATATATATATATATATAGGTATATAAACATAAATATCTGAATCTATCCATTTAGTTTTAACTTTCCTTTTTTTATCTCTCACCCACTGGCTTTATCTATTTCTACTATTTCTTACTCTTGCTCTTATCTCTCAGCACTGGTCAACTAAAATATAGTACTATATACTTATATATACCTATATATATATATAATAATGTTTGTCTTTAAACAACAACAGAAAGATCTTTTAGAATCTAGATATGTATCTCTTTTTATGATGTTTCCATTTCAATAACAACAACAACAATTAAATTTTATGTACCAGTTATATATATTTAGGCACACTCTTGATATTACACAATATATTGATATCTATCTATAGTTATATACACATAGAAAATATGTAAACTCAGGTGTTCGAATTATAATTTTCGTTTCGTTCCGTTCTTAAGACTCCATCTAATTGCATCTAACTGATCTAAGCACATCTCAAACTATATCTAATTGCAAAAGAAAAAAAAAACACATACATATACATTTCTATATACTGAGAGCTTTGTTTATTTTTTTGTAAATAATCAATATGTGTATATACATACATACATATACATATATGTGTATGTCTATATATAATATGTATGTATTTCCATATCTATTTATCTATATTAAACTAGTGTCAAAATTAAGGCATAATCTACACAATATATAGTTACATATTAAGGGCAAGATGAAGTTTGACGATTATGATTAATGTAATTGTTTATTTTGTAGCCTAAAAATATATGTATGTGCATCCAAGTGTGTATATATATATATATACGAATACATATAACAAAAACTAGGGTTTAGCTTACTTAAAAGAATAGATGATCATGATAAAGAAAGGAAGATAACGGGAAACACAATTGTAACGCAAATTACTTTACATTTAAAAAACGAAAAAAAAACATCAGAAGAATGAAATCTTAAAAGGAATAATATTTAAATATATATTTAATTAAATCAAATTAATTGTAGGCAATTGTTAAAGTAAATAAATTTAATTATGAACAGTAACAAACAAGAAAAAAAGCAAAGCGCAGTTAGAGAGATCAAAAAAGAGCAAAGTAATTTAATTCAAAGCGAATAATAACAAATTTTACATTAATTTTCGGCAACACTGCAACAAAGTGATTAACAAAAAAAAAACCAACAACAAAGATATGTTATTTAAACAATATATTATTTTTTACGTTTTTTTTTTTTTATAATAAAACAAATTTTACTTGATATTAGATTGATAATTAAAATCGAAAGGAAAAGAAACATTTAAATGATCAAGAGAGAGAACAGCAATTGTATTGGATTAATTCATAAGTTTAATAAAAGTCTAAATGATTAACTTATTTAAAGAACTGTCTATTTTCAATTAAACATGTTGGCATTATTTGGAAATGGTAATGAATGAAAATTATTCATAAATTCATCCAAAGTTTGTGCCATTGAAAACGAAAAGAATAATTTGTCGTGCAAATTTTTCTCTTTCCGTAGAGTCAGTGAATTTTTCACGAATACTTTAATAACTTCGATTATTGTTAGTAATCTGAATACTAATCAATTAATATATTAAATTTATTTAAAGTTTAAACTGATGAAACCGAATTAATGAATGAATCATTCAAAAAGTCAGAGCACTCGGAATAGTCACAGTGCTTTGAGTACCTACTGATAAATTTGACTAATCCTAGAAAGATCTGATAATTAAGATATTTTCAGTATTTTTAGTAGTGTTTCAGTCTTCTACTTGCACGTCATTTCCTGCATTTTGGGACAAAATAATTGAATTTTCAAATTGCATGTCTATATTGTCGTTTGAAATGCAGCTCTCTATGTGTACTTATCTATAAGGATACAGCCCTTGGTGGATTTCTACTCAAACTATAATACTATTGTTGTCGATCTCGATTCCCGAAATAGGTGGCTTTTCTCCTCCCAGAATCAAGGAATAGTGAAAGGAAGTTTCATCAGGAAGGATTATGGATTAACCTATATATATACACCTTAAATTGAGAGAAACTAAAGATTTGCCTTTATTTAGGACTTATCGGTTGAATTTGATCGATTACCAATACAAATTTTTTAGTAAATAAAACCTAATTAAAAATTAAGTTTTTCTATGTAGATCTGTGTAATTCCATATATAGTCTTTTAGTTTTTAATTTTCCATCTCCATGTCAATTAATTACAACGTTGCGTATTCTTAATAAAGAAACTTGCACAAAGACTTCAATGACGACGACAAGAATACGCAATTTGAGCGTTCGGAGAAAGGTTAACAACATTTCGCAAATCCCCTGCCATAAGAAAATTCAATGGCGAACCCGGAAAGTGGAAGCGAACAAAGTCCAACTCCAAGCACGAGACGAGACGAGAGAATGGATATATGTACACACCTATACATAAGTGCAGCAAACAAAGCATAAACCTTAAAAACATAGCAAATTGCATGGCAGCGTCCACCACCGCCGAATCAACTACCCAACCACCCACTCATCCGATCAGAGTTTAGCACTCCCAATCAGACACACAAAGGCGAGCGTCGTCTATAAACAGAGAAAAAACGAGAGAGAAAGACACAAAGAGCAAGACCTACACAGCGGGAGAAAGAGAAGGTCCCAGACCCGGTCTTTCTCTCTCTCCGTCTCTCTCTCGTTATCTTGGCCTCTCTGGCTCTTTCTGTTAGCTAGACGACGAGCCCGCCAACCATCCAGTAAGACCAGACCTCAGCTGAACCGGCTGCTTCTTTGTGCGTGTGTGTGTGTGTATATACATATATGCGACAACTTTTATACCCTTACATGACAAAACTTGTCTTGACTTAGTTTTACATTCAACTTATTTTAAAATAAATTCAACTTCAAACTTTTTTAATATTTTTCATTATAATAAAAAACAATTCGACATCATTCGTATCATATATTATTTAATTGAGTATTTTATAAAACACAAAAATGCGAAAAAAATTTAACTTAGCAAGTGAACTTTAAAATACATTTATTTTTATAAAATTCACGATAAATTTGTAATTATTCTTCAACATTGGTTCAATATTTTTTTCAAAATCTTTTCATTCTTTAATCTAGACGTAACAAGTAAAATCAAAGGTTGAGGCAAAAATAACTTACTAACTTACTACTCTTAGCTCTCTCTCAAGTCTAGGGAAGAAGAAAATCCTTTTTATAATCATGTGTAGGTCCACCTTGTGGAAATTAGTAAACAGGGCCGCATTTAGGGAAGAGCAAGTAAGGCAGTTAACGATATACATATGTATGTAGACTTAAGGCCAGATTAATAGGTGACATTCCGAGGACTTTAAAAACTCTTCTCAAAAGTCAACAAACACCAGCATGAAGTTTTTCAGGCACAATGGTAACCACATTACTCAGTCCCATTCTGTTTTGCATTTGCAGGGCATTTGGAGATCGACCTTAAGTTATTGTTCTCGTTTCAACGTTTTTATGTTTTGGTTTTTTTTGTTTTTTGTTGTTGTGCTGTGTCTATCTGTGTTCGTTTGTGTGTGTGTGTGTGTGTGTGTGTGTGTGTGTGTTGACGTTGTTGGCGTCGCTTCTAGCAAGCCGCACAGTTGCCTTCGAAACGTTGAGCAAAGCGGCAGCAGCAACAACTCCATTCTTGGATATATTTACTTAACGTGCTTGTGTGAAGTGAATTCAATTTTGTTGTGTTACTTTTGTTTATAAGTCAAGTCGAGTCTGATAAGTGCAATATGCCGTTTCCCATTCATCCGCCCAAGCAAATGCCGTGCCCACATTGGCAGCATTTTCCGATTAGTCCAGTGGACAGCAAACCAAATCCATTTGATAGCATCGGTGGAGCTGCATCGGCAGCAACAACAACAACAACAACCAATGGCGGACATGAGAAGCCGCCAGAGCCCGTGTCCTATAGCTACTGTCTGCAGTGCAAGGCAACTGCTGGCCCCAACAATGGATCAGCTAAAAATTAGCATCTTGCTGCAACATGCATAAATGCAAAAGCAAGCAAAAGGTGTTGTTCACCTTCAGCGTTTGACATTAGACCAACCACCCGCCCACCCATTCACACGCCCACCCCCTTTTCACCTTCAGCTTGTTTAGCCCGTCATTCACTTACTTGGAACATTCTCAATGTGACACTGGAGCTGAAGAAGCACTGCTCCCCATTTCTAATCTCTCAAGTGGCCAACGATTTGGGAATCACGCAAAGCAAATGGCAAAACATTTTTCACATGTTTTTGTTGTAGAATTTATTATTTTCTTTTTTTTTTCGTTTGTCGAACAGATGTTTTATTAATTGTACATTTTATTATTATTAATTATTTTTTTTTTTCGTGTTTATTTTGCCTAAACTAAGACTTATTTTTTAAGAGCTAAAGACTACAGAAATCGTACATCATGTATATGTATGTATATGAAAAATATTTTAAACTACATACAAATGTATAATTTTTAATAAGACGCACAAATAAAACGCACAACGCATTTAAGAAACGAGTTCTAGATACATTGACACACACACTCTGTCACACACACACACATACATATGCATACAAGCATGCATATAAAGATAGAGATACGGCATACAGTCAAACATTTATGGTTTTTGGGTTTCAGATTTTTTGGTTTTTGAATTTTGTTTGGCCTGCTGATCGCAAGCATAGCACACGTTATATATATATATATATATCTGTGTGTGTGTGTTTGTGTATATAATATATATTTTTTTTTTATCAATCTCTCAAGGTCAAGCCAACGGGCCAGCTAGACAAACAAAACCAACCAAAATTCAACGAGATAAGCCCAGTTGGCAGCCGAAATTCGAACTCGAATTCGAATTCAAGTTCGAATTCTCTTTGAATATTCTAGCATATTCAAATGAAATAAAAAGCGAATCTTGCTTTCCATGCACATCTCGACTGCAAATTTTATATATACATATGTATATATATTACTATATATAGGTTTATCGCGTGATGAGCAGCCGGCCGAGTTTGCGAATGCGTGCACATTTCTATACATATATACAACGACTATGGGTTACCCTGCAATATGTAAGTACACACAGTTGTTAGATTTAATACTTAATATTTTGGGCAAATGTAAGTATTCCACATTTATATTATAGAGACTTCTATCATATAGGCAAGTAATGAGAAATTGCTTGAGAAATATTTCGTTCTTAAACTCTTAAACGAAAACCTTTAAATATGCCTCAAATCCAATTTGATATAGAGAAATAGTGAAATAAAAAAATCTAAAATTAAAACATCAGCAAAAACTTAATTGTTTTGAAGACTCACAAAAGTATATTCTATATTTTCTTGTTGAAAAATGAAAAGATGATCTTAGTTTAAAGTGTTTGTTTTTGTTAAAGTCAAACTTCAATATTTAATTTTTGGCCATAGCTATTTAATAAAAGGATTATGGAAATGCGATTTCCAAAAGTATAAAATCGCAAAGTTTTTATTTCTAATTGAATATACGTATAGCATACATTTTGGCGTAGTGACTGCAAACGCTTAACCCAATGAATATTCATTAATTTTATTTAGTTATATATTTGTAATGTATATTAGATCTGCCTATACCCCAACTTTATAGGGTAGCAACTACAAGTCAAATAAGGGGCACCTTATGTACATATAAAGTGTTTTATTTGTATTTGCTCTTAGCTTTCCCAATGGGCCCCATCCCTTTGGTTTGCAACAATTTGAAATATTGAACTTGCGAATTTGTTATTGACGTCGACACAATTCATACAAATTTTAGGCATAACGCAATTCGGCATTCCACTAATTAATAATTTACTACTAGAGTTTTATTTTTGTTCACTCTTATCATATCACAAAGATTCTGTTATAGCAACGTGCCCCCCAATTTCACACACACACACACACACACACTCACACACATATCTACATTTATTCATTTGATATAACTTGAGATAGGACCAAAGCGACAATGTATGATAACGCTTGTTTTATACCCTACATTAATTGTGAGAAATTCTCCATTAAGATATTTAACTAAAAATGTAATTTTTCTAAGCGAGTTACACTGGAGGACACGAAATTAAATCAACTTTCAGCGTATTCTCTATTTCAAAAAAAAATAAGCAAAAATGTTTCTTTTTTTTCCAAATTTTTTGGTCAATTTGTCTAAATTTTTCCAGCTTGTATTTTGGCTAATTTTTATCAATTACATCGAAGTCTAGCATATTTAAATATGGTATCCAATATTTGAATAGTTCTCGAGATTTTAAGGCAGATCGAACCACATTATTCTAAATTGAAAAAGAAACAACTTTGCCTGCGGAAACAAGTTTCTACCTTAAGGACTCTGGTATTTTAGAAGAATATAGTTTTCTAAAAATTCAAATCACAAATTATCCTTAATTATATATATCAATGGCTAAGTCTCGATATTAGTTTTGTTTTGCTTTTTTCTTTTTGAGTATAAATACTTTCATTACTCGTAGTAGAAAATTATATTTGCTTTTATAAACATACATATTTCACATTTGAATTCAATGTTGAGACTTGACTTGATTTGATTTAAAGTTCAATATCTAAGACATAAAATAAAAGTATACTCTTAGGATGACGTAAATATTTTTTTATTTGCAGAGCAACCTAAAGTTAGGTTATAGAATAGATCCATTTATGTATTATATGTATTTGTAGTTGTTGAGATATGGTGGCAAGAGAAAATAATATTATTGTTTATTTAAGCGCCTCAAAGTCCAACCATATGCCTCCTTCAAGGTTTGTTATCAATCCTGTCGGGTCAAATTGATTATCTGTACGAGTTTTCGGATTAGGTCGAATATTGAATTTAGATATTATCTCGACGGCAGCTGCCTTGACCTGAGTAAGGGCGAAACGCATGCCTGGAAGGAATGAATATTGTTAATTTATGGAATGTTTTGAATGGTTTGGGGCAACTTACCAATGCAAATGCGTGGACCATCGCCAAAAGCCATAAAGGCGCAACGTTCCCGGAAGTCCTTGGCTGCATCCGGCTGCATAAAGCGTTCCGGTTGGAATTCTTGGGCCTGGGGATACAGTTCTTCATCCATATTGAAGCAATAGTGTGGGACTACGACAACGGTTCCCTTTTCCACAATGAAATTGGGGCCATCCTTGTTGGGCAACTCTATCTGTTCAGTGCACAGTTTATTTGACAAGGATGCAGGTGGAAACAGACGGATAGTTTCCTGTATACAGGCATCCAAATAGGGTAGATCCGCTAGTTTGTCGAACTCAATGAAATCCTTGCCGTTTTTCAAATTCTCATTGATTTCCATACGCAAACGTTCCTGCACCTCGACATGGCGTGCCAGCAGCAATAACAAAGTCGAGAGCACTGAGGCCGTGGTCTCAAAACCATCTAGCAAGAAGGTCATCGTATGAGCTAGCAGTCCACGAGTGTCCAGATTCCGCTTTTCGGCCAGTTGGAGGATGTAGTCTAGAAAGTCGACCCGCTCGAATTGCTTACCCACAGCTAATTGAGCCTTACGAGCATTGACAGCATTTTGCATAAGATCGATGAAGAATTCCTCCACACGTTTGGGCACAAATCGCAAACGGAACAGATGACGGAAAGAGGGGAAACTGCTCAGCAATATAAAGTAAAGGATAAGTGACCAACTTTGCCCAAAAAGATCCTTAATGTGACCCATTATCGGTGTTGGCTTATCCGTGAAACTTTCCGCCTTAAGTCCAAGCACACAATCTGTGACCATTTCCGAGGTAAAACATAGACTCATCTAAATAGCAACACAGAGAGAGAGAGAGAGAGAGAGAGAGGAAGAGAGTTATTCCGATAACTGTGAAGGACATTCAATTTCCATTACTCACATCCTTGGCATTAATGCCCTCGGAGGCTCCTAGACGTATTTGCTTTTTCAGCCATTCGGTGAGCTTTTGACACACTTCATTCGTAACCGGATACACAGTTTTGATCTAGAAATGAAAAGAGCGTTAGCTAATCCCACGTTAATAGTATACACTGGTAGACCTACCCGACTCATGGTCAAACCGGGTGTGACATCAGCCCGCCTCTGTTTCCATTTTTCGCCCGTCAATGAGAACGGATTGTTGGCAAATATGAAATCCGATTTTTCATCAATGAAACTGGCCACTTCATTATCATGAAAATGCTTGAAATCTGAGACAAAGACACGACGTGCCAACTGTGGACTAACGACCAGTAGCTGAGGATTCCTTGCAGCAAATATGCCCACTGCATCGTATTTACTCTTGTACTTGCTGCAAATTCAGAAGAGAGCCTCTACATATATAGGATAACTTCAGTCAATTACAATTCGCAGGCTACCCACCGATATATATCATTGAGATCGTAGATCACATTGCGCTTCATTGTGTACATATTATCATAATTCCCGGTGAAAACATTTGGTTTCGGTCCTGGCACTCGCCTCTGGCGCCAATACTGATGATTCCAGGTGAACATCACATAAATGAGGCCGACCACCAGAAGGCCCAAAGCCAAAGAAATGAGCAGCATTTTCCGAATCGATCAATAATTTACTTTTTCTATAAACACTCAAATGAACGATCTGTACGCCTTGAATGCGGTAAAGCTTCTGTAGGATGGCCACAACAATTGCGCGCTATTTGTAGATGTTTGTCCGAACCGGTCTCTGGCTTTAGGGTGGAGCTTTCGTTCAGCCACTATATGAACGAATATCTATATAGATATGGATACACACAAATGAATGTTACTAGTACTTATATTACCACACCTGATAAGACCTTATCATGGGGTCGCACCATGCAGGGTGCAGTTTTAAGGCATCATTTGAGAGCTAATATCAAATGTATTTCGGTTAAATGTATGTATTTTATTTGTTTAATTTCATCATGATGTTGCTTAGAGTGAGAGAATGCGAGAGAATCTACTATAACAATTGGGAGAATAAACAATAACAAAATGAAACTCAATTGATGTTAATAAAAAACTATATACATACATACATATTTATTTATATATGTATATGTACCTATATAAAGCGAGGGTTGAAAATTAAATGACTGTGTTTGTTGTTCAATCTATTTTGGTTTTGTTTTGTTTTTTTATCTGCCGTTTTGTGGGCGATGCTCAATGAATATTAAAGACTAATGCCCCTCACTCCGATCATCATCATTCAGCATACCTACATATATGTAGAGAGAGAGCTTTTGCTTAGAAGCGATGCTTGGTTCCGAAAGTGTATAATTATTTGATTTTGCGTTTCGAATATAGTCGTGCAAAGTCTCTATTACAAAAACCAATAGAAGTTTAAAAATACCAAACTTTGTATACCCTTTACAAGTGATCCATTTCCCACTTGAATGTAAACAGAAGCATAAAGACTCTAGCTATGTCAACCGATTTCAATTAAATACAGCTGAATTATTCAAAGACCTGTTATCGTTTCCAAAGCGGTTTCAAACTTTCCAAAGCATAGATTTGAAATTGAATTAGGGCAAATAAAAATAAAAGAACATATCTTAAATCGCAATCGATAATGGGAACAGGGCTGATAGTTGAAATCAATAGTTGACTCGTTTTTTATTAAAAACTAAATGAAAAAAAAATAGACCGACACTAGACAATAAAGTTATTAGGAAATTTTATCTACAAAATTGACAGATTTTTCAATCTCGCCCCATTTTAATACTTTGGCTACAGCAAAGTGTATACACTTTAATTTGTAAGTCTATTTAATTATAATGTAAATTATAAAAATGAAGCTTTGGCCACTTACCTTTCTTACAATTTCATAATGGAAAACAATTATTGCTATAGCAAAGCAATAACAAATAAACTGAATTTCTTATCAGCTTGTTTAATATGTGATAACCAAATCTATTAAAACAGAGATCGTAAATTAATTGTATTTCAAAATGTTTATTCATTAAAATACTTGTTGCCATTTACTTTTGTAATCAATTTTCAATTTAATTGCTTAAATCTGTTAGATTTACAAGAAAAAATATTATTTTAAAAAAAAAAACCAAATTGAAAATGAAATATGTATAGATTAAAAATGTTTTTTTTTTTTCTATTTTCATTTGAAATCGATTTAAAAATAGCCCTAAATACATATTTAATTTTAAATTTCACTTATAATTTCAACAATATTTTTTATTTCGTCTTATTTGTCATGCAAAAATATGTTTTTTTTTTTTTTTTTTTGGTTTTGTGTGTTTGTTTTTGTAATTTTTAATAAGTTTTTGTTTTTCGTTTTTGTAATTCTAGTTCTAAAGCCATGTCTCCAGTTAATTTTTGTTTTTAAAGTAAATTCCTGCCAATTGCATTTAATCACTTAAAGTCCCCTCCTTTCCTATATTAACCCGCCCCAACCCGCTAAAGCTCTAATTAATACGCTATCCCTCTCTCTCTCTCTCTCTCGCTTACGTTTTCTCTCTATCTGTGTTTCTAAAATAAACAAAAAAACAAATATCGATTTTTAACGAACCAATTAAATGATAATACTAATTATGAAACTTAGCAAAGCATGAGAAATGTTTAATAATTGTCGATGACATTAATGTAGACAAAATGTTGCTAAAGTTTAACTATGTTGGCAACATGAATTGTTGCTGATACATACATAATGTTGCAGATAATGTTGTGAAGAGAGGCTCAGCAGAAAACAAAGCAAAGGGACACAGGATCTCATACATATACATATATGTATATAGCAAGGGAACCCACATTTTTTTTTTGGGGTTTGCTTTTTTCTCTAAGTTCTAAAATCTAATTGTAAGTACTACGTTCTAGCCATAATCTAACTCTCTATATAAAACGTCTATTAAGCTTGGGGATTGCATCCTTTGACTTCTCGGAGTGCGTCTCCTTTAGCGATCCTAGCACAAAATTCTTGTAAATAAAACTATAACTAGTAGGTATCATTATTCTTTCATTATCTATCGTTGTTCCTTGTCGCATTGGCCTGATTTCATTTACGTTAGAACCAAAAAAAAAGAAAAAACAAAAAATATACATACATATATTAGATTTTGTTTTTTTTTTGTTCTTTTATGACACACAGCACAACATTTAACATTTAAGTACACTTGGATAGTTTTCCTTTTGTTTTTCTTTTTGTTGTTGTATTCTTACTAGAAATAGAGGTGAGGCGGTGCAGGTGGAAAAAAGTTGGATATAGAGGTAGGGATAGAGGAGAGGAGGGGCATTGCCTAAATGCAGTTAAAATATTGTAACGGAATTCATCGAATAGCTTTAAGTTTGTTTGCCGCTTGAGAATTCGCAAGATTGTCGAACACAGATTGAGTGTGGAGGGGTGAATGGGGGGTACAAGGGTTTCGGTTAAAAAATACTTCTAAAGGATATAATAATAATCATGTCTTTTTTGTTTAAATTCTTTGAAAACCGCATTTAAAAACTTAAGAAATAAATCACATACAAATCAGATAAAAACAAAAAAAAAAAAAAACAAATCATAATTTGCTAAAGGACAAAGATGAAAAATATTTCAAAATGTCTTAAGACTATAGGACTTAGACTAAAGGATTAAAAACGTTCTTAGCTGGGCATTAGGAAACAGATGGACAATTTCTCTTAATAATACTTGTGAAAATATGCTTTCTTCTTGTTTTGGAAGTGGGGCAGGGGTCACACACACACACACACACATACACACACACATGCACTCATATTTAAATACTTATACAAATACATATATGTATACATATTATATAAAATGTAGAACTTAATATTAAGACTCAGTATGAAGCCACTTCAAAATCTTTGAAAGTTTCATATTTTTGGTGTTGAATTTTTAGTTTTGTTTTTTCTTTTCGTTTGTCGGTTTTAGCGATTATAAATTAATTGTATCCAGATCTTGGCAAGGAGCTCGGGGACTTAGATCACTGCTGCCACCACTGCCACGTACAGTGTCACCAGTGGCACGTCTATCACCACCGCCCAATCCACCATTGGGTCCACCATTCATTTCCCCGCCCGTGATATCCGCCATCGACGAATGGTTCTGGTTCGTGCTGCTATTATTATTGTTGTGGTGGTTGGCTGTGGGTTTCGTGCTGGTGGTGTTGTTGCCCTCGCTTAGATTGTTGTGCAAGGCTTGGGTCTTCTTTGTGCCCAATCCCAGTGGGAATGCAAAGTCCTGCGGCAATTTATGCATAATCTTGCCCGAAGTAATAAGCCGACCAAAGCCCTCCTGCAAATGAAACGGGAAAAAGGAAATGGATTAACTAATAGCCCTTGGATATACATAGATAGCTTCTTACCTGATGGGCAAAGGCATAGCCAGAGCGTACTGAGCGACGTCCACGACGAGATGAAGGAGTACGCCGTACATCGCTGGAGGCACGCGAATGAATCTTCTTAAGCGATTTCTGACGAATCTGTTCAACGAAAATGCCACAATATATACATAGAGACTTAAAGAATGGCAAAACTCGAAACCAACCTTATCCGACAGACTGGGATGCACATCCAGCAAATAGAATTTGTAGGCCAACACGGGAGCCATCAATACGACAACTGTGATAAGCATGGTCACCCAGAAGGTTAAATCTTTGATGGCCTGCGTCAAGGAGCCCACATAGGGCCCACCAATCACATAATTGTAGAAATAATCGAGCACAAAATACCAAATGAGACTGCCCCAAATGGTCACATGATTCACCACCGTCCAGTATGAGGTGTACAAGGAAACCTGAAACGGAAATAATGCCCATTTCGAATCCTCTTCTTTAGTCTCTGTTAATCTATCAACTCACTTGAGCTGTATTGTCCACAATCAGTATGGTGGCAACAACTGCTCCGAGTGTCATATGGTCGCTCAATATGTAGCCATTCTGGGAGACACCATCCTTATAGACGCCATACGGGATGAGGAATAGAATGAGCGATGTGAAGGCTCCATGCAATACACTGTAGATAAATTCACGAATATTGAACAATTCGCTCTTCAGGCCGGGCGTATAGAGGCGTGGAAATTCCAAACTATTCTTATCCGATACATCCTGCTCAAAGACCCCAAGAGCCAAAACAGGCAGTGAGGTATAAAATAGATTATACACCGATATGAACATGGGATCGAAAACGGTCTAAAATTCAAGATTACAGCCCACAAATGAGTAAACAAAGATCGTGGCGCGTCGATTCGATTAACTCACCTGGGCACTAAAGCCACAAAAGAGCGAATACCAGCAATGACACAATGTAAATGCAAAATTCTTATAGAAAAAGTAGCGCAAAAATTTACACATACGATAATACGACCAACGACCATGAACCAATAGCAAACGTTCCAAATAACGAAACTGTGCAATGGCATAATCGCTAGATAGGACTGCCTGCAGGCCCTCCTGTCCCGAAATGCCCACTCCAATGTGTGCAGCTACCATGAAAAACAAAATAACAATTACAAAATAGAATCAATATAATCTCTTATTGTTTTTTTGAGGTCATACCCTTGATCATGGAGACATCATTGGCTCCATCTCCAATGGCCAGGGTTACGGCATTTTTGGCACGCTTAATTAATTCGACGACCAGCGCCTTTTGTAGGGGCGTTACCCGGCAGCAGATCACCGCCTTGCACTGCGAGGCAATGTCCAGGAATCTGGTGGAAATAACCAATTAATTAATTAATTTCCATTAAACAAACATTTCAGTTAGTTCAAAACTTACTTGCTTTCCAGCTCTGGTGATAGACAATGAACCAATGAATGTCCATTGACCACCAGAGCAAAGCCGGTGCTTTCATCGACCACTATGGAGGAGGGAGTGCGTCCATCCTCGCTTTTCTCTGGATCGCCAAAGACATCATTGCACTCGGCACTGCACATCATAAGCGTGAGAGAGAGGTAGAGAGAAGGGGAAAAGTATTTAGTTAGTGAAGCTTTATAAATGACTTTTTATCGACATTAAGATGAGACACATGGTAAGAGAAATTTATAGCTAAAGTGAAGGTGAAAGTGGCACAATAGAAGAGATCGGTTTTAATGGACAAAATTTACAGATGATCTAGATTCTAGAAGGCATTCAAATGATCCACATAAATCACAAACAAGAACAACGCAAAACAAAAAATAAAAACAGAACGAAACCGTAACGAAACTGAATCGAATGGAATTGAATTGAATTGAATTGAATGATTTGTTTGAGAGTTGAGTTTAAATTTAAGTTTATACAATGAACTATAGATAGTAATTAAATTAAATTAAATGAAAAGTTCAACTGTTTCAACTTTTTACTTGACGGGCGGAGCAAGTACCAATAGAGGGTTATATCCATTCTATAAGAAAACAATAATTTCAATCGTTTACAAGAGAAAGGGAGGGATCGATTATCAAAAGGTCAAATGAGGCAGTGACAGAAAGAGAGAGGGATAGAGAGAGAGAGAGAGTAATGACTTGATTTTCTTTGTCTTGATTTTAGTTTCACGCTGAGGTTAAGGTTAGGTAAAAAATGTTTGGAAAATTATCAACTGATTAGGTAGATAAAACAGGTTTTGTAGTAGTAGTAGTAGTAGCCAGATTAAGATTCACTCATCTAAACGGATGGGGAGGAAAGATTTAGTTTACTTTTATCTAGAAATAGAATTGTGGCTAGCCAAAGAAAATTGTTTGCTTGTTTTTGATATTGTTTTTTTTATCTTTGTTCTTTTTTTTTTGGATTTTGGCCCTCTACCTGTCCGGTCCGCCCTTATTATCCTTAATTTTGTCATCCCACCTAAAGGTAACCACCGATATAGCTGGCGGTGGTATCTGCGGTGGTGGTGTGGGCGTGCTACTTGTCTCCTGCATGAAAGCCGACGTTTGGGTCATGGTCACACTCAATGGATCCATTTGGCTGCCGCTATTCAAATGATTGAGAGCCTCGTTGGTACCTAAGTGGGGGGGTGGGGGTGGAGGAAAGATTAAGCAATTGGTGTGGAAGAGTTGGCCAAAGACTTTTTATTCAGTTGCTTACCACCTGGTCTGAAGCGATTAAAGATCTTGATGGATTCCTTAAACTGACGCAACTGCTTCTCCACTTCCTCGACAGAACTGCCATCCACAATGAAGACATCGGCCAGCTCGTCGGTTAGCAATTGGCATGAATAACCAATATTGATGGCCGTTTCTATAAATAAAGTAGGTTACCATCATAACTATCGGATAGCTCTCGCTCTTACTTACCCTGCTTATCGCCGGTTAGAACCCAAATCTTAATGCCAGCATTTTGCAAATTTGCTATAGACTTGGGCACTCCATCTTGCAATTTATCCTCGATGGCCGTAACTCCAACCAATTGCATTTCACTCTCGATCTCCTCATAAATGGCATTGAGTCTCTGTTCCCGTGAATCCATGGCCAAAGAGGCCTCCTGCTGCCTGATCCGCCAGTCATTGTAGTATTGTTCGGTGAGCCGACGTTCGGCCAGGACCAATGTGCGCAAACCTTCGCCAGCGAATTTCTACCAAAGGATTAGAATAGATGGAGCATTTACAAAGTATATTATTTTAATTAGCAGCTAAAACATTTTACATTCAAATGATCCTGGGTACGGGCCTTAAGATCCTCCTGCCCGCCATGTAAACGATCATAGATCACATTATCCGCCCCCTTGCAATAGAGGACTACGGCATTTCCGCGCCGCAATATGACGGACATGCGTTTGCGCACATTATTGAAATCGAGAATGTGAAGGAGCTCGTACTCTTCGAGACGTCCCATCACCTCGATGGTAATACTGTTGGGGGTGCGTGTACGAAAGACGAAACCAAAGTTTCGTGCAGCCGACACAAGAGCCGCCTCATCGGGACTCTGGGCCTGATATTCCAGTCGGCCATCCACTGTCTCGGCCATCACAGTGTGACAGAGAGCCAAAAGGCGAAAGAATATATGAGTGTGCTCCTCATCGGAACGGACCGCATCCAATAGCGTACGATCGTACCAGCGAAAGTCGCTCTCATGATGTGGATTGCCGGAGAAATCAATCGATGGCACAGCCTGTGAACGACGGTGAAGGACAGAACATTAGAATCGCATATAAACTTTAAAAGGGAAAATGTTTTACAAGATGAATAAATATAGGTACATATGTATAAATCATTAGCGTTTAAATTTTCTAAAGCGCACAAAGAGAGAGAGAGAGAGGGAGATAGACACAAAGCGAGAGAGCAAGGATAATCATGTGTGAAAAGCATAAACGATATTATAAATTTACGATATATACACACACAGACACACACATCTATGCGATTAACAATCTACAATGGCGATCTAACAATAGGTGGAGAAACAATCAGTATGGAACATGGAACAATGGAACATGGAACAGTGGTTTTAGGGACAAACACATGCATACGTGCACTCGCTGATGTATATTGGTGGATGTGGAAGTTGTCCAATTGGCGGCAAAAGTGCTTAGATAACCATTTTTTCTTTCTTTCTGCTCCGTCCCCAACCCCTTAGCCTTCTCCTTCTTTGTCTCTTTTGGCATTTCATTGTCATCGTCGAGAAAGAGAGCAGATGCCGATGAGGATTTCTTGAATTTAAACTTAATCTTTTTCTGGTTAATTGCAGGAACAAAAGGCAGAGGAGGGGAAGGAAGCTCAGATTGGTATTGGTATTGGTATTGGTATTGGTATTGGTATTGGTGTTGGTGTTGGTGCATGTGTTCTTGATCTTCTGTCTGGTGGTGATTGGATGGATCGTGCTGGAACATTACTTTTTCGCTGCTGCTTGTCGTGGACAATTGACGGCCCATACGGACATCAGTGTGTCCGGCAGCCAAGGCAGTGGCATGTCTCGGTTCCCGTTGCTGTTGTTGATCCTCTTCATTGCTTATACTTCGACAAGGTGCTGAATAGCGAACATGTTTGCGCCGTGGATTCTCACGCAATGTTAGTGAAGGTTTGAGCTGATCCGCAGCCACCTGCGTTTTACCATGAGCCGTTACCAGTAAGGCACTTTTCCTAGTGCCATGCATTTCGGCCTCCACTTGATGGTGGTCATGGTGGTGCACTAGGATTGTCGGTGGTGACCCCGACGTTGGTGACGAGTTGCTATTGTGGAAAATTGTTTGCTGCTATAACGAGTAGTGTGAGTTGGACACAACAAAACAAAACAAAAAAAGGATCATCTCATTCAGAGTCAGTTCATTTTAGTGTGAGAGAGAGAGAGAGAGATAAAGAGAATTATAAAAAAAAAAAACAAATATAGGTACAAAACAAAAACCACCGACAAAATACACATAAGATACACGAATTTTTCACAAAATTTTTTCCTAAAACCCCAATGTTGGCCAGACAAAAAAAAAACAAAAAAACAACAAAGAGGATTTCGAACTTACCTCATTAATCTCAATTAGTTCGCCTGTGCGCAGGTCAATGACATCACCGTAAGTGCGTCCATTAATACTGCATTTGTTAAACGTCATTATGTTCTGGGTTAGTGTGCCCGTTTTGTCCGAGAAGATGTACTGTATCTGGCCCAGCTCCTCGTTAAGGGTGGTGGTGCGAGCTTTGGCATATGTATTGGTGCGTGCATAATACATTTCCTCATCCCAATTGATGAGGAACGACTGTACAAAACGTATTACCTGCCATGGAAGATGATATATGTACATATATATGTATTAATGGTGACCCCGACGAAAACAACAATAATATGTTACCTCTACTGAAACGTAGAGAGAGATTGGCACAACAGTATTTAAGACTATGGCGTAGGAGAAGAAGACCAGCAGACCAATGACAGTTGCACCCGAGGCAACCATATCCTTAGGTATGATATGATCCCAAGGTAGATACAATTGAAAATGCTGGCCAATAAGGCCCTCCCATATGGCGCAGGCGACGGCAAAGAAGGCGCATATCGATATTAGAAATAAGACAATCTACATGGAAAGAGAAGCCATTAAGCAATGGGAACCGCAACTAAATTGAATAAATAAGTATATGTAGATACTTACACCAATTATAATGAAATTAAGCAAACGATCCACACCGGTGCTCTTAAATTGTGTTTTGCCAGAGTTCTGCATTAGTTTGGTGTCCACACCGGCAAAGACGACAACACCGTAGCACCATTGGGTATTTCTCAGGACACAGCCCCGCAATAGGATCTTGTCATTGTCGAGAGCGAATCGCTGATTCTTCCAGATGAGTGTACCCTCGAATTTGTTAAGCAAATTATTGGGTCTCTCGCAAATGATCTCGCCGTTGAAGCTCCACAATGCATCATGTTGCTCACCCAGCTCAATGGTCTCGGTGAGACATTGCTTGGCCTTTAGATTCGTTTCGCCATCCAGTTCGGCGGTCTCAATGAAGCACAGACCATTTGGCTCAGATGTGGTTATAAGGAGAATATCAGCGGCCACAAATTGATTATTATCGAGGCGTATGACATCGCCCACCTGGACATCTGACCATTTGGCCTCGATTAATTTGCCATTGCGCAATGACTTTGACTTGCGATTGTTCACCTGAGAGTCCGAGAGATGGCGTTGCTGCAAAGGACACAGAGAGAGAGAGAGAGAGACTTTAGCTTTAATTTGGATCGGCTTCGGCTTAGCTTACAATATCATCGTAGGCATCTTTGACAGCGGTCAACGTAAGGACACCAATCAGTGGTATGGCTGTGGTTACTGGAGTTAACGAAGAGATTGCCGGTATCAATTGGAGGACCAATAGACACAGGAAATAAAAGTTGGCCAATCGCTGAAACTGCTCCAGCAGATTGAAGGGCAGAAATGTGAGCAGCGTATACTTGGAGGTCTTAATGTAATTGTTCTAAGAAAATGTAAAAGGTAAACAGCTGGTCAATACGGCTTAACTTACGACTGTGGGATTCAAGGATACTTACATGATACTTAAATTGAGTATTGAACTCTTTGTCGTTTGCGCGAATTCGGCGTTCGTTCTCTGTCAAAGAAAAGAAGAGCAAAAGAGAAGTAGAGAGTAAGAGGGAATATCTAAACAAAACAAAAGATGTGCAGAAAGCTACCCGAGAAGTAGTAGGAACTGCGACGACGTCTCATCTGGGAAAGACGTCGCATACTACGTGTTGTTGCTGAGGTCGCTGCCGAAAGATCATGACTTTGACTCCGACTCCGATTGCGATTGCAATTGTTATTGGATTGATGATTTTGGCAACGTGCAGGGGAAACATCTTGAACTTCGCTGCCCTTCCAACTGGACAGACGCTGCAGCAGTGATACCTTTTTGGTTCCCGACATCTGTCTTTGCTGTTTGTATTCCTGTTCCCCGTTATGGCTTGTATTTGGTCCCGGCATGGCCAGACTATAGAAGCTATCGCCATGTGTGCTAGCCGTCAATGTGGTCAATGGTGTGGCAATTGTCTGTGTGGAGTTGCCAATATTCATAGTTTCAGGTTGAGCCAATTGCGCCTGCTTGCCTCCAGCCGCCTCCATCTCAGCGCCCTCGTCTGTGCTCTCGTCCTCGCCATCGTTCACATCGTTGCGCAGTCTTCGTCGACGATGTCCCTTCTGTCGCGAACGGCGTACAAATTGAAACCAACGTCCTGGTGCTGGTGCTGCTGTTGCTGTTCCTGTTGCAGTTCCTGTGGCTGTTGTTGGTTTATTGGCAGTTTTTCCATCCTCATCCTCAGCTTCAGCGTCGCTTGTGTCATAATCTTGATGTTGTTCTCCTTGTCGTCCACCCAGAACGGCCAGTTCCAGGGTATCTGGACGTTGGCGTAAACGCGGCATAACACCGCCAATGCCGCCACCGACACGGACACGAACACGGACACCGTTTCAACGTTTTTATATGTATTAATAAATATTACTAAGTAATTCCCATTTGGGATCATTGCCACCCAAATCGCATTTGCATAATAATTCAGCTAGAGAAGATCAAAAAAAAAACAAAAAGGAGGAGGAACGTAAAACTCCATATACGTATGTACAATTCCAAGAACCAAACGATTCCCATCAACTGAACAACAATAGACGTACATATGGCGTATGCCATAATAAACAAATAAACAAACACAATTTCCACTTTGATGCCTATTGCCCTTCAACCCCTCCCCTGCCCGATCAACGGAACAGTGGACACACGGAATCCCCTTCAAAATTTTTCACATTTTTCAGTTCATTAACGAAAAAATGTTTGCATTTCTCTTCGATCTCTGATTACACTATTTTATAATTTATAATTGGAATCAAATTTGTTGCCCCATTAATTTAAATGGTTAAGGTAAATCTGACACCCATCGCTTCGCCTCTTCAGTTCCTCTCTCCCCGAACTCTTGGAATATATATGTATATACGATGATGGAATAATTCATTAAAATTTCCTTTCCTCTTCAAAAAGGGCAACTTGAAATAAATGTAATATAGTGAAATTTTGGTATTTTCATATTTAATTTAATTTCATTTCATTTAATTTAATTAAATTTTGCTTCCAGGCCAATGTGGAAACAATAACAAAAACAACAACATCAACAGCCATCGGGGAAGTCAGGAAACCAAATATTTGGAATTTTGCGAATTTTTTTTTTATTCGCATAAAGGCCACACAGACACACAAAACGAGAGAGAGAGAGAGAGAGAGAGAGAGAAGGCTTCAGGCAATTGCTGGGATTCTCATCTAACGAGCCAAAAGAGGTGAGGGAGCCAAGCCGAATCGAGCAGAGCAACCGAGCAACAGGTGCTTCAGGGCCAGATGAAACAAAACAAAAATAATACACACAAAAAAAGAAGATGAAAAAAAACAAACAGCTAGGAAGCTGCAAAATATATGTATGTACATATATGTATCTCCCTGGCTCTCCTCTGTCTCTTCGGTGGTTGTGGGTGGGTGTGGATGTGGGTGGCTGTGGCAACTGGTGCAAAGTCAATGTCAAAACTGTTGTCAAGGCCACAGCCTTTGGTATCTGCAAATGACTAACTTGCTGGTTAGACTCACATTTTGCCCGGGCACAGACTAAATAACTCACTGCAAAATGGCTGATTCTTGGAAATAAATAAATAAAGAAAATGCAAATTGGAAAATGGAAAATGCAATTCATGCATTGGAATTGCATGGAAAGTTTTATTTTTAGAGCTAGCCCCGCCGCCATTCCACTTACTTGCATTAGAAATCTACCTTGGCATTTCATTTATTGCCATAAAGTATTTGACAAGGGTCCTTGAAATGTAGAATCTATCAAAATATTGACATATGGTCTATAAAGTACAAGTGCGGGTATATTCTTAGACCCCTGAAAGTATGCAATAGTAATTTCAAGTGATTTCTAGCGTTTGAAATGAACGGTGCACTATTTAAAGCAGATCTTGGCATGTAAAATGCTAGAAATTTGCCCCCTTAAGTATGCAAAGCGTTGACAAAGAACTCATTGTTTAAAAAAACAATTACATTCGGTGGATAGATAATATTTACGAACATCATTATATGCTTTGGTAAGCCATTTTGTAATCATTATAAAAGCATCATACAAATTGATGAGAGTATTCGAGACATTTACAATAGTTTTTACAATTTTTTTAATTACAAAGTAATTAAAAAGTATTTTCCTTATAAGGAGGTAGATGTTGACGCATTTCAAAATACTTTACTGCATCTATGTTAATGAAAAGCGACTAATTAGTTAGTAAGAGGCTTCCTTAAGGTAATAGTATATTTTGTTTAATATATATACTTTATGAAAATGTATGTATATTGTAATGCAAAATTGAATTGGAATTCATTAGATATCGCCAGCGCCTTTTCTCCGATACACACTCTGTGCCAAAACGTACTCACAATTTAATTCGTAGGATATTGCTGTCTTGTAAATAGGCTCTAAAAATCTTTAATGATTGTTTTTTTTGTTCACTGATATTCCCTCATTTTAAAGAAGGACAACAAAAACTTTCCTTCCCTTTTATGGCTGAGGGCACTTGTTCGTGGCATTGGTCGCAGTGCTTCAAACCGGCGCCAACCCCTCTCTCATTTCTAGTGATTATCCTGCTGGGCCATGAGTCACGCATGTGAGAATATGTGCTTGGCTGACTGCCTGACTGACTACTCCTTGGTCTCAATTCATTTCCATTTCATTTTAGTTGTTTCTTGTTGTCGTTATTGTTGTTGTTGTTATGCTCTCCATACACATTGTACAAACAATTGCTTGTATGCGTCACCGTTTTGTGTTAAATACGGAAAGAGGAAAAAGTGCAACGGAAAGGCCAACAAATGAATCGATGAAGGCTCAATAGTTATGCTGAGCTAACAAAAAAAAAAAAAAACAAAAATACACTGACACACTAAAAAGGGGTGTAACTGCGTGGGTAGGGAAGGGGAGGTGGTGTGGGCCAGATGCCAAGTGCATCATCATCATGCTTGATGCTCTTTCTCTCAGCCTCTCCCCCCATATCGTTCTTCTGCACATTTTGTTGTTCTTGCTATTTGCGTACATTTTTAGCACCATTTCTTGCAATGTTTTCCTCTTATTTGTTTGACTTTCTTCACTTTTTTTTTTGGTAAATTATATCATAAATCTGGCCCAAGAAGAAGGGCCAGGCCAGGGCAAAGCGAGGCAAAGGCCTAAGAGATGTAACCAAAGAAAAATTTAACAAAAATTCAATTTTTTTGTATTTACCGCGCGCGATATAAACAAATGAGGAATTGGTTTTTTGTATATTTTTTGTATGTGTGCGTGTGTTTTTATTGTTTTTATTTCTTTTTTTCTTGTGGGCCAAAAAGCCAAAACCAAGCGGACAACTGCGGGCTAACGAACTGCGACCAAACTGAGCGACGCCAAGAAACGCCGCCATCAACTCAACTGAGCTGAGCGAGCCGAGCCGAACACCGCCGACGACCACAACGGGCCACAACGACACGAAGAAACACGACGACGACGCCAACGACGCCAATGATGGCAATTCACCAAGGCAACAGCATGGCCAGCCTAGCAACGATGCCTCTTTGGAACACAAAAAAGAAAACAGAACCAAACAAAAAAAAAAAAAAACACAAACACACACACGTACTCTCTCTCTCTCACACACACGGACACATTTCAAGCGTAATTCGCGAGAAGCAAAAGGACAAGCACAAGCAGGTTGAGGATAATACATACAGGACACCAGGACAAGCTACCAGTTTGAGAGACCCGAAAAAAGGAAAGCCCTTTGAATGGTTATTTTATTTAATTTTATTTTTTTGTTCAACACTTCCCAGCTCCCCTAAGACGACTGCAGATGTTGTAGGGAATATTGTGTCAGGTCAGTTGGGCATATTGGTTCATACATACATATGTACATACATATTGTATATGCTTGAAGGAATGATATCTTAGATAGATATGAGATATCTAATCTCAATTAGTGATGTAAAATTAAAGAATAACATCTTCAACAGGGACACTCCGGACACTCCTAAGATATCATTCCTTTTGTGAGCAAAAGAATGTTTTTTATTTAACGGAAAAATTCTTAAATTTTAGCTGTTAATATAACTTTAGTCTCATAAGTCACGATTAATAATCTAAGCCATATACAAATGTCTCTATTTCTTGTAAGTCATATAGACGATGTTTTTTATTCAAAAGGATCTTATTCCTTATTGTAAACATCGACCTTAATATGGTCAATATACATACATTTAAGGCAATAAATTTTCCAAAAAAAAAACTATTTATTATCCATCTCCCATAAATCGATCAATATTGAAATTTGATTTCGAATTATCTGTTTAAAAAATTTTAGAAGAGCTTAATTTGGCGCTTAAAAAATATGCTTATTATTATTTTCCTTTTGTTAGTTAACAATTCATAACAAAATTAATATAAATCTCGTAATAAAAAATTTGTTTTCATAATTTCAATTATATCAGATAAGATCAGATCAATTAGATGCATAGAAAGAGTTTCTCTTAACGGAGCACTTGTAATTAACTAAAATAAAGGATTTTGATTTAAGAATTACCAGTTTTTCAGAGTTTACGAAATACCTACAAATATAAATACACATCGATAAATCAATGAATTGATCTCTTTTTAACCTCTCACCATAAACTAAATTCTAACTGATCCCATAATTCGCCAAATCATGGGCACAGTTTTATTGTAAGAAAAATTAGAGAGTCTTGAACTATATACAAACGTAAATAATATTCTGGAGCGAAATTGAAGTGTGTTTTATGAATGGTAAGAGGTAAGCTCTACTATAATTAATAGAACAATGGATCTCTTAATAGATATACATAGCAAGAAAAACATGACTATTAGGCTTTGGAATTTTGAATGATACAAATAAAAAAAATACCTTGACAGTAATCGAAAATTTGAAAAAACTGATTTGTAAAGCAAGTTATATGAACTGTCCTATTACACAATTGATATAAAAGTAGTCATATATAGTCGATAATATGTATTTGTAGGTATGTATGTATGTTTTTCGTTTGAATACAGTTTATGTTTTGTTTTTAATGATTTTTTTACCATTTTCGATAGATTTAATTGGTATCGTAATGTTAAATTTTAGAGTATTGAAAGCAATTTGTTTAGTTATTGAGCTCTTAACTACAAAATATGAACTAAGCAAATGGCAAGTTAAGTTGCTAGTCAAAAGTAGTTTGCGAGAATTATATAGGTCATAGCAAAGGTCTCTATGGTCTATGGTTCTATATTTTCGTCAAACAATTTCAACTTTGTCAAGCGTAAAACTGAGCAAACAGAGCCAAAGGTTTCTCAGTTTCTCTGTTATTCTCTCTGGCGAACACTGAAGAGAGAACCCACAGAGAGAGAGAGAGAAATGAGACAGAGGGAGCGCACGTGAATAGAATAAAAGCGCAAAAAACAATTAGAAGAGACCGAACGACCCCACCAAAATAAAAGAAAACCCAAAGGCCATGGCTAACTTTGGCCATTCCGAAGTTTGTATACCCTTCAAGAAAAACTCATCATCTGGAAATTAAAACTTCTGCGAAACAATGGCCTGCAAACGCATACAATCCGAATCATGCTATTTCATCGGATAAATATGACTGCTAAATATAATATATAAAATGATAGATTTTATATGCTTAAATTCATATCCTTTTTTGTGGATAAAAAATATATATAGTCTTTTATGTGTTGTACACTTTTAACCAAAATGAATATACTCTTTTTGAAAGGGTATTAAAATTACAAAAACCAATGTCAAAGGCAACTGAGTGTGAGCTTTGCTCTCATTCTCTCACTGAGGAAAACCATTTGGTTGTTGTTGCCATTCATTTTGTTTGCGTTGCTAAGGTTAAGGTGTGATTCGATTCCCGTGCTCAATTTTGAGGGGAAGAGTGGGCTGGGTAATCAATGCGAATGCCTGCGATTAAGTGACGCTAGTTCAGTGAGAAAGTTTCCTCAATCAATCATTACACTCAATAAACATAGCTAGCCTTCCCTTTCCTGCCCTTACCTAAAGATTGAATGCATATTGAAAATTAAATTGAGAAGTTTGATTAATTTGCAAAATGCAATTTCTTGAATGCTTTTGGTCTTTTCAAAATTACCAACAGGTAGAAAAAACCTACATAGATGAAAGTAAAGAAATTATTCTGACTTCTGCTCAATCAATTAACAAAAATGCCCAAAGAACAAAAAACTCTCAAATGAAAAAAATGTTCTACCAAATGACGGCTTACAAATACCTTACACTTACACTTAAGAAACTAATAAGCTTAAGCCATCTCTTAAATCAAATGAATTTCAAATTCCAATACCAATTTTATTTTTGGCTCCATCTAGCGGCCTATTGTGTGTTTTGTGATGGCCTCATTGAATATCCTTGCGGAGGGTATAATAAACTGTCTGCCCGCGTGTTTCTATAAAAACTAATCTCTGTTTTTAAAGAAATGGTACAATACTTTGTATTCTATATTGGAATCTATATTGGAATCGAATCGATCGAACACCTTTAGTATATAGAAATCGTTCAAAATCTATGCATTTTGCAGTTGAGAGTAAGGGAGACCGATAGCTTTGTGTTTAAGAGCGGTAAGAACAAGAGTATATAAACTAAACCGTAGCCGGAGTTAACTTCCTTGACATTTAATTCCAATATACCTCATGTGGTTATAGGGTATGAGTAAAAAAAATCATGATCCCATATGTACATATATAAAATAAACAAAGCGGAAATGATTCCATTAACTTAGCCACACTTTGTTGCCATTTTACTAACTGACTGTCTGACATTTACACACTCTCACATTTCATTCATTCATTTGTTCATTTACTCACTTACTCATTCATATATTACAGCGAAAACGCGTAATAAATCGAAGAGTTTGTGTTTTTGTTTTCGCTAAAGTTGATTTGGTAGTGCTTTACTTTGTTTTTTTTTTTTTTTTTGTTATTTTGTAATGCGCTATGGCCAAGGTGGCAGATGGTTAACAATAGCCCTGGATTCGTGTCACGGTCGGAGACCAACTATTCAACTATCCAACTACCAACTGTCAGCGAATTGGGCCAATGTCAATTCGAATTGTTCACAACTGTTCACCTTTCTTCACATCACACACTTCTACTTACTTTCTCCCTTGCCAAGTTGTGAAATCGCTTGACGCAAAAGGATATTTAATCAAATCAGCTAAATGTAACTGATTAATTAAAAATTAACCTTTAATACGTTAAATCATTCAAATTATTTGATTTATTTAGTAATTAGGATTTCCTATCATTTTAACCAATTACACAAATCTGAAGTATTTATACGTGTATATAAATTAAATCCAAATAATCAGTGTTCAAGTCTCGAACACATTATCTCTCCTAAAAAACAGAAGATTGTAGACTTTTGTAACTTAAAATTGTGACAAAACTTTTCTTTTTCAAAAGGGACAAAAAATTTACTAAGCTAAATCAAAAAAAAAAAAAAAACTTGAATCAAATTGGATAATTTTGTTGAAATTCCTATTTAGTTTATGCAGTGTTTTAAATAAATTTTGAAATTAATTCCTTCAAGTAATTATCGTGAAAACGTTTCTTTTGTTTATAATAAATTATACAAATCGCTAGTCCTTTCAATTTCGAATAGATTAATCAACATTTTTTAGAAGAGATTTCCCCCTTAAAGAAGCGGTCCTAGTTGGCATCGCTTTAAAATTAATTTTAGCCATGAAATCGTTTCGATTTCATAACATATTGAAACTCAAACATATGAATAACCGTTATCATTAATACCTATGTACATTTGTTTTTTAATATTTTCATTAAATTTGATAAAAATCAGTTGAAAAAAAAAAAAAGGAAAAAACATTAATTGATTGTCATCATCATATATCGAAAGTATCTCGATTAATCAATAAAACATGAAAAAAACCTGAAAATTAAAAAGATTTTTTTCAACTTTTTCCCACTTTAAATATTTTAAAAGGCAAATGTAAGAGCAATTCCAAAAACAATTTAGTAGCAACAAAATTATGCATTTCAATTTAGCAATTAAGAAAGTGCATTTTGGACAAGTGGGTAATCGTTAATTTGTTTATGTTTCGGAAAGAAAATACTCTACTTTTAATGGAAGGCTAATTCATAAAAAGTTTAGTTCGTTATGGTTTTAAGAAGTTTCAATGTACATTTTTTGTAAATGAAACATCTTTTAGCTATTTATTTTGTATATCATGAGTTAGTAGGTTCTTGACAATGTACATAAGCCTGGGTCCAAATATGTTCTACATTATGAGACGATTATTTAAGCCACTACAACAACCCGAATGCCATATAGGAATTCAATTTTTATTTCAGAATTTCTTTATTCAAAACAACTGATTTAATATGATCTTTACACTTTTGTTTAACACTTTATGCACTATAAAAAAAAACCGAAAATATCGTTATACGATATTTTTTTTTTGTCAGCTTACCTTTGGTTAATTGTGGTTGAGTTTTTGTGCCCATTTTTTGTTGTGATTCTTAGTCAACTTCAGCAAAACTTCTCCTCGAGTGCTTAAGGCTGATGTTGTTGCTGTTGTTGTTGTTTTTGCTGCTGCTGCTGCTGCTGCTGCGGATGATGCGGATGAGGAGCAAGTCCTCTGCTACTGGGACGACTACTCCTGCTCGGTTGCCTGTTGCCTAATGTGACAGTGACTGTTGTGGTGACTGTAGGTGCTGTTGTCCTTCTAGTCCTTCTGCTTTTGGTCACTGAGCAGACGTGGTAAACCTCCATGTGTTGGCTTTGTGTGTAGCCGTTCAACTGCAAAAGGTGAGAGAGAGAGAGTCACTAAGCATTCAAAATATGAATCATTATCGAAACGAAAAACCACAGAAAACAACAAAAAGAAAAAAAAATATTGAAAAAAACTTTATATAGTTCCCTTCAATATTTTTTTTTTTTTGTTTTTTTCTGATTTTTGTTTTAATAAATTATAATGTAAGAGCTGAGTTAGGAAGGAGGATGGCTAACAGAAAGTCGCCTCCACATGGGAATCAGTATGGATTCTCACAGCTGGATGGAAATTTTTTATACTTTTCCTTTACCCCCGCTTTTCGGGCCACATTTTTTCTCTGCCTTTTCCTTTTGTTTTAAATTAAAACTTGACTGGGATTGGTCGCAGCTATTAAAAATTTTATGCGTCCACACGTTAATTGTCACACGGTTGAGGGACCGAGCGATGATTCTGACTGAACTGAAGAAGGGGCGGGTGAAGCAAGGGTAAAGGATGGATGTTGAAGGTCCGTGTTGGAGGTGAAGCTTACCATGTGACGCCTTAATTTGCACTTGCAGAATTCCCATCGACAACAAAAGCAAATAACAAAGAGAATTTTACTATTTTGTTGTTGTGATTTGATAGATTAACTAACTATTAGTCAAAATTGTTCAACGCACGAAAATGATGCTTGAAGCGTTCTGTTATTATAGATTAAGTACAGTGAAATCTAACTTTAAAGAAAACACCATAAGCGAAATTTCTAATTTTACTCTTAGATCGGTTTTGATTATATTTCTTCCTTTTTTTTTTTGTTTTTTGATTTAAAAAAGATTCTTATTTTGAACAGATTTGTTTTTAATGTTTTCTGTCCGTCTGTTAAATGATAGACATTCATGTTTTGATTGCAAGTCAAATAAATGACCCACAAAAACTTGCCTAATGAGCTTTGCCTCTGAATTGGCCGTTGTATTGTTGATGTTTTTTCTCTCTGTTACCTAATTTTTGGTTTTTTGCTTTTGGTGTTTTCCGTTTTTATGCCCTTTTAACCATATGAGGGGTGAAATGGATGCCTTAGATTTCCCATGAATGATGTAACATCAAGGCAGAATGAAACATTTATTTTATGACCATGGTGAAGGACTGATAAAACTCTTGGGGTCTTAGGTCAAGCGGTAAGTATTTGATAAAATATACTTAGTTTTAGATAAGTCTAAAATAATTTCGAAAATGAAGCGTAAACTGAAACAGTATTTCAGTAGATTTCAAATTCACAAGTTTCTTCTCTCACGCTTGAATTGCAGAGTATTTCTGTAGTCGGTGGCATAAAATTATAATGATATGTACCTATATATTATTTTGTAGATCCGGTTGTGGGTCACTGGCGGCGGTTAACCAAAGGTATTTCCTCTAAATGCTCGCGTAATATTTCATAATTTATTTGCGAACCGTATAGAGTAGAGAGACAGAGACAGAGAGAGAGAGAGAGAAACAGAGAAAAAAACAAGCAACTGATGGAGAATTAATAATGGCAATAACAAATACTAACATAACTAATAGGTAACAACAATGAAATGAATTAGCTTAATGTGACTCACTGTACATTTGAGTTGGTACAAGCGAGACAGAAAAGTGGAAGCGAGATAGTGACAGTAATAGACCCAGACTCGAGCTTACGTATATACATATACATATGCAAAATAAATCACAAATATGCCAAGTGCAAATGAACTCAAATGCAAATTAAAAGAAACAACCTAAAGACCGGCAAAGACAGAGAGAGAAAGAGAGACAAAAAAGAGAAATAGACAAAATGAGATATGTAGCAAAGCAAAATCATTTTAGAAATAAATTGACTTGACTACTCCTTAAAACTAGTTAAAAACTTATCCATTATAAGAATCCTTAATTTTTATGGATTTTTAATATTTTCCTATCTTATATATGTAAGTACATATATTATATCCATATTAAGGATAAACCTTTTTTCTGCTTTAGAAAACGCTTCAGCAAAATGATATTGGACTTTTAAGATAAAGAAAAGGTAAAACTTCAGACTTGGCATTGTATGAGGTTAATATAAATAAATAAGTATATTGAACTTTGTTTAATCTACAAATATGTAATTGTGATAATGTCTGAAACGCCTTTTGTGCCTTAATCAGGCTTTAAGCTTTTTGCAATAACAGGTGATCAAAAACACTCAACTGGCCAACGCTTTTAGGTTTAAAACAATATGTAAACATATGAGTAATTTTGAATGTGCAAGTTATTCAAATAACTCTCTGACATATTTTATAATAACTGACTAAAGTCCGTAACGAATTTCAAAAAATCTTTTAAGACTATACAGAATAATGTTCAGAATAGTCATGCTTACAATACTCAGGTTAAGTCTAAAGTCCTAGGTTCTGGGGAAAAGAATTTCCACATTTTCACCTTGGTGCCTAGGTGCCTAAAGAATCAATAAGCTGTAAAAAGTAAGATTTCCTTAGGATTTTTCGAGATCGACATAAAGCTTTTGATGAATCTATAATGTAGTCAAATCAAGTTTTAAACTGGTCTAATTTGGTATATCATCAAGTTGAGCGGTCAGTAGCTATGGCACATTCATAAAAACCAGTTTAATGATTGATTTTGTTATAGAATCAATTAAATACACCTAACTACTACATCTACCTAGTACATTTCCACATTTTTCCGCTAATTTCCATTTTCACTGATCGCTTTTTGGGTATTGTATTACCAACATTTTATGCGATTCTAATCAAGAAGCCATTTGGCATCTATTATTTCTCATACCCATTTCCTAGAGGAAACGCCTATGACGCCAAAAATAAACCTAAAACTAAAACTAAAAAAAAAAAAAAAGGGAAAACACAAAAAAACGAAAATCTTATCCCACCCATAAGCCAAGCCATAAGAGAGACGAGAGAAACATAAAAATAAATACTCGGTTAACCGAATAGTTGGCCCAGTTATTTGTAACCCCAACCCAAGGGGGTCAGCACAAACTCATTAACTCATTGGCCTTGGCCATAAATATAATAAGTGTGTGTAAGTAAATATACTTACAATATGTAATTACAGCTTAACAGTATATAGATGGATGGCATTATATGTACATATCCCTCTAACTACCTATATCTGGAGGAGCCACAAAGTAGAGATAATGCAATCATTAACTGCTTAATAGTCATTATATATGCACAACTATGGGAATCCTATCGAAAAGAATGGATCTCTTTTTATTCACTCGATATGAATACACAGAGAAAGCAGCCAGAGGCAGAGACAAAGTTAGAGAGGGAAGTGAACAAGTGAACCTTCTGTTTGTCTATTAGACACTCAAATAATATGAATGCAATCAATGCAATTGAAGGCATTGAGAAGCAACAATTTCAATTGATTTGTCGCAATTAGCTCGCCATGAGAATGAGGTAAGCAACAATGCCAGACCGACCGACCAACGAACCGACCGACCGGAGAAAGTTCGCAGGGATAGAGATTGGCAGGGTGAGGGGCGGTAAGGGTAGAGGGAGCACCACGTTTAGCGCCACTTACATAAAATTCGCATAAATTATTTAACTTCCATTTTAAGTACCTTCCAAGAGCAACCGCAAAAAATACTTAATGAAAAATATCAAAGAAGCAAAGTAAACTTTATATACTCTTTTAGCCATCATATAAATTTTTTTGTTTTTAATGTTCCAAACACTTTTTCTTTGTCTCAATGTCAAGATATAATGAAAAGTATTTTGATTATCAAAATTAACAGAGAGAAAGTCTGGTGATTGAAGTTTTAATCTTCATTCTAATATTCTATGTTCTAATCCCGACTCTACGCGCAGTTTTTTTTTTTTTTTGCATCAGCTTTAGTTCAAAACCATGTTGAATTTTTTTATGAATTTTTTAACATGACAGTTTTTGGGCCGCTTTCATCAGTCTAACAACCAAAAAAAACTTGATATCAAATTTTTTATTGCAAAATTTTAGTGTTTGATGCACTTTTAGAGCTCTAATTTAAATTGACGACTTTCCATCAAATATTGGATGGATACAGATTGGCTAAGCTATGTATATAAATGCATTTATAATGTTTGAAGTTTAAACTTTAAAGGATTTCTCCTCTCTCGCCTCTCGTTTATTAATGAAAAAAAAAAAATTTGAAAGAGTCCTGATGGATTAATGTTGGAGCCTTCTAAATAGTTTTTTTGGTAAACAATTAAGTGTAAGGTTTGAGTTTTTTGGTGACAATACAATAGGTTTTTATAACTTAACTTATTTTTTGTGAAAATTTTCGTATATTGACATATAAACATGAAAGAAAAGCCTGATTGGTGGTCGTCAGTATTTTGACCACATTTAAAAGAACTCAAACTGCGGATAATAAGATGAAAGCCAAGAAAATCTGTATACAAGGAATTTCCAAGACATAGGCAAAAAATCGTTTATGGATTAGTTTATTTTTTATTTTTTATGTTTTGTTATCAAGAATGTAATGCTTTATTGGTTTTTTAACTTGTTTGACTTTAATATCCTTTTACAACACTATTCGAATAACAACACTGCTTTTCTCCAACAAGAAGGAGAAAAATATCTGCTAAATTCCATTCAACCTTTTGCAAAGGGTATAGAAAACTAGAAAATTCCTTAGCTATATTTTTACAGTTACTGTTTTTTGCTTTTGTTTTGGTTTCTGTTTTGTTTTTGTTTATTTGCCTCTTCAATTTATAATTGTTTGTATGCAAAATGTGCATTGAAGGTCAGTGTTTCCCACATACATATGTTTGTGTGTCCTAAAGAGGACCGCAAATTGTTGCCGCGTCCTGTCATCATGAACATTTTCGAATCGCCATGAAATAACAGAAAGTTGGATAATTGAAATTGTCTTCACTTTGCTGTCACAAAATAGACCTGGCCTTGAGTCATGTTTGATTAAATACAAAAAGAAAATTGGGAAATCACACACAGGTAATGCTTTATATATATTGCATATGCACATTCATATACATATCTATAGAATTTCTTACAATTAAATGGTTATTAATAATAAACTAAATGGATTTTCCATTTAAACTGCTGTCTCATCATCCAAAGTCTGTTGGCCTGAGAAAGGACTCGATGTGGGTAATTACCATGGAGTGTTCATATCTGTCTGCTATTCCATGTCTGTATGTGTATGCGTGTGTGGCATTAAAAATTAATAAAATATTGAAACAACTAAAGCACAGCGACACGTGGGTGAAAAAATAATGAGCCGAGCTATCAACCAACCACAGCCTTAAGAACCGAACACAGATTGGACTCGGGCCAGGTGTCATCGGTGCAATCGTTTTAAAACCTTCGACTTCAATTCTCACTAAACCTATCAAACAACTTGTTGACTTGAGGCTTTTGTGTGTGGCACGCCAGTAGCCAAGAGTCGCTTTTGGGCCAAATACAAAAAAAAAAAAAAAAAGAACGAAATTAATATAAATTACTCAAAATAAGAATACCACTAAATAGTAACACAATTGAGTTATAGCCAGCTGTGCGTTATGCGTGTGTCTCTACTTATTGTTAGTTGCGTGACAACGCCCTCCCCGACCGTGTTCCTTCCCTTCCCTTTGCTATCACATTCTTAGTTAGTTGGCAAGTTAACCCAATTTCTGTGCGATCCAATACAGCAGCAGATAAGAAAATCGAAAAACATAAGGATGTTTCCATGGCGAAGGGCAATGAAAAGCAAACAATAAAATATTATAATATGAATAATCAGCATGAAAATGTTTCGAAAATAAAGTTTCATTTATTGCAAAAAAATTTTTTAAAAATAAAACATGCTTTTCATTTCAAGGGCAAGCATCAAGTAATATGCATATCAATCATACGACCTGTTAGACAGTTTCTGATTTAAGAGTGTTTGGGGAATTGGGTTAAACCCAATTCCAATTACAATTCATTTGTGGTTTTGCTACAGTTTGCTTTTGGCCATTGTGTCGTTGATAATATTGAGATTATAAAATGATTTATTCATAACATAAATGGGGGTAAAGGAGTACTTAATTATGAATAAGAAATTATGCAGTTTTAGTTTATATTGTTTTTCATTTCATTGCAAGATTTTTCAGTTCAATGGTGAATTGTCTAAACTACTTTGGTTTTGCTGACTACCTCTCAATGGAATGATAGAGAATGATAGAGAATGAAGAGAATCGTGGAGATGCCAAAGATTTACTAAAAAAAACTGTTTCAAGCATTTTAGTCTAATTTGCAATTAATGCAATGTTGTGTATTGATTTTAATAGATCCGAAAATTTAATTTTGCCTTTTTTTCTGATGATTTCTAAGAGTGATGTAAGGCAAAATAAATGCAATTCAAAAGCTACAAAGTGAACTAAGCAATATAATGATTCCAAGATATAGTCAAATGTCATGTGTTTGAAAACTATTTCAAAAAGTTAATAGAACCACTTCAATGTTGATATATACATATACGTACATATATATGTATTTAGTATGTAAATGTAATTGCATATCATCCGTCTCGCTGGGGAAGTGTGCTTACTAATTAACGATTGCCATCTGGTAGATTTATCAAAAATTATAGGTAAGCCATAGACAGAATCACACATACACAAACAACACACAGAGGCATTGCTATATTTCTGTAGTTAATAAATCATTGGAAAGGGGATCCTGTTCTATATGTATACAGTTGGATAGATATTTCAATTTTCATACATTAGCAATATCTTTAGTGAGTTTAGTGTTAGTTTGCCATCAGTGTGGTTTTTGTAAATTTCCACACTCTAACTAAGTTGGCCAAGTTCATACCCCTCTTGCCAGCCGCTTGCCACCGCCATATGGATATATGTTTTACACATACTCCGACCTTGTCGGACTCTAGTTGTCGGTCATATTAATGGGACTCTCATATATCTTAGCCAAATACTTTCCCCACCCCACCACAGTCAGCTAGCTGACTATCTCCCTCCCACTCAAATGAAAAGACAGAAAGAAACAGCGGGGAGCAAGAGCGAGTGAGAAGTCTCTGTTGGTCGGTTGTTGTTGTTGTTGTTCTTGTTGTTTTTGTTTTTTTTTGTCAATGCAATTGGAGTTACTCGCTAAGTAAATCAATTCCCTGGTCAAAATGTATTTCCACATTATTTTCTCATGTATTGACGAACACACACACACACACACACACACACACACACACACACACACACACACACACACAACTGTTGTGGGTGATGGTGGTTGAATGTGAAAGCAAACAGCATTCTTTATGATGGCATTTTTACCGTTACAAGCGGAGCATACCACAGGACGCCATTTTGTAAAATTTTTTGCTGTTCTGCCACTGAAATTGCATTTTTTACATTTTCGCTACAATGAAACGGAAAGTTTCAGAGTTTTGGAGTTGTCTCCCCCCTTAACTCGGGACTAGGATTAGAGAGAAAGAGAGAGAGAGAGAAGTAGAGAGAGAGAGAGACAAGTCCAGTGTCCAATAGTATGTCTATAGTGTCCAGTACACGCTATATTCGCCACGACATCACGACATTTGCGCGCGCGGTGAACCTTTCGTCAGTTGTTCGATATAATTTTGTGTGTTTGTGTGTGTATGTGTGTATGTAAAGAGAGAGAGAGAGAGAGAGACAGGAACGGTCGACGAGAAAGTCATGAAGAGTTATGTCCTATTGCCTTCGCCTTTGACACTGACCGTCGGCGTCCTTTCCACATCAATGATGATGATGATGTGTGTGCCGTGCACTTAGCCCTCGATTCGATTGTCCATGGTCCCGTCGCGGCGCTTTACATACTTTCACTGTTGCCACTACTATGGTGCCCATTTTCATTCAGGCCTGGCCTGGCCTGGCATGGCTTGGCCTGCCCCGGAATAGGTTAGTACAATTAAACGTTGCCTCGGCCCTGGCCGTGGCATGACTGGCACAACTTGCCTCATCGTTCTCTCCTTTTTTTTTTGGTTTTTTGTTTTTGTCTTCTTTTATTTTTTATTGGTCTCTATTTGATTTTGTAAAATATTTCCAGTCCCCTTGTGAGATTGATTCCCATCAATCAAGACACAAATTAATCAAAACAACTGTCCCATGGCAATCAGATATTATAATATATCTATAAAAAGATTTGTTTCTTGCATTCTGTTTGGTATTATGTTTATACGAAAGCGACAAAATTAATATTTCAAATATTTCTAAGAAAACTATAAACTACAGACAATGTAAAATTTCATCTAGAATTGTGTTCAAGCTAAATGGACGTTTAGATTTTAAATACTTCGACTATTTCAACATGACACAGACTGCAAAATTTGTTTTTAAGAATGACCTTTGAAATTTATCTGACTCTGAGCTTCGCAATCAGTGGAATCTCCTCGAGAGTCGAATCTAGCCGAGAAATTTGTTAAGATTACGATCATTTTAACTGGTTCACAATTAATACTTAATGATAATATTTTATTATTTACAATATTTTGAATGTATGTATGTACTTTGTAAAATAAATGTATTCGTTCAAACAAGTGATTCGGTTTTTGAAATGTCTGACAATTCTAATCTTAAATAAACCAAAAGAGTTATATCTTTTAAAAAAAACAATTTTAATTTCTCTTCGAATGACATATTGTCAATTACAATTGGTTAACTACAAAAATAATTATGTGTTGTTAAAAACAATAAATTGTAAATAAATATGATTAAAAAAAACAACCGTAAGATTTTTCTCCAACTTGCTTAGCTAAAATTAAAGCCTTTTGAGTTTTTTCTTGCCGTTGTAGGTAGTTAAATGTATACCCCAAACAAATGAAGAAAGAAAATAAAAATAAATGTTTAAATAAATTGACTAATAAACGTACGGACCATCAATGGGTCTGGCCACATCCGTGTGTGCAAAAATTTAGAGCTAAGAAAAATAAGTTTTAAAATACATTTTTAATAGTGAGTCAGTAAATGACATAATGGGAAAACTTCTTTAAGAAAAAGCCAATCAGAGGTTTCTCTTATGATTTGTCATATAGAACAATAATAAATGAATAAGTTACTTCTATTAAGATGTGAATTTTAAACGTGAAAAAAAACCAAGTAAAACATAGAGAGAAGAGAATCCTTGGGTCTGTCTTTTTTGTAATAGTCCTAAAACGTTGAAAATGCTTTTGTGGGTTCTATTAATCAACTTGAGATTAATTTTTACCTTCATACTACATTAAATTGTACATATGTATATAGATACTGCACATACATACACATGTGGGTATATTTCTATATATCTCTCCCTCTCTCTCTCTCTTTCACATACCCCTTTGTTTTTTTTTTTTTTTGTAATGTAATTTACTCGCAAAACACTTCTATTAAGATTTCGAAGTTGCGTTTTGTAAATTTGTTTGCCATTGTGTGTAGCTTTATGTTGTGCGTGTGTGTGTGTGTGTATGCTTGTGCCACTTATCGTATCTGTATCTTATATACTTATATATATACTTCTCTCAATGCCTTATCTTTGTTTTAGATGTTGCTGCTGCTGCCGGTGGCCCATGGTGAAATGTGAGTCACATAACAATTAAATTCCATAGAAGATTTCTTTCTGGTCGTCAAAATTTTCGCATCATACATATGATAAATTTCATGGACCCATTAATATAGACATTTAGAAAAAAAAAGACTAAATAACAATCTAGTAGCAATATCAAAAATTTACTTCAAAACCTAAAAACATAAATGTGTTTAGGAGATATTTTTGGGCTTTTCTTTATTTCTTTATCTCGTTTGGCTTTGGCAAACAAGATGCATATCTCTAAATTATTACAAAATCTTCTGCGATATGCTGTATAATTATTATAATAAAAGGTTTAAAAGAATGTTCTTACATTAGCTAAACAAAATTACATTTTTTATAAGCCTCGAACGTACTTAATCCATATATCAGCATATTATTATGACTAAATTTTAGAGTGTGAAACATTCGATCCAATATAATGTTAGACTAGCTGCTCTTTCTTTAAGATATCTTCTTACACTTTGATTCTGTGTAGAAATGTTTTTGTTAAAATGCTGAGGCGGCTTGGGCAGACACGTATGACATCATTTTGAAATTGGCTTTTTCGTAGTTGTCGTTGACGTTTCCGTCAAAGATCACACACACACACACACACACACACACACTCACACACACACACACACAGGTCGCATACACAACAAATGCCACAATGTTGCCGCCTCGTCACACGTGTCTGATGACTATAAGACTAGAATCAGATATATAGCTTGAGTGTAATGTGGTTTCCAGTTGAAAGTTCAAATCCAACTTTGAGATTTATGGCCAAGTGAGAGCTATTAACTATTAACCAAGAATGACATTGATGGTAAGATCGATCGGAATTAAAATTTTTGAATCTCATTACATTTTTGGATCCTCCACTAGGAATTCGAAATATTTCCACTAAAATTGCTTACATGGCAATTTTTGTTTTTCTGTTTTGTTGTTTGTTCAAAACTATTTTTAACTTGACTGTGTTAATTAATGTGTTCTTCATTGTCTTCTCTTTAAGGAAAGATGACAATGAAGTTGGCCATTATTTTTAATCATCAATCGTTTGGACAGTAGTAAGTCACAAATGTTAATTACAAGCTAAACAGATAGTTTTTCAAAGAGTAATCTGATTGAAAACCGATTTAAGATTCTTTTAAACAATTGCAAAGCTTAAGCGATTTTGTCAATTCCTATTAAAATTAATAAGCAAACAAATTTTCTGTTTTATTATCACTAAATCCAGCGAAACACACACAAATTACTCAATGACAGGGCACTCAACAAATGAAAAAAAAAATATATATATATATATATATATTTGTATGTACATATATTGGGTGAGTAGTGTTCCCTGTTCCATAATATATCTTGATACGTTTATTTACCCACAGATTTAAGATTGCAACAGTTGGTTGTTGTTGTTTTGCTAGCTGTATGCAAATGTATTTCAAATTGTTGACTTAACTTTTGTTCAACTCTATTAACTAAAACTCACCAAAGCCAAAGCAAAACAACAAAAAAAACACAATTGTTTAAGCTTTAGCTAATGTGTTTTTTGTGATATTCTCTTGATGCCGCAGCTGTTGCATGTTGCATGTTGTTTTGTTGTTGTTGCTGCTGCTGCTTACGTTTTGCTATTGTTACCGTTGGTTAAGCTCGAGTTTGATTTTTGCATTATGCCATTAAACAGAACAATTTCCTTTTTTTCCGAAAAAGAAGCAAAAAATCCATGCAATGTCAAAAACAATAAAAAAAAAAGAACTAAATCACTCAAAAAATACACAGACTAAAGTTAAGTATATGTTTTTATCTTTTAATTTTGTTTTAATATCTCTTTTCAAATATTTTATGGCACAGCGTAGAAAAATATTTTTCAAAATTTTTTCAAACCGAAAACGTCTGAACGTCGACTAATAACCCGACTGCACACCCGCTCACCATAAAAACAAAAACAACACTAACTGTTTTTTTTACACTCTCAATGTAATAAAAATCGCAAATATTATTGCGCTCAGTCATGTTAACAAAAATGAAAATGTTATATTATGTATGTCCTCTCATCATGTTAACAGGCACTATAACGTATTTCATTGCCCCCCACATTGCCCCCACCTGTTATTACCGGTAAGCTAACTTTTGTTAACATTTGCAACTTCGAACCGTTGAGTCGAACATATGAAGCCAACATCAAACCGATGAGCGTTCTCACTTGCCGCGAATTCCTATCTCTGCTAAAAATTTAAATTCTAATTGTTTACCATGTTTAATATTTGAAAATTTAAAATTTTTTTTTTCAAGAGAAATTTATTTCCAAACGTCTTATTAAAGTTTATGGTTTACAAAATATTAAGTTTATTTTTATTTTTTTTAAATGTTATTTACAACTAAAGATTTTATACGTTGTTCGATTAAAAAAATTGATGTACAATATGTACCTACAAACTTGAGAAGTAGATTATTCATATATAAATCATATACGAAAATATGTGCAATTTTTGTTGCAGATTTTTATATGTACATACATTGTACATACAATTTACTTGGTACGTACTTAATATAGTTGATGCCAAAATATTGACTTTTTCTAATAAGAAACCTGCATGGCTGCGATATATGTATGTACGCATAGGTGTGTTTGTTTGGTAGGTGGGTGAGTGAGATAGATGGTGGGTGGAAAAGTCTGATTTTTATTACCTGACGTGTAGGTTGTCAAATGGAATTCAAAGAACGTTTTCTTTGGTCAAACGTGTCCTTGAGCTATGTGAATGCCATCAGGTGGTGATATTTGGGTATTCACTAAAACGAAATTATTTTGCAGTAAAGGCGCCTTAACTCAATTTAGATTACTTTAGCTTAGGTTATGAAAAATGCATTCGAGATGTAACCTCTAGTTAAATGAGTAATGATCCCTTTTCGCAAATTTCCTTCCGATATGTGAGCGTGCGCAGCTGTTTGAGATTATGCACAAATGGGTAATTCCTGTCAAATTCTTGTAATTTTCACAACCAAAAGTCTTTTCAATAGCATGATTATTGCTTTGATTTGTAATTAAAACTCGGCCATTAATTGCCATTAAGAATAAGATGCAATTTGAACGAAAAAGATACTAAAGTAAACTTTGAAGGTCCATTATATATTATCTAATCATTGCTGCGACTAATTTGCCGTATAAAGTATCAGGCAGCCAAGCCTAGCCCAGTAAATGAACCATTCGATGATAAGAATTGACAGAATTGCCCTTTAATTGGCTTGTTCAAAAGTGATGGATGTCAAGGAAGGGGAAAAGGACGTACAACTTAGGCTGCACCTTTGTTTTTTTTTTAAATTTAACGGAAATGAAAAATTAAGGTGGCAACGCTGAGATCGTTGACACTGCATATGCTTACGTGTACCTTTTAATGGACATTGAGATAATGAAATAAATATTGAATATTTCTTAATTGTTTATAAAGTGATTTTCAGCTGTAATTTAACAATTAAAAAGTATTGAAAATTATGTATTGCAAAATGTCGATTACACTTTGAGAGCTCTCGCTCATCACTAAGTGTTAACGGGTTATGTGGGCCTATTGCAAAAATTGCATTTATTCTTGCTGTTGTACTGCAATTGTATTTGTTTTAATATTTATTTATTTCGTGACACTTTCAAGCGTTCGCTCCTCGTGTAGCAGGGTTATCGCTCAAGGCTGAGTTATCGATAAATACAGAGTTGCATTTATGCCCACTCGCATAAGCAGCAGGCTGACTACGTTCAGAATAATTAACAAACACATTTCTTCAAAATAAACCAAATCCCCAGTAGGCACTGAATTGTTGCTAAAGTTGATACACAAATTTATTTTATTTTCATTACACTCCCCACCAGTATCGGTTCGTCGTCTCTAAAAGCAAAAAAACACAACAAATTCCAACGGATGGTGCCCGGTGAACGGAGCCACAACCTGCTGAACGAATCGCGGAAAAATTATTTTGTAGCACAGAGAGAAAAAACTGCGTATCACAGTCCATAAAATTGGCTAGCACAGTTACTTATTTTGTATTCAAATATTATAGAAAATCGGTTAGCATAGAAAAATTACCATTTCGTCGTAGCGTATATTAAGGAAATCCGGATAATAACAAGGGACAACAAATCGCGTGAGCAAAACAAGAACCAAAAACGTGGACTACAAGCGTTTAGGTGACGGCACTCAGTCATTGTACTGAGCAACAAAATCTACGTGGTGGATTAGTGTGGGGGGAGACAAGAAGAAGCCGGAGCTGGAGCCAAATCCCAGTTGGAAGATGAGCGTGGACACGTATGCGCCTAGCTCGGCGCTGTCATTCCTGGACATGGATGAGAATGAACTGCTGCGTGGTGCGGACACACAACCCACACAGTATGATTATCGTGATTTTACGATGCCCTCGTCGACCCAAGGTGACGATCAACAGCAAACGCAGCCACAGCCCGTGGAACGGCAGGTAAATATTTAGTTACCCCACCTCCAGTCAGCTGACACTAACACTTCATTCATTCGTTTGTTGCAGATCCGTGGCCCTGTTGGCGGTTCACATCCTCGTTTGGCCAGCATTACCCAGGATTTGGCTGACCTGCAATTCGAGGAGGAGGATGACGAGGTGGGCAGTAGCTCATATGTTAAGGAGTTACCAGCACATGCCTGCAAATACTGTGGCATCCACGATCCGGCCACAGTGGTCATGTGCAACAATTGCAAGAAATGGTTCTGTAATGGACGTGGCAGCACGTCTGGCTCCCATATTGTTAATCATCTGGTACGGGCCAAGCATCGAGAGGTCACTCTACATGGCGATGGGCCCCTGGGCGAAACCATACTAGAGTGTTATTCGTGTGGTGTGCGGAATGTCTTTGTATTGGGCTTCATCCCGGCCAAAGCTGATTCAGTCGTCGTCCTTCTATGCCGTCAGCCATGCGCAGCTCAAAATTCTCTCAAAGATATGAATTGGGATCAAGAGCAATGGAAGCCGTTGATAGCGGATCGCTGTTTTTTGCCATGGCTAGTCAAGCAGCCCAGCGAACAGGGTCAACTGAGGGCACGCCAAATATCGGCTGCCCAGATTAATAAACTGGAAGAGCTGTGGAAGGAGAACATAGAGGCGACATTTCAAGATCTGGAAAAGCCAGGCAATGACTGCGAACCGGCCCAGGTGTTGTTGCGCTATGAGGATGGCTACCAATACGCGAAGACTTTCGGTCCATTGGTTCGTCTAGAGGCGGACTATGACAAAAAGTTAAAGGAATCGGCCACTCAGGAGAATATCGAAGTCCGTTGGGATGTGGGTCTAAACAAGAAAACCATTGCCTACTTCACTCTGGCCAAAACGGATTCGGATATGAAACTGATGCACGGAGATGAGCTTCGTCTGCGATATGTGGGCGAATTGTATCATCCGTGGAGCGAGACTGGTCATGTGATTAAGGTGCCCGATAATTTTGGTGACGATGTGGGCCTGGAAATGAAGACCTCAACTGCGCCCGTCAAATGCACCAGTCACTTTTCAGTGGATTTTATTTGGAAATGCACCTCGGTTGATCGCATGGCCCGAGCACTGCGTGACTTCGCCATGGACAGAAGGTCCGTATCGAATTACATCTATTCTCGTCTCTTGGGTCATGGACGCCCCGATGGCACCGATGAGGTACTGTTTCGTGGACCGCAGCCCAAGCTGTATTCAGCTCCACATTTGCCCGAACTTAATCGAAGTCAAGTGTATGCCGTTAAGCATGCCCTCCAACGGCCATTAAGTTTAATTCAAGGTCCACCGGGCACTGGTAAGACGGTGACATCGGCGACCATTGTCTATCAATTGGTTAAACAGCATGGCGGCACTGTTTTAGTGTGTGCCCCCAGTAATACGGCGGTCGATCAGCTAACGGAAAAGATTCATCGTACCAATCTGAAGGTGGTGCGCGTCTGCGCCAAGAGCCGTGAGGCCATCGACTCGCCTGTCAGTTTCCTGGCCCTGCACAATCAGATACGCAACATCAAGGCGAACACGGAGCTAAAAAAGCTGCAACAGCTGAAAGATGAGACGGGCGAATTGAGTTCTGCCGATGAGAAACGCTACAGAAGCCTGAAACGAACCACTGAGAATCAGCTGCTCGAGGCGGCGGATGTTATTTGCTGCACATGCGTTGGTGCCGGCGATCGCCGTTTGTCCCGCATCAAATTCACATCGATCCTGATCGATGAATCCATGCAATCCACTGAGCCGGAATGCATGGTGCCCGTTGTGCTGGGTGCCAAACAACTAATACTCGTCGGCGATCATTGTCAATTGGGTCCAGTGGTCATGTGTAAGAAGGCCGCTCGAGCCGGTCTCTCGCAGAGTCTCTTCGAGCGTCTGGTCGTCCTTGGCATACGGCCATTCCGCCTGGAGGTCCAATATCGCATGCACCCGGAGTTATCGCAATTTCCCTCCAATTTCTTCTACGAAGGATCACTGCAAAATGGCGTGTGCGCCGAGGATCGACGATTGAAATTAGATTTTCCATGGCCGCAACCAGAAAGACCAATGTTCTTCTTGGTGACACAGGGACAGGAGGAGATAGCCGGCTCGGGCACATCGTTCCTCAATCGAACCGAGGCTGCCAATGTGGAGAAGATCACAACACGTTTCCTGAAAGCGGGCGTGAAGCCCGAACAGATTGGCATCATAACACCTTACGAGGGTCAAAGGGCCTATCTGGTGCAGTATATGCAGTATCAGGGTAGTCTTCATTCGAGGTTATATCAGGAGATCGAAATCGCCAGTGTTGATGCCTTCCAGGGTCGCGAAAAGGACATCATCATTATGTCATGCGTACGATCCAATGAGCGACAAGGCATCGGTTTCCTTAACGATCCGCGACGCCTCAATGTGGCCCTTACGCGTGCCAAATATGGCATTATAATTGTGGGCAATCCGAAAGTGTTGTCCAAACAGCAATTGTGGAATCATTTACTCAATTTCTACAAGGATCGCAAAGTCCTGGTCGAAGGCTCGCTCAACAATCTGAAGGAGTCAATGATTCATTTCCAAAAACCGAAGAAACTGGTGAATAATCTAAATATGGGAGCACATTTCATGTCTACCATGATGGCGGATGCCAAGGAAGTTATGGTACCCGGCTCCATTTATGAACGAAGCAGCAATTTCAATAGGCAGATGGTTCCATCTCATCATCAGCAACAGCTTCCACAGCAGCAGCAGCATTATCAAAATGGCGGTGGTCCCTTCCAGGCGTCATCCGCCGTAGGTGGTGGTAGCGGAGGCGGCGGTGGTTATAATGTACCGAACTCCAATGGGGCCAATGTCCTAGTGAACAACTATCAGGCGTCGTCCAATAACAACTATGCCGCAGGTGCACCTGGTCAGTCGAGTGCCGCAATCTGGTTGCATCACGATTCAATTGGCTATATATCTAATGAGCATAATGCTGCCACTCTTGGCAGTATGCCCGTTCCGGTTGGCATGTTTATGAACATGAGCAATTTGCCGCCGAGATTCTACAATCAGCATCAGCAGGCCATAATGGCAGCCAAACAGAATCGAGCCATCCAACAGCAACAGCAGCAGATTAATTACGCCTCAACAAGCATTGGCGGTGTTGGTGGAGGCGGCACCAGCACCAGCGGAGGAAATTCATCCGCATCTGCAGGAAGCGGAACATCTGCTGCAGTTGGTGGCCACAAAGCGGCCAAGGGACAGAAGCAAGTCAAATCTCGTACCCAAGCAGCAGCAGCCGGAGCTGTAGCGGCAACGACGAGCAACACCAATATGACTTCACCGTTTAGCCAACAGCCAATGGCTGCCATGTCTCTACAGATGACTCAACCGAGCGGTTTTGCTTTGTCTCAGCAACCGGAATTATCGCAGGACTTTGGACAAATATCCCAAATGGATGGTTTGCTCTCCCAAGATGTGTCCTTCAATGTGGTAAGTCAGAAGTCAAGTAAATTGAGATTTGATGTAGTTCCTCTTAATCTCTTTCTCTCCTCTCCCGTTTAGCCTGGCGAACGAAGTCTAAATCAATTCTCGCAACCTTATTGAGAAGCTGGAGGTGCATGCGCACAAATTGCCACAAATCAATTTTACAAACACAGCAAACAACATGAACGAGTGAAAAAAAGAGCAAGTTAAACAAGTTTAAAAAAAAAAACAAATGGGAGAAACAAATGGGAGAAACGACGAATCAAACTACCAAGTCCAACTGTGAAGTCATCAAAACATGAGAGCATGAGCAGAAAAACAAGAAACGAAAAAGGAGTAGCAGGCAATGCGACAGCAACACCAGCAGAGCGTAAACGGTAACGGAAACGGAAAGAACCAAGAACATTTAGGAGCAGCAGAAGACGACAGGAGCATGGCGTAAACGAGACGGCGATACACAGCACAGCGGAACGACTCAAAAAATATTGTGAGGGAAGAAGAAAGATGATAGAGAAAATGTATGTGTGTGTGTGTATGTGTGTGCGAGATAGAGAGAACCCGAATTGATGGATTGTGTGGCGACGTTTCTAAAACGCGCCCAAAGCATATGACCACCATCAAATCACCCACTGGCACCACCAACACCAGACAAATGCGCTCTCCATAGACTTATATATAGCGCTGTCGCATGAGGAGGAGGGGGAGGAGGAGCAGAATAAGGAGGAGGCTGTATGCAAGGGCAACAGCAAAAAACTGGTTCCAACCTCTTTATTAACCCAGGTCAAAGCGGCGTGGCGCGGCAATTGATATGAGGAAAACAAAAAACGAAATCCGACAAAAAAAAAAACCTTAATTTTCATTTTAAAAGAAACTCCGAAACTCCCAAACCCCACCACCACCAACACCACCTCCTTGACACGAATTTATCAGCTCCTATTCTACGAAGTCCCCCCCATAAATCACGTTCTAAATTCCCACTTAATCCGTCATCTTCAACTCTTGTTCCACCAATGAAAAAAACTTGTATACAAATTTTTTTGTAATTTTTTTTTTTTTTTTTTTATTTGGGAATTTTAAGTTAAATTTTTGCGTACTCTAAACCCCAATCACATGGAAATTCTGAAAAAATTTTTCATCTGATTGGAAATTTATTTTCAAAAACCGCGGAACCGATATCGAAACAAAAACTGGCAAATATCTGAAATTAAGAAAAAAGTGTGTGTGCGTGTCAAAAAAAAAAAAAAAAAAAAACAAAAAAAAATTGGTTGGAAAATCGCACGCAATGTAAAATGTAAAAATTAAATGAAAGAGGAATATTTTGAAAAATTCGCTCAAGATTATTTACTATTGCAAAACTTAGTAGCGATATAAACGATATATAATATATATATATATAAAGCTACATGATTGTGATTGTTATCTTTTTTCTTTATAGCCATCCCCCCACCCATTTCCCCCAAAGACTAGACTCCTTTAAATTTTGAATCATTTCCTCTAAATTCATCCCACGTCCCGAAAACCCCCCCTCCCCGTATTGGAATAGTTATTAATAAACAAAAGTAGAGACGAATTTGCAAATTAAAATTAATAATTTCTTTTTCCAATTGCGCAATAGATCTGGAAAAACAAAAGAAATCTACATATTTTAGTTACGGATTCCATTTCGGTTTTTATTGTACAGAGTTAAATGTTCTTTATACATGCCAGAGGAGCGATAAACCAATCCCGGATGTTTACAAATATAAAAAGAGAAAAAAATACTTTGGACGTGTTTTAAATATATATATTGGAACAAGTGTTTTGAGAAATTGATTCAATGCCAATAAGTAGAAATTGCATCTTCTAATTGAAATTGATTTTACAAAAAACAAAATATATATGTATATATTTATATAATATGACTAATTAGAAGGAGAAGCGGGGTAGAAGACATTTGGCATTGTGAAGCTTCTCTTGATAAATACATATATATTTTCTTTTGAGTTGGTTGAGACACGCTCAGGTCTAATTCAAATCTGTAAAATAATTAATTGAATTATATCTGGATACCTCCTCTTCCAATAATCTTATTACAACTATATAGAACTACCTGATAAATGAGCTGCTCAATTGAAAGATTCGGTTTAGGCCGCTAAGTTGGGAACAGCTGTTGTTACTCCCGCTGTGGTTGTACCACCCATTCCTCCAGCCGTTGCTACCGTTCCAGATCCAACATTTCGTATTCCATGATGTTGATGGTACACATGTTGTTGGTGTTGTTGTTGTTGTTGCTGCTGCTGCTGCTGGTAATGTATCGGCATAAATATGGAATTCAAGTCCAAGGTATGCTCTAACCGATGTGCAGAGGCCACAAAAATGGCCTTGACCCTCTCAAATGTGGCATAATCATAGACTGAGCGAGCCGTATTGGATAGATCGAAGGGCTCCTCAATATTAAGCTCCTTCCATTGATGGATATCATTTTTTTGAGCTTTGGCCAGACGACAAGCATTGACTGGCAGAACACCGCCCGTTCGTATGGAGATGGCCAGATTACGAAAACTATATTCGAATGAGATATTATAAAATTACAAAATAAATGTGCTTATAAACAGACTCACTCGAATTGGCTAAAGTATTGAAAAAATCCAAGCAAATGTTCACCCAGTGTCTGCTTGTTGAGCGTCTGATATGGTTCGATCGGTTCAATCAAATCCAAGTCCAAGCAATCCTGCTGTGACAGTTGAAACTTATCCGGATAGAGAGTATGTAGGCAAGGCAAAACATGTGGAATGCATCCATGTTGAAGATAATGAATGACCATCAATACGAGCGAATAACTCGAAATGGTCATACGTTTGGCATCGTTGATATCGTGATATTGGGCCCAGAGTTTCACAATGACCACCAGCGGGCGAGTGCGCCAGTCCACTGGCCCCAGATGAAGAGAATGTTTTTTTAGGTATAAGATTAAATAAGATAATGGAATGAAATGGATTAGGATAACTCACATTGAGCATACAGCTGCAGGAGGTATGTATTCTTGATGCCAACACAATTGTTATAATTGAGATCCACTTCGATATCATTTAGGGCATCACGGAAGCGTAGTATGGGTACCCTTGCCTCAATTAGATTAAAATCTTGAAACACCTCTGTCGGGTGCATTAAAGGAGCGGCATGAGCAGCAGTTAGAGCCCAGGTGTTCTGATAGAACTCACCCGCATTTTTGAGCACCGAATGAAATAGATTCAATATGATCAAAGCCTCCGCCCTTTGCTCATGGTGCGGCAACGAATGAATATGATGGGAATGCGGAGGCGGATGTGAATGCGAATGATGGCCATGTTGAGTATATATGGGCGTTGTATGTGGATTTTCGGGTAGCAAACACATATCAATATCGGATGAATCAGTGCCAAAGCCAGTTATTGTCGACCCCACCAAGCAAATTCGATACCGGGCGAACATAGGCTAATTGCAAAGAAAGCAAAAATTAAGAAGTACATTTCATACCCCTGTTTGGTATTGTACACTTACATTAATCCAAAGGAATAGATGTCGCCATAGCCGCATCTTGAGCTTAAACTTTTTGTGCGTTTGTTGTGCATTCGAGAATCTCTTCCAGATATCCGATGAAAGGTTATCATACTTGCAATGACAGATCAATTGCTCTGGCTGCGTTACCAGTTCCATATTACGAGCATGTGTTAAATAGCGATCTGGTGGTAAAATAAGTTCATACCAAGCAGTAGATGAGGCGCTTAATGCCGCAGCAGCAGCAGCAGCAGCAGCGGCGGCGGCAGCAGCGGGGGAATGCGGCGAACAGTAATGAGGATGATGGGACAATTGTGGAGGCGGATGTGGTGGAGGCAACGTTTGCGTATAGGCAACTGACAGCTGACGAGGTGCCTGCACCCCAAACGGATGCTGCACTCCAGCAGTATTTATTTCGCCCAAATGTGGCGATAACTGAGCCGGAGAGAGCGGCGCTAATCTGCAAGGAGGAGCAAGAAAAGAAATGAATACAAAGGTAAAGATGGAACGGGGAATTTATAATTCCTACCGATTCCTACTATGCTGATCTAAGGAGCAGGTGGATGAAGCTGGCGAAACTGAACGCAACCCTGTGCCATAACAGGGTGAACTCGATGGCAAGGGCGGAAGTGACGCTGGATTCGTTGTTTCAGCATAACCGAAAAACACTTGCGGTTGGTGCTGCTGATGATGATGATTATTGGAGGAGATTAGATGTGGAAGTGGTGGCGGTGGTTGTTGTAAATAATTCGGCACATTCACCGTAGATGGCTCCACCGATTGGCTATGACTAGCTGCTGCTGCTGTTGTAATGGCCTCGTCCAATTGGGCACAGCTAATCATATTGCTCGGTGGAGATGTGATTGACATCGGCGAGTGTAGCATCATTGTCAGCTGCAGAGCTGTTGGACGTTGCTGCTGCTGTGGCGGCGGTGGAGGCACAAACATATTTGGTGGCACCTGAGGTGGTGCTGCTGTTGGTGGTGGCGTAGTTGCTGTCGTTACGCTAATCGTTGGATTAACCAGCAACAAAGATGGCTTGCTTGTCGTTGGAGTGCTACCGCCGCTTACTCCACTCACTCCATTTACTCCGCCCGAATTAGAGCCTGTGGCCGTGCCGTCTACATTAACATAGGTCAGATTATAGAAATGCTGATGCTCTGAGCTCGGCGAGGTTCGTGGCAGCCCAGTTGTACCAGATCCACCTCCTCTTCCGCCATTTAATCCTCCGTCCATCATGGAAGAATGATAATGATGGGAATAATATGTATTCTTATTGCTGCCACCATTTTGAGCTCGACGATGCAAAGCATTTAAGTTGTTGCTAGGCAAAATTTCGATCGATTGTTGTTGGCCTACTACTGTCCCATCTTCAACTGGAGCTCCATTGGATGCTGATTGATAATGGGGCTTTTTATTATTAATGCCATTTGTTTGGCCATTGTTTGTGCCATGTTTACGTCGAAAATGGGAATTGCCTAAATGATGTTGCTGTTGCTGTTGCTGCTGATGGTGTTGCTGGTGCACATGGTGTTGCTGATATTGTTGATAGGCATAATGAGTTGGACGATAACGCTGATTTTGCTGCTGGTGCTGATTATAGCCTGGCCCTAAATGCTGTTGCCTTGTAAAGTTATTTTGGCCATTTGTATTGCCGTTGCCGTTGCCGTTGCCGTTGCCATTGCCATTGCCATTGCCATTGCCATTGCTATCGGGAAGCAATTCCTTTTGTAGAAATGATGCTATAGTCAATTGCTTTGGCTGTGGATAGTAATAAGGATAGCAATGTTGTTGTTGCTGCTGATAGTTATTACTATTATTTCTTCTTTGTTCATAACCCATTGATGACTGTTGCTGTTCCTGCGCTGCCGCCGCCGCTGCTGCTGCTGCTGCTAACTCCTTTTGATTGGCTAAAGCTGCCTCCAATTGTTGCTGTAATTTCAAAAATATATGTGTGTATATATATTAATGTATGGAAACATTAATGTATGTGAAAAACCAAAATTATTACACTGCGTGAAAAATTTCCAAAAATTATCATATCTTTTAGTTAAAACCATGAAAAAATTTAACACGAGAATCTTCACTATTTTTTATTGAACGGTTAGAAGAAAATATGCCCTATGGGCAATTCTCCTTGTATAATTGTGGGAAACTGGAAACTGAAAATTTACTACTTCTACTAATTCTACTCTTGGAATGCCGTAAAATACATATGTTCTATCGTCTTTTATATGTAGCTTTTTACAAAGCCTACTATGATTAAATTTTTGGTCACACAGTGTTTCTTTCATTTGGTTTAAAATTAATGTCAATGTCAATGTGATTTACTTCCTTTTGCTGATTCGTCGGCTGCTGTGGATAATTGGTCTTCCAGAAGCTAAGTGGCTGCTGTCTAACTGTTGGTTGCTGCCCCTGCTGTTTGCCACCATTTTGTGGAGATTCACTGTTGGAGGATCTAACTGGTGATGATGGTTTGTTTGCTGTAACTTTTTCTGTTGACTTTATTGTTGTTGTTGTTGGTGGTGGTGTTGCTGTTGCTGCTGCTGCTGTTGCTTGTGGTGGTGGTGGCGCTTGCGCAGTTGTGGCACCTGTTACAATTGTTGGTGCTGCTGATGTTGTTGTTGGGTTCGAGGATTCGGAACAACTGCGATGATAAGAGGATGATGTCGACTCTGTTGATGAGGAAAGTGAATTCCGTTTCTTGTTGTTGTTGTTAAGCCATTTGCCGGCTTTGTTAGACATTTTGTTGTTGCTATTGTTATTGTTGTTGTTGCTGATATTATTATTATTGTTATTATCGGAAATCTGCTTGCAATCTGTCAATTGACGATGTACAACATTTTGATTTTTCATTTGTAGATTATTATTATTTAGCTGATATTGTTGATAATATGGCGGCGATTGTTGTTGATGCTGCATATTGCTACTGTTGTTGTTGTTGCCATTATTATTATTATTATTGTTGTTGTTGTTGTTGTTGTTATGGCTATAATATTTCTTCCTTGCCAATGTGTTGTTAGTGGTGTTGCCGTTGTTGTTGTTGTTATTATTGCTGCTACTGCTGTTATTATTATTATTGTTGCTAGCGTGATGCATTTGTTGCTGTTGTTGTTGTTGCTGCTGTGATGAACGCATATTCTTATTTTCCACAGTGTTACCATTACCGTTATTATGATATTTGGCCACTTGACGCAATAAATTTGCTGTCTTATTGTTATATTTATTAAATTTAACAGTCACCTGATTCGTTTTAGATGCAGGTGATGATCCGTTTGAATAACGTTGACGGAATTCTCTTTGTTGTTGTTGCTGCTGCTGTTGTTGTTGTTGTGTTAATGTTGCTGTGGTGGCTGTAATCGCGCCGACATCAACGGCAGCAACATTTGTGGCAAATATCTTCATATCGCTGCTGCTAGATACTTGGCTGGCAAACATAGCCCAATTATTTTCAATACTTAGTATTATAATTTGTGTGTGTTAACTAAATGCTAAAATAAGATTTTTAAAATTTTTCGAATTTTTTAATTTTTTTTGTATGTTTTTTGGATTTTATTTTGATTTGTTTTTTTTTTTTTAATAAATAATATTAATTTTTAAGTACTTTTTGTGTTTTTTTTAAAGATTTTTTTTGTTTTTGTTATTTTTTGTTTTTTTTTTTTTTTTTGTTTGCGGTTTCCTTTTTTAATTTTTCTTAGGGCCTGACTGTGTTGCCGGCCACCAGTGTAAAATAAGTACCGTTGATTTAAATTAATCTATGTTTTCAACTTCAAAATGTCACACACATACACAAATGTTTGATTTCCCCTTCGTTCGTTTCTTCGTTTTTCGTTTGTTTCGAAAGGGACGGCCGCTAAAAGAGCCGTTACATTTATACAAAGCAATGCCAAGCCAAGAATATGCAACGCAAAGCGTATAAGTATAGAGGAAGATTAAAAAAAGTAGAGAGCAGAGGTGAAGGAAAATTATGTATGCTGCAAAAATTTAAAAGAAATAATAGCAACAAATTAAAAATATTCGTAAATTGTGAACTTACCAAAACTCTCAAAACATGATACACATGATTTATAAAGTATTTTCTTTCGCTCTCCCTCTCTCTATGTATGTACATATGTATGTATTGTATAACGGTGCTAAATCTTGTCAAGCGTCTGGCACCCGGCTCCGTTTTTTTTTTTTTTATTTATTTTTTATATTAATTGTAACACAATTCCAAAACACACAATTTGACTCTCTATGTATATAGTGTATATATAAATGAATATATGAAATTTTAGCTTGAGCCACAAATTAAACTAAATAAACTTCAAAAAAAAACATTCATCATTTAATAAATTATTATCCTTCAAAAATTGTGTAGCTAAACTAAAAACTAAAAAAAAAAAACAACTAACTTCACACTGGTGCGTTTGGGAAGCAGATAGCAACTGTTGCTTACGTTGTGAGATCGCGAAATTCGGCGGCACTTTTCGATAGTTATCCTCTTTTCTTTTGCTTTCCCCGCTTGCCACCTTCATCGGTGCTTGCTGCCATCTTTCGATCAATTAACCCTTGAAAGTTACTTAAAAAATGCAATGAATACATTTTGGCAAGATTTCCACTAATTTTATTTTGACTTTATTCAAATATGATACCTATTCCGTTTTGAGTTTCAATACTCTATTTATTTTTGATTTCTTTTATTTAATTATTTGATTTTTTTTATTTTGTTATTGTTGGGTTAAGTAAACATTAACAAATTGGTGAAAAAGTATTAGAGGGATTTTAAATATGTATGTATGTACATATGTACATGTACATACATATGTACATAATTTCCATAGGTGAAAGACATTATTCTGAAGAATTATTTATGTATGTAAGTATGTATGGTTCAATGTACATATGTACACATATTTATGTATGTACATATGTATCTGGAGTATTTCCCCAGATTCCGTGAATAATGAAAATTTTTGAATTTGATTTAAAGAATAAGAATAAAAGATGTTGCCCAGGCTCCACATTTATGTATGTATGTAGATACATATGTACATATATTTAGATGTATGTATGTACATATTTATAATATGTACATATGTACATTTCAAAAGTCGAACTTTGGTTTGTGAAAAGGCGATAAGGTTTCAAAATTTTACAAATTTAAAAGCTTTCATCCGCATCTGTCTATTTCAATGTCATATTGTTTTGTATTGTATTTCCAATATCATTTTCTCTACTACAAATATGAAATACATACATACATATAGCCATATGTATGTATATAATTAGTGCCATAGAGAAAAAGAGAAGATCGTGTATTCCATATCTTTCAAGTTTCTTATCTCATTTTTCTAGTTTGCAATCGTCAGCTATTTTATGTGCAAACGATTAAGCAAGAACAAAGGTTTTTAAACCCAAGGGGGCAAAAACCCTCTTCCATAGGACGTCACTGTCTTTAGAATGCATGGAATGCCGAAATGCATATGCATACATATGTATGTACGTACTTACAAACATACATACATACATACATACATAAAGATACAATCGGTTATTATTAACATAATTCAAACATTTATTTAATTTGATAGTTCGTAAATGTACATATGTATGTATGTACATACATATATGTATATATATTTATTTACAGTTAGAAAGTGAGTAGTAATATTGTAAATATTATTATTTGCTAGACACCTTATGAATGGAATGCCCCTTTTTCGGATTGTTTTTTGTTTTGATTACTAATAGTGATAAGAATGTTTCTAGGAATACCAGTTGCCACACACACCCGGAACAGCCACCCAGCCAGCCACCAACTTCACCCACTAATACCACTCAGCCCCCTTTTTATCCCATGTAATAACATTACAAAAACCACACAAGATATAGAAAGGGAAGAAAATGAACTGATATACATATGTACATATGTATGTATACAGAGAGCGGTAGAGAGTAAGTCTAGTTGACACACATCGAGAAAGAGAGAGAGAGTACCTCTCGAGATAAGCGGGAAGCGTTCTTGTTTATAACATTTTTACTAGGCCCGAGACCATGAGAAGGTGCTAAATAATTTATAATTTTCTGGTGGGAGGGAAGGAAAAGGAGGAGTAGGTGGTGGTATTCGGTTTTAAGTTCGCCCCATTTTATTATAGGCGACAAATCAGACTTTGACGTTAGTTGACTATTGAACGTTGAATTGATAGCATCTGGAATTGACGGAAAATAACCCAAAGAATAAACCAAAATAATATGGCTAGCATTGTAAGTAACGGTGAGTGTGTGAATGTAGTGGTTATCATCTAATTGGCCATCCTTCTTAGCCACAGCCTCGACCACAGCATATATTGCAATTGAGCGAGGATCAGCGTAAGCGCTTTGTGGCATCCTTCGATCGGGTTTACAGTGATATTGATGGCGTCCTCTGGACTATGGAACATAATGTTCCACGAGCTATTGAGGGCTATGCCGCCTTGGAACGTGCCGGCAAAGAGGTGACCTTTGTCACCAATAACAGTGTACGCACAGTCGATCAATGCATTAGACGCTTCGGTCGGGTGGGGATGAAGGTGGCCCCGGAACAGATTTGGCATCCGGCTCAAACTACAGTCCATTATCTGCGCAGCATAAAATTTGAGGGCCTCATCTATATAATAGCGACCAAAGGATTTAAGGATATTCTACGGGAAGCAGGATTTCAGCTTTTAGACGGAGTAAGTTCCTCATGATTATATGTAGATTCATTTCCTACATTTCTCTCTCTCTCTTTCTCTGATTTGTTAGCCAAATGAATTTATTGAGGAGACCTATGAATGTTTGGCCAAGCACATATTTGATCGCCAACCCGTGGGTGCTGTTATCATCGATGTGGATTTCAATTTGAGTTCCCCGAAATTGATGCGAGCCCATTTATACCTCCGTCGTCCCGAATGTATTCTCATTGCCGGTGCCACGGATCGGATATTGCCAGTGGCCAAGGATGTAAATATTATTGGCCCCGGCATGTTCACGTCCTTACTAATAGAGTCCAGTGGTCGGGAGGCTATAGCAATGGGCAAACCCGGTCGTGATTTGGGCGACATGTTAATGAAGCATCATCGCATAACCGTGCCCAGTCGTGTGCTCATGATTGGCGATATGTTGGCCCAAGATGTGTGTTTCGGACGCCGCTGCGGCTTCCAGACATTGCTAGTCCTATCGGGCGGATGTACTTTAGAGCAATTGCAGTCTGAGAAACTTCCGGAGCTTTTGCCCGACTATTATGCCGATAGTGTGGCAGATTTGGTTCAGTTGTTTGATGGCGAAACTATTAAGTCACATGTCTAGATGACGTATACTCATAATATTAATCCTAAATCTTGTCCAGAATATTCGTATTCATATATGTATATTTATCTATATTGTTTTCAATTAATTGATCAAACTGATCCAAAATATATATATGTATGTATATGCACAATATCTAAATTGCATCTAATGTAAGATACGAATTTTGTAAAAGTATCTTTTAACTTCAAGTATTGCTTGGGGCTACTCGATGAGCAAATCTCCGAGACAATCGACAACATAGTCAGGCATTTCACTGTGACCTTTTGGCAGATCCTTTAAGCGCTTTTCCATTTCGCCTTTACCGGCTGTCATTACCAATAATGTTTGATAGCCATTGGCATGGCCAAAGGCGACATCACTGGCCAGACTATCGCCCACAAAGAGAACCCGATCTGCCGGTGTTTCTTTGTGCCGCTGCAGCATCAATTGACCCAATGCCTCACCAGGCTTGCCTAGCACCAAAGGTTGACGACCACTGGCCTGGGCCACAAGATCAATGAATGCTCCCGGTCCGATTATTTCACCGCGGCCAAAGGGTATACGAGCATCTGCAGCCCCAGCCAGGAACAGACAATCCGGATTCTGCAATTGGACTTGGGCACGCATTATTTTTGCTGCCGAGAGATTAAAATCCACATCAATGATGACAGCCTGGACTGCGGGACCAGCGTAGATGGCTTCATGCAGATCACGCACACTCTCAATGGCCTTGGCACCAGTTGACATCTGTAGGAGATTCCTCTCAAAGATTTGCCTATTACGAGTGTGGGTGAAAACTTACCGAATCCTGGGTTAACTGGAATCCCGCCTCAATGAGTAGCTGCCTAAATGGTGGCGTGGCCAGGCAATAGATAAGACCCCTAAATTGTATCTTCTTCAGATGATCGCATATGGTCTGAGCTGGATGCACAATTTGATTCTAAAGAGGACACGATAACAAATTTAAAAGTGCGAAAAGAAAAAATACTCACTTTTGCTATATTCAGTTGGCCCTGTTTGGCAAACTTCTCCAGATGCTCCTCCAATGAGCTGACACTATTATTGGTCACAAATGTCAACTTTTTGCGATGCAAATGCTGCAATTGTTCAATGGCCATGGCGGAGCCGGGTATGAAGTCACGAAATGGATGCCAAACCACTCCATCACAATCGCAAAGTACCAAATCGAATGAATCAAAGAATTTTTGTCGCTCCTCCTTGGACAACTCCTTGATATGCTTCGGTTTGATCTCAATAAACGAGAGAAAATAAAATATAAATAAACGACAATCAGACACAGATAATAATCCATTGTTCACATAATCTACTTATTAGTAATTCATAGTTCTAGTTTATACAGTCTATCCCTCACTTTTACCCTCACCTACTTGCAAGTAATTTCGTTTAATCACAGCTAAATGATGTCGAAGCTGTCGCCACATTTTGTAGACTCACCTCACACATTTTTTTTTTTTTTTTTTTTTGGGTAAGAGTTCTCTATTTTTTTTTTTGTGTTATGGAACAAACAAGATTTAAGTTCACTTGTATGACTTATGCAAAATATACCTACATATATGTATGTATGTACATATATACAATATGGAAGGTATTATCTACGGATCGTTTTTCAAGCGTTGAGCCGCTCACCGATATGGGCGACAGATTTGAAACTAAGCCGACAAATGAGCTCCACACTAGTTGCTGCTGGTAAAAACAATTGCCGCTTCACGTGAGGTAATAGATATAGGGATGAAGAAGGGGAGGTGACGAAGCTGTAGCAAGATTTGGGTGCAAATGCATTTCAATTTATTTTACAGCAGATTAGATTAGCATGCCACCTCGATCTCGTTCTCGATCTCGTTCTCGATCTCGTTCTCGATCTGTCGTCGCTCTGGTTATGCCTCAATTGGCCTCGGTTGCCCTCTGTCTTTGTGCATTCTTCCAATTGATTTGCTATGGCCAAAGTTGTGTAATAAAATTTCTAAAGTCATTTCCGCTTCTCGCACTGACCTCAGGCAACTAAAATTAGCAATCTACAATACATTAAAAAAAATGCTCTCTCAATTAAATAAACAAAAATTCAATGCATCTGTTATATAGAAATTTTTAATTCTAAAAACAATCGTTAACTATTTTAAACAATGTCGCATTGATTTAATTTTTCTGAATGATCAGAAACATTTATATATAAATTGTGTGCTTTCATTTTGGAAGTTTTTCTTTTTTTTTTTGGAGAAACAAAAGCATATTATAAATATTTGAAGACCTCAATTTAGAAAACACTTTCTCCCAATATACACATATGTATATATAATATTTTTTTTCAGGATTAGTTTGAAATTGTTTTTAATTTTTCATTTTTGTTTTACTATTTTAGTTTTCGATTTGCCACAACACAATGGTTTATTAATCTCTAACGTAATCGTAATCATAATCATACATATGGATGTATGTATATGTATATATGTGTATAGACCTTTTTTTTAACATTTTTTTTTTTGTACATATAAATATGTTTATCAAAACAACAATTCACTATTAATAAGTAGCATTTTGTTAAGAGTTTCATTTTGTATAAAATATATTTCATATTCAATGTGTGTTTGTGTATGGATGTGTATTTGTGCTTGGCAACAAAAACAATTGATTGTATCTTTTATATGTATGTGGGTGTATATCTGTGTGTTGTGTGTGTGTGTGTGTGGTAAGGTACGTTGGATTGTTTCTTAGTGTTTAATTGTAATGTGTACCCCAAAAACCAAAGGTACAAATTCTGAATACCCATCATTATCTTCTTATATTAAATGTTACTGGTAAGTAATGCACTTTCAAAGTGGACTTGTACTCGCACATATGTATGTACATATATGATTGCTGTGCTGAATGATTTGAACGATTTATCAATAGAGTGAGAGAGCCTACAGTGAAATGGTTAATCCATTTATTTCGTTCTTGAACTACTCGCTTTTTCGATGTATGTGTGCCTGTTTAAACCTCACACAGGGCATTCTGTTTATTTGGAAACCTATCCATTATCCTATGCACCTTTAACCGAATCAATCTCATCAATAGCTAGCTAAATTTCTATACAGTTTCTCTTTTTTTATTCACACACACACAAAAAAAAGGTATCCTATACATAAATGCAACTTGATATATATGTCAGAATAGATCAGTATTCAAAAATTCAAAAGTTCAGTTTATAGGATTTGACTGAAGAGAACTCGTGTCGAGGCAGCGAAACAGATTTTTGGCTTTTGATTTTGATCATCATCAACGAGAATCCAATTCTGTATGGAAATATTTACCCAGATAGTTGAAGGGTATTGAGTTTATCAAATATTTTGACTAGTTTTGCATTGGGTATAGTTGAATTCTGGTATATATTTTGTTTGTTTTCTTGGTTTTTGTATCAAATTTGGCATACTTAGTCACTTAATTCTGGGTGCCGGTTAGTTTATTTTAAAATAAATTATATGTTATGTGTTGTATTAGCAAACGGTATCTAAACTTAACATCTTTTCACACAGTTATACAAAAATATATACTGTAAGATCGACTATAACTTTATCCCTTCTATAGTCGTAGATTTTTCTTTCGTATGTTGTGGCTTTTACTTGAGCATTCACTTTTAAAGACAAAAAAAAAAAAAAAAAAAAACAACAAAGCATTTACAATATCTCATCTTAAGTACGATGGAGCGCAACAACAAGAACAATTACTAAGTGTTATATATATATACCTATGTATACATACCAAATCATCTAAAGCAAAACAGATACATATTGGCTTTACATATATACCAATCGGGTAAGACAACATAAAAGACAAAGTCGAATGCATATCCAACATTGATTTTGGTATGAATTATGGTTCTCATGGTTATCATTTTCTATATATGTATATAGAGTTATCATTAGAGTCGCATTGACTCGACCCCGACTCGTTCTAATCGTAAATACATCTAAAAATATGAACAATATTGATTTCTTTTGGTTTTTTTCTTCGAGTTGTTGTTGTTGTTGTCCACCCTTAATCGAAATTCCCCCCTCCGCCCAAGATTGTGTGTTTAATCAATAACTCGCCGTTGTTGGACTTAAACTAAAATGCACTTGATCTTATATATCTAGCTATTGCTGGCCAAGCAATTTAGGCGAAAGAAGCAGGAAGATTGAATGCGAGTTTGATTCGGTTGGGTTCATTTTAGATGTGGGTGGGTTTCCTTTCTTTGTTGGTGTGTTTCACACATATGAGGTGGCATCATCTCCCGCACCATCGTTGCGTCTTTGTTGGCGTTGATGTACCGCGGATTCCGACTCTTTTGTAGTCGGTATCTGGACCTGAAGCTGGACCTGAGCCTGATGTTTCTCATATTCAATAATGTGCTCGCGTAGCAAGAAATTCTCACGTTGAATACGTTTAAGCAGGCGGCCGGAGACATCGGGCACGGCCCAGCGTAGAATTCCCTGCAACATGGTGATGATGTTCTACAATGGAAATGGTGTGAAATTCTGATATTAGTTTCCATCGGCTGCATGAAATTCCAAATGCAATATTTCACCTGATAGACAACAATGAAGGTCAAGCGGATTGTGAGTATTTTCCAGTAGATCATGGGACGTTTATAGGGATGCTCATCCCAATGAGGATTACGGAATTCAGTGTAACGACATTCGGTGATATTCGCGTATTGACTGCTAGTCGAAGTCGGCGGACTTTGGAAATTCTGGGTATTAAAGTAGGCCAAAGTGAAGTTTAGATAATTATTCAGCTCATGATCTCCCGTTGAGTGTTTATAGACAAGTTTCGGTATCAAATTCGTACTAAATGCTATAATCATGGCCTACAAAAAAGAAAAAGAAGGAAACAAATAGATTAAACACCAAGAGGATATACTCGAATGGAGCTTTGCTACTCACACTGGAGGCCACGGCAATGCGAGTGACCACAGTCATGATATTGTGCCACACGCCAATATCACGGGCACGTATTCCCACTGGTCGACGGAAGAAACGAAGCATCTTAATGGCATCCAGACGGACTTCAATCGCATTGTTAATCAAGGCCAGTAACGGAGCCAATGGAAATGCCAAACTGAACAGTATAATAAAACCATATTGGACCACTAATGGAGGGAAGAGAAATTAGCAATTGGCCAGTGCAATCTAACTCACAGAAAAGAAACTCACCCATTTCCAAATATTCGGCATAGAGCGAATCATTCTCCATAGGCAGTAGATTGTAATCCTCTGTGAATTGATTACAGGGCACCAATCTTGGCTCATCTTCATGCTGGCGTCTATACCAGTTGTAATGTTGAATATATCTCTTGATTGTACGCATTAGGTATGGGACAAGCATCTCAATAATGGCATTAACAATCTGTTTGCCAACCATTATGATTACCAATTGCATGCACAGTTCCATGAGGCAGCCACCGGGATTGCATTCTTCCTGACGGAATCCAAGCACCGTATTATATTTGGCCGGATAGCCAACAAATTTACCCTTAAGAAATGCTATATAGAATAGGGACGAATAGTAGTTGACAAACTGGAACACATAGTACTTAATTGTGAGACTCTCATCGTATTCGGTTTGGGTGCGGCAATACTCATAATTGGTCAGTTTAACGGCCAATTTCGAGTAGACCAAATCGAGTATAGAGATCACAACCAAATCTATAATGCCAGCTGTCATGGGTAGGACCATAACTTTGTAGGTCATTGAATTTTCACTACCCAGAATACTACTTGATGCCCGTTGGGCCATACGATAGATAATGATGGCTGCTATTGCAATGATTGATATGGAGATCTATAGAAAACAAAAAACAAAATGACCATTTACGACCAGTTAGATTAATCAATTGATAATTGCTGGTCTTTTTTCTGCTTCACTTACAAACAACACCATAATGCTGTAGCTGGTAAAATTTGGCAAAAATTTAATACTCCAAAATGGCACATCGGGATCAAGGACATTAGAAACGTTGCCGCCTTGAGCTGCTGCCTTTTGAGCGATTTTCTTTGAACGTGATATTTTGGCTAAATATTGTGGACGCGGATGCTCAACATTATGACTGAAACCGGTGAGACCCCAACGATGCACCAGGCCGGCTGAATACCGCTTCCAGAACTCCAAATAAACCACCGCCCAAATGGCCATAACGAAGGCAAAGACCACAGTCATACTGTTGTCAATTAGATAATTAAATTTCGATGATGTGCATGTCTCGCTTAGCTTCCAGTAGTCACAGCTTCGATCGCATTGGGGACACATGATTGTGGTGCCATTATCGTTGCATATATCACGACTAATCGGATCACTGTTCCACGTAATGAAGCCATAGATAAAGCAAATAATACCAAAAATGCTAACTGGTATCAGCATCTGTGTGTAAAAGCCAAGCCATGCAAAATACAGGGCCACCTTGGCACCAAAATAATCCTTCACATGATCCAATGGCTGCAGACTGTGGACAAAACAAGAGGAATCATTTAAGTAAGATTCGCATTTAAGATATTAATGCTGTTAAATATTACTCACTTCTTCCATTTGCCAATGTTGGCCCATTCTTTAAGTAGACGATCACGTTCTTCTTTCTGCAAGGATTAATGTGGTAAATTAAGTAAAATTGCACAAGTCTCGAACCATTCATCGCTCACATCGTGCAGTGTATAGGCACAGGTGTAGATGCCATCCTGTATTAGCTTCTCAACGCCCAAATTGTCAGCCGTTTCTTCGCCCTCAACGAAATGTTGCCGCTGGAGTATAAAATTGATAATCGAATATCTAGTGCTGGCATCAAAGAAATTCGGATGATCCGTATCATAGAGTTCCAAATATTTCTGAGAGAATTCCAAGTGAATGCGTGCCTCGCGCTCCGGGAATAGTGCCGTATTCAGTTGCACCGAACTGAACAGGCTGCGGCACATGCGAGTCAGACAAGACTTGAATTCATGCTCAGACTCTTCAACAATTTGCTCTTGCCCCGGTATGGGTCGCAATGGCAATTTGATTTTCAAAATTTCCGCATAACGATATAGAACTTGAAGGGGGGCATGCAACTTTATAAAGTGTACACGTTGCCCCACATAGTGCTCCAATTCCAGACCCTCGCGTTGAAGGTTTGCCTCGAAAATCTCACGTTTTCGCCGATGTTCCTCAACTAGATCTTCTCCATTGTAGGCGAGCACGAAGTCCACGCTGCGTTTGCCATCATTGAAGCGTCGATAGGTCTATATACACACAGAAAAGAAGAATGAAATTGAAATTAGATTACACATGCCGAAGAACCGAAAAACAGAAGAAGAAAAACCGAGAGCGTGAGAGAGAGCAATACAGAGATTCTGAATGAGTTAGAGATATTTTAAGATGAATCATCAATATATACAATAGATTGTGGAAAATAAAAGTATTCACATGTTGATATGTATGTATGAATGAGTGAACGTATATATACATATATAAATAAATATTTGTAAATGGTGTTGCAAATAAGAAATTTTTTATAGAAAAGCAACGTGCGGGTGCACAATTTCGTTAATCTCATTCTTCTTCACCTTATCTGACTTATCTTGGCTTTCAGCCTCTCCCAGTGAACGGGCAACATTTACAATGAATCTCCTAAACATGAAACACTCACAAAAGAATGAAAAAATCAAACCGCTTCGTTCTCAGAGATACGTTCAGCAACTGACAGATTGTTGCGTCCTACTGGCTGGGGTAGCCGGAATAAAATACATTCAATAATACAATAATTTCTAGTAAAACGTGATATCAACAAAAATGTTTGGAGTATAGCGAAAAAAGCAAAAACATATGAGATGGAGTACAAACAAATGGATATATTCAAGTTAAATTTGAAAAATGGACACTGCTTCTCAGAATTAACATTTGATATGGGTCTGATACCACAGAAAACGTATTGTAAATAATTCGGACTTACGGTAATCATATTTACAATATTTTTTCTACTCTATTTATATACAATTGAGTCCATAAGCCTTTTGTTTAATTAGCCAACCAGCTAAATTCAATCGGCAACAAGGCTCTAACTCTCTTTTGTTTATGTTTTAAAACTAATTGATGTATTTATGTATAGGTAGAGGGGGAACAAAATTGAGTGAATAATAATTTAGATTTTGATTTTTTACTTATAAAATGTAATGCTAAAAAATTGCCATTACCCATTCCCGCAAGCAAACTATAGTCAAAGAAATAAGAGAAGAGAAAGAAAGAAAGAACAGAACAGAAAAATTAGAGTGTGAAAAGTAAAAGAGAGAGAGAGAGATAAAGAGAGGAGAAGGAATTTGAGACTTGACAGCGAAAGAGAGAAAAGTAAGAAGAAGATATAAGTACATATGCGTGCATGGGGGGTGCTGCGATGCAAAGCCAGCCGAAGGCCAAGCAAACTTTATTATTTTTTTTGTTTTTTTGCGATCTTGTAGAACGCTGGCGTAGTGCGATCAACAAAAGAGAAGCGCGTGCATGAGAAAGAGAGAGAGAGAGCACAGATGTAGACAGAGAAATAGCAGTAGAAAGGTATAGAGAGAGAGAGAGAGAAAGTTATTGTTGCTTAGTGGTGCTTGATTTGGATCTGATCTGATCTAGTCTGATCCGATCTGATCAGTTTTGATCCTCTTTCATTTTTGTTTTCTCTCATATCACTTTTTTGATTTATGTTGACTGTAGAGTTGTTGGTGGTTTGTTTACCCTCAATTTCCACTGGGAGTATGTAATTGGCAATTTCTTATCTTTATGCGAAACTGTGCTACTTTGTCTTAAGAGACATCTAGAGACCTCATCGTCGCCAGGTCCTCCTAAGCCGGGTCGTCCGCCGGCTAAACCGCCAACTGCAGCTCCTCCTCCAGCAATACCCAGACCCAGACCAGTGGGTAAATGTGTGCGTCCATTTTGTATGCCCAGCATTTGCATTTGGGCCGCTATGGCAGCATCTGTCTGATCCATTGCTCCCCCTCCTGCTCCATTGCCATTGCTATTGCCATTCCCATTGCCATTTAAATGCTCCAGTGCTGTTGATTGCCGATAACCAGGTTGCTGATATTGCCAACCGATGCTATTGCCCAAACGCATGCTATTCCTCGTTTCACCATCGCCGGCCAAATCGACAGCCGAATGATAAATGGTATTCCGTGATTGTGAGAGCGATTTACGATGCGCTGCTGCCACTGCAGCTGCCTCCGAATCGGCCAGCGATATTGTATCAAAATAAAGGCTCTCCCGCTCGTCCATCTCCGATTCTGGATAATCGTAGTCGTGTGTACGGACTGAAAAAATGGGGCATAAGTTTCTTACATTAGAAATATTCTTATACATTTTTAGAATAAAAACAACAAAAGGTGAATGGATAAATTAATTCACAACTGCTTAATATCAAAGCGGCGAACGATGAAAATAATGTGCAATTTAACCCAAAAAAAGAGGACAATGAAGAATCCACGATTCTGACTGAAATTATGAGTTTTCAAGTGAGATGTTAATGAAACTACATTAAATGGGATTTAAGAGTGCCGATTATAACAATATACTCAAAAAGGTTTGGTTTGGCATATAGCTTTTAACCACAAATATACCGAAGAAATTTTGAACATAAAATACAGCTTATAACGATAAAAAGAAAGAACAGGTACAAAAATAAAAGCACAGAGAGCGAAAAAATATTAATGTATTGATGTGAGAGAAATTTCGTTTTCAACACTCTCAAACAAACTTGGTTTTGACTTCGCCCTATCTACATACATACATATGTGAATCGGTTATAACGAAGCAATATGGCCAGTCCTTTTATCATCGTTTTAACCGGCATCTACTGTATATTGCTAACTATCTATTCATATTAATTAGCCGATAAGTTTAATTGATAGGTTTTGCCGCTAGCAACCCTAGATTATGTTGATTTGGAAACTTATCATCAGAATACATACAAATATATATACACTCACTCTGTGTGAGTAGGAAAGGGAATAAAAAGTAGTTAATATTGATATCAAAGTCGAAAATAAATACGCGCAATGACACTTTTGTTTTTGTGAGGTCATTTAAATGCGGTCAATTATATAATTGAAAGGGAGGGGGGTACTGTGTTCAGAGTGGGTAAGTGAGTTTAGGGTGTTTGATGATCGTTTCCGGCGATATAGAAACTACCATAATGATGATGATGACTTCATGCAAAAAAAAAACTAAAAACAAAAAGCAAGAGGTAAATTGGATGATCGCAACGATACATTAATCGACAAATTGTTATTTGTTCGTTTGATTTACCCGCCGAATACATGACTAAATTGTGGAATATTGTCAATCCTTAGCTCGTCACTGGTATTTTTTTTTTCTATGGAATCGCCACGCTCTCAGTTAGACGATGCTTTCCTCTCCTCCGTTTTATAATGTCGGCACGCATGCGTCTTTTGGGGCCACCAAGACATAATGTTTGAAACCGATGCAAAGCCAAAAAAAAACACGGTAGCTGAATACGGAGAACACGAGCAACGTTATTGGGTCAATAATACTGTCTGTATGGCGGTTAGCAGCTGCTGCTTAAAAATACAATTTCAATATGAATTGATAAACGTATCGGTCACCATCGCACACACACGCACACCCTATAGCCACACACCATTTAGAATGATGTCAGATGTAGTCGTCGACGTCGTAAAGCCGCGTTCTAGAGTGAGAAATGCGTACGCTCTCAATGTTTGCCGCTTACTAAAAGCAAAATAATACTACAATAATATAAACTGAATTGGAACACATACATATACATATGTAGAATCCACTCGCGCACACTCCTCACAGTGCGCCGCCGTCGTGGTGACTCTAGTTTCAACTAACCGACAACCCATTAAAAATGTAGACCAAACACAACCCGTGCATCGAACTGTGACGCTATTTCATATAGGGATCTATCGCAGGGTCACAGTGTTTAGCCAGAAGTAAAAGAGGGCAGCTTGGAGCACAGACAAGTGTTAAAAAAGGGTTGAAACTCCTTTAATATTTGCTAGAACCCACATTATTATTATTATTTAATTGTAAAAAAGAATTAATTCTAGGTTACAATGAGTTTTGAGCCAGAGCGACAAAGGCCTTCAGGCTGGAGTTTTTAAGAACCCACAGAAACAAGGATATATAATCATAATTGGATTGAAGTCATTCTTACCTTTCCTTACCACATATGTATATTGCTTTTTTTCCGCATTAAATGGCATAGATAAAAATGTGTATAGTCAAAGGGCTTAAGTTCATTCTAAAAGCTTATTAATTCTGTACAACAATGCTGATCAACAATATATGCATATGTATGTACATATGTATGTGTATATCTGTTGGAGTGGTTTATGGCTTCCCTTGAGTGTTGCTAACCAAGCAGCGAGACGGGATTGACTTTAAGCTTATGGAATGACTGGAAGAGTGAAAAACTGTTTTGGGGGAGAACTGGCAAAGGTCAAGTTGAAGCGTAAATTGTTGACAAAAGCAAAGGTGCAAAAAAATTTTATTTATTTTTTCCTTATACAACACAACGAAACCTGTTTGCCGCTTTGTCGCACAACACACACGCCAACATACACACCTACATACATATACAGGTGAGAAGCGTTAGCCGCGAGTCACCAAAATAGTTCAAGGCACGCAAATTATATGGAAATGGAGGCAGTTTGGCCCAAATAAATAGGCAGAAGTTTTCTTTTTATATTCTTTATAATGAGAGGCTATTGCCCGAATAGCGCGCGTGTCTCGCACCCTTCCCTCAAGCTAAGCCAACTGGCAGATGCATCCAATATATGAAGAAATTGAATATCTATATATAGCCCGATGACAGCAGTTGTTGTCCCAAAAATGATCTTGATCTTGAAAGAGACAAGCCAAAGACGAAGAAGAAGAAGCTGCTTTTGTGTTTTTAGTAAGATGGGCGGAATACGAAGGATAACTGCGAAACTTGTTAGTTAAAAAAGAGTTTAAACACCGGTTAGTAGACGTTGTCCAGAAGGCCCACACATGGATGCAGTTGACCTCGCTCTCATCCTCTACACTCCTCACCTTGGTAAAGTTGACATCAAACGTTTGCGTTGTTGATGTTGTTGTTGCAGGCCATGTCTAGTCTCCTTTGGGTCTTTGACTATATGTAGAATCTCCAATAAGTTTCCGTTCGTCTCAGCAGCACTAAGTAGTTGGAGACCTTGCACTTGCACTTATTTTATTAATTATAATATTGGAGATATCTTCGAATTCTGAAGATTATTTATTATTGTTATTAACTCACTGCGAGTCTGTTAGCGCATATCGAGTCTGTATGCTCAATTTCGTGTTGGTTATCGGTAGTCGGGTTATCGATGCAAACTGTTGATAAATTATCGATATTTTTTGTTCACTGTAGATTTCTTAATTTAATTTTATTTATTTAGATAAGTTCTAAGATTCTTATCATTTAATTTAATATTTAATTATATATAATTTAATTTTTCCAATAACAAAATTTGGTCACCGGACCATTTTTATAAATTTTGAAAATTTAGAATAACTCGCCAATACATTTGAATTATTTTGAGATTTTATTCTGATTTGTCAATTAATCTTGTTATAATAGTTTTTTTTTTAAAAAAAAACCATAATGTTATTAATATAAGTAATTAAAGTTACCGCTTTACAATAAATTTTGTATAAAACTTATATCTATGATCAATTATCTAATTTACTATTAGATTTGCAAGAGGGATGAATGACAATTTTAGTGTTTCGTTGAGGAAAAAATGCCGGCTGCACTATATCACTAGTTTTGTGAACACCTGACATCCGAGGAGAGGTTAACTTAACTGCATTTAGTCTACCCACATCCGCCGCCGTTTGGGCAAGTACTGCAACTCATTTGCTGCGGTATGCGTCCAATTCGACGATTGGGTCTCAGACCACCACCTCCTCCACTACCGCCGCCGCCACCACCTCCTCCACCACCACCACCGCCTCCACCGCCCCATCCTCCGCCCCAGTTACTACGTCGTTGATTGTCATTATTGCCGTTGCCGTTGCCATTGAAGGGGGCTACTAAAGTTTGAAAGCTGCAAGAAAGTTATACGATAACTCCTGTTTTGTTCGATATTCAAAGTCAATAGAATCCAACTTACAATTGCACTATCATGTACCAGAGTCCCAAAAATATCTCCACTATACGCTGCCAGTCCCAAGGACGCTTCTCCCAGACTCGACCGTCTGCAATTGATACGATTAGTATGGATATTAAGTGTTTAGCATTATATACTCACTGCGGTCGATGTAAACCATGATGCTAACACTACATACACTTTACGTTTCCCTTTCTTTTTTGATTGCTCACCAAATTTACAATTTTTGAGTGAAATAAAACAACAACTATGACGTGGAGAAGTGAATTCGCCCGAATATAGTGAATTCGCCCGAATATAGTGAATTCGCCCGAATATAGTGAATTCGCCCGAATGTTGTGAATTCGCCTTGATATTTTAAATTTGCTTGAATTTATCGGAGTGTGCCTATCGATAATTTCCTCGCAGCTGACCGAACAGCTGTTTTATAGGTGGCGGCAAAAAAACCAATCAGAAATAAAAACAAATAAAATGCGGCGCCTATTACAACATAGACAATTGTCTATTGGAGGAGTCTTGAATATAACCAGAAGTCTGAGTGGGGCTACGGTGACACAATCAAAATCGAATGAGACTAAAAAAAATAACCAATTTGGCGCCAACTATTGCATGGGCCTAGTGCAGTAAGTTCATGTCTCCGCCGTCCAGGATTTGCGCGGATCTGCATCATCAATGATAAATGTCTGTTCCCACCCCTAGGAAATATGACTATGAGAATTATCTGAGTACATTGTTACTGCCGCAGGAGCTGCGCCGCACAGCATTTGCTTTGCGTGCCTTCAACGTGGAAGTGTCTCGAGCTGTTGGAGGAGGACATGGACAAGTGAGTGGTATGGTGACCAATTGATATACTGATTGATAATTGAGTGTTTGCCCTAGCTCTCGGAGCCCCAATTAGCCAAGATGCGTTTGAAATTCTGGTACGATTCGATTGACAAATGCTTCGAGTCCTCTTCCCCATCCAGTGGCTCATATGTAAAGGATCAGCCTGTGTTGCGCGAATTGCAGCATACACTTGGCATGCGCAAGCTAAACAAAATCTACTTAAGGCGCTTGGTAACTGCCCGCGAACGTCCACCGACCCAGGCATTTGAATCTTTGAAAGAATTGGAGGATTACGCTGATCAAACGTTCTCGGCCCTGCTTCATCTTATTGTCGAGGCTAGTGGAGTGCGCGACATGCAGGTAGATCATGCTGCCTCGCATTTGGGCAAGGCCCAGGGTATTGCTACCTTATTGCGAGCCATTCCATTGGCTGGACGCCAGCAGCAGATATGTGTGCCCCTCGAAGTGTTGGTACGTCACGGTGTTAGCCAGGAGCGTATTTTGAGAAGTGCCAGCGACGACAAGGGCGTCGAGGAGTGCATCTTTGAGGTGGCCAGTGCTGCAAATACACATTTAAAGTTGGCCAGACAACTCCAGCCGCAGGTGCCACGTGTTGCACGTAAAATTTTTCTAACTGCTGTGGCCACCGATGGTTATTTGGAGCGCCTTCGTCAAGCTAACTTTCTGTAAGTGCTACACATAAATCCAGATCCGATTACCTCATTGAATTTATACACTCCTTCCAGTCTGACTCATCCTAAATGCCTAAAACGAGACTCCATGTTGCCAGCACGTCTCTTTTGGAAATCCTTATTCCATAAGTACTGAAACTGATGACAATGCTTTAAAGATTAGCTGTAGCCAATTCGTTAAATTAAATTTGAAACTTGTAAGAAAGTTATTTTCAGATTTTTATGATTTATTGGAAGTCTCCAATGTCTCTTTAAATGTTTTTCCAGTGTGTCCAGCGGACAGTATATGTACATATATGTATGTGTATAACGTAGGATCGAAATTTGTACCAATTTGCCGAGTTCAGATTTTTCCTATTTCCGCTTTCGCCCGTCATTCTTTTCGCGCTCCCTTTTGAAATCGAGCAAGACCCAAATAAAACTTCATTTAAGGATAATCCATACTTTTTGTCAAATAATCTTGTATAGATTTATGTATGTATGTATATGCTATATACTCGTAACATTTGTATAATTACAATTATTTTGTATTTTTTCGTTTCCGTTTGCCTTTTTACTCAATTTAAATTGCATTAGATTCATTTTGCACACACACATTCATTAACTGCTACTAAAACGGATTTAATTCTATGCTTTTTTTGTGTTTTCTGACTAGATTTTTATCATCTTTGGATTTAAGGTTTAATTGCTTTTTGTGAACAGCATAAAATGTAACTAACTCTCATTTCAACATTATTATTATTATTATTGCACATGATTTTGTAGGATTTGATTAGAATAAATATTTAAAATAGTTAGCACAACATAGTACAATACCCGGCGGGTACTGCTCCATCATCATTATCATCATCGTGTTTGCCACCATTGCCTGCTTCTCCTTCTCCTAGCTATATCTTTTATATCGTCTTCTTCTCTTCCACTGATATGGTCTTTTCTTTGTCATTCCCCGGCCAAGAAACAAATCATTCAACATTATGAAGGCTTTTAAAAGAGTAAAGCAGCACGTGCAGCTCCTGCCACACTGAGCGGATGTTGTTGCTTCTGTTGCTGCATTGTTGTTGTTGTTGTTGTTGGTGATTTAAGTTCCTCCACTATAATGGCTCCATGCTCGTCCACCGTGTGATTTAAAAGTAAATTCTCAACCTGCTCATCGGATAGTAATTCTTTGGGTTCTGAGGATCTGGAATGTTTAGGTAGTTGGTATTGGTTTGGTTGTTTGTAAATGGTTTTTAGTTTTAGTTTCTGACATTCCGATTTGACAGATACAGATACATACATAAATACATAGATAGACAGTTAGAATAGAATTTAAAAGCGATAGAACGTGAAAGTGCATCATGTGAGAGGATATATTATATAGTTAATATATGTACATGTAAGAAAAGTACAACACACAACAAAACTGAGCGTAGACAGAAATCACTCTATATGCAAATATATCAAATTAGGTCTCGCCGAATTTGCATATTTATGAAATACTTTAATATATTATCAAAATCGGTGAACTAGTATTCTTTTATAGCACCCATAGGAACGATTGGTCCTAAAATCAGTCTTTGTTTTAATAAAAATAAACTCGACAAATTTCTATAAAATATAGAAATATATATAGATAAAACATCGGTACAACAGTCTTTAGTTTACAGACAGATGATTTGAGCAGGTACCGGGATTAAAATAGATTTTACAATCGGAGTGAGCTTTTTGTGTAGGTTGAATTTGAGGGGGACTCGGTCTACGCTCAGGATGATCAAAAGAACATGAGATTCTTAATTTAAAAGGTATTAGGTACATACAGGAAGTTATCTTGTGATTTGATTTGGATTGTAATAATGTTTGTTGAATTAGAATTGGAAGCGTGCGGTCGTGCAAAGCGATTTGTTGTTCTTGTTCTGGTGGATGGTGGGAGGTTAGAGTTTAAAAATTTGTGTAATTTAATTTGGAGGTTTTTGGTTTGTTTTGGTTTTGGTTTCGGGGTTTTTTTTTGTTTTTTTTGGAGGGATAAATGAGCGGAGCCAATTTGTAAACAATTTTTTTGATAAGTAATTTTCTATTGTTGTTCTTGGATTTCAAGAGATGTTGTTGTTGTCTCTAGCTATTGTTGTTCTTGTTGTTGTTGATGTTGTTGTTGTTGTTATTGTTATTGTTGTTTGGTGGTTAAAATGGGTGCAAATATAGATTATATAGAAATTTGAATTTCGATGAAAAAACGATTTGTTCACGACTAACGATTCAACGATCTATCGATCGATTTGTTACATGAACAATCATTTCAAATAATTGATCGATAAGTGCAATTTTTGCATTCGTTTTATGCTAAATGAATGGCATAACGATGGGCACGAATTATTACTGCATTATTTCAATAATTTCAATCAAATTTTGAAATGATTTAATTGCAGACTATATATTTTTCGATTTAGCTTCTTGTGTCGATCGATTTGTTCGTCTGGATTTATCAATTTATATTTCGATTTATCGTTCACCGATTAATTTGTCGCTGAATTATCGATCGATTGTTTGTCTTTTTTTATGTTTTAGTTTTATGATCAAATTCGTTTTCAATTATAATCAAATTTATTGCTTCTATGGCTGATTGACCGATCGATATCAACGAATTGATAAATCGTTGCTAAAATTCATGTTCAAATAAGCTTCGTCAGGCGATCCTGGAGCGTATTGAAAAGGCTTCCGCCACGGCTACGACTGCCGCTGGCACCACCAGCCCGGTTGCCTCCGTCTACTGACCTGCTGAATAGAAAGAAGTCACTGGTATTGCCACCCGACGCATTGCTCGAGGCCAAAGATGTGGATGTGGTTGTCAGCGATGACGGAGTTGTCGTCGTGGAACCAGCCAGCAAAGCCTCCGTTTCACCACCAGCGCCGCCAGTCTCCGTTTGGGCCATCTCCGATTCGCTGTTGCGGCGCTCCAATGTTCTGCCCACCTTCTGAAAGCCATAGTTAAAGACATCCTTCACTTTGTCGCCGGCATCGATGAGCAAATCGAAACTCTGTCGTCGACCGCTGCTCTTAAAGCTATTCGAGCGGGACAACCATTGACTGAGACTTTGCTTACGGCTCATCTGCTGCTGTCCAGACCCCATTCCTCCATTTCCGCCATCCTGATCCTGGTCCTGATGAAAAATGGTTGTGCAGGTCACTTTCCGTTTGGGCTCATCCGATGACGAGGTGGAATGTTGCGACTGGGCATCGATATCCGGTTCTAGTGAGCCCAAGCCACCCAATCCTCCTCGAGATTGATTAGAGTAGCTGGAACTAGTGCTATCGGAATGCGAGAGACGAATTTCTGTCCATTGTTCAATGTCCTGATCCTGAGCCTGATTTGGAGCCGGCGTTGTCGACTCGTACGGTCCGTGTAAGCCCTGCGACTGAGCAAACAGCGAGTCCCCGTCAGTGGCACTGGCACTAGCCGATTTGGGCAAACGTTTAGATGGAAACGTCAATACAGCCTCGAAATCTTGCAGCAAGTGTGGACAATCATGCGGATCACTTAATGTCGACCGATGCGGTGAACTCGCCCCACTAATGCTCAGACGCTCCGGCATGCTCAAATACTCCTCCTCCTCCTCTTCCTCATTCGCGTTCGCGTTGGCTGTCACATTATTAAGCACTTGCTCCGCCTCCACCTGCGGCTCCACCTGCCTTAACATGGCCTCATAGTTAAGCAAATTGTTCCGTTGCTGCCGCTGCCTATGTATATCCTCGGAGATTTGCTCCAGATTCTTTAGAGCCTCGTTATATGTCATTTTGGCCGAGCTCACTTTGCCTTCCAGTTCGTTAACGCGCAGCTTTTGAGCCTTCAGCAGGCCATTATAATTGGCACGCGTCTCGTAATAGGGCCTACAAAATTTAGTATCAGTTAATAATTCAGTCAGATATACATAAATAACTATAATTCAACATAGGAAAGTGGATAACGATAGCCAAAACAAAACAATTAAAGAAAATACTCACGAACAGAGTGGGCAATATAAAGCGTGCATTGAGTTTAAGAATCTCAACAAAAGGTAATTGCGTTTGATCTGCAATCTAAAGGTATAAATATCAAGGTAAGAAAGAAAACCAAAGAATTGAAAGACAGAAAGTAAAATAAATAAAAGAAACAATACCAATAACCAAGAATTAAACCAAAAATAAATATTAGAACATTTTTATGGACAGTAAATTCTACATGAAACCATACAGATTAACATTTTGTCGATTCATTTTAAATGTACAGTAGATGCCTGATAAAACAATATTCAATGGATCGGCCATATTGCTTCGTTATAACCGATATTCGTATTCAAAGTAGGAAATTTTCTTTACTTATTTCCTTAAAACCTTAAACCTTCCTGAGTCTACCGTTAAATTCGGCACCCTTATAACCGACATCTACTGTATATAAGGTATTGATCAATATCATTGTACTCGACTGATTTTTAAGTTTTAAACTTAACAGATACAAATTTTATCATATCCCAGTATCTAAAATGAAACTAAAGAGACTTTCGTAAAATACCTGGATGCCCTCAAGGCCTGCTTGAGTTGTCCTTGCAGTTTGCCCACTCGATTGTTGGCCACCTCCAATTTTAATTGGCACATTTTGAGGGCATTCCGTGTATCGGTCACCTCCAATTGGGATTGATTCACTTTACTGGCCGCATGACTGAGCATCTCCTGGCATGCCGTATCCAGGGTCGATTTCTCACCCAAACCCTGTTCGGCCAGGTAGACCATCTCTTTGGCGGCCGCATGTATCGATTTGGCCTTTTCATGATTGGCTGCCGCCTGTTGGGTCTCCTTGGCCAATTGGGCAGCATAAATGCGTGATTCGTAATACGGCTTGGCGGCATCAATTGAATTGCCTAGTTTATGGGCAGCCGCCTTAATTCGTACCACGCTCTCGGCCAATAATCGTTTGAACTCGCATTTGGCATCCTTTGTTATTGTTATTTTTGTTGATGTTGTTGTTATGTAAAGTGGAGCAAATAGAAAAATCAATAATAGTCAAATAATAATCAATGATCAGAATAAAGAAAACAAACTTGAGGAGCAAAAAAAACAAGAACTCACGTCAAGCTCCACTTCATAACGGTTTATATTATCCGTAGCTGTGTTTAGCTTCTCCAGTTCAATCTAACGGGAGAGACAGATAAATTGGTGTGAGAGATTTGCTCTTTGTTTAGATACCATTTTTGCATCCTTTGCTTACCTGGACCCGTGGATCCACTGGCGTATTACTTTCCGTTGACATTTTTTTCCAGTTTGTTGAAAAAAACTATCTTCTATATCCTGATTTGTGCTGCCATAGGAACGATTGGAAACGGGCGTAAACAAGTTCAAATTGGAAAAAACAGTTTTTGATTTCCTAATTATTCCCATTCAAGTTTTAAATTTTTCGACAAAATTTTCGTGCCAATTATATTCCCAAATATCGCTCAGATTGGTCACCCATATAATTCATATAGTTGCCATAGGAACGATAGATTGTTAAATATCCTATTGGAACATTTTTTCCGTTTTTTTTATTTTTCGCTTATTGCTGACAGTTTCCCGTTTACATGGGGTTGAATGTGGTCAGCAGAAAAATACCAAAAAGTGGATTTGACATTTTTTCATGTTCGATGTGACACTACAAAATGAAAAATCCTACACGCTTGCAAATTAGTACCTCTATTTTTTTGTACTCGGATGTGCAACATTTGGAAATGCTGTAAATGTCACAATATAACCGTTTATCTTCGATCTTAATTTATCACTTCTAGCTGCAATAAATAACACAAAAAGTGGCCAAAATGCATTTGTGTGTATATATGTACTGTATTAAAATATGCAACAAATGTAAAAGAAATTGCAATTTGTAATTCTTAGATGGGAGAGTGAAATAAATTACAAACCCAAATCTCAGACTTTTGGAAGATTTAATTTGAAGAGCACCTTCTAATGTGTATATTTAAAATTTAGAACATTTTGCTCCAATATTTCTAAGGACATCCCGTTAGTTTGTAAAAATGTGGCATAATAATAACTTGAACAGGAAGGGTAATAATTTACCAATTTAAGACTAGTTTTATGTAATAATAATAATATGTTTCAATTTGGCTTGTTTCTAAGAAATAAATTTTAAAATTAAGCTACAAAATACTTTTTGAATTTTTAACAGAATCGAAAATGAGTTAACGAATGTCAATGAGCTAACAGACTCAATGTGAGTTGATTCTCGAAAGAATGTTAAATTACAATGTACAACAGTTTTTTGTTGTTGCGTTTCAATGTGCATGTGTTGAACCAATTTCGAATATAGCGGGACGTTTCATATATTTTTTTTGTTTCTCTCGCGAGTGTTGCGCGTAAACTAACTGTTGTTTTTTGAAAAATAAATAAATTCTTTTTTTTTTGAATGTGTATATTGTGAAGTTGTGAGAGCTTATGTTTTAATGTGCAATTCAATGAAGATTCAAAGAGCTGAAACGCTTAATTATAGGTGTGTGAATTAAAGCGCCTATTCAAAACGAAAATTAAATGTCTATTACAACTATTGGTTAATTGTTTTAAATTTAAATTTATATATATGTAAAATATATGTATGTAACATATATTCAAGTACAAGTATAACTTTAGCAACATTTTTAAAAGAGAGTGGTTGTGTTTTCTATAGTTCTGTGTGTGTGTGTATGTGTATGCTAAGGTATGCTGCTAGTGCCGCAAAAGGCAAGATCGTGTACACCTTCAAGCCGTACTTCATGTGCGTCTCCTCTCTCTTTGTGTGTGTGTGTTTGAAATGCCGGCAGAACCGGTTCAGCAAGTGACCAAAGAAACAAACTGATCTTACAGTACATTGTACTTCGTTTATACGTTCTAAATAATCACAAGAAAGTAATGTCAAATTTTTGCTTTCACCCACAAGTAGGCTTTCAAGGGCAAAAAACGGAAGAAACTGGCCTTTAGACAAGTATGTGTGACAAGTATGTACATATGTATGTACAAAGTACATATATGTAAATAGAAACAGGGTACAACTTTTTTCAATATTCTGTAGACTAGCAGAGATTCGAATATTAATTATCTAATTGTAAGAACCCTCAATAATTTTTAAAGAACTGTTGACATTTTGCCAACAAAATTAATTATTTAGAAATTGATTTATACTATTTTCCATTACTTTTAATTTTATAAGATTTTCCCTTTTGAATAGAATTTTTAATATACTGTACATTCACTTTACGTATAAACTTGTTTATTATGCGATTGGATGCTCTCTCTCACTGGCTGCATTTGTCCTCTTCATCTATTCTCCAGTTTTTCATTCACCCGCTTTCTATGTGTGTGACAGTTTCTCCTCCCCCTCCCCTGGGCAAGAAGCCCATGCCCTTACCGGAGAAATTCCCATAATTAATGCGTAAGAACGTGTTCGTCCGACACTCAATGAGAGACGGACAGAGAGAGAAAGAGTCGTCCGAAGGGCACGTACCAACAATCCGAAAAAAAAACATTATTAAAGGAAAGGAGATGAAGAGAGATAACGGCCAGATGTAAACGCGTCGAAAACGCGCTGATAAGCTTGACATTGAAATATCAATCGGGGGGTAAGGGAATGGTGAAGTAGTGGGGATCATTTGTCAGAATAGACACTTTGAATTCTCATTATGACATCTGGAAATTGATAATTACATATGTACATGACTAAATTTCCTACACAAAGTGGTGATTATACTTAAATTAAAATAGATTAATTAAATATGAGAATATAATTTATAATATTAAGTTTCGTGTTTCTTCAATAAAAAATATTCTCTTATAATGTTCTTTCTATAAATCGGTAACTAATTTACGTCAGACGAGAATCAAAAGTAATTTATTTACACAATTTCCTGTTACTTTGCCAAACTCTTCTCCACTTCCTTCGCCCCCTTTTTGAAACCTTTTTCCGCTGCTTCTTCCGCTTAGGCAAAAAATAATAAATACCGCTGTATCCACTTACAAGGAACCGCCCGCACATATTTTACATTTTGCTTCGAGTTCTTCTTCCTCTCTACCCCCTTTTTTGCATTCTGCCGCTTATTGTGGCGCTCACGCACGGCGATCGGAGCTACATAACTGCCACAAATGATGACCTCAACCTCCTCAGTGCATTTTGTTGTCGCGTTCATTGTGTGCTTCAACTCTTGTTAGGACGCACTTTGTTGTTGCCCCCCTCCCTTTGTGTGTCGCACACTCTCAACAACAATAAGCAATAGCTAACCTTAACCACACCTTTTTCCGTTAAACGATTTTACGGTACATATGTATGTACATATTGAACGCATGAACGATCTTTGTATAGGAGGAATAGTGTATAGTATATACCCTATGAAACGTATAAAAATCTAGTTGGTTAAAGAACTTTTTCATAAAATTAGAAGTATTCGTCTTGTTGGTTGACACAATTTATTTGCCTGACTGTATAAGGCAAGGTTATCAGTCAGTCAGTCAGTTAACTAGGCAACTGGCCAACAATCAATCGGGCCTAACAATCGGCAATTGTGTTTCAACACTTTTTTGATAATACTTTGACAAGAACCAACAACAACAAGAATATGAGTGCCCGTTATTTGGTGTGCCATTAGCTTAAATTAAATGTCAATATATGTATAATAGAACAAGCCACTAACACAAGCAATCTAACCAACCAACCTGGCCAACAGGTGTGTCGTCACAAATCTCTCTCTTCTCACTATCGCCCGAAACAATGAAAAACGCTTGTAGTACGTGACAATCAATTACATGCTCATATGGATTGTCAAATTGATTTACTCGAATTGACAGGCAGACAAATCATTTTAATTGTTTAATAACAAATATCCAAAATGCCCTCTAGTACGTGTAATTAATGCAAATGTTTTTTTTATAATTTTTTTTACTTCCGTTTTTGGTATGACAAAAACGTAAAAGCCGAAGCAGTGGAAAGTGTTATTTGGCTTAAACACTCATAACTAAGACCATGAAAGTGCAATAGTATTAACTTACTAGGATAATTTTTAAGCGGCAGTATTCTTCACTTTTCTTCCCTACTATCTACCAAATCCCTTCTTACTTTATTATCAAATAAAGATGATCATGGAACAAGACCGAAACAAGAATTTAGGCCGCACTTTGCACTAGTTATTAAAGAAATATTTAAAATATATCGCCTATCTTTTTTCCTCCTTAGCTTCTTCCATAAGTTGCGCCTGAGGACAGTTTAATGCATATCAAAACCAATGCGAATGATAAGAAATTTAAGGTACATCTGCGATATTTAAAAAATTAATGAACAAAGAAAGTAACTTGTTAAAAATTCTATGAGAACTTATAATATAAATATGTAGGTTAGTTCTGCATTAGTTCCGACTGCCTTCCGTGATGATTCTATTGAATATGTATGCAAGATGTATTTTGTCCTTGAAATTTGTTCTTTTAGAGATTGTCCTTTGGGTCCTTAACGTAAACTGATTCATCCCCTTTTTGTTGTCGCCTTTCAAGAGTACTTTTTGCGTCTTAAGATTCATTTTTTGTGTTTTACGAACGCATCAAAAATTCAACCAACCACCGATATAGTGTAGGCGAAGCAACCCCCCGTCCCAAAAAAAAAACATTGAAAATGCGCAGCATCTTTGATGAGAACTTCCCCTTCTTCAAAAGAAAAGACCCCCAAATTGCAGAATAAGCTAAACTTCGTGTAGTGAAAACAAGTGCAATAATATTCATTTGAATTCATGCCGCTGCGGCAAAAAGTCGCTTTGAACTAAATTTCCCAAATGTAAATACTTGAAAAATCAGCATAAAATATATAAAACAATAAATAAAAGAGGCTACAGAATTGAATGAAAAAAAAAACCAAGACGATTCATATGATTCACATCATCATTATTGGGTAATTATATAAAAAGCCGACTAAGCCAAAGAACAAAATTTCAATTGTAAGAAAGATTTTTATGTGTGTTTGCTTTTTATGGGATCGTATTCTCTTATCATATTTTAGATATCTTCTTGTTGTCAATTAGCTTATCTCTGAATAAGATTTGTTTAAAAAAAATCAAATGTCTTTATTGTCGAAAGACATTATCTTCAACACATTCATATTAGAATTAGAGATTCCAAAAACTATTTATTTTAATTCTTAAAGAACTAAAAACCCTTGCCAAACTTATATTATAAAAATTAAAATTTATCAGCTAAATATACCTTTTGATGACTGTGCCAAATTGTATAAATATCGGTCGATATTTTTTCTGATTTTGTTATAAAAATGAATATTTCTTAGTTTAATACACTTGTTAATAACTATGCCCGATTTCCCTAAAATCGGATGTCTATATTATATAGCTGTCCTATAAACATACAATAAAATAGCATGCTATAGCAGCGAGTAGGCTTTTTAGAGTAAACTTTTTTCAGTTTGACGTTATTACTTTGGAAGATGTAAGGGAAGTGTAACAAAAAGGGTATACAAACTTCGGTATGACCGGAGTTAGCCTCGGTCGTCTGGTCGCCCAACTCAATGCATCCCTGGATGATTACTTAAATTTTATCTGGTATCTACCATTTGGGTTTTTGCTTTTAGTTAGTCTTAGTCAACATACATACATATTTCCACATTGTTGTTGACTCAAGTGGATTTTGGTCTCCACTTTAAGATAGTTCTACATGTTATTTTTAATTGGGTTTTTTTTTGTTTTTGGGTTTCTTTTTAAATATTACAAATATCTCTTATGCTGAAATATTTGTTCACACACACAGGCAAATACTCAAAGAAGCACAAGGAACTTTTCTCTGATTAAAACTTGAATGTATTTAAGCCATAATCGCATTTGATAAGATAAACATAGTAAAGTTTTTGTTTTATGTCTTGGTCAGAGTGACTAAATCCTCTACCCTCCTCAACTGACCACAATTTATCGCTAAATTGAAAGATTTGCAATGGCTTAAATTGTCCTAGAGTTAAAATATAATTTGATAAATCACTTTTTTTATTCTTTTCAAATTCCTTAGTTAGTTAAAGATTGTAAATTGATGCAATAGTTTTGAGAGCATTTCATTGCCACTAATATTTTTTCTGTTAGTCAATTGTATTAAATAATGCTGTAGGGTGAAACTTTAGTCAAAGTTATTTCGAGTTGATGACTCAAAAAAATGTTTTTAACTCTTGAAATTTTACAGCAAAACTTCACGAGTTATTTTTTCGTAGTTTTATTTTTATTTTTATTTTTTTTTGTGAATAAATTAATAACACTCTTATCACAGAATAGAAATTCCATTCAGCTTAAGCGTAATCAGAATGCTTGATTATCAAAAAGATTACCTTGAGACATGATATATAAATCTACCTACAAGCACACACACTTAGACAGTTTTTGCGCAATCAAGAAACCTTTTTTTTTTTTTTTTTTCGTAATATAGAGCATCGCAGATAAGTGAAAATTGCCCTGAGATAGCAGGGCACTTATATTTTCAATATGAGTATATAGTTTGTTTGTGTGTGTGTGTGCATATAGATCAGTCTTTATATACGATCATCATCTTGCCGGCAATTCTTGTCAACATTTGACTTCTTTTCAATTTCCAATTGACAACAATTGCTGGCAATTGGCAAAGCTTTACTTACAAGTTTTATTCTCTCTTCCTCTCTCTCTCCTCTCATTTTTTGTGCATTGCTGCATTTATTCATTCTTTTGTCTTTATGCCTGTGCAAAGTGTGCATAAATACTAATTAGAACAACGCTTCTGTTTAGCATTAAATCGAAGTATGTATCCGCCCTAAGACATACCCTGTAAAATAGTGTTGGGTCAAATGGCTAATCTTGAAAGTCATTTTGAGTTTATTCACTTGTTCACACACTTTTTCAGTTGATTCACTCGTTAAGTTGACTGAATGAATCTTTTGTTCAATTCACTTTTTTAGTAGTTCAATGTCTCACTTGCTCAATTTTTTACAGAATTGGTTCAAATCTTCATGGACTCTTTTATTCTATTATTATTATTATTATAATTATTTTTATTATTATTTACTGAGCAGTTTTAAGATAGATGGTAAGTCGAGAGATTTATTAAGTTAACTTGGCCTTTTTAGAAGGCCTTCCTTCTTTACATTTGACATAAAATATGGCCAATTATAATATACCTTTTATAAAAAAATATAAAAAAAATAAAATCAACTATATAGATTTAGATTAGATTTAATAGACAAAAATTATGGTTTTTTACTTCTTAAAGTGTTTGAATCAGTGATCAAAAGTCAATCAGGAACACACTCTGAAGGAAATTAATCAATTTTCAATCATAAATGGGCCAATTACGGGTAATGAAATCCAAAATAGAAACCCATATCCAAAAAGATGAAAATTTCTTACAAAAGTGTACTTTAACCCGAGACTTTAGAGGTCACCACGATCTAAATTAAAGTCATCTTCAACTAATTCACACGATGATGGGTATCTTACATATCTAGCTTAAATCTTTCGATCTTCTCTATCAACATATCTTATGATCAACAGCAAAGTTGGAGGCGTAGATACACTTTTATATGATGTAGGTATGTATGTATCTCTATGTAGATGCGCTTGGCTGACCACTGACAACAACAACAACAACAGCAGTAACTAACAAATAACGCGTCACATTTTTTTTTTAGTTTGTTGTTGTGTGGTTATTATGCAGGGCTTTAAATAGTTTTTCCAGTTACAGCATGTAGTTTTGTGTTTTTGCTGTTGTTTTTTCATTAGAAATTTTATAGCATGTTGATGTCACTTAATCGGCCACCCGCGACACAATTCTAAAGAGTAAAAAATAAGTCTAAACTGAAAACTGCAGTTAATAAGCCACATGGTGAAGCAAATATCAGAAGCTTATAAATATATGTTCTTTAAGCTTTGCAAATATTTTGTTTTTTAAATGTTTTGGTTTTTTTTTTTTTTACTTTTGGTGACAGAAAATGATGCGTCTCTGCTAAGCGTGGACAAGAACCATTGCGTTTGGAACTGATTGTCAGTCTTCAGCATGGCTATCAATCAAGGGAAATATAAGCCAACAATCTGTGCCATCGATGAGGTAGATGATCGTAGTTATAAGCTTCATAATAATCAAGAAGATGACATGTTGAGGAATAACAAACAACAACAGAAGCAACAACAACAAATTGAAGGCAGTGAAACGGCACCATTGACCACAAATCAACAGAAGCTGCATAAGGATGAGGCAGGTCTCAAACTTAAAGATTTGGAGGCTGGAGGCATTAGTATGGGAACTGATAATGAAGGAGAAGGCAGAGGCAGAGGCAGTGGTGGTGGTGGCGGCGGCGGCGCTGGAGCAGCAGGTGGGGGTTTAAAGCCAACTTCAGCAAATACACCAAACTCAATACATCCATCGGCCAATGGACTGAGGGGTTAGTGTAGACACAAACCTTCTTCTTCCACTATGCCAATCCATCTCATATTACTTCACACTAATTTTGTAATATATTCATTTTTAATTATTTATTGGCATTTGATTTGTGTTTATTTAGCCCTGCTGCTACCCGGACGTCGATCATTTGATGCATTGATGAGCTTGTCGCGCAAGCGACGCATCCTCTATGTGACCACCGCCTGTCTTTGCGCATTGCTCTTTGTCATTATCATTATGATGCTGGCATTTTGGCCAGAGGTTCCCTTTCATATGCGCGCTCCACTCTGTCTGGAGCGTGAGTGCGTGGAGAGCTCACGTCAGCTCCTCTTGTGGGCCAATACCACAAAGAGTCCCTGCCATGAGACATACGATTGGGCCTGTGGTAATTTCGCCAAAGATTATGGCCAGGGTGATTATTTTGTGATCAAGCGTGGCGAATGGAACTATAAGACTTACAATGAGTATCAGGGTAAGTTCTTTAATATACAACAAAACGTTTTAATTTTGATATTAATTTTTTCCCCGTCTTTCTTTTGCAGAGCTCAATGAACTGAATCGTTTTATTTCAATGCTGCCAACAAATGCCGCCGAGGGGTCTGTTGCCAATTCAGTGGAATCGACAATTAGTAGTCTATATCGTAGTTGTCGTGAAATCGATACTATGGACAAGAGTCAATCGGAATTGCTGTTAAAACGAGCCATTAATTCTGTGGGTGAGTGTAGAAAGGATCACTCAGATATGATCAATAACTAGACATTTGTTTTCTTTATATGTTTTATTTAATTGGTTGGTTGATAAAAAAAAAAAAATAATAATAATACGCGGAAAATTGACTATTTGACTATTGCCATTAACAAAAAACACAAATAAAGTCATATATGGATCGTAGTGGGGATTGGGAAGTGGCCTTGTCTCAGCCTCTATTTGCCGCTAGGTGGCAAGTAGGTGGGACTTTGGACGGTCTTGTGTTGGGTAGCAATTATCTGATTACCCAAGATGCCAGAGGTACTGCCCGAACTGCTGCTAGAATAGCCATCAGAAGAGCCACCATTTGAGCCTAGAATTTGGGAGCCGCTGGACACAACACTGGACGACGAGTGAGTGGTTGCAGCTGCAGCAGCACCACCATCAAGAATGCCAACCACCGATTGAGCGGGAGCAACACCACCATTGGTGTGCTCTGAGGAGCCTTCGATTCTATCATATTCGGCTGCAAAAAAAAGAGGAAGGAATGGATTGTATAATTATCATATTATTATTACATCATTCTTCTTTGACTTTGGTACTTACCTTGAATCTGCTGTTGGGCATGAGCTGCTTCGGCATCGGTTTTGTATTTGATGAAGAAGACCTCCGGCTTGCTGGGCACTGTGGGAGCCGGTGTGGCAATATCGTTGACCTCCAACGATGAATCCTTCTTGCTAAGCACATAGATGACAGTCTTCTCCTCATTTGGAGCGTATTCGGCAGACAATTTGACATTGGCACTGCTGGACGATGGAGCCTTAATGAATACAACGCGATAATTCTTCTGGGGACGGCCAATAACCAAATGCTTGGAACGCTCTAAATTCTCATGCTCTTCGGGAGCAGAAATTGTGATGAATTGCTTATGAATGATGGGTGCCTGGAAGCCGCGTTGTTCCTCTTGCTGTTGCTCCTGCTGATAGCTGGGTGCCTGATAGCCCGATAGGGAGCCAAAACCGATATTAGGTGTGGGTCCAAAGCCAGTGAAGCTTCCACCGCTGCCGCCGCTAGTTGCACCACTGGATGTGGAATACGTATTGGAGCTACCGCCGAAGCCTCCGTTGCCGCCTCCACTAGATGTGGAATAAGTATTAGAGCTACCGCCAAAGCCTCCATAATGGCTTGGAGCAGATACAGAACTACCACCACTTTGGCCCACAAGGGAACCCACACTGGCGCTTTGGAATGCACCCAATGGACCATAAGAGGCCACACTTTGGGTATTACTCGGAGCAGTTAAGAAACCTCCAGTATGGCCACCGGAAAGAACACCCGATACACCGCTGCCATAGTTATATCCTTGAGGCTTGGCCGCAGTCAAAGCCAATAGAGTGCTAAGAGTCTACCAAGAAAAACCGATTATTATTAATAATAGTTTTCAAAAATTAATCCTTTTGTTTGTTTGTGTTCCTACCACAAAGAGACGCATCTTTCTTCGGGTTATTCAGTTGCTGTTTAGCTAGTTAATGCTCTTCCTTGTCTTTCTATTCATGCTTTTATAGCTGAAAATCAATAATAATATCAATGAGTTTTTTCTATAATTTTTTTTTCTTGGTTTTTTTTTTTGTTAGTTAATTAATTGCTCAATTATTTGACTATGCCGAACCTCTGACATTTGACTTGTTTCGTTTGTTAACATCATCTTCTCTCTATCTCTCTCTCCGTTTCTCAGTTTCTCGGTTTCTCTTTAACTTCCTTTAATGTGACCTGTTGTCGGTGTTGAGTGTGTGTGTGTGTGTGTGTGTGTGTGCGGTGTGTCTGGCCATAAATCATAGACGAACCAATATATATTACTTGAATCGGTTACGGTTGCATTTTAGTCGATTTCAAAGTTCAAATTAAAATTTACTAGCAATTTGATTAATTGCTTAAAATAGTAACAAAATCATGAAGCTAGAAATATAGAAAATTCGTGGAAAACCTTTTTAAAATTAAAGACCTTGACTAGGCAAAAGAAAGGTCATGGCAAAAACAAAAAAAAATCCCCTTTTTACAGTTTATCTTTTTAATCGGTAAGCACAACATTTAGAAGGCATTTTATATAAAAATATTAAAGAGGTTTGCCATTATTTTTAAAGTTTACGCACTTTCCCCTCCAAGCTTTCAGTTTCTTTCTCTCTACCTCTTCTTTTTATTCCATTCTCCTTTTCCATTGGCTGGGGACTTTTTTTGATGTTTTTTTTTTGTGATTTTATTCTTTATCTTTATTAATGGAATATAATTTATCTGCTGTCTGCAAGAAACGCCTAAATAGAAGATATCCACTATTATTATTTATTCCCTGTGAATGATTCTGAGTGATTCTTCTTAGAAGTGATTTAACTTCCGCAAAGTTTCGTTCGCCTCTGACGTATCTAAAGCCCATTGTTAACAAGAATTTAATCATGTTCGCAGGCATTAAGCCAAATGACTTTAAGAATTATATAATTTTTGTGTGTTGCCCAAGGCATAAGCAATTAATTGGCATTGATTTCAGTTTCTTATTTTGCATTCATTTATTGATTAAAGAATCCCAAAAAAAAAAAAAAAAAGCAGAATGAATTTGCTTGTCTATTTTTACTATTTTTAAAAGCCGATTTTAAAAGACAAGTCTTACCAAATCATATCATATTGACTGGGGTCTATAAATTAAAGCATTTCCATTGATGAGTTTCAAAGTTACGAAGAAAAATTAGTAAATTAATGAGAACCGACTCTGAGTTACCCTCTCGCAATGAGTATCACAGTTTCTTTAAGTAATCTTAGTAGATCTATGCAACAAAATATGTTTTCTTTTGCTTCTTAAGGAAATGAAAATGTTTTTAGATATGTATTAAGCATGTATTTTTCTCTAGTCTAGTCCTCAGAGTATATAGAGTTCGTTCTTTGACCTCAGTAAACTCAACTATATAGGGTATGAAAATGTCAATGCAACTAACTCAAACAGATGTCTCGATTATGTTGTGTCATGGTCTATTTTTAGATAAGGAGGCTAAAAGCAAAAATTCCAAACGGCGGCTCTTCTTTTTTTTATAAATTTTAATATAATTGCCATAATTTAAATGCGCTTTGGGCTGGGCCTTTCAGTGATTTGGTTTTGTCTTTTTTTTCTGTTTTGTTTTTCTTGGTGTTATGATTTATGCCCATATTTGCACCTTGAAAAAAACTTAGATACTTTTTAGTTTTGTTTATTATTATACATTTAAATTGGCTTTTCATCATCGAAACGTTTATAGAACACAAAAAGCCATCGGTTTTTGGGGGCTTGCATTGACCTTCAAATTGTTTGCGAATTTTTTTTCTTTTATTTTAATTTATTTTTTTCATTTATTGCATAACTTTTCTTCGATTTTTTTTGTCTTTTGGATTTTTTTTCTTCTTCAAAGATTAATAGCTGCCAACTAGTTGCTGCCAATCAAAAAAAGGTCGCCCAGTTGATGCCCAAATATGGTCGCATCTCAAAATCCCATTAATTAAATGCAAATGGAAATAAATCTATGAAAATGATGAAAACAAATACAAATAATTTGCGCACTTTTATTGCGTGCATAGACCATTTGATACCCTTTTAAAGTTTTGGGCAATAAAATTAGTGAGAAATGTCCCCCAAAAGTATGCCATTAAAATTTAAATTTATACTCTAAACTTGTAGATGTTAATGTACGTAAAAAAATGACTAGTTATAGACAATATTTATATAATACCTTCAAGATATAAAAAATAATTCATTATTAAGATTAAATTTTTTGAATGCCTATTGCCACCTTTAGGGCGCAAATATTTTTAATTTTATATACTTGTATAAATTCTTCTTAGTTTTCGGGATGTTGTAAGTTTAAAACCATATCATTTTATAAAACTGAATGACTTTTAAGCTTTCCCACTATGCTAACAAAAAGATAATCTCTTGAAAATCTCTGTTCATTTCCTTGCCATAGTTAAGCTATGAAAATCTTACTGTCCTCATGCTTTGGTACTATTTCCATATACCTTTGAATTTGTGTGCGGTACAGGGTATATTTAACGTTGCATTGCCGTTTTGGAATTTCGGTTTCTTTATCTTGATATTTGCGAACTGACAAATTTATGTAAATTGAACCTAAAGCAGTTGGGACGAGACAAAATAGTGTGGCTGCATTTTATAATTTTAGCGAATGTCAATCAAGGACATTACTCGATGAATTAGTGTGGCTGCATCTATCAAAGTTCGTTAAAACAAAAAGTGAATATTTAAAACATCTTAAATTTAAATTGTCATTAAATTGCATTTATTTGTTTTTGTGACAACCATATTTTAACCACATTATTTCTTAGTATACCTACTATACCTTCTTTTTTTTTTTGTTTCTGTATACACAAGCTGTTTATTTCGATAGGTCTCTGTTTCTTTTTTGGTTAATCTCACGTTTAGCACAGGGTCAAAGCACTTTTGCAAAAATTCGCAAATCAGATAACAGCAAGAAAAATAAAACAAAACAAAAAGATAAAAAAAATTTGCAAAAACTTAGTGACAAACAGTTTTTTGTTATTTATGCGTTCGCTAACATTTATGATGAGTTAGTTGTTGTTGTTGTGTATTGGCTTATCAAAGTTTATGTTAATTTGTATATTTAATACTCGAAAGAGTATGCACAAGTTGTTTGATAGTCTCACCGACTAGTTTCCCACAAGAAATACTTTTCGTTTCTGCATTTAAATTCAACTAAAGTATGGAATTCACTTGAATTTACTAAATTAGACGTTTGTCTAATAATTTAAGTTGCTGAGAAATAAGATTAGGGTATGAAAACTTCGGTGTTATTGATTTAATAGATGCCACGATTCGGTGGCGCCAACCAATTGGTCACAGCCATGGGTGGTACTGGTGGTGCTGGATAATGATAGCCGCTGCCGACGCCGACGCCGCCGCCGCCGCCGCCAACGCCACCTCCACTAATAGCACCGCTAGGCACGCCAGCATATGCGGCATTAGCTCCATTTCCATTAACAATCTCATCTTTGGGATTTAATGATCCAATCACTGATTGTATAGGAGCCACATAGGGCGCTGCCTGCTCCGTATTGCCACCCAGTTGATCGTACTGTGTCTGAATCTCACGTTGAGCAGCTGCCGCCTCCTCATGCGTCCGATATTTGATGAAAAATATTTCCGGTTTATGCTCCAATTCAGGGCGTGGCTGTGCCACAATATCCTCAGCCTGTAATTCCTGTTGCTTGCGCGTTAATACATAGACCACAGTGCGCTCCTCTTGGGGTGCCAATTCGGCTGTGTATCTCAACTGATCGCTGCCCCCTGTGGGTGCCCGGATGAAGATAATGCGATAATTGCGACGTGGTTGTCCAATGACCAAATGTTTTGTCCGTGGCTGTTTATCCTCTTCGTCCTCCGCTGCCGAAACGGTAAAGAATTGTTTCGTTATGATGGGCGCCGCAACAGTTGGGGCTGTTTCCTGCCCATTTATTGATGGTAAATAGCTACGGGATTGACCCTTGGCCATTTGCTGCTCCTGTTGAAGGAGACAAAGTAATAATATTATGTAGCCGCTGCTGCTGCTGCCACTGCCCTTAGGGTACAACATTTTGATGTGAAATGAAAACTTTGTATGAATCCGAAATGAATGCGAGTCGGCATCTTTATATATATAGAATATATATGATCCTAATCTCTGAATCTAAAATCAGACAAAAATTAACATTTGTGTAAAGCTGCGAAGAAGTTTTCGCATGCCTTTTGCATGGTTTATTTTTTTCTTTTCTGTAACTCTGCCAATTAAAAAGTTCAGAAACAAAAGACTTAGGCAACAAACTTGACTTTTCTTTGCTTTACAGGCAATTAAAAGTGAAAATTAATTAGCCATGAAATTTGGCAACAGACAGCTGACCATACCATATATACATTTTGCCAAAATCTGAAGCATTAAGCGATATTTAGCAAAAAGATAATCTAGCAGACAGCACAGAAAAAATCAAATCTGTATAAAATGTAATATTCGATTACACATAAAATTTAAATGAATATTGACTTGGAGAGTTTTTAATTTTTATAACTATTTAAATTTTCATGTTTAATTAATTCCCTTCTTACTTTGGACAGGCTTTCTAATATTAATTTTTTATAACTTCAAAACCAAAAAGTTTTAAATGGTGAAATTAAATCATCTAATGTACTAGATATTCCAGATATTTCTCGGATCAGAACCTTTTGTTATATTCCCCTGACTAAATGTCTTAATAACTACCCTCTAAATGTTCTTTGCCAATCTATTAAAAACTTTTTCCACCTTATCTCTGCTCATCACTTTGCACTTTGACTACTTTAGCTGTGAATCCTCACCGGGTTGAGGTTGTTTGGTTACGGACTTCTCACTTATTTTATAAATAATTTTTAACTGTTTTTAGCTTAAGCTTATTTTTTCGTCAATTGCTCTGTTTGTTGATGTAAATAAATAAATCAAAAGATCTGATTAAATAGATTAAAGGATTTTGAAAAGTTTTTAAACTTAAATTGAGATTAAAGGAAATAGCCAAAGATTTAACAGAGTTAAGCCTTACTTTGAAAACTTTGTCATCTCTCTCTCTCACTCTCTCTCTCACACTCTCTAGACAGTTTAGGTAGAATAAAATGTGCAAGAAGTTGTGCAAAATTATTTTATTTTCAATTGTTTTCTCTTAATTATCTAATAATGATTGCTTCTCTTTTGCATATTAGCAAAATGAACTCTTAATCATTTGATTGTCATGCCATATTTTCCACACTCATTCATTCAATTTGGCAAAAGATCATTTATCATATTGATTTGATGATATTTAGTTAAAGTTTTTGGTGTGGCTCAAGACCATCAGACTTGAGATGCGGCAACAGCAGGGGGTCGGGGGAGTTGGGGCATCATTCATTCAACGCCCTCGCACTTCTTTGGTGTTCTCTCCCTCGCTCTTTCTCTTGCTCTGACTCTGTCTACCATTTGACTAATGATCAAATCGTTCAGAGCCATATCATATGGATCTCTTTATTTGCGTTCAGCCTCGTCGTTGATATTAGTGGATTAATTTCGTTTTGTTGTCAACAAGTCGCCAGACAATTAAAATATCAACACAGAGAGAGAGAGAGAGAGAGAGAGAGAGAGAGAGAGAATGAGATAGAGCTGAAGTAAAACAGAGGAAGAGATAGACAAAAGCCTAGATGGGGCTGGCCAAAAGCGCATTTTCGATTTGGTTACTTGGTTGGTTAGCTTGTTGGTTGGTCTTTGAACTGGTTCGATCTTGCATGCGATTTGCATAAATTGACGCGTAATTCCCACACTTTCATGTCGCATTTAAGCAAAATGGTACAGCTAATTTGATTTATGATTTGGTTTTATTAAGAAAAATTGTTTCTATCGCCGACTGGCTCGATATTTATAATCAGATGAAGATGTTGCCAAAGAAGAAGGTTATTTTCAAGCACCATAGATGCAATGATTTCGAAAACGATTTAAACAGAATTTCGGCCAGTAGAGCGGGGACAATGAAATCGAAGAGATTTTTAAGTTAAAAATCTTAATTATATATTCTGAAATTCTTAAAAGCAATTGCAAATTGTTTTTAGAGTCTTTCCTTTCATTTAAAAAATTGGATATTGCATATAAATCCTTTGTAATTCTAGATTTAGAGTAGTGGTATAGATTAGTGAATATCTTTTAGTTGATCAGCTTATATTTTATCATGATTTTTTCATCTAGTTTATGCAGCGTCAGTTTAATGATCCAAAATATATAAAAAGGGGCACCACAAGAAAAAGAAGAAAAAAAATATATAATGAAATTAAAATTTATGCTATTTTTAATTAAATTTGATGAGCTTATTTTGATTTCTCACTTCATTTAGGCTAATTTTTATTTCGTCAAGAAAAAAAAAGAAGAGAAACAAATGTGAAGGTTTTTTTTTAACTTTTTTTAAATAAACATTTTTATTAACAACAAAACAAAAAAAAAATTTTTATAAAGAAACGATATCAAGCGAAGGGAAAAAATGTTGTGTGTAATTTGCACTTAAAACTAAAATAACGAACAACGAAAAAAAATTAATGGTGTGGAACAGGAATAAAGGGAATGGGGATGGGCAAAGGGGGAAAGGAAGGTCATGTGTGTGTGTGTGTGGAGTGTGGGGTGTGGGTTGTCCTAATGCTTCAACAAACTGGGCAGATACTGAGCACTGGGCTGTGGACGATTGACCTGACGATAGTTGTAACTGCCATCGGGATTAAGGCCATCCAGACTGCCAATGACCGAGGTGATGGGAGCATTTGTATCCTCCTGATATTCATTGGTGCCGCCGAGCTTATCGTATTGTCCCTGAATCTCTTTCTGGGCCTGTTGAGCCTCCTCATCGGTCTTGTATTTGATAAAGAAGACCTCCGGCTTGGTGGGCTGTGTGGGAGCCGGTGTGGCTATGTCATTGGCATCCAAATCGTTATTCTTCTTGCTGAGCACATAGATGACAGTCTTCTCCTCCTGTGGAGCAAACTCGGCCGAATACTTAACATTGCCATTATCGCCAGCTGGTGCCTTAATGAAAACCACACGATAGTTCTTCTGTGGGCGACCCAACACCAAATGCTTCACTTTGCCATCATTGCTATGATCCTCGGGTGCGGAGACCAAATAGAATTTCTTATTGATTATTGGAGCAGGTGTTGTGCTGGCCGGTGGCAAATATTTATCGCCACCACGATGTGGAAGAGCCACCAATCCGGAGCCAATGCCGCCACCATTAGCACCTTCAATGCCTGAGTTGATGCCACCGCCGATGCCAAAGTTGATTGAGTCGCCTCCAATGCCGCCATTTGCTGGCTCATAACCATATTGAGGACGTGACTGGACCAGGGCCATTAAACAGCAGCCGCTAATGATCAAACGAAGGGCCATCATTATGAATGTGTGTGTGTGCGTCTTTGTCTGATGAGAGATAATCCTTGTTTCACTTTGATTTTTGGTTGTTCGTTGCCGTTGGCTTTTTAGTTAGTTCGGTGTGGTTCGTTGCCGAATTGCTTTGGGGGAATGAATGCATTTGTTGCCATTCCTCTTGAGTTATATATGCTTTGTGCAGCCTCTGCCGGCGGCAACGTCGCCAAACACAACCAACAAAAAGACAACAGTTTATGCAAATTGAAATCTTTGAGCCTATGACTATGACTTTAGATGTTGCTGCTAATGCTGCTGCTGCTGCTGGGCTCTTCTCTGCCTTTAGAGTCTTTTGAGTTGACCTAAAATTTATTCAAATTAGAACTAGCTCAGCATCAGTTCGTTGCGATGCGTTTCTGTCCATCTCTCTCTCTCGCTCTCTCGCTCACTCTTGCTGCTCTCTGTTTCTCTACAAACTGGCTCAGTTTGGATAGCTTTTTGGCATTGCTGACATTGAACTTGAATACTGAATGCATAGCCTTGAAAGTATTATATATTTCTCTCTCTCTTTTTATATATATATATGTATGTACATATATGTATCTATATAACTATCTATCTACAATTTGTATAGGCCTGTATTTAAATGGCACTGTATATCCATCCATGCCACACACCTATTACCTAAGGCGACATCAATCTCGAATAGGCCCAAAAGGCAAAACTTCAAAATTTCATCTATACGAATTGGCTATACCTATTTGTTGTTTGATTAACATAGAATTTGTTACAAAATAAATATAGTTAATCGATAAATTCAACAATTCAGATGACTATTAACTAGATATTTGTCTTGCCACATTGGTTAATGTAAGATTATTTACATTTCTAGAGCTCTAATCGATAATCTTTTGTCTGAACTTGATATGCTCTTCGTAACTAAACGAATCAGTTAGACAGGCTTATGGGCCTATATGTATAGGAAACAAGTTTGCTTGGGTTTTTCTTTGCTTTAACATAATAAATTTGCAAATCTATAATAGTTGGCAAGTATATATTTTAATATAGATTTCTTTTTTATGACAAATTTGTTGAAATTCATTAAAATTTTATATGAATATACATATGTCATTTGAAACTTTGGGGGAAAAAAAAATGGTATACAAATTCCAAACACTTTATGACTAAAAGATAAAATCAAAAAAATTTGTGGACACTCGACTCGGTTAAACAAATGTCTTGGCATATTAACAAGAAGATCTTGAGGAATGCTTAATATAAGTAAATTCAAATTCGATCGAAATCAATAATTCGATAACCTGAAGTTTCCCTTGTAAGAAAAAAAAAAATAATTTAACCCATAAGATATTCCTTTTAATTTAATAAAAATGGTGAGAATATTCTTTTAATTCTTATAAAACTCTTGCTTCATTTTTATAATATAAATTATATTATATACAGAACAGGATTATATACGAAATTCCCATGGAAATTCTTTGAATGGGCCTCCCTCGATCGGATAGTGGCTCTATTAATTATTTCCAGTGCTGATCAAAGAGTTCAAAGCTTCAAAGACCCAACAAATTCTACAAGGTTTTATTTAAAAAATTCTCAAAAAGAATTTGAGCTCTTAGGCTGGAACCCAAAGAGCTGATAATCGAAATTGATCAAATTTACCATGGCGTAACCAAAAAAGTTCTTGCTAAAGTTAGGTTTTTAAATATACCTTTTACCAGAAATACACCTTTTCTTATTCGATTGGGATGAATGCAAAATTTATTTATATTAGTTAAATTTAATGGATTCATTCATTCATTCATTCGTGATTCTTTTTCTGGAGAAAATAGCTAAGAATATGTATGTATGTAGATCGACAGTTGACAGTTATTAAATAATATCAGACCCTAACCCTTTCCATATATCAAAGAATAAAATCGTTGTAATTTTGGAAAAGCCTCGTTAATAATAAAATTGTTTATTATTGAAATGTATGTTAATAATAGCATATTGTATGTTGAGACCGATTAAATACCTTTCGATTCATGCGACATATATATATATACATATATGGCTGGACAATACGGTTCACGAAATATAAAGAAATATATAGAAACTCGAACTAAAAACTAAAATCTCGAAAAGTGCGACTACAATTCGGAGATACACTTAACGTCAATTATTTTTGTAAACTATTTATTTATGTTTTTTTTTTTTTTTTGATTTTTGTCAAAAAATTTGTGTCAAAAGCAAAATTTTTTATATTTTAAGATGCAGAAATTCCTAATATACAGTAGCTTTTTTCCGGAAAATCCCATGATATTTTGAAGTAGCTATAGAGCCAAATATTTTCATTCCCTTCTTAAGTCAAATGCCGTATTTGTGTCTATTGGATGCCTAACCAACCATTGTGTCATGTATTTATTTTTGTATTGTTTTTCAAACAATGACCATTTATGGTGACCGCTAAAAAAATTTTGCACTCTGAGTCAGACATTTAGCTAAGACACAAACCAAAAAAATACTTGGACATTCACCAGCTGGAGGTCGTCCATCTTCCAAAAGAAGCAACAACAAATGTTTTAGTTTCTATGCCAAAAAAAAAAAAAAAAAAAATAATAGTGGTAATAATAATAATAATATAAACAAGATATAGAAAAAAAAAAACAACGACAATAATAACAACAACGAAATTGAACCCATAAAACATAATTTGATCGAAAATGTGTGGAAGCATATTGAATTTGAATTTGAATACATATATATAAGGTATATACATACATATATGGTATATATAATGTATATTTCTTATTTGTTAATGGGATTTATTAGCTTTGATTGATGATAGACAATAAACAAATAAATATTTAATAGGAAATGCATTTGATCTTATTTTTTTTTTTCGATTCTCGCGCCTTCACTCTCTCTGTCGTTTATAGGTGTTGGTTTTTCTTTTTCTCTTGTGAGATTGAAATCGAAAAATGTTTAACAAAATGATAATTATCAATTAGGCATTCCATATCCATAATTTTAACATTCGCATCGAAACGAATCGGTTCGGATCGGAGTGGAAGGGTCGGCGGCATGCTGTGAGTGGGAAATTTATGTAACATTTTATTAAAGTTGACAGGTTATAGAGGAGACGATGAAGAAGAAGATGGGCCCCACCGACGCCTTCGGGGGTCGAGGAACAAAAACGTATGTGTGTGTGTGTGTGTAAGTGTTTTTTTTTTCTCATTTCAGTAATTTTACATCTTTTATTTTGTTTTCTGTTTGCCAGCTACCGTCTGTCGTGTAGCATTTTGTTTTTCATTTTTATTTAGTAGGTGTGATTAGCTTTATGCTAAAGATCGCGCTAACCTATTGTTATGCAAATTTTGATAACAATCTCGATCGATCGGCAATAGCAAATCTTTAAGATCTTATGTCTGATATATATACATATATATATATATTGATTATTAAATTAGTTTGTCAATTGCAGGCGCAATCGTTTTATTAATTTTTTTTGTCTTGGGGTGTGGTCTCTGCTGTGTTTCAGTGATCTTTCTATATATATATATATATATATATATGTATATCCATATATCATTTAATACTTTCTGGTATTTTAATGCATTAGCTGACCTTGTGAAATTGATTTTGAATTTTTTCTTTATATTGAGTTTCTTTTTTTTTTTTTGGTTGACTTTTGATTTTCATTTTTAAGACGCTAATTTATTTACCAGCTATTGCGGTTGGTGGTGCTTTGTGGTTGGTGGCTGGCATCTGGATTGTGTCAACTTTAGTTGACTTGGCTGCCTTTGGTTGGTTGGCCAGTTTGAAAGATCGGTTTCCATATAATTATGAAGAGCTTGCCAAATAGTTGTGAAAATCGATGACATTGATGAAACAAAAGCAAAATGTTGCAAATGCAATCAATACAGTCGATTTCATTGCAGCTGATGGAAACTCATTATGCTTTGTTTTTTTTTTTGTTTTATTTTTTTGAATGCTTATTTAAGTCCTTAAGTTTTGTTTAAAAAAAAAAAAATAAGATGTATATAATAATGCGAAATCAAAATACAAAGAAAAATCGCTAAGATTTCTACACATTCTGGCCATAATTATGTATCTCCGATCCGAAGAGAGAACAATAATCGTTTGTAGGCTAAAGAATTGTTCCGAAATAGTTTAAGAGCCGGCAGTGGGATGCAAGTGTTGTATATCGAATGGATTGGATGATGGATAGGAGATTACGATATCTACTTCCTTACTGGCTTGGCTGGCAAATAGGTGACCTGGGCATTGGTGCCCAAGCCGGCTCCCCTTGTCTCAGTCACTTGACGGCTGCTGCCTTCGCCAACAATGCCAGCCAAATTGGTGTAACCAGCATCGGCAGTGGGCACACCACCAGTACCAACAATATTAATGGATCCAGCACTGTCGGTCACCACACCGGAGGCTCCATTATCACCCAGGCTATTGATTACCGAGGAGACGGGAATGATGCCCTCATCGCTGGTCTGGGAGCTGCCACCCAAAGCATCATAGTTGGCTAAAATGAGAATGTTAAGAATGTTAAGGATGGTTAACTTAATAGTTGGTTAGCTGGGCATTTACCTTGAATGGTCTGCTGGGCATGCAGAGCCTCTTGTGGTGTCTTGTACTTAATGAAGTAGACCTCAGGCTTGTGGTTAACTGGACGCTGGGTAACAACCTCAGCGCTGACATCCAGGGCATTCGATTTCTTGGATAGCACATAGATGGCTGTCTTATCCTCAACTGGAGCCACATTGGCAATAATCTTGGCCTTGCTGGTGGTCGATGTGGGTGCATTGATAAAGACAACACGATAGTTCTTTTGTGGCCTGCCAACATTCACATAGCGCACAATTTGCTGCTCATCATGATCCTCGGGAGCGGTGTGAATGTAGAAATGCTTCGAAATCTGAGCGGGTTGGAAATTGGCCAAGTGGCTAATGTAAGCTTCCTGTTCGTTATAATTGATGGATGGACCCGGATGGATGCCAGTCAAGCCAATGCTGTCGCTGCTATCAAACGACGCGGACGACGCGGACGACGCGGACGAGGACGAGGCGGAAGAGGAGCTGCCGATGTTCGAGTAGGATCCGCTGCCCGTTAACGAACTATATTGACCAATACTGGGCACCGAATTGTAGTAATTGGTGCCAGCTGCTGTCGGCTGATAGGATGTCAGAGTCACTGGTGGTGCAACAATGTTGCCATTGATTCCACCAGCCTGGTAGTTGTAACCCACTTGGGGACGTGGTGCTGCCGAAACATTGCCTAGCAATGCTGCCACCAAAAATACCACCTAGATTGAGATTCAAAATTTACAAGTCATTACAATGATTCCATTTGTAGATAGTTTCACACACTTACCACAAACTTATTCATGTTCTCAATATGACACAGATCAAAACGGATCGGATCGAACTGTTAACCTGAAGCTACTGCACTGAATTGATGCGGTATTTGGTCTAAACTGTCATCTTTTATACCACACGAATATGATTTTAATTGAAGTTAATTAAAGTGGTTATCCGTCTTGGTTGTTGGCTCTTGCCTCTGCTTTGATTTGCAATAAATAAATTGTTATAAAAACAAAAACAAAAACCAAAAAAACTATAACATGCCCAAAGTCCGGCTAGCACGGATTTTGGTTTTTTTCGAACCATCTTTTTTAACTCTTTGTAATAATAATTTTGGCTTTTTAAACAGTAGGCGCTAATTGATAATGCCAACAAATCCAAAACTAAAATCACACAAAAATTTCTATGCATGATATTTCGATGATATAGTCAGTCGACTTGATGTTAAGTCTTGCCAATTGTCAAAAACAAAAGAAATTAAAGAAATATTAGCTGATCATATGGAATCGATCCAAATTATCACTAATCAAATTTTTGAAATCAAGCAATTTCATACCAGTCCAAGAGTCTTTGTATCTCTAAGAAAAATATCTAAAAAGTTTTCTAATTAATAAGTATTGTTGTTTATTTTGGAAACTTTTTCAGTTAGGAAGATTTAAAACAACGAAGATTGTTTTCTTTACTCTTTTAAAGGGTGTTAACTTCAACAAACTCATTAAGCTAAAACATATTTGTAAATTTAAGATTTAAAGATCGTCTTGCACATGTTCAACACTCTTACATAAGTTGATCTTTTTTTAAGTTCAAAGAAACGTTGATCGAAAGCTTTTTTAAATAGTTTCAATAAATAGAAATTTTGGAAAACTATATAACTATATCGTATAATTAAGGTATCTTCCTGTGTGTTTTAAATACCAATTTGTTGTTAAAGAGAATTTAAAATTCGTTGGTAATTTATTTTGTTCTTTTCCTTTATTTGATAATTCATTTAAATTTTATGATTGCAAGAGGGCGCCCCGAAATTTCCAAGAGATTGCAACCAAACATTTTAGCGCTTTTAATTGTTATAAACAGCCAAGACCAGACCCAGCACACATACATACATATGTATATATGTATATACATATTTGATATACATTTATATATATTTATGTATGCATTCAAGTTGACTGTCATAAGTTTTAATCCAGTTTTTGATTGACAAAAAAGAAATTAAATTTCATGTCTATGATTTTGGGGAATTTCATTAGCATCTTTAAATGCTGTCCAAAAAATCCCAAGAAATCAGCCGGCTAGCTTGTTCGGTCATTCCCCGTATCGCTTGATTGTTTTAATATATAATAATAATAGATATAGATATACATATATAGTGAGAAATAAATAAAACCGCCTGATTTTAATTGTTTTTCATTTTCCCTTTCTCTTTAGATGGCTGGCATGCTTTTAGCAATAATCGATTACAACATTGGGAATATAAACGGGCTCTGGTGCATTTGCAGGCAAAATATGGCATATTCCCATATTATCGTGTCAGTGTGGAGAACGGCTATACCAGTCCGCACGATTATGTCATTACTCTGGATGAGGGTGAAATTGGTATGCCGGATAAGTATTTCTATAGCAGCGGCGCCGATGAGGAAGTGGTCCGAGGCTATAAACTTCTATTGCGAGACTTTGCCATAACTATCGGTAAGATTGATAATCTTCTTTGATCTTGAGAATTTACACTTTTTTTTTTTTTTTGCATTGTAGGCATTGTGTCACGTGAAGCGGATCTCTTTGCTGATGATATTTTCCACTATGAGCGACGCATTGTGACTCATGTGGAAGGTGCCAAGGCCAGTGGAGATCGTCAGCTGAATAAATTGCTGCGTTTGGCCGAACTGAAAAGTATAGCACCATCGGTAAGACTTGAATTGAAGCTGGCAAGCGTTGCAGTTGAACTCACCTGGCTCTCATTTTACAGCTTCCCATATTTGAGTCGCTGCAGGCCATATTTCCCTATACGAAAATCACTGAAGACACCGAAGTTTTGGTGCGAGATGTTGAAGTTTTCCATGAATTATCCACTCTGCTTTCGACATCCGATAAGAAGTTAGTTCGATATATACATATATCATTTGGATTTGTCTTATGGTGACTTTATTTTTTAGACCCATTAATAATTTCATCATTTGGTCTCTGGTACGTCAAATGCTGCCCCATCTGTCCAGAGAATATCGTACTCTGGCCGAGCATTTCGATCATGCAATTTATGGACGTACTGCCAGCTATCCGCGCTGGTTAATCTGCAGTAAAGTTGTACGCGATTGGCTGCCCTTTGCTGTGGATGCACTGCAACAGCAGCCACCCAAGCAGCAGTTTGAGATTCAAAATGGAGGAGGAGGAGGAGGAGGAGGAGGAGTTGGAGGGCTGAACAAATCACAGGGCAACGAAGAATTTCTGCGGCTCATGTTTTATAGTCTGCGCAATCAATTGCAGGATTCACTTGAGCAGGCCAGTTGGCTGGAGACTTCGGCCAAGCAGTTTCTGAAAAAGAAACTTAGCGAAATGCGTTTGCAATATGGCATACCCAATGAGATTTTATATCAACCCAATTATCTCAAAGACTACTATAATGATCTAATGTTGAATAATATATATTTTGTGGAGCATTTAGAATCGATTTGGACATTCCGTCGATTGCGTATGGAACAAAAGCTGAAACCCCTTGGCATGGAAGATGCGTAAGTAGATTTAAAATATTTTAATCATATATACGTATATATCATTTTTATTCTCCACTCCTTTTGTAGCATTGTTTCCGAGATGTATACAAGAAATCAACCGCAAGCCATTGCGTACTCTAATAAATTGAATATGCTGCTTGTATCCCCGATATTAGCTGGCTCCAATTACTATGACTATCGATATCCAGTGTATGTATTATTTGTGTTTGGATCAAAATTTTCACTTATTTTAACTTTCTCTCGTCTTTTGTTTTTAGCGCCCTTAATTTTGCTCGCATTGGTTCCGACATTTTAGAGACTTTGATTGAGAATTTCGCAACATTCCTTCTGCAGTTCAATGCCCAAAGTGCTGATCTAAGCGATGCAGTGCCAGAAATAAAATATGCCCAACCCGATGTAAACTGTTTAGCAGCCGGACAACCACCACACTTGTCCCATGAACTGGCCGAATTGTCGCCAAGTGCTTTAAAGAGTTTCCATGTGACACTGAGTGCAGCAAGGACAGCAGCACGAGCCTTAAGCTCTTTTGTGTCGGCCATTGATGCGGGCAGAGCCATCCAGGGAGCCGGCATTGATCAGGCTGGCACCTATGAGACATTGGGTTTGACCCAGCGTCTAAGAGTGCCTGGACTGCGTTCCTACAATGAGAATGAACTGTTCACTTTGGCCTATATGCAACAGCATTGTAGTACGGCCATTGCGGATAAGGATTATGCTAGAATTAAGCCGCACGTTGAGCAACAATTGGCAGAGCGGTATCTGTAAGTAAACTAGGCCTCTAATCATGACTCAAGCCAAATAATGTACTTTGTTTTTTGCAGATTTAATGCCTCGTGGCAGCACATACAATTTCTGCCGCATTCAACCAATTGTGCCGCCTCTGAAGTGAGCTGCTCGAATTTGCTCTAAGAAGAAAGGAGCTTCTGGGAGCGATTCGTTTCGATATTTGCTTGTTGCCACATTGTACAATTCCTTAAGATATATATTTATTGTACTTTTTTTTACACACACACACTCACACACGCACGCACACACTGATAGCCAGACATACATACATATATCTACACAAAGACACATTCGCGCACTAGTTACTCTAGATTTAGATTTATAAGAATTTAATTTAAATCGCGGCATAATTATTATTTTTTTTTCTTTCTTTTAATTCAATGAATGAATGAAACCACCCACTGTTGACATCACTAACGGATACCCTATCCCATTTCCCTTTCTACACACTGGAGATCTTTGCGTGCATCATATGTAGTCTTTAAAGCAAAAGTACCAGTAGATATACTTATATATACCGAATGTGTAGTAAGGAAATGATATGAACGAACGAACGATCTATTTCATAGTTTTCTAGTATGTAAACTAATTCTAATAGTTAGTTGTATAAGTTACGATGTTACCTACATGGACCCCCTGTAAAAAACAAATTGAATTTAAATTGTATTTCTTTGCTTCAGAACAATTATAAGAATGACTTTTGCTAATATATATATACATATATCTATGATAAATACTTAACAGGCATACATTGAATGTGCATTTTTTCATTGCCTACTTTTCGGGTTGTGCTTTAAAATGGACAAGAATATGTAATAAGGCATCTTTAATGATCTATAAACATAAAGAGAGAGTATACATAGAATCGAGGACAAACATGAAATGCTTTACCTTTCATCTAATTTCTAGTTAAATTAAACGAAATCCTTGAAATAGATTTAATTATCTTTTTCATTTTTGGTTTTCAAATTATATAATTTTTTTAATTTGAAAACCAAATTGTATTTATGTAGTTACTAGCTTAAATTTATATAATTTATATTTTTAAATTTTCTCAATACGTTTAAATTAATTTCACTTTGATTCAGAGTGCAGAGATTTCGCCGTCGGTTTCTTTCTTTTCTTTTGTTTTCGTTTTGATTACACTTCTCAATTGTGAGTTCTAATTAAAACTATCGATATGCTAGACATCCTCAAGTTAAATGGTTATTCAGCTGACAAGAGGCAGAGGATAGGCAGGGATCATAGACGTGTTTCGCTATCCACAAAGTCTTTAATATAATTGGCCACACTTCGATTAAATTCACCATCGATATTGTCCACAAGTTTTGAACAAATATTTTTGGCCACGCTAGGCAAATTAATTTCTCAATATTTCGCTATAATTTTTGAATGACAAATGTCTTACTTACTTGGCATACAGTTTCCAGGGTTCGGAATTGTGAGGATTATTATAGAGGCAACTACGTTGACATTGTGCCTGAAACTGATCACGATGCTCTAACAGTTGGTCAATCCTTTCTGCAGAAGATTCTGCTTCTGATTGCTCAGTTTCTGGCATCTTTTGAGTTTTTTTCATCTTCGAACGATTATGTTTGGCCCGCAAATCACTTATGCGTTGCTTTTCCGCATCCAATTCAGCGCGTTCTCGCATTGCCCGCTCTTCGCGCTCATTAAGCGGCTTTGGATGATCATTCTCATCCGCATCTCCATCTCCATATGCATCTGTATCTGCTTTGCCAAGTCGCTTTATTTCGGCTTCCATAAATTCCAACACCAGTTTCTCATCTTTGAGCTCCTCTTCTAAGGTGCGTGAAAGGTACATTTGTCCATTCGGTTCACGTATGATTTTCACTTCCTTGAAACGTATATCATCCGGCCTAAGTTGCTGATGCAGCTTCTGACGCTCTTCCAGATATCGATGGCCGGCCCAGAACTTTTCGCTATACGGCGAATCGCCAGGATTTAGGGGACTACACAGACAAAAGAGCAAAGTGGAATCATATCATTAACATATAAAGAGTTATGTAGTCAAAGGAGGCTATTAAGTTTCATATAGACTGCCGACACGCAATTTTCGCGCTTAGGGAATTGCACACTAGTCACGACCTTTAACGCCCCTCATTCCTTTTACCCCTAACCCTGCCCCCCTCCCCGACAGGCCAGTCTCAAGGCCAATGTCAAAAATAGGAGAAAACTAAAATACTATACATGAGAGATTGCTATACTCTAACATTACAAATTTGGAAATTGGACATAGATTTATTTAATTGTTCAAGCTTGTAGAATTTTGGAGTTAAGATAATATTATATATATTTATCCATATCTATATTGATTATACTTATTTGAACTTATTCCAAGTTGTAAGCAAACGTTCTAAACATTTATTTGTTTGGTAGTGTATGCAAATGTCATTCGATTTTGATACCTCGGCTTAAAGGGTATATCAATTGGCTTCGGTAATACAAATTATAGGTATATATTTGTTGTTTTTTTTTTGTTCTCTCTTTTTTGATTTACGCTTAACGAGCTGAGTTGTTAAAGTCGTTTATTGCAGTTGCAAAAAATCGCAACGATTTAACTATCTACTATATATTTATATATTTGTATAATGTGCAATCACTTGGAAACTTGTTTGTTCATACAAATGCTTTCAAGTGATACATACATACATATATATATAGATATATATAGTCAAATAAAAAGAAGTCGGCTGACACTATATGGGTGGTCCCCCATGGACATAGGCATTAGAAACTATTAGCCCTACCCTTACATGGTAAACCATTCATTTAACACCTATGTATGGTTCCCCAGGGGAGGTGGATGGGTGGGTGGCTGGGTGACCACTGTAGGGTTAAATATCATTTTCGGCCACCCCAAAAATGAAACCCACCACATTAATATGACACAATCAAATTTGGAAATGGAGAAGCCAAAAAAAACACACACAACAAAATATAAAAAAAAAAAACTGAAAGAAATTCAGTTGAAGAATTAATTAATAAACACCGCGGCAAGAGCTATATAGTAGCAGTATGATGAGCATTGCCGATGAGGCAACCTTCTTTTTGGCATATACATATACATATATGTATGTATTTATATAGATAATGGGCAAGAGGCGAACATGCGAGGGTTTCTCTTACGGGAAGAGGTGCAAACTTATTGATCAAACAAATAAAGCGCAGCAGCAAAACTTAACTAAAAAGAACCATAAATAGAAAACAACACAAAAATAAAATGAAAAGAAAAAAAAAACACATAATACAAAATACGAAAGGGCAAAGTAAAGGCGTTTAGAATTGCAAGCTATGTGGGGTATATACATATACATATGTATATACAGATTAGTTAAATTTATATATGCTAAATGCAAACAGAAATTCCATTTCATTTAGTTGCCGATTAGCGATCGTAGTAAAAGATTATGCGTCCAATTCATACCAGATAAAAATGTGACGACTTGTAGATACGAATAATTACTTGCAAGAAATTTCTTATTTTGAAGTATTTGCAATTCGAGCAACTCTCGGGAAATTGTTTTTTATTTTCGGTTCGTTTTTTTGTTTTTTTTTGCGAGGGGTTTACTATAAAGTTAGTTAGTGAAACTACGCTGAACTAAATGAGTGACTGTAGATAATGCGTAAGCCTCAGATGTCTCTACCATAAAAATTGATAAGGCAATAAGCCATACGATTGACAGCTTCTGACAGTCTTAACAGAACGAAATATATACATATACACTACACAAATATATATGTATGTATATATGTACTGATGTAAGTTGTAATTATGATAATTTATAAATTAAAGCAAAAGTTTTTACAGATTAAATAAAATTATTATTAATAGACAAATCACTTTATAAGAGAAAATATAAGTCATAGCACTAACAAAGGTTAATATTTTGAAGACTTTTGTATACTCTTTGGCTTGAAGTATTTATTCATTTACAGCGTTTGAAAAATTTCCAAATAGTCAGTGCTGGATTAAGCCAGCGCGGGATCAAAAGACAAATTAAAAGATAACTTTTCTATATGAAATTTAGAACAAAAATAATTCGCAAAGATAATTTTTTTTTTGTTTAAACCAGTAGAAGAATTACGCAAATTATTAAAATATCTTTTCAAGCGAGTTAAATAAATTTATAGACCCTCAAAGTTTCCAATAAACCTTAATTTCATGAAGCTCTAATATATATCAAATTTTTGAGTATTTTTATAATGCATGTCTTTATTAGAATAATGTTTATCAAACTTGATCAAAATCTCTAGAACTATTGAAAGTAATTTTTTAAATATCCTAGTGCTCAATACCTTTTTAAATACGCTTAATTGCGATTGAATTGGTATAGAACTTTTTAAAAAAAAGACAGATTAACCAAAAATGTATGTTTAAAAAATGTAAAAAAATAAACATTAATTTTGCGCATCGTTTTTAACCGATTCCCATTCATGTTCTCACTTTAACTTTGAAAACTGATATTCTAATTCGCAATATAACTCTGAAAACTTTTAATTAGGTTTTTAGATGGCTACAATCTGGCTCTGTCATTTTTTAAATCATCTGGGAAATTAATTTAGCTTAAACAATTTCATTAATTTACACTCCCAAGATTAAAAATTTTTAGAAATTTTAAAAAATCTATTAATATATTAAAGTCGATTAAAAACTTAGAATACAAACGAATAAAGATTTGTCGACATACATATGTACATATATATATATTATTTTACCCTATAGGTTGGTCTATATAAAAACCCTGACCTTATTTTACATATCATCTTTACATTCATTAAATAAATATTAATTGATTAGCTTGTTCGTTCAATGGTTCTTTTGAATGCCATTTATTTGGTCAAAAACTTATTTAATGATCTAACAGACTTGATTTTAAATGAGACTAAGTTATTAGTTCTAAAAATAAATATGAAAAAGCTTTAGAATGGGCTTAAATATCTGTATCTTACAAAAGAATTTATTAAATTTCGATGCCAGTTAAAAAAAAAAAAGAGTTGATCGTAAGATAATCGAGTTGTCAGCACTTTTAATATAACTACTATATGCAATATATATATAAATGTATATATGTGATTGTATTGATCAGAAGAAGAATAGCCGAATGGTGACGAAAATAATAAACATAAAAAATAAATTGGTAGCATAAGCTTCGCATAACACTTGGTAGTAAAAAGACTTCTAATCGACAAACGAAAACAAAAACAGTCAATTGAGAGGAGAAGGGCAAACAGCTGAGAGAGTGAGAGTGCGAGAGAGAGAGAGAGAGAGAGAGGGTTAGAGAGGCAGAGTAAAAAGTAATACAAAAAATTTTCGCAAACGCTAGCGAACTTGGCTTTTTAGGTTTTTGGGAGTCGTTGCTGGGTGAGTAACTCCCCAAGCCCCAAGCAGCGCAGCCGATGGCAACAGCAACTGCGACTGCGACGTCAGCGACGATGGCGTCAGCTGCTGTCAATACATACACACACACACACACACGCACACACACACATATACAAACATAAATCCAGCCAAATGAAGGTATGTATGTGGGAGCAATATGTAGAGTGAGAGAGGGAGCACTCCGAGCACGCAGCTGACGATGACATCATTTGGATTCACAAAGTTTCTTCAAAAACCCGTGGAGAAAAGGGTATATTCATTTTATCAATAACTTTGCCACTCACTCAATGAGTTTTGTGGATCAAATGAGCTTAACAAATGATGTTTGCTCAATGAGCCCATCTCTTTTCTGTCTTCTACACTCCGCGACACTGGAATAGAACACTTTAACCATATCTAATCACAAACTTATTCTCAAAGTGGTTAATTAAACACCAATTACACTCAACTAAACAAATATTTGTCAAAAGGATAATCTAAAATTATATATTTATGGCTTTCCCTATGGAAAATGTCAATCCGTAAATTGCCTAAAGAAATACGAGTTGTTTTATTCAAGTGGCCAGGAGTGTAAAGTTGCATAAAAACTTGTCATTTGTTTGTACGTGCATCTGTTTTGTTTTTGAGCCCTTTGCAAGTCAAAGATTTTGAGTTTTTGGGATTTTTGGATTTAAAGATAGGGTATAATTACTCACAGCATTTGCAGCATCATGCGCATGGTTTCCCGGGATGGATCGTGGCACGGTGAACTGCGTAAAATATCTACAATGCCTTTGTCATGCTGCTCGGCCCGTGACAGCAGCTGGACCAAGGCATCCCGTTTGGCCTGTGGCAGTAATTGGGGATTATGGACAAGCGGCACATTGGGCAGGGCAGGATTTGCGGGAGCAGTTGCCTGAATTGCCTGTCCTGGACTGGAGGCTGGATGCCGACGCAATGACTCCTCATAGCTTATAAATGAACCAGTGTGCACATCGAGAATTTTAAGGGAACGCCGCGCCGTCTCTGTCTCCAGATTACCACCACGACGTGCACTCATCATGGGCGACGCAGCCGGAGCTGGCGGCATCGGACGTTGATCCATGGGTCGACGCATGGTTGGCTTATTGCATTGGCCTTGGTTGGATCGCCGTCGCCGTATATGGGACACTGGATCGTTAGTCTGTTCGATTTGATTAAGCAACAATTCCAATCGCTCATGAGCCTCGGTCAGCGGTTTATTGTTCTTGTCAGCAATTGGCATCCTCGTTGACATACTACTAATGCCCGGACACAGATGACTGTCCACTTTGGCCTTGACCGACCTGAAACGTGACTGACGTGGCGTCTTAGTGGCCGGGGTATTGGCAATGGGTGCCACATAACTGCGACCAAATGCCGATCGAGATGTGAGTACGGGTGTCCTAGCAGCACCAGCAACCGTAGACCCGACTCCCGATCCATGACTATTTTGTGGTCTCACCACTGCCAAGCTTTTCCCTGACTTGAAGCTCTCAGTGGCACACTTCGCTCTGGAGCAGCTCGTTTGCTGCTGTTGGCCAAATGTTGGTGCGGCATCGCGGCGCCTGCGCGCCCCCATCTGACGACGACGTCCCATACCCTCGGACCTTGGTTGTTCCTGGTGCTCCTCCATTGGCATTTCTCTTGCTTACAATTAGATGTCCAATGCCAACGTCGACTGAGACTGCGACGGCGACGGCGACGGCAACGTTACTTTGCTGCTCTGCTTGGCAGCAGCTGCGGCGTTTTAGTTTCAGTTTCAGTTTCTTGGTCGACGTTCGCCGGTTCAGTTCGTCGATTTTTTTTGTTTCCGCTCTCCCTCTGTGGTTCGCGATTCGCGGCTTCTATCGGTTAGTGGTCTCCTCTTGTTTTTTCTGTTTTGTTATTTTGTGTTCTTTTTGCCCGTTTATTAACTGAAATTTATACCAACAACAAATAAATGGATGAAACAAAAAAAAAAAAAAAAATAAAGACACGAAAACAAAAAATCAAAACTATACAAAAAGAAATGAAAAATAAGAAATGATTATTTTCTGAGAAAATTATTGTTATTAATCCATTAATAGAAAACGAGAAAACAATTTATGAGAGATTTTTCCAGGGCAAAAGGAAACATCATTTCATCTAAGAATTTCGACAGGAAACTCAATCGTAAATTGAAAGAAAGTTAATATATTTTACTACCTCGACTCTACTGCGAGATGTGCTTAAGAAGTTAGTTAAAACTGTTGTTCTTACTTATTAGATGAACTAGTTAAACATTCAGATAACTCTTGGTAATTCTTTATAGAGAGAAAGACTCTATATTCCACGTTAAGATAGGATCATGCAATTCAATTCGATCTTTATAATAAGACCTCTTTATAAATTTAATCAGCATCACTTACCGAGTGATTATTTCGCGTATTTAGAATACAAATATATCCAAATATATATAAATAAGACTTAAACAGAGAGTTGGTTAAACAAAGTGGCAATTTTTGGCACTTTATAAATGTTATCTGTTATGGCTAAGTAGCTTCCAGTGATTTCACTGGAATCATTTATGATCCAAATAAAAATCAGAGATCGAGGTGTACCTAAGCACTTTACCCCATGCATATATATATGTATAACAGAATGTTTATAAATAATTTTTGTCGAAAACTTGTTTCAAGTGATTGTAGAATTTCTTTTCAATTTTCTTGTTTCTCTCCCTCTTGTTGTCTGCCTGAATTTTGTTAATGTTTTCGTTCGGGTGATTAATGGATACCGATGAAAATAATATATTACATTACCTATAAATATATATCACTTTGTTTTCCTTTTTTTTTTTTTTTTTGGTTTGGTTTGGTTTGCCTTGGTTTGCTGTTAAAAGTATAAATTTCAACACTAAAACAAAAGCGACACCAACAAAATGGTAAGTAAATAAATGAAATACAACTAAAAACATAAATCACAGTAAAAAAAAAAAAAGTCAAAGAAAAAAGATCTTAAGGAGGAGAAGGGGCTTAAAACGAAGGAAACAAAACCAAAACAAAAAAAAAAAAAACATTAAATTTCAAACCTATTTCAAATGCTTTCCAACCGGCTGGCTGGCGGGTCGTCGCCTTGTTGGCTGCTCTGGTGCCCCCCAGCTGGAGCCGCTAGTCTCCCCCCCCTCTCCACAGCGCAAAACACCGATACAATCCGATCGGATCGTCGTATAGTTATGAATCGATGTGGGCGTAGGCAAACAGGTTGCGATTGTGTATTGCTCATACGCCGCATTGGCCAGCCGCCGCCTTCCCCAAAAACGATTTTATTGCTCATTTCATTTCATTTTTCAATATGCTGCTTTTCTTTTTTTCTTTTTTGTTCCTCTGTTTTGTTTCCAAAGTGTCTAAACACCAACCATGTGCAAGATTCATAACAGACGAGTGTGCGTGGAATTTTTTAGAGTGTTACAAACTAAACCAACCAAACAAACTGTCATCTAACGCCGTTTTTATGAGCTGCCTACCCAAAAAAAAAAAAAAAAATACAAAAAAATACAAAAAAAAACCTCACGCACAAATGACTTTGGTTTGCCTTATTAGTATTTATGTTAATTGCCATACTAAACAACAACAACAATAACAACTACAAAAAAAAAACCAAAAACAATTTGAAGAGTTTGCCAAGTGTTTGCTGTTGCCCTCCCTCCCACCTCCCCGAATTTCCAATTTCAATTTTTAATTTCGATTTTGTGTGGGCAACTCTTAAAAGTCTCTCAACTTTCATTAATTCATTCATTCATTCCCTCATTCAATTCATTCATTCGTTCATTCATTTGAGATGAGTGGAGGACAACCATATACAAAAAAAAAGCAAAAAAAAAAAACTACAAGAAGCACATAAAAGTCCCAACTCTGACATCATTTTTACACCAAATCCATCAGTCTAAATCTCAACTGCCCCCTTTAAGCCCTCAACTCGTTTTCGTTTTCCCCCCACTAAACTAAGTCTGATTAATAAAATGAGCCCAATATAAATCATCTGCCTGATAAAATGCGAAACAACAAATGATTGAACAAAAATTTGTTGTTATTAAGCATTTTTTTCTTTCAAATTACAATTAATAAATTCATTGTAATAGTTGGTTTATATGTACAACAATTTAAATTCTAAAGTCATGTTTTTTTTAATTCTGTTTAAATTATATAAAATGAAAACTCCCCTTAATGGAGTTTTTTTTTTTTTTTTTGCATATTACTACAGAAATATAAAGTAACCTTTGAAATTGTAATTGGTATTGGAATTTCCAACTGGTTTTGAAAGATTACTACACAAAAGCTTTGAGTATTTACAAGAATTAGAAATAGCATCCATTATATTATTAAATATACATATTATTTAAATTAAATGTAGTAAATCGCCGAGCAGATTTAAGCTCTTAGTAAAAAAAATAAGGGAAAAAACGTTTATATCTCAATAAGCTGATACATGTCATGCTTTAAAGTACTGAGAATATTAACCTAAAAGGAGTTTTTTTTTCCAATTTCTAATACTTTAGGATATACAAGGTTTTTTTTGAGACAAACTTTATTTCGAAATTATGGTTTTAAACTGATGGCCCGTAATTTTAAACCGATAATGAAACAAAGTGAAATCGACGCAGAACAGTCACAATTTTCGTTCTAAACGCATTCAGAATTTTAACACTTCTTTTACTTTTTTTTTTTTTTTTTTTTAGAAAATTCTGCACGACGTCTGGATCAGAGTTACATCCATGACAAATCCTAAATCGACTTAAATTTCAATTTTAGATGACCCTGCATAGAGTTATCGTTGCAGCCATAAAACTAATAAATCGTTCCGTTTTCAAATGATATTTTTTTCAAAAGAATCCGAAAAAACACCTCTTTAATAACACATATTTGTTTGCCAAATTTCATTGCGCGATCTTAAATTAAAACAAATTTAATTTACTCATAAACCAAACTCCATATACCAAATTTCTTGGCTCTAGCTCTTAAAGTTTCTGAGATCAGACGAACAGGCAGACTGTCATGGCTATATCTATTCTACTGTTGATGCTGATCACGTATAAGTTCATATAACTAATATGATCGAAAACTTTTACTCTTTCCTAATTAAATATATTTTGGCCACTTCTTTGTCCATTTCTCTATATATAACATTGATTACCGAGTATCTTGTGAATTATTTTTTATTTGCTTTCTTCATATTACACTTGTTATGCAAACTATTGTTAAGTGCTTATGGTTTTACAAAAGATTAAGATAACAAAAATTTTGACTGATTTATGCAAAAGATTTAATACGATTTCGAAGCTATATATTTATGTAAATTATGGTAAACTATGCTTACGCTGCAGGTGATCCAATTTGGTGTTCGATATTTTATTACTCACATTTGACGTTTCAAAAGATTAGAGGGGGCTAAAAAAAAAGAGAAGGTTGTTAAAAATATCTAAATTGATGATAATATTTTTCTCTCTCTGCGGTTTTGTTGCACTTTTTCGAGTGATAAATTGTTAAATCAATATTTCAATTTAGATGAGATTAAAACTGGTTTCCCTATGAGATCACCAAGAACTAAATATAATAGACACGTATAATAAATTGGCTTAATTATTTTTGCATTAACGATGCCAGGGTGTAAAATTGTCGAAGCATTTTCCTAAATTCTTCTTCTTCTTCTTCTTCAAAAAAGGCACATTCACATTAAGCATACGCACTGTGGAACATTGGATTTTTCATTTGCTTTCCTATTTATTTATTTTTTGTTGCCCTGGCATGGATCTAACAACAAGTTATTAATTCGTATTGATTGACAACCTTTGATTGATTCACACTTTTTGCTTTTCTCCCCTTCCACCACCCCCCCTCCAAGTTTCACACTCTTCACACAGATTCTTAATGAATCATGCACTCAATATTTTAATTATCGCAAATACAAAAAAAAAAGGGAGAAGACGAAACAAAATCAATTTGTTTTCCTTTATTGTTGCTCCAATTCAAATGTATTCATCTATATATACATACATATATTCATGGGTTTGTATAGTATTTTTGCATATTTCGAACGACCTTTTTATTGTTGTAGTTGTTTCTATGCAATTAACTGATAAGAAATGCAAGTCAACATTTAACAATTTGCCCAATACATGCATCTACCTTTCGTATATAGGTAAAATATATATATGTACCTACATATATAGGTATGAACAGCTGCTGTCCAGACTATATATACATAGAAGGGGGAAAAAATCGTGGCATGGTTTGTTATTGGAGATTTTTTGTTAGCAAATTAAAGCGTGAACGACTAAAACAAAAACTAAACCATCGGAAGGCGTATATAGAGAGAAATTTGCTCCCAAAAGTATGCAATAAGCAAGAATTTTAAACCTATTCTATGGATAAAAAAAAATAACTAAAGCAAGCATTGTTTGCAGACAACTTTAAAATTATCAGGCATTCGAAAAGTGGTTATTTTGTTGAAAATAATGCATAATTTTTAAGCCTGTTGCATACTTTATGGGGCAAAGTTTCCCCACTTCACAGCCCTAGATTCTTCTAAAAAACTAATAGCAATCGCATGAGAAATTTAACTGAAATTCTCAAACTTCTTTATTACTGATTTCTTAACTGAACTTAACCCGGAAATTGACATTTTTGTTGATTAGGAAGACTTTAAAGCCAAGCCAAAGATGGATTTCAATTTGGATAATTAAATATACGATTTCATTTGTTTGTACCCTACAAAATATATGTGTAAGAGCATACAATATTCGATATCGATTCGTATTTGTTTGTTTCTTTTTTGTTTGTTTGTTTCCCATTAAGTGCTAAACATTTTCTTAATTCTGTTTTTTTTTTTGTGTTTTTTAATTGCTTTAATTTCTTGCTGCTGTCGTTTTGCTGCCATTTGTTAACAAAGAGAGGCAATGCGATTAATGGATAAAGAGAGAACCATACTGTAATGTATAGTGTATAACCCTTGGCATAATACTCACCTGCCTGGCACCTTTCACCTTCACCTTCCGCCTACTTTGACTTGCTACTTCTCTCTTTCATTGTATCTTTAGTTCTCCTTAGTCTCTTACTCTCTCTGTGCGTGTTTGTTTAATTCAATTCTAACTCTAGCGATGATCTAAGTGAGACGTCGCGTCTTCGTTCTATGCAAAATTTTGTTGTAGTTATAGTTGTTTCCATATTTGTATGTACATATGTACATCTGGCGCACAAAACTTGAATATAAGCAAAAGAAGCAAACACAAATAAAAACAAAAAGAAAACCAAGAGCAAGAAGTAGCCCGAGAAGTGGCCCGAAATAAATTTAATGTGCGTTTAATTTGAACAAATTGTAATTTTTCGGCAAAATGTAAATAAAACAAAGTCAAGAACTCGCCCACTCATATAGCACCACCACCACTAGCACCACTAGCAGCAGCAGCACCACCATGCCAACCCCATACGCCAATCAACCGATCACCCACCCATTTAGCCACCCACCCACATATAGTGCAACCAAAAAAAAAAAAAAAATGAAAAATAAGAGAGGGAGGTCATGGAAAGATGGTAGTTGCCAACTGATACAAATCTGGCCGGTGGGGGAGGTGGGGGCGGTGGAGCTGCAAGTGAGCGTGCAAATTGGCAAAATTTACGATCTGCTGCCATTTAACTTTATTTCCATTTTTCACATGTTTCTTTTCGATGAATTTTTATGAGTTTTAGTTTTGTTCAATGTATTGGCTATTGGCCGTTGTTATCAGTAAAAATCGGACCAAAAGCATTCTACAAACTCATTCTCTCTTCCTCCAATCCCCTCAGGCGTTTCCTCTTTCATTCTGCTCTTGGGTTTGTAACTTGGCTAGAACGTTCATAATGAATTTTTAGTGACAAATATCGATTTATCTTAAGCTGTTGTTTTTGAAATTTGAGATATTATCAAAGTTCAATAACCTGAGAGCTATAGGTAGAGAAAAGTTTATGAACTTTTGTAATTTATTAACATTTAATACACACTTACATGGGTATACATATATATTTATTGATATGTATGTCTGCTTGTAGCTACATTTGTTTTGAGCTCAAAATTTTATAGCCATCATTTCACTTCACTTGGGTCATTACTTGTTGTACAATATGAATTTTATAAATGATTTAATGCTGATGAGGCGCATCATCTAGTATATAAATATGTATTATGTACCATATATGTATATGTATATATATGTATATGTATTCTATAACTTGTGTGATAATTCTTGCCTGGTTTTATTTGAGCTTGCTTGCGGTTTATGTCATTTGGATTGGATTACGTAAACTCTTGATCGTTTGTCACTTATTTAGAATCTTTGACTTTTTTTTTATTTCTCTGTGGTTTTTTTGTTTTTTTTTTTTGCTTCCCAGATCTAATTTTATTATCGACAAAACTATAATTCTACCATACATACAAATATACTTTCTTTTGTATTTATTTTTAACAGTCTGAGCCAGCTTCGGTGTGTCACAAGTGCAATGAGGTCATCCAACAACGCATCATTACGGCTCTGGGCAAGACCTGGCATCCAGAGCATTTTGTCTGCAAAGATTGCCAAAAGCCAATTACCGATTCGACATTTAATATACAAAACGGTGAACCGGTATGCTCCGATTGCTTTGTGCAAAACTATTCGGGCACCTGTTTCGGTTGCAAACAGCCCATTCTAGAGGTTAGTAGAGTTAGTTAGTATATTATAATATATTATTTTGATAAGGCGTAGTTCCTCATCTACATCGTCATAGTTATAGTCAACGTCATTGTCATAGTCATTGGCCATTGGCAATTGTCGTCTGTTTGTCATAAACTTTGGCACTTTATGAGCTCCAATGTAATTAATATTGTCAACATTTGTCTTGATACGCTATAATGCCTTGTAATGTACATCATGGCACTCGTTTTTAGATACTATAGTATCTACATACATACATACATATATTTGTAAATATAATATAAATGAATCTCACTCAAGTGTTTATCATCATTTTGATTGAGGAAATAGCTAACACTGCAATACAATTCTTAGAAACTAGAAAAACAAAAAATAAAAAAAAATAAATACCACAAATATTGCCGACAATTATATATTTCATTTCAATTATTTTAAGTTAACTTAATAGCAACAGATGCTTTCGAATAGGTTGATGCAGGTCTAAAATTTACTAGGCCAATGACAATAATTTCTTGTCTTCTCTGAAAACTATAACATACATATATCTTAATACTTTTTCCTTTTTCCAAAATCAAAATGGACCTAAGAAAGGGTTAAAGATATTTATTTATTCTTTAATTTTGTATTTGTTCTTTAATTTCATGGAAATAAAAATTGTTTTTGGGCAATTTTTTTTTTACCGGTTTGTGGGCAAGGAACAGATTTTCCTTCCATCAAGGCCATAGTTAGAATCTAACTAAATAACTAACATAACATAATTAAATAATTAATTATTCCAAAAACATAATTCAAACAGGAGAACCAGCAAGGAGCTTAAAATTTTTCACTTTTTACATTGCTAGATTAAATTAATACATTTTGGTTGAATACTTGGTTGATAATTAAAGTTTGAATAGTGTACGTTTTATTGTAAGGATATTATGCAATTTATCAAACAATTTATGCAATCGAAACTAGATAAAAGAGACATAAAATCTAATTTTTTTATGAAAAGCTTGGGTGGTTTAGATACTTAATATTGAAAGTAGTTTTAGGGTGAATGGAAAATATAATTTCCAGAAAGGACCTTAAAGTCGAACAAGTAAAAAATCAGAAGCTGAAAGCAACATAACTTGTTAACGTCATAAATTGCATAAAATTAACGAGGATTGAAATAAAATCGGTGGCTAAAATAAATGTCTTAAAAATAAAAATTAATAGCGAAAATAAAAAACAAGGTATATAGTTTTAAGTGTGTAGAGTTATTATAAATGTAGTTAGAGGATTTAATTGTGTCATATTGAATAAATGTGAATTTTTATATAAACTTAAGTGACAACTTATATATTTAGAACTAAAGAGTTAATACCAAAGGTTAAACTAAAATATGCAAACGATAACGTGTATTAAATATTTAGCATTGAAATAATAAATGTTTTTTATTATACCAAAAATGTATTAACAATTGTTAGCACATTTGATAGCCGCCTTTTGTTTGGCTTTGCTTTTGTTCATACAAAACCTAAATTTGGCAAGGCAGCTGAAAAGTATGCTATGATATTTGTAAATTGATCTTTGACTCTCGTTTCATTTGCAGCGCACAATTAAGGCCATGGATCAAAGTTGGCACGAGGAATGCTTCGTATGCGGCGGACCATGCAAGAAACCCCTGGTGGGCACCTCGTTCTATGAGCGGGATGGCAAACCCTATTGCCGTGTGGACTTTGAGCAACTGTTTGCGGCTCGATGTGCCGGCTGCGGATTACCCATAACGGAGAATGCAATTGTGGCTCTTAATGCCAAATGGCATCGGGAATGCTTTAAATGCAAGGTATGCACTTGGACCCACTCCCACTGGATGCTAATCCCAAATGTTTAATTGATTCCAGAAATGCGCCACTGCCATTACGGCCAGCACGTTCGCCGTGGAGGATAACAAACCATTGTGCACTGCCTGTTCGGGTTAGGGTCGTCTCTTAGGCAAATAATAATGGGCATACGGACATATATCTAATGTATATTACCTACATACATATATATATATATATACCTAATTATTATTATTATCATTATTATTATTAATATTATGGTATTTTGTAGTAATGCAATTATTGTTGACACAAAAAAAAAAAATCGAAAGTCAGAGCTAACAAAATCAAACAAAATGAAAACACACACACAAACGGAAGACCATTCATTCACTGTTTGAGTGTGTGTGTGTGTGTTTGAGCAAATATTTTAAAGCAAATGTAACTTAAATATTTAATAGTCCATTACCAACACACGAAAAAGATAAATGAAAAAAAAAACGAATTGTTGTCTATCTCAAAATCTTATTATACATATGTATACATCCCAAAGGCGGTTCTAGACGGGGGAAATTTGCTCCCAAAAGTATGCAATAAGTAAACCAAGAATTCGCTTTTGAAACACCAAACATACAAATTAAAAGTTATAAATTTATTGTAAACAATGAAAAGCCTATTGCATAAAGGGTCAAATTTCCCTTATTTTACCGTCCACTTTTCTTTCCATCATATGATATATGTATCTCCTTCTCTTACCCTCTCTCTCTCTCTCTTTTATATTGTTTGTGCTAATTTTTTTTTTCTTTTGATAAATTGTGCAAAGCATGTTATTAAATTGAAAATATATGAAAAATTAATCTTGATTCACACATAGCAAAATTCCAAATTTGTTCTCTTAATTGTGGTAAGTATTTTATTGTGTGTGTTTTTTTTTTTTCATTAATAAATTCACAAATGCTTAATTCAGAATTTGGTTAATTTTCCCCTTTTTGTTTTCATTGCGAAAAACTAAGTGCAGACGGCAAAAGTGAATTGCTTAATTTTGATTGTAGCTTTTCTCACCTTTCTTTGTTTATAATTTTTTTTTTATTCTTCTTAGTCCTTGCTTGGTTGTACCTAAGTAGATAGAAGAGCGAGTGGGCATTATAGACTACAAAAAAATTCTATCTTTTGTTGTTACCTGTTGTTTTTGTAGCATGGCCCCCAGGGAACGCATTAGGGGATCGAGAACCTGGTAGACTTGGTTCTTGGAAACATGCTGCAATGCCTCCAATAGAGCCTCATGCAATTCATTTTCCATTTTATGCTGCTGACTTTCGTCCTTCTCGCGGCATTTGCGACTACAGCTGGGCAGTTGGCGATCGAAACTCGGCTTGGGGCAGAGACTCATGGTGCTACTGGCATCATCGCGGCAATGTACATTCTCGATTTGGGTCTCCACCAAATGATCAATGGCTGGCGGCATTTCCGTATCGGATTGGACTTTACTGGCAGCATTGGCGGCCAATGGACCTGCAGTGCTGTGACCCTTCATTTTGCGTACACGCAAAAGAGGCCTGGGACGTGTTTCTTTGCGGGGCACTAGACGCGGCTCATAGAACTTAAGATCGTTCAGACACATCTTGAGATCGTAACGCTGGCTGCGTACCTCGGACTGTGTGCGATGATAGTGATGATAGCGAGGGCGATTCATTTTGTGACCACGCTTCCTCAGACGTCGATAGGTCTCGCGGGCCAATTGGAAGCGCTCCTCCTGCATGTCTTCGATGAATGTCAGAAATTTGGTGCATCGCTGCTGCAGGCACTCGACGACTGGATCTTGACGATCCATAATACCCTTATCTAGGCACACATTGGTCATGGTGTAGATCATTTCAATGAGGGCACTCAACTTCTGGGGCACCTTGTCGAGCAGAAAATACCGCAGTTGCCGTTGAAATGTTTGAATCGATTGCTGTATCAGGCCGTACACACAGACCACACGCTGGCAGGCCTCATTCGATTTGGCGCTATTGAAACTGGGGACCGGTGTGCATCTCACATCGTCGATCATGCCCTTGAGGGGATAGAGAAAGTTCCTGGCAAATCGCACACAAAACTCGAAGGCATTGCGTTCCCTGCGCTGGCGCTCCAAGGCGCTGCAAGGGGGCACGTGCAATTGCAGCAAGCTGTTCTGCAGCCGATCCATCGAATTGATAATCTTCTCCTGGGTCATTGAGATCTTGTTGTAGATTGTTAGTTTCTCAAGTTTCAGATTCTCCAGGGATCTGGTGCACACCACTGGAGAGCGCTGCTGTTGCCTGCGCCGGCGCGGAGATGTCTTCTCCGCAGTGGGTGACATGGACATTCGAGTGGTCGTTGACGGTGGCGCTGGTATGAAGGGAGAAGCCGTAACAGCATCACGTCCTCCCAGATGACGTGCTCTCATTTCAGGATGTTCTTCCGTTTTCATTGCTTTCGGTTTGCTCTTCAATTGCCGACGACTTTGCTGCTGCTGCTGCTTTTGGGATGTGAATTTAGGTGGCGATGGACTAGGAGATGAAGCTCCAATTCCAGTTTTATGCCTGTCTGTCTTGAGTTTGTTCGATTTTAATAACGTTGATGGCGGTAGACCAATCAATCTCTTCTGCTGTGCTCTTTCCAGGAACTTGTCCTTCTTAGCCTGCTCCATTCTCTTGGCTTTTGGTGGTTGCTTCTGCCTTACACTTTCATTGTCGATCAGCTCGGAATCGGCTTCCTCTTCGGTGGCCACGTGTGTCTCCTCCGATCGCTGAGATGTGTATCGCATGGGCTGTAGACTACGCAACAGACTGACACGATGGGGCCGTTGTTCTAGCTCAATGAAACAAGGTTTTCTAGCAATTACTAGTAGTCCACTTTCTGTTTGGTCACCAGATGCTGATGCTGTGGTGGTGGTGGTGGTGGTGGTGGTGGTGGTTGTTGTTGTTGTTCCAGCCATAAGAGTACTGGGATCTGTGAGTTGATCTGGATCTTGTTCACTGCTCGGACAGGTGGGACGTGGCTCCAAATATCGCATATAACCTGGTCGATTGGCATACTCGTGCTCGAGATCTCCATCTTCGAGGAAAAAGGGTGTCATCGGCTCCGGTTCGGCACTGCCATGCTGATCCATAAACTGATAGGCGGACATAGGCGTGGCATTCTCTACATCGCACACATTCACCTGAATGGCTTTCCATACCATTGCCGATGGCATTATATCCACCCATTGGGGCTGTTGTTGGGGATAATCTTCAAACGATATGGAATTTAATTGAGGATAAACCGTATCTCCGCCACCGCCCACACAAGGAATACACGGGTCAAGGGGATCAATATCTGGAGAACATGGAACTTCCTCTTGCCGTTCACGTTGAGCACCCAGGACCATCCTTAAGCGTTCCAGAATATCTTCCGCCTTGGGCAGAGGCTTGAAACTTACTTCCACCTCCTTTTTGGGTCGTCGCTTGGAAGTTGTGGATGACTGCTTCACTTTGGATGTCCCGGCTGCCCGTTGTGGTTTTGCCTTTATTGGATTTATCTCCTCCATGAATTCAAGTTCGGCACATACCTCTCGGTGAAGTGCCTCTATTTGCTGACACGGATCGTCGCCCTTCTCAATGATTGACTTTTTCGATTTAGACTTTGACTTGCCTTTGGACTTTTTCGATTTGGTATGACGTTTGCCACCTTCGGCCCCGCCACAGAGACGTCCATTATGGTACTCAACTTGTGGAACAAACGACACATTCTCGTACTTGCCGTAGATGTCACCTTCATTGTCATCCTCCTCATCCACATCATCGTCATCGTCTTCGTCATCGTCATCGTCATTATCATTCAGTAATGCCGAAGACTCCAACGAAAGCTGTGTCTCCACATCCAAGTCTCGGGAGGTCACCATGCTAAGGACATCATTACCAGAACGTCGCACCTTGCAAAATCGAGGCATTGTCGGCTTGGACGGCTCTCGATCCTTACGCAATTGGGCCAACTCGGCGGCTCGCTGTTTGTTATAGCGTTTAACGGCATTCGGTATGGACTCGGGCCCAGAGAACTGTATGTTAGTGATTAGGGAATTGGAACTCGATCTTAAACTTCTTTTTTTTTTAGCTTACCTGAAACTCAAAATTACCAGAACGACGACAATATTCATTGGACTGACCATACAAATCGTGAGTATTCAGTTTATACATCGTTATGTCGTTGTCTTTGAAATGATTTTTTCTTCTTTAAGTTTGGTCTAAAATTTATGAATGAAAAGCAAATTGGGGACCGCAAAACTGAACTTGGAAATATATAATGTGTTGAGTTTTATATGTATTTTGTAAGGTTTTTTTTTTTTTTTTTTTTTTTTTTTTTGTTTTCTAAAGTCTCCTCAGAGAGAGCGAGAGAGAGATAGAGAGAAAGAAAGGAGAAGAAAAAAAGATAGAACTAATACTAAATTTGAAATTTTGCTTAAGGCTCGTTGCCGAAAATAAATTCTATTCAAAGAATTTGATAGATTTCACTTGCATGATCTGATCGAATAAGTTTGTTGTTTCGATAAGCAACTTGATTGACTTTTCAGAAATATTGGGAAAATGCATTTCCCTTCATGCTTTGGGCTTTGATCAATCAGTCATTTTAATCTATTTAATGCAATAATATTTAATGGCTTCATTGGATAAACTTTTATATTTTTCAGGTGAGAGTGCATTTTTAAGCATTCACATTAAAATATATTTAAATATAAATAAACATAAACGTTTTTCGAAAGTTTTTATTGTTATTGAAGATATCACATAGTCCACAGAAATTTTCTTTGTTGTTTGTATAAAGTAAAGTAAAGTATACTAAAAAGAAAGCTTTTCCAATCTAATTGTATGTAATAACTATACATACCTATATATTCCCTATTTATAAGGCTGATCCAAGATCAATTCAAAATCTTTCATTCTGTTAAAAATTTTTTTAATGCTGGGCCAATTCCTTGTCCTTGAATATAGGAAGAATTCGCCTCCATAAATGGGCACTTTACTTTCGACTGTATGTCAAATGTGAATCCAACTTATGTTATATCCTTTTTGATGTTCTTATACGAACATTCCACTTTCAACTTTCTGGAATTATCCTGTGGTCCCTGTCCGGACTAGCCCCGTGTTGTTAACATTTTTTTAATCACAGAAAAGTTGATAAAATTTCAATTAAAATTGATGGATCCTTATGGTGTTATTTTTATTTTCCTGGAAAATCCAACGAAAAATATAAGTTCTGGTAAAATCAAAAAAATTTTGATATCCATAATATAAAATGTAGCATTTTTCAAAATATATTTAAACAAAGTCGTTGCAACTTTAGGCGGAAGAAAACTTTTCCGACAATATTACTAATAAACTTTAATGGCCAAGAGGTTCGAGCCATGACTTTTCATATAATAGCCAAGATCTTAGAGACTGTAATTACTTACAGAAACTTATCTGTTTGGATTTTTCATCTCGATTTTCCTCAAAGATTTTTCAAAGAAAACAAGATTCGATAGTTCGTTTTCTCAACTATGCTAAATTGCACTTGAACATGTTTATTTTATTTTTTGTTGTTGTTTACTTTTTAAATCTAAATAAAAAATAATTTAATTCTAAAATTAGAGGGCAAATAAAAAAAAAAAATCAGTTTAGAGAGGATTCTTACATAACTAAAGACGACCAAAAGTGAAAGAGTCGCCAAAATTAACCGAATATATTTGAATACAAGCTATTTAGGCCATTGCTTATGGTCGAGAAGATACCATTATCATTGGAGGAGACGCCGCCGGCTGGATAGGGAGGAGCAGCTGGCCTATAATGTTGAGGGGCCTGGATTGGCCTACCATAGAACGAGGGGCCCCCGGCTGGGGCGATACCCTCTAGTCGCTGGATAGAATAGATCAAATAGATTGTTTACATACATCGGAGATTACATGTGTGTGTGTGTGTATTTTCTATTTGTTTTTAACTTAAGAACTAGACAATTGTGTGTCCAAGTGTGTGTGTGTGTGTGTGTGTGTATGTGTGAGGAGGTGTTCTAAGATAAGGCTTAAAAGCAATTTTTGATTTTAAAATTTGTTAAAAAGAATGCAGCATATTAAAGAGAAGTAGAGAGCTCGCAAAAGAGATAGAGAAAAAAGGGGCGGGTCTAGTTAGTAAATTTAGTTTAATTTTTAGTAGCTCTACTATTTACACGCCATCCATTCAAAATCCAAAAGTGTTAATTAGTCTAATCAGTGGGTGGAAATTGCAGCTTGCCATTCACTTGACGTTGCTGCTGCTGCTGGGTGACGACAGGTGAGGAGGAGGAGGAAGCAGACGTTGCTGGCACCAGGTACTAAGAGTTTTTAAATAGTTAGTTAGTTATTTAGTTAGTTAGTAGTAGCCAAACCAATCGCAAGTGAATCGTAAGTAAGTGGAAAATTTTTTATACAAACCTTTGACGGTTGCAAAGTCACATTAAGCAATGTGGGATGCTGCTCCACAATCACAAACTCCACCTCTCGTGGGGCATAGCCCTCAGCAAATACCTAATTTGGGTTTTGGGATTAATTCGATTTGTATAAAGAAAGAGGATCTTATATGCTTCTTCTCGATTTCCACTTACTTCCACTTTGTAGTAGCCTGGCAATAAAATGCGCCAAAATTCACCATATTTGGTTGTCTGGAAGCCAACATCACGACCCTTTATCTTAATGGAGGCCCGCTCAATGGGCATGCCCGCCGGATCGAAGACAAATCCCTGAACACCACGATGGGCCTCGGCCAAGAATTTGATTAGAGACTACAATACAAGTTTATGATGATGATCAGAATGAAACCTTGAAGGGTTTTGAATCTTTTTCTAAAGCTCACCAGTTGATTGTCCTCCCAGTATTTCTTAAGCTCATAGGCCGGTGGAAATTTGCAGCAGGATATCTCTAGAGTGATCTCCATGCAGCCATACCAAACATAATTGTAGTCCTGCATGCCGCCAGTCAAAGGATACCAAGCGGCGCCATTTGTGATGCCATTCTCAAAGGCCGGAGTGGCCGATTTACAGGCCACGCCTCTGGACATTTTGGCATGATTGCGGGCATAGACAAGGGACAAATGCTTGAACACATCATCATCGGGGGTTAGGGATGGGCCTGCCGAATAAGTCTGGAACACTGCGCCCAAAGGACATGTGGGCGGCATAGAAAAAAAAAAACAAAAAACAGAGAGTAACAGAGAAAGGGAGAAAGAAAGAAGTGGTGATGAGATAAATGGATAGTAGATATAGATTAGTTGAGTCAGATTCTATCCTTCCTTACTCACTCGCGCACAGTGCGGACGAACGGCAAATTCCTTTGAGCAGCCATATTGGTGCAAAAGGGAAAGGTGAAAAGAGGGGAAATTCAGTTGGCTTTTGGGTTCACGGCAGAAATTGAGAGCAAAAATTGGGGCATAGTGGGATGGGAGGTACTTAAGCCCAGATGGGACTACTTACTAGAATTGGGTGTATTATCATATGGATAACTGGCCACCAAGGCTCCACCATGCAGACTGCCGCTCAATACGAATTGTATTTTCGATATCCAATCCTTGACAGCATCCGTTTCGGGTTGTCCACGTTTATTATTCTGCTTAAAGTAATCTGGGAAATTGCGATTCAAATCAAAGCCTCGAGCATTATACCTAAACAAACAACGGAGAGAGAGAGAGAGAGAGAGAGAGACACCATTTAACTCGAGGTTAAGCCAAGTAGATGGATCATTTACCTGCCCTGACCGCCATCACAGGTGCCCTCTTTGGAGACGGCATAGCCATCCGGATTCATCGTTGGCAAAATGTGTATGCGTGTATTATCCAATAGCCATTTAACATATTGATCCGTATTATAGCTCGTCACAAAGTACTGTATGAGATGCAAAAGCATCTCTCGACCCACTGGCTCGTTGCCATGAATATTACCAACATACTTGACATCCGGCTTGCCAACCAAATGCTCATACGGCGACGAACTGACCACCATGACCCATAGATCGCGCCCCTGAATCGATTTGCCAATGGAATAGAGAGCCGTTAGATTCGGATACCGGGCACTGGTGGCTCTGAAATGGGCACAACTCGCAAGTGTTACCGCAAAAGGGAGATTCCTGTGGGAAACAGTTCTTCCTTACCTTAGGAATCGTGTGAGCTCCTCATGATCGTGATAGACAAAATCCAAGTGTTGTGCATCCGGTGAATAGGCACGCGGCTCTGGCATCAATTGCTCCGTATCCGATACTGTTACGGTTTTGGCCCAACTCAGCTGGATGAGTGACGAGTGGCTGGCAAGGAGCGAGAGCATCAATGGCAATACTAGTAACTGTCCCCTAGATGCCATTGTGGTTGGTGTTCGCCAGATCATGTTTGGATGACGTCAAGTCTGCAAATGCACAGAGGAGCCAGTAAGTCCGACAATTTATTTATGAGTGGAAATAATGTGGAAGACGATGATGATGATGATGACGATGACGATGAGACAGACAACAGGTTGTGTGCCTGAAACGTGCCTCAATGTACATCTGTACAGTGCATTGGCCGCATTGGACGTGGATTGGAAACGTGTTAGTGTTTCCCTTTCCCCGACCATCTGGCCACATCACCCCAGAAAAATGATCAGAGTGATCAGAGTTCATTGATATCTGGCAGCGATTCACAAAATTCGCAGAAATTTAAAGTTCTTCCTTCTTGCGTTTGCTTTCATCAAATCAAGTCGAATGTTGTCTAATCAAACAATCAGACAATAATCGCAACCGGACGACAACCACTATCTATCGGCCACTTATATGGGAGAGAACCTGGATAAGATTACCCCACTCTTGGACTATAAAAACCCCAGCACACGCCTTAGAGTCTGTTCATAAACACAAGAGATGAAGTTAACTGGAATACTAATCGGAATATTGGCCGTATCAACTACTTTTGCCCATCCCCAGGGACGGATTGCTGGCGGTGAGGATGCCGTGGTGGGTCAACTGCCATATCAGGGGGCCCTCTCGATCGGCGGTAGTTACAATTGTGGTGCAGCAATCATATCGGAGCGCTATGCCCTAACAGCTTTGACTTGTGTCTGTTCAGCGGGCAGTGATAGACCGTAAGTGATTAGCCACCCCTCCCCACACTGCCCTCTACTTGTCCAGAAGAGTAATTAACTGTCTTTAACTTTAACAGCTGGCCAGCCACCTTATTTATGGTCTCGGGAGGATCGGTGGATCTTTATAGCGGTGGCCAACGCATTCGTGTGGAAGAGATCACAATTAATCCCAATTACAATACCCTAAACACTGGCATCGCTTTGCTACGTCTCTCCGAGCCCTTCGTCTTCAATGATGATGTCAGCGCCTTACCCCTGGCTACTGAGAATCCCCCTCTGGATGCCACTGTGGACATCTCTGGCTGGGGTCGCACCACCGAAACCGAAGAGAACATGCATCGCATTCTACAAATCGGAAATGCCAAAGTTGTGGCCCAACGTGAGTGCAGCCTAGCACGGGGCGAGGAGGTTCCAGTGGATAATGATCAGGTGATCTGTCTGGGCCATCAGCGGCGCCAGGGCATTTGTGGTGGCGATCTCGGCGGCCCAGCTGTCTATGAGAATACTCTGGTCGGCCTCGGTGGCCAACTCTTGGGCGAATGCGGTAGCCTTTTGCCAGAGCGTTTCATAAGCATTGCCTCCAACTACGAGTGGATTAAAGCCCAAATTGAATAAAGCCAACAGAAAATTGCAACAGTCTTTAACTTAATGCCAGAAACTAGAGATAAAGGGGGGAAAGAGAGCAAGTAATGCCAGAATATTTAAAAGAAAGCTTTCCAAGAGAGTATCGAGTGGAAACCCACTTCAATTACTCACAATTTTCCATTTAAGCCCTCTATATATATTGATATCTGGAATCTGTTGGCCAAAAACTGACTCAGATTAAGCAATAAATTATCCAAATAGTCAAAACTTTTAAATTATTTGAGTTGTTTCGTAAAACTTTGAGCTAATTGCGTATCAATAAAAATGAATTCGATGGGAAACTCGAGTGAGTTGCATTCCATTATCTAATCTTGCAAAAAATAATAGAGATTCCCCTATTTTCATACCCTGAAATTAAGGGATTATTCATTTTAGTCAAGTGGTTTGCAATTTGATAAAAAAATAAACTAGGTTTGATAAAAATTAAAAACTAATGAAAATTTTCCTCCTAAAATATGCAATAGCAGAAGGAAAATTCGCTTTTCTAAATATATCCTGAAATTTTGGAAAATGCTGTGAATAAAAAATACTTTTGAAGTAATTATTTATTATACATTATTTGAAAATGAAAATTTATAAATTTGTCAAATACAATTAATACTTTTGCAGCCTATAGCATACTTTAGGGAGCAAAGTTCCCCCCACTGACAAGCCCTATATCCTCCCATGGAATATTAAGATTCGTAACGATCAAAATGTTAATATTCATATGAAAAATAAAAATGATTTTGTCATAAATTGAATTTAAAGTTTTTCCATTTTTTCCAATTTTCTCTTAAGAACTACTCATAATGTTTTCGAGTTAACCAAACCAATTTAAAGTAAATTTTTTCTTAATATTGAAAATGGAAATAAACCTCAATTACAAATGAATATATTAAAATTCAGCTCAGTTTGGGCGATTTTCTCTAATTTTGTTTTCTATATTTCAGCAAATTCTTCTCGAAATAAATAGATTTATTGAAAAATCATTTAAACAAATTATATATAATATATTCAATTTTGTAAAGTCTTTTAAGTAGTTGAGTAAAATCTTCCAACATTTTTTATTCTATTAGCTATTTGGCTTTATTTTTTACCAGGCTCCACACAAAAAACAAAGAAAGAAAACTAATATATAATTTTAGATCAAGTTTTATGCATAGTTACAAAATTTTCTCAAATCGTAAGTCAGTTCAATCTTGGGATATTCCATATCTTTTCAAATTGCAAGGAAATATATGTACATAATAATTATGCCATTTTATATTTGAATTAGTAAAGGGTAGATATTAGCGAAAGGCACTTCAATAGGACTAGAATTTTCAAAATTATATGGTCTAAATTGAGATAAAACATACATCTATATAATCTACATGATCTATATCATTTTGCCAATTGCAAGAGTATTTAAAGATCGGCTTGAAGATTTTTAGTTGTTTATCTCTTTGAACAACAATCTAATTATTATAAATGAATATAATATATGCGATAACATTTAATAGATAAATATCAATTTAATTGCATATATTAAAGTAAAGCAATGAATTAGTCTTCTTCTCCTCAAGAGATCAATTGAAAAGACTAGAAAACGATATTTTGTAGTATTTATTGTAAATTAAAACTAACTTTTGACCTTGAATGAACGTGAGGACAATAAACAAATTTTATCTTTACACACACTTTTAAGAAATATTCGCATTTATCCATGACAAATAGTGGACGACATTTTGATAGCCATCTGGTTGTTGGGTACCACAATCGGATAGGAAAAATGTGCCAATGCCGACCAGCTGATTATTATATACGGCCGGGGCACCGGCATCGCCAGTGCACAATCCGGCAGTGGTTGTGGCTCCCGTCTCTGGGGCCAGACAGAGTAGGCCCTCTTGGTCCAAGTAGGTCTCTGCCCGGCAATCCGTTTGACTGATGACCTGACGTGTGCCCACCTGCAGGCGATGGCTTGGCGTGCCATCCAATTCGGAGGCACCCCAACCCGTATAGGTGACCTCAGAGCCAACTGGAGGCTCCTCCGTTGCCAAATCAATGGGCTGGGTATTGGCATTCAGGGTGACCTTTGACTCTAGCTTCAATAGAGCTAAATCACTAATGCCCGCTGAGAAATTGCTGTGGACCACAATGCTCGAAAGTTGAATCAACTGTCCGGCGGCTAGGCGTTGAATGCTGCCAAGGCGAGCCTGGAAATTGCGAGCCGGATAGCTGAGCAAAGATTACGAAAGAGCTGTACGGTTCGGTTACCTAATGTGATTTTTGAGTTCAGTTTACCTGGAAATGCCACTGCCCACTGTCACACAATGGGCGGCTGTTAGGACCCATTGATCTTTGATCAGGCAGCCATTGCAGATATGTTTGCCCTCTTTCTGTAGGGAGACACTATACGGATGAGAACCGACAGCGGCCAGATCACGGGCTGCAACCTGCTGGGTAGCCACTCCAATCAGAAGGAGGGCAACAACTTGAATGGGCCTCATCATTTCAGGGCCTCTCAATGCTAACTGAAAAGCCGTCTTCTTGTTCGAGCCGCATTTATATTGGATCAATTTATTGTCCCAGGGGCGTGGCGTGGGCGGGGATGGGGCTGGGGGCAGGGGCCAGGCTTTTCGCAGTCGTTTCGCAAATAGGCAAACTAACAATAGTAAATGCCACAAAATGGAATCTTATCGAACCAGAGAGGCTTGTAAATCGTTTGCCCACTTATCAAACGCCGTGAAGATTAGATTTAAACACAAAATCCACTTAGACCATTCATCGTCAATTTGAGTTTCGGTCAGTTTTGATTTCAACACCATGGCTAGCCAACGCATACTATTGCTACTCGGATTATTCGCTTTGGGAGCTCTTGCATCGCCGCCCCAGGGTCGCATTCTGGGCGGTGAGGATGTGGTGGCCGGTGAATATCCCTGGTCGGCATCGTTGCGTGTGGACAAGTCCCATGTGGGATCGGCTGCCATCATAAGCAACAACAAATTGCTAACAGCTGGTCATTTGGTCTCCCAAATAGGCACCACACCGTAAGTCAAGACAAGATCATTTGAAAGAGTTTTAGTCTTATACATATGCATATACCATCTCCATCTGATTTCTGGCTAGTCTGAATGTCGACAGTGTGACTGTCCGTGTGGGCAGCATCAATCAATATGCCGGTGGCACTATTCTGGACATTTGCAATATCGAAATCCATCCATCCTATGGCAATTTTGTTCACGATATTGCCGTATTGACACTATGCAATGATTTGGTCTACTCTGATAAAATTGCTGCCGTCACTTTGCCCACTAAGCCCGAGGAGCCCGAGGAGGGTGAGGATGCCCCCAGCAGTGAGCTGCCCAATGGTACACCCGTCTATGTGGCCGGTTGGGGTGAACAAACGGATGGCACTTTGGCCTACAAGCAACAGAAATCCAACTTCAATACCCTCAGCTCGAGCAATTGTGAATATGAATGCGGTTTTGGTTATGAGCACTCTCTGTGTCTGACCACTGGATCGAATCAGGGCATTTGCCGTGGTGATGCCGGCTCTCCCGTGCTCGATGACGACAAGGTCTTGGTCGGCTTGGCCAGTTTCAATTTTGGCGATTGTGGCAGTGATTATCCCAATATAGCTGTTCGCATCTCTTACTATTTGGATTGGATAACCAGCCATTTGGAGTAAATCATAAACAACTTCTCTCTCTCTCTATATATGTGTATATATATGTATATACATTGTATATGTACTTTTTTTTTAACAATTTTTTTTTTCTTGTGTGCATAAATGAATTAGTTTGAAAACTGTGAATTTTGCCTTGTGTTGTGTTTTTTTTTTTCTTTCTTGCTAATGGCTATAATCCAAGAAGGTGAACAATTTTTATGGTATTCAAGATAACGATTATATAGCTATACACCTATTTATAGTGGTATAGTTATATTGATAAATATATTAGTATTATTAGTGGTCATTTATGTCATTTATGGCGTCCAATTGTTAATGACTAGACAGAAAATAAAAAAAAAAACTAAATTGTACCTTGACTACAGGGAAATGCCTTGTGCATTTATTGATTTGGGATCACAAATCATCAGAAGACTATAAATAACAATTCGAAATAAATATGCCATTAATATTGGCTATAGATCGGCTTTTTCCCTAGATCTTTATCAAACAAAAAAACACATGGAACTTACGTAAGTTCTAGATCCAGATAAGAATTTCGATCACAATCAATTGTACATAGTTCGATTCCTTTTGGGAACTTTTGAGTCATGGCCGTTACTCATCCCCAAGATGCCTTGTTAGATATCTTGTCATGGCCATAGATCACTGATTACGTCGATCCAATTGTTTTTGAACTTGTTATTGTTGTTGTTGTGTGTCTTTTGTGTTTTTTGCACGTTTTACGAGTATTGACGGCTAGCGGTATTAACTGCCAAACGTTCAATTTAGGCGCTGGCCATTCGATAAGATTAGATTTACCAAACGATAAGACGACGAAAAGGCGAAAAGGTGGCAAGTGGGGATATAGAGGAGAAGGAGGAGAACCACACTGTCGCTATAATGGTAGCAAACTTATGCCTTAACCGTATATTAACGGCATTTGGTTAGAGCATTTCCATTCCACAAGACGTTCCCAACGGATCCATTTTTGCCAAGATGACGCAATTTTCAGTTTCGAGTTTCTTGATTTACTGTTCGATCTTCCTGATCGCTTTAGGCCCATCCAATGCCCTTAAAATTGATGGACGCATTTGGGGCGGCGAAGAGGCTGATGCCAATGCCACGCCCTATGCGGCCTCATTGCGTGTGGACAATGCCCATGCGTGCGGAGCATCCATTCTAGATGAGACACATTTGGTGACGGCAGCTCATTGTCTCTATCGTAACGCTCAACTGTAAGTTGAAGAGATCAGCAGAAGAAAATGTGAAAAGGAAATGCATTCTCTCTCTCTCTCTCTCTCTCTCTCTCTCTCTGTGTTTAGTATTGATGCCTCTCGGCTTACCATACGTGTGGGCAGCACCAATCAGTATGCTGGAGGACGCATTTTTACCATATCGAAGGTGACACCTCATCCCGATTTCTATAAGCTCAACAATAATATTGCCGTAATTACGACAAGTGAGCCTCTGACATGGACAACACGGATCCAGCCGATTGCATTGGTCAGCAGCGACTCGGCAGTGCCTCAGGAGGGCGATGAGGTGATCGTGGCCGGGTGGGGCACCACTGTGGATGGCACCGCCTCGTACAAGATTCGCGAGATAGCCCTCACATACTCCTCCAGCTCGGTGTGCCTGGATGCCTACAGTGATCAGGATAGTCGCAGTTTCTGCCTCTCGCACGCCTTGAAGGAGGGCACTTGCCATGGCGATGGCGGCTGTGGAGCCGTCTACAACAACGAACTGGTCGGTCTGACCAACTTTGTGGTAGGAGCCTGTGGGTCACGTTATCCCGATGTCTTTGTCAATGTTCGCAGCTATGTGGATTGGCTGAATGAGCAACTCGCCGCCTAATTTCCCACTCTCTCTCTCTCTCCCTCTCTCCATCTCTCTCTCTCTCTCTCTCTCCCTCTCTCTCTCTTGTTATACCTTTCCTTCTGCACATCTTTATAAAATGCGAGTAAATCAATTAATGAAACATTTTTGGTTAGTCAATCAATTGATATGTCATTTGTCAAGATATTTTCAGTTTGTTTCAGTTTCATTATGAATAAAACATCTTCAGCCAACAAGAAAAGAAAAGCATTTACGACTTTCTACCTTGAACGCAAATCATGTTTAAGTAGAAGAGTTCTTAGTCTGGTATTTATTTTAGTATAGATACTCTATTAGTAGTATCCATATTTTCCATGTATTAAACTCCCTAATTTGCTTACATTCATGTGGCCAATTTAAATACTTGAACTAAACATTTTCGTTTCAATTTTTTTTTGGTTTCAAAACTGAACTGAACATCTATAAAATATTTTCGATTGGTGTCGGCTCAAAAATTTTTGGGAAAATTTTAAATCACATTAGAAAATTCAGTCATTTTCGAAAAAGATATTCTTATACCCTTGCAAAAAGTATATATTAATTTTGATACGACCATATAAAGTATATATATTCTTGATCAAACGAGCATCCGGTTTCGAATCCCAAGCTAGAGTATGGATATAGTTTTCGAGTTCAGAGTTCATATAGCCATGTCCGTCTGTCCGCTCGCCTGGATCAACACGAACTTCTCCTAGAGCTACAGAGCTAAAATTTTGCAAGTGGGCTTATTTTGGATTAAAAACTTATTACTCAAAGGTTCACTAGTTGAGAGTTTAAAGAGATGAAAATAAAGTTAAAAATTATTCCAAATATTGACATTTTGGTGTGTGTGTGTGTGTCTTGACCCCCTAAGCTACCCCATAACTCCTATCAAACTCAATTATTTTGGACACATTTGATTTAAATTTGTAATCAATTGGAAATCCTTTACAAAAATAAAAACTATTTCGGTTCGAGAAGTATGAGAATAGGTTTCAAAATATAAAATACAAGCAGACCCGACTTCTTGCGGACTTTTTTTGAATACTTACCTATATTAAAAAATTGACAATAAAACTCTAAAGAATTTTTGCAAAAATATAACTTAATTACATGAATTTTTGTTTTAACCAAATATATAACCTAACGTACTGATATATGACTTTGTATTGAAAATTCATATAAAATATAGCACCTAAAAACATAAATTGCTGAGCATTGACACTAGCGCCACCTAGCGGGGTAGAATATATATGAAAACACGCGCCAGTCTTTTACAAATATTTTGAGGGCTAGAAGTCGAAAATCAAAATCATTTAAAAGTTTACCACATTCTTTTGATTTTTATATGTATAAAAATGATGGATAAACGCTTTGAAGCTTTAACAATTCTTTCTAATTATTTTGAAGCATTTACAGTTATTCCTTTTGACCAGGTTAAAGCAGGTTTACATTCACATTTGACTTAACTTAGAAACGAGGTAAACGTTATCTTTCCTATATTCCTTTAAGATAGGAATATCATAAGAAACTTTAAGCACTGATCAGATAACCAAAGTACAGAATTATTCGACTGATTTAGACAACACAAAAGAGTTAAGAAAATTGTCTAAATAGTGAATAAAAACTTTGGTAATTTTTAAAGGCTTAAACTAGTTGAGAATTACAGTGAAATAATGCAAAAAGAGAGGGAGAGAGGTAAGTTAGACTTATCGAAAATATATTTCATTTCCACTTGACAATAAATCTAATTAAGACAAATTTGATTTAATTATCCATGTAGATTAGGTAGAAACTTCCTAGGAGAGGGAACTACATTGGCTAGATGAAAATATTTATTGACATTACAATCAATACTGATAAAACGAAGGCCTAAAGTGTTTTGTACATTTCGCAATAAGTTGTAAATTCGTTCAGTGGGTTTTCCAGTGGATACATCAAAAACCATGCGCTTAATTGTTGGGGCAAATCCTTTTGCTGTCGAACGATCGACTGTAAATCAATTTTGATCATTTTGTGAGGTCTATAATTTAAGTAGCGTAATCGAATCGTTTTGGAAATCAGAAATCAGTGGTGAAAAATAGAAGATACAGCACTGGTCCGATAAGATACGCTGCGAAATCATTCGGAAATCACTTGTCCAGCATAAATAGAAGAGGCAATTGAAGGCTCATGGCACTCTGTTATTAGCGATCTATTGAGAATGTTGAGAACTCTGATCACTCTGATCCCTCTGATTGTGGCTGTTGTTGTGGGCCTGGCCTCGGCTGTTCCTCTGCTGGAGTTGGAGGGACGCGTGGTGGGTGGCGTGGACGCCACAACTGGCCAATTTCCGCATCAGATCTCATTGCGTTACTCGGGATCCCATATTTGCGGTGGCTCCATTATAGCTCGCCAATATATCCTGACGGCAGCTCATTGCGTCACCAGCGAATTGGAGAATGGCACATTGATTGTGTAAGTGTGCTTTGGATTTGATAGTAATCATATCTCACTCCCTCTCTCTCTCTCTCTCTCTCTCTCTCTCTCTCTCTCTCTCTCTCTCTAGAACCCCGGCCAATCTGTTGACCATTCGTGCTGGTAGCTTGGATCGCTTTGCCGGCGGCGTTATTAGCCAAGTTATTGAAATCAAAGTCCATGAGAGCTATGGCAACTTTTTGAACGATGTGGCTCTTATGCTGCTGGAAAAACCATTGATCTATTCATCTCAAATTCAGGCCATACCATTGGCCAGTGTGAATACGCCAGAGAATACGGATATCATTATCTCCGGTTGGGGCCGTGTGAAAACCGGTGGCGATATTCCCCGCATTCTCCAATGGAACACTTTGAGCTCATTGTCCCAGCGCTCTTGCATGACCTCCACATTTATGTTTTCATCAAGCCTCCTCTGCCTGGCCCACACCGAGGGCAACGGGGCCTGCAACGGAGATTCCGGCGGTCCGGCCATATTGAATGGCGAAATTGTTGGCATCGCTGGCTTTGTTATCAGCGGCTGTGGCTCCAGTAATCCCGATGGTTATGCCAAGGTCTTTTATCATCGTGACTGGATCATTGAGCATGCAAATTTGTAAATTTGATTCTACAATTAAACAAGACAAAAAACTAAGGCTTTGCTTTAATTTAAGATAAGCCCTTTGCGCGCGTGGCGATGTAATGGCATGGCTTTTACCTAACATGCCCCACTGTAAATAAGTTAGCGAACCAACAAACCGATTGTAATTAAGGCTGGCTCAAGCGATAAGAGGGGACATACCTTTGGAATGGCACAATCGGAAAGCAACCTACCACGACATTGACATTGACAACTGTCGCCCATTGTGGTTAATAATGATGATGATGATGATGATGATGATGACCAAGTTTACTGATAGCAAGCCACCCATAAATAGTTCCAACCAACGCTTCACTTTGTCAGCAAGAACTTCAAACCTCCAAAGGCATGCATCGAGTTTTTAGCTTATTATTCTTAATCGGCTGTTGCCTGGAATTGTCTGTGCTGCAGGCAGAAGTTATTAGTACCACGGAGCCACCGGTCTATGTGCCGGGTCCACGGATTATTGGCGGTGCTGTCGCCCGTTTGGGACAATTCCCCTATTTGGTTTCATTGCGCTGGAATGAAGTACATATTTGTGGCGGCTGCATAATAAATCCGCAATTCATAGTGACTTCTGCTCATTGCATTTACGGGTAAGCTCAATGGGATTGAATGAATAAATTGTTGTGATCCTTTGAGTTTGTGTGTCCTTGACAGAAAGCGGGCTGAATATCTTACTGTTCAAGCGGGCATAACACGTCTCAATGCCTATGATGACGGCCAACAGATTCAAGTGGCGGAATTGGTTATGCATCCTGTCTTTAACAAACGTGCACGTGGCACCTTTGACGTGGCCGTTCTGCGTCTCTCGAGGAACCTAACGTTCAACTCTGAGGTCGATAGCATTCCCATGGCCACCAATGATCCGCCGGTTGGCAGCTTTCCGACCATAGCTGGATGGGGTGCCACCTCCAATGTGGGTCCCGTGTCCAATGAGTTGCTCTATCTCAATGTCAGATTGCTTTCACGGGAATATTGCCTGAAGCATCATTACCTGAAATTGTCACCCACAACCATGTGTCTGTATCATAATGCCAGGGCTGGAGCCTGTCATGGCGACTCTGGTGGTCCGGCTGTCTATAATGGTGAACTGGTGGGCATAGCCAGTTGGGTTTTGGGCTCGTGTGGCCATGCCGAACCCGATGGCTATGAACGCGTTTCTGAATTGCGTCCATGGATTCTCGAGGAAATTGAAGATATGTTGGAACAAGTGTAATTCTAAACACAATAAAAACTAAATCGATTTATTCCAGCAATTCTCTCTCGATCTCTCTCTATCTATTTATCTCACTGTTTTATTTGGGGGTGTGGTGGGGGGGCGGGGAGCGGTTTTGGAGTTTTGTCGGCAATTTATCAGAGCATAAACTGGGAGTGCAGTGAAAGTGAAAATCAAATTCAACACTTTTGCGGTAATTTTCCACTTTAAAATCGTTTAATGACTTTTTTTTTTTTGTTGTTTTTCATTTTCATTTAACTTGTCTTCTGCTTATTTGCCTTTTTGTTTTTCTCTCTCTGGCTCTTTAGTTTTGTGAAGAGAGTTTGTTTTTATTTTTTTTTGTTATTTCAATCTACCTTTCCATTTTCTGGGGGCCTTGTCTACCTGTAATTATCTATTGTACGTGGTGTGTGCTGTGGCGTGGCTGTCTCTCTGTCCCACTGTCCAACTGTCTCTCCATCCGTCGATCTGTCTGTCAGAGTTGTTGAGTGTAAAATGCGACTCCAAAAAATGCAATTCACGTGTAAGTCATCGAACCCGAGTTGGAAATTTTCAACAATGAATTGAATGGAATGCCAAAACGACTTAAATTAAAAAAATATATAGAATTTTCATTTTTATTTCAACAAAAGCATATACAGTAAGCACTCCTATAAGCAAACTCCTCTGCAAAATTGGAAAATTTGTTTTATCTTAAAAGTCAGAAAACAGTATTAGTTTATTTAAGAAAAGGTTTTCATTTTTGAAGGAAAGAAAGTTTAATAAGTTTACATCATGATTTTTGTCAAAAATCACATCGAGTTTAATTTTTTTAATAATTTCAAATTGTTAAATTGAGAATTTATATAACTTTTTAAAATTGGTTAGAAATTGGTCCAAAATACAGGCTGAGCAGAGACCAGAAATGTTTATTAAAAAAATGCATTGCAAATTATTTTTGCATTTTTCTAATTTGCATTTAGACCCCAAAATCTTGTGTTTAAGGGTTTTTGGTCTGCCCCGCGTTGACTGAATCCGGCACTGTCATAGGTGTAATTTTTTCAACGGATTCAGTACCTAAAGTAAAAACATTTTCCGAATCTTAAAGATTTTTGAAATCAATATTTATGTCATTTGAATCTGTAAGAAATAATCTTCCTTTTATCTTAAATGCAAGTTTTAACTAACAAAGTTTTTATTGCCAAAAATCTTTTTTTGTTTGTGAGTTTTCTTCTTTTTTTTCTTTCTTCTTTTTGAAGGGATTGCTAGTGGAAAGTATGTTTGAGGCTTCACTGTATTTGTAAAGTTCTCAAAGCAATGTAAAAAATATATGGGAAAATTCAGTTTTCTTCTTGAAAAATATCAACTCAAACTCAAGGATATTTATTTATTAAGAATTGCCCATTACTTCATTCTTCATACTGCTAAATCTTCTAAATAGATTTAGTTAAGTTTTGAAAATGTTATAGCATCTCAATGATTTATATATTTGTTCAACAAAAGAAAGTTTCACTTATCGCTTATTGGATTTGGTAAGGATAATTGATCACCTTTGATAATGTATTCAATATGGCGAGATAGATATTTATTGGTGAATCTCACTTTTGGTCTCCGGGTCTCACAGAATTTCACCAGAAGGCGAATAGTCGTGGCCATTCAATCTGATAGTTATTGTATTAGTTAGTAGTAGTCGTAGTCACTCTTCATGCCAGTTTTAATGTCGCGCTAACCGTTTTTTCCATGCAATTGGATTCACATCGTCAGCAGACAGAGGTTTTAGTTTTGGTTTGGTTTTCAGTTTTTATTAACATGGAAAGTAATCAAAGACGTCTGCCTCCCATTTGCCAGAGCTCCACCGACATCTGCTCAAAACGCAAGTGGCTTTTAATGGTTAAAGAAAAGTTAAAGCCGATCAGAAGCCAGCACTTGATAACGGGTTTGCTGGTGTATGTAGTTGTTGTTGTGGTTGTATTTGTAGGTGCTGGTGGCTCAAATCCGGCCAGCGAGACGTAGACGGCGACAAAGTTAACCCACTAACCTTGTTACCGTTAACCGTTGAAAGTGGCCACGTTAAGATTGCCTTTTTTTTTGTATTTTACTTATATTTTGCATACCCTGTACATACTACACTTACATATATTAAAATTTAATTGAAGGGTATAAGCAGTAAAATTCATAGAGAATTTTTTAAAGTAATCATTTGGACAAAATTCTTTCTTAATTGATTTGCAAGGATTTACAAACTTTATTAAAATTAAAATTTCTAATTCATTGCTTGCAGGGTATCGCATAGTTGTTATATTATTATCCCTGAACAAAAAAAGATTTAAAGCAGCGAAATTTCTGTTGACTGTCAAGTTCAAGAGAAAGCAAAACAAAAACAAATAAAAGGACGTCATGCGCATTGGGATCCCATTGCTGGGGGGCATAGACAAGGGGCTGGCTGGAGGTGGGGTTTTTCTGGTACTGCCAACAGCAGAAGGGCAAAAGGAAGTTTATATAACAACAAACATAGAGAATCGCATTGCATTGGCAATGACCTTGACCTTGGCATTGCAAATGGCCAAGCAACTAGCCTTGATGCAAACCAGCCACCCATCCAGGCCTCAACACATTCTATGACCAGGTCGTTTGGCCTTGATCTTCAACTTGAAAGAAATTTTTTGTATTTTTTTTTTTTATTTTTCAATTACCTTGACTTGTGACGTTTTCTTCTTGTTCTGCTGCTGGTATATGTATGATATTTTTGTGTTTAAAACTTTTATTTATAAATTATATATATTTCACTTCACGAACAAACGATAACGACAACAATAATAAAAAATTTGCATAAACTTTCGACTGACTTTTGCCGGGCTTCAATTTCTTTCTTCGCACCGGAAAAGGCAATAAGAAATTTATTTATTTATATATATATATATATATGTATATATATTTAGGTATATATGTATATATATATATATATGTAAATATGTACCTACAAATATGTATAAACGATTGCTTTGTTGTAATTTCTCTTTACGCCCACGCTTCAATTAGCACATAGCAAAGCAAACAACCAAAAAACATAAAAAAAAAAACAGTTACATATAATAAAAATAAAACAAAAATCAAGCACAATCACCAAAAGTAAATTCGATGTGTTTATTTGTCAGATAGGTTTTCGGAAGGAATCGAACCAACGTAATATTGTAACTGATTATCTTACTTTCTCAGATTCAAACTTTATGTTTCGATTTTGAATTCGGTTTGATTTCTCGCGTCCGTCTGCCAGCGCCGTTCAAGTTTGACTGAGCTGCTGCGGCTGCGGCTGCGGCTGCGGCAGCTTCGAGCCAAATTAAACAAAATCCCATGCGTTAAAAGCGAAACATGTCCGACAACTAAAATACCCGTTAGTTGCGTTAAATTGTGTTTTCTACAACTAAAGAGAACTGAATAATTGGAAGAAAACTTAGAAAATTATTAGAATCGAAAGCTTAAATATTCTTTTAGTTCTTTTGTATATGTGAAGTAATAAAAAATGTTAAAGCTTAGGCGAAATTTATAAAACGGAGTCAATTTTAATAAAGTACGAAATGTGCTGATTCAATTTTTAAACAATTGAAATACATTGCCTAGTGTATAGCCTATTAATGCAACAATTTCCATAATCTTAATATTGCCTACACTTCTGTGGCCAATTGATATTTTATGCATTCAAAGTGTTGGTCATCCTTTACATTGTTTCTTTTATTATTTTAAAATTGAATTAAAATTAATGGAAACAATTTTTCAGTTTTATTCAGCAGAAATATATTTTGGGAATAAAATTTTTCCACATTTCTGGTTACCTATATTTGAATTTACGCGCGCGTTAGTTGGGCTGTTATTTTAACAAGAAGTGTTAATTAACATCTCTATTTATTTACAGTGAGCATAAATTGCATACTTTTAGGAGGCCGTAATTTTAAGTTCTTGTACGCAATGTAGGTGGCGCTGCCGATAACTTATCGACAGTTTGCGCAAGCCTTTGTGCTGTCACTAACCGAAACGATAACGATATCGATAATTTGCCAATTTTGGATTTGCTAGTTTTCCGCAAGGTGGCGACTACGGCGGGCGCAAATTAAGTGCAAAGAAGTTTAGAAGAAATTAAATAAATACATAACACAATGGCTGCTAGATTCATACAGAAAATTGTAAGAATAAAAAGTGTAGGAGAAAAAGAAGCGATCGCCAGTTACGGCAAAGCATATTTTCAAAACAGGCGCCCAACTCAACTGCCTCCATTAGAGCCCCTCTCCGAAAAAAAGAACAATTGGATAATAGTGAAATATATCAACTAACAATTGACATAATATAACAATTTGTTTCTGTTTCTTGTTTCAACCAAAAACCAACTATAAACAACCACCAAAAACAAATGCCAAATTAACACAATACATTACGCAAAACAATTTGCAAATCCTCCTAACCACCAGCTCAAGCAATTGCAATTGGGTCTGGGTCTGAGAGTGGAGGCGCGTGATGCGGCCCCTGCCATTATTAAAGCCCAGGTTTGTCTACCATAAACAGCAATTCCGGACAGGATTGTGAGAAGGCTCTCGAGTTTCTCCGTCTCAGATAATTTGACGTGTCTGGGTCCTTCTCGCAAAACAAAAAAAAATTGAAAAATTCGAATGAATTAGAATCTTTTACATAACCCACACACACACCAACGCTCACACAAACCGAGGGAGGCACATACACATACACTTACATACGTTAGCATGCACGGCGATACCGATAACGATAACGAAAAGACAAAGACGACGCGTGCTGTTTGGCTTTAAAGTTCTTCAATACGGCAAAGGGGTGGACCCGCACCAGCCAGGTGCTTACGTAGATCAGATTTTCCTCAATTCCCCGTGCTTAGGCATGCTTGATAACCAAAGCCTTTATCAGTACAATTTAATTAATATAAAGAGCCCAAGAGACTTAAACACTTCAAACCCCCCGCTCCCACACCCCCTCTATCACTCACACTACTCGACTGGCTGCAGCAGCTGACCGACGACAGATATGTACATATGTTTGTCTCTCAGTTGTAGCCATTATGTAATCTTGTCTATGCTTTTGTCTTACCCCCATCCCTGTCATCCGTGGTAGAAGAGACACCCGGCAACGAAAAGTCAAAGTGTCTGCATAATTTCCTTTATCTCTCACTGGAAAATCTTCACTCCTCTACACATAACCTTCCTTTTGTTTTATTACACAGGGTGTCGCAAAAAGCGATCATTAATCCTATTGAAGGATGTTAGAATGGAGATCCATTTAAAATTTAATTATTACAGACGCACTAATAACTTGTTCTTTTAATCAATCGATTTACTATATCTCAACTTGATTGCCGATCAGTTTTCCAATGATTGATTTAATTGAAATCAATCAATAAATGTTATAAAGATAAGCTTATGTATATTTTGGCTTTAATTGGTTATAACAAGATCAACATTGCGATCGTTAGTTTTTAGTTTGAATACTTTAATTCCTACTTTAAAATCCCATGTTGATCTTTGAAACATTTTTTAAATCTTTTAGGTTAACACAACACCCGCTGCCAGTCGTGCCTACTCCTCGGGCACCAAAAAGGTCACACTGATACCCGGAGATGGCATTGGCCCTGAGATTTCGGCTGCTGTGCAAAAGATTTTCACTGCCGCTAATGTGCCCATCGAATGGGAAGCCGTCGATGTGACGCCCGTGCGTGTAAGTATGATCCATTTCACGGACACCCAGCTCAGCTCCAGATCCCGCTAAAGCAGGAATTATTTTTGTTTCTTTTTATAGGGACCCGATGGAAAATTCGGCATTCCCCAAGCGGCCATTGATTCGGTCAACACCAATAAGATTGGCCTTAAGGGACCACTGATGACACCAGTCGGCAAGGGTCATCGCTCTCTTAACTTGGCACTGCGCAAGGAGTTCAATCTGTATGCCAATGTGCGTCCCTGCCGCAGTTTGGAGGGCTATAAAACCCTCTACGATGATGTCGATGTGGTGACCATTCGTGAGAACACCGAGGGTGAATATTCAGGTATTGAGCACGAGATTGTCGATGGTGTCGTTCAGAGTATCAAACTGATCACCGAGGAGGCATCCAAACGTGTGGCCGAATATGCCTTCCAATATGCCAAGAATAATAACCGCAGGAAGGTGACCGTTGTCCACAAGGCCAACATTATGTAAGTTATATTAATTCAATCCAATTTCCAATTTACATTTATATCATCTCTCTTTCTCCCTCTCTCTCTCTATAGGCGCATGTCTGATGGTCTGTTCCTGCGCTGTGTACGCGATATGGCCCAGAAATTCCCGGAGATCCAATTTGAAGAGAAGTATCTGGATACCGTGTGCCTGAATATGGTACAGAATCCCAAGAAATATGATGTTCTGGTAAATATTTAAATCTAAATGTAAATTAGTTTTCAAGAAAATGACCGAATTAATTCATTTTCACATAGGTCATGCCCAATCTGTATGGTGATATTTTATCTGATATGTGCGCTGGTTTGGTGGGCGGTCTGGGCCTGACACCATCTGGCAATATGGGTCTGAATGGTGCCTTGTTCGAGTCGGTTCATGGTACTGCTCCCGATATTGCTGGCAAGGATTTGGCCAATCCCACTGCCTTGCTGCTCTCAGCAGTAATGATGCTGCGCCATATGGAGCTCAATTCGTATGCGGATAAGATTGAGCGTGCTGCCTTCGAGACCATCAAGGAGAGCAAATATCTGACTGGCGATTTGGGTGGCCGGGCCAAGTGCTCGGAGTTTACAAACGAGATTTGTGCTAAACTGTAAATTGTTTTGCAGCAGCCGCCTCTCTGATGCCCGCCCCCAAAAACCGCTCGTAGCCCGTTGTCAACCCGTTGCTAAGAAAAAAAAATTTGTGCCCTGGATGCAGCAGTAGTAGTAGTAGAAGATTAAGATGATGATGATGCAGTTTAAGATCAACCCAGACACTCGCTCTTCAAACCAAAAAAAGAAAACAAGAAAAATACCACAAATAACTAGAACAAACAACAACCAAGCAACACACAAAACTTAGCCGCAATTTTTTATATATATTTTTTTTGCTTTTTTTATAGTTCCTTTAAAATTTTTTATACCTTTTTTTTCAAAAGAAATTTAAATTATTGTTTGCACCCGCCCGCCACCCCGGTAATACCATGAAAGAGTCTACCTAAAGTATTTTTATGTTCGAATACTTAATTGTACATTAATTAATTATATTATTTGCTTAGGCCAAATTTCTTGTTGAGTTAAAAAACACGCAAAAAGAAACGACGAACCAAAAGTATTCATTTTTTTTCGGTATTCCTTTCCGCCCAATCCCCAAAATTTATTGTAATTGTAAACATTATTAATTTATTATTATTATCCCAATTATTTTTTGTTTTTTCTTTTTGTACAGCATTTGTGCAGAAAATATAGGACAAAGTTTGAAAGTTGAGTCTCTGCGTGTGAGTGTGCGTGTGTGTGCAAGGAATAAAGTAAAGTAGTAGACAAGAAAAGGATAATGAGATAGAGAGAGAAAGAGAGAATAAAAAGGAAGTAAGAACAATAATGAACTATACAAAAACCACTCACAACACATTATATTGGACACTTATGAGTTAGATCCAAACAACTATTGAAAAGTTTAAACAATTTGTTAATTGATAATTAAGCGAAATGTAAAATGCAAAGTGCAAATGTGTCGTGCAATTGTTGAAACAAAACGAAAAACTCAATAAAAGTGAAAGAAAAAAAACAAAACCAATTAAATAATTATATTTTTTATTGAAATCTCCCTCAGAATTTTGAAAAGCCGAAAATGCAGCTAAGCAGCATTTTTTTGATGAGGCTAAAGTGAAAAATATGGCCATCCTCTAGAGTTTTGTAAACACTTATTATTCTAGGCTTTTTCTTTCTCTTTCAAATTCATAGATTTTGTGGGGGTGCGAAAGAGATAAGAGAGAAATTAGGCTTGGCAACAGCGTATGTAAATTTAAATCTAGGGATTTCCCTAGATCCTTAGGGATTAGTGATGTAAATTTCAATAAAAACATCAAAGTCAATGTTGATCGATGATTTCAATATTAATAATCGATCCAACAAAATTATGCCCTCATAATACAATTATTCTTAAATGAATAAAGATTAATAAACAAAATTCTGTTCTTTGATTTGGATCAAATAAAATATTTCCTCTCTTAACATTTGGCTTGTCTTTGTAGTCATTCTAAAAGAAATACTTTTAAAGATCCAACATAATTAATGTTTTAAAAGGGCTTTTTGTAGATACATTCAATTAATTGTATGATGAAATTGCCAAATTCGATAAATTACAAATAGAACCGATGTTTTAACAAGACATCAACAAAAACATAAACATCCCTTTTATCTCTAGACTTCGTTTAGCACGATGTATGTACATAAGTATCTCTCCATTCAGCAAGGTATAGCGCTAAGGTTGGTATTTCGTAATACTTTCCCATTTTTTAAAAGTTATAAACATCTTGGACAAGTTTTAATTCCAAATCTATGAGATTTATCTATAGAAAAGACCCTCGGGTAACGAAATTCGTCCTAATATCTTGTTAGTTAACTAAAAACAATTTATGCGTTCCAGGTTTTCAACTTAAAACACTTATCTGTTTCAATTTAAACTATTATTGAAAGGAAATATCATAAATTGCATCAACAATTTTTAAGAACTGAAAAATTTAACAATATACATACATACATATTTTAAAACTTACGTTTTTGAAGTACATATGTAATGTATGTGAATGGGTAAAATAGTCACACACTGGACAGCTCAAAATTGTAGATTGAAGATTTGCCTGCTACGTTGTTTTTACCTTTTCCGTTGTTCGTTAACCGAGTGTCCACTGTTTGTTCATTTGAACATTTAACCGAAATTAGGGTTAGACAAAAATGCTTTTAGATTATTTGTTTTTTTTTTTTTTTGCTTACATTAAAATGAATTAATTTATTTAATTTGTTTATTATGCATTTTTTTTTTTTTGTTGTTGTTGTTGCTGCTTTACACATACATTGACATCTTGTTACATGTTCCTTAATTAATTGTTTTATATGCAAATGTTTTATGTTTCCGTTTTGCTTGTTTTTTTTTTTTTTGTATATATTTTTTGTATTTTACTTGATCATTTGTATTTGTATGTATATATATATTATTGATCTATATATGTGTTTGTGTCTAAAAAAAATATAAACTTTATAGTTTCTTCGATATTTGTTCATAAACCTAATTTTTGCATCCTTTTGTTGCTTTTAAATTTATATATATATATATATATTTTTTATAAACTTGTATTTCTTTTTTTGCTTTGGTGCAAGAACATCCACTATATGTACTATATATTTAACCGATTCAATTTGCGAATCATTATATATTAATACATAATTTTTCTTGTTGGTTTTTTTTTTTAATTTACTGGCTATAATTGTTGTTTTGATCCTTATTTTTTTTTTATTACATTTGCAATGTAGTAAATGATGCGATATGAAAAAGAAATTAAAAAAAAAGTAAATTGAATAGAACACACACTTGAAAATAGTTAAGATTAATGGTTTAGGCGGCTTAGGATTACGTTCTTTATACATATATATGTATATATATATGTATGATTGTGTGCATCTGTGTGTAGATGGTTGATGAGTTGCATCAGGGGCAGCAGCAGGTGGCATATTGGCTGGTGATATAAATTGCACCAATGCCATTCTGCTCCCACTCCCCGTCCCTAATACACACCACATCAGATCCACTCCTACAAAGGAGATTTTATCAATTACAAGCAGGAAAAAAAAAGGATAGAAATAGATGATATTCAAATGGACGTTGCTTATTGCCCTTGGATGTTGTTGTTATTGTTGTTGTTGTTGATGGTTCCCAGTTATTACTGAAAGGGTGAGAATTGAACTTGCACCAAATCGTTAACATTTGCAACATTTGGAGTCGTCGCTGTGACACTGACACGTGCCGCTGGAGCAATCGCCGGATTCGTTACTGTAATGGGCAGCTCTAAGGACGTGGGCACTCCAGTGGCACTCACATTGGTCACCCCAATCACGGCCAGGCTATCGTCTAGGGTGTTGCCCGCTGTCAGGGGTGAGACAACACGACGCAATTGTACAGATCTTGCCGTACTCGGACACTCCAGGGCCGACATAATGGGCGTCTGATCGAGCAGGGCATTCGTTTCATTGGTCCGTGCCGTTATCGGTGGCGTTAAATGCGCCGTACTTGGTGGCGGTGGCGGCAGCGTATGAGTTATATATGCTATGCCAGCGCCACCACCACCAGTACTAGCACCACCAGCACTAACCACCACCTGTGGTTGCTGTTCTTGATGGTCAACCACCTCTTGATCGACTCCTTCGATTTCATCACCTCCACCCAGAGCTGTGCGAGTGTCAATGTGAAGCAATCCAATGCCAGCATTGGATGATTCATCAACCACCGCATAGGCAGAATCGTCCACTACTTCGCTGTGGGCCAATGCCTCGGCTAGAAGATCTGTTGCCGGTACAGCTGCACCGCTCACCTCATCCTCATCGAGAGTCAGGTCCTCCACATTGACCAATTGCAGATCACGCTCTTGCAAATAAACCTGAGCGGCCCGCAATATATCTCGGGCATGTAAAACGGCACGCCCACAAATTGATGAAGAGCCACCATTGCTGCTACCATTGCCTCCGCCGCCGCCTTCGCCACCAATATCCCCGGCCGATGAGTTGCCACTGTCTCCACCGGTTTCGGCCACATTCACCTCAATGCAGGAATCCGGCTGCTCGGCAATGCTGAATAGCATCGAAGGCTCCAATTCGAGACGATGTCCATTGACATTCAACTGGAGTATATTAGCATGCATTTGTTCATCGTGCAGGGATAACTCTTCATCCTCGCCGCCATCGAAGCCCACTCCCACAACCTCGTTCACTTGACTCATGGGTGACATAATGCCATCCAAGATTTCCACTTGCTGCTGCTGCTGATCGTTTTCCACTGCTGCTATGGCCAAGGCCGACGATGCCGATCCATCTAGATCCACTTCGATTAGCTGATGGATAGGCTGTTGTTCCATCACTTGAGCCACTGCGTCACCGCCTAGGAAATCAATATCAGCAAATACTGCCGACAATGGATGACCATCGGCCAGACGGGGTGGTTCGGTCAGAGCCTCGCTAGGCACGGGCACCAAATGATTCTTCTCACTGTCCAAATACAAGGCCACATTATTGATGGGCGTGAAATTGTTGTTGGCCAAAGAGCAGAGCATAAATGTGTGACTATAACCGGGAATGGGTCGTGTGGTTACCGCACAGATGCGTCCAGCGCACAGCTGAGGTGGCTGCAAATCAAAATAGAATACAAAAATGAATACCAAACAGAAAAAAACGAGTGGATGAAATTACAACTTACATTCTCTATGCCATCTTGTGAATCCTTTTGCGAAGTGGAATCACCTACTACTATCGATGTTGTTGTTGTTGTTGCCGATGCGGTGGTAGTTTCCTCTGCCGCAGCAGTAAGCTCCATTACTGCTCCTCCGGGATTACTGCTGCTCTCGTTGCTCGCATGCCGCGATCGACGACGCTGGCGACGTGTGGATGGTTGCTCCTGCTGCTGCTGTTGCTGTATGGATGTCGCTGGCGATGGCTGTTGCTGGAGACGTCGTTGCCGCAAATCCACCAACTGCTGATGGGCAATGGCTACATCTTTGTCGCACATGTTAAGTGTTCCGCAGGATTTCCGTGGTGTGATAATTTGGCAGGTTTGGCTTGTCATCGTCATCGATGTTGTTGGATTTGTTGGTGGCACCGGCAGACTCTTTATGTGACGCTGCTTGATGTAATCCTGTGGATATAATTCCATATTGGCCATTTCTTGTTGATAATCCTCTCCTGGCAAACTTGCACCCCTTTTCGTTGGACTGGGTGGCAATGAGTCATCGTCCTCCTCGTTGGACTTCTGCGATGAACGACTCCAACGTTCACGTACTCTACGACACATTTCGGCACTTCGACCACTGACCATATCGGCGCGATATCTGCGTAATAGCTCCTGTTCCCGCTTCTTGAGTAAACCCTCACGTGGCTGGGGTACTGCATATTGGCCAACTAACTTCTTGGATGTGGAGGCAGTAGCCGTGGGGATAACAGTCCTTTGTTGTTGTTGTTGATGATGATGCTGCTCCTGCTGATCTTCCTCTTCCGTTTCGAATTCCATTTCTTGTTCTACCTCATCTGTCGTGGCCGTTGTTGTGGTTGTTTCCTCCTCCTCTTCATCCTCCATTGGTTGGGGTTGTTGTTGTTGTTGCTGCTGCTGCTGCAACTGTTGCTTACTGCTATCATTGCTATCAGTTGAGGATTGAACCGTTGCCGGCTGATACAAATTGGGCAGCCTTATGTCCTCTAATATTAGGACACCTCCTCGTTGCATTGGCTGTGTGGCATCCACAATATTTGTTGGATCTAGGCCAGCATCTGATGCAGATCGTTGCAATTCTCTAGCCTCCTCGGGCGATATGACCGCTATATTGGAGGCAACCGAACAACTTGTGCTATAGCTAAGCACTGGCGATATAATCCCACTGCAATTCGATGTGGATGAGGAGTTGCTATTGTTATTGCTCAACTCTTCCGGCTCCGCCTCCGCCTCCGTCAGGGCCTCGGGCGTGGGTGTGGGTGTGGGTGTTGAGAATATAGTCGCCGCCGGTAGAGGGGGCAACGGTGGCGGGGGCGATGATAATTTCATCAACTTGGTCTTTGCTTTTACTTTTGACTTTCCCTTGCCCCCCTTGCTGTTCTTATTCTTACTCTTGCCTTTGCCCTTACCCTTAGTACCCGACCCCTTTGACTTGGATTTGGATTTTGGATGCTCCTCAGTCTTGGATTTGCTGCTACGGCTGCTACTATCGCCGGCTTCAGCTTCGGTTATGTCAGCAGCTGGTGCTGCTGCAGCAGTTGCTTCTGTTTCACCCTCATCTCCATTGGAGTACACTAAGAAATTGTTGCCATTTGTGTTGGTGGTTTGTACAATTTGCAATACATTACTAATAATGGAGGAGGCATCATGACCTTTCTCTTGCTCCAGCTCCTCCGCCTCCTTTTGTTCTTGCTCCATCTCGGTTACCGGTTCCCGTTCTTGCTCCTCCTCTTTGGATGGAGTGGTGGCCAGTTGCGATTTGTTGCGTGATTTGAAGATTCTCTTCTGCCTCTCTTTAATGGGCAAATTAAGTGGCTGCTGCTGTTGCTCCTCCTCTTTGTGTTGTTGCTGCTGCTGCTGCTGCTGCTGCTGCTGATGATGATGATCCAGGGCTGCCTCCGCCTCAGCTTCGGCCGCATTGGCTGCTCGTTCTAAATCCTCTTCGAATCCCTTAAAGAGTTCATCGGGTGGCTCGGCGGCCGACAACGTCTCATTGGTGGTTTGCCTATTATCCTGCCGCTTGTTGGCATTGGCATTGCGATAACTTAGACCACCATTTTGTCCATCGAGTTGCTGCTGTTGGAGTCGCCGCTGCTGTTCAATTTCATCTTCATCCTCGTCCTCAAAGTCAAAGCAACATGCTGATGTATTATTATTATTATTTCCCTTCGATGGAGATGATTGCTGTGATGATGTGGTTGCTGCAGTCACTCCAGCTCCGACTGCAGCTCCCGTTCCCGTTGCAGTTTCAGCAGTTCCAGCTAAATGTGAAACTTTTCCACGTTGCCGCGGTTCAGCCTCAATGAAGACCACACTCTCATTGGAACTGGCATCACTGTCCTGTATTACAATTGGTTCATCTGGTGTGGTCTCTGCTGCAGCAGCAGCATCAGCATCAACTTTGCTCACCCCCGACGCCGGTGTCTCCTGATCTTCGTCTGCCACTCCTTTATCACCATTGGTATTGCCTTCGATCCGCTCCTCGCCATCCTGATGTGCCTGCTGCTGTTGTTGTTGTTGTTGTTGTTTCTGTTGCATCATCACATTTCGGCGTTCCTTCTTTGGTATATTGCGTATACGCTTTTTGGTTGCTATAGTCATCATCTCTTGGTCACCATTCGATGTGCTCATTGTTGTTGTTGTTGTTGTTGTTGTATTTGTTGCTGCTGCAGTTGTTGTCATTGCCATTTTTGGCTGCTCATCATCATCATGCTGCCATTCAGCCAGCAGACTAAGTTTCTTAGCCAACGATTGTTCATCTGTTTCTGTTTCTGTTTCTGTTTCCGTTTCCATTTCTGCATCATTCACCTTCTTCAATGACTGTTGCTGTCTTGACTTATCCTCCTCCCGTTGCTCCACCCGTTCCTGTTGCTCGTCACCATTGGTGGTGCTGGTGGAGTTGGTTGTTGTTGTTGTTGGCCACTGCTCTTCTGTCTCATCATCACACCATTCAGCTAATAAACTCATCTGTAGCTCCAATGAGGCTGGCTTCAATGGGAGATTCTTTTGCGTTGGAGGACTTGATGACACCTGCGGAGTGGTTGCTGGTGGGACCGTTGTTGGTGGTAGTGGTGGTGGTGCTGCTGCTGCTCCCGTTGGTGATGATGAAACATTTTTCGTTTCATTATTATCACGCCTTGGTGGTGTCCGGATTGATGTACAAGCTGCAGGAGGCTCTGAAGGTTCTAAATCCATGGGTGATCCATCTACAGATGGCGCTGCCGGTGGCGATGGCGGAGCCTGTGGCACAGACGCCGTCACCTGCAATGGAGAAATCTCACGTGTTCTCTTTCTGCTGCGCGTTTTCGAAGATTTCGTCGTCGTCGTCGTCGCCGGCTTTGACGGCTCCACCACTATTGCCGGTGGTGGTGGAGGTGGAGGCGGCGGCGCTGGCGGTGTCTCTGGTTCATGCTGCGGCGTCGTCGGTGTTGTTATTGTGGTCATTAAATTTCTTGGTCTATTATTGGTTGTCGATCGGCGGCTACCACTGCGTCTTGGTGTTGTCGTTATTGGTGGCGATAAATTGGCTTTCAATGCGGGACTTTCTATCGGTGGCCCAGTTGGTGGTGTTGCATCCAGCTGACGGCGGCTCATTGAGCGTGTGAGGCGTCGCTGCTTGGATGGGGATGGTCCTTGGGCAAGAAAATCCGGTGTGGCCGGCATTGGAGCGGGCATTGTGGCCCTCAATTGATTCGAGCGTTGTCGTCGCGGACTCCGTAAACTTAATTGGGTGCTCGCTGATACGGCGGCTGTAGTCTTGGTCTGGGTACTTTGCTGCTGATGCGTTACGATCTGGTGGGGACTTCTGCCATGGTCCAGGAAGGACATGGGCGATGAGCTGCTATCCGTATCCCTGGGCTCAACCATACGCTCAATGGAATCCATTGTCCTTTGAGCTATCGAGGCCACCATTAACTGAGCCTCATCCGAGAGCACACCCTCCACCTGAATGGACACATGCCGTGAATGGCATCGTAGGGAATTGCGCAGAAACTTTGCGCTGCCTATCGAATGGTTTCTGCTCTCCGAATGCTGCTGGGGAGTCTGCTGCTGAGAATGGTGGGAACGTTGATGATGCGTATAATGATGCGGACGAGAATCTATCAAATTCGTGGTATTTGCTCGTCTGGCCGCTCTCGAATGTTGCCCAAGACCAAGTCTGTGGCCACTATTGCTATTGGTATTGCTGTTGCTGGTGTGACTACTGCCACTGGCGGCACTGCTGCTGCTTGGTCCTCCTCCACCTCCACCTCCACCTCCTCCATCGTGGGATGGTCTCTGCTCCAAATGGACGCGACGATGGATAAGCAATACACTCATACTATTTGTACGAAAGCTACATAGATTACAATCATAATTGGTCACATCGCAGCGACGTTCTTGAGAGGATGCATTTGAGTTACTTCCCCCACCGCCAATATCCATAATCCGGAATGTGGGCTCCTGTGATAAGAGGAGGATAAATGTTTATACACACATTTAACTTTCACGTTTTATCCACCTTCAACTTACATTTTGTCCAGATGTGGTTGTTGTTGTTGATGATGATGTTGATCCACCTATTCCTAATCCTGTTCCTGTTGTTGTTGTTGTTATCGATGATCCAGCAATTGAATCCCGTGTACTGCTACTCCTATTACTGCAACTGCTCGATAGCAACGCTTTGATTAAACTATCCGGTCGTGATGTTGGATAACCAATATCCATTAAAGAAGAGCTCGTCGACATGGATGCGGTTTGCCGCTTCAGACGACATTCTGCTATATTCACATCATCTGTGAATTTCTCTTTCATATGCAGACCAACGGCTTTTTCTATATGGATGAAAAGGGGGAAATCCAATGTGAAAACCAATTTTTTTTTGGAGGACGAAAATTTAAACTTTTACGTTTTGGCATTCGGAAAATTTTTTTTTCTAAACAATAGCGTCTCTTAACATTTCAGGAAAAACACACTTAGTTGTCTATTAAGTGTTATTAGAAACAAATAAAAACCCGAGAACCATTTTCAAATTCTCAAGGCCTATGTAATTTAAATGTTCATGTTGTTTCACAAACTAGAGGCTATCTCTTTCACTCTTGCAATCACTATGGAGCACTTTATCCGCATAACTTTATTATTTTCAATTCGATTTTTAGGAAATTTATGGGGGCTAATAGGCCGAAAGAATTGGTTGGTTTCTCTAGCTCCAATAGTCTCCAAGATCCAACTATTTAAATAGAAGGGACATAACTGATAATTAATATATGTTTCATTTCTTTCTTTATTACAGTATTTGCACTTTTCCTTTCCTTCCTAAAAAAAAAAACAGAATGCGGCTAAAAGGCGGAATACCTTGGGATTGACTGTATCAGAGATATTTGAAGCATCTGGGATACCAAATGATATATAAATCATTCTTTACACTTGGTTTACTAAAATAATATTTAAAGGTGTAAATCCCAAAACGTTATCACTTCGGAAAGCTTTTACTACATTGCGACTTCCTTTTATAGTTTTCGATAGGTTAGGTTAGGTTAGATTTAGTTGGGTTAGGTTTGTTTTATCTCGCGGAAATCTTAGTAGTAGGCATCCTGTGATGAGTGCGTTTCAGAGCTATCATCTGTGCTCGAATTATTATTATAAGGTTTTGTTTATCTGATTTTTGAGACACCCTTACCTATGAAAACGATTTTCGTTAGCTATGAAATATATTTCAAAATTGGTTTTAATAAGTTCTGTCGAGAAACAAATGAAAATTCTTTCGATCTAGTTGGCAAGGCAATCTTTCAACTGGAATTTTTCGATCTAGTTGGCAATGCCAATTTGAAATCTGTTCAAGGTAGTCTCGTTTTCAGTGTATAGGGTTCATTGTGTGAAGTGTTCATCTCTCGAACAGTTGTGGATTTTATGGAAATTACTTTTCGAATTTATTTATTTTATAATCGGTATTTTTTTTTTTGATTTCGGCTTCTTAAATTGCGTTTTATTTGAAATGGATTTCTACGGTCTTCGGAATGGAAAAACTCTGCTGGCAGCTGCAGGATGCGTGAACCGTGTCATGTGGGAGTATGTTACGCCGTGGTTGAATCGAAACTGCCGGGTGCCGCCCTTTCAACTGATGATTACGGAGAAAATCAAGAGTGTCAATCGCGAACATTTGATTGTTGCTGGTAGTTTCATTGCTGGAGGCTTGGCATTTACTGGATTGCGTTATGTGCAAGGACGACTCCGTAAAGCTCTTCGCAACAAGAAGGAAGGAAGGAAGATTGCTGCCACCACCACCCCTGACGACAATGGACAGGAGACGATAGATGCCGATGACGATAACCAGGAGGATGAACACAATAATAATTAAAATTAAAGGAAGTGCATGTGTGTGTGTGCGCGTTCGCCCCCTTTGCAGCACACACACACCCACAAATGCCCACAGAACGTGCAACTTTTTGATTTGCCAAAATTAGTATTAAATGTATTACTTAAAATTAATTTCAACTCACTGGTGCCACGTTGTATGAATTGATCCTTGTGATCACAATGAAAGGGACATATCAATTTCGGTGATCTCACTTGCTCGCTGGAAACCGAAAGGAGTAAAATTTAATTGGCAATGGGCTAAAAGGACATGATCTCTTACAAGGTCTTCTCATTGAAGAAGGCCACGACGGCAAACGGCGGTCGACTTGTGTTGACAAAACGAAAGTCCTGCGATGAGGTGACCTCACCGGGCCACCATATTTCTGTATTGTGTATCTTCACCCAAACGACATCGCCATCTTTATATTGAGTTTGTTCCGACTCCTCGTTGCGTAGGCGTGGCATGTTGGCATGTGTGTTTCTTCTCTCTTTCTCTCTCTGTTATGTGATGTGATAGGATAGAGACTTTGCTCTATGTGATTTTTACTAATTATTAGAAGATATATTAGCCTGGTTATAGATTCTTGTACTAGTCGTAGAAGCAAACGTCGGACAACAAGGCATGGGCAAAATCGCAATTTATGCCAAGCAGCTATAATAAAAAAAAAACGAAATATAGAAACGAAATTTTAGTATTTAAAAATATTTAACAATTTACTAATATGTCTAGACTAACTAAAACTTATTCAATGGCAATCATCTTAAAGTTAACTATTACATTTCTGCAACTGTTTGCAAGTCTGATTTAGAATCTTGTTCTATATACATTTAAATTATTTTAAATATACTTACAAAGCTGACTAAGATAATACAAACCGGATAATACAAACGAGCCCAGTCGTGTTTGGAAAATTTATTAGGGTTGGGGGTGGTGAGAAAAAGGTGAATAGAGAAACAAATGATTTGTTTTGTATTTGAAGGTGTTTTTTTTTTTTTTTTATTTTATTTTTTGTTTGATTAAAATACAAGTTATATAATTATGTATATGGTGTTTAAAAAATATTAATGTCATTACAGTATTTTTTTTTGTTCACTAAATATTATTTGTATAAATGTCTTAAAAAAATGTAATAAAATGGATCGAAACGATGTTTTTGTTTTTTTTTTGTTTTTTTTATTTGTTATGAATAGAGCACAGCACACAAAATCCCTTGGATCCAAAATATCATACAAAAACAAAAGAATTTTAAGCTTAATTAATGTACATTGAATGTTGACAAAAGAAAATAGAAAAGAAAGGTAAGGGAAACTATAACAGTAAGCAAAATGAAATTAAAGTCAAACACATTGCGTTAAGTAAATAAATGTATATAAAAGAGAGGACAAGAATTGGCTCTGTTAAGTAACATAACGTAATTAACGAGTACACACTGTTAACTAACATGGATATTAAAGTAGAAGCTATTAACAGTAGAGTGCTGCTGGTAGATAATAGCGACCGTTAAAGTTTATCCTTTTTGATTGATGCACACGCACAGGGAGGTGTATGGCTGGGAAGGATCAGGACGTATATGTAGAGAGCTTGATTAAGTCGTGCAGGAGGGGTGGGTGGTGGTGGTTGGAGGTGGTAGGATGTGGTTCGGCCTCTTTAAAGTGTCTTTGATTTGGGTGGGGGCTGGGCTGGTGGTAAACGTCGTGGTTGTCGTTGTTGTTGTTGATGTCATTGAATATGCGATGGATCCACACGACCGCCGCCATTGCCGTTTGTGGCCGTGGCCACATCATCGCCCACAATGAGCACCTTGCCCACGCCATCGGGCGCTACCAGCTCACCGCTAAGGCCATCCAAGCCCGGTTCACTAACATCGCCGGGTATCTTTGGCTTTGGACGATGCGTGTCTACCGCATCGATGGGTAATTTAATGTGCTCCACCTTGCAGCCATAGGCAACGGGTGTTAATTTGATAACCGTATGCAATGGCACATACAAATAGGGTAACTCATCGGCCGATTTGTCTAGGAAGTAAGCAAATAGACAACGGAGCACAGCCTGATGTGAGACCACAAGGACATTGCCTTGTCGTTCCAGTTCCATAATCACAGGTTCAAGGCGCGCCACAAGATCCTCATAGGATTCGCCACGTGGATAACGATAGGCAAATTTATTAACATCACGCGCCTTAAACTCTTCGGGGAAACGTTCTTTAATCTGCTCATAGGTCATCTCCTCACAATGGCCGGCATCGATCTCATTGAGGGCCTTCCAGCGTTCCTGCGGTGCCTTGACATCGGCCACTGTCTGTATGGCCCTCTTCATCCAAGAGGTCCATACACGTAGCCCATCAATATGTTGCTGGGAAATAAACGAAGACAGCGCTCTGGCATATTGATGGCCACGGGCGCTCAGATTCGAATCACCGCCAATTAAACCACTCAAATTGTGCTCACTCTCGCCGTGACGCGTTAAATAGATGGTTCGCGGTGTTATATGGATATTCATTAGATAGTAGACAATGCGGGATTCAACATGACCCTCATTATTATAGACCACAACCTTTTTGCCGGCATTGTAGACCTTCATGAAGCTTAAATGCTTTTCGGTAACCTCATCTATTGGCTGATATCGTTCCTCGTAGTGCTCAATGCGTTGCAGGAAATCTCTAACCACCAGTTCGGTATTCATATTTAGATAATCAGGTGAACTGACCTTGACCTCAAGTATATTCTGCTCAATGATCGATGGATCATCGCATATCGATTCGACAAAGAATAGACGAAAGCCATGCTGTTTAACCACAATATCGTAGATCAATTGACGACGATCCCTAGTCGAATTGGTGGCATCGAATACAGCGATGCTGCCCAATCCACTCAATAGCCATTCACACGAATCATGAAGTGCCTGATTGGCGCAGCGGTTACGTATGGCCATGGCCTCCTCGTTATCGGCACGAAAGAATTCATGGGATTTGTATGCTGTCGTTGCATGACGACGATATTCACCCAAATTAAATACCCGTGTAGCAATGCCAATCCAATTTAAATAACGTGCCAATTTCTTGGATATAAATGTTTTACCACGTGCCGGCAGACCCACCATGGCAATCACATGCGGTGTCGTACAATCGGCAATGGTGCGTTCTCCGCGTATGGGAAAAGGTTTAGTCATCACAGTCTCGGATGTTGGTGGCAATAGTTTACGCAATTCATCAGACATCACCGATGGACAGACATGCAGCTCATTCTCAATGGCCATATCAGCGGTCTTTTTCAGTTGATTCAATGAGGTGGTGCGCACGCGTAACGAGGGCGATGTGTTATAGGGCATATCCATGATGCTGGTGGCGGTCACAGAGCGTACAAGCTGTTTGGCTAAAGCTTGGGCAGCGACGGTCGTAAATGATGCCGACGATGATGGCGAAGATGATGAGGACGAGGAGGATTGTGATTGTTGCTCCTTGTTGCAATTGCTGCAGCAGGCGCACAAATCGTTATAAGATGATGAGCGCGGGGAACGGGAACGATTTGTTGTTGTTGTTGTTGCTGTTGTTGTTTTTGTGGATGAGAATGTTTTCGTTGTCTTCTTTTGATGAATGTTTTGTGGTAAGGGTAATGTTCCTACAACGTCCTGATCGTCGTCGTTGTTAACGTCGTCGTCTTGATTGTTGCTTTTACTGTTGCTATTGTTGTTATTGCTGTCGTTGTTGTTGTTGTTGTTGTTGTTGTTGTTTGTGCTGCTGCTGCTAGCTGTGAAGGAAAGTATTTGGGTAGAAGAATTTGTTGTTGTAGCTATTTGGAAATGTAGTGCAGTTGTTGTTGTTGTTGTTGGTGGTGGTGGTGATGTTGTTGGTTCTGGATCTGATTTTCTGACACACAAAATTGCTGATAATGATGATGAGGCTGATGGCGATGATGATGTTGATGATGATAGATAAGAAGAAGAAGTAGCAGCGATAGAGGAAGACAACGTTTTTACCTGAAGCCCAACAATATTATTCATAAATATCTTTTGCATATGCTTAAGTGTGTGTTTGTTTGTGTGTGTGCTCAGTGTATGCAGTTATCAAAAGATTTAAGCAAAAAATTGGTTAAAAATCAAACCAAAAACAAAAAACAAAAAAATTCACCACATCTAATAAATATTTGACTTCTTTTTGCCTTTGAACAGCGTCGGTCGCGAGACAAATGAAGGAAAAATAATAATTTCGTTTTTGTTTTACTACTACTAACAACAAGAACACAAATTAAACCGACGAAGAACACGACGACGTGTGAGTATATTGTGCGTGGGCGAAGAGAAGCGAAATAAACCGATAATGAATGCTAAAAAAAAAAAAAAACAACAAAATGAGAGAGAAGAGCGGGCAAGCTAGCAGCTCGCTCAAATAGAAGAGATAAAGATAAAGAGAGCCAACAACAAGAGAGTCTGAGTCAGTAAGAGCGTGGCGCGTATGGAAATACAGCTGACAAAAAGACCAAAAAGTTATCGATAGTTTCGTGAGGTTGTCCCAGTCAACAGCTGATTTGATCGATTATTGACTGGTTAGTTGTTGCCGCCCACGCTGTGTGCTGAATATTTGACTATTATTTTATTCCTCTCTATATATGCGCCCCATAGCAGCAGATCTATATTTTAAAAAATGCAAATAAAGAAAAAATAAAAAACAAAAAAAAGTATTCTATTTAAATCTTGAGGATAGGATAGGAAGATCGATCGATGTTTGTATGTATATCTGTTTGTACTTCATTCTGCTTATATTCTCTGCATTTGCAAACACAATTTGGTTAATATGCAACAAACTCTTTTGTTTAAATATGAAGAAAAAGCAACAACATATTTTAGTAAATTAAATAAATTCATCACACAAACACACACATGCAAATGCATATATGCACACTGTTTCTATACCCTTTCCAAAATTAAAAATTGTCTTTTGTTTACCAAGCAATATAAGATAGTCATTTTACCGCTTTGCTACGGATCAATGTTCATTTGTTAGACAACATGACTATTAAAACCATAAACTGATAAACAAACCTGATGGTTTGATAGTAGTAAAAACCACCGACTTATTTAATGTGAAAGTTTTGGTTGCACTTATGGCAACAAAATAACAATTTGGTTATACTATGCAAAAGTTAAATTGTATTTTGGTTCTATTTAAAGTGTTTTCTTTTTAATCATTGATATAAATCTTTAAATGACATTTTATTTAATCAAAAATTACTAAAATTATAACATTAAAAAAATTATAGTCAAATATTGAACTGGGACAGACAAAGTTCAGTAGTTCAATATTTGGAGGTGTGCCTTAAAAATGTAACTTTCATTGAAAAATTATTTATGTTAGCATTTTTGGTAACAGTAATTAATACAATAATTTTATTTTGAAACCTAAAAGTATGTTATCTTCTATATACAGTTGTTTTGAAATCGCGTTCTTTTCTATCTAATTCAGCTCAATATTATCAGTCCGATACACTACACTACACTACACTACAAACTTCCTCAAAAATTTAACAAGCTTTTGTCTCATTTCTATTTCTTTTTTTTTTTAATTTCCTTAGAAAGGGTATAGAAAAATTTATATAGAATATTGCGTAGAAAAAACACAAAATGTTTGATGGAAAATTACCGAAAACAACAAAAATAAAAACAATTTTGGTATAGCAAAAGTGACTTGCGGTCAGTCTGCGAAGCTAACTAACCATGCCTAGTATATGCACATACATATACATACATTTATACACATATGTATACGTGTGTACGTATATGCATGTGTGCATATAAAAGATAAAGACTAAGGCCAATGCCAAATTTACATGCAAAGCAGCAGCAAAAATCCAAACGAAAGAGCAGAGTATAATTAACACAAAGAGAGAGAGAGAGAAAGCGAGCGACGACAAGAGAAATGGAAAGAATGATTAGTCGGTCAGTTAGCATGATGGGCGCATCTCAGTCAAGGTCATCAGTTTAGCCGCTGCCGCCACCAGACAGACAGAGAGTCATCCCATCGCCCGCTAGTCCGTCGTTCATTGGCATTACACGTTTTTGTCTCTGTCTTCTTCTTCCTCTACTATGTATCAGCTGTTCGTGTGTTTCTGTTTACAGTTGCATTTAAAAGTTATACAACAACAACACGCGCCGACGTCGGCTAGGCCCAATTTTTTATCGCCATTCATTCATTGGCTGACCATAACCAGCGAACAGAACCAAACGGAGTTTACGTTGTGGTTTACGACTTGGTTTCTTACTTGGCTGATTATTTAATGATTCGACTTTATTTTTATAGATTTCCCGTGTGTAAAAAAAGTAAATACAAAGAAAAAGTCTGTTCCTGATAACATTTTGCCGTAGTACCCCCCGCCCAGCCCGCAAAAGATGTCAGAACTATCATCATAAATAAATTTATTATATGGTCAACAACAAGACAATTTGTTGGTATATCATATATCTTACTGACCGGCCGACCGCATACATTTCAATGGGACTGTAAATACCTCGGGGCACGCGTACATGCATATTGATGATAATGTTGCGTGATTTTCCGCAATCAATTTGTGTGCACATATTACAATCAATTTGGTGTTAATCAATCACAGATATTTTTATCAAAATATCAACCAAATTTCAATAAAAGATTCCTTTCATAAGTCATTATCACATTTTTTTTTATAATGAATTGCTTTATCTGGATTTGCAATTATCCTATTAAATATTAACTACTAGGATCAAAAAACACTTTTAAAAAATGTGTTTTTTTTCCACCAAGCAAGTCAGCAAAACAAAGGTTTTTTGGGTTTTTTTTTTAATTAATTGAGTTGTATAATTAGAGTATCTCTGTATATAAGTCGGGCTTGAAACTATGTACTTATTAGTGAAGGTTGTGAAATATTTTGTCGTAGTTAATCAGCTATTTAAGGGACCTTAATTGTCCATGATTTTTTAAAGGTGTCCCAAAAAAACACTTGTCATTATTTCTCTGCTGTAATGCACATCATCTTCTCCAGACCGACGAATCTGGTTATAACGAAGCGCTCAATGGACTAAGTAGTGAGCGTACGAACCTTCGCATACCTTTTCATACCCGTGAAATAATCTTGGGTTCCTTCTAGATAGTTTTTTATTTTTTGACATTGTCATTGAGTCACTAGATACATACGTACTTATGTTTGTACCACCTAATCAATATTTTGCCCTAATTGCCCATAATTTGCAGCGTCTTTATGATTCCTGATAAAATTCGGTTATCACGTGTGTCGTACGAACGGAACTTTCAAATATCGTGGATGTGCACGCCAAATTGTAGTGTGTATTATGAGGTAAGATGAAGGCGGGGGACACTCCACCACTAGAACAGTGGGCTACCGGAATAATGATGATGATAATTTACCTGAATGGAGACGACAGTACCCGGGCATCCAACGACAAAAGCCAAGGATCAATGGGTGGTGGTGTGTGTAGATTAGAAGACAATAAAACAAAAACAAAGCAAATATAATAATTATGTGTGAAGCCAGACGACGGACGGGACGACGACACAACCAACGCGAAACGCTCAAATACTAAAGAAGAAATGTTTAACGCAAAACTAACGTCCGATGAGGTGCTATGAGGCGTCGACGTCGACGACGACGTCAACGTCAAGAGCGGCAGCAACGTCAGCTTCATTGAGCTGGCGTCGCGTTTGTGTCGCGCAAAAATGTAACTGTAACAAACTAAATTTGTTTTTGTTTTTAAATGGAAAAATAAATAAGAGAAGAAGAATAACACAAACAACAAAAAATAGTGGCGCGATTTGCTTAAAAGTCGACGACTTTGATTGGCAAAGCAGCAGAACGTACGCGTCGGCTGCTGCAACAACGCAACGGAGCAGCAGCAGCAGCAATTCAGTTCCTTTTGCTTGCTTCCGTCCCCCCTCTCTCACTCTATTCTTCATCTTCTTTCTATTTTTTCAATTCTAAGTGCACTTTTTCCAACTTGACTTTGTCGTCGTTGCGCAACATGCAAATGCACTGCAGTGGCAGCGGCAGCGACAGAGTCAGTCTCTCCATGTCTCGAGTGAATTTAGTGGTCAACCTCGCTTAACTGATTTTACAAACTGCAAACAGACAGCAGAATGCACAATTATTATTGCGTATTTGTATTTCGTTTCTTTTTGCCATTTCTCGCAGCACTTTGATTAGTAGTAGGTGCCGCTTAAATGCGTCATTTCATTCGCCTCTCTCCCTCCCTCCCTTAAAATTCGGTTATCAGTAAATTATAAAAGATGGTCAAAAAACAACAACAACACCATAATAATGATGCTAATAAAAAAGATGCCGAGAAAGAAAAAAGATCATCATCATGCATGTGAAGCGTGCTCTCTATGGGAATCGGTTGAGAGGGGAGTAGAAGGGGCGATTCAGTTTTGTTGGGTTGTGTTGGGAGGGCAAACTGAGAACTAGGAAACTGGTTAGCTGCTTTGGAATTCGAATATTATCACACACAAACAAACACACATAAACACATACACACACACCCAAACATACACACAGTGTGATGTGTTTTGTTTGCTTCTCAGTCAAGTGCAAACCAACAAATTCTTGTAACCAAAATCATAATTAACTTTAAAAAAAAAAACACAAAACAATTATTCTTGAAAAGACAGAAAGGTTGAATTAAACCGTGCCCAGTGGCGAATCCGCCAGGGAGGTGGCCCAAACTTTATTTCAGTGGCATTTCAATTAAGGAAGTGACTACTTCTTATATAACGAATTTATATGACGTTTTGATTTTCTCGGGTACCAACTAACTCAATTAAAAACAAACTAATTTTCATCAGATTTTAATTAATAATTCAATTCACTTTATTTGGTAAAAAAGAAAAGAGTACTTAGGATAAGTTAGTGTAGTAAAACGTCCTCGGCCAAAACAAATCAACTACAAAAATTAGAATTTCAGTTGGCCCGAAAACGAATGTTGGGCATAAATTGAACATTTTTGATATGTAGTTTACCTTGGTTTAATGTCCAAAAATATAAATTGTTTTTCATCGATCACTAACTAAAAATCATAAATTATTATAAATAACCACTGAGCAATTAATTGAATAAAACGAGTGAAAAAAAAGAACAAGGGAACATGTTAATAAAATTGTGAACAGTTCACCTGACACTTATACAAAAATGAAAACTTACATATGTATGATCACGAATGTCAACATGATTCAATTATTCATTCATTCATATCATTTAAATGTAGTTATTCCATTAGAAATGGACAACTGGAAATATCGATATTGTCGGATGTTCCATTATCGGATGGCATTATCGAAAAACAGAATATAAAAAGAACAAAAAACGAATGGCATAATATAAAGATTATCCTCCCATTTCTAATTAATACGACAATTAATAATTGTCCGGAGGAGGTCTGCGAGCTTTTTAAGATCATTCGTTTGTTGGCCCTTCCCTCCTTCTCCTTTCTACGGTGGTGGGCGGCGAATTGACGGTAAGTTTCAAATAATACTTGAACTTAAGTGTATTTCCCCTGAACATATCAACAAAATTCCGAGTGGGTGTTGTTGTTGGGTGGAATAATTAGATTTACTGGGCGACGGCACTGGGCCAGGTAGATGTGAATGACGACGCCAACTTGCCGACGCCGCGTCAGTCAGTAGGATCTTCTTGAGTGCAATAAAGTTTTATATGAATGAAATTAAGTTTTAATTGCTTTCCCATTAAAAACAACAACGACAACAACAACAAAACAAAAGGCACATGAGACAATCTGTCCCTTGTTAGAGATGGCATTCGCGCATTTCGTCTCTAAATATAATACTACAGAGAAAAATAGTATTTTAGTTCTATGGAAGCCATGGTATAAAGACTTCTTTTTAAATGCCCAAGAGAAAGATCTACAGGAAGAGTGTCTTAGTAATGATTCTTAAATAAGGCATCTCCCCTCATCCCCTTTTAGTCGAGATGATTCATCTCCCTTATGTAAGATTTATTTCCATAAAAAAAAAAAAAAGATAAACTATCCCTTTTTGTACTTTTTGTGTAATTAGTTAATTATATTTTTCTGAAATTGATGTGAGATTTTCTTAAAGTTCTCCCTGCCACACTCCCATTTGAAACATCCCCCCATGTGCTCCTGGAGCTCTCTTACTTTTCTTTTCGCAATGGATTGCAAATAAATTTATGTACATATATAATTTGAGACAGTAAGATTTGGCTAGAGCGCAACACGCGGCGGACACTTGTGAGTTTTATTTTAATACCACCGATCGTTGGCCAGGCTGATAATCCCCCCCTTGCATTCTCTCTTTCTCGCTCGAAACACTTATCAAAAAGTAATAACAACAACTACTATGTAGGCGAGAGATTATCGTCGAGCCCAAAGAAGTGAGAGCCTGATAAGACAGCAGCAGTACACACACCACACACAACATATTTCAGATCATTTAGTAGGGCTAATAATAATAATAATACTATTACTAACAAGTATCAATCGAGCTTCCGCCTTATCAAAAGCGAGGGAGACAGGGAGAGAGCTCTTTAATAAAAGGATAATCACAAGTACTCATTAAATGTCAATCGATGGTTCATTTTTTTTGATATCAGAAACTTTGTGTCAAACACACAATGAAAATGAGAGTCAACAGATAAGACAAAATAAATAAAAAAAAAAGAAGACATCATGTCATCAGTGCATGATGCTGTGTGGGCGTATGGAATGGAAATTGTTGGTGGTATCATACACTTGAGATGCGAAAAAGTGAACTTTGGATGCCAAACGGATGGAAATGTTTCTGCATGGTGAAATTATACACAATGATGGGCCAAAACGGGGGCGAAGAAGGCCCCCTTCGCCCTCTTTCTCACCGTAAAGGGTTCAACAACTAAAGAAGCTAATGCGTAAAAGAAATAAAAATGGGTAGGTACAATGACTGCATTGATTAGTAATAAGATTGAGTCAACTGTTCTATAATATATATTAAATATTGATAAATATAGTGAGCTTTGTTCAATTGTGGTGTAACACCCCATAGCAATGATGCATTCATTTGTAGACATTTTTGCCAGGTTTAAAAAGGATCGTTTTGGGACGTTTTTGTTAGGGTATAGACTGCGATTGTCCTTATTATCATCTTATCTTCATCATTATTACCATCGCAATGGGAAGTCATGTGGAGAACCTTAACAAATGTAATTACGCCTTTGGCAATATGGTTATAATTACATTGTCTCACACCACTCGTGACTGGTTGTGACTGCGTTGTTTTTGTTGTTGTTATATATTCGCGTATCGCAAATACACATATTATAAGTTCAAAGCAAAACCTTATAGATAATTTAACTTTCAGTTTCAATGATTTGGGCGGCGGCGGCGCGCACTTATAAGGGCTTATAGGAGACTCAAATTCTCTTCTCCTCTCTTTCTAGCTTTTTATTCAATTCAATCTACCTATCTCTTTCTCTGTAGCTCCATCTGTGTCAACGGCGGATTTATTATGACGCATCGCGCATTCCTGCGATGCGAAATCGCAATTATTTCCGGCTCTAAGCGACGAGAGACAGCAAAACAGACTTCAAAATTGATGATGAAGAGAACGAATATTTCCCACACAACAAACCAACAATAGTCGATAAAGTAACTTTCACTTTAACTGTTTTAGAAATTTATAATAAAAGAAAAGAAAACCCCTTAGTTCACAACAAAATTATATATTTGGTTTGTTTTAAAACGAAATATGCAATTAATACCCTAAGCAAAACTATAAATAATATACGCTACCCCCTAAAAGACGACAGACAGAACCGACCTAGCCATCCAACCCAAAACCAACCCAGCCCAAGGCCAAACAGGTGCTTTTATTCAAAAATACAATAAGAAAATTGAAATCACTTTTTTTGTTTGTTCCGCCTGTCAGAAAAGAGAGGATGATGAAAAGGAAAATAGCGCAAAACCAGCAAAAATAACAACATAAATTTTTCAAATACTTATCAAACACAATTTTTCGTCAAAAAAAAAAAAAAAAAGCAAAACAAGGAAGAAGACGACGACGCAAAGAAGAGGAAAAGAAAAAAAAGAGATGAAATGTCGATGACGCGTAAACAAATAGCGCAAAATACTCACACACTAAAAAGAAATGCACGGAAATTTTTTTGCTAGTGTTTTTAAGAGGAAGGAAGGAAATATGCATAATTAATAAAGAAAGAAGAGCAGCACGGTCTTCCCCGCCCACGAACCAATCAATGTTCTCTATAAAATCACGCGACATTACTAAGAATTACATACATATGTATATGTATATATGTATCTGTGTCAGACTCGTTGGTGTCAGCAAAAAAAATTTCCAGAGCCAGCACCCAACGCCGCACACAGCAACAAAATCACAAGTGCAACGTGGTATTTTTTCATAATGATGTTAATGTTTTTAATATGATGATGATAATGTTGATGAACATTCATTTCTTTTTTTCTTTTCTATACATACACAGCAAAGCAGATGTAGAAGAAGGAGGAGGAGGAGGAGTTGATAGTGTCTTCATGATGGTAAATAACGGCTTTGAAGCATTTGGTGTTGCCGTTTCACAGCATTGAGCCATAGCGCTGCTGCACTTGCTGCTTAAATCTCACAACCAAACACAATAATCAAAAAAAAAAAATTTATAAATTTCTTTAAACACACAAAAAGTGATTACAGCCAAGCACAAACAAATTGTATGTACATAAAAATATATTTCTTAAAAACGAAGAAAACGATTTCTTCTTTTGGCGTGCCTGGGTGGGTGGGTGATTGGTTGGTTGTGAGATCGATGGCTGTGTGTGTGGAAAACAAAAAAAAAATACGAATTCAAATGCCGCCACGCAAAAATTCTCTTTCTAGACGCCGCCCGTCCGTTTGTATGACTTTCGCGCGTCGCGTCTCGTCTCGTATCGTTCCGCACAGGTCGCTTGTCAAATTAAGAATGAGCAAAAAAAAGCAGGCCAGAAAATAGCAAAAGCACAAAAACGGCCAGCAAAAAAAAAAAAAGCACAAAACAAAACGGCACGCGAACACGACGGCGACACGATGTTCATTTCGGATCGATCGATCGGATCGCCTTCTTGAGTTCGCTCTGTTGTTATTTTTGTTGTTCTCGTGTAATCGGTTGTTGCCTATTCGCGCGGATTATAATGAAAACGGTAAAACCTACCTACTACTACCTACACCTATGTATGGATGTATGTATGTGTGTTTGGTGACAATCACAGTTATACCCCGTTATATGAACGATAAGACAGTACATAACATTAATATACAGGAGGAAAGCGGGTGGGCGGTTCGGGGGGTTTATAAATTATGTCCCATGACAGGACAGGGAAATAAAAAAAAAATACATAAAATCCAAAAATAAAATAAATAAAAAAATAAAATTTAGAAAAAGTAACCACCACCGTGTTAAATAATGTTAAACTTGGCGAAAAATAGAAAATTCTAATTTAATTAGCAAAGTTTGAAAATGGTTTAAATATTTTAAACAAACACGCACTCTTCAGCGGTGGCTTGCAACAAAACCACAACGAAATCATTATTATTATTATTATTATTTTTTGTTTATCTATTTTTGGACAATCTTTAGCTTAAGTTTTAGGGCACACAACAATTCAAACATTTATTTGTAGGTACATATGTATATGTTTGTTGGGAATTTCTCAATTGGCAGAAAACAGTTACCACATATAATAAATAACAGAAGGCGGTTATTATTATTAACCAAAAACAAAAATTAAGAATATTTGTGAATTATTGCATTCTTAACTGACTTCCTCTGATATACTACCCTGATTTGATTCCAATTTTAAAAGTATTTAAGAGTACTGATTCTTCAAAACACACACACACACATGATTAATACATTAAATTTTGAAACTATTTCAATATTTTTGATTTTGGGCTGGATTTGGGTCTCAGCAGGCCCATTTATTTTCTGTATAAAATAAAAAAAAAGTGTCTTAGCCGACCAAACACCATGCATACCAAGTGAAACAACAGTTTTAAATTTATATGACCAAATATGTGTATTTAAAATTATCTCACTCTTGAGCCACCAGATAACGGCTAACTAGAGAAAACTCCAACTAAAAAAAAACGTTTATAGAAATAACTTGTCTATTCCTTATTTTGGAGTGGCTAAACCTCAACTGTACATGTTATAGAGAGTCTATTTACCAAATTTCATGGCTTTAGCTTCTATAGTCTCCGAGATCTATGCAGGTGTTTGTAAGGACGAACAAGGCTAGATCGATGCTAATCAAGAATATATGTACATACATATATACTTATATACTTTATGTGTGGTCGGAAAAGTTTCTTCTGGCTGTTACATACATTTTTGGCACCTGTGCGTGCATCTGTCGAGCGTAATTAACGGAACTAAACTATAGTGTATATTTATTCAATTTGTTAAGTAGATGGGAGGGAGAGGATTATTAAATTGTTGATTGCCCCCCGGGTTAATCGACGAGGACAAGTTAATGGAAAATGTAAACTGTGAAAAAAGAAGCACTTACACACACATACTAACAATTAGCAAAAATTTGCCCCCAAAAAGGGGAAAATCACATGTACTCTTCTCCAGTTAAGGAAGCTAGTAACTAACTACGTACAAATAAGAAAATTTTCAAAACTACTTTCCCCCTATCACTTCCCACCCACCTGCCAGCACAAGCTGCACCCACCTGTGCCTTCTGAAGTGACGTTTTTAGCGTATACTTTTTTATTTATTTATTTTTTTTTATTCATTTCATATATTTTTTGTTTCGTTTTTGTGATTATCGATGAGCAAAGTTCAAATCTCCCATCTTTTGTTAATTTGTCACTTTTATGTGTGATTTGGTTTTAAAAATAAATTCCCGCTATCAAAAGAATATAAAAAATATATGTATGTGTATAATAATAATAATTGAAGCAACAACAAAAAGTAGTCCAGACAAGACCCGATAATAATAACAAATGCGGCCTTGACAATATGCAGGGACAAGTCAAAAATACAAATCCCAAGAGTCAATGCTAATTGTCGGAAGGCTCAGACTTTCAGATACCCTGCCACCGAAAAAATAGAGTCTAAAAGTACATGGATTAGTTGCTACAATAGAGATTTTGGTTTCTATGCGCTATTTTGTTTTATAAAACCGACTACTACTAATCGGCTGCTCTGGCATTAATTTCAAATCAGGCAACGGTATTTCTTTAATATACTTTTAGAGTATTTCGCAATTTGACAACTTTATTCTAGTCGTTAACAGGGTAGATTTAGCTTTTGTGAAGAGAATTTAATGCCCCAAAACATTTATCTGAATATCTCGTTGGTTTTCAAAATTCATTGTAGTCTTTTAGGGAGTTAAATAAGCAATTTATTATATTGGAGAAAATTTCTAACATTGTTCGAACTTTAGCTTTGAAAATTAGAACGGATTTTGTGGGTTGACAAAAGAAGTTATTGGAATACTACATTTTTTTACTCTTTAATATAATATCAAAATATTTTTCTTTTACATTCAGTTCTGTGGGTAAATTCATTATTCATAAAATTTTGTGAAAAGTTTTACAATTTACTCTTTAGTATATTGCCTAAAATTGCGGGGTATTTCATAAAAAAAAAAACAAAAAAAAAAGGAAAATATCTCTCGCCCTCAGTGTACAGAAACACACACACATCTCCCATCACTCTCCTCTGATCAGTGTGCCACAGAAGCAGCAACATCTGATGATGAGTAGATTCAAAAAGGTCTTTGACGTCAGCAAAATCAAATCCTAAGTGCTGATAACTCTTTTAACTCTGCTCTATATCATCTCAATAGATAGAGATAGAGAAGTAGAGGGATAGATAGGGAAAAACATTTCTATATATGTATAGAATAAATAAATAAAAATAGTAATTTTCCAGTTTCCGAAACATGAACTTGATATATACCGGTTTGAACTACGCGCCAAATTAAATACATACATTCATAAAACACTGAGCAAAAAAAGAACGCATATTATTATTTATACATAACATATGTATCTGCCATCCCACATACGTACATACATATGTATGTACACAAACATATAAGTAGAAACTGTAGTTGTTTAACAGAACTGGTTACCGCTGTTAGTTAGCACCTGCTTAACATTTGAGCTGTTAACTTAACAGAGCTAAGAAAATGCATAACTGAGAAAAAAGCTCCCTGTATATTGCAACAATCGCATTGGCAAACCCAATGGAAATTAAACATCAATGATATACATTAAATATCCAATCAGAAACGACATTTTCTTATGTTGGCGAGATTTTCTTGAGAGTTACAGTTTTTCAATTAATTCCTTAAATCTCAGCAACATAACTGCTGTTCAGCAACTAACTATCCGCGCACGTGTCCTGAATGCTTATCTCCCATATCCATATACATACATATAAAAAAAAACACATGTCCATTGTGGGACTTTACTATTTCGCACAATTCCAATCGGGAAGCTGAGCAGCAGCAAATGGCAACGACAAATGGCGGACTTGCGTGTGTGTGAATTGCAGAGAGAGAGAGAGAGACAAAGAGAGAAACTGCGAAAAACCACCAACCACACAAAATGACAAAGAAGAGAAGTGTAAAAATGTGACAAAATAAAATTTACAAAAAAAATTGCGTAAATATAGTTTTTTTTTTTGTTTTAATGAATAAAGAACATGTCAAAAACAGGTTATGTTGAATGGTAGAGGAAAAAGAGAAAGAACGAATAAGACTGAGTAAAAGAGACAGGCAAAGAAGCAGTAGCACAAAACAAAACTAATAATAATAGAAGCAAGCGAATAGCAATACCAAGAAGAAAGCAAAAATAAAAACAAAACTATATAAGCATATAGTTTTTGATAGTGTTTGTGGGTAGGGATGGATGTATGCGTGTTTGTGGATAGATGCATGTGTGAGTGTATGTTTCTATATGCGCGCGTGTTAAGAGGGAATGAGCTGGAGGAAAATGTGGGAATATTTAAAAATGCAACTTACCTTTTCTTTTATACCAATTTTCTAGTAGCTGTTGCTTTTCAGCTTAATTTTTTTTTGTTTTATTTCTAATTGAAGCGCACACTCTCTTCACTATCTCGCTCTTGCTTACATGTACATGGGCACAAACACGTAGCAGCTGAGAAAGGAGACTGAAACGCTGAGAGCGGAGAGAGCCATTCAAGACGTAAAAGGAATATTTTTCCGTTTTGGATTTTTCCAAGAAAATCTTTCAATCACTTTGTAGTTATAAAGATTTGAGGAAATTTTTTTCCGTTAATACGTTGTGTTTTAATGGTTTTTCGTTTTGTCACTCTGTTTAGGCCAACACTTTTTTAAAGAGTGTCGTGTCTGTTACTCTGCTGCTTTGCTAAGGAGAATATCGACTCAACACACACACACACACACACACACACATACATATAAACACACGCGAGCCGAAAACAATCAGCAGCAATGACAGCACCAGAAGAGCAAGCGAAGAGGATGAAGCAAGATTAAAAGAGACAGCAAAAGCCATAGCCAAAAAAAAGAGATGGGTAAGGGGGTTAACGAAATGCCGCCAACAGGAATGTTTTTTCTCTTTAATAAACACTGCAACTTACTTGAGATTTGTATACAGTAATATTTGTATACATATATATTTTTTTGGTTCACTTTATAATTCACATAACAATAATGATATCCACTTTGCTCTCCCAGGGAGAGAAACATTGCCTGTTTTTTTTATGCTTATAGAACTGTTATGGTACTGTTAACAAGCATAACAGTAATTAGGACCACCCCCTCCCCAAACACATATATTATGATGACGATATACTTACATAAATATCATATATGTATGTATTTTTATACGTATTTGTAATAGTAGATTTTAAATATATACGGCTTAATTCTAAGCTAAATTTATTTTTTTTTTTACAAAGGTTTATAATGTTCAAATTGTTTTGTACACTTACCGCATTTCCAGTGTAACAATTTGTAGTCAGCATGGTGTTGTTGTTTTTGCTGTTGCTGCCTCTGTTATGTTCTCGTTCTCCCTCTCTCACACGAACACATACATTTAAGACACTATACGCGCACACACACACACACACACAGGTAAAGACGCGCGGCTAAAAATTCTCAGCACAATAAAAAAAAGAAATGTATTTAAAGGAAAACCGAAATGAAAACTGCGCGCTCTTCATCACTGAAATACATACATAGAGGGGTATGTGTATGTAAATTTATACACACATAGATACTGCACAACAAACAATATGTGCAGATTTTTTCATTTCATTTCTTTTTAATTTATATATGTAGTACACCACCAATAGGAGAAACGAACGAGAAACGATGTGTGTAAAGAGAAGAGAAGAAAAATGAAAAAAAAGGGTATCAGATTTATTTTCACTTTTTCTTTTGCTTCAACCTTTGGCGGTGGTTTGCAAACTTTGATAAACGATGACGGGCTATAGAATTTCCACTTTGTAACAAAATTGATTGACAATAATAGTTAACGCGACAAACTGGATTTTCATTATTTTCAATTTTTGCTGCAGCCGTGTGGCCTATAACAATTGTCAAGTGTTGTAAAATATTCTCATTGGGGCAGTGTTAGAAGATGGCGCGGAATTGACAGTGCTCATCAATCGGTAGTTGATGGTAATCGTAATTTAATCGATATCGCATTCACAAGTAACTATCGATAACACGACCCGAATTCCATATTCGATAACATATCGCAAATGTTTCGTTCGCTTATCGCTAATCGCCAGTGCTCATCAATCGGTAGTTGATGGTAATCGTAATTTAATCGATATCGCATTCACAAGTAACTATCGATAACACGACCCGAATTCCATATTCGATAACATATCGCAAATGTTTCGTTCGCTTATCGCTAATCGCCGATTGGCAACGTCACTAGCAGTTGTTGTTGTTATTTTATTTTTCTTTTATTTTGTCCAGCTCAGTAGTTAAAAAAATACAAAATGGTTTGTGTATATTTTTGGTATTGCTTAATCAATTAATTATCTCATGTTTACTCCAGAGCGCCCTTTTCAATTTCCAAAGTTTGTTGTCAGTGATTTTGTTGCTCATATGCACTTGTGCTTACTTGCGGTCGCTCTTCCCCAGCATTATTGACCGGAACAAGACAGGGTGAGTGTAAACAGATTCGGCTTATCCTTATTTCCTTTTCTTCTTTTTTTGTTGTAGATTATTGGGTACATTTTGGAAACTAGCACGCATTGGAGAACGTAAATCCCCTTGGATTGGTGCAGCCTGTGTAATAATGGCATTCACAGTGTTGTTCTGGAGCTGAATGAAATTGTTAATAATAGACCATAGTTCTCAGCCTTTAAGCTAAGCTAAACTGAAATTATAAGATATTTGCATTTCTTATTATTATTGGTTTTCAATTGGCTTGCGCTTTTAAAAAAACCTTAGGATATATAGCGTTTATTATTAATCTCCATTTGTGCTTACGTAGTACCACACTACTACAATAGAGATGGGCACAAGCTGAAATCAATGTAGCAATTTTCGCGCCTTTTTGTGAATTTCATGAACAGAGAGCTGTTATGACTAATCTACGAAATGAACTAAAGTTAGCTGAAATTGCAATGTTTGTTAATTCGGCAATTTGCTTATACAATCTTAAATGGTTCAAAAACATTTTTTTGGAGCTTAGTCTATATTAAAAATTTGGAAATGTATCAAATATGTAGCATTAAAATAGGCTGAGGGGCCTTAACCCAAACCTGCCCGCACCCAAACCGAAATTAAATTTTCCGGCTCGTACCCACGAGTATCCGATGAAAACTCCAACCTTGTCCACCTCTACTTTCTAACACTAGATCCGATTGTCGATAAAATAACAGAGTAGCACAGTTTATTTTTTCGTGGCACAATTCAAAATAGCAGCATAGAGAAGTTGTTACTTTTCTTGTATAACAGTTTACAAGAAAAGTCGCAGTCTACTTGTATAACAGATACGAAAGCAGTCGAAACGCAGATTGAAGAAATCAGGGGTCAAAACAGAGAAGAAAATCGGGAACAAAACAAGAAGCGAAAACGAGCAGTGGCAACCCTTAAGGTGACGGGACCTAACGAAGAGCACGCTATAAAAACTAAATCCACGCTATGGATAAGTGTGGAGGACAATAAATAATTAATTTAAGATGAAAGCACTGGTTGACAAATTATGAGGCCGGTCAAGATGAAGCTAGCAAGCAGTAAACATCTAATGTACACATGCCGTTTCTACTGAGCTTGGGTGTGTGTGTGTGTGTGTGTGTAGCGAGAGCTGCCAGCTTTTTCAGATTTGTTCTTTTATCCAGAAAGCAAAATTATCGGAGTGGCAGCACGATATTTTAAAAGCACCGTTATCTTTTGAAATAATTAGATATGTAAAAGCATGCTAATAATAATAATAACAAAATTATGTTTAGTTTTATTGGCGCATCTAAATGAGCTCGCCCCAGACATTCAGATTAAATCTTATCAATCCCTCGCAACTGGCATGAATTGGCTCCAAAATAATGCTTTAATCTTCATTTCCAGATATTATATTAAAATCACGCTCACACCCTCCTACCCCCTCCACAAAAAACGCACCCACACGCACGGACAGGTGGTAGTACTCCCGCCGATAGTCGAGAATGCCGAATCGCAATATAAATGTGGTTACTCGTCAGCTATGGCGTTTAGTACGACAGAACCAGAAGCCCAGTTTATATACTGCTATGATCAGCAACGGCAGCAACGCGACCATTAGCGATCCGCCAACGAGGATTGGCTTAAAGATTCCAATGGAATACGATACACATTCATATGCAACCGTTTTGGCCCACACAAAGCCAAAAACATCTCCACCAGCAGCTACAGTAGAAGATCTTATTTTCTATCCCAAAGGACATGCAAGTTCATATTTGAGAAAAGATCACAGTAAAGCTGATGTGAATAAAGCTTTTGAGGTAATAATCTACATACATTTATAATTATGTAATATTATGTTTGGTCGCTCCATCATAGGAAGCCATTCAGGCATTAAACTCTCTGCAAAGCAATGACAAAGCCATACGAAATTCTATAGAAAATAGTCGGATAAATACCAAAGAAGATACCATTAGGTATTTGGAGCGAAGTGGCCTACCACTGACTACAGTGGAGAAGTTGTCCTTCATACATGTGGCTGGAACCAAGGGCAAGGTAAGAGAATACTCCATTCAGTTTTACATACATATGTCGCTTGTTGATAGTGCGTAAGCGTGTGGAGTTTCTCCCCCACATTCCTCCCTCTACCACCCTCGTCATCGATATATGTATGTATGTTTGTTTTTGTTGAACTGGTTTCAACAGAAATAATATCTGAAGGCCAGTCAAATTAACGGTTCTATTATTTCCAACAGGTCCGCCTTATCGTATAAAAAGGTTACATGGGGGGGGGCGCGCTATGAAACCATATCATGACCAATATTAAAAGGTCATCGAACTTTGATTACTGAAATATTGTGTGACATGGTTAATGCATTTCGAATTACGCTCAAGAGATAATGTATTTCTAAAATCAAATCAAGTTCTTAAAAGTCGAATGATTGGCATTTTCCAGAATTTATTTTGCACATATTTTTTTTAGTAAAGATGAACAAATTTGGTACAACTTTTTAAATATAAAAAATTATAAAGGTAGATTTAAAAGGTAATACATTTACTTTTACTATAAAAAACGAAAAAATGTTACTTTATGACAAAAATTAAAACCATAAATTTTTCCGAATTTCGTATTCCAAAATATTTACATAAAGTTTAAAAAGGACATACTTATTTTTAGATCAATATGTAGAAATCAATTAATTACATCATAGATTGAAGCTTTTTGATTTCAGTTTAATAACTTTTTTTGTTTTATTTGATGTTTAAATTTCTCATGCTCAAAAGAATGATTATATAGGTATTATAAAAAAAAAGTTGTGTTGAATGTCATGTTTTGGTTATCTAGAGGAGATTAAACTAATTCTTAGATTATGATATGCCACCAAATAGACTTAATGTTTTGGCACGTTCCGTCCCTGAGGATTTAGTCTTGTTGTCTGTCCGTCCGTCTGTCCGTCTGTTCTCTATGCATAGCCGATAAGATTGCTTTAGCTCGCTTAGTTTGGTTTGATTTCTGTTTTCATTTACTTTTTTATTCAATGATAGATTGCGTTTGGCTTGTTTATGTCTCGCCATCGCGCCCCCCTCTGTGTCTCTCTGGTTATCATTGTGAAATGAACTAATATACATAGATTCTGTCATTTGCTTTCATTTTTTATTTTTATAATAGGGCTCTACATGCGCCTTAGCTGAATCTCTATTGCGACATCATGGTGCCCACACTGGATTCTTTAGCTCGCCACACATTATGCATACAAACGAACGGATACGGATCGATGGTCAACCCATGGATAAAGAGAAATTTACGAAATTATTTTGGAAGGTCTACAATCGATTGAAAGAGCAGAGTGAACATGAAAATGATATGCCGGCATATTTCAAATTTCTAACCATATTGTGTTTTCACGCCTTTGTCGAGGAGCAAGTCGATGTGGCCATACTGGAGGTGGGAATCGGGGGTGAACAAGATACCACGAATATAGTCCGCAATATACGAACTGTGGGCATCACATCACTGGGACTGGAGCATACCGAATTGCTTGGCAATACGCTGCAGCATATTGCATGGCAAAAGGCGGGCATAATTAAGCCAAATTCTCATGTCTATACGCATGTAACGCAACCGGAATGCCTCCAGGTGATACATGAACGTGCGATCGACAATCAGGCCACTGTCTATGAGGTGCCGCGCATGGAAGACTATTTCCATTATAATCTACAGGATAAATATTTGGATAGCTTTCATAATACAATACGTCTGAATGGATCTCTGGCCATACAATTGGTATACGATTGGTTGGATCAGAGCGAAGGTCCCCTGCATCGTGCCCATAAACCAAATGAGACAAAAATGTGTCCAGAAGTGTTAATGGGCCTTAGGAACACCCATTGGCCGGGTCGCTGTCAATTGGTTGAATTCCATAATATGCGTTTACATTTCGATGGAGCACACACTCCGGAGAGTATGAAAATTTGCACCGATTGGTTCCAAGCGAGCACAAGTCACAAGTGAGTCCAATTAAAATCAATCGATTTACTTACTCAATACCCTAATTCTTTATGCAGCTCGAATCCAAAGATTTTGATATTTAATCGCACTGGCGACTCAGATCCCATACAAATGTTGCAAATACTACAAAACGCTTGCCACTTTGATATCGCCTGCTTTGTTCCCAATCTTGCCACTACCAATCCAAATAGACCCAGTCAGGTGATGGTGCGCTACAGTGGCGAGTATCAAATATCTCGTGCCCATGCCATTGCCAAAATGTGGCAGAAGGTTAGCGAAGCGAATAAACAAACTAACATAGTCCTTGTGCACAATAGCCTTTGGGATGCGTTCCTTGATATACGAGAGCGTTATGGCATCGAAAAGAATTTGGATATACTTATCACTGGCTCCATTCATTTGCTGGGTGCTGCTATTTCGGCTTTAGATCAATTGCATGAGGCTAACAGTGATCGGCCAACACATGGCCACAAGTCAAACCGATTCGAAGACAAACACTGAGAGCTTCAATAAAACATAACATAATTTGACACTAATATAATTTATATGTATGTATGTGCATATGTTCTGTTATATACTTAAAAACATATACATATATTTTTTATAGTCATTGATTCATTGATTAGAAACTGAATGTTACACATATCAAGATTGAAATGTGTTGAGGCTTGCGTATAATAATTTGTTATGTGTTCAAATTGTAAAGTACTTAATGATTTGCCTAGCAATAAATAACAATCGCATATGTACAAATGGGTGAAAAAAAACATTTTCATTTGAATCGCTTATCAGACATTTGTTTATGGACTGCGTGTGTCTGTGTCTGGCAATTGTAAATTAAGACACGAGCCTATGAATTTTTTTTTTTTGTTTTATTTGTTTAAATGAAATAAACATAAACATTCTTTGTAATAGACTAATTAAAGCAACGACTCGAACTTTGTCACAAGAAATATGAGAAGCAACTTATTGTGGGTACTATAAAAATTGGACCAGGGTGTGTCTCCCCCACACCCAGGGATTCAGTTTGATCGGATCACGATATCATATACAGTGGTGGTCACGAATTTAAGACGTTTGTTTTTTGTTTTTTTAAGTTTAACTCAATGGAAACATTTTTTCCAGTAATTTGTTGATTATTGCATTCGAATTTCAAACCATAAATATTGTCCTATCAACTTTGGCTATTCGGCTGGCCAGATGTTTAAGTTGTAGATCTAGCAAAACTAATCCCCAACAGTCGACTTGGGTCCTATAGAAATTGTTAATTTTCAAGTTTCTTTTTTCTGTGGTCTACGAAAAATAGAATGAATTGAATTTGCCGTACCGTTTTTGATTGAAATCGGATAAAAATTAAATTTAGCTCTCATAGAAACGGCAAAATCACGAACAGTGACTACTTTGTTATTTTCTGAGATTTTCTTATCAAATTTAATACTTGTCAGTTTAATATAGCTGCCAATGGCTAGACTAAATTTCATTAACTATATCATTTAGCTTTTATAGGAACGATCGGTAATTTAGTAACTTACGCACATAAAAAATTAGATCGAAATCGGAACTACATCATTTATATATATGTCCGATTAAATGGCATACTATATCCGGCGCAGTGCTTGAGTTGTAGGCCGTTCTTTTGCGGGAAATTGGACTTTTTAGATAAAACGGGAAACAAAAAAACATTTGGGCCGTAATTAGACCCGGCCGATTGGTTTATTTTTAATTTCATATATTTCAGCCGTCGGTTTGGCTGGTCTCTCATTCTTTTAGCCGACGGCCAGTGAGTTTAGAGGCACAGGATTCATAATCAGGATTGTACAGGAAACGTATTACTTGTGGTCACACTTGGTCCTTAAATAAACAAGCAAACTATGAAGGAGATTGAGGTGTGCAGCTTTCTAGGGCTTTGGTCTAAAAGCAGGTCTTGTGTCCAGGGTTTTCAGTCTGGAGTGGTATTGAATGTCATATCTCTGGATCTGGCACTTAACCGTCGGGATGTTGAGGTCTCAATGGACGATAATCCTGGTTAGAAGTTTGTTGTATGTCCATACTCGAGTGAATTCCAGTTAGAAATTTCCGTAGATCAAAGAAACATTTCAAACATTTCAATGCACTTAAATGCAACAAACAAACAAATAAGAAAAAAAAAGCAACTCTCCTTTTCCGACGGCTCTTGCTTGGATTGGATTTGGACGCACTCTCTGAAGCTATCAACGGACGGAAGATGAATGCGACGACAATCACGGATGCTGGATGCTGCTGCAATGGCAGATAGAATGCATGCAAAGAAAGAGAGAGAAAAAGGGGAATAGAAATTTATTGTATTTAGGGGTTGCAACGGCCAATGTTGGCTGGGCCAATGGTAAGCTGGCAACCCTGCGTGGGTGGCTAAAAAGCTAGTGCGTGTGTAAGTGGGACAGCATGAGTTAGAATGCGATGGCATGCGGGGGTATGATGCGAAAAAACAAAATGGCTAACGCTCTGAGCGGAAGTCCTGTGTGCGAGCGAGATGGTTAAACTACTGGTAACTGATTAAATAACGGTTAAATGGCATGTTAACGTTAAGGCCGACTGCCGACTGTGAGCGCTAAACTGTCTCGTTTACAGCAACAAATCCGCGTAATTCATTTCTTTTATTTGCTTTCGATGTGAGTGTGAGTGTGACAGCGAGCATGAGAGAAAGAGAGCGAAAGCAAGAAACCGAGAAGGAGCAAGAGAGTCCTGGCATCTATGCTAAAAGGATTAATAAACGTTCATCATTTCACATTTTCAGTTGTTCATTTGACGCAGCGCTTAACGGTTCAGCTGCCGTTTGCCTCGAATTTTCGGTTAGTTTTTTTTCTATCCGGCAACAAATTTTAATTGCAATCGCAATTAACTAGATCGAAAAATGTTTATACATATATCAAGAAATACATATATATGTATGTAGTAGTAGTACATATATATGTATACATATATATCATTGCGTTTTTGTTTATGTGTCAATGTCAAGTGACAATGCTAACAATATTATTCATTTAAAATCCATACACCTGAAAACATTACTTGAGAATTTTCGTAATAAAAAAAAATTGAAGCAAACAACTAAATAAAAGAAAATGCAAAGTTCAAAATCATTTCTAATACGCGATCTCTTGGGTGATCTAATTAATCGACGTCAAACGGATTCGGGTGAGTTGGATTATAATTGTTTTCCTTTTATGATCGAAAACTATAGGAAAAGTATTAAGAACCTTGTTAGGGAACATTCTTTTCAGGATAAAGAAAAAACTCCTTAAGATTTGTAGATGTGATTCAGTTAAGTTTATGGCATTATGTTTTATGAAATAGTGACCCGAATATGGTTAGTTTTAATCTAGTAGCGATCTATTAAAAATAAGTTTTGGGCATTGAGTTTCTCTTCAAATAATCTGTATAAATCCCCTTTAAGATTCAATTATATATGTCTATAGTAAAATAAATAACTTTTTCTTTTTGCAAATTCGATTGGTTATACCTGTATGTGATATTTTTCTTGGCAACTATAAATTTCAATTTTCAATATTTCAACTCTTATTTAACTTTATCATAGAAAAAATAATTTTTTTTTTTAAATGCAAAAATAAAATATTTTCCCTTCTAAGATCAAATCAAAAGTCAGTTAAGTAAATTCAAAACTCGAATAAATTGAAAATTAAAAGAAATGAATGGCTACTCATTTTTGAAAGAACCAAAAAAAAAAAAAGGTAATTGGATGGTTCCAGCTGGACGAGTCCTGAATCATTTCAAAAATTTTCAACTTTTTCAGTTTCGATAAAAAGAAAATCGCAATTAGTAAAATTTTGAAAATCGCAAACTTCCATAAAATATTATCTAGATCCGTCCATGTAAAGGTAACATTTTTCACCTATTCAAATTTAGTTTTTCTTGGCGTTGTTTTATAGAGCTTTTTAGTTTTTATACATGTAGTATAAGTTTGATTCAACTTTTGTCCAAAAAAGACTTGAGAAAATATAAAATTCCAACGGTTTGAGTTCCAACATATGAAATGGAGTGAAGTCCGATAAGGTTAATACTCCTTAAGATTACATAACCCGTAGATGCCGGTTATAATGATATAACGATATCTGATAGAAGGTGGAAGCTTTCCGTTCCTTTTTCGCTTCATGTGGTTCGAATTCCCAACTACTTTTAGCATTGAAGATATGGTATGGCCATCATCAATCAATCTTACATTAGTGAGAAATTTCCCATAATCTATAGAAAAAGCTTAAATACAAATTATTTTAGAAACGAAACTTATTCAATGAAATTTATTGAAGGGTAGCCAAAGCGAGTACAAATAAAAGATCAATAGTATTGGCTTAGAAACTTAAGTAATTTACGATAAAGGATTTATCGGAGACTGACTAGTTGGGGGTATAAAGAGCCGAAAAAAGTAAACAATTTTTCGAATTACTGACATTTTTAATGATGTTCAGACCCCCATACACTCCTCTCGCCTGGATTTATATAATAAGTTACACGATAAGGGCATTTTAAGAATTTAAAAAAGGGTGTTCAAAAATGGGATTTGAATGCTGTTCTGGCAACTATTAAGACATAACTTTTGCCTAGTCGAAATAGGAATCTGGAAAATATTGCCAAGAGATCACATGGAAATGTGAAATGTTTTGATTTCTTTTGTCTGGCCAATTAGTCCTTATGGTGGGTTATCATTTCAATTCGACTCACACTTTGCTTTGATCCTGATGGATGGCTAGAGGGGGGGAGGGGATTCAGAATAAAGTTGTACCACAAATTGTCCTATTGCCCCGTTGGCATTTAAATCTCACACCTCGCCTCAATTATGACAGTAAAAACTTTTAACACCAAAATGCAAATAGAGGAACTTAAGGAGCACGTGGGGTGTGGTTTGGGGGTGGCTCTGTCATAGAGAGAAGAAAGGGTCTCGGATTAGCAAAACAAGGGAAAACAATAACAACAACGCTTGGGGCAATAATTTAATTGTCTTTATATTGTTCTCGGATTTCGTCTCGTCCGTAACGTACGCCCTAACAATTTGTCACGTACAAACACTTTGATTGTTTAGCAGTAGAAAACAGTTGGATGTTGTATCTCTGTGTGTGTGTGTGTGTGTGTGTGTGTGTGTGTGTGTGTGTGGGTGTTCCCTTAGGTACCTTAGGCAATCTGTGTGGATATGTGTTTCCTTCTAATTATGCATTACATTAAATAAAGTTTAACTCAACAATTACAACTATTTAGGGGCTAATTGTTAGCAGTTAAATATCTAACAAAAACGCAAAAGTGAAAACTGCTTTTCCTTCCATGTGTGTGTGTGTGTGTGTGTGTGCGTGGGACTGTAGGTCGACGTTGATATTATATGATATTGTATCTTCAATTTTATATATAAGGTGGTTTCCTTTTAAGTCCATTTCCTTCAATAGAAATATATGTATTTATAAAAGTTTAGTTAAAATCTGTGCAATGATATTTCCATCGAGATCTCGGAAACTATATAAGCTGGAGCTAACAAATTTGGTATGTACATCAGTGCCGGATTAAACAAGCGCGAGGTAAAACTTGAAAACCAAAAATTTTAGTCTTCAGTGTCTTAATGCAAATTTAAAGATCATTTTCCGAGGTAAAAGTAAAGATGTAAATATAAATAATTTAAAAACTATCAACTATCAAAACTATCAATCAATTACAATCTTTTAGACATCAATTTTTGGTCAGACTGTATTTCTAAACAATTTCGAAAAGTCATATCTCCTATAAATCGCAATTTTAATATGATATTGGTTCTCTAGATTTTACTGCAGATTGAAAGAAATCACTTCAACTTAAAAATAAAGACATGAATCAAAGCTTTATGAAATGAAAGTTTATATTGTAATTCACTTTTGGACATGACTTTTTCTTTTTTGTGCCTTGGAAGAATGATTTTTGCACAATGTTTCCGAAAAAATAGTATATCGCAATTATATTTAAATTTATATTTTTATCTTGTTCACCAAAAAAATAAAAGTAATATATTTAGACGGTAAAAAACGGTAAAAAAATATGAGGAAAGTTGTAAAAAAAACATTGGCTTTGCCTTAAAATAATATTTAGGGATACCCTGATATCAAATATACAAGGTTTTATAACAAATTGAAACAGTTTTGGAGATTTGGGTGGGGTTTTCCCTGGGCCCGCAGTTTTCAGAAGGGCCCGCTAACATCACAGTCGAAAATAGCGGATTCATTTGAAGGGAAGTAGGGGGCCCGAACATAGTTACCCCCGGGCCCTGATTTCCTCTCTGCGGTCCTGCTTATAGTTTTATCCTGAGTAGTAAACTGCTTTTTCAATACTAATTGAGTAGCTGACTTTGAATATGAACTAAAAGAAATTTGTACTTTCGACTCATTTTCAAAAAAGAACTATGAGGGGGTTACCTTTGCTTGACTTGAGTTTCGAACAAGGATAATGCGTAGCTAGATCCACAGATGCTATTCTCGTTGACGTTTTGTCCAATCTGTGTCTAATTGGAACATATGTGCTAACTGTGACAGTTCTTCTTGTATGATTCTTGTCTTGGGAAGTTGTCTTCTATAATCGAACTTAAATTGCTCGCACATGTCGGTTTATTTTTATTTTTTTTTCTGTTTGTTCTTGTATATATCTCACAGTTCAAGTGCCTATTAAATGGCAATTGTGTCGCAAATTGATACGACGTGACTTTTCAGCAAAAGAAAGAAATCACTCGAGACGCCGACAGCCCACTCCTTCCGCCCTGTTCTCGTCCCGGCCCATGCCCAAGGACTCACTCCCTCCCTTTTGGCTCTTGATATAAATAGAAGGGCAAAAGCCATTTGGGGTTAAAATATGAGAAATATAAAAATAATTTCCGCCGCAAACGAATTCAAAATCGGAATAGGAATCCTTGCTGGGCGAGCACACGTGAGCGCCTGTAGCGCCAGTGGAACCGAATGCATGCATGTTTCATGATGATGATGATGATGATGATTTGTTGGTGGATGGTTTCTTTCAAAATCAAAAAGGAAATCCAACAAATTCCAATAGGAAACAATTGAGAATGCGTAAGAGAGAGAGAGAGAGAGAGAGAGGGAGCCGGCGGACACAAGGACACGTGAATTTAATCAGGCTGCCCCGCAGTGTTCTCCAGTTATATAAAGGATATGCGCGACGGATATATAAATAACAAGTTGATTGTGGGCAATGTGGGAAATGTCTTTTTTAATGGACCAACGCCCACTTGACTCAGAACTCTCTATTGGATTCGCTTTGGCCTGAATGATGTGTGGAGCGTTGTCTTTGCTCACCGCAGGATAATGAAATTCGATTGAAAAGTGGCTGCACGCGTAACATCCTTAAACCACAGACCGACCAAAAAACGCATTAATGCCACGCTGCGTTTATGCAAAAAGAAGATGGCCACGTAAAAAAAAAACAAATCCAAATTGATCAATCCTGTTTATTATATATGTACATAGTATATTAATGATGACTTTAGTTGGACTTTTAACGCCTTAGATAGAGATCGTTGCCCATAAGAAAACCTTTTATCGCCCAGCTTTGAATTTTGTTTTACCTCGAATTTCAAATTCGATTTTCTCGGCTACCAAGTAATTTACTAAAAAAAAAAAATTCTTTCTAAAATGTTTAATATTATGGATATCCTTTTGGAGCCGATCGCCAATTGGGGTCCTTTCTTCTTTTAACGACAATAATTTATGCTAAAGAAGTTTCTTAAACTGCAGAAAAAAAGAAATTGTAAAAGGAATTGAAACCTGGAAGCGCCCCTTGTTCAATAGATGGATCTAGAAGGGGGAAAATAAGAAAAATTTGCTTTCAAAAGTATGCTAAATCAAAGAATTCAATTTTTGAAACATAAGAAAGTTTTAGAATATTCTGTGGATAAAAGAAAGCAATCTCAAAGCAAACATTAATTGTAGACAATTTGTTGCAAATAATGATTACTTTTACAATCTATTGCATACTTTAAGGGGTAAAATGTTTCCGCCAATACTGATTCTAACAAATGTAATCAGGTAATTTAAGTGTGTAGGCCGTTCTTTTCCGCTTCAACACCTAAGGACAAGAAATCTGATCGAGAAAATAATGTTAGATGCAATTTAATTTTATTTTCCCATTTACTTGTTTGATAATTTACCATATTATTGTATGCTTATACCATCCAACAGAAATCGAGTTGTCCAATGATGAATCAGATATTGATATCGAGGATCGTTCCACTCCGGATTCAACTGCACTAGGCTGTCCGCAGGATCTTCTGCTATCGCATCATCATCACTATGATGAGTCCAGTGTGGAGTCATGTGGTACAGCGACCCCGGGACCGGTATCAGGTCCAGGCTTGAATGCAGTAGCTGCCGCTGCCGGAGTAGCGGCTGGTCTATTAGCTGCTGCGGCCAATGGCAATGGGGATTCAGTAGGCAACGGCGGCAGCCTTGTGGGTGGTTCTAGTGGTGGCTCTGGCAGTGTTAGCTATGCAGAACACAAGCTCCAACTTAGCAAAAGTGGACGAAAGCCACGACGCAGGCGCACTGCTTTTACCCATGCCCAGTTGGCTTATTTGGAACGTAAATTTCGCTGCCAGAAATATTTAAGTGTGGCAGATCGGAGCGATGTGGCCGAAACATTAAATTTGTCTGAAACCCAAGTTAAAACTTGGTATCAGAATCGACGGTGAGTAGCAGTAGCAATCTCAGAAAAATAAAATCTAATCTTGGTCTCTCTTCTGATCAGCACCAAATGGAAGCGACAGAATCAATTGCGTTTGGAGCAGCTGCGTCATCAGGCCACACTCGAGAAGGACTTTGTGGTGCAGGATAGTGGAGCTGGTGGTGGCCTTGGTGGTTGTTGTCCCACTGGTCTAACAAATTCGTTTAGTGCAGCTGCCGCTGCTGCTGCTGCTGCCAGCAATCCGTGCAACTTCTTGACGTCTGCCGCAGCGGCAGCCATTTTCCGCAATGTGGGCTATGTACATGGATGTCCCATGTAGGCGTGGTAACTCGACTCTGCCCCAAAATACCTCAATTCCCACAAAAACTTTCTTTAACTGAAACTATTCCATACCGCAGACCATGTAAATATAACGATAACAATATTTTTTTTTCTTTTTGTTTTTCCTTAATTTTTACTAATTTGTTTTGTGTGCAATAACAAAGTGTGTTATCACAAAAATCGTACCCGATATTTATAAATATATATATACTTACACATATATATATATATATTTAATTATATTAATAAGCCTAGTCTAATTCAATTGTAATATAAAACAATATTAATAACAAAAAAAAAACATGTTTTTTTCCCCCCGAAAAAAGAAATACATATACATAATGTGTGGCATACTTCAAGGCGTGTTCATTTTTGATTTAAGGGGAAGGATTAATGCAGAAGTATAAAATGATCTACATACCAAAAAGACTCATGAAAATCGGGTTGTGTCAAAATCAAAATGGAAATCCTGGAGATTAGGACAAAGAAAATAGAACGTAAATAATGTAAACATTTGGATTTTCGATCTTGAGATGGTAAAACCTTTGATGCTTGATCTTGGATTCTTAAATAAGGGGTATGTGCCCTCTAAGGTATACAACAAGCAGGCTAACAATTTTAAAAACATTTTCTCGATGGGTTTTTTAAAGGTTTCAAACGTTTAATTGTTGATCTAGAAGTGTCAAGTGATAAATTTGTTCACCCTCGTAGTTTAATTCTAGGATTGAGGATTGTCAAACAAGGGAAATGTGCCCTCTAAAGTATGCAACAAATAGGTGAAAAAATTCTGAAACGGTTTCCGAATTTCGTTTTCTGAAATAGATGATACAACCAAAGGAGATGCTGCTTCTATTACAATGTCTTTAAAGTTCATTTCAAAGAAATCCTGTTGATCTGTCCCCACAATATTGCAATTAGTATAAAGTTTTACGTTTTGCCAACAATTTTACAAACGACAAAAAAAAAAAGAAAAAACCAAGGCAAGCCAAACAAGGATATGTAAATGAATGAAAATAAAAAAGGATACAACAATTTGCAGCTGTATATAAAAGCTATGACATTTGAAGTCCATGCTTGAAAATCAACTTAAGCGAATCATACAAAACGTTATCAATTTGTCGCTATATAGCAAATAACCCAGAATAGACATTTACATATACACTCACACATATATACATACATACATATGCATGCTTCTACGTATATATCTACATATGTATATGTATGTCTATATGTAGGTACATACATATGTGCATATGCATGTGTATTCTTATTCAACATCCATATTGTATATGCATATAACTTTTATAAAGAGGCAGGAAGAGTAGACAAGTGGACTTGGATGAGAAGTGATGAGGAACGGGGCGGTGGGGGGAATGTGGAGCAAGGAAAAGTAGACGTCAAAGCAGCCAACCGGAAAACAAGCAACAACTCGCTCTGCGCAATTATAACGGGCCACAGAAGCGCAAAAGTATAACGGTCCAACATATGCGAGCGAAAGGAATGGCAATAGTGTACTGTTACATTTTCATGCACATTTAGCTCGCTAGAGATGCCGAGATACACACATACATACATACATATCTAGATAGACAGATTGCGGTTATGCGGCTATAGTTGGTTTGGTTGAGGGCGGGCGGGGTGAGTGTGGGCGGTAACAAGCACACAAAAAGGACGAGAAATGTTTAGCCACAAATTGAATCTCGACGGTGAGTGAGTTAACGAGCAAACATTTTCCCATCCTCTCTCCCGAATCAGTCTCCCACTCTTTCTCTCTTTATATATACATATATGTATGTGAGCGGGTGTAGCGGATGTGGTAGAGCAGAACTTGCAGTTACCGTTGCCTAGTTCGAGTGGCCGCCGCAATGTTAAAGAGAGAACAGAACGCTAATTAAAAAACAAAAAAAAAAAAAAAAAAAAACCGCCACAAGACACTTGAGGCAACGGAATGGGAGAAAGAAAGAAAAACAAATATGTATGAAAACATCCAAAGAGAGAAAATTGGTAAAAGCCAACGAGAGGGGGGACGTCCCCGACATGTTAACATTGCCATGAAATTGTCTATGAAATGTGAATGTAATTAAATGAATAAAATGCAACTGCCTTTCCACTAGCCTCCCCTTCCTTCTCTCTTTTACTTCCTCACTCTCTCTCTCACTCTCTCCATATATATCCACATTTCATGCGGTTCATTTGCCTATCCATTGAAATTTCAATTGGATTTTTAATTGGTACATTTTACCTTTTACATTGCAATTTTATTCATATTTCAGTATACTTTTTATTTTTTTCTTCTTATTTCATATCCTTTGTGCCAACAAAGACTAAAAGAGAAAAAAAAAACTATGCAAATGTATAGAAAAAGTTTTTTTGAGCGTTTCGTTTGACGGCTTTCGTTCTTCCACTTTGATTTGTATTTATTAAATGAGTTAGTTAATGGATCAGATGGCCTTCTTCCTTTGCCAATTGCCACAATTGAAGCACAATTACATTAGACTGGAAATTGTATCATACAAATCTGAAGATTTAAAGAATTTTACACTAATAAATATATAAAGTAAAATACTACAATTAGAAACCTTTTTATTGGTAGTAAATATAAACGTTGGAAATTAAATTGTATATTAATAAATATACAATATATTACATGTGGCAGGCAAGACAAAGCAATTCTTAATTTTAATAGAAATTTTGCGGCAAGGACCTCATATCCCTTTTTAGGGTTCCATCCATCCATTCGTATTGAAATTCTGGGATATAATGTTTAACAGTTGAAACTATATCATTCGTAAATTTCATAAAGATACTCCAACTCCGTGGCCGATTTCTTGTATACATAGCACTAAATTATTTGGTCGCCCCATCCAGATCTCACCCACGTTTTAAATAATAACAGATAGAGTCATTAAAAAATTTGTTAAATAATATGTCGTCTCATATTGAATAAGATGTTTGTGTGTAAAGTGTGTGTTCAAAAGTTTATGATAATTTAAATTTTAATATAACTTTAACTTTTCTGGGATATCTCTCAATTTAATGCATCGAATTTTCTTTTAACAACTCCAGTAACCTCTCCCAATTTGAAATTGTTTTCCAAATTTATGGCAATTTGTGTATTTTTCTTTCTCTTCTAGCTAAGAGAATGTATAACGTGAACTTGTCATTATCCTTACGATGATGTCTTCAGGCTATTGCTGTCTCTCTGTCTGAGTCCCCCCTGACTCTCTGGCTCGACAAGGCCAACAACACTTGACTTCCGGCTGAGCCATTATAATCATCATCATCATCAATGTCAACGTCATGATTATCATTCCATAAATAATAATGCTAAAGTCAGAAATGGTCGTAATGCTTTGGGAAATGGTAGATGTTTGCCATATTGTGTGAAAATTGCTGTTGTCCTTGTTCCTCTTTGTCCAAGTGCAGTTTACAATTTGGTGGTTGCTCCTCGGTGGTTGGCAGTGGCTTTTGGTTTCATTTTATGATTAAAATGTTTGTCATTATCCGTTTGGAAAAATGTTGCAAATTGTGTTTGTGCCGCGGGCCGTGCCACACTTGTACTTTGTCCATGTTGTTGGATGACTGACATATTATGCGCTTACAGTATTATTTATCATTTCCTTCACAGAAAAATCTTTGCCATGCTATGTTTTTCACATTTCATCGTAATGAAATCAGATATCTTAAAGCTTTGTCGAACCATTGTAAACAGCTCAACTTGTTCGATTTCGAACACAATCGAAGACTAAACAGTTCTCAAGTGGTGCCAAGTCTGAGTACATTTCCATTCATTTGAAGTGGCAGTACCAAGTGCAACATGTGCGACAGTTTGGAGCAGTGAGTGAATAATATCTCTAGATATCATTTCAGTAGCATACAAATAGATATTATGGAGATACACTTCTTATCTTATCTGTGCCATAAAGATCGATTTAAGGTCGTGAAACTTTCTTATCTTATCCTAAACCATATTTATCTCATCGTTTAGCGTGAATTGTTTGTCTTTAAGGACGAGTGAAATCAGTAGATAAAGAGAGCAAGATCGTAAGAAAGAGAGATATAGAGAAAGAAAGAGATAGAGAGCGAGAGGGAGGTTTGAAGATATTTTTTAGAAAGTTGTAAGACATACTTTTAATCAATCATTAAATGTAATCATCTTAGGTCTTTGAAATTCTTAAATTTACCCCCTAAAGTATGCAATAAGTATGCTGCTTCTGGAATGCAATAAATAGTCGAGGACATTTAGACATTTTGCAAACTTTTCAAATCTTTTCAAATGTCCTTAGAAAAAATTATCGTTGCAAAAAATTTTAGAGATCAATTTCTTTTTCCAATTGTGTCACATTTTAACTAGCCAAATTTAGATATCCAAGATCGATCTCCTCCAAGATGCAAATTTTCCCTCACTTCACCAAAAATTTTCTCGAATTAAAAATGTTAGAATAAACTTTAAAGTTTAAAAAATCTTTCTGTAAAACAGAAAGAAAAATTTTGTAGGATGCCATTTAATGTGTAATAGAGTTTTTTGCAAGAGGGATAGTCCAATAATGTTATTTTATCCATAATAAAAAAGAAACTTTAGAAATTTGTCAGGAATCGGGAAGGGTCTGGACCCCCTAGATCCATTCCTGGAAAAGGAACTTTGAGAACGTATGACATTTAAAGATAGTTTTAATTACCAAACTTGATAAGAATACAAAATAATTTCATTCGTTATTTAAATAAACAATATCAATTACGTAATACACAATCATTTAATGCCTAAATTTCGCAGTTTTGAAATTGTTGAACTTTTTGTATGGCATAACATTAGAAATTGAAAATTTGAATTTACAAAGATTAAGCTCAAATAAATATACAATGGGTATACAAATGTATTGTATGTATAAATATAAGGACAACAACTTCATTAAGAACAAAAAACGCCTACAGCAACCGCAGCAGCCAATCCCAATCTAAATCTCAATCCCAATGCCAAACTCAAACAAATCAACATATAATGATATGAAAATCTGTTGGCTTTTGTCAAAAAAAAAAAAAAAACCACCGAAAGCCATCTATGATGGGTGGGAGAAGGCGGGGGTAGATGGATTGGGAAACATTTCATGTTGTCAACAATTTGTCTTAAATTAGGCGTAAAATGTACAGATTGGTGGCAACAAGCCTCTCATCATCATCATCATCATCATCATCATAAACATTATCATCATCATCATCAGTAGGCAGTCAATGGGGTTGGTGTTGGTTTAATGTCAAATAAAAGGGTAGTTTCCCCCCATCATCTCTCTTTATCCAAACTTTGACAACTTCACTCAGTTTCATTATGATTGTTATTATTGTTATTAAGCATTACATTGCTGTTGTTATTGTTGTGCTCCTTGTTTTTTTTTTTTGGTGGTTTGCGTTTTATTTTTCCTTCCTTCCTTTCTCACCCTTGAAAATAAAAGCGTTTCCGACTATATGAACTTTTGCTTTACTAAATTCATGTAGCGACTAGAGAACTTACCATATTTGCGAAATATGATTATTAAAGTTATCTTTGATAGCAAAGATCCTTCGTACTTAATTTTAGCTTAAATTATGCAATAGTCTAGAAAAGTATTCAATTTTTTGTTGCAACTTGTCGACAAGAAATGTTTGCATTGAGGATTTAGTTTTTAGCAACAGAGTATTCAAAAACATCTTAATATGTTTTAAAAAACAAATTCTTGGACTGCTTATTGCATACTTTTGGGAGTAAAAGCGGAGAAATGGCCCGTCTATTCTAAAATACTAAATAATGTCTTAAGATTTATTACAAATATCATAAATAAAAAATATTAATATTATTTAAAAAAACACTTTGGAAAGCTATACGTATATAAAAAATTTCGATATTCTCGACATATAAACAGGCTATAGTAGCAGCTAAATAGATAAACCTTTTGACTATTTAGAGTGTTTTTATACTTCAATATTAACATTTCTTTACTTAGTAGTTTTCTTTCCTTTTCGCAAGGGTATCAAATTTTCGATACAGTACAATTAAAAATGTAGCCTTTTTTTTGACACTTTTCTCCCCTGACAATCCTCGGCTAATTTGGTCCCATTTATGCATATTATCGTCGCTGCTTGAAGGGTGGGTGGGAGTACTAAAGAAGTGGTTGCACTTGTTAGCTGGGATCAGTAGATCTATATCTTTATTAACTAAGCTGATTTGCATAATTGTTATCTGTGATTTTGTGTTAAAATTGCGGTAAGTAAAAAGTAGACATGAGTAAATTTTAATCCGTACGGAGATCCGTATGTATGGCGATTAAACAGTTACAAAACACAAAATGGTTTATATTTGTAAGAAAAGACTTTTTTTCCCAGAATATTAAAATAGCACTTGAATCGATGATATATGTATCTATTATGTTGCATATTTTGAAAAATCCTGAAATTCTTAAAAACTCCAAACTTTACTATTACTTTATCTATTACTTTGTCAAATTTTAATCAGTTTTTGAAATGTTATTCACGCTATTTATCAAGTATTCTTTTCAAACGAGACCAAAAAATGCTAAAGAAGTTAAAAATTTTATTTTACACTTCCAAGTCTTTGAGCACTTTTCTTTCTTTTTTACATCCTTTAGAAAATGACTAAATTACAGTCTAAAGAAAATAAATGGAATATATCTAAAATTCTCCAAAAAAAAATCTAACTCGGTGAATCTGTATTTATCAGTTTTCGAATAAGAAAACTGTGAATTCCCAGTCAAATGCAAATCCGATAAGCATAGGCAATTCACATTTAAACCTCGACCAAAACAATTTCGAACACTCCATTAAATATGTGGCTTTGTTTAGGTTTGTTTTGGCCCTAGACAAGTGCTAGAAGAAAACAGAAGAATCTGCAATTTCTGGGATGGCTTTGTCCACATCTTGTGTGAGGTTAGTTTTTTAGCCTTTTCTCTATGCTTCTCTCTCACTCTCTCTGTCTCTGTCTATTTCGTTGTCGGGGGCGTGCCATTTTGTAAAATATGCATAATTAAAATACAAAATGCACAGTCCGAGGCAGCCTCAGTCACTATCATCTCCTCCATCTTTCTCGCTCTGGCATTAAGAAGAGAGCCCCATCTTGGGCCAAAGTTGTTAATCTTTTCATGCGGCTGCATAATTAAAATTCTGAATATGGAAATTTTTTGAAAGAGCGTCTCTTGGCAGGACAAAAAGTAGAAGAAACGGGGGGTGGAGTGGTATGGGGGGGCTGATTGCAAATGGGACAAACGCCCCAAAATAAAAATACGTAACCGATGTTCAACGGCTTTTGAGATACCCTACATACAACAGAGCAATAGAGCAGAGGATTAAAGTTGGGCATGTCTCTGTTTTCTCTCTTTGTAAGGGTATACAGGATATGATAAAACGAAATATAGAAAAGCACAAGCACACGCACACACACATACACACAACGCACTTGTGACAGCAGCAACTTAACAGTTTGCCCGCTGCTGTTGCTCGTTAACAGTCACAATCTCGCCGTCTTTTGCCAGCTCTATTTTCTTTCCCTTTCTCTCACTCACTCCTCTAGCAAGGAGTGTATGGGTGTGTGTGTGTGTGTATTTGTTAAAGTAATTGCAAAATATGAATGCATAATGAGCAGATATTTCCAAGTGTAGAGAAGAAAAGAAGAAACTTCCAAGCTGTGAGTTGACTTTTATGCTAAAATGCACTCGTCGCGCGTGTATTTGCATTTGTCAAAAGCAGCACAAGGACATATGTATGTATGTATGTATGTATGTACATCTATACATACATAGACATGAACATACATGTTTAGATTTGCAGGCATCCTTAGGCCATTTATACAGGTCTCATTCTCCATCTCTTTCTCTCTCCCGCGTGTACTGCCTATGCTCTTTTCATCAGATAATCCCTCCATGCCATTGCTTAACATATTCAGTTCCGTCTTGCTTATCCGCCATGTGTTAAGTGAAGTCGAAAACATGTCAAAATGTTTTGGAGCTCATTAAAATTGTTGCACATTTCAATTTGTGTGCACAGATGCAGATATTATAATAATAGTGTTAGGTTAACTAACTCTTTAATTCAGCCAGTAAATGCGATCCATTCAAATCTTTCAGTTTTCAATCTATCGCAAACTTTTTCGCATGTCCTTTTTAGTTCTTTAATTACCTACATTATTACTATGATCTAATCGCCCTCTGAACCGTAAGGATAGCTTACATTAGAGGCTGAAAAATGATCGATAACAAGTAGATATTTCTATCAGGATCAATTCAGACACAATTTATCAAGTTTGAATCCTTGCAAGTGAGAAAATCACATAAAATTACAAATAAATAGTTTTTTTTTTTTCATTTGGTAAAATCTATGCTTGCATATAAGGGGAAAAATTCACAATTTAATTCTATAATATTTATAGTAAAACTAGTTAAATGAAGGAAATAAATTGCTTTAACTACTCTTTTTGCTATTTATGCTGATCAAGAATATATACATTTATAATATTATTTTCTCAAACCTTTATAACAACAACTTATTTTGTTTGTATTAACTACACTTGTACATAGATACCATGCGATACGTCCTCAAGGATTTGATATTGAGCATTTTCGTCTCATAATCGGCCAGTCGTATATAGCCGATAAATGTGCCTTTATCTATGAAACCGACAATATCTTTGAGGTAGATAACTTTTAGCTTGCTTCTCCGATTTCTTATTGCCCTTTTTTATAGCTCATAAATGGCTTTGATCAGATGATGACCCAAGAGGATATTGATTTTGGCGCTGAACCGTTGGCATCCATACACGTGGCTGGCATAATGGTATATATGTTATATCATAATGATCTGAATGATAGCGAAGTGCAGCGAACTATATTCCTACAACGTTGTTTCGACTACATGGCCTGCACTGAGGGAACACATGTGAGAAATGTTTAAAAACAATCAAAATATAATTCATATATGTGATTTTCTATTTGTCTATTGCAGATCCATGAGTTATGCGTTGAAATTTTATGCTTGTTGGATCTCACTCATTCGGGAAGTATACTCAACATTATCATATGTTGCCGCCATGCCAGTGTTTTGTCCACAATGGCGCAGATTGTTAGCACTTGCTTGCTTTGGTCTATGTTAGATCGTCTAACCGATTTGGGTTTGGATGCTCATCGTTTGCGGCCCTATCCCGAATTGATGGTTGCCATAGCTATGGTCAATCCCTCAGTGTATCTGCAATCCTATTTGCATGCTCTTAATTTAATAGTAAGACTAATTGCAGCCCTTCTCGTTGTGGGCCCATTTGGATCAACTGAGAAACTATGCCAAGAGGTGGGTGTCTCAAAGGAAATGTTTAAGTTGTCCAAAGATGATGCCATTGCTATATTTCGCTGGCTAAACACCATTCAGACTGAATTGCGTAGGGATCTACATCTCTTGAAGAATGCACAAACTGACGAACGTCTGGTTGTCCTAGAACTAACGTGTGAGTTAATGCAACTGCTGCAACAGCACTTAGATCCTGAAACCAAATCTTTGGATGTGGACAAGAACATTTATTGCATCCGGGATTTATGCGAAAAAAGCACAAATCGTGCGGAAAATGATAACGGACATTGGCTGTAACATAAATATTTTCCATGTTTAATTTTTGCTAGCAAAAATAATTTGCAATGATTAATTCAATCTAATGTCTATTTTTATCATCAATTTTGAAAGTCTGTGTTGGAAAATCTTAAAAAATAAAAGCGTGCGTAAGTGGGATCCTGCTCACCCCTAGGTAAGTAAATTCTTTTTCAGGACAACTTCCTAGCAGCACAAAGTTTCAATCTAAATCGTTCTTGTTTCATATTATCACAAGAAAAAGAGTTATAATTATCACGCAAATTTAATTTAAAAGCATTAAGTTTCAAAAGGGATCGGAATTGATTCATAAACACGGCCAGTTATACTAATAAACTATTTCCTAGTAGCCCTTCTAGTAATTAACTATTCATCTAGTACAGTGTCGAGCCATTGTTCCACATCAGTTTTGCTATTGGAAGATGGTGTAGCCGGTTGAACAATGGGCGTTGATATCTTTAGGTTTAGCGTCGTATCAGTCAAGGCTAACAATTCATCTAGCTCATCCGGCTGAGATGCGGCAGGTGCTGAGGGAATGGCAGTGGCAGTTGCAGTTGTCGAAATAGTTGTACCTGGCACTTTGGCCGAAGGCGCTCGTGACTTTCCACTTGCAATTCCATTCGTTTCGCGCAATACCCGTTGCTGATACACTTTCTCCGCCCTCTCGGCTGCCTTATTCTGCTCCTGCAATTGTTGACGGGTAAACATTGTCGTTGGATAATCCATAAGTTTATAAAATGGTATCGTCTGTAAACCACTGTTAAGTAGGCCTAGATTTAAAGTAAATAGCTTTTGACTAAGAGGAGCTGCTTGCTCTTTGGTGGGGCCAATGTTGTTCCATTCCTTTTCGGCACCAAAACTAAAATGGCCACCACCCATGCTAGTGAATTGGGATAGCTGTTGATAGTCGGCGGCCCTTAATTGGGCCCGAGCGTTCTCATCAATTGGTGCACCATTTAAATCCAGCTCCAAGTCATCGGTGTCATCTGTGGGTGGTAAAGTGCCCACCAAATCGCGATTCTTTTGCGCAGCCAATGATGAAGGTCGCGATGATGACCAATTACCACCCCCACCCGCGGACGACGCAGGTTTGCGATTGAATCGCGGTTCATCACTCGAATCGGCTATATCCACAATGCTGCGAGCCTTAGCTGTACCTGGTGGAGAACTCGAGCTGGTAGTCGTCGTAGTAGTGCCACGGCGTGTTTGCTTCAGCTGCTTCATTTTCTTGCGCTTGCTGCAAATGACGTGGGAATAATATGAGCCAACTGTATGGATGAAATGGTCTACTTCTTACTCCTTGGATCGATCGTCCTTGCCCAGCATTGCGACTACGGTTTGTTGTGGTCAATGTTGAATACAAATCTTGATTTAACATTGCTCGCAAATGATGCTGTTAAATATAACAGTGCTCGAAGTGTGCCTGTTAAAATAACAGTTGTCAATGGATAGCGCAGGCCCAAAAATAATTAATATATTTTCTATTAAGAAAGCGGCAGGTTAGCATGTTGCGCCACATCCAATCCCTTTCGCTTAAGTCCGACGGTCAATTGCCAGTCGTGTCCCAAGAGATCTATCGCCAGTTCTTCAAGGATCTGGCAGCCAAGCCGCAGTTGCTACCAGGAAGCCAGCCGTCGGATTTAAATAGCAATAGTTTTGATGTGGAGGTCAGTAATCAGGCTGAGTCGATTGCCCCAACACCGCAAGATGTTTGGATCTTTGGTTATGGATCGCTGGTATGGAAAGCTGATTTTCCCTATATCGATCGCCGACGTGGCTATGTATGTGGCTTTAAGCGTCGTTTCTATCAGCACAGCATCGATCATCGTGGTATTCCTGAAAGGCCAGGACGTGTGGTAACTCTTCTGCCGGGCGATGCTACTCAGGATCGTGTATATGGTGTAGCATATCGCATAGCATCGCTGCAAAAGTGCCAGGTGCTGGACCATTTGGACTATCGCGAGAAAAATGGCTATGAACGATGCCATCTGGAGTTCCACGAATATCCTGCGACCAGTGAACCCATTCAGGTTATTATGTATGTGGCCACGCAGGCGAATGATTCCTACGCCGGCGACGTTTGGGAAGTTCCTTGCATAGCAAAACAGATTTTCTCCGCTGCTGGGCCAAGTGGACCCAATCGCGAATATCTCTTTAATTTGGCCCTGGCCATGGCTCAACTCTTTCCCGGCGCTGTCGATGAACATCTCACTGAGTTAGTCGAGTGCGTAAAGCATCTCATTGAAAGGGATGAACCCCAGATGTTGGAGCGTGGCCTAACACGGGAGATTATGAATATCCTAAAGGATTGCTGGAAAAATGAGGAAGCGCTAGTCAAGCGTCTAGAGGCTTTGCGTCAGCGATGTGAACAGCCCGGATGGCGAGAATGGCTTCTGGTTCAAGAATTGGAACGTCAGAGTGGCTGACCCGGCTTAACCAATTTATTATTTGTCCCCCTTTACATTAATTTGTATTTATTTTCTGTTTAGCTTATTCCATGCTCATGTATTAATTTATGACAACCTCCTTCAGATTCTTGGAAGATGTGTGTAAATAAATCTAGAAACTAAACTGATAAGAATTGAAATTTATTATCAATAGATTTAAATTTATAACTGAAATTAGTTATTATTTGACTTGATTTGAAATCTTAGTATTGGGTAATTTAAAAATACTAAAATTAATAGCAGCGCTGCCAGACTGCCAGATTTGAAATCCGTTTCTTTTGAAATACTTCATATGAGTATTTTTTCCTTAAGTAAATTTTGAAAAGACTGTACAATATTTCTTTAGGGAAATCCACAAGCGCGATATATAGCTTATTCTGGTTTTTAAGAAATGCGGCGTTTGTTATTGTTGTTAAAGTTTTTGTAAATCTTACCGTTAATAAGCATCTGGCATCATCCCAATGTTGTGCTTTACAACATTTGTTATCGATAACGTTTAGATAAAATACCATATTTTGTTTTGTTAATTGTGCAAAAACTAAGTAACAATTCGCTAAGACGCACCCGAGTCAGTGCTCCCGAATTTTTTCCCTTTCGTTTGATGCCACATTCATTAACCTTATGGCCGTTTTGAGCGCGAGTGGTCAAAAGTAAATAATACAATACTGTCACCATAGCTTTAGAGTCCGCCCGCCTCCCCCCGCTACAGCGTAGCAAACCATTCGGTATTGTTTTTGTTAATAATTATATGTGTGTGCCTGCGTTATTTTTTTTTCGTGACTCTGTATCTAAAGTTAAAAATGTTTGCTACTAATTGTATTTGGTGACAAATAATTTAACTAATTAGCCCCAAACGCGTGGGCAAGTGTCAACACTTGTCAACTTTCTGTCAAAAGCAATCAACAACAAAAACAACAACAGCAACCTTTAAAAGAAGTGAAAGAAAAAAAAAGAAGACACAACACCACGGAGAAACGCAATGAAAACAGGTGGGCGCCATGAAAGTATGTAACGGGAGGGGGTGAGGGTGGCGGAGATGGTTTTGGCGGTCGAGATGTGGGTGTTACTGATGATGTTATAGTTTTTGTTACGCTTTTGTTACGTTTTTTCTTTGACTTTTTAATTTTTGTAATGTCGTTGTAATTGAAATCGAACCCCATAGTGCAACAGAATAGTGGATGGAGAGGGAGAAGGTGCTGCTGCTGATAAAGTAAAATGACAACATATTTGTTTTTTTTCGCTCCCTCACTACCTCTCTCACTCTCACTCCCACTCGATGAATTCCTCCAACACACACACACACACCAACTCTGTACATGTATTTGAAAAGCTCTCATCATCACTAAAGTTAACGTTTTGTTGTTTCATTTATGTGTATATATGTATATTTTTATTATATTTTGCCTTTTGCCAGATGAATCACTTAAATCTAGTATGATTAAGTCGAGTCGCCATAGCCCGACGTTTTGCTGCTGCTGCTGCTTTTCTTATCTAAGACCTGTGTGCGCCCCCAACAAGTTTCTTATTGTTCTTTGTCGTGCGCGCATGCATACATACACATACACACACAAATACGCATACGCATACGCATACATATGTATGACGCAAGAGCCCATATAAAATGAGCAAAAATTTTTTATTGCATACTTGGCAGCGCCAGTGACAGGAGCTGCTGTGGAATGATATTTCTTTAGGGGTAGTAGGAAAAAAAAGTTGTGCGGGGAAGGGAGAGGGCAAGAAATTTGTTGATAATGGTTAAGTCCGTTTCCCTAGCTCCCCAACCCGTCTCGGGCCCTTATGGCAGACGAAAAGACATTTAGCACATTGCCTCGCATAACCCATTACAATTTCAATGCAAATTTTACAACTATTTAGCAGAGTGGTGGGGCATGTGGTAAGGTTGGCGGCGGTGTTGATGGTGGTGGTGCTCGTGGTGGCGCTTTTGTATTTTATAATATTTACATTTTAGTAAATTAAATTTTTATATCCAGTACTCTTGCCACATAAACCAAAAAGACAACAACAACAACAACTGCAAAATGTAAGGGTATATATGTATTAAGGTCAACCAAGAAGGCAAACCATTTTTTTGTTTTTTTTGTTTGTTTAATATTCTATGTCTTATGGCAATCATTTATGAGTTTATGAGCCATTCCATTGTAGATTTAATACGTAGAAACATTATGTTGAAATGATTAGTTTGTTTCTCCCATTCCCCTCCCTTTTCCCATTCAGTTTTTAGATATTAGTAATAAAAAAATTCATATTTCTAATTTTGTTTTAGCTAATAACGTTTTAATGAGAGAGCTAAGGATTGTCAAATGGAGAATTAACTTCAATAGCCTTTTTATTAATCCAAAAATATGTTTACGGATCATATATTTATGTATGTATGTATGTAGGTTATGAGCTCTTATTTCCTAATTAGGTTTCGAAATGATTTTTAGACTATATGTATGTTTAGTCACAAAATACAGATCGATATTAAAATTTAATGTGAAAGCTTTCCAAATCATGAGATCGTTTAGCTCACGTAGATATATAGAGACAAATAGGCCAAATAGCGTCTGATTTTATATAATATGTATATAGATGTATTTGATTACTATGTCCTTGGGAAATGGATGATTTCTACTTTTGGTTTTAGTCTACAAAAAGTTTTGTGTCTATAAGTCTCAAATAAATGTTAAAATAAATGTTGAATTTAGTTAAATATTTGATCTTGAAGGGGATCAAAATCTTTTGAATAATTAATGCAAATCAGTGTTTTCTTTGTTGATACACAGGGTATTTAAAAGTCATGGCGATAAAAACTGAACTTACAGTAATTTTTTAGTATGTACACCCACACACCCACACACACATACACACATTGAGAGATGACTCCTTTTGCGCCCCCTTGCCAGTACCTGCTCATCTAGCAACAACAAGTATCGATTCCAGGCCATGGCTTGGCTGCTGCTTTGCATAACACATCTGCTAAGGATTTTTGTGTTTGTGTGTGTGTGTGTGTAAGAGTATGTGTTGCTGTGTATTGGCCATATACATACAGACACGTGCGGAAACTGCGCGGAATCGACTTCAGTTCAGTTTTGACTTTCCTTTCGGCCCCCCACAACGTATAAAACGACAACTAGAAGAAACAAAAAATATATAAAAAAAATTTATATATTTTACAAAAAAAAAACAAACGAATAAATTCCAAAAATTAATTAATATAATTAGACAGAAAATACTACAACCAAAAAAATAAAATAAACCACAAATGTAAAAATGTAGCATATATGTAAAATGTATGTCAAAAGAGAGTTTCAACAAATATAAATCATAAATCAAATTTAAGTAAAGGCAAACGAAGTGAGCACCACGTGGGGGAAGGGGAGGGTGGGTCGGTATGGGGTGTAATAGTGGCTAAGGGAGTGGGCTTTTTGGAAGTGAGGCTGCTCCTGCGCTGCCTCAACAAAATTTAACGTGCAAGTGTGCGCGTGTATTTGTGTGTGTTTGTGTGTGTATCTGTGTGTGCGTATCAAGTCATGTGACCGCGCTCGCAAAACATTTTTGCCTTTGCCCTAGCTTTCTCCCAGGCTTTCCTTTTTACTACGTTTTCTCTTATTGTGTGTGTGTGTGTGCGTGTGTGTGTGAGCCTCTTAGCGTAAGCATGCGCAATGCGTTCCCATGCTAACGGGAAATACACTCACATGTCAGCAGTAGGACACAGGAATCTAGACAGAAATTGAAATCGAAATCGAAATTATGTTGCGTAGTTATATATTACAAAAAACAAAAAAAAAAAACCAGAGCCCACAAGTAGGCAATCAAAAATTTGGTGTAAATTTCTTTTAACATTTAAGTTTAATTTTCTATAAACTTTTATTTCAGCATGTGTATGTTGTGTGTGTTGTGCGTGCAAGTGTGTGTATGTGTGTGTTTGAAGTAAAGATTTTTGGGGGAAGGTTGGAGTAAGAGTAAACGTCCTCGTCCTAGTGACAAGCTGAGCTTTCTCTCTCTCTATCTCTCTCTCCGTATATTTGTTTGGCTCTCTTTGCCACTTTGCTCTGCTCTGATTCTCTGTTCACGCTCTCTCTCTCTGTCTAAATATATATATGTACATATATATATCTATATCTATCTCTGGCTTTAAGGTGCAAAATGCCTTCACACTGAAACGACGCCACAGTTCTAGCCAGTAGCCAACTAACCAGCTAACCCAACAGCAGCAAATAATAATTTTTTTTCGTTTCTCTCATTCGGTTCCCTCCAATACATCTTTGTGGGCTATATATATGTACATATATATACATACATATATGTGTATAGATATATATAATATATTAGTATAGTAAATGTAAACGGATTTCTTTAACAACTCGCCAATGAAACGCCAACGAATTCAGGCCGCGCGCGAAATGAATTGAAAATCAATGCCAAACAGTTTTTTTTCTTCCCACATTCGTAAAATTCAGATTTTCCCTTTTGTTTTTTTTTTCTTGCCCCCAAAAGAGTGCTATATAAAAAACCAACAAAAGATTAAAACTAAAAACCTGAAAAAGAAAGAAGGAACACACACAAATAATTATTAAATACGAAAAACGAAAACGTTTCGGATAACCCCTTTTCACTTTATCCCACTTTCTTCTTCTCGCTGTTGTTGCTTTTTTTTGTTTGTTACTAGTGCAGTGAAAATGTAGTTAAAAATAAAAAACAAAAATAAAAGAAACATGTGAGTAGCAACAAGCTAAAAAAAATTTGCAAAAATCAAAATGGAAGGTTAAAATGGTAAATTCTTACATTCACAATGTGTGTGTGTGTGTGTGTGTGTGTGAGTATAGATAACCTCGATTTACAGATTTCAGACACACATACACAAACACATGCAAAGAATATGGCATACATACACAGATTTGGGCAAACAGCAGCAGCATCTCCTCTTTACTCTCCTCCCTCGGCCCCCTTTAGGGCTTAACGCAATGGTATTTTAATCATCATTAGAAGGAAACGCTCACACTTACACGCATACGCACTAACTCACACACACACACACACGCACACACACATACAGAGACACGCAAACACTTTGTGTGATTATCAAAGCTTCTTTTTGGAGGGTCCATCGTCGGTCAGGCGCCATGTGTTAACCCTCCCCTACCTTGCCCCCTGCACAATCCTCCACTCACTAAACGGTGCTACCACATTTACCGAACCTCTATATCCTCCTCCATCCTTCTCCTGATTCGCTCCCTCCACTTGCCTGTTTGTTTGTGCAAATTAAATTTAAAGTATGCCAACGATTCATTTTTTTCCCCCGTTTTCCTTTTTCTTTTTTTTTTTTGCTTTTGCTCTTTGTACTGTTGCGCTCCTTTATGTATGCTCTATATCCTAGCGACCCTGCTGCTGGTATGTGTGTGTATATATGTGTATATGTGTATATGTGTGTGAGTTTGTTTGTCAAAGCGTAAACAATTGCAAATACAGCAACAACAACAACAACAACAAAAAGTAGGCAAAAAGGGAATATATGTTTGACTAGGAGACAGAGAACCAGCAGGAGATATAGCAATACAGGGAGAGAAAGAGACAGAGGCAAATATAGAGAGAGAGAGAGAAATATCGAGAGTGAGAGTAAGTGAGAGCGAGAGAGAAATAGAAGAAGGTACATAGTATATAGTATAGGTTCAGTAAGAAGCTTGTTGTCTAGAAGGACGCGGTGGGGGGTTGTTAGAAGGGAGGGATAGCCACACGACATTGCGAAAAATCGATTTGTGTGGCATCAAAAAGTGCATATAGGAAAAACTCTACTTCTATATATGTATATATATATATATATATACACACACACAGTATCTATTGTAAGTGAGGTGTGTGTATGCGTGTGTGTGGTGTATTGTTGTGCAACATAATGTCGAAGTCAGAGGTCTCTCTCTCTCTCTCTCTATCTCTCTCTGTTTGTGTATCCGTGTGTATTTCCAATTAACTATAACAATCACTTTGGTCCTAACAGCATCATCTCTCTTTCTCTCTCTAGATCTCATTTATTTTCATTAAAAGACAAAAGAGGATTCAGATTGAAACGTGCCACCTCCTATTTATACCTTCCCCCCCACCATCATGCCCGCTCAGCTATCTTCAGTTCTGCCATAAATTAATCTTAATTAATCCCATCGTCCGCCCCGTAAACCAATTGATGATGATCCATATTTATGTAATCATATCAGTTAACTCGTTAAATGCTTTCATCACGAATTTCAATTAAATGCGAAATTACTGAGATTTAGCTTAGAATTAAAAAATAAGGGAATCAGTGAATAAGAGCTTAAATCTAATATTATATTGAAATTCAATATTGAAATGCTCATCACATTTGTGTTAACCGTCTTTTTACTTGAATTTAAATCGAATCCCAGTTGAGTGTCCATTTTTACTTTGATTCTGCTGATATCGGAGGTAACACTGAATCGTCTTTTGTTTTTGTTGAGTGGGATATATGCCAAGATAATTGGGTTACTTAAGAGTGAGAATAATTGTATCCTAAGATAAAGATATGCTTTGTTTTTTAACTGTGAATAGAGAAACTTTCGTTCAATAAGAACGAATCAAATTTATTTTAAAACTGAATCGAGGGCAAACAAAGAATAAGATTATCGGATAATCCTTGGCACTAACAACGAAGGTCAAGCTTTAACGCTAAAACCAGTTGGGAATTATAACAGGATAAAGAAAATATATTTAATCTGTACCAAATTTGAAGACTTCGCTCTAGAATTGTTAACGCTTAAACCAGTTGGGAATTATAACTAGATGAAGCGAAGAAACGAAAACATAGTTGAAAGTTTTTATTTTTTTACAAATTTCCAAAGTTTGTTACTCCCCTTACAATTTTTTAACATAAATCGAATTTAAAAAATTATCTCATCTATTTATATTATTTTTTTCTGTTTATTTACAGCACTTGACTCGACTACTGCTAATCTAGTTTCACTTTCCAATAAACAACAACAAGAACAACTAGAAAACTTTTGTGAGCAGTAAAATTTAATCAAGCAAAAGATTAAAAAAAGAAAAACACACTTAAAAGGATATTTTCAAACCCCTCCAAAAGTAAAACAAAAAAAAGGAAAAGAAATATAAAAACCCACTTGGCATTCTCTCTCAGCGCACTAAAATCTACTGAAACTCCGTCTTTAACTTACTTACGCACTAAGCCCTAAAACCACGTCCTTAATACCAAGTCAACCAAGTTTTCTTCAAAAATTTAAACCGCATTCTTAACGAGATCGTCCTTTTTGTCCCTGTCGTCGTCGTCGTCGTCGTCGTCATTGTTACTTTTTCGTGCCGGACAGTGTGAGAGTGGAGGATCGACTCATGTTAGAAAAATGAAAAAGTTCACATTCAAAGGAGTTCTAGATGGATTTCGACAAAGCGTTCAGCCCCAAGCCACACGACAAGAGCAGGAAATCCAAGAGCAATTGAAAGCCGATCATTTCAAATTACAAAAAGTAAGATAACAAAAACAAAATAAAAATCCACACAAAAATTCTATTTATTTATAAATATAGTGAGTGCAAAATGATGGCATTTGTTGCAGCTAGCGGGTGTTTTATTTGGTAGCTGCACTAAATTTCAATAAACTATCATAAGACACACGCGGCTATGACCGATGTCTTTCTTAGCCAACATTAAAAAAAGTGTAAAAACTAATAAGATTTTTAAGAAGAAGAAATTGTGTATAATCTCCTTTTTTTTCTCGTGTGTGTGTGTGTGTGTGTAGACCTTTCGTCATGGCTTTCCATTTTCGCCCACATCGTTTGCCTTTGATCCTGTACAAAAACTATTAGCGATTGGTGATAAATCCGGCTACATACGCATGTAAGTTAACCCAAATAAAGTATAAAGTGTTTAAGTTATGTTAATTTGTAAACTTTTGTTCAATTGTAAACTAGTTTGGGTCGACCTGGTGTCGATGCTCATGCCAAACATGAGGGCGAATCTGAATGTGCTGTACTCTTTGCCCAGTTTCTGGTCAATGAGGGGGCATTGGTCACTGTGACCGCCGATGATACCATACATTTGTGGAACATACGCCAAAAGACTCCGCGCATTGTGCAGAGTCTGAAATTTCAGCGAGAACGGTAAGTGAATTACTCCCAAAAAAAAAAAAAACAAAACGCCCCTTAAGCCAAAATGGTTCAATTATTCTGTTGCATACTTTTTGGGGGGTGGGATGCAAATTTAATGCACTTGAAAACGTTTTCCTAGGCTATATAAAGCCATTTACTAAATGTTTCTCACGAGCAAAAGTGCAGAGAATTTAATTACGTTTTAAATGAGCTTAACTAATTAAAATTTCTTTCTCTCTCTCTCTCTCTCTCTCTCTGTGTGTGTGTGCTTGTGTCTGTCAGGGTCACTTGCATACATTTGCCTGTAGGAAGCAAATGGCTGTATGTGGGCACCGAGAAGGGTAACATACACGTTGTTCACATAGATACATTTGCACTTAGTGGATATATTATTAACTGGAATAAAGCAATTGAAGTGTAAGCTAATCAAATCTAATGAACATTAGCCATTATTTGCCTGTCTAAAATGTTACATCTATGTATTTTAGGGTTAGAACTAGTCATCCAGGTGCTGTGATTGCGTTATGTGATAATCCATTGGATGCAAACAAGGTAGTAATCTGAAAATGTTTTGAATTCAATTTCAATATAATTCATTAATTTGCCTTTCATTTCTTTCAGTTGCTTATTGCATTTGAATGTGGTCTGCTTGTATTATGGGATCTAAAGGCCAAATGCGCTGAGATACGATGGCAGGCTGCCGAGGCTGTTAAATCATTGGCCTGGCACTATGAGGGCAAATATTTTGTATCATCGCACACAGATGGATCCATTTGTTCGTGGCCCACCAAGCCGCAGCCCAAGCCGCAGTCACAAGTTTGTCCGCATGGTAAACATTTTGTGATCCATTGAAATTAATTATTTATTGATGGTGATTTGGTTTTTTTTTTTTTTTCAGCAAAAATTAATAAGGATGGCATTGCGGAAAAATGTAAACCGATATATAAAGTTGACTTGAAGTCTAGCACAACTGGGTAAGTAAATACCTATTGATATTTATATAAATATATATTTTTTGCTTTCTCTTTTGGTTAATAGTGAAACTTTCACCATTTTCTCTGGCGGTATGCCATCCGAAAAGGGCTCCAAATCGAATTGTATTACTGTTATGGTGGGCAAAGCCACAACGGTATTAGAAATGGAGCATACCGTTTGCGATTTCATAACCCTCTGTGAAAATCCCTGGCCATGTGGTATAGTTTGGTTTTCGCTATGATCACCATCTGTATATATTTATATATATTTGTTTGTTTGTGACTTTTTTTTTTAGAAACCCAAGATCCGTATGCCATAGCTGTGCTACTTCAATATGACTTAGTATTAATAGACTTATTAACACCCGGTTTTCCATGTTTTGAATCGCCTTATCCAATGGACTTACACGAATCACCTGTTACATGTTGCACATATTTAACCGATTGCCCATCGGATTTGGTTCCTGCTTTTTATTCAGTGAGTTTAGCATTAACAATTCTGTATTGGATGTATATGTATTTTGTTTTTTTTTTGTGTATATATTTTCGTAGGTTGGTCGCACAACGACTAGTAAAAAAAGTTGCTTCTCGGAACGGGAATGGCCCATATCGGGCGGCGAATGGTCACCCGCTTCATGCAGTTATTCAGAGATTGTTATTACCGGTCATCAGGATGGTAGTTTGAAATTTTGGGATTCCGGTGCGGGCACATTACAAATCTTGTACAAACTGAAAACGGCGAAAATGTTTGAGAAGCCACGTGGCGGACATGTTGCATCATCGCATCCCAATGATACAGATAATCCATTGGCCGTTCATTTGATATTCCTTTGCTCTGAATCGCGTCGCTTGTGTGTTGCCGGTGCCATGGGCCAGGTGATGTTATTCAAATTCCGTAAATGTGAATCGACATCCGAAGTGCTTGTGCTCGAGATACCAATACTCTATGAGAATTTTGATGATATATATGGCACATCACCGGAATGTGATTTCCTAACGGGCCATCAAGGGCAAAAGAATGAGTCAAGTGAATCGGATAAGGTTAGTTTATTATCAGAAATAAGTTGGTCCTTTGGTTTAGTTTGGTCATTTCATATGGTTTCTTTTGATTTTCCATTTAGACGGAATGCAATCTTAAAGTACGTTTTGGAGCCCAGCGTAAGCCACCTGGTTTCCAATCGCAATTGGTATGCCTAACCACTGGTCCAAATCGTCGTAATGTGCAGGTCACTTCGTTGTGCATCAATTCCAGTTATGGCCTGTAAGTAAAGTCAGTCAATAGCCAAATGTCAAGTCAGACTATCATCCACCGCAACAACCACTAACACCACCATCACCACCACCACCAACAACAACAACAACAAGAATCACCAAGCGATCACACATCACTCAACACACGCATAGACACAACAAACCACCACCACCACCACCAGGACAACAACATGGCGTTAAATGAAGGACTTTAATTATAGAAATCAAATCTCCTGCTCCTCAAAACCCCGGACCCTCGAAACCCTCAAAACCACCCAAAAAATCAAAAAAAAAAAAACTAATTTGAATTTTAGACGTAGTCTAGTTTTGTATAACTATCAAAATGCATGACGTTTTCTGAAACAAAAAAAAAAAAAAAAAAAAAACCAAAACAAAAGCCTGTGACTAGACACACTAAAGCCCTAATAAGTCGTACTATAAATGAAAAACAAAACAAAAAACCCAAGCGCCTTAACTAACCGCCGCCCCGCTCCGCCCCCCATTTCCCCATCTCTAGACGCACTTAAAGCTTTTGTTAATTGCCTTTTGTTTGCGTTGTGTATTTCGTAGTGTACGCGTAACGTACATACATACAAAACTCTCTGTATATGCAACAGTTGCTGCAACAAGCAACAACAAGAAGAAGTAAACATATTGACAAAACCCCAGCCCAAGCCCCCACCACCAATGTCAAACCCTGAACCCAACCCTTAACTAACCGTTAACCTTAACCAAGAATTCCTAACCACCCCCAATTAATGCCTGCCTCAATGCCAAACAACAACAACAACAACATTTAGAATGACTGACTGGGACCGTTAACGGACCCAACTGGACACACAAAAGCAACAATTTAGTGCCTGGTGTGTGTGTGTGTGTGTGTGTGCGTGTGCGTGCGTTGGTTCGTGGCGTGCGTTACGTTGCGCTTTCCGTTCCGTTACGTTACGTTACGTTCCGTTGCGTGTGTGCGTGCTTGCGTCAAAAGTTAATTGAGTTTGAAATTGAATTTGTGATTTTTTTTTTTTTTCTTGTATACCCTGTACCTTATGCCTTATACCTGTAGTTTTCTATCCACTTTAACATTTTTAGAAGAAGAAACATTTGCTATTTTAGAAACTATCTATAGAAGTATATATGTATGTATGTATGTGTGTGTGTGTGATGTAATCCCCAATTGCTGCTTTATAGCCTTGTGTCCGTCTGTGATTTTTCAGTTCATTTCCATAAAAGAGTAGATCGATTCTTTAGTTCAAAGAACATTTTGTTTTGTTTTTCCTTTTCCAAGCACTAGTTGAAAAGGAAATGTATAATTAATTATAAAAGAAATAAAGCGAGTTAGGTCCTGTCAAAAGCATTAGAATAACAAATACGATTCTGGTCGTTGACAGTGAAAAAAAGTGGAATAAATTTGTTGTTAAACTAAAAAGATTTTCCCAAGCAATAGACTCAGGATCTTATGAAATTTTAGCCCACAGATATGTTAGTTCCTTTCACCACTCACTTGTTCAGTTTTTCTCACACTGAATATAGATATGTATATTAACTGGAGTAACTGACTAGTTAGCTAGTTAGTTTTTTTCCCTGAAAACAAGTTAAAAATCATAACTGAATTGACAATATGGATCGGTAGATGCAAACTAAGTTATATCTATTGTCGGAGATGTTTTAATTGTTATATATCCTTTTCACACGAGTACAAGAACTGATCAGTCACTTCAGAAAATAATAAATAAAGTACAGATTGAACAAAACAGTAAGAAAGTCAACTATACAAGTAAATCAATAAGTGAGCAACTGAGTGAGGAAGTAAATGAACTTCATTTACATATTTATTTTAAGTACAAATTACTATCAAATTTTTTTTCAATTTAGTTAGAGTGGTAGGAAATTCAAAAGACTCTTTTTGATGAAAGATAACATTTTAGGATTTTATCAAGTAACTTATTAAAAACAAGCAAGGGATATTTCGAATGGTTTAGGTGGCTCATATTCTTTTTGACTCATTAATCACTGACTCACGTGTTCAATTGTTTATTCACTCATATGAATAAATACTTCCCTTTCTATCACACAATCTGTTTGCATTAATAGAGCAATTAAACAAATTAGTCAGTAAATAATTGAGTAAATGAACACCTGAACAAAAGAGCCAGTGAGGGAACAACTGAGTAAACGATCAAGTGAGTGGAGAGACATGTCAGCGAGTAGACATATTAAACTATTTATAAGACAGGCATTCAATACGAATACAAGATAAGGACATGCAGGATATTCCTAAAAGTCGGAAGCTATAGGAATAGCTCCTTAAAAGGATTCATTGTGTTGTAATATCATTCAAAACAGATCCAAATGAGTTGAGAAATCTTTTGGAAAAGTAGCAAACTCCTCGAGAATGTGTACGTGTGTGTGTGTGTCTTAGTTCGCCGTAGTTAAATATTTGGTACAGGGTATTTCTGATTGTCGGCAAGCCTCGACTTGAATGCATTAATTTGGTTTTTTAGGTTATGTATTTTATTCGTTCATTCGTATGCCGCCTAATACATAATTAATATTTCTATTGTTTTTCTTTTGTTTTCTGAAATACACACAAAAAAAAAAAAAAAATAATAACAAATTTGTTAAAATTCTCGATTTAACTCTACTTCTGATTCTTTGCTATCTTTCGTTTCACTTTTCTTTTTTGTTTTTGTATTTTTTGTGTGAATTTTGGTTGTTTCTTAATTCTCCTTTTTTCCCTTATTGTTTTTTTTTTGTTTATAAATTTCTTTGTTGTTGTATTTGATTTTTAATTTGTATTTTTAGAATGGCTTATGGTACCGAATATGGACTTGTCATAATTGATATAATCCAAAAAATTTGCCTATTGAGTGTTGCATGTCCCGATCTATATGGCGCACATGATCCTTATTCGCGAACACCAAAAAGTCCAAAACGTATTGAGAATAAAGAGGAGCAAAGCCGTTCGCCTAGTTCAGATCAGGTAAGTGTGATCTTAAACGATCCAAAAGAAAGAAACAAAAAAAAAAAAAAAAAAAAAACAAAGAAGCAAAAACCAAAACAACACTTAGTAAATGATAATGGAGAATGAGCAACCACAACAACAACAACAACAACTACATACATACATAACATTTACAACAAAATGACAATTATCGCCAGATACTCTTCTATGTATACATATCTTTATATATACATATGTACATACATACATACATACAGCATACGATTGCAACTACAAAAACAATAACAAATATTATTACAATAATGCTAACAACAACAAACAAGAACAACAAACAACAACAACTGCAAAACAACTTTAGTTCGTACATTTCACACACACAAAAACTGAAACAAAATGATCTCTTTTTTATTATTCCATTCTATATGCTAAAAAAAATAAATTAAAAAAAAATATATATACGTAGCAAAAATAAAATTTAATGAAAACAAATTAAAACATATTTCAACTAATACATTCTATGTCTTAATTGTTTATTATTTCTTTTGATATATATTTTTTATGTATATTCGATTTTTCTCAGTTTTATTTTGTGTATAAAATCAATATTTGTCTAGCTAAAGCATATTGTAATTTATAGCAAAGTCATTAGTTTTTTGTTTTCTTTTAACACACACACACACACACAGTGACATACAGACACATACATTATGCATATGCATACATACAAACACTTAAGCAAGCTAATTACTTACTTAATATATACTATACTTACTATATATACATATATAATTATGAATACTTTTATAAATCTATAATACTTACAATATAATTCTCTAACTAACTACTAACCCAACTAAAAAAAAATAAAATTTACTTATTTATCTGCATACATACATACATATATAATATTAGATTAGTAACAAAAACCAAAAAAACATTAACATTTAAAAGTCTTAGTTTATCTGTACTACTCTTGTTTTTGTTTTTTTTTATATCATTTTTTTTTTTTACTTTTCCTTAAGGTTGTGTTTTTTGTTTCGCTCCCGCCCTCCCTTTCGACTTTTTGTGCGTTTTCTTCTAAGGCGTTTCTAAAAGGCCTTGAACTAAAAGGTCAAGCATGGCCTGACCTATAGCTATCTTTATCTATCTATCTTTCTCTCGCTCTCGCTCGAACTATCTCTCTTTGTGTTGCAATTAAGATCGAAAAAGTATAAATATATAGTGTGTGTGGTTTTTTTCTCTTCTCCTTTTTTTTTTAATTGAATTTTTCATTTGCCTGTATAAAGAATAATATGATAAAAAAAAAAGTTGTTAATAAATGAAAAGAAAAACTAATTAAAAGTCCTCTTATACGCGTCAGTTAGTATTTGGTTAGGATCTGCCCTATATATTATTACATATATCCCCTTGACTCGCCCGCGCGCTCTATCTCTATGTCTCTTTCTCTCTCTCTCTCTCTCTCTATCTCTCTCTTTTTGTCTGTCTCTCTATCTCTATCTTATTCACATTTCTGAACGCACAAAATGCAGCATGGTAAATCATTAAATTGAATAAATTAATTATAATTAATACTGAAACATTGAAATTTATGTTATTTTTTCTGCACGTTATATGCATCAAATTGAATTGAATTGAAATTAAAATTGAATATGTTTTTAAGGCCCGCGCCCGCCGCCCTTTACTTACATACATACATACATACATACATATATGTGTATAGAGATTGTAATTAAATTGAACGATTGATTGATTAATAAATGATGGTTTGTTTGTTTACTGTAGGGCATATCAAACAAAACAAGAAACCCATAAAATTATTTCGACTGTCCATTTTCTATTCTCTACAGTTTCTCAGTTTCTCTCTCTCTCTCTCTATCTCTCTGTGTGTATCTCTCTCTCTCTCTCTCTCTCTCTTTGTACTAACTAATTCATTATATATACATATGAATACTTTTGTATATATATATTAAATATGTATGTATATGTAAATCTGATAATTAATAATTGGTTAGAGCTCAAAATGAATGTGCGTGTGTTTGTTTGTGTGTGTGTGTGTGTAAATGTTAGGCCTAAACTTTTCATTGCCTACTTTTCTGCAACTAAACTAACAACCTAAAAACTAAAACTCTCTTCCTCTAAACTTGTTCTAATGTAACATTAATTAAATTAATTAATTAACAAACAAAAACAAGAAAACAAAAATAAACAAAACAAACAATAAAAATTAAACCAACAACACGAATAAAATTCAAATAAATCACAAATTAATTTATTTCATGTTATGCAAATTGCATATATATATATGTATATATATATGTACATATGTATGTATGTACGTATGTAAAAGTATGTGTGTGTATATGTATATGTATGTACGTAGTTGAATCACTTCTGTTATCCTATATGTATTGCCTGTATGTGTGTGCGTGTGTGTTTTTGAATTTTTCCAAATCTTAAAAACAAAAATTGTTACAAGTCTTAAACAGAACCTTTTGTATTGTTGGTAAAAAAAAAACTCATGTTAAAACAAGAATCTCCGACTTTTTAACAAATATATGTACACATACACACGCACCCACACACACACACACATACACACACAGAGACAAAGACACACACACAAACGATAGCAATACAGCGTATTGCAAATTGTACAAACAAAAATGCAAAACACACACAAACAAACACAAACACTTTATTCATGTATTTAGAAGTACGATCAACTGCAACAAGAATCGGGCAAGAAAACAATCAAGAATCTATTTTTAAATACATATTCTTATCGAATAGTTTCAAATTCTATTGAAATAAAACTCACAAAAATTAATGTGGTAAACAGACTGCATTAAATTAAAACTGCTTAAGAAGAAACGAATTAAAACTGCTTAGGATCAACAGAATTAGAACTGCTTAGAATGCAATTAAAACTGCTTAGGTTAGCTCAATCGTTACTTCTAAGTGACAAAGAAAATCCGATTGGTGGATATTTTACATTTGATTTTTCATGATTTATCCTTTGAAATATAATTTGAAATTTTATTTATAACAGTGATCTACTCGACATATCATCGATCATTTATAGTAAGGCTTTAAATATTTCGCTCTTTTTTATACACACATATATTGTTTTTGCTTTTTATGGTTTTCATTTTGGATAGCCAATAATCTATAAAAATATTATTAGAGAATATCGTCAAAAAATTGCATTAGAAAAAGATTAACTCTCTAAGCCACTTGAGTTTTTAATTGATTGTCATATAATTAACTTAACTTAATTTAACTTAATTTGCCAAATGATGTAAAAAGGGGTCAGCTTTAATGATATAATAAAGAGATATAATAAGACGGTTCAAGTTTAGTAAGTTTCTAGTTAGGCACGGATAGAAAGGGTTTTTTGACAGTTTGAGGATTTATCGAAATCAAACGTTCACTTTGGTAAAATGGGAATAGTTGGGGGAATAAAGAGCTGAAAATAAAAATTATCATTCAAGTATATGGTCAAGAAAGAATGAGTCGTAGGATATCAAGTTGGAAATTAAAATTAATTTAATTACTGTAAAAAAATCGATAGAAATTTCAGCATGATAGTCGATATATCGATTCTCTACTCTATTATCGATATGATATTGATTGTATCTATATAAGTATGTGTATATAAACTTGTTGTATGTGTTTCTTACCCCCGCTAGTTGTTAGCTTGTTCGTACTTCCAGCCAACCCGTTTTGTTTCCTTGTTTCTTTATTTGGTTGGATGTGATGCGTCTATTGGTTAAGCCGGTTGTACCTCCTCCTCCACTCCACTACTATGAAAATTCCCCTTGACAACATTTTTGTTCTCAAAATAAAAAAAATAAAAAAGAGAAAAGAAAACAAGAAAAACAATATTATGCCCACTTAAACAGATATAGAAAAAAAACGAACTACCTCCCCTCACTACTACTACTCCTCCTACTACTGCTTAATTTAGCTAAACGACACAACTAGCCCGGATAGTCCATCAATTGAATTCATACCCGAGGCGAATGAGGCATATGCAACAGGAACTGCGGCGCCGGCCACTGAATCCTCAAGCGCCTCTCGACCCAATTCCCCCAGCGGCGAATCACCGCAGGTGATTAACAGTACCAAAGAGACCCTTGTCAGTGGTTTATCATCAGCAACTGCATCCAATCTCGCCTCATCAATAATGGCCAAGAGTCCGCAGAGGGATGAGCCTGCTGCTCCGGCAGCTACAGCTCCCGCTCCAGCAACAGCAGCTGATCGTCGCAAATCCATGTCATGGAAAACATTCAATTTAAAGCGTCAATTATCGAAAGTCAATATGAAAATCGGTGGCCTCAATGTCAATACCGATATAGAGTCAATCAAGAATAGTTCAATTTTCTATGCAACCAAGGAGACTTCCCCGGAGGGTAGCAGTGTCGATGAATTGGCCGCATCCGCTGAGGAATGCAAAGAAGATGATAATGCTGACACAATGGCCCCCAATTCAGAGGCAGCCACGCCCAGTGGTGGCAGTGCCAGTGGTAGTGGTGCGGCTGCAAGTGGGGCTAAAATACGTGCCTCCACCATCAGCGAGACGCCGGATGGCTATGAGCCGGTTAAACGTGTCGATTTCGAACAAATGTCAGCAGCAGCAGTAACATCATCAGCATCGGCCGCATCCGGGGAACGGCCCAACAATCTGCCATTGGCACAGGAGACTCAGCAACAACAGCAGCAGCAGCAGCAGCAGGCACCACTTAAGCCATCGCGTCAAAAATTCAAAGAGAAGTCACGTGATCAGCGTCTGTTATCGGTGCCGAATATCAAATATCAGCCACGTGATTTACGCAGCGCCGTTAAAACATTGAAAAACGATGTTTCGCCATTGACAACGAGTGGCGGCAAAAAGATACGTAAGTATGACCCGAACCATGAAAATCAAAACGAAAAAAACCCCTCAACACTACCCCATACTGCCCACCCTTGCCCCCACCACAAACCCTTTAACCCCTCCACCACTGTCGAACGAATTCTCAAAAGAAAATAAATAAGACAAATGATGATGATTGAGAAAAGCGTGCGGGCGTAGAGGAGAAAACGAACGAAAGAAAGATCGAAAGAAGGCTTTCTACAAAAAACCAAATAAAAATTTGATCGCTAGGCTTAAAGCAAAAACATGAAATCTTTAAACACTCACCCTCACACATACATATACATACATACACACAATCTTATTATAATTGGTACTGCTAATTTTAATGATCGATCGATAGATCGATCGATGATGCTGATTTACCATGTCTACTTTTGGGCGTTGTGTCATGAATTGAATTACATATACAACAAAATAAGAGGTCAACAGAAAGTTTTCACTTTATATAAAATAGTTACTAAGCTTAACTTAATGCCAAAAAAAATTTGAAGGAAAATTCATGAGGCTCCATACTTCTGATTCCAATTCTCCATTATGAATTCTCATTTCTCCATTAAAATTTAATAACCTTAATGTTATCGAAATCAAATAAGGTGATAATAATGACACAGGCTGATTATTGGGTTGCGTTGATTCTGAATATGAGCTCAGTTTTTGCCCATCACCTCTAGATTTTGTAAAGATTAGGGATCTGTAGTTATGAAACATGCACCCAAAAGTATGCTTTAATTTTTTTTAACCGATTTTTTAACATCCTAATTAACAAAAGGGCCATGCTTGTAAACATTACTTATAAACTTTTTTAGATGCAAAACATTCCAAACCAAAACAAAAAAACCTTAAATCTCTATAGCATACTTTTCGATGCAAATTTTCACAAAATTTCAAATGATAGCAAAAAAGGTATTTCTTTTAAATACCGATTATATTAATAGGTTAAAATAATAAAGTTTTAGTTTAATATAATGTTTATTTTATACAGTTTTTAGTTTTAGTACAGTTTTTATTTCTTTTCGAGAACCTGACGTGATGGACAAAAACAAAGTACAGGTTCCTAATCAGCACTCCCCAATTCGTAAAGGACACCAATTATACTTGAAACTCTTTTTCTCAAAACCTCAAAAATGTCGGCCTGAGTGATTGATCGAGACAAAACAAGAAAACTTGTTAAGTTTTGGTCATCCACCCCTAACTCATTCACCCCCCTCCCACCCTCCTCCCACCCTTTCTCTCTCTCTATGTCTAATTGTTCTCCATAGTTGTCGCTAAGAGTATTTTAATTAAATTTTTTTCATTGCCCTTTTTATTTTTTGTATTCCTTATATATTAAATATTTGTGTTTAGTTAGCAAAAAAAAAAAAAAAACCAAAAAGCAAGCAAGCAAGTCTGTAGAAACTTTTGATATGCCTACATCATATATATAACTAAATATATATATATATAAATATAAGTAGCCCGAAATTCTGCCACCCAAACTAACCAACCAACCACCCACCCCCCCCGGAACCCCTTGAATTCATATTGCCCGTCCTCCTCAAACCTAAAAATCCCCAATTCAAATTTAATGTTTGAATGTTGGAAATTGTTATAAGAAACAAAATAAAAAACACAGCGGCTACATTTTAATGATTTTTGAAAATAACCAAAGGAAAATTTGCATTTTGTAGTAGAAAATAAACAAAAAAAAAAAACCAAGCCAAGCAACTTGTATTTAGCAACAACAACAATTATAGTTTAAGCCAAAATGTGCACTATCCAACTACCACAATAACAATAACTATAACAACAACAATAAGCAACAAAAAAAAAAATAACAATGAATGAATTTCTTAACTATCTACTACTACTATATATTCTATATATTCTTCTTCCTTCAACAACAAATCTGAACCAAAAAAAAAAAAAAAAAAAAACGAAAAAACAAACGAAAAACGAAATCGAACTCCTAAAACTAGGCAACAGCTGCAGAAGAGCTGCAATACAACTGCCTTTATGTGATTGTATGGAAGTTCTTTGGTAATTCAACAACTACATAATACAGCAACGATCATGCACGCATACACACACATAAACACACACAGATACACACACACACAGCCACACAGAAGCAGCACTTATCACCAGCACCACCACCAACAACAACGAACCACCATCATCCACCACAGCGAACTAAATAACTAAGTATATATTATGTACTTTTTTAACTTGTAAAACCATAAATACACCTACACCTCTACACACACACACGCATACACATAAATACATGCATTTTTCTCAGAGAAAAAGAAAGTTAATAACGATGATATTGATGGAGAAGATAAAGTAGAAGCAGAGTAGAGGCCAGCGGCAAGCAAAAAAGGCGGCGGTTACACATCAACGACACAAATTAATACACTATTTCTCTCTTTCTTAATTTTTATATCTATCTGTCTCTCTCTCTCTCTTTACCTATATATACATATATAAATAAATATATATGTAGGTGTATAAGCAAAAATATTTGTAATATATAGTATGCATAACTGTTGTCTAAACCGAATAAGAAAATGAAATTTAACGAAAATGTTAACACACATACACACACACACACACACAAATTATATATCATCGCATCAGGAACTTATATAAAACTTGATATGTATTCACTTCACTTTGTTCTTATACCAAACCCACAGAGAAGAATGTTGTAACCTATCCTATACATATACATGCATATATGTATATATATTTATACATATATACAAATTAAGAATGAATGGGAGAATTGTAGTTGAAAGCAAAATCTTGTATGTAAGCTCAATCTGTGTATCTTGAACTCGGGTTCAAAAGAGAAATGTTTGTATGTTTGTTTCATTTCATTGTCTCATTCATCATTAAAGTCAACTATTCTACACATATTTCTAATTAATGTCATTTAACTATTTATTCACCAATATGTGTACATCTATTTAATGAACTATCTATATTTAAACATTAACCAACACTGAACATCAAGCATCGTACGAGGGCAAGAAAAGGACAAAACTTTACATACACTATTTCCCCCTATCTCTTTCTCTCTCACTTTGCCTGTCTCTCTCTCTATCCTTTTCTCTGTTGCTGTCTCTTAGAATTGTGCGGAAAATGTCGTTTTGTCTGAAGTACGTCCCCCCCTTTCCCCTTCCCTTCCTTTCTACCAATCTAACTTGTTGGTTTTCTATTGAAAATTACAATATAAATGTTAAAAAATATTGTAAAGTGATAATATTTCGAAAAAAAAAAATATATATATATATTCTATATACATTTTTGTTTTGTTTTTATTTTGATGTTGTTGAGTTTTGCCTTTTTAACGTTGTCCTTTTATTTGCTTTGTGTTATAATGCCTTCTTACTCTTCTTCTTAGACGTTCTTCAGTTTAAAAAAAAAACACACACTTAATGTACATATTGAAACAAAAAATTATTAAAAAGAAATCATAAAAAAAAAAGAAAAACCACACATATATATAAATATATATATATATGTATGTATATTTTCCACTACTCATACATAGGATTGTTTGTTTAACTTAATTTATTTCTGTTGTCCTTCAAGCAAAAATACTTATTCAATTAACATTAACATCAAATTCTTTATATTGTTCTTTATATATACAATATATATGTATACATATATATACTTTTAATACTGGTTGGTGTTTTCTCGTCGTGTTTATATGTCTCGCCTTTATCACCAAATATTTTTAGCCACCATTTGTCACCATTTTTATTTGTTTCCTAACAATGCGTCTACCACATCTGTCGCTCGCTATATCTGTATGTACCTCCATTACCTATGTGTGTTGTTATATAAAATCCGCGATTGTCACACACTATGCACTCACAGACATACACCACACACAAACACACACAGACATTCTATTGAATAAGAACCATAATACTTAACTATCTGATCAAATATGTATAAGTTCACGTAACTTCAGAATTAATTCAAATTGAACTTTTAATAATCCCAAAACGTATTCAAGTATATTAAACTTTGAATAAGTTTAAGAAAAAAAATTCCAAGGTCAAAATCAAAACGAAACAATACATTAACTTTGCACAAAATTCTTTTAAAAGTTTAATATAAAATTTTTGTCTTCAAACATTCCATACCTCAAATGGAATATTTATTCTTGATTCAAAATTGCAAAAAAATAAATTCGATTGTGCAACACTGGACTGAAATTGTTCAACACCTTTTTGCATTTTTCGCAAGTTTTTGCGTTTTAAAATTCTTGTTAAAGAAAATGTTATTTCACAATTTTGTTTTTCATTCATATTTTGAGTTTTCTGGTTCACTCTGATCTCTGTTAATATTGCTATCTCCCTTACACGCGCACACACAAAAAAAAAATAAAATAACAGCGGAAACTTTGTTATGCATATGTTTTGTTAACCGTTATGTTCAGAGTGTCTGCCTTAAACCCGAAAAAGTATGCTACAACTTTTTGTCACTTACATAAACACTTACAAAAACTTTCACTTACTCAACCCACACACACACACACACACACACACATAGACACTCTAAAAAGCAAACCAAATATACAAAATAAACCAAACCAAAAGAAAAAAAAACTATTTTAAAGACAACCGAAACGAATGTTGAAATTCCATTTAATCATTTTAGTGCATTTATCTATCTATCTATTTCTCTCTCTCTCTCTCTATCTATCTGTCTGTCTCTCTCACCTTATGTTGTGTGTATCTTCTCTTTCTCTCTCGTCTCCATATTGTTTATTGTTTAATTATATTATTTGACCAGATCAATGGCAGTGGCAACGTTGGCGGCGCCGCATCAGCCGGCAATGTGGGTGCAACTGCAAGTACATCGCAACAGCAACAGTTGCAGCAACAGCAACAGCAACAACAACAGCAACTGCAATCACAGCAGCAGCAGCAGCAATCACAGCAGCCGCCGATGATGATGACTGGTGATCCAACGCCGCCGGCAGCTGCGGGATCGGGATTGGGAACGGGAGCGGGCTCATGCTCAATTTATGGTGCAGATGATGCAGGTGCGGGTGTTGCTAGTGGCGGTAATGGTGGTGGTTTAATTGGTAGTGGTGGTGCGGGCGGCAGCAGCGGCAGCGTTGATCATCATCATCAGCAGCAGCAGCAGCAGCAACAACACCAACAACAACAACAACAACAACAACAACAACAACAACACCAACAACAGCAGCAGCAACAACTGCAACATCAATTGTCATCCAGTTTATCCATATCAACATCATTTGATACTGAGGTTTGGGCCATGCCGGGATATGGTGTTGATGTGACGGCAGGTGCAGGTGCGCAACAACAACAACAACAATATCAGCATACGCATCCGCATCCGCATCAAACATCCGTTATACAGCAACAGCAGTCAGTGACATCGTATGAATCCTTAAAAAAGTCCAAATCACAAGGTGGGAGCACAACAGAGCACAGTTAACAACAACAACAACAACAACAACCAGAACAACAATGAAAAACAACTGCAACCTGCAACCTACAGCAAGAATGCACCCATACAACCAATCAAGCAACCAACAACAAAAACAATAAGCATTCTATGTGTCTGCACACACTCACACCCAAACACACACACACACACACACTTGAACACAGAGCACAACACGCACAATGACTCTCCCTCTCTCTCTCTATCTCTCTCTCTGTCTCCCTCTCTCTTTGTGTCTCTCTTGCTCAACACCTTTCGCTCGTTCAAAACTCTCTGTCAGTGTCTATCTCACTCACACACACACACACACACCTACAAATGCACAGGAACACTTTGAATCACTTTGCTTGTGGTTTGCCAAAAGAAAGAAAAAGAGAAGAAGATGAAGATGAGGGGAATGGGCAGAGGAGGCCATTTGGCAAAAGTTGTCTCTCTCTCCTTCTAGCTCTCCCTCTCTCCAGGTCTGCTCTTCTCTATCTCTAACTCTATCTCTATCTCTCTCTCTCTCTGTTAATGTATCTCTCGCTAGCTCGATCTGTGGCCCCTTAGATAAAATATAAAAGAATCACACATTTTTCTTCTTCTTGTCTTTCTCTGTTTGTCTCTGTTTACTGTAAAGTTTGCTCGCTCGCTCGCTCGCTCTGTCTCTCTCTCTCTCTCTCTCACTCTCTCTCTGTCTTTCTCTAAACTTCCTCCTCCATCGCTCGGTATTGTGCACGCTTCTCTAGCTCCAGCTCTCTCTTTATCTATCTTTCTCTCTCTCTCTCTCTGACAAAAGCAACCAGCAACAACAACAACAACAGCAATTATAACAGCAAGAACAATAACAAATTCGAAAATTAATTTGAAATCTATCTGCATTGGCAAAACTCATCTTGGTTTTCTATATACATTTGTATAATTTTTTTTTTTTTTTTGCATAGTTCACACACACACGCATACACATAAACACTTACCCATATATATATATATTCATATATATATATGTATTTAAATATTTAGCATTTAGCCGACGCCTGCCGCTTGCACCCACCAGAAAAAAAAAAATAAAAACAAAAAAACGCAAAAAAAAAAAAAGTAACATCAACAAAAATCTAATTAAAATTTAAATTAATAAATATCTCTCCCTTTAAAAATCTAACTCTACAGAAATTCAGCTTAAGCGGTTTTGTTCTGATTCCAATAGATAATTGGATTTAGATCAATAAATAAATAAAAATCAGAAATCTGAACAAATTAAATATTGACTTAGGCACTCGACAAAACACCCTCACAAACACACACACACATCCGCAGACACGCCCACACACGCACAACGATCAATGTGAATGTTTTTATCCCTCAAAATAAAAACAAACTTGGTTTAAATCGCGTTTAGTTTATTCAAACTGAGAAACTTTCTTAGAGATTAATTCAAGCTCAGCTCAAGCACTTTGCACACAACACACACACACACACATACATACATGTATACACACACAAACATACACATATCATAGTACAACAATAAGCAGCCTACATATATGTATGTTTTTTTTTTTAAATAGCAGCCTAGCGATTAATTAACTAGCAAATTTGCCGCAAATTTCAATTTGAAAAAGTATTGAAAACGATAAAAACAAAATGAATTATTAAAAAATTTTAAAAGCAAAAGTTATGCCTACTACCGCCCGCCGCTTTTACTCTCTCTCTCTCTCTCTCTCTATCTATCAATCTAAATCTCTCTATATCTCTCTCTGCCTCTCTTTCTCTCTCTCTCTTAAATTATCACCTCCTATCTATCTGAATCTCCATCTCTCTCTCTCTTTCTATCTCTATCTATTTCTCTCTATTTCCTATTTTCCTTTGATTAAAAATCTAAAATATCTTTGTGTAATTGTAAATCTGTTTTTTTTTCTCTTTTTCTTATTCCTCTCTCTCTCTCTCTCTCCTTGCTTTTCAAAATCAATTGATTATTAATCTATATTCCCAAAAACCCTAAAAAAAAAAACAAAAAACAACAATACCGAAAATAATCCCTTACAGATAAATTGGATGGCACTTTTTCAAGATCCAGATCATCTTCAATGTCCAGCATTGATATGTCTTCCTCGGAATCTGTTACTTGTCTAGCTTTCATCGAGAGTTATGCAAAACGTAATGGTAAGTTTTTTAATTTCACATAGCATACATTTGAGCGTATGTGAAATATTTTCCATAGCATACATTTGTGCGTTTTTTGCACCGACTGTAGTTTCGTTTGCTTTTCTTATTAGATATTTTGACACTTGTTCCTACTTTATGGATTGGAACTAGTTTTGGTTCAATATTAACATTGTTCATCACAATGCCGGAGCGCGATGTGCGCAAATCTCAACCAGTTTTGATCACAATAAATGGTAGATACATATTGCAAACAATCCAAAGTTGGATTAAACAAACAGCCTTTTACTCTTTTTCATTCGTTTTGTAGGTGGCCCCGTAGTACGACTCAAAGGTTCCATTACTTCCATGTCTTTTTTAGACTCATACGGATCGATCATACCATATACATTTGAGACCTGGCGTGACGAAAATAAGGATAAAAAAGATCGTAAGTCTTTGGCCTAGATAATGCTGAATCCGATTAGATCTCATTGCCTCTCATTATTCCCATTAGGCACACCCACGAAGAGCAGTAGCCGCACCAGTCCCACATTCACACCAACAACTGCCAATACAATATCAAACACTTCGGTTGCTGGCCTGGCTGGTAGCATGTCGGGTGGAGCTGTGAGCAGTGGCACTGCGGCTAATATGCCAGGTGGAAGTGGCAGTGGCATTGGTACTGGCGGTGCGTCTGGTGGCGGCGGATTAAGCGGCAGTGGTGGCAGTGGAGGAGCCACCGGTGGTGGAGCAGGCGGAGCAGGAGGAGGAGGAAGTGGTGGCGGTGGTATGAGTAGCAGCAGCGCCAGCAGCAGTGGCATTAGCGGTAGCGTTAGCACCGGCCTAGAAACACTCACCGATCGACAATATATCGTAATCGCTAGCGAAAAGCAAACAAAAGTCTTCGATGTGGCAAATCAATGTTGCATCAATCGCATACAATTATCGGAAATGGATTTTGCAGTCAAGGCAGAAACTATCACGATGAAAGGTAAGAAATAATAGAGCAAATAATCAAACATGGAATTCAATTTTGTATTCTTTACTTTCGTTTAGATGGCTCTTGCTTAGCAACCTATCTTTCGAATGGCCATCTAATGGTACATAGTCTTCCTAGTCTAAAACTGTTATTGGATACTGATTTCTTACCGCTTATGGACTTAAGGTTTGAACTATTAACCATCACGAAGTCCATTTCGTTTTTGTAATCCATTTGCCTTTCGGCGTCTTTTAGTTTCCAAACCAAATGTAAACAGGGAATTGTGGATCCAATGCTTTCGATATGGGGTCAACAGATCATTGTTCATGAAGATACAACTCAGTGAGTTTATAGAAAGACAATATAAATAATACAAGCATTTCAAATCCAACATAATTTATCATTTCCTTTCCATAGAATATCAAAAATATTTTGCTTTAGTCATAAAGGTCATGGATTGTACATGGCATCGCCCACCGAAATTCAAAAATTCACGATATCATCGGAATTTTGGTAAGCATACACACTTCAATTTAAACATATCAAATGTATTAAATCGTTTTACTCCTTTTTTAGTCAATTTATTTTGGAGATGATGGGTGAATTATATACGGTACACGAAATGCCCGAACAGCCTAAGGAGGGTTTCTTTAAGGGTCTTTTTGGTGGTGGCGCCAAACTTTTGGATCGCGAAGAGCTTTGTAAGTATTATTACAATTCCTTGGCAGTAGCTTCAACTTGCAGGCTATTTTAATGCTGATTAAGAATATTATAATATGTATAATCAATATTTTTTACAGTTGGCGAGCAGAGCGGGAAAGCGAATCGTTCCGTTGCTAGGCATATACCCGGTCCCAATTTGGAGCAACTTGGTCAACGTGCTTCCACAGCCGCATCGGAAATTAGCCGTGCGCACCAGTTGGCCATGGAGCGTGGCGAGAAGCTCAATTTGTTAGAGGAGCGCGCCGAGCGTATGGCCAATACAGCTCAAGATTTCAGCGGTACAGCGCATCAATTAATGCTTAAATATAAAGACAAAAAGTGGTATCAGTTGTAAAATATCTATTTTAGGAGCCAATTCTACCACAGTTATTGTAATATTGCTTTTATAACACTTTCTACTACATTACGAGTAAAGTACACTTATTTAATTTCTGTTTTCAAGTCGTCACGTTATTTACAGAAACCAAAAACAACAAAAAAATGAAAAAAAAAAACTGTTTTTAATAAAATATATAGACCAAAAAAAAAAAAGAACAACAAATAAGTTTTAAGTTGATGGGGCAAACAATTGGATATGATACACAAGTTTTGAAATAAACTCGAAATCAATAGTCATAAAAAAGATGACGACTTATTTATTACTCTTTTGGCGCCATTCAATTCAACTAAGTTTATCGCCCAATGTTATTGTGATATATATCGTTATCGACATTTTGAGTATCAGACCAGATATCGGTATTCTTAAGTAACAAACTATCGTTATTGACTTTACACAATCAATTTCCAACACTGCTTACGACTTCCAACACTTGAGTTATAGGGCGACCGAGTCTACCATTTTATTTTGGTTAAATAAAGTACATATATTTCCTCTTTTTTTCCGTCGTGTGTGCGAACGAATCGAAGTGCTAAAATTTAATTGTGAGGGCTAAACAAGAAGCGTTTCGCGTGCAGTTTCGAGTCAACTCACATTTTTCCCTCAGTTTAAAGCATAAAACAAGAAAGGAGAAGAAAAAAAAACAGACGACAAATTTCCAACGAGATTTCAATTTTTTCTACACACCAACAAAAAATTTTGTAAAAGAGAGAAGAAAAAAATACGCCAACCTTGAGAAAACACCCAGCAAAGCAATTTCAACAGTTTCACTCGGTAAGATTAAATAAAAAAAAACGTAAAAATCAATGTGAGAAATTGATGAGCAAAAGGATTTTCCCATAATTTCCAACTGTAAATGCGTGCTAAAAAGGCTTGAAAATTTTTCTTTTGTGTAAAAAAAAAAACATTTGTAAGGTGCAACTGTGCATGCTTGTGTGTGTGTTGGTGTGTGTATGTATGCGTACATGTGTGTACAAGAGTAAGAGAGTAGGCAAGAGTGTGTGTGTGTGTGTGTGTGTGTATCGATGTATGTACTTGTGTGGTGGCTGACACTCTGATTGTTGTTGTGCGTCATAGTGTTGATTTGTCTGCTCTGTATTTGTGTCTGCGTGTGTGTGTGTGTGTGTGTGTTGTGTGCTTTTAATGAGCATGTAAGTGTGTGTCCGTGTGTAATATGCATTCCAACGGGGTAAAAAAAATGAAGTGAAATATGTATTTGTACCTGCTGTGTCTCTGTCTTTGGTAGAAAATGCGCATTTTGGAAGCAAAAATACAAAAAAAAAGGAAAAAATGTAAAAGTGCGAGAGAGAAAACAGAATAACAAAACAAATGCAGATAAAAGAAAGTCCGTCTCTCGTTCCCGTTCCCCCGTCCCCAACCCCCATCCATTCAATATCTCATAACCCATTACTAATAGTGCTGACAGTTTGGCCTGTTAAATGCTGGAAATTCTAGCCAAATTTTTACCATATTTTCAAAATATTGTTTTTACAGGGTGGCGCAAATTTTTTTTTTTACAGTTTTTGGGTTTTTTTTCAATAATTTTTGTTCACTGTAAGAAAAAGATAACGATTTTAAGTGAGTCAAATATTTTGTGACAACCTGTATATGCAATCAGCTTGAAAATCTTTCCAATAAGCATTGAAAAATATATGACAGACATATGTATCAGTTGTATCCTGAAAGCCGATAAAAGAGCAGATATTTTTTGCTTGTTTATATCGTCTTTTACTCATAATTTCACAATTTTTCCTAAAATTTCTTATAAAATATGTTTGATCCAGTACATTTCGAGTCAAATATTTTGATTTTAATTTTAACTCTCTTTGTCTTTTTGGCTTTTTACAGATCTCCCTTTTGCCCATTAAATATAATCATATATTATAATTGAGTTCAGTTGAGTGCCGAAGTGTGGAGAGAGAGGAGCAGGCTTCCATCATGGACAAAATGCGGATTATTAAGGACAACCGCTCCGAAATAATAGTCGGTGGCAAATATCGTGTGATACGCAAGATTGGTAAGTCTCTAACATAGACATTACCATGGTTATGTCAAAACTATACTATCTATCTGTCTATCAATTTTATAGGCAGTGGCTCCTTTGGCGATATATATCTGGGCATGAGTATTCAAAGCGGTGAGGAGGTGGCCATTAAGATGGAGAGCTCCAATGCTCGCCATCCCCAATTGCTGTACGAGGCGAAATTATATCGCATTCTTAGTGGAGGAGTTGGTTTTCCACGCATCCGTCACCATGGGAAAGAGAAAAACTTTAATACTTTGGTTATGGATCTACTTGGGCCATCGCTAGAGGATCTATTTAATTTCTGTACGCGCCACTTTACCATCAAGACGGTGCTAATGTTAGTCGATCAGATGATCGGCCGTTTGGAGTATATACATCTCAAGTGCTTTATTCATCGTGACATTAAGCCCGATAACTTTCTAATGGGCATTGGTCGGCATTGTAATAAGCTCTTCCTAATCGATTTCGGTTTGGCCAAGAAATTCCGGGACCCGCATTCGCGACTACACATCCTTTATCGCGAGGATAAAAATCTAACTGGCACCGCTCGATATGCCTCGATTAATGCCCATTTGGGTATCGAGCAATCACGGCGCGATGATATGGAATCATTGGGCTATGTGATGATGTACTTCAATCGCGGCGTTTTGCCCTGGCAGGGCATGAAGGCCAACACTAAGCAGCAGAAATATGAGAAAATCTCGGAAAAGAAAATGTCCACACCCATTGAGGTGCTGTGCAAGGGATCGCCGGCCGAATTCTCCATGTACTTGAACTATTGTCGTAGTTTGCGTTTTGAAGAGCAGCCAGATTACATGTACCTACGTCAATTGTTCCGGTAAGTTTACAATCTATTTATTATTTAATTTCGTTGTAAACAAAACAACTTCATCAAATCCATTGATGTTTCATTGGATTATCTATTATTTTGTACATTTTTACTGCTCAAATTTTAAAATTTTTTCCTGCTTTAAAATTTCTAACAAGGAATAGTTGGAAATTTAACTTCTTGAAATAATTGTTGAGCTTTTCTTTTAAAACTTAATAGTTTTTTATATGACAAGGTGCCGTATTCCAAATTTTGTGAGACTATTATCCTTTAATTCTTAAAATGTACAATGTCCAGTAGAGAATTGGAATATAACTCTAAGCAGAGGGTTTCTTTTTTATCTTTTATTTTTTTTATAATTTATAAAAAGTAGTTTTTGAAAACGGCATCGATTGCTAATGGCCAGATGTTGGATTAAAATTCAGAAACATTAACCTTTAAAAACATTTGGATTCCATTTATCCAATGGATTGCACGCTCAACATACAAGATACCATAAATGAAATCTTTACTAAAAATGTGAAATTAAGAAAGTTTTGGGTTTATTGAAGATATATGTAATAGACATTAATGAGGTTTTATGTTGAGTTCAATAAACTAGTAAATGGTGTTTTGTCTAATGTACCAAATGTCAATTATCAAGAATATATAATTAATTATTTTATTCTTGTTTTCTTTTATAGCATTCTCTTTAGGACGCTGAATCATCAATATGATTATATTTACGATTGGACAATGCTGAAGCAGAAGACCCATCAGGGTCAGGCGAATCCAGCTATACTATTGGAACAATTGGACAAGGAGAAGGAGAAACAAAATGGCAAACCCTTGATCACGGACTAAGCAGTAGGAGGCGCATGGATGAAACGAGAGAGACAGAGAAAGAATCATCAAAAAATCTGTGTGGGATTTGAGATGTGATGAAACATACAAGCAGAAAATACTACATACACAATACATAGAAATCGGGGGAACATGAAAAAAAAACAAACACACACATTCATACATATAAACACACACAAACCAGCATAAACGTAGAAAGAGAGGAGATATATATTAAATGATGATAAAGGTAAAGGTACCGGAAACTAAAAGAAAAAAAAAAACAAAACATCAGAAACGTTAGGAAGTCGTCGTGTAAACTGAATGAAAAAAAAAATGGGAGATAGAATGTTTCTTAATATTAATTTAAATTCAATGCTAAAAAAATAAGGAGTAAACCAACAACTACAAAAGAAGAAACAAAAAAAATATCCATAACAAAATACAAAGAGAAAAATGAAGAAAAAAAGGTGAAAACTCCAATTGGAGTTTCAGCCTACACATCTTCACTCACACATATGCAAAGCCACACACACACACACACATATATTAACACACACACATCCACCACAGCAAACTGCAGAAGCAGAAGAGGAAAAAAACACTTAGCATAATAAATTACAAGGAATTATAAATATATATATATATATATACATATGTATATATATAAATGTGTATGTATATAGCAACATATAACAATATATAAATATATATATACATATATATATATATATATGTATAGAAATATATATCAAATTTGATTTATATAAAATCAAATGCATAATAATTATAAACAAGAACAACAACATCAATAAAAAGCGATATAAAACTCAATAACTAATTCAAATAAACAAATAATTCAAAACAAAAAAATGCAAGAGAAACGAAGAGAAATCCGCAAGCAAAGCCAAGCGAATAGAAACAGAAAGAGAGAGGAAGGGAGAAAAATACAAAAGAATTAAATTGAAAAAACAACAAAAAAAAGAAAAGATATTAAAAAAAAAATAAAAATAAAATAAAACAAAAAATAATAATATAAAAAAAAACAACAAACGAAAGCAAAACTGCAAAGTAATTTTGCATAGTAAGCAGTAATAATTATAAACATAACTTATATTTAATTTTTTGAATTACATCAATAAATATGTTGAAATTACATTTACAAATGATTTTCTTTGTGATATTCGAAATCAGCTGCTGGAGAGAGTGATGATAAACGTGTTGTTTATCATATGTATGTGTTATACATATGCAAAGTAATTTTTTTTATTTTGGAAACGTTTGACCAAAATGATCAGCTGTTTCGTCGTTACAGCGGGGGATAAGTCAGCACTGGTGAATTTATCGATAACATTATGGTGAAATTATCGACCATCTCTAACGAAAACTAAAATTAAAAATTTGTAAACATTTTTATTAATATACGAATATTAAGAGTATGGCGGGTGGCGGTGCCGTCGGCGGTGTAGTACTTAATTGTCGTACCTGCACACGAGCATGCAAACAATACAAATCGCTGCACGATGAGATTGAAATTGAACCAGGACCTGGAGCATGTAGTCCGAGCACTCTGGGATCTGGGAACGCAGAGCCGACTGTTGGAGCAACGACAACAACAACATTGTCCAAAATGTTACATTTTTGCACTAGCCTGTCATTTGAGCAACGGAATGGTGCCTCAACAATGCCACAACATATTTGCCTGCACTGTATACATCTTCTGGAGCAATCATTTAATTTCAAGCGCATGGTAATTGATTCAGATGAACTGTTGCGCCTGGGTCTGGATGAGGTAGAACTGCCGGCTGTTCACGATGATGCAGGCGAGGCTGGAATGGTGGAAACTGAAGTGGACGAAGAGGAGTACATGATGATTGAAATGTTAAATGAACAAGGCCAGGTAAAAACATTAATAGATGATCCAGTGGTTAGTATAGACGGAGTAAACGAGGAGGAAGAAGAGGAAGTAGTGGTAGAAGAGCAGCAGCAGCAGCAAGTTGTGGGAAAAGAGGAGGTGGGGGAGGAGGAGGAGGAGGAGGAAGAAGAAATGCCATCAACAGCCATCGAAGAATTTGTTATTGAAGAAATCAACGAAGATCAGCATTTGGATATAGAATATTCAGATGTGGAATATGTAACAATAAAAAGTGAATATGCCTCTTTGGTGGCCAATGCGGATGAGATTGAAGTGACCAACGAAATGATTGAAGGTGAAGTGATTGTGATGCCCCAACCAGAAGATGAATCCCTTGACGAAGTGATCGAAATGAATGAGAGGGTATGTTAAAATGCTTACGTATTGGAAAACGATTTTTAATACAAATATTTTACTGCTTCTTAGACTGAGGAAGAACAGGAACTGGAGGATGACCAGAAGCAGGAAGAGCAACAGGAGCAACAAGAGGAGGAAGTATATCTGACTGATAGAGAATTACAGACAACTGCGAGCGATGTCTTGCCCTTCTCGTGCGCCATTTGCCAAAAGTCCTTCCGCCAAATGTGCCGCCTCAATCAGCATATGCGTTCGCACATCGATGAGAAACTCTTTGCCTGCGAGAAATGCGGCAAGAAGCTGAAACATCTGCGCAACTACAAGGAACACATGCTAACCCACAGCAATGTTAAACCTCATCAGTGTAATATCTGTGCCCGTTTCTATAGAACCACGTCAAGCTTGGCCGCCCATAAGCATACGCATGCCCAGGATAAACCATATAAATGTGAGCAATGTGGCCGCGGATATGCTGCACTTGATCATTTGAAGCGTCACAAGCTAACCCATACCGGTGAGCGGCCATATGCATGTGATCTTTGTGATAAGGCCTACTATGATTCGTCATCGCTTAGACAGCACAAGGTTAGCCATACAGGAGAAAAGGCATTCCGTTGTGAGATATGCGGTGTGGGATTATCACAGAAATCTGGCTACAAGAAGCACATGCTGGTCCATTCCGGTGAAAAGCCCCACAAGTGTCCCATCTGCGGGCGAGCGTTCACTTTCACCAGTAACCTCAATGCCCATGTCCGTTTGCATTCCGGGGAGAAGCCATTTAAATGTGAAATATGCGAAAAGGCCTTCCCCACTAAGAAGCGTTTAAATAGCCATTTACGTATCCATACCAAGGACGGGCCAAGGCACTTTGCAGCCCATCATGATGCCTGTGAAAGTGGTGATGGTGATGGTGGTTCTGATAGCGGTGCACTGTATCGTTTAGCCGATGTAACTGCTGATCAGGCATCCCTATCCACCTCCAAAGTAGGTGTGGTGCTCTTAGAATAAACGCCAAGATTGTGAGGTAATCTACCCCATCTTAATTCATCTCACTGAAAAGATGCAAAGGGGAAAGGGATTGTCCATAATCTACGCGACGCCCTAGACTGGAGAGGGGGTTAAACCAAGCATCAGGCTACACATTGTATTTACACGACCTCACTCCCATAATTGGCTTCGAATGTTACAATAAATTGATTCACTTTTTTCCAAAAGTTGCAAAAACAAATTTCTCGAAAATTTGCTTCGGATAGTTTATGGACAATCTCATGTGGAGAAACTAATTAGTTTTTATATAAAGTTACATTTCATGAATTGAAATTATATATATATGTATATATATATTTTTTTTGACGATACACCGATCCCTACGTTTGTAGGGCAGGGACTGGTGCTAAAAGTTGGTGATCCGACTTAAATCTTTAATAATTGCTTAAATTTAGTCTAATTGTAAGTATACATTTTAAATATAAAGAGAATATTACATGTTGAAAAAAAATGAAACGCCGATAGAAATACAATTATAGCAAAAAAAAAAATCAAATACTTTTTTACATAAAATTGCATTATTTTGATCTTTTTTTGTATACAATACATTTTTTTTTACAAATTCTTTGGAGTTATTAACATAATAGGAAAATTTTTTATTTTACACTTTCAGGTTAAAGAAAAAACAGAGGGTCGAAACCAGAAAAAAAAAAAACATTTAGATTGAAAGTCGAATTTCCACAAACTTAAGCTGGAAAGTTATGGCCCATATAGACAACGTTCAATTTTATTGCATATTTGTATATTGTCAACAGATTTTGCTCAAGTTTGGTTAAATTATGTGATTTTTCTTAGTGCAGACTAACATCATTTTAATACAGGCGGGAGGACATTCGCTTTGATTTTTAAAATTTAACCAACGGCAACTCGGCGTATGCGTAATTTTCCTTTCTTGTTATCGATCATTTTGGCTTAGCGCACAATTTGAAAATTGAGTTTTAACTGTCATTAGTAACATTTTTAATAACAGACAGACAAAACAATAATAAAAAATTTTAAATAGTCCCCAAAATACAAAAAAAAACTATATATTTTTTTCAAATTCAATTAGTTTCTAGAACAAAACAAACGTACCAAGGAATAGATTTTATTGCAGCCCTGGCACTGGCAGCTGATGTTAAAAATGCACTAACGCCTTTTAATCGCCGGTTTTGGAGGTTCATTTTTTTACAAAAAAAAAAAAAATACACTTAACCTTTTGCGGTTAAGCACAGGAGGGTTTTTTTTTTTTTTTTTTATTGGTCTAAAGGACAAATAGGAATAGGACGCAGTAGTAGTCATGCCTACATCGCCAGTCATACAAATGCTGCGCATGTGGAAGACTCCACGTGCCCGTATTCCAGATCTTACAACATTGCGACGCACATTGGGTAATCACTATGCGAACCAGTGGCTAGGTAATCCCGCACAACCGCCCACAATTGCCCAGTGTCAGGTGAGACGGTCCCTTTGCACGGCGCATGTGAAACATAACAGTAAGAGTCAAAAAAAAAAAACACATTTGAATAGAATTCTATTTAAATAATCATTATTTGGGTTACAGAAGAGGCGACGACGACGACGGCGACAACGTCGACGTCGCTTGGTAATACAACGGCGTCTCCTTTGCTATCCAAGTTATTCCCGCAAACAGCACCCGAAATAGAGAGTGGAGCCGAACAAGAACGTCAGAAGCGTGATGAGGAGGAGGCTAAAGAAAATGAGCGGGCCTGGAAACGCATGAAACTAGGGTAAAAATTATATACTTGTATATATGTATGTATGTAAATGTTTGTTTTTTGTTTGTGGCAGCTTTGCCATATTTGGTGGCGGCGGTATAACCACCATTTTATGGGCCATATATGAATTTGGTAAACCCGAATTAGATCCCGATGGTCAGACAATTGAGGATGAGTTCACTGGCAAACCGGTGGTGCAACAATATGTCCAAAGAATGTGGAAATCTTTGCATTATTATCAAAAGATGATTCAGGAACCATCACGTTCACAACTCTTGCCCGATCCGCTCAAGCATCCATATGTCCAGCCGAAATTCACTTTAGTATTGGAAATGAAGGATGTTCTCGTACATCCAGATTGGACATATCAGACTGGTTGGCGTTTCAAAAAGCGTCCCAATGTTGATCTATTTTTGGCTGAATGTGCCAAAGATTTTGAAATAGTTGTCTTCACTGCCGAACAGGGTATGACTGTGTTCCCCATATTGGATGCCCTCGATCCGAATGGTTATATCATGTATCGTTTAGTCCGTGATGCCACCCATTTTGTTGATGGGCATCATGTTAAGAATTTAGATAATTTAAATCGCGACTTGAAGCGGGTAAGCCATACAAACGATTTATATTTGTATATAATTTATTGATTTTTTTTATTCTTGTTTATGTGATTAGGTCATTGTCGTTGACTGGGATAATAATGCAACCAAAATGCATCCAGATAATACATTTGGTATTGCACGCTGGCATGGAAACGATGATGATATACAGCTTCTCGATTTGATTGCCTTCTTAAAGAGTAAGCAAAATGATTGGAAGTGGCCAATATTGAGTTAAATTTTGATGATTTCTTACTTTTTGTAGCCATTGCCCAAAACGATGTGGATGATGTAAGGGAAGTTTTACATTATTATCGCCAATTTGATGATCCAATTAGCCAGTTTAGAGAAAATCAACGTAAATTGGCCGAACAAATGCAGGAGGCGGAACGCGTTGAACACACCAAGGCAAAGCCTATAGTTAAGCAATGGTCACGCAGCATATTGGGTCGCTAAGCCCGAAAATTGTTCGTCGTTAGAGTCCTTGCAGTCCAGCAGCCATATACAAAAAAAAAAAAAAAAAAAAAACAAAAAGGAACAGAAAAGGAGAAATATGTTTAAAGAAAAAATGAAAAGGGCTCATCAAATGTAAATCCTTCCTTTGGACTCCACCCTCTAGTTGCCGCCGCAGTGAAGTGCATATATACAAATACATACATACATATAATAGTACTGTCAACGCTTTTTGTGTCACTCAGAAGAAAAACAAAGAAATCTTAAATCGTAAGAACTTGCTCTAGTTTTCGTTATTTGGCATAAACCTAATCTGTCTTCAAAGTATAAATTGATTTAACTAATTGATTAATTAAACTATTATATATACATATAAACAAAAAAAACATATTTACATTTAATCTATATGCTATAAAGTTCAGATTGGAAATAGCTAGTCATGTACGCTTTGAAAAGAAAAATAGATGACCATCAATTGTAATTATTCAATACACGTAAAATAAATCATTCAATTTTGTTTTAAAATAAGTTTTGTTTCGATTTTTCAAACTTTTTCCCCTCAATGGGTTAAAATAATTTGGTTCACTAAATTTTCCTATAATATATTCAAAATTAATTACAAAAATTAAAATAATATCAAAACTTTCATATATTATGGTATTATGGGCTTGAATCAAAATTTTCAAGTTGTCTAAATATTTACCTTCAAAATTGTTGTGATTCTTTTTTAAATCGCAGAGCAAAACTACCTCAAATTTGTTACAGGGCTTTACGAAATACTAGTTTTTTAAATGTTCATATTTCATGCAAATTTCGTTTTTAACAAATAATATCAAGGAAAAACGTAGACACCTCTGTGTTGCATTTTCTATATTTTTGTAAGAATAATTTTTTAATTTGCCCATAGGTCCCCAATCTATTTAAATATTTCCAAAAAAAAATATTTAACTCCATCGATTGTCGTTTATTTGAATTGGATTTTTAAGTTATCAAAAGAACACACTATACAATCGAACAATTTTTGTACTTGGGAGGTGGATATACATATATCTTTTCATTTTTGTTGTTTTACTTTGATTTTTATTGTTTGTAATTCCGTTTTCTTGTGTGTATTTTTGCGTTTGGTGTGTGTGTATGTGTGTTAGAGCTTGAATTGATTTGGTAAATTACAGAAAAACGAATACAGGTTTTTTTTCGGGTTTTCCAATTGTGATAATTTCTATCCCAAGCGCAATGATCTTTTTATCTATATAACTAGCCCATCTATACGATAGGAAGTTTTGAGGAAGAACTGCCAGAATTATGAACTACAGCTTACAATCTAAGTTTTATATATTTTTTTTTTTATCAACTATAACAAGAAATCAAAGAGAAAGTATGAGAAAAATAAAAGAAAAAACTGGAGCATGGGAGAATTGTTATTTCTTAACAATTGACGTTATGTGTTAGTGATTTTTCTAGAAATTTTTCGATTTTTTTTTTTTTTAATTTTTTAATACTTTGTGTTTTGTGAGATATACAAGGAAAAAAAAAAATAGTTTACATATATGAAAAATGTAACATCACAAAAGGAGGGGGCCCCAACAGATGGGAGGAAGGGAAGGATTTACATAAATTGTAAGGTTTCTGTTTTGTTCCTTATGTTTTAGGTGATTTTTCTTTGTTTTGTTGTATTTTAAATAATTATGATTAATAATAATATCAGGGGATGCACAAATGATAAACATAATTGGTAGTACGTGTGGGTGTTTCTCTCTCTCTGTGTGTGTGGAGGCACTGCTATTCCTTTTCCTGTTGCTGCAGTAAGGCAGCAATCTCCTGGAACTTGTGACGATAATCCACACTGCTCTCACTGATCACCGACATGCTGGAAGATGGATCCTATGGGAATTGAATTTAAATTGATGTATTCAAGTCATTGGCTGGTGGGGTTTTTTATGTCTTACCAATATGTCTCTGGTGGCATCGATCTCATCTAAATGACCCAATAAACTGGTCAATGAAAAATCATTGATATTCTCCTCCAGCCAGCGTGCATTGGATGTTGAGTCTCTGAGCAGATGCATCGGGCTGACACTGCCATTGAAAAAGTGTTCGCCAGTCGAGCCTGAAGAAAGACAGAGAAAACGACACATCGTTTAGAGTGAATAGAAGAAATCTGAGGGGCGATGCTTAACCCACTTGTGGTTTCATCCTGTATGGCTGCCGATGACTCTGGCAGAGTAATGGCTACTGACGATGACGATGATAATGATGATTCTCCAGCTACTGGTAATATAGATGAAGATGATGTGCTTGGGGCACAAAAATCCAAAGTGGGCATATCTCGACCTACAATTGAGCCATCACCATCATATGTTGATTCCTCATCATTTTGTTTGCTGGCCACTGACGCAGCTGAGACAACACCTGTGCTAGTTGAAGAGGAGATGGGCTCAAATAGGCTGCTATGCAATTGACGTACATGCAAATGATCATAGGGACGCCCCATGGTGGCTGGTGGCAATATTCGTCGTTGGACCAAAACTTGGCGATTGATTTTTTGACGAGTTAGCTGCAAAAACAAACATATGAGTTTAAATAAAAGAAAAGAATATACATATTAACTTTAGTCTCTCTCACCGATGACAGTTGACGCACTGGATCCATTATATTGGCTATGGGCCGTCGCACTGGTAACATGGGAGTACGAAATATTATTTCGCCAGTTGAAGCACCAGATGATAATGCATTATGACCATCATTAATGCCACCAGCTGCCAATTGTTGGGCTTTGTTCATCAGATCTCGTTTGCGATCGCAGATGTGTCCACAATTGCATTGACGCTTGCGAACACGCTCGCTGAGATTGGCCACTAGGAGAAGATGTTTCAACTTATTGCTAACCGTTGATGTTGTCACCGCTTTGACACGTTCCACGCTATCACAGTCATTGGTATTATAAGGGAGAGATGTTGTTGATGCCGATGCAGATGAGGATGAGGATGAGGAGGATGGTGTAGCCGGTGTGCCAGAATGTTGTTGTAGTTGTTCATTGTTCGATGATATCGATGATGATGATGCTGCTGCTGCTGCTGCCGGCGCCGGCGCAGGCTCACACCAATAATAATCAAGTTCCAGTTTTGAATCCTGACCCAATACCACATATAAATCACCAACGGTTATATCCGCTGCATTCAAGACAGTCCAACCTTTGCGTATACGCTTGATTATCTCATCACTGAGGAGAGGCTTAAAATTGCGAGCAGCTGCCGCTGCAGCTGCCTCTTTGGCCTCTTTTCTTTTTGCTCGCGATGCAGAAGTTGTTGTCGTTGTTGCTGTTGTTGTTATCGGTGGTGGAGGTGGTGCAGGAGTGGGAGTAGGAGCGGCAGCAGGGGCCTCAATGACTTCTTGTAGGCTGCCATTTAAAAACTCATGAATCTCTTCGCTTAGCTCATCCCCACTGCTAATCTCCACTTTAACATTATTATTCTCCACCGGCGTTGTAGTCGTCGTTGCTATCGGATTAATCTCATCGATTGATTTCTCCAAAGTGGGGCTGGTCAATAATTTGGGCTTCTTAGTGTCTGGTGAACGTTTGTCGGAGCCGCTTTCGGTGCGGGCACGCTTATTGGTCGCCGTTGTGGTCATCACAATGTTACCCAGAGTCTCGCTGCGCACCTTAACGCCCAGTCGCTCCTCGTAGGCGGTTAAACAAATGTTAACACTGTTCAAATAGGCTGTAATATTCAACAATGGTCGATGTATGGCTACTCCCGGTTTGGGTTGAAAGCAAAGCGATGGCTCTGTTGTTGAAGAGGCGGATTGTTGTTGTTGTTGTTGCTGCTGCTGCTGCTGCTCGCCACTACTGTTTGGAGTACTTGAGACAGATGCTGATGATCCGGTCAATGCCATTAGGCGCTCCTCATTCAAACGCTGATTAACACTACGCCATTTGTATTCAAATGTTTGAATAAAACTGATTAGCTTCTTATGAAGTGGCACAATGACACGACCACGCGGATTCTGGGCCAACGATTGGACACGACCAAATGATTCCATATTCAATGGCGTGACAAGCACTTCCACTTTACTTGGCAGACGGATGTCTTCCAAGGAATCTACAAACAAACAAGAACAAATACAAATGAAACCTAAAGGCTAAATCTCAAGAGATCAAGTTAAAAATGATTAAATATAATTAAATTAGTCAATTTCTTGGGAGAATAAACTCACGAAAATGTCATGTAAAATCAAACTTGGGGCAAAATTTTGCACTTTAATTAAAATTTGATCTCCTTTCGTCATTAAAGACCCAATACAATTTAAATATATATGTTTTTGGGATGTTTTAAAAAAGAAACAATTAATTTTGTTATTTTTTTCTGACTCAAATTGATTTAAACCCTATTTCAATTAGAGTAGAATATACATATAATATGTATATTATAATATATATTTGTAAAGTGAAAGTTTTTCCATAAAACGACCCTAGAATTTATTTCTTTTGTCTCTATTTTGGATAAAAAATTTGCCCTCTCTCTCTATCTCGCTCTATCTAATAGATTGCTTAACAATATAAATGTACCTAATATTTTAAGGCAAAGGCAAGGTTTTCGATTTACTTTCCAAAAATTCTTTCTCTCCTCTCCGTATGAAATCAAGAAAGGGAGCGCTAATTAAAGACCTATTTTAATATTTCGAAATTTGTAAAGTGAAAGTATAAAGCTGCCTGAAATATAACGCTTTATCTCTCTCGCTCTCCCTCTATTCAATTGGCTTAACTATACATATATGTTTTTTGAGGCAATTTTACCATCCAACTGATTGAGTCGTCGCAGAGCCTTGCAGGATGGCGTCTTAATCCTTATATTCTTGCCCTTACAGCGCACTGTGATCTGTCCATGATAGACCAAATGTTTTAACTTCATGAAATGCTTCTCCGTAAGGAATTGCAATTTGCGACGCATTTCGCCATAATTGATCAATGTATAGAGCTCCTGGGCGGGCTTTTTCAATTCTAAAGATTATAATAAATAACTGATTAACTGACTTGTTGGGGGGTAGTTTGGGGACATCATTACATACCATCGGAGTATCTTACATATTTGCAGATTTTATGATACGTTTGATAATAATGCTGACGCACATGATCCTTGGTCTTGAAACTATAATTATCGTTATTATAGGAGCTGCGACGTTTCAGTTTGCCATTGATGCAATTGGCCACCGATTCGAAATCCTTGCCAAATTCATTTAAGGCATCAAAGAAGCAATTTCGTTCAATATTTGTCCATGTGGTCTTGCCATTGCCGGGACCACCGGCACCACCACGGGAATTGTCGTTGCCAGCACCACCAGCACTGCCGCCAGATTTTAATTGTGATGGTGTCTTTTGATTCGATTTGTCATCCTTTTTACCGCCATGCTCCCGTTCCGATGGTGGCGGTGTCATTGGCCGTGTCTGATCCAGTTTCATTTTTTGAATGACTCGTGCACTGGCACGGGTGCCCGGACAATTGTGGGTGATGGTTATAACCGAACCCAGTAGCTCCTCTTCGGGTGGATTAAGGATGGCTGGTGCTGGTGTTGGTGTGGGTACTGGCATTTGTTTACCATTTATATGGTTGGAATTGCAGCTATTGGCGGCATCGGTGGGCATGGGAGGGGCAGGTGGAGGGGGAATTGGAGCAACAACATTGGCTGGATCGGGCGACTCCACAAGGCTTGGGGATTTTGCATTCTTACACATTTCTGCCATTTTATGCCAATCTCTGACCACACTGGCCGCCCCACCACCACTTTGGCGAATCCTTGCCTGGAATTTAATTCAAAATTCGAATTAATTGCGTCCCGGAAATATTTACAAAAAAATGGCGCTCAGAGAGTGAGAGCGAGAAACAACAGAGACAGCGAAAGAGCGCGCGCGAGAAAGAGAGAAAGGGAGAGAGCCGCAGAGGAAACGGGTCTGAAGTTTTGTTTTTGTTTCCTTTCTGCTTTGATTTTGCACCAGGCATCATCTCTCCATTCACTTCTCACAATTGTTTATTTCCTTGCCACGGACTCGATAATTGCAATAACTTGTCCTCCTCACATCTCACATTGCCTGGTCAATAAAACACTCACCTAGTAGATTGACAACATGCAAAATCGTTTGGTTTGGCTAGATATCTATATATATATACACATATAATAAAAAAAAAATAAAAAAAATGTAGACGCTAGATGTTGATATCGCTTAGCACTCTGCTCACTGTTAAAGTTTACAGTGCCATGTTAAAAATACCAAATGTGCTGTTCGACGCAAACAATTATAATTAGCGATGACACAAAAATTGGCAACAAATTTAAATTTTAATAATTGAATTGAAAATAAATTGTACTTCTGAACTCATCGACTTGTCAACTTTATATTTGCGTGAAGGTGTTGTTAGTTTCCACAACATAATAGCTATTGCTTTCTAGTTTCTCAAAATTGTATTTATATTCAAAGTGACAACTCTAGAGTTTCCGTTGTCAAGACGCCATTTTCCCATATTAGTGTGGTGAATTTCTAGTTCAAAAAATTAATGCTCGTTTTTGATTCGGTTTTTGTTTTCATGTTTTTAATTTTAAAACTTAAAACTAAATAAAAGATGCAAAAAAAAAAAAATTGGTATTGTGGTGGCAGCATTGTTAACCCAAGAGTCATCATAAATAAATGCCCACAAATAATAATACTATTACTACAGCAACCAGGATGGCAATGAGCATTATTTTTTTCTGAGAATAAAAATAAAAAAAAATTAAATTAAATTAAATTAACTTAATTTTAAATAAAAGCAAAATGATGCAACTCACTGAATTAACTCATCTCACCTTGCGTGCCTTCTTCTGGTGCTTTTCAGCCTTATCCAAGTCGACGGCTCCTTTGTCCGTATAAAGTGTGGCCTGTTGTGCATGAAACTCGACCCTTTGTATCACTTCACTTTGCTCCATGACCAATGTCTGGATACGCATAAATAGAGCATGCACATCTTCTATGGATTTCTCCAATTTACGCAGTTCATTAAAACGATCCATGAGATCACGAAGTGTTTGTCTCTCCTTCTCTGTTTCTTGCAGGATCTTGATGGAAAGATATATTATTTGAAATCAATCTAAGACTTTATTTTCTATACTTGATTTTTCCCTTACATTATCTACAAACAGCTTGGTTGTCTTATTCTCGAGCAGCAGCTCAATCTCTTGTTCACTGGCTTCTGAATGAACTGAAATGCAACAAAAATAGATATAATCCAATATTATCGCAAGATTTCAATCTACTACCCACTTATTTTTGAATGCATTCGAAGATTTTTCTTCACTTTCAGCTCAAAATTCTGTAGAATTGACTCATTCTTGTGCCAAAGATTTAGAAATGTCTGATGTAGACCATAAAATAGAGTTCGCCTCATACGTGCCTCCAGGCTGTAATCGTTCTCTGGCGGTAGATTCGCTTTGAAGTCCTTGAAACGACTTATCAATTGATTGCACAATCGTAGATTTGTCGAATGCAATTCATCCATTTCATTTTCTATGGACAAACGTGAGAAACTTGAATTAGATGGAAGATTATCATATTAATATTCCTTTTTTGTCAATCGATTTTTACCACTAAATGTTCTTAGGTTGATAGTTTGACTCATCCGATTCATTGCTTCTAAATTGGTGGCAATTTGTGAGAGTTGAACTCGTATCTCCGTGTACTGTAAAGTATAAAAGATATAAAGATATTTTAAATATATGTTTTAATGATGTATGCTTAATTCTTAGTCTTTTTGTTTCGGATTTGAACAACTATTTGTGATGCTTTATTCCCGGATCTGTTTTCTGTTCTTTTAGTTTTCAATGGAGTGTCAATCCATTCCATTTTCTACTTAAATAAAAAATAATAAAATATTTCAAAAAAATTGCTATCTGATTAAAATCTTCATATCGTTTCTGTATCATGGAGTTGAAGGAGATTTACTTGGTTTTTATTAAACTTCAATTATGGCTTGGAATATTGACAATATGGTCCTAAAAGGATTTTTTGAAATTCTAAATACTTTAGGATAATGCCGGTTTTTCTTCAATTAGCATATTGAGTTCATGTTTATTAAACATGTTTAATTTTAATTCTAAACCGATTTTTGGCCACGATTCTGGTCCTGACCTCATTCATTATCATTTTTTATCCACTAAACTACAAAGAAAAAAAGCAAAAACAAAAAATGTTTCTCTTTTAAATGTCTGTCATTTTGTCGAAAAAATTCCCAAAATTTTGAAAGTGGCCTGGAACAGAACTACATCTATGCTAAATCTAATGCTGACTTGATTTTCAGACAAACCTAAATCAAGTTATCCTTGCCGCCAGCATCAGAGAACTCTTTAAACAATTCGTCGTTCAGGTCAATTTGTTTTTAGTCCAATAAAGAAAACAAAAATCTAATAAAGTTTTAACATTTTCAAATAGTATTTTGTTTTAGAAAGGCTTCTAACCAGAATAATTAGAAATTATTTGGATTATACGTAATCGAATTGTAACTAAAAATAATTGGGTAAAGAATTTGTATGCTTTTCATTCATTTTTTTTGTTTCTTGGTTATTTTTAACACATACAAACATAAAAAAAATGTGTGAATAACAAAGTATTGTTTGGCCGAAATCAGCTGATGATGATTATAATGCGGCCGTTGCCCATTAAAGTGGGCGTGGTATTAAAAAATAAATGAAAAGAAGAAAAACAATATTAAAGTGCATAAGCTGCTTATCACGAGTTTGGGCATCAACGACGATTGAGTAATACCCGGGACTGATTCATGCCCAAAATGAGCGATAAGTCAGAGACAGAGAGGGGGAGAGAGAAAGAGCAAGATGGAGAGAGTGGGAGTGTTTTATATTTTGTTACGTACCGGATTGAGTATGGCATCCACATTTGTTCCATATTGAGCCATTTTAAGGCTCTGTCGATCCTTGCTGCTGACGCCGCTGTCGACGCCAGTAATTTGATTATTAGCTTCGGTTGTACCGTTATATACACTTAATAGAAGCGATGATCCGTTTGTCGATGATGAATTTGAATTGGAGCTCAGCGAACGCTTTAAAAATAAATCAAATACAAAAAAATATATAACAAAAAATCAAATAGGAAAATAAGCAATCTGGTCTGGTGTAAATGTACAATAAAAATGACTTCGTACTGGAAATTCACTTAGAGCTTTGCAAAACAAGTGTTGTTAGCAATTGGGGGGGCATTTGGGGGTTGGGTGGAAATTGGGTTGTTCTACATATATATGTACATACGTACTGTGTGTGTGTGTGTGTGTGTGTGTGAGTGGAGGCTACTTTATCGCTGTTATCTATGGACAATCTGATAAACATTTAACACTGTCCTCTAACACCCCCGCCCAACTTTTCATAAGCATTACAACTAATAAAAAAAAAAAGAGTAAGAGAAATATACCTAATGTGAGAAATTAAAAAGATTTTAAGGTTAAGTTACACACAGAAAGATTCTCAGTCTGTTTTGTCTATTCGCTTGTACAGTGGGGCCAACGAATTAAACTTCTTAAATACATTAAAAAAGAAATGTCACTGTTTGAATCGTATCCTATTGTATTTTTGTTTTTTAATCGAAACCAATTTTCGATTTTTCTATGCAGTATCCTAAATCTTTTGACCCTATAATTATTTTCTGTCTTTATTGATGCAATTTATTTCCTATAACTAAAAGCTATATATGTACAAAAATGTTGTTTACTTTAAAAGTTATGAAGCTTATAGTAAGTCCAAAATAGGTGTACGATTTATAGTGACAGTCACTGTATACTGTTTTTTTTTCTTCTCTGATTGAAACTTTAATAAAATATATATAAATTTTGTAATGGTTTTGTAATTGTCAATTGTCAAAGCTTTGAATTTAAAAAAATCTGGCCTAATCTAGGCCTAATATGTAAGGGAGGGTAGCAGCCCTGTATATGTATGTATAAATAATACTTATATATTTTTTAAAGAATCCATTCAATTTAAGATGTAATTTCTTTACAATTTTGTTCTTAATAATTCATTTACATCAACTCATTTAACGAAGGAGCTTTATTTCACTTTATTTTTCAGAAATTTAGATCGAAACGTATTCAAAAACCTTCAGTTAAAAAATGTTTAAACCTTTCTAAGTTGCATCCTGGCTAAGTTCTTGTCTGTTTTTCTAGAATAAATTTGTTTATATGCAATCGATTAGCATTAAAAAGAAAACTCTCGAAACTTAATAAATAATGAAATACAAGAATACTAAAAAGAAGATCTTTTTACAAAAAGTTTTCATTTCTTTCACAAATGTTTCATCTTCAGTTATTTTTCCAAAGATGAATTTTGACACACTGTACATACATACATACATACATAAGTAATTAGCATTAGCACACACACACGCACACACGAATATATACAAATATTTGCATATCTATGGATATAGTATTTCAATTTGAGTTTACCTGCAAAAGTTCGGGTAATCGATCTCTGGCCATTGTATTTGTTGTTTTTTTATTTTTGCTTTGTTTTCAATTATTATACAATTATTAATTGTTTTTGTTGCACTTTCTAGTTTCCTTTCCAGCTGACACTGGGCTCCAACAGCTGTTTGCCAAACTCTGCGTGTTCCTGCTTGCTTTCCTCTCCCAGTAAATGTGAGACAACGAGAGCGAGACAAAGTGAGAGAGATCCCCGATCAACTCCAGACACTAAAGAGAGAGAGAGAAGCTTTCCGTTATCAAAGCTTATCAGTGGTTAATGTCCGGGGTAGGTGGCGGTGGCTGAGGGGGTGGGCCTTGTTAATTTTCGAGGTGACAAAAATATATTGCTTATCGCTAAAAGTATTCTCAGTATTCGAAATTGCCCGACAAATAGTGACTATCTGACAGGTATTTTACTCTCTCTCCCTCTCTCATTGATTATTACATAGTTAAATTAAAATGACACCCGCGTGCGTTAATTTTTTATTTTAAAATTTAATGCATTTTGTTGTATGATATTTTTTTTTTGCTTCTTTTGTTGTCTCTCCTTTGCCGTACGTCTCAGAACTAAATATTTGCCGGCAGCAATTCAGAATTCAAACTGAGATTTTCTTGCAATTTAAAAAGATTAAAGAGACAAACACACACACAGAGACGGAGAGAGACTCGCACAGAGAATGAGAGAATAAACATGAGATAGTGAGAGAACAATCGTTGGGAGTTTAAGATAAAGATTTGTATTATGTATAGCTAGTTAGTTAGTCTTGCTCCACATAACAAATTCCGTTTTGCCCCCGAAAAACAAGAAGAAAATATATGTACATAGTTTATTCCAACCGGTTGTAAGAAAAATGTGTTAATTGTTTTTTATTATTGTTATTGTTATTATTATTGTTGTTGTTGTTGTTGCCCTCCGCACATATATGTATTTTTTTTTCTTTATGCATATAAATATTTTTACAAGCAAACTTTTACGCTCAACGCGGTTCAATTGAGAAGGCACAGACCAACTACCTCGACGACGACCGGCGACCAACGACCGACGACGCGACAACGCGACGTTCCAAAAGTCACTTGCGCTAATTAGTTGAACTGTATTTCATTTTATTTTATTTTTTTTTTTTCTTCTTAGTTCTATTGTGGGCACTCGTGGCCGACTTTTGTTGTCATAATACCCCTCCAGTTTATACATACAGATATTCTGTCTATATACTTACATATATTCATTGACATTGGCGAGAGGGTATAAAAGTGCAAGTGGGGTAGGTTTGCTTTGCTTTCAAGTGTGAAAATGAGTATAAACATAACATTTATCACGATTTATATATGTATATGTTATTCATTCATTAGCTTTGAGTTAAACTTATTCTCAATTGCTTTAATAAATACTTTATGAGCTAAGTTTAGAAATAAATTTGACATATTAAACATGAATTTTTTAAATTATATTTTAGAAGATTTGACTGCCAAATAGTTAGTTTCTTATCTTAAATGTTAAAGAAACATAAGTTTACTCATAGGCGGATCTAGGGGGAACTTTGCCCCTTAGAGTATGCAATAGACTAGAAGTATTCATTGTTTTTAACAACTTTTGCAAATGCCTTGCAACTTAAAAAATATTTATAAATATTTATTTGTTATGCACGAGGCATTTTAAATTTTGCTTATACAATTTTTTTCAAAACAAGAATTCTTAGACTACTTATTGCATACTTTAGGGAGCAACAAATTTCCCGTTTTACATAGTATGTTTGATTAAATTTTTTTTTCTCTTTAAAAAAATATACAAGTTGTTTATTTTTTTTTTTTTAATTATCTAAATAATGGTAATTACATTTATGATATGAATGATAGGTATAAATTTGATAAAAGCTAAGTATAAAGTTCTTAGAAATCTAACAATATGCTAAATGATTCTATTTTTATATAAAACCTATAAATTCTTTCAATTTCATAAGCCTTGAAAATACATAAGATCGAATTAAAAACATTAAAAATTCTATGAGAAGTTGTATAATACTTGCATTCTAAATGTACATAGTCATATTTCATATCTCATGAGAAAGTAAACAAGCTTCAGCTTAATATGTATATGGATTCAAATAATGAGGCAAGAGAGTATAATTCCATTATTATTTCATTGCACTCTAAAAATAAATCAATAAAACAATTAATTAACCAGCATTTGCATTTGTACACATTTTTTATTTTATTAAGTTTCTTTATAAAAGTATTCAATTCGCGGTGTTTCTCTTTGGCTTTGACGTAGATTCTTTGCGGTTACGGGCCAAAATCCAACATCAACAATGTTCACATCGGTTGTCAGTGCATATATATATACATATGTCTATATTTTTGTGTATATATGTAGTATGTATTATATTTCCATTGGCATTTCAGATTGCTTGGGTATGACTAAGAATTACAAGTCTGCAGATTTAAGTTGAGGCCGACTTGAAGATATCCTCTATAGATTGATTTGATTTATATTTTTGAGATAATTTTGCCATTTGCTATATACCTAATGTACACATTAAAGCTCATTGCTTAGGGTAGAAATCTAAATTAATTATCTTTATACTGTTCAAATGTGGTTGTTTTTTTTGTTGTTGATGCTATTCGACACCTTAATGGTCATGCACCTGTTCAAAAAGAACTTTACCCTATTCTAAACTTTATGCTGCACTTTCAATTCATCTCTCTCTCTCTCTCTTCCACTGTCTCCTCTTCTAGACTCTGTAAATTGCAAGTAATTGAAAATTCATCAAGGAATGCTTATTGAAAGGCATTGTATACATACATTTTATATATACATATATGTATATATATACAATGAACTAAAGCAAGTGACTCAATAAGCATATAATAAAAAAATAATTATTTCAGAAAATAATTAAAATACAAAGCATCAACAGAGAGGCATAGAGAGAAAGAGAGTCAGTGAGAAAGACAGAGAGAATCATTTAGAGATTAAAAGTTTGTTTGAAGTATTACTAAGGCTTTAAATAAGAAAAAAAAAAAAAAAAAAAAAACAAAATGATATCAAAACAAAAGCTTGCCTATTGGAAACTCAAATATTTAAGAAAATTTAAAGGCGCTTTGCCTTTGCATGACTAGTCCTAGGAGGCACAGGAATATTAGCAATAATATATATAAAAATAGATAATATAAATAAATAGTTATAAGTAGGTACTCCAATTACAACCTTAGAGAATATAGATGACTTGGCCAAAAATGGTTCAAAATATATTGTTAGAAAGCTATTTTTATTATGGTAACTTTTTTCTAAAGAACTTTCTGGTTTTAGTCTAACTTTTTTATGACAAAACCTTTACTTATAAGTATTTACTACGTACTTTACTCCTATTTTATTAATAGAGTCAAGCAAATTTTTCTGCAGTTTATCTGCAATTATAAACATTGATTAAACAGATGGCTTATCTCTTAAAAAACTCAAGAAACGACAAGGAAAGAATTGTTTCCATTCTTCAGCTTTTTTTTAAGCTTTGCTTTTCCATAAATATTTTCAATGATCTCCAACGGTATTTTCCTGACGTTTTGAGCTTGGATTTTTCTCAGCCAGACTTGATCATTTTTAATATTTTGTTAGGCATTCAAAATCGAGTAAATAATAGTTCTTAGCTTACTTTTCGTGGAATTATGTTAAGGCTGATGTCTATAATGGTTAATGAATTTATTTTGTGTTGGATATGATACATCGTTCAGTTAAAATTTAAATAAAGATATCAAATGCTGTTCTGAATTTAATGTGTGTTTTCGAAAACTTTTCATAAATCAACCTTTATTATTTTGATATACTTACAAATTGCATTAGCCATTCCATTTGCATTTTATTTTATTAGTTGTTCTCAACTGATCCTTCAAGCGGGTATTGACTTTTTGTATGTGTTTCAGTTGTTTGGATGATTAGAAATAGTTTTCTTGTGACTTTTTATGCAAATGTTGACCGCAACACAACTGAAAACTGGTTAGAAATTCTGCTGCATGAATTTGGGTGCACATTGCAAATTGGATGAGAACCAATCCGCTTCACCACCATCGCATCGCATCGCATCTAGCCATCATTCATTCACCTGGTTCCACTTCCAGAGTTGTGTATGCCTTAAAGGCTTTAAAAGCAATTTGTGCACGAACAGAAAAAACCAAAAACAAAAAAAATGTTGTTGTTATTTGCTTTTTTCGCGCAATTTTATACCCTGTGGGAGGGTATCATAAATTTTGAAGTCACAAAGCAGAGAGAAGCATATCCGATACCATGAAATATACGAGTATATATATATATATATATATACATATATATGCTTGATCATCGAGTTCACTTAGCCAAGTGTGTGTGTTTGTGTGTGTTATATGCAAATTTTTCTAGCTTGCATCTGCCCGATTGACTTACTTTATGCTCTTTTATATGGGGTATTGTGAAACATGATTCTAGTCTGAGGCTTTACTTTGATGTCAATAATTAAATATAACTTTCGATCCTAGAAATCATAATATTTTTTTTGGCATATTTCTTTTATCTTAATTAAATGTCCTTAATATTCCCAAAAAAAAAAAAAAACAATTATATGAAAGAGAAAAAACAAACATGAAAAACTTTTTAATAATATGGAAATATAAAATGTAAAATCTCTCTTTATATATAAGAACAGCAATTGTAAATACATTTTTAAATAGATATAAGCAAAAACTAATTAGTACATTAGCTTAAGGCCTAGTAGCTATAGCCAGTAAGATGATTGGCTGTAATTCACAATCACTGCCCAATCACACTATAAATAAATAAATAAAAATTCTTCTTTCATTTAGCCATACCTCAAAAATTTATGTATCCTTTATCCACCTTATTTGCCTTTTTAACCCATTTTGAAAAAGGCTGCAAAATTTTTGGAGATTTCAAATAACTTTTTTTGTGGTAATACAAAATAGAATCAAAAATTCTATTCCAACTATTTTAGTTTTGTCAGAACTATCTGTTATAAATATCAATGTTATTTATTCTTTTTTAATATTAACGACTATAGGCTAATATTTTGCCCTATTTGCAGTAAGTAACACTTATTTTACATATATTAAATTTATGTTAATATTGTACAATATTTTGTATACGAAATATGGTATCAAATTAAGATAGTTTTTAAGCTCCACATAGACCCAAAAAAAAGAAAACTAAAAATAAAAGAACATAAAAAAAAAAAAAAATGTAACTGACTGTTATATATGTACTTCCATTTGATTTAAATATTTAAATTGAAATAAAATATAGAACAGTGGCACGAAATGGGTTAACAGAAATTTCGCGACGCTAAAAAAACATTAAATTTTGAGGCATAAATTTAGTTTTACAATCCCTTTGGAATCCCTTAGCTCTTGAGCCCAACTGAAAGAAAGTCAGAAATCATTCTTTATAACAGACTTGGGCAAGATAAGATAACAAGTCGTTCACAATACATTATTAGATAAAGCAGATATTAGATAATTTTATCGTTATATTTCGATTTCTATTATGTGTCGAAAAAAATGGTAATCTAAGAAACTGTGAAAAGAAGCAAACCATTTTGAAATATTATATAGGATATTAATAATTCCAAACGGACAAAAATTGCCATTGAGAGCTGGAGCACTAGTCGTATGCAAATATATTACGTATACGACGAGTGATCCTTTGATTTTCGTTTAGAAGTATGTCCGATGAATGGAATACTGTCCTTGCCGTCGAAACAGACCCTCTAATTACATTTAATAATTACTTTTTTAACAGACCTTATAATTACTTTTAACCCTTCCCTATGGATAAGGTTTCGGGTTAGAGTATATCTATATTCGTCACTAAGCGTTTAGATTGTGAAATGTTTTGTTTCCTATCGCTTCGTGATGCCATTTTAGTTTTTATTTTTACACTTTTTCCATTCTTCTTCGCATTTTATTTTATTTTATGTTATTCTATTCTGTTTTCCTTTTTGTTTTTGGCGCGTGCGAATTTAATCAAAAGTCAAAAAGCCCAGGACATGCTGTGGCCATATCTCGCTCCATCTCTCTGCGTCTCTGTGACTCGTTTCGTTGCTCCATCTCTCAGCCATTTTGTGCGTGTGCTGACCCATACAAAAGGCAAACAGCTAGATGGAGACTAAAGGCATGGGTAGAACCTGAAAGCAGAAAGCAGCGATGTTTTCTGGGGTAGGGGGGGTTGGGGGGGCTTGGGGGGCACAAACACACAAAAAGACTCATCAAAAACTCATAAATTTGCAATTTTCGACACATGACAAAATAAATTGTAAACAAAAGCTGCGCGTAAAGCATCACAACAAGAACAATAACGAAGCAAACAAGGGAGGGGGTAGGATTTCTGTCCTTATATGTGTGTGTGTATGTGTGTGTGTGGATAAAGGGGGAAGCCATTTTCAACTTTTCATTTCAATAAAGCCAATGTAAGTGCTTGTAGAATTTTTCCCAAAAATTTTCATTTTCAAAGACCATCCAAAGCAAATCTTTTTTTTTTTTAAATAAAAATTTATTTTTCAAGTTGAACACAGAGAGATATAACCATCTAAGTGCTACCATAGTTTTAAGCCTTTATCGACAAAGAATTGTTTTTGTTGTAAACTATATAATTTACGCGGTTGTCTGCTATGAAATGGCTGTCAAATGCAATCAAAATGACATCGCTTGTTGAAAGTTTGTTGGTAGTTACATAAGTGGCGCAAAATTTGAATAGTTTCTACATGTTTATATTTTTATTGAAGAGAATATGTAAAACAATATATACATATACATATGTATGTATGTATGTATGTATATACCCACAGCATTAGGATATGACAATTTTCCGTGCATTTTCTACTTTATGGTTGCTGGCATTTTGTATTTGTTTTGTTAACCTGAGTTCAAGCATGGACGTGCGCCAGTGCTTCCTGGTTGGTTGGCGTTTCTATCTATCTTTCACACTCCCTCTCTCTCCCTCTGTTAGCCAAGTCCTTTGGTTCTTTATTTGCAGCCTGACAATGACATGACTTGCCATTTATGCTCAGGCAGGTTAGGTTAGGAAGGCAGGCAGGCAGGCTGGCAGGCGTTTGTGTGGACAAACAGGATGCACATACAGGATGCACTTTTCCACAAGAGTTGGAACAGGCAGAGAGAAAGAGAGAGAGAGAGAGAAGGAGGGGAGAGGGCAAAGGATCCCAAGGATTCGCGATCCAGCGACAAAATATTGTCGCCTGCAATAAATGCCAAGCATCCGCTGCGCCAAGTAGTATCAACAGCAACAACAGGGGGCAGAGGCCATCATTTTGTTTCGGCTTCCCTCTTCCTGCATCAGCAGTATCAGCAACATAACCTCTTATAGCAGACCCCCATTCCGTCGCACTCCACCACCGTCTCACTCCCCGTTGTGAATACGATAAATAATGCGACTTGGCAATTTCCATTGCCGCTGTTCTGTTTTTTATGGCAAAAGCAGGTGGAGAATGGAACTTGGATAGAGGGTAAACAATTTAAGTTCATAACCAAACAAAAAATGCCTTAAGAATGCCAACGAGAACTAAATATCTATGTAACCATAAACGATATAATAAGCAACAAGGGTAAACTTTATCAAGACTTTAACTTATGCACTTGACAGGGAAGTAAGTACGATATCGATAACCGATAACCGTCATTTAAAATGTTTGCAATGTTTCTTTTTTTCGTTTTTTAAGAGTTGTTATACTTAAGAAAAGGCGATATTTATAAAGTTAAATATTATTTTCTAATGATTTCTATATAAAATGCTTAACAATTTGTTTTCTAAATATTGCAATAGCTTATGGTAATGATAAATGCTGCACTGTGGAAATGGATTAAATGTAATCCACATTGTTACTAGATCTTAAACCTTTTTATTGCAATCCCTCCTTTGATGTAGTATGATAATTCAAAATATTTGACTATGTATTAAGCGTTCAATTTGTGTGTGTGTGTGATTGTGTGTGTGTGCTTGTTTTCTCAATCAATTCCTTTACATGAAATTCATTCTTATTCCTTATCGGTATTTCAACTTGCTCGTATATATACTTCCCCGACGCTTTATCTTCCATTCTTTCTTCCACATCTCTCTTTCAGCAATCAGTTGTGTGTGTATGTGTGTGTGTGTGTGTGTGTGTGTGTTGTCCTGCTTCAAGGCTCGCCAAGTTGATTGTATATATAAAGCAAAACTACACTCTTAACGGCTTACTTTGTAATCAGAGCCAAGAATCCTGCAGCGAGGACTCTACACACACACACAGAGCAAGCGAGAGAGAGAGAGAGAGAGTGAGTGAGTGAGGCGCACACAGGATGTGCACCATCTACTAGCAAGGACACGCATGCCAAGAGCGTTGAAATGTTTTGCCTGGCTAGGAAATATAAAAAGAAAAAATACATACAAGTACATACATATAAACGTGGCAAGCCAAAAGCGGCTTTGGCTAACACGTCTATCTTCTGCTTGTCTTGGCCCACTGTCTCCTGTCTCCTGTCCCCTGTCCCCTCTATCCCTTTCTATACTCCTCTATCCAGGCGTCCAGAGAAATTCAAGCTCTACAGGATTTTGCTTATGTGAAAGCATATGAAGACTAAACATGTTCAAATTTAATCTCTTCTCTGCACAATATCAACCAAGGCAAGATGTTTATCATAAGAAAGATGGAAAAGAGGGCTGTGGGAGGGTAATGCTCAGTGATTTTAAGCTAAATTTAAGCTAGTCTCTCGCTTTCTTTATCTCTTTGCTCAAAGTACTTACAAAGACTCCCCAAATATTCTACACCACACAAGTTGATCAGAAGTAATGCAACAATTCAATGGGTTTACATTGTCACATCAGTGAACTGACAATGTCTCATTTATTATCAAATTTTGTTCAAATTAAAAGCTTCATAATAGACAGATTTATGATGTAAAGAAATTAATCTCAAGATATTGAACTGTCTGCTCAATTTAACCATGTTTATGTAATAAAAAATTACTAGAAGGTTAAGCCTTCAACCGATTTATATAAATAATGGAATAAACTGAATAAAAGCAAGCCTTTTGGTCAAACAGTAGAAATAAAAATTTAAAGCAACTTCTATTTAGTCTCACATCGAAGACGATATCGATCAAAAACCATAACAACAATATAATAATATCGATAACATAAGAATACCAAAGCGTGACTGGAACGATAACATTCCGATAACATTATAACTGTGCAAAATAACGACAGCTTAATGACGGTAATCTAGACATAATACCTATTGATAAGGTAAGGAAGGCATTCCGATAATCTTTTACGGCTTAGACAGAGCCCCAAAAGCCACTCCCCCCAAACTAAAAAAAAATTAAGCTCCCTGGATCCCTGGTAGATCCTGTGAAATGACAAAGCAATCTCTTACTTTTCTATTTAGGACGGTTTTCATTTCCGATTCTTAGCCAAATTATTCGTTTTAAAATCGTTTAAGTCAGTTGAATAAAAAATAATTAACAGTTTTCTTATTTCCAATATGTAGCAAGAAATATTAGCTGTAAGTGAATAAATTCGATTCTATTATTAATTTCCAAGAATTATTTTAAGCAAGCAATATTTTCAGGGTTTTCGACAAATAAATTTTATGTGAATAAAATGATTAAAGATTGTGTAAAAATAAAATTCTTTTGCCAAGACTAGAATCCATTTAGTTTAAAAACCATTTATAAATTAAATTTGTATTATTTATGTCAGGATTTGCACTAAAACAAAATATATCCACTTAATTAATTATAAAGCTGATCTATGTTGCTTCAAAAACGAAAACGATTCACATTTTTCTCGGAATTGAGAAAAGTGAATCCAAAAACGATGCGGAAATGCTGTCGATTTATATTTGAGAGTTCTAAATTTGGGCATTCCTTGTACTTAATTGGATTACTCGCAATTTTAATTAAATATTCAAATTGTAATAGCTCGTAATTTCTTCCTCTTATTGCCATTATTTGTTCATATGTTGTGGATAAAATTATATGCTTTAGAATGTCTCAATCAAATTATTTGAATTTCTTGTGTTTTCTTTTTTTTTAATTACGCCAATTATTTATTTGAAGGACTTTGCAATGGCTACTAAGGAATGTTTGGTAATAATTTTACATTAATTAACATTTAATTATGAGAGCAAATGTAAAATACATAAAGATTCTTGTTATTTATTTGTTTATGTATTTAAAATATTTATATTCAATATTTTTGAAATAAACCGTAAAGATATTTTAAAAAATTCTCTTTTGATTGGTAATCAAAGCTCGTTAATTCGATAAATTCTTTTACTCGAGCTTTTTCTATCACTCTTCCACACTCTCTGTGAATTACATTTTTTTTTTGTGGCCATTGATTAATTTAAAGTACTTAAAAATGCTCTTTGCTACAAAATTTTCACTAATTGCCTCTTTAATTTGACTAGAAAATTCGTTTTGCCTACTTTTTGGCTGATTGCGTGCTCTATAGAAAACTCCAACCATTTCGATGTGAAAATGACTTAATAACCAATAAAGTTTTGTTTTATTTATTTGCAAATAAACCGTTAAATCAGCATAATAACTAAGAGACAAGGGAGTGGGCATGGTGATTTGGGTGTTGAGATGGCTGAGAGTGGCGGCGTGGGTTGGCGGGGGGCTGGAGTGGGTATATACAATTGCCTGCTGGCGATTAACGCCCCGACGACTACTTTGCGGTAATTGAAGTTTTTGAATAGTAAATAACATCGTTCGAAATGGACAAGGGAAGTTAGCAACCGTCTTTGCACCCTCCTCCTACTCCTACTCCTACTCCTTTTTCTTTATTCCTCCGTTTGCCATTTGCCTTCTCTCATTGTTTAGCCCCAAACCTACCGCTCCCCTCCGCTCCCAGAAGCAACACATTGCAGTCTGTAATATATCAGACGTTGCTGGTAACAAGGCACCGCTGGCTCGAGGTTATTGTGTGTTCCCTCCTGGGTCAGCCACAACAATAACACGAATGAAACCAATTGAAAAAACTCAATTGTTTCGACTCTCAACATACCCTGTAAGAAAAAATGCTACAGCTTTTGTGCGAAGACTTCAAATTTTTCAGATGAGACGATTTTTTCTTTTGTTCTTTTTCTGGTGAAGTTCATAAATGAAAATTAAAAGATGATTTGAAGGGGCAAACTGAATGCCTTGGCTTTGTATCCTCTCTCGTTTTTCTTTTCTTTTTGTTTTTTTTTTTGTACAAAAGTAATAGGATATAATAAAAATATTTGCACAAATGTAAGCGCAATGAGCAAAGAGGCGCAAAGGTCCTGCCTGCCGACTCCTGGCTGGCTCTTGTTCTGGATCCAGAGCTTCCTGACTCACTGATTGTGTGCGGCTCACGTAGTCGAACCGCAATAAATATTGATGAGCATACAAACACAACATTAAAACGTTGTGCGTAAAATGGTCGAGGAGCTAGTCCTTGGCCAGGAGCCAACCACACCCACACCCATACCCTCTCTCTCTGCAGTCCTGCAAAGTTCCCCTTTTATGCCGCTTGCTCTCTAATTTGTCTTGCCAGCAACAGTTAAAGGAAGTAAAATTTAATAACAATAATAACACGCTAGTCCAGAAGAGAAACAAAAAACAAAATCGAGAATTTCGGCTTTATTTTTATACCAATTTTTGGTTTCCAAGTCGTTGAGGGTCCGATGCGGGGAAGGCTTTATGGAAAATGGCCTATGCCCTCTCTATATCGAAAGCCAGAGAATGCATTAAATATTAACAGCCACAAAAGGAATATATGTCTTAAATAACATTCAAGTGAAACCATATATGGAGAGTGGGGGAGGAAAGCGTCCAAATGCGAGGAGCAGTCCATAAGTTTTAATTTTAGACAGGATAAAAGTCCTTTGATTTTGGGAATTTAATTTTAAAGTTAAAAATAATTAACTTTTTCCTTGATTTAAGGAGAAGTGGGAAAGTCAAATAATAAACAATTAAATTCTATTTCATAAATTTTCATTAATAGAAAAATAAAAAAAAAAAATTTCTGCAAATTCAATCTAACAAATGTCAAACTTTATATGAAGAGTTTAAAGTGTATTTATTTGAAGTATGCAAAGTCATGTAGCTGCCCTCGTATACGTGTGTGGAACTTGGCTACCAGAATAACAAAAACAACAACAACAACAACAAGAGCAACAGCAACAGCAACAGCAAAAAAGGAGCCGCAACATCGTTACTGGCATAGTAGGTACATAATTGAATTGACCTGCAGATTGGCCACTGCCCCTTCTCCTGTACATTTCCCCGCAACTACTACCCCTGATGCCCCTCTGGTCATGCCTCCGGCTGGAATCGTCTAGAAAAACGTGGTCTATCTACATTACAGGTGCGTGGGCTCAGGTTCATTTAGTTGGCAATTTCTCTAATAGGTTTACACTCAATCTACCAATCTGCCTTCATTTTTCTCCAAACCCCAATCGCCACCCACTCGCGAAAAGCGTTAACAAATAAAATGGCACACATAATGGGGTCAAGATGTTTCAAGATGTTTCGGGCCATTTATTTAAGAGAAATTTATGAGAATATACTTTGAACTGAATGGATTTAATGTTTAGCACTAAAATATCAATTAATATCCCATTTCTTTAATAATCAAAATTGTTTTAAACAATATTTCTATTAGGCTATAAGTCGACCTTAATGCATTTGATCGAATTCTTAAATAATGTATGAGTACCGGCTAAAGTTATCGTGTTTTTAATGCAAATTAGAAGATAATTTTCCACTATAAAAATAAGAACAAGCATTAAAAAATTTCAAACAAATTGAACCCAAATTGAAAAAAACCATTATGTAGACACAAGGCCAAATAAATTGGTGTGAGACTGGGAACAGAAAAAACACATAAATACGATTAGAAAACTGTTTCTCAAAGATTTGTGGTATTATTATGAAGCAATATTAATTATCAGCCTTGACATTTTTGTTGACCATAATACGAACGTTTTCAGTTGGCCAGAATAATAGATATGATCAACAAATCTATTGATAATTTGAAACATGTAAGTAATATTATTACTTAATTCTGCTCAAAACATTTAATGTCTGGATAATTTTTTTTATATTCTTTGGCACAAACGAAATTGTTTTCCTGCAGGATTTGTTTACCTTGTTTTTTCCAAATGACAAATCAAAAAATATATATCGACTAGTTGTGTTCTTTCATTGATCGATAGAACTTGTTGCTATTTGAAATCGATTCTTACTGAAGACTTTAAACTCCTAAGCCCTCTTCATACTTATCATATATATATATATATATATTCGGTTCATCAAGGATTCGCAGGGCTATCAATGCCTCTGGTTACATGAACAAAACCAGAACAAATGTTGCGCATTAAATGCAAATGGCTCTTGTCGCACCTAAGGCAACATTTGTCCCCCATCACCACAATGGCCATCTCTCAGGATAATAGGTCAAGGGAAAGCGTCTAAATCAAAGTGAAGTTGTGGGGAAGTGGTGGCAATAACAATTTGCTAATTAAACGCAAATCGCAACAGTTCACAGCATATTAGGAATTTGTCCAGCAAATTAATTAGGCCAGTGAGTGATTGATTGAGTGAGTGAGTGAGCGAAAGATTCATGGCACATGAAGCTAAATATGTAAGTATATAAATACTATATACAATTTCGATCTTAAATAACTTTCTCATCAAAGAGGGCGAGAGCTGAGAGATGGTAAGTTATGGTTTTTTCTTATTTTTGCCCTTGATTTCTCTCAGTGTGAGATGCACCTTATTACAGCTAATTGATTCATTCGAGTCAAGTGTTTGGTTGTAGGCGAATAGTGAATATTGTGAAGATGTGTCCACTTCAAGCCAGTTGAGTTGCTGTCCATTTAATTAAAAGTCCTCGTCGCTTTTCGCTGTCCACAGGACCTCGTTGATGTGCCTTATGCGATATCATTCTTTACCGTGCTCGGTGCTCCGCAGGCTCGTAATTCAATAAACAGGCAAGGCAATGCAATTTGTCAAAAGACTTATTCCGTCTGAAGGATGTATGTATGTATGTAGTGGTGTTTGTGGTGGCCAGGAATCTTGTGGTGGGTTTGGTTAGCAGTTTGCTTTGTTCATTTGCAGTCAGTGGCCATAAATCGCTAAGCAACGCTTCGTATGAATTATGCGATGCACACGCACCTGGTGGGTCCAGCTGCAAGAGCAAACCTACGGGTGTATGTATGTAGGTAGAATGGAATTGAATAGACTGGCTGGGAGGACAGGGGAAACAGGAAACAGAGACAGGATCCATCGTCTTGATGAGCGGCCGTGTCAGCAATTTTTCATGCATTTAACAATGGAGGCGACAAGGCAATGGCAAAGGCGTTGACTATGGCACAAGGATATTCCAGGATGGCCAAGAAATGGATGAGAAGGTGATGTCCTTGCTTTTGCCATCTTCTTTGCCTGCTGTTTGTTTGATCTATTTGACAAGTGTAAGTCGACTTCGTGCACAAACCAAAAAAATATTCACAATCACTTTGAATTTTTTTCTGGTTTTTATAAAATTTAATAATGAATGTTATTTAATAAATGTTCATTTGTTATGATTTAAAAATATTTTTTCATTGTTTATTAAATCAATTTGATCTTTATCAATTTTAATTTTATTTAATTATGAATTCTTTACTAAATTTCTCTACTGATTCATATTCATTCATTCATATTTCTTAACTGATTGCTTTTGATTCACTTTGCTTTATTCAAGTAATTCATTTCTTTTAAATTATTCACTTCAGCAACTCAATTGTTATTCGAATAAGAATCGATTTTGGTTGCACAGTGTACTACTGTCTATTGAATAGAATGAATAATTTTTTCTTTTTTTGTCTGGCATTTGCTATTCATTCGCATCTTCTTCGTTTCTCTCGTTCTCTTTGGTTGTGTTATTTATGTCTTGCCTAGGCAAAATCCTAGCAATAGAAAACAAATGTGTGAAAAAGACACACAAAGACGAGACGCGGCAGAGAGGGGGGAGAGAGTGAGTAAGTAAGGAACATGGAGACATAGAAATACAGTATAAATCCCGTTATAGCTTAATTAAGTTTGCAGCACTAATTGAAACTTGGCACTCGGACGCGACCCTCTCTCTGTCTCTCTCTCTCTCTCTGTCTCTTGGACGTCATGCCCCTTACAACCACATTCACGTGCCTGGGCAGTTTATCTTTACACACACACAGATAGAGACAGAGAAAGAGAGAGAGGGAGAGAGAGAGAGAGACACCCGCACACAACGCAAATGGCCTTTGAGTGTTACTTATTCATTTCGTTTTTCAATTGGTCGGTTTTCTAGTTTCATTCCTTTATTTCGTCTTGTTTTTTCCATTTCTATTTTTATTTTTTTTTTTTATTATCTTCTCGCTGTTGTCAAGGACTTTGTAGCTTTGTTGTTCGTCGTTTTCGTGTTTCTTGTTTGACTTTTTGATTTGAACAAATGCATTTCTAATCTCAGTTCTCACACACAATTCTTTGACCATTTCATCTCCCTGCTGCGTCTCTCTCAATCTAGCAGTACAGCTCGTTTTTCTCCTTGGGCATATTTCTCATTTCGTTTTGTCGCCTATTTGTTATTGCATTTTGCTTAGCCGCCGGCAACTTGGCTCCATTTCTATGCATTCTGTTTCACCCACGCACACATATGTCATCACCAGGGACAGATAGAAAGGATGAGGATGAAGGCCTGGTTGGCGTTGCAGGATTTCTTCAATAGTTTTGCACCAGCTAAAGTTAGCTCAAGATGCATTTAATGGCCATGGATAAGATGTTGGCATGAGTGAAAATTCTGTTGCCTACTTATGTGAGCAACTTCCCAGAGGAGGTGGAATACAATTAGGATGCATCTAAAACACACACACACACATGTTTTTATACAAGTTAAATGCGTAACATATGTTGCCACATTGACTAAAAGATTTTCCAGGGCATTTAATGTTGCATTCTTGATGAATGCAAATCTCGTTTACTGATGAGAATGAGAAAAGTTTGTCAGTAAACTAAATAGAAACAAAAAAGAAAGAGAAAAGAGAGACACAACAAATTGAAGCTTAATAGCTTAATTTGATTTGGTCAAATGAATAGCTAATGAATACCTAGTAGCGATGCAAATCGGAAACAAGTCAAGTGAAACACTTTCAATCTGACTTATTATAGTCTTGGCAAATAACTTTGGTTTTTGGCTGGCAAATCAAGCAAATAAAGTGCATATGAATATTAAGTGAATATTAGCTTAAATTAACTTAAGGCAATTCATTTTATTTTAAGACATCCTTAAATTATCCTGCGATTGGGTTGCTGATTTTGCTGAACATGTTAATTTGCTTACACATTTTATTCACTGGCTAATTTCACCTTTCATTTTTCAACGCCTTTTTTTTTCAAAATTATATAAATAATTTATGATTTTTATTAAAAATTAATAAGCAAGGAAGCAAAAATGAGCAAGTGAACAGATGCAATAGAAAATGTTCAGTTGCTCAGTTAAGTGAACAACTCTTTTTTGTTCACTCACTCATAAGCAATCCAAAATTAGCTTGTGAATACGAATGCAAATATTTTGTGACATGATTTTATAAATAAAAAAAATTCAAACTTTAGATACATTTAACTAGATTCAAACTTGCTCTATGAATATTTTGTGAATTCAAGTAATACTCAAATACAGTTTGACAATATGATTGATTGGTCTTGAGTTTGATTTTATGAATGCATTTAAAGTACTTTAAGAGCTTTAAAGATCGTAAATCAAATCAAATCAAAAAAAGAAATTTTTTGTGTTTTTTTTGTACAAAAGAAAAACCAGCCAGACACTTGACTCTGTATCTCACACTTTTTCTACTTCTTCTTATTCACATTTTAAGGTAGATTGTTGTTGTATTTTCACCTTCTCTACCCCATGACATTATGTACTCTCTCCATCTCTCTCTCACTTTCTTATTCGCCCAGTGCTTTTAAGGCACATTGCATTTTAGTCACGTACAGATAGAAAAGTTATCGAAGATTTAAACGCACGTACATGATGATGTTGCTTCCTGAGCAAGGAAAACTTTACACACTCCAAACTCATGCTCACCCCCTCTCCCCCCCACCCACCAAAAAAAAAAAAAAAAACACTCACACTCATTCACATACAGTCATACTGACATTCACATTGACATCTCCACATCGATAGATGAGACACGAAAAACCAAACCAATCTAGACTAGACCAAATCGCATCGAACCAAAAACGAAAATCCTTAAATGTCGTAAGTTATTGTTAAATGTGGAATTCTTAATCTAATATTTTTTTGTTTTTTTTTAAAATCTAAATATATAAAATGGCTCTTTAAATTTCAGTTTTTACTGACCAATTATATATATAGATATATATGTGTGTATATATATAGCTTGTTTTTTCTTTGTTTTTGTTTTTTTTTCTCGAAAAATCAATAAAACCAAATAAAATACTAACAACAACAATGCCTCACTGCTAAAACAGAACGGATCGAGCACGTAGCTGGGACATAACTTTATTTCTGATTCCCCAAGACCAGAAGAAAACCACAAAAAGAAAAAATAATAAATAACTTCTAAAACATCGAAGTATTGTTACCCTGTAGAGAAACATTTTCAAGCAAATTTATACCTTAAAAAATATTTGTCAACTTTGAATTGATTGTCATATAATTTAATAAATGGCGAAAATTTTGGAAAATTTATTCATGTTGGGAATAAACAAATGAAAGTTATTAACCTAAATTAATTTTCCAAATGATTTAAATAATGTTCATTTAATGGGCATCTTTAAATATATTATGATTTGTTACGATATGCTCGATCTTCAAAGTAAAATCAATATTTAAAGTTCGAAAAAAAATTCGAATATACCCCATTCGATAAAAGCCGCATGGTAAAGGATACAGTCCCAGACGGTCTTCGGGACGTGGTCGTGGTCCAGGTTTAGGTCTAGGTCCTTACTCTTGTTGTGGATACATTGCGGTCGCGTGACCTTTATGCTTGGCAAAACAACAAATTGAAAACTTTCACTAAATTCCTACTCAATGACCAGGTGCAGGCTTAAGGACTCTGAGATATTGAGGACATCAATTGAAAGGAACGAGTTGCAGACTAAAAGTTACAAAAGTTCAGGGATAAATTTATATAACTTAATGCTGATATGATGGAGTGTGTATGTTCATATGTACATTTATCAGTAATTACAATTGAAACTAAAGTTGCCTGGCCCATATTTTCCTCATTTTCATTCAAGCAACCAAAGAAAAGAAAAAGGGAAACAAGCAAAAGAAGAAAAAAAAAAAAAAAATTGAATGATTGGGGATCAATGACGATGAGTGCTTGGGTTATTTTTCGATTCAAAGCGATTTAATGGCTTTGTTGCCATGGGAATGCCTTTTGCCACCTACTTTGCGTCATCGTTTGTGCCGAGACCATACGGCCCCCACTTCTTCATCTCTCAGCCCCTTCCCCCCACCCATGATGCTGCAAGTGTTTGGCGCTAAAAGCGAAAATTAACTTATCAAACATACATTACTGGGCCCAAAGTTAACATTAACAGCATTAACATTAACACACGGCCCGGGACAGTATTTCGAATGCCATGCCACCAATGGGGCCACATCTGTGGAGATTCCCCCCTCCAATGCTCAATGTCTCCTCCATCCAGAGACCCCTGTTCAACCGTTCTAGCTAATGGTACAAAACGTTCACTCAAATTCCCCGAACAATTGGAAAGTTCAGTAGCATGCCAAGAAGGAGAAGGAGACGAGGTACCAGCTAACGGGAAACTAAACACATACACACACACACACACACACACATATAAACAGGCACCCGTACAGACACACACACACACACATACACATATACCCATTGCCGCTTGGGGCCCAGATGCTGATTCTGATTGAGTTGGTGCTGGGAATCCCTACACAGTGAGAAAAACTATTTAATTATATTTTTTGGAAAAATTTTTAAAAATTAAACTCCTCAAATTAAAGTCCTCAAAAGGTGACTTTAGTGATTTCTGGTACTTACTTTTACTGTTTGTATCTGCAACTTTTTAAACAACTTTCGATTTTTCGTCTAAAGTTTTGAAAATTTCAAAACTCGAAAATGTGAACCTTTATATAGGTTCCTAAACCTTAAAATATTAAGAACTCAAGTGTCATTCATTAAAGGTCAAAACTAGGGCACTTGCAACTAAAATAAGAAATAACTTGTTCATTTAATAATAAGAAAAGACAAATTTATAAAATAAATGCTCGATAAAACTTTAAAAGCTATAAAATTAAACTTTTGTGTTTCCACATAAAGTCAAAAAAAAAGGATGATTTCTCTAAATATTTTCTTTCAGTACAAGTGCGAAATAGATGATTAAATGCCCAATCCATATGCCAAAAGCCAAACAATAAGTCTAAGTGCGTCCCGTCTATTCTTCCATACTATGTATAGGAAAAACGAAGAGGATGGAAAAAAAAACTAAATGCCATGCCCACACCATGCCCATACAACCGACAATGTTGCCATGGTACAAACGTGCCAGAGAAATTATTGGAAAATTCATTAATAAGCGAACGGGAAATGCGAAAATAGCGCAAACGTAGCGAATAACAACGAAACGAAAATTTCGCAATGCCGCTGATTGTGAGGGTGAGAGAGAGGGAGGTATAAAGAGTGTGGGATTGGTAGACATGTTGCGTTTAATTGCACCCACATGGACTGAGATGTGTGTGTGTGTGTGTGTAATGTGTGTTTGGGTTGCATGAATAATTGCTAAAATTGGGTAGGAACAAGATCCCCGCTGGATTGCCAAAAGTCGATGTCGGAATGACACTTAAATCATCAAGTGAATGCTAGAGCAAGTGAATGTGAATGTGAATGTGAATGTGAATCTGAATGAATGAATACTGTGGGGCAGCCAAACGAACAATGACGATGCCTTTAGTAGTTGAAATTGTATTGAACATGGCAGGTGGATGACTTAAATCATTGTTAATTAATTCATAATGAATAACAACTGATTTTAAAGTAAAACCAAATGGTCAAATTAATTATACAACATTGATTTATTTTTCATTTATTTCATTCTTTTGGGAAAAAACTGTTCAAAGCAGAGAATAAATATAGATAAATAAATTAGTCAAAGTTACGAAAATAGAAATTGAATAGATTTATTTTTAAAATGCAGCATTTTAGTATATGTAAAAATAATTTTAAACCTAATTTCAATACTTCAATAATATTTGGGAAATTTTATGTTTGCTATAAATTTTTAAGACTCAATTTCATCTAAATCACTAGACTAACTTTTAGTTAATAGCAAAGGAATAAAGTGGGGTAAAAATAAATATATTAAAAATAAATTTTATTCATTTTATATCAAATTTCGGAGCATAGTCTTTTGGAAGTATTTTTTTTTAATTAAGAGAACTGAATATAAATTAAAAAAAAAAAACATAGAATCTCATATTGATAGAGTAAATTTTTTAATTTCCTATCAACAACATGCGATATTCTGAAACACTGTCGACAACTTGCAAAAATCTTTGAATTGACTTGATCAACACTGAGTTTCCCATCATCAAATAGCCTTGACCAACATTAAGTTTCCTATCGGCTATTGTATGGAATGCATGCCGTAGAATTGGTGACCCGGCGTAGAATATTTGCACCAAATGGGTAGAACTTTGTCCCTTAAAGTATGCAATAGCCTGGATAAGTATTGATTGCTTTCAGCTAAACAAAAAATTGTGTAAAAAGAATGTTTGCCTTGAAGACTAAATTCAATTCGCAGGACATTAAAAAATGCAAATTCTTTGACTACTTGCTGCATACTTTAGGGGGCAATGTTCTTCAATTTCAGTGAAATTAAGTTTGGAAATTTATAATTTCTTTTATCTCTATTCAATTGACTTAAGAAAACGAAACGGTCTTACTCTATTGATATTTGCTAATGAAAGTGCGGCAACTCACACATTGCCAAAAGGCAACGTCATCGTCAACGCCATTCACTTTTTTTTCTTCACCATGAGCATAACCATCAACTTGCAACCTGCAACCTCCAACCACATGGTCTCTGCTGTGCTCTGCTCTGGCCTGTCCTATTCTGCCCTCATGGCTTGGCTTTCTATCCACAATGACTACATCGAGTGGATATACTCCCAAGTGGTTGGTGTCGTTGCTCGATTCGGTTGCTTGGCTTGTTATCCTTTTTAGCAGCAAGCAGCGAGTGGCAAAGGATCGCGGCAACCGGCATTCGCTTGTAATCAATGAAATTACTTTTTTAGTTCAGAGGCAGAGCGCCAATAGTGCTGCAAAATGAAATTATTGTGAGCCAACTTTAACTTTAGCTGCCATGACAGGATCCGGTAGTGGTACCAGTGCTCCTTTGCTTCCCCTCTTTCTATCGATGTGTTTGCAACGTTTGCTAATGAAGTGAAGCAGCAAACGGAGGAGAGCGGGCTGAATGAAGCTTGAATATGTTCGGGGGAAAAGTGGAAGGATGCCAGAGCTCACACTTTTCAGTTATTTATTTTTTGTCTTCTTACCCCCCCCCCATGTATTTTCTTCTTCCTGTTTTTCTTGGGTGTGCTTGTGTTTTTTTTTTTTTTTTTGGCTGGTGTTGCATACATTTGCGCTTAATGGCTTTGGGGAATTCCGATGACGTTTATAGTCGACAGCAGCTCCTTGGCATGGCCCCCCTGCCCTCTGGCCAATGCCGTCGCCGCGGTGGTTCATCCTCGGGGAAATTTGCTTTTGAAACTTGCTTCGCTTCTTTCGCTTGCTTCTTCTTTCATTTTTTTTTTTCCTTTTGCTGTATGCGAAAACACTTAAACAAAATGGAGCCAAAGACGCAAAGTAGTTCAAAATAAAATGCCAAAGAAGAGTGCAAAAGCTAATGTCTAAATGGACAATAACTATTTTGATGGTCAATTTCTAGTTAATGATTTTGGTAAGATTAATAATAATAATAATAACGATGTTTTAGTTTATATATAGATTTATTCCTCGACTCTTTCTTAAATCTTCCCATTTGGATTGATTGGTTCAAAAATCACGCTGTCAGCTAATATTAAATGCCTAACGTATTAGTTTATTTCATTTGTTGGATTTTGTTTTATTCGCAATGGCCATTAAATCAAATTAAGTTAATTTGCCGCACTGCGCACACAATAATGTCATTCAAGAGCGAGAGAGAGAGAGAGAGAGAGAGGAGAGGAGCGTGCAAAAGGATGCCAAAGGGTTGAAGTAGGGAGTGTAATTCTCAAAATCCGCTTCGACATGTTTCTCCCCGGCAATGCCTCTGCAATGGCACTGAGTGTGTCTGAGTACTGCTAATAAACGTCATCGATGCATTGATGCATGCCAATTAGCAGGAGGCATGAGAACATTGCATCGACAACCGCCATCCTCCATCCGCTATCCTCTATCCTCTATCCGCTATCCACCATCCTTCATTTGCCATGGACCCGCGCACCACACTGGCTTGCCCCAGCATCATCTTTGCCAAGTGCAGCAAAAACTCAACTGTATGCCGCATTAATTGCAACTGTCAACTGTCAGGGAGCAGCAGCAGCAGCAACAACAACAACAACAACAACAACTGCAAGCAGATGAGACCCGTTTAACCTGCGTCCTTCCGTGAACCGCCCATCCCATTTCCTTCCTTCCTCCCTTGCCTGCCTGTCTGGTTGGTTGGCTGGCTGCTGGCTGCTTGGTTGCTTGCCGCTGCTGATGCTCCTGGGTTGCTTCTGTTTCAAAACGAAGCCCCAACCAGCCCAGTCAATCATCGTGATGGCAATACACGCTCCCTTCCTTGCGGAGAACAACTATTTACGGCAATTTGCTGAGCTCGACAGGCAGCGTTAATCAGTAACTTACTGCCGACATGCTACTCCCATCAGCAGCAGCAGCTGGGTCAAAGCCAGAGGCAGGATAACAGCAGCAGCAGCAGCAGCAGCAGCATTTTCATCCTCATCATCATCATCATCCGATATTGCAATTTACTTTGGAGCCTTAACATTTTAAGAATTATTTAAGGCTTATTTCAAGAAAAAAAAAACCAATAATCATTCAAGCTTCTGACTACATTTAAGTAATCGTTGAGTTACAATCTCTGGATCAAGCCTTTGAGCCTTTGACAATACAAAAATCCAGGATCATTCGAAATGTAACAGGGCAAAACAGAACTTTAAAACACATGATCCACTTATATGAGTTACATTTTCGGGATTCCCAAGTTATTTATCTTGAAACTGTCAGGAGAGAGTAACGAAAATTCAAAAAAACATTTAAAATTTCTCACATATCCTTCATCTCTTTCTTTACATGCATGTATGTGAAATTTTGCTTATGATAATAGGATTTTAATAAGAATTTTTGGAAATTTAATTTACTTTCATACGTAGATCAAGAAAAAAGTACTTTAGTATAAATCGAAGTCAAGCCAAAAGACCTCAAGAACTACATACAAAAGCCCATAATTTCGATTGGCCTAAAAATTTTTGGTATGCAGTTTATCTTACAACAACTTCTTAAAAGAATACACATGTCTAACTATAATATTCAAGATTTTGGAAAGACTGACCAGCGGGAAACGCACCGGTAAAAGAAATGTCGTTAGCTGGCAAGTCGATATTTATATCTAAATACAAATTTCAACAAACTACTGAACAAACTATTTAATTAAATTACTTGGGAATATCAAATTCAAAGCTTAAAATCCAAAACGCCCTAACCTACTGACCACCACATTATATCAATCATTTATGAAAAAACTAATTTAATTTAATTTTTTTTCCTAAAAGTATTTGTCCAATTTAAAATAAAACAAGCTTAATAGCATATTTGATTAAATCATTACTTAATTTCATTATAAACGACTTGTCAATCATCTAATAAATCCCTTTCACACCAGTCTGAGAACTGATCAGTCACCTGAGAAAAATATTAAGGTAAGTACAGACTAAACATATGAGTCAGTGAGCCAACTGAACAAGTGAATCAGTGAGTGAGCGATTGAGTGAGTAAATGACATTTAGTGAAGTCATTCATCAAAAAGTATGGCCCAACTATATTATTTGGTTCTCCAAGGAAATCTATAGACTTTTCTCTGAGTTCTAGATAGACCTTGAAAGTAAGTACGATCCGTCAGGGAAAATGTTATTAACTTTGCCTAACTTATTAATAAAATGAAGAGACAAAAGTTTTAGTTCTCATATTCAATGGAGCTTAAGAATATATATTTTCAATAATGATAAATGCCTGTGATATAATTGAATAAATACTGAGTACCAATTGACCTAAATATTGTGGATTAAGCATTATTATGATGATGATCAAGTTAATCCTTCTTTCAATTTGTTGGAAAAATTGACGGTAACTTTATACAAAAGGGTTGCCAAGTGTAATATCTACGTTTTCCAGATGCTTGAGAATTCTTTTCACTTTTTTTTTTCCCCCCCTCTGAAGTGTGTGTTTGTTTTACATTTTTGTTTTTTTCTCGCTTTATCTCTCTCTCACACTTTCTCCCTTTTGCTATCTTCTTTTTATGTATATTCTGAGAATATTCTTAACAAAATGTTTTGAGGGCGCTGATTTTTGCTCGGTTGGTTCTGCTTGTTGTTGTTGCTGTTGCTGTTGCTGTTGCTGCTGTCGTCATCAGGTCGAGTGGCAGCATTTAATGAGGTGCAAATGAGCTTGTCCAACAACAACAACAACAACAACGAAAGCAAACGAAGACAGAACGAGAGTCGCAACACTTTAAAAAGAAATTAGCTGACAGGAGTAGGCCAAGTGGCACAAGGAGCAACGGCAGCATCTAGATGAGTGGCAAATGTTGTTGCTAATTTCTTCAGTTGCTTTCCTTCCAACATTTTTTGTCTTTTTTTCTTCTTTTTATTCAACTTTCTTGCGTCTTGTGTCTCTTCTGTCGTCTGTCTGTAAATTTTACATACATTTCTAAGAAAATTACCATAGACACATAGAAGAAGCAACCCCTCCATCCCCTACCCAAGTCAAGTCTATGCACATCGGCATCGGCATCGGCATCACCATCTCCACCTACGTCACTCACATGCTAGGCACGTAGCCTTGTGGGTGCACCCACTTAACATGATAAGCGACAAGACACCTAACATGTTCAACACGACACCTTCACGACAGCAACGACAGAGCCGTCAAGATGGCAGCCGGAGAGAGTGAGCCCGGCAAAGGAACAGACATCAGCCACATTGGTATGGCGGGAGAGTTGACAATTTAGCCATTTTATGGCCATAAAAAGAATGTAGAAGAGTAACTAAAAGTAAGCTACCTGAATAATCAGATATATCAGAAATACATGAACTAAATCAATCTTGTTGGCTTTAACAACACTGAAATTTTGCGTGTCCTTGTTGCCTTCCTGCAAGCAGCTGCTATTGCTGTCGCTAATCCTGCCGCTGCTGGTTCCTGTTGGTGACTTGTGGCTATGCGTGTTATGGTTGGCACTGTCTCTGGTCTGGTCTGGTCTGGTCTGGTCTGGTCTGGCCTGGTCTGCTGCCTTTGTCGTTTTTGGTTTTTGCGGCTTGTGTCGACCGAGAGGAAGCCTACTCCAAGGAAGCAATGGACATACATACATAAGGCAAGTGCGTGTGTACGTGTGTGGCATAAGTTGCCGCAACATTTACACTCAATTTCTACATAGTACATGTGGCAGGCGGGAAGGACCCTACGCAGTGGCTTCTTCAAATTTTCTATTTGCATTTCGAATAATAACTAAGTAAAAATACATAGACATATGTATGTATGTATGTCTGTGTATGTTTTGGCAAACATGTTAACAAACATTTTTCACTAATTAGTCTCTTTGCTGAGATTTCTTGTTCAGCATTCAATGACGCGTACATATGTATGTGTTTATATATGTGTGTATGGGTAAATGGGTGTCTATAGAAATTATTGAATTATAAGCCGCTTAAATTACACCCACAGCATACCATATCTTTGTATGTCTATGTCTATCTTTAGTGTAGAATTTAAGCAATTAACTAAACCCTCAAGATTTTGCCATAATTCCATATACAAAAGAACAATCGACTCACATAAGGCAACAAAAAAAAAAAAACGGTATTTAAAATTCATTTTGTGAATTACCATTCCAAATTCTTAAACTTTTGCATATGAAAATTTTATAAATTATTTTACAGCATTTTTCTAGGCTTTAAGCTCAAGGGAAAAGTATAAAATAATCGATAAATATTTAAGCTATGAAAAATTTGACTTATTATTATTGCATTTTTTTTTGCTTCTTCCTTCCCCCTTTCCAGCTGGGACTTTTTGTTGTTGTATTTATGTATTTAGTCTTGTTATGCCAAATGAGCATAATTCCTGCGTTAAGTCAATCAATTTGATTGATTGAGCTTAATGCATACATATATCGAAATGACTATTGCAGAAAAACGCAAATAAAATATAAAATGATATATCTGACATATTAAAGTTACAAAAAAAAAAAAAAATAAATAAAATCATATTTATGAAATTAAAAAATATATATCCAAGTACTATATCATTGAAATGTAATACAAAGTGTATATATATTTTTTATATTGCAAAAATGCAATTAAGAGAAAAGACACATTTTGATAGAGCCATGAAAATTAATAAATATTTTTATGTTGTCAAAAAAAATTATTAGTTCTTGTAACATGTGTACATATGTATCTATATCCATTTCAAAATTGATTCATTTATTTCTTTTTGCTTATTTTCTCTGTAGAGAATCGGTTAGATGTTTGAAAAATTAGCAATTCTCTTATAAATGAAAAGTACAATAAAACACAGTAGAATATTCTTTGGAGGAGGAATACTTTGTCATAATTTTTGCAATTTCAATATTCATTTATATATATTTACAATTAGTTCGAGGATCTTAGTCTGTCTGTTTAAGTCAATCTCTCAATATTAATTTAAGAGCTATTGGCCTGATTCCTGTTACTTAAACTTTGAAAATTAAGGACTGGTTACCTTTAAGCTTTAACTAAACTGAAAGAGAGAGTAAAAGAAAAAATAATAAAAAAAAAAACATCTGGAATTAAATTTATTTATTTGAGAAAGTCTAATCTACTCATGAAAATTCACAAACTCAAATAAAATATGATATGATATTTATGACATTTAAAACTTACAGAAAAAATATTCATATTTATGAAATTACAAAAAATATATCTCTTTATAATTTGTATAAATTATATATTATTCTAAATTATTATTTCTTTAAATTTTTTATTCTTGTTTCATTGTTTCAAAAGTATTTCTTATTTTCCAAAAGTCTTTGTGTATTAATTTCCACAGTTATAATTACACAAATTGTTTAAATTGATAATATCTATATACATACCTATGTACATATATCTGAAAAATTTCATAAATAAACTATTGTAAAAAATAAATTAAAGTCCCAGAGTAAAGAAATGAATTGTATATACACATTTTATTTCAATTAATAAATACCTAGGAAGCTCATCATATTTTTAAAAATATCTCTTTAGCCAAGTAAAAAAGTGTAATCTCTTATGTATTACATGCTAATAAGTTCTCCAATGTGATTTAGTATGGTAAAATGGGATCAATGGCAAAGCAATTGAACAACTAATTGTAAATTCCAAACTCTTTTAGTTTCAATAGCTTTTGGTATAGGGAAAAAGGGATACATATTTCCAATACCCAAACCAAGTGATAAAAATTGAAACCAAGTTATGACTAAAGAATGTCTAAAAAATGTTTTTTTTTTTTTGTAATTTAGGGATTTATGGTAATTAAGACTCTAAATTTTTATTACGTTGATCATGCTTTCAAAATCCCATAGGCTTTAAATTAGATAAAACAAAAATAATATTAAAACTTGTTTTTTAGAATTGTTTATTATGATAAAATCACAGAAAAATGGAAGAATAATTGATGCAAGTAGATACATACATATATAGTAGGTAAAATCATGAAATTTTCATTTAATTAGCTTGAGAATATAACTTTTATAGTTATTTATTTATATGTACTGATTCATCTATTTTAAATGTATATATTCATAGATATAAAATAAGTTAATTTAGAATGATTTCTCGATACTCAAATCGCATACGTAAAGAAATATACTGTTTTATTTGACAAATAGTAAGCATACGCCCTGTTGTTCGGCTGCTAGCTTAGCATCTGTTGCATTGATTATATTTATACAAGCAATAAAAACAAAAAAAAAACTTACATCGATAGAAAGCTTTAGATGTAAAATGTTTAATAAGCAAACCATAAATAAAATCAAAGTAAAGAGAAAACCAAACGAATGATAAATTTTGTGTATGCAAGACTGTATTCTAATTGCTTTGTTGCTGCTGAAAATGTTTAAAATGGTCTATAAATTGCCAATCTCACAATAAAAGCAACAAAAAAAAAAAGAAGGATATAAAAAAAGAGTTGAGATGGGTTGGAATTGAAGTTGTGGGTGGGCCCATTTCAATACAAAAAACTACACCAAACCACAAAACGATTGAATTCAACCGCGTAACGTTTGCTACTTTTTACACTTGTCTACAGTATTTTAAATACACTTTTGTGGTTGCTCGACAAAAACTCACAATGGAAAAAAACTACTATATATGTATGTATACAAATTTGAAAAACCAACACAATTTTTTAGCAAAAAAAATATAAAATAAATACAAAAAAAAAGTGTTGTCCTCTTTTTTAATACAACAATTTCTCACAATCGTATCGACGAGAATAATATCTTGTAGTCGTAAATTAATACATCAAAAAAATTATAGATTTATTTTGGTGAATCGAAAAAGAAAGCAAAAAAAAAGAGGCAAAAATTATTTGAATTTCAATTATTTGTTATCTTAGAGTCTTAAGGAAAGATACCCTTTTAAAAAAAATGTCAAGAAGAAGCCACTTCGAATGGAAAACCATAAAAAAACTAACATCAACTTTGTTTCATAGCCATTTGAGTTTTTGCTTTTGCTGTTTTTTAACCCATGTTTGGTCATTTTGTTGCAGCTTTAAGCCCTGTCAAATTGCATAGAAGAGTGCAATAGAAGTTGATTGGAAGAGTGACGGAGAAGAGAGATGACTGCCATGTAGTCAATGACTCGGAATGAACACCTTTAAGCCGCTTAGAAAATTGCAATGCCCAAAAATCACAGACCGAGCGAACGGTTACCGGCAACAATGGAACACACATTTTTCAGTTTGGGACATGATGTCGTTGTTGCCATTCCTCTCAGGACCAGGACCAGGACCAGGACTAGGACCAGGACCAGAACCAAAACTTTGAATAGGACAACAACCAGTACCAAACTAAAACTTGCCAAAAGGATTTACAAATCAATTTGATTTGCCAATTGATTGGGGGAGCAAGCGGATAGAGGGGAGACAGGCTGCTTTTCGCAATCAATATGCAATACAGTTACCCATTGTCTCTCGCTTTTGATTCGTTTGCTATTGTCAATTTCCACGAAGCGCCCTTTTTTACTCACTCACTCGCTCGCTCGCTGCCTATCTCTTTCGCTCTTTGTTTTGCCTCTTTGTTTTTTTTTGTTGCATTGCTCTTGGTTTTGGTTTGTTTGTTTGTCTTTGTCAGTGCCTTTCGTTGGTTTTTGCTGTCCCCTGAACAAGAGCAAAGCGAAATCACATTTGACTTGGCATTTTAATGACATTGACAAATAGGATCTTGTCCTTAACGTGTGTAAGCCTAAAAGCGGGCTACGACTTTTTCTATCGCCAACAAGCTAAACTAATAGTGCTGAAAAACAATCAACAATGCTATAACAGTGTTGTAAAATCCCATAAACCGTGCGTGATACTGCTTTGTATGTACGAGTCAAATGTAGTCAGGATAGAAGAGTAAAGAGTCCTGCACAGTGGGACACAGTTTACAATTTTAGAGGCATAAAGTCCAACTACATATGCGAAAATTTATTATGCAAACTATTTTTTTACTTTTGTATGTATATTTTATAAATATATTTAAAAAATTTATAAGAAAAATAAACTAAAATATTTTTGTCTGTATTGTCTTTCAGTTGGCCCTTTGGAAGAAGAATTTTATGCTTTTTCATAAAATATTTATTTAATTTAAAATAAGATAAATTTAAATATGTAAATTTTATGTTTTTAATAATTTTATTCAATTCAGTCGAACATTAAGCTCTATTTGTTTTTTTTTTTTTTTTTTTTAGAAATTTAAATCAAAATGTATAAAAAACTTATGTTAAACATAAGATGTTGCCCTCCTAATTTAAATTTTAACTTTAAGAGGAATAATCTGTGGATCAGTTTTATGGTATCTATATATGTAGTTTTTAATGAAGATTTTAAAAAGGTCGCCTAAAAGTATGTAAATAAGTCGACAGTCTAAAAGTCATTGGGAAAATACAAAAATACATAATATGTATTAGCCTTCAAACTATGCCAAAATTATTTTTTTCCCATAGTACAATAAATTAATATAATAAAAAACGATTCTCATAAAATTAAAAATATCAAATTTGTCTTATTAAATTCGGTTAAATCAAAATTTGCTAATGACTTATGTACCTTTCTTTTTAACCATTCGATCTAGCCATGAATAATCATAAAAAAAATGAGTTAGAAACCGGATCAAGTGTTAACTTATAGTATTTAAGTAATATTTATCAATTTATATACAATTTTTTGTTATATTTAACTACAATTTGTAGTACAAGTACAGTTGAGTGAAATATGAAAGAACAACCGATAATGTTTTGAGCCAACCAATTTGACATTCCGAATGGCTAAATAAACGAACCCAGCTTAGGCCAATATCTATTTCTGGCAATGAAGAGTGGCATGCGGTCCGAAACGAGAAACGAAAGAGAAAGAGTGAGAGAGATAGAGAAAGGGGGGGTGGGGATAAGAGAATGCAGAGTGTGTAATTCACACTTGAAAGTGTCAGCGTTTTGCATTTCATCTTGTTGATGTTGTTGTTTCGATGCGGTAAACAGTTTTATTGTTGGCCTCCATTTATGCTGTGGTCTATTTGCCAGCTCCGTCTCCTTTGTCTTCCTTCACATCCTGGTAGTGCTTCCCCTTTGTATGATGGTTGCTCTACCACGTTGTTGGCTCCTGTTGTCTCATCATTTCCGCATTTCGCAGGCGACATTCGACGTGACCCACAAAAGAAGACAACCAGGCAATGGCAACCAAAATTGTATTGCATAAGAAGCCTTGGCCTGGCATCAGCACAAACAGAGACAAGGCGTTTAAGCATCATGTGCAATGGTGACGCGGGGAGTGGGGGATGCGTCAGAACCGTTTGCTGACTGCTGCACTTCCGCTTTACGCTTTACACTTCAATTATCTTCAATTTTCAGGAAAATGTCTCAAGAACAATAGCTCTGTTGATTGGAATTCTTTAACTCGCTGCATGTGCTGCATGTCCAGGCCACACCTCCATCTCCATCTCCATCTCCATCTCCATCTCCATCCGGCCTCCATCTCTTAACCCACCTCCCGATGTTGTCCATATATCTATGGATATAATACATATATGTGGGGACCTTTTGTCTTTCGAGCTGGAGAGAGCAAAGCCAAGCAAGACAGTTACAAATGCGACAACATTGTTGCCCTTAAGACTACTTCTACCTTTTCCTCATTTTTTTTTTATTTTCTATTCTCAAGTGCCTGCAACAGCTGTAGATTCAGTGGCAAGGGTTTGGTTTTACGAAGCCAAGACAAGTGCGGCCAGAGAGGTGGGAATGGGGATGGATGGTGGGTGAATCGAACTGACGCAATGGCGTTTTGTTGATGGCATTCGCTCTATTTTTCGGTTTGATTTTCTCTCCTTCTCTGTTTGGGTTTTTTATTGTATTTCGATTTTGCTCATTTTGTTGCAATTGTGTGCGAATTTGTTGCAATTTGATTTTCTATTATCATATAATTTGTGCAACAAGAGAAAGTGCTAGAAAGATGGAATCCAGAGACAAAAGACAAAACTGTTGTCTGCCAAATGGCTTCAGTCTTGCTTAACTCGATTGTGAGAAATTGTGAGAAAATATGCAATATGTAATTGTAAAAATGTAAAACGACAATTCAGTACAATATGCACAATCTACGAATAGGAAAGACCAGAAGCTGAAGACTTCTTTAATAGGAACACTATAAAAGCAACCCAATGGGAACAGGAAACGACGACATATTTTGTTTTCTCTTTAGAAAGATTTGCTATTTCATAAGCCTTTTGATTATCCTTGTATACGAGCCAACAACCAGTTGGAGTTTGTAAAATTTACTACCAAAATTCGGAGACAGTGTCCGTAACTTTAACAACAATTGAGCCTCAAGTGGAATAAACGCTACCAAAATCTCCCAAAACTTTCCTGGGAAGAAGTGACAGTTATGGCATTGAAGGAAGCCAGGTCTCTGATGACGTTATGGCGAAAAGATCTTGGTCTACATCCTTACAAGATCAAACTGAACTGAAGTCCACCACCTTCGTATATTTTTGAATTGGGCTCAGCATTGTCTTGAAAAGATCCGAAAATCAAACGTAAAATTATAGACATATCGGACGATTTATCCTTGAAGCCCGTCGAAAATTGGGTTCTGCATCTGGACTTCTGTAAAGGCCATGGCAACATAAATCGAATTTTTTTACATAAATAAAAGAATTTCATTGATAGTCATGACCTCTCTTATTGGAAAAACCTTTAAAATAAACCCTTAATTATAAAAAAATGACAGAACAACCCAATAATATCTGTTTAGGGCCGTTTACATACATCCCCAGGATTTAGATTAAGTACTAGACTAAGAAGAAATATTTCAAACTTGTTGTTTGGCTCTAACTAAAGAAGAAGATTCAACAAATATATAGGCTCAGCAAAAAAAATTTAAGTAAACTGCTTAAATTAATAATTAATTCTAAATTAATTTAATTTCTATAATTTCTATTAGTACCCTTTTAATAATAAGAAAATTATTCAATTATGATTAGTTTACATTTAGAGCAATTATTTATTGACAAAGGGAGCACATTCATTTTCATTTCATTTCATTTACTTTTGCTTTAGCCACTATTTCATCAAATTTTGTCAAGAAACCTTCTTTTACTTAAACTTTTTTGCTATATATATACAGTAGAGTTCAGTTCTTAGTAAAATTGCCACCATGTGGGAGAAGCTAGAGAATAAAAAATAAAAAATTAAATACTAGACATGAACCTGAAACACCAACAGATTCACTTGGTTAAGAGGAAAATAAAATGAAACCGCAAATAATAGCCGCTATGGCATTTAGGATTGACTTTTAACTCATCTCTTGTATCGAATTGGGTTTTTATTCCAAAAAAAATTAGAATGTTTTTCGACTGCAACAGACTGCGAGTGATCACTCGCTGAAGAAAACTTTGGGTACTATTTAGATTGGCCATATATAAATTTGTTCTTGTACGGCATTCATTTCTTCATTGGCCCGCGGAAAACACACACACACACAAAAAAATAACTACGGCAACATAACATAACGAAAATTATTGTTACCCCGCCACTTGATGGCGCTTGGAGCGCAAAAACCCATCGAAATGTAAACGAAAACGAAAACGAAAACAAAAAGTGAAAACGAAAATGAAAACAAATCAAAACGCACGGCGACGAAGCATAAAAAAATGGTGTGCTCTTTTTTTTTTATTTTTTTTTTGGTGAGGAACCAGAAATCAGAATGAGTAGACGAAGGTAGCATATGAATCTGGATGTGGATATGGATAGGGATATGGATATGTAAGTGAATGAGGATGAAGCAGCAGTTTTTAGCTCATGGCGGAAATGTCATTGGCAACGCGCACCGCGCACCGCGCCCCGCCCCGCCTCACCATTCACCCTGTGCCTGTGTGTCGGCACAGATTGGCAACAGTTGTATAAACGATTGGGATGTTTACTTGATAATATTGAGGAGCATGTGGCCCCCAAATCGTTGTTGCTCTTGCTCTTGCTCTTGCCGTTGTGATGCTTTATGCCCGTTGGCAACAGGATGTGGCACGTGTGTTGGCATGATGCAAGATGGAAAATCAAAACAAGCTCAACCCAAAAAAACAGAAAAAAGTAAATCAAGAAAATAATATAAAATAGAAAATGAACAATTTTCAGGGCTGATATAGCCATATAGTTGTTTCTGATTTTCGTATAAGTCACCGAAAAGTGATATAGATATTACCTACCAACAAAATTTAAAAGACCATCAAATCTTTAAAATCAATCTATATTATCTTATCACTATTTATCGTATTATAAGGAAGCCATTAAAATCACTTATCACTATATTATAACTTAGATTTTGTTTGTGATTCTAAAATTGATGTTTTGAACTCAAAGGAAGAGTAATTATCCGATTATGTAAAATAATAGAAATTTTACCCCTTTAAGTATGCAGTGGGCTGGAAAAGCAATTATTGTTTTTGAAAAGATTATAAATTTTCAGATTTAAAATTTTTTGCATAAAGAATTAGTTTTTATTCACAGCACTAAATTACTTTAAATGTCTCAAAAAGCGAATTATTCGACTGCTTATTGCATACTTTAGGGAGCAAATTCCCTTATTTTATTATACCCAGATTCGCCTATGGTTAAGTCAACTAAAATCAAGTAATTTTAACTGGAAACTAATTTCAAATATAAAGAAAATTTTATTTATATAATAATATTAATAAGAGATGTTACCAAATGTTAATAAAATTTAAAAACCATTTTATTTCATTTCACTTCTAAAATGTACTTTAATTTCTTGTTACCACAAAATATTTCGATTGAATGTAACCAGCTAGCTACTTAGTGAGTTTCTTACTAAAAAAAAGGCTTCCCATTTCTATTTTAATTTCAGAATTGTATTTTTGTTTCTATTTTCGATTGAAATTAAAGTTATTTATTTTATAATATTCTAAAATTTTGTTGAGATTTGGAAAAATTTTTGGTGTGATTTTGGTTGCTTTTGAAATTTGATTAGTTGGTTCAGCCCTTGTTGGCAATTTTTGATAGAGCCCACAGGGTCTTGGTTGAAAACGGTAAACTGATAAATGAAATTCCAAAAAGCGAAATAACAGGACAAACACACACACACATACACACCAACAGACGAAGAGAGAGGGAGAGAGAGAGAGAGCTGTAACTATGCATGTGAAATTGCATTTGTGCATACGGAGACAGAGAAGTCGGTAGAGATGAGGGGCGTGGTTCGTGGGCATGGGACGAACCATTCAATGATTGCATGAAAAATGTAGGAACATTTCATGGCAGGCCACACAGTAGGCAGCAAATAAAACGATAGGAAGGCAGACACAGTCAGGAACAAGGACATGTCAGGACGCAGACACAGACACAGAACAGAAGAAAAAATGCCCAACCTGAAAGCTTTAAGAATGTTTACACAAGTCACGTTTAGTCTGGCAAATGAAATAGTTTCTTTAATTTCATTTTATCACCGTTTGCTTTGAATTCGATTAACCAAAATAATAAATTTTGAACCACTGTTCACGGCTAATTGAAAATGTTTGCTTATGACTTTTCCAACAGCTGTCAACAGGCGCGCAGGCGCCGCTGCCTTCCCCTCCGATGACAAGCCAATCGCATGGAGAAATCACAATGGCCAAAGGCTGCAGTTTTCATTGTTTTTCCTTTCATTCATATTGCATTGGCAACTGTCAATGGACAGATGAGTAGAACTATGCACATTTTTTTTTGCAAAAAATGAAAATACAATAATCGTTTCTCCTTGTAGAGAGCTCAACACGTTTCCCTAGTCACAACTTAATCATCTAATTCGCTTAGGAACAATAACAACTTTAATAATTTAGCAATGCACCCATAAGGTGAAATGGTCTAACAGACAAAAGGAAACTTTTTCGACCCCCTAAAGTATGTTATCTACTTTCGTTTTGAATCTATGTATATGCTTTGTTTGAATCAACCTGATCACATTTGACCATAACCACAGTGAAATAAATAGTGAAATGGATGAAAAGTGTTTTCAATTTTCCAGCACACATGTTACTGGCTTTCGGTTTTATTTTCCTTTTTTGGTTTGTGATGTGGCAACAAAACGGAAATGCGATTTAAATTATTTGATTTCCGTAAAATATTTGCTTTGTTTTTCGCTGACTTGCACCATCTGCAATGGATTTGGCCCCTCTTCTGACCTCCCTTCACTTTCACGTTCTTACATGGGCGACATTTCGTTTGTACTTTGTTTTTTTTTTTCGCTTTTGGCGTTTCTTCTGTGTTTTTTTTTTTTCAATGTTTCGTCGTCTCTTTTATTTTGTGTGTGTCTGTTTTTGTTTTTTTTTATATATTTTTATTTCTTTGCTTTTGCCTTTTAATGATGGCCACTTCAGTGCTTCCGTTTGCCAGCAGCAATAGCATCAGTCCGCCCTCTTTGTAAATGGGCGTGGCTGGCTGCAGGCTTTGGCGTGAATGCAGCTCGTAAATTTGTTAGTTTATTAGCGCAATTTCCGTTGCTAATTAATTTCCAGGCCACACACAAACACACACAGGCAGATAGATAGTTAGTGAGAGAGAAAGAGTAAGAGCAACAACTGAGAGATAGAGAAAATGAGACAAAAATGTATACTATATAAAAGAGATATTAGTGACATGCATTCTGCAGTTTTTAAAATGCCGGATATATTTTCCGTAAAGGAAGCAGCAATAGCAACTACATCTGCTGCCTGCCCTCAAGAGCTGAGGCTGATGGCTTAAGGGTTAGACCCATGCCCATTGCCATGCCAAGAGTCGGTCGTCCAGTCAGTCAGGTTGATTGTCTGCCTTTGCCAGCCAATTAGCTGCATGTCTGCTGCATATTTCTGATTAATTAGGCTGCCTGCCACAAATATTTTATAGATATGAATGGATGTCTGATGGTTTTTCCAATTTCCGGCATAGGCCAGAGAAAACAACCCAAAGGGCAAATGGTTAACAACTGCTATATATGTACGTTTACATACATATTTACATGTCATTGGTATGTATTTAATTTTAATATAAATTTAATAAAATTTCATTAATTTATATTGATTTTAAGCCAAAAGACATTGGGGCAAATTGCCGATTTTTTGTCATAATTTCTAAGTTGAGAGCTGATACTTGATAAATATTTATGATAAATTCAAATTGCCTAGAACAATGAGAAAAATGTGGACTATTTACCCTACCCTAACCCTTATGACAGCACATTGCGTATACGTAATTTTTATAGAGTTGCTTTAGAGCATTTATTTGAATTTAATGGTTCTATCAAAGGTAGTTTTTAATTATTAGTTTATTTTACTTTGCGCCAATTTAGTTAGAGCACAGCAAATAAACATTACACAACACAAAAACTACTTTGGTTTTCAATTTCACATATTCAGATTTTCAAATTCTGTTCAAGCATTAAACTACAAGCGCATAAATTGGAGAATTATTTTCCAAAAATTCCATTAAAATTGACAAAGCAGTTAACTTTGAGACTTGATAAAAACTGCAGGGCTTTAATAATACGGATATTTTTTTGATTCCTCTTACACTTGTTCATTTTACTTTTTGTTTCCGTTACTTTTCTGAATTTATGCCGAAAATTGTGCTCAATGTTTAAAATACAAATGTATGTACATATATGTTAAGTCAAAAATGTTTAAAAAATATTTTATTTAAATATAAAATGATGATGGGACCAAGAAAATAGTTTCAAGGAGAATTCTATTAGAAACATATGATGAAGGAAATTCTGTAATTTTCGAAGGAGAAATTTTGTCAGTCTAAAATCTATGTATATGTTTAGCTAAATCTAAAGTCGGCTATTGATGCTTATCAAAAATGTATATATTTATATATTTTTAATGTGATCGAAAAAGCTTTCTGTCTTTACCTGTTTGCCAATTTTTAAGAAATTTGGGTGTCTTAACTAGAGATAAATTAATGTCATAACTTTTAATCATTTATATAACGTATACGCCATGTGTGTCAAAGAGTAAAATAATATTATGGATTTAGAGTATTCTTTTTTTTTTAATATTTAGGTAGAAATTAGCCTAAACTTTTATATCTTTGCAATTAAAACTATTCAAATATTATTCAGAGTAAAATAATAAAAATTGAAGTGAATTGAAAACAAACTCAACTGCAATCTTAAACCTTAAACGTTTTCCAGAATTCAAATTATGTTGAATTCACCCTGATATACATTTAGACGTTTGTACCCCCAAAAGCCAATCAAATGTCTCAAACATAAAAACAAAAACATAAAAAAAAAGAAGAAAAAAACCATATTGCAACCGTTGGTAGCGACAAGCCATAAATTATAATTTTTAAGACATGTTTTAGGCAGAAGCCTCCAAGGGGTGAGATTGGCATTGGCAAAGGATGTGTGGCGGGAATCGTTGGAGGGCTGAATATAGAGGAGCTTGACTCTGCATGACTTTGACAAGTTTTGATGATGTGTGCCCGGTCGCCAACGTCGCCATCGTCGCCTTCATCGTCATCGTCGTCGTCGTCGTCGTTCCTACTCTCGGCTTTATATAGGCAACATTTTTCAATTAACAAACGAACGAAATATGTTTGACATACAAACACACTTACACACTCACACACACACATACCACTCGACATGAGAAACGGTGCCACACACACACACACATATACACACAGTCATATACTGATGCATATATCATTTTTCATAGCCCGTCCTCCAACTATAACGAATCAAAGCGCCAAAACTGCCTGTCAAAAGAGTAGACATAGGAGAGCAAAAGAGGGAGATAGAGAGAGAGGGAGAGAGAGAAGGAGAGATAGCGGGAGTAAAAGAAGAATATGGCAACTAACTAACTAACTAACAACAACAACAAGGATCAGCCAAGGACAACTATATATTTATACATATATAAATTTCTATACGTTTGCTTGTATGTCATTCGTTTTCTGGCAAAATGACAAGCAGCGAAATTTTATTTATACCCTGTAAGAGGCGTATCAGAAAGGTGAAAGATATATATAGATACATTTATTAAATTACTCTATTTAGCCAACTTGTAGCCGAGGTACACGCCAAGTCGATGCGATTGTCTTTTAACTTGTCTTGTGTGCCTTTTTGTTTCTGTGCTTTTTCTCTTGCCACAGAAAATTCATTTAGAAAAAGGGTTATTAATAATATCAAAAAATTGTTTGACGCTGGGCGGCCATTATGAAAGGACTCTTCTGTGCTCTCTGTGCCCGAACAGGGATTCATGGTGGGGTGGATTGGGAGGGGGCTTGAGTTCAGTCGATGAGTGGCTCCTTTAGCGGTTGGCTGAGGATGGGATTGTATGGGTCGTTTTGTGGCGCACTAAACACCTGCTATTTTATGATTTTATTAGGCACTCAACACGCCACAGAGCCGCCCCAGCCAAAGGTGGGGGCGTGGCGGAGCTGGAGGTGGTAAAAGCGAATTCTCGTCATGACATGTGTAAAAATGCAAGCAAAAAGGGGAATGAATATTCATTTACGAGTATTTTACTTACAACTGAAGTTCTTTGTAAAAAATAAAATCAACACGAACAAGTGAGAAATTCCCTTTCAGTAATTCTAACCGTTCTCATATTTTCCATGTGCGTGTCGTTGCCACTGAGAGTACTATTAAAGAAATATTTCTCATCCTTCTCTAAGGGGTTTTGTATCTCTCTGTTGCCAAAAAATTTTTTTTTTTTTTTTTTTTTTGTCATATGATTTAAATAAAAAGTATCGCTTATTTTTTGGAATATAATTCGATGGCCGAAGTCAACCCGAAGCATATTTGAGAGAGTCGAAGTTGAGTTCGGGTCTCTCACACAGCAAGTTCGAGTTCGGCAGAAAATTGAGAAATATTTGCAAGTATTCTTTGTTTGTCTGGAAGTTTAAAATGTCCCTAAGTTAAGAGTGAAATGTGATCCTCTTCTTATTAACTTACTATAAGTCTGGCCTTAAAAACGATGACCACTTCTAGTACTCTTATTATCTAAAGGTGCCTTACAACTGGTTCCATTTCTTAATTCAAATACATTAGTTAACAAACTTTGCGATTATTTAGTTGAACTGTAGCATACCTTAGGGAACTTTTATGGAAGATGGCTGACTGATTTGGATTGTAGATCGACAGAGAGAGAGAGTGAGAGAGAGAGCAGTCGAGAGAGATGGTCAATTTCAAGCTGTTGCTTTGCAGGTCCTTACAACTTTTCGCACTTGAATCTAACGTTTCTATATGTACATATATACATATATATGTGTGTGTTGAATCAATTTAAATTTATGTCTCTGTATGTGTGTGTGAGTCAAGCATTCATATGCATATTTTATTTATGGGAAAACGTTTATACAACAGCTGGGACTAGGACTGGGACTGAAACTGGAACTGGTGTCGGCCATTCGGCCTGAAGGGTTTAGAAAAAGCAGAGTGTGTTTGTTCATAGAGGGCGGTGGGGTGGTTGGGTCGTTGGAAGGCAAAGAAGGTTGCGTTATGTGGCCAACACAAATGGACATTTGGCATAGTGACACCGGGGCTTTAAAAGCACTTGACCAACCCAGTTATTGTTTGTTAAGTGTAATGTGAAAAACCAGTGGACAATTTTGAGAGCTACTACCAATACGACACGACACACAACACATATACATATACATCTATCATTGTGTATACATATGTGCTTATAAAGCTTCAAATATGTATATATGTAGGTATAAATAATTGAAAAGAGGAAAACATACCATACACTTTACCATTTGTTTGGACATTGTCATATGACAAATTATAATTAAAACTTGATTGTCTAAAAACTAACAATAGGCCACTGATAATTTCTGGATTGAACATCTTTTATATATGTATAATAGTTCAAACTTTAAAATACTATCACAAACTGAAGATTAATTTTCGCCATATAAATTAATAATGACTTCAAAGTAAAGAACTCATTAGCCAACCTGGTAAGCCTAAACATACTCCAAGGGGGCTAATTCAAATGTGGGAAAAGTCGAACTTTCTAATTTGTAATCTGGTGGAAATGTTTTTTAATATTTTTAATACTCTCTGTCGTTGTCCCTTTGGAAATTTTAATTGCCATCATGCCATGCCACAGCCTTCATAGCCGTTTGTTTTTGGTTTTTTTAGTAAAACATTAAAAAAAAAAAACTTTTCCATCCCTTGTCTGATTTCCTTAGAGACAAATTAGGCAAGCAGTTGACACACGACAAAAACCAAAAAAGAGAAGGAAAACAGGAAAAAAAAAAGAGCCATCTCCATTTTGTGTTTTCTACGTTACTCGTTGAGTCTGAGGACATTAATAAACTTGCACTCCTCGCTTTCCCTCTCTCGCTCTCTATCCCTCTCTGTGGCTTGTCCATATTGGTGCCTTCATTCCGGATGCAGGTTCTGGTCAAATGTCGCCACAAGCCATTTAACATTTGTCTTTATTAAAGTGCTTGTCGCCGTTGTCGTTTGCCTTTTGGGCTTGGGCTGGGCCTCTGCGATCTGTGACAGAAATTTTCGGCTATTCAATTTGAAGTAAACGTTGAGTAAATTTGATCGACAAATTTAGGAAACTTTTTAGTTTAACAAATTCTTTCTCACCTCTTAATCACTCCCTTTTTGATTATTAAAGTTCACACATGCGTATATAATTACACTTTACTGCATAAGCAAAAAGCACAAAATGCCAGCTAGTTACTTGTGGGCATGACCTACAGTATAAGATGGATGCAAAATACAAAAAATAGAAACAACAACAACAAAAAAGAGAAGACGATTTAATGCATACAAAATGATTTACACGCCGCTGGCCAAAAATAATACGAGAACAGGTGGAAAATCTCCATACCAAGCAGCCATCCAAGCAACCAACCAACCATTTTTTCCCCATATAAAACGCACGCATAGACAGACACACACACACACACACACCTAAAGTTAGTTATATTTATATATATGTATATATAGAGAGAGATAGAGACAGTTGCCGTTTCCCCCGTTTCTCTTGAGTGCTCTCTAAACTGGATATCTCTAGGTGGTCTCCGTTTTTGTGCTTGGTTTGCATTTTGCGCTGAAAAGTATGCTACACTGTTTGGCCTCAATGCATAGGCCTCCCGCTCTCGCTCTCTCTCTCTCTCTTCATTTGGCTTCCCTCTTGGCTCCCTCTTTATGGCTTCTGTCAGGCCATCAAGCTAAAATCTCTGATGATACGAAATCAGCATAAAGAACAACAGGCAACAGGAGCAGCAGGAGCAGCAGGAGGAGTCGGTGGCAATGGCAGGAGAACATGCAGAAGCTGCGTTTATGGCACAAAAGCAACTGCAAATAGGGTTAACATCCAGTGCAATTTTCATATTACCCCTAGCTAACTTTCTCTCGCTCTCTCTCTGTCTCTCTGTCTGTTGTCTGTCTCTTTCTATCTCTATAGAATTGAGTAGAAAGTTCGTTGAACGCAATTTCAAGTTGAGAGTGAGTTTTAAAGAAAATTTATATTTGTATGCATTAACAAATAGAATGAATCTGCAATATATTGTCGTGTTTTTTTTTTCCTGATCCGTCTATTCGATTTATATATATACATATGTATGCTATATGCCGCAGTGGATTTCATCTATAAACCCAAAACACCAAACACATATAAAAATAATAAAGCAACAAAAAACAAAAAAAACAAAAACCAACAACCAAAAAACGAAACTAAACTAACTAAAAATAGAATGCAAAAATTGACAACTAAAAAAAGGACAAAAATAAAAGCAGAAAATCAGACTTAAAATAGGTAAAAGCCAGTGTGGTAGAAGGAGTCAAAAAAAAAAAAACAGGCAGGAGTGGGATGAAAATAAAACAGGGAGGGATCTGGCTTGGTGGAGGTTACCAGTTGCAAGGGAGGACAAAACTTGGTACTGCTGCCGTTGCTGGTTTGCAGAGTGAGAAAGACCAGAATATGCCATTAAATCTCTTTAGAACTCAATTCTTATTCCCAACGCAATTTATACAACAAAACTTCAAACACACACACATACTAACTAACAATGCTGCAGGACAAAATGGTTGAAAAAAAATACATACATATAAGAAACTAAAGCTAAAAATTTCGAAAACAAAAAATAACAAAACGAATAGTTTTTGACCTTGCTTCATTCTAAATAAATTCTTTTATATTAAAATAATCAAAAATATATATGCAAAATAGTTGTTTATTAGTTTTTAGAAGATCGTAAGTGATCACAAGAAATAAATAAAGATCAAGATATTATTTGAAATTGAAAGCTGAGCTTGACGTTTAAGTTTTTTTTTTTTCTCATTTATGCCAACTCAAGTGGCCTATTTTGAAAAAGATTTGAAAAGTAAATTATCATTGGGCTTAGAAAAGTGTTAAACCTAGTTGAAAACTCAAAATGAAGTATTCGTTTCAAATTAAACAATGTGTTATAAAGACTCTAGATGAGAGTATGGCGAAAACAAAAAATGGCTTCAAAATAATACAAAACGAAAAGCGAAATGCTGCACAACAAACCAACACTTGCTCCTCCTCTCTCTCTCTCTCTCTCTCTCTTTCTCTGACTAACTCTTTCTATTTTTTCTCTATCCCCTTCTCTATCTGTGTGTGTACTGAGAACTGGCGTGACATATGGAGCGGAATAGAAAATAAGCGCACGTCAACTGCATGACACAAACACATATATGTAGAAAACAGACGACGACGACGGCGACAAAGCTAGCAAAATGGTAGGAAAAGCAAGAAAAAAAAATAGTAAAAGAAGAAAGAATTTTACTGCCCCAGACACACACACACACAAGAGGGGGCGGAGTGTATTCAGAGCGGTGAGTGTATAAAAATAGCGTAAAGCCGTGAAACATATTTATATTTTGGGCACACAGAACGTAGAGTGACCAAGTGATGAACAGGGGTAGAGAGCGGTTGAAGCTGACAAAAAATCTGTAGCATACACAAAGGCTAATAAAAGGTAGAAGGCAAACAAGTGAGTGCGGAAACTGTCGAGCCAAAGGGGAAGAAGTGTGCAAAGAAAACACATGTGATTTGAGAGAAGATTTAAAAGCTAAGTTATAGTAATAGAAAATTAAAGGTTATACAAGATGTTATATATAATTAATTATGAAATCATTATAACTGTGACTTGTTGCAGAAATGTTCACCTGGAGCCGTAAAATAGTAAATGATCGATGGTATATTAACAAAGAATATCTTGTCTGGCTTTATATTATTTTCCAGCCCTATATGAATACATACATATGTATGTACTATGTATGTATTTGTAGGTAGTGGGCAGATTGTGTGTGCATGTGAAATGCTTGTCTATCAAAAGCTAACCAGGACCTGCCCTGTTCCTGTTTATCATTTTGTTGTTGTTGTTGTTGTCGTTGCTGTTTTCATTTTGCTTGGCTGCCTGTTGTTGTTTGTTTGCTTTGGCTCAACTCCTTCTTCTCTTTTCTTTTTGCTTTCTTTCCTTCTTGCCCTCCCATCTATCTGTCTATTTCTCTGTCTGTCTGGATGTCTTGTCTTTCATGTCCTAGGTCCATGTCATGGTTTTGCCAACATTGCATACTTCGAGATGATTATACCCGAGCAGCATGCAATAAGGGGACTCTGCCGTCACATAACATCCTGATGGAATGGATGCTGGAATAGTTTTGACTTCAAACAACTGAGATGCAGACACAAAATGAAGCATGCTTAATAACAAACAATAACAAAAGAGGTAGAACAAGTAAGAAGGACTTCAAAAAATGTTGCATAGTACTATTTAAATGAAAAACTGCATAGCAAAATGTATTTAGATATAGATATCGTTATCAGAAAAGTTGCTTCATTTATAGGTTAATAAAAACTGGCCCATGAAAGGAATGTACATCGTTTTCAGGTTATATAAACGATCATGATGTGCATCGTATTCCAGTTAGAATAGACCCTACTTGTCTTTAAGTAAAAGAAAAGGGACAGCCTTTAGAAGTATGAATAATAATAATATAATTTTTGATTTTTCAACTTGATTATTCTTTTCGAATCATAAAAGTCAAGTCAAATAATTAAGTGAAAAGAGTAAAGAGAAGAAAAGGGAATGCAAATATGCCCAAAGTTAAAGACTAGTTTATTCCAAGATTTAGAGCAAACCAATGAGTAATATTAATAAAATACACAAAGGGAAAGTAAAAAAAAAAAAACAGATTAAATAAAGGTGTGCAAGGTGCTGAATAGAAAGACCAAAAAGGCAAAAGTAACGAAATATTTAATGCTGATTTCTGTCCCACCCATTTATCACACTTAAATGAGATGGTTGCTAATGAAAAATTGGCAAACATTTTGCATTTGTTTTCAATTAACAAAGAAAAAGCCGCACGCAGCCAAGCCAAGCAATCCTGCGAAAAGCAGTTGAAGGCGCATTACGACCATGCCGACTTTTAATTCCTTTAATGAATATTCGCACATTAACGTAGGCCTTCGGCCAGGATTCAACGCATTTGCCAGCGCTAATGGCAAAAACAATAAATTTTCATCCAACGCACACGCACTTACATAAATACACACGCACACACACACACACACATACACACAGCTGATGCAGGTTGTTGATATCCTTTTGATCCCTTCACTTTATTGCATGCACTCTGACAAGCGTAAAGGGTATATACACTATACACAGCCAACAGGCTATTATGATAAGAAGTTCATGTCTTTTAATAGGTGAGATGATTTAATCCTTGTCCTTTAGTAGTCCCTTTTATCGAACTCAATCTTTGAATTCAAAAGCACAGCTTTTCAAGATATCATCTCTCTAATTTTCATATCGAGAGTTTTTGAATTGTTTCTTAACTCTATTTTCTTTTTTTTTCAAATAACTTTAGTTTTACTTTCTCTTCGTAACGAATCGTGTTTGCTTGTATAAATAAAATTTATAGGATATTCCTTTGTCGACTTTAATGTTCTACAAATTTTTAAATATGTATTTTTTTTTTCTTGTATTCAAAAATTTTTTTGTTGAGTTTTTTTTGGGGTAAATAACTTTCAGCATTTTAAATGCGGCAAAATGAATTGGCAACGATTTTCGCTTCGAAAGGAGAACGACTTTAGTTTAATTATACCAAAAAAAAAAAAGAGGCAATATCTGTATATACATACATACTATATGTTATATAGGGTAAATGGAAGGGATAAGGAAAACAGAAAATAATAACAAGAGTAAATGCTGCTTGAAGAGAAGCCGCTGCTGCTGCATATGTGTCAATTAATTATATGAAGGAAAGAGAGTACCCACATTTATTTTTATGCCTGCGCAGAGGCCGAGCCTTATAAACTACACACACACACACACACAGACACAGACACAGACACACTTACACCACCCACTTAGCCAACACACTTTCACATTTTCATAATAAAACGTTAATCATGCTGACGCGCCTCCTTATAACCAGATGTGTAAAAGTGAGTATGAAAGTGATGTGGGAAAGCAAGGTGCACAAGAGCAGAAAGAAACATTAAGATATTCCCCACAATTAATTATGACACATACAAATATATATATGGAGTATATATACACAAGCGTACTCATACTCACTCACGTGTATATGTTTCTATATATTTTGGTATGAATTAGTTTGATTGGTTTTATTATTTCCTATAGCTAGAGAATGAATTAAAATTATTATTAAAGTTTGCCTTTAAAAACTCATAACATTTTTAGTTAACTCCAAAATAATTTTTATACCATTTAATTTTGTAACTATTTTACTCATTTGATCAAAAGTTTAAAGTCATTTGATCAACCAAAATAAAAATGGTAAGCAAAACAGTTTAGCTTTAATTAAATTTAATGTAAATATAGGAAAAAAAAAATAATATTTATTTATGTTCAAATATAACTTAAAGCCTTGTTGCTATAGCTAGTTTTACTGCGGAACTGTAATTTTATGAATATTTTTTTCATTTTGAAAACATATCCAATATATATCCTTAATATTTAAATCGACATTTTAATACGATAGTCCGTGGATTTGTCTCCCAAACGTCCATAACTCCATCAAGAGCCACAAGAAAGATATTCCTATGAAATTATTTAACAATTTTTTAAAAAATTTACTTGGATTTATTTCTGCTAATTTCAAATTGGTTTGCCCAAGTCAGGATCTATGTTTTATACCAAACAACAATAGAATATAAATTTGTCTCACATTTTAATAAGCCATACTTTTGTGATTTATTGCCTGAGGTGAGTTATTAAACAAAAGGGGGTCTAAAACGTTTTCTTACCTATAGTTTTTTTTTAATAAACAAAAATATAAATAACTTTTATTCGTGGTCCATGTTGAATTTCCGATTTGAAGTTTTTGTCAATAGTTTTTTCGATATATTTTTTTTTGGTTAATGACTGGGTTTGTAGTGGTTGAAACTCTTGGTTTTTTATTAATTGAAATCAATGTTCTTCCATTTTCTTAAAATTGTAATTTTCTATCGGTTTTTTTTTTTCTCATAGCTCTTGAAAGCAATGAAAAACTTTTTCACTTTTCAACATTAATGCCAACACCTGGCCCCACCCAATGCTTTTTCCGTCTACCAACCAACCGACCCATTACGTTATGGAACTCTTTGTGACATTTGCACCTGTTTGTTACCTATCACATGAGGAAAAGAAATAGTTCCTAATTAGAGTAATGAAATAAAATTACAAACTGGCTGATCAAAAATATAGCTTGGTGATTTTAAACTAAATCTAGAAATATGTTAGATTTTAATGTAAACTACATTTTCATATAGCTTATACAACTTTTGCCTTTAGAGCATTTTGCAAGGGGTAAGGAAAATATTCGTCGAAGTTTGCTTTTCTCTTCGTTTTGCTTTCTTTGTTTTTGTGCTTAAACATTGTGTTTTATTTTTATTTTTTGCATTTCAACCCGTCCGCCGCCATTGCTCATTAGCCGCTTGTCCGTCTGCTCATTTACCTGGCCATTAACCGACTTCAACTTCAGGCTATCCCATTCCATTGACTGCTCCTTGTCCCCGTCTTCGCCTGACCCCAAAACTTTTGCCACTTGCTGGCCATTGTTGTCGTCCCATTTGCTTTTTTTCCTCCTTTTTTTTGTATTTATTGAATCGACGAGGGGCAAAAAAAAATTACCTTTAGCAATTAAACACAGGGCGTGCGAAAACTTTAAGGCGCCATCTAGGCGTGTGGAAGAGGCGTGGTCGGTCAGGTGACCAACAGCCGTCGAACTTCGGTGGCGGCGACAATCAATTTACCTGAAGGTGGCAGCAGCCAAAGCAGTCGGAGGCGGAGGTAGAAATAGCAAAAAGGAGAACTCCATCGTCTGATAAATGAGAAAAGTTTTTAACGCCGGTCGCTCAGGTCGGCCCTGGCTCATTGGCATTTTTACGATGTCCCATGTTCCGTGTGGTGGAGATGGTTGGAGGCGGAGCCCAGAGAATCGCAGGACAAATAGGCAACAAATGAGACGAGCCTGGGATGCTTAATAGAAAAACTGTAGCGTATGGCAGTATGAAGAGAGCAGAGCCTGAAGGAGTCACGGCGGGGGCATAGAGGGGGCAACACTGCCGACTCTTGCTGGAGCGGGGCACTTAAAACTTTTTAGCATGCAACCGCCGCAACGTTGCATTTGGCAAACTTTTTCCGGTACCCCCCAAAAAAAAAAAAAAAAAAAAAAAAAAACAACAGAGACTTTAGCTCAAACCCAATCCCAAACCAAGTGGAATTGATGTTGCGGAGCTTGTCGTTGGTCATGACCATGGCTCGTCAGCAATTAAACAGAAAAGACCAGAATATATTTAGTTAGGGTATATAGATACCTTATAGTTATATGTAGAAAATTCCATTATAGGTTTCTCAATCATAGCATACTTCTAGGAACTTTAATGATATATCTTAACAAATTTGAATACATTTTGATTTTGAAGTTTAGATCGTTGTAATAGAGTTTCGGTCATATGAGATGGATCTTTTGGTCAAGCAGCATACTCCCGCATATCCTTTAATCCCAGAGCAGAAACAAAACGCACAAAAAGCAATGCAAGGAACTATGCCAACATCGTCTGACTTTTGACCGCGGGCGCAAATTTTGGTGACCAGTTTTTGGGGGCAGGGGGAATACAAGCAGCCACCACCAAATATAAAAGTGTGACAAAAAACGTGACCGAAACTTTTTTGTCTGGTGGGCCTTGGTGGGGGGTTTTCGGGGGGTTTTTGGGGCGGTTAGAGATGGCTTTTGTGGCTGGTTTTGTGTCTGCGCTCGTGGCGGTGCCAACAAATTTCAATAAATTACAGTTACATTTGCCAAAGTCAGACCAGACCGACACACAAGAGTGTGTGTTGAGGGTCACTTGGGTATCTGCCGTCTAATGGCCACGTCGCGTCGTCGTTGTAGTCAGCGTTCTGGGTTGGCCCTTTTCTATTGTCTCATTTTTTTTCTTTTGGAAAATGGAGTGGGTGACCGGCGACTGCATAATTCAATTTGTGTTAAAGTTTTTGGCGAATGCGTGCCATAGACGTAGCCGAGATCACATCTACGAGGAAAGGACACATCAACACGTATCACTCGAGCTAATTGTCTTCAAGAACTCTAGAACTTATTGAGCATTGGTAAGACAGTTGTCAAGTCTGGACACGGCTAATCGTCTATCGATATCGATATATGTGTTGATATATTAATATAGTGTAGAGTATGAGTGAGTGAACAAAATTGAACGACTCTCTTCAGTGAGTAAGTGATCATACTCATTAAATATGTTCCTTTTTGATTCGCTCAGGTTCAGATTTTTTCACATTATTCGAACATCTAAATAAGTGTATAAACTAAAGTCAATCATTATTTTTTCTACTGCTTTTTGTTTTTGTTAAATACTCCATTTATAATTATCATATTGGATTAATTGATATATGCTTTAATCGTTTTAAACTTTCGATAACCGTTAATATATCCTTTTAAGAGCTAATCAGAGATTTGCAAATCAAATGAGTCAGTGAATGAGCAATTGAATGACTGATGGTGAGTTAATGAACTTGTTCACTAATTTAAAAGTGATTCAACTTGTCGTTGAGGATTTCTAAATACTATCATTACACAAATATTGATGATATAAATATGTATATAAAACGGTCCTATAACTAATTTAAAACATGTCATTTAGCTTAGCTTCTTTTTCCCCAAAGCATTAGTAAAAGTAACTGAAATATTTTCCATTTAGCAGTTTTCAAGTATTCTGCCCACTCCCATTCGTCCACGCCCATGTCAATGCGTGGGGGGCAGCCCTTGTAATGTGGCACATAATTCAAACAAAATGCCACAGGGAGTGGAATGAGAAAATGTGTTTGGAGTTTGCGATGGGTTGGTTGTTGGTGATAGGCAAAAGCTGTGATTGCAATAGGAAATCGTGATTGTAATTGGCATACATTACAGTAATTTGATGTGGAGAAATACATATACGAGTACACATGCATGTGTGTGTGTGTGTGTGAGGGTAACACTTTCTTTTAGTTGCCCATCATGTTAAGTCATTAGTATAAATTGATAAAGACTCAACAATTTCTGGCATCACCTTAAAGTATTTCAAAAATAATATTTATGTCTCATTTTCTATTCAGTAATTTAAAAACTTTATCAATTTTATAACATTTGTTCGATTCCATTGACTTAATGTTTCTTGTTGATCTCTTTACGAGCCAATTGTCGTAAGTGTGTGTGTGTGTGTGTGTGTGTGTGTGTGTGAGGTGGGTCTGGGAGGTAAACCTATAAATCAGAAACACTGCAAATCTTCGCTGATTCAAGGCAAAGGAGAACGAAGAAAATCCGGGCGAGAAATGGCCAACATGGAACTAACAATTTTTGTGGGCAACGTTGCCGATTTTACGCTACATTTGCTGCACGATTGTTGGACCAGTCAACCAGCCAGCCAAACAGCCCTCTCCAATATATGTATCTGTCCCATATACCACTATGGTCTTCTTTCCTCTATGGCCTCTCGCCATATTACATAGTTGAGTGCATTTATTTATGTATTTTGGCTGTATGTCAACCTGTTTGCCGCCTTTGACCTTTCCAAAGACCCACAGCACATTTATTTATTTTTATTTTTTTTGTCGATTTTGTGATTTCAATTTGTCTATTGTGTGTTGCCATTCTTCTTCATCTTCATCTTTATCTGGGTGCCTTAGCATCTTCATCGAAAAGTTCTTGATTAACTTATTATGCTCATTTGATTGCTCAATTTAATTTTGCTACTCCATCTCTTCTACATGCCCATTCCACTCGCCCATGGCCAGGGGAAAAAGTTTGTTTCTTCTCCATTCGATTGAATCTGCGAAAATTGAATTTGTCTTCGATGACTTTTCGGCTTGGCTACAATTGACCCTAAATTCATTCCTTCATTCATTTCATGTCCCCAAAAAATGTATTCGACAAAATATCAAACAATGAAATAAACTAATATGAAATATATGAAACCAATCTGTACACAAACATTTTTAACATATATATACATGTATTTATATTTATGAAAATTTTTAATTTGAATTTTTGCTTTTGTTATGTGTGCGTGTGTGTGTGTGTTGCCCTCAAATTGCAATTTTAATTCTATTTTTTTTTTTTTTTTGGCTGTTAGGAAGTTGAATGGTTTTTTTAAACATTATTTTATTTGAATATTTTTTTAATGTTCTTTGTTTTATAAATATATGTATATATACATACATGAGATGTCAAGTGCTAATGGGGATTAGAGATGACACTTTTTGTAGATCGATATATATGTATTAATGAAATTTTTTCCAATTTCTGTTGATCTATTGATATCGATAGCCGATATTGAAATCATGTTATGCCAATATCATCATATTAGATTTTTTTGAGGCTATCACAATAACTTGTGCAAATTTTATTCTCCTTCATTCTCTCTCTCTGTCTCTCTTTTTCTCTCTGTCTGTGGTCTCCAACTGTTGTATGGCTGCTAGGCGAATAATAAATCAAATGATGATTAAGTGCGATTTTTCGCGCATAAATTAAATTCGAATTATTGGCTGGCGACAGCAGCAAAAGCAGGCAACAAAACATCAGCAGCAACAACAACAACAACAACAAAAAGCACCTACACGAATCATTAGTGGGCATATGTACATGTATGTGTGTATGTGAGTGTGTCCAGAGCATAAAGAATCAATGCGAGGAGAGATTTGAAATATCATTGCCTACTTCTAGGCTGAAATTTTGAAACTAATTTTCGGCTCTCTTGATTAACATTAAGAACTAACCTAATACAAAGTAGGCCACTTAAATTGTTATTTATGTTAAAGACTTTATTTTGATTATCTCTTGTTAAAGTAAATTAATTTGTCTATCAAAGAATGAAGGAACATTCGCAATAAGCCACATTACGAGGTTATACTCACATTTTTCCATCCTCCATAGCCAACTTTAAACATCAAACCGTCAATAACTATTAGCATTATCCAGCTTCTGATTTCAATTCCGATTTCGATTTCAATTCCAATTTTGGTTTTCACAAGCTTATTTAATTTTTTTTTTATTTTGATTTTTTGCTTGCCGTCGTTAGTTGTGGGAGGTGCGGTTGGGGGGGCGGCGGATATTGGTGTCAACCTCGTTTTTGGGCACGTTTTCAATTGCCCCGGCCAACATGGCGTATGCTTATCAAATTAACGAATTACCCGCTTTTACAATGGCACCATTTCCCGTATGCGGTTGCAATAAATGATAATCGTACCTACTGACCAAACGATCTGCTTCCACTTCCCTCCACGTGCCATCATTGATGATGATGATGATGATGATGATGCGATGCGGCTGCATTGACCAAAAGTCGTAAATTCTGTTGTTGCCGCAGAAAAACATGGAGAAACCCAGTGAACGGTGCCAGGCAGACTAGAGTCCAGGAGTCCAGCCAACCATCTGACCATCCAGTCGGGGCAATGAAGTAAAGCAACAACAATGCAAACAATGCCACAAATGCACAAAATATGCTCTGACAGGATGACCATATTCCCACCCAGTGCCATCCACCAACACCTCCTGCCACTAGTCGTTTGTGAGGGACGTCGTCGTTCGACATAATTAAAAGCGCTTGCCGTTTACGCAATTAATGAACTCTCGCCAAATTAGGCTGCGGCAGCGAGACAAGCAAATGGCCGGCACACAACGAGAACTGAGTAGCAGCAGCAGCAGAGAACCAGGACATACAGGATGTCCCCTCAAATGGTCTCTCTGCTTCCCATCGCTGTGGTTGCGGTTGACGATGGCGGCGCGGGCGAATTGTGCACAAAAACCGCTGCTTTTGCCGCATTGCAGGCGAACCTTTGTTGCAGACAATCCGACACACAGACAGACATACACAGATGGACGTGCAGCAAAGGCAACGGCAGGCAGCCGCATTAATGGCCTCCAGTAAAACAAGAGCCACGCTATGTAGACTATGTCGATGTCGCCGCCTAAACTTACCCCACCCACCCATATACAGAGAGACAGACAGACTTAACTTCTTATATAATAATAAACTGCTCGAGACAAAGTCATATTAACTTGTTAACTACCTGTGTAAATCAATTACTTTTACCTGACTCTCCAAAGTCATTGGGAAACGTTTTTCACTGGATATAAACACATCGAACTCAGATTTAACAAAAATCGTTACTCACCTAAGCTAAGATATTTTAATCAAAAAAATTAAATTGATATTCATGAAATGGTTTTTTTCATATAATACTCCTAAGAAAATTGATCCTTTACTATAATTAAACCTTTTTCTCTCCATACAAAAATAAATCAATTTCATTTTTAATTTCTCATTACCTTTTTCGTTTTTATTATTCATCTTCGGTCTTTATTTTTTTCATTTGTTTATTTTTTTTTGTATTTTTTTTCTATTATTATTATTTCTTTTCACGCAATATCAATTTGCTTTTCACAAACGAAAAAAAAACGAAAAAAATATTTAAAATAATTAATAAAATAATATAGTATAAATTTTTAACTTTAAATTCCATGCAAATTTTCATTTCTTCTTTCCTAGGATATCGCTCAACTTACAATCAAATTGAAGAAAAGTCCTTCATGTATCTAACTTTCACACATGATTTCTATATACTATGTAATTATATACATACATATATATAAGTTGATTTAAAATGTACATTATTGTTCTTGTATTTTTTTTTTTTTGTTTTGACTTTTATACATTTGATGTAAACTTTCACTTTTATGACTTCAGCAGCTTCACAAAAAAAAAAAAAAAAATTGTAATAATTTAATATTATTAGAGAGCAAAAAAAAAACATATATAGAGAGCAAAATGTCCTTAAACTATTATAAGAAAAAAGAGGTAGAGGACGAGGAATAGCTGAAAGATATTACACAATAAATAAGGGGAAAAAGAAGGACTAAGTAATTAACGAAAGGAATTAGTTTTGTTTTTTTTTTCAAATGCCAGGAAATTTGTGTTGTTGTTGCAGTTGGTTTTCATTTTTCTTCACATTTATTAGTATTTTTGTTGCTATAGTTTTAGTTTTTAGTCTGACTTCTTATCGGCGGGCGGTTGTGTGGCAGCTAACAGCGGCGTCTGCTCGGCTGACTTTGGCGATGTCTCTGACGCACCAGAAATATCCAAATCACTGGCGCTATTCTGCAAAAGTCACAAGAAATACCAAAAAAAATAAGTTAAGTCGATTTGCAAGTTTTATGCTCTATTCCTAACTAAGCTAAATAGATTTCAAGAATTTGATTTGCCATTTTCAACTAGTTTTTTTTAATACTGCAACTTTTAGAAAAGAATTTCAGCTGCTTTTTTAATTTTCCAAAATAATATTTGATAATTCTATCTGCATCTTGCATAATATTTTAATTGAATTTAAAAAGTTGTATCTCAATTTTATCAGAATTTATTGTATCAAATGGATTTCCCTACAGACACTGCATATCAAGAAATTATGATTTGACATTTGAAAAATTGACCAAAGATATAATTTATCAAGGTTTTTCAATTATGTTATCTAAGATATAAAAATCAAAATTGAAAAAGTCAGAGAATTAAAAACAAACTATTAATTTTAAAATGTGCATTGTTTGAATTTAATTATTAAAATAATCACAAAAAAATAAATAAAATATTAAAAACAATTGGCAAAAGTCTAATTTTAGAATCCCTTTTCACAAAATCCTCATATCTTTAAAAAAGGGATACTGCACAACAATTTTAGTAAAAAGGTCATCTTAGCTCCTCGAAGAATATTTCAAGACTTGGTGATGTCAGTCGACGTTAATCAATAAAGATTTCCATCTGACCAAAGGCCATTCCCATTGTAAAATTTGTTATAAAAACTATATAATCCTCTAATTATAAATACAATTTTAAAGAATTTTAACTCGCAAATCATTATATGACCTAGTAATTCGATCTAACTGAATCCCTGATATACATATGTAGTACAGACTAAGCGTTGATATTAACTTTTCAAAGAATTCAAAGTTTAGCTTGTTAACAAGTAAATCAATGTAAAAGTCAAAACATTTACTACAAATCAAGAATTTTGACTATCTTATTCAAATTGAAACTTACCTTCATTTCAGAGCGCATTTTCATGGACTTGCCCATGCTTTGTAGACGATAACGCTCCTTGGGACCTTCGCGTATCTTCTCGGGCACCACCCACAATGTGGTTGAAATATTGCCCACAAACAATAGAAGGAACAAACCGCACATAACCGACACATGCCATGGAGCATCGGCTGGTGTATAGGTCAGCTTGAACAATGTCCAGGCATTGTATGCCTGAAAGGCATAGCCAATGAACAGAAAAGGTAGCAAAAAGCTCAAACCACGCCACATCCATGAATGGAAACCTTCGATGGTGATATCCATGTTATGTCGCTCACCGAGAGCCTTCAGGCGATAGAGTAGACCCTTTTGATAGCCAAACTGTAGATACTGAACGATGCCTGAAAGATGCCACATAATATAAAACAAAAAAAAAAAAAAACAAAATAGGTATTTTCATCAGTATATCCTTATATGTGTGTGTGTGTGTATATATATGTAGTGTTATATTGGTTAATATGCAGAAAAGATTTCATGCTAAAACTTACTGATGTAGACATTGAAGTACATGAACTGCGTCCGAAAGAGCTGCCAATGTTCACCTTGGGGCCAGACAAGCAAAACACCAGCGGCCACCGTTGATATGAAATGATGGGCACGCCACCAGCCCTTAATTCTTGAGCCATTTACTTTGAGTATAGACTCCCGTATGGTTAGGGTGCAATAGTACCACACCAAGAGAAATATGAAGGCCAGCTCCAAAGCTCTGCACAAAACAAGGCAAGGCAAATGAACGAACCAAAAAAAAAAGAGAAAATCGTTGACGTTAAAAACTCATCAGAAAAGCCAGCACGAAGGCGGTCAGGAGCCGGGGCTGACATTGGCCACATGATTGTCGACTTACCTGTAGTTGAATATCAAGTTGAAGAACGCCATTATCAGTCCAATTACGTTGAGTATTAATTTAAACTTCTCATAGTCATCTTTGTAGCGAACTTTGTCGTTTCTGTTGAGAATTGAGACATTCACATCGCCCAGGATAATCTAAAGAAATGCACGCAGTCAGGCAAAAAAAGGAGGAAAAAATCAAGTAAGAAAAGAAAGGAAATACAAAAAAAGGCAAATGATAGCAAAAAGCTTAAGTAGATAAAGTCAACTTGAAGTCAAGTCCAGAGTGTCCAGCAGTATACAGAGTTCAGTTTAGTCCATCATGGGCAAGGTAACAGAATAAAAATGAAAATGAAACGAGTGCTCAAACTTTATCCGACAAACTTTCAGTTTGAACAATAGCTTACTACCAAAGACTTTTCTGAACGGGGGATACGGAGCAGGGGGCGGTCAGAGAAATGGCTTCAAAAATATAAAAAAATGACTTTCATCTCACCTGCAAATAACGTCCCGATTTAGTAGGCAGCGATTGTTCAATTTCATGCAATTGCGCCTTACGCTTCAGCGTCATCCGCTGCAGATCCTCGATCTTTTCCTTTTCCTCAGCACTCACAGGACCCTTGAATCTGTAAAAGAATGATTGAAATGTTTTATTAACGAAAGTTTAAAACTTCAAATATGTACATTTCTTTCTATATGTATATGACGGAAAGGATTGTAGAGACTGCCTCATTGATTAGATGGACAAAGAAACGCCTTTAGGCGGCAAAGGTTCTAGAAAAGTTATTTAATGTTTTAGATAATACTTTAAACTAAGTTAGATTGTTCATGGCGTCTAAAAGTATGCAGAAAAAGGTGGACTCTGTATTCGGTTGATACGGTTGCAATTCCCAACTAGTTTTTTAGCAAAAGGTAGGCTGATAAAAGATCTTGGTGGTTCTTGAGCTAGTTATATGGACAACACGCTTACTTTTTTGTGCTGCCTTTGAAATAATCTTCATTCGATTGACCTTGATCAGGCTTAAATGCAAAACTTGACACTCTGACATGTTATCGTAAGAATCTTCTCTGCTTTTCTCTACTTCTTTGATAAATGATATTGATATTAAAAGAACTAAAAAGGGGGATTTACATTCAGACAATCAAAATAATAATAATAATACCTAATCATATAAAAATCAAGAGTGATAACCAACCAACAACGAAAAGCATTTGCCCATTATCAAGTGGCCCTTCAAAGAATAATACATAATAATATTTAATTTACATATATGTACATATATAGTAGAATATTTCTGTATACACACACACACACATTTTGTATAGTTCTTGGACTTTGGTTTGTTCTTAATATTTATTGTTTTATTCGATGGTCAAAGAGGTTTTACAATTATTTTCTTCTTTTTTTTATATATATATATTTTTTTTTTTTTGTTTGCCGCCTCAGTAGCGTCAAAGTTCAATTTAGATATACATAATTGATAAGTGCAGGTGGTTGAGTGGTTTGATGGTGTGGTGTGGGGCTGGTGGGTGGTTGGGAAGGGAATTTGTCAGACCAATTAACAGTAACTAGGCATATGTATGTATACACGTACATATAAGCATACATATGTGGCATATATGGGTATTTATCATCATCATCATCATCATCATCCGATGGCGCTTCAAAGGTAACTTGATTTTGTTGAAAATTTATGACATTGACGTTTTCGCGGTGCCGTCGTCGCTATGTCATTTAGCCATTTTCCCTCAATGGAATGGACTAACTGAACGCAATGTTCATCGCTTCACTGAGCGTTCGATTTTTTTTTTGTTCCCCCCATTGATGGTTGTTGTTGCTTTTGCTTTTGTACGGTTGGTAGGCAATTTATCAATCGCTTGTATAATTCATGTTTTATTTTTAAACACCTACAAAATGGAAAAAAAAGTGCCTGATAACAAGAAGGCCCACACGCTCTTTCAAGCGTACCGAATGAAAAAAACCATTTGTAGATAAACAAACTAAACTAAGTACATTCAAAAGTCACTCAATGACTTTTGATAACTCTCTTTGACTAGGATTAGAAGCATAACTAACTAAATGTGTATGTTTTGACGGCCGCCCCGACACACAAAAAAACAAAAAAAAAAAAAAAGGAAAATTCTGTTAAGATCTCTCATGGAAATTTTTTTAACAAAATCATAAAATCAAAACAAAAAATGTGAATATATAATAGTTTGCATTATAATCACTGCTTAGAGACATTTTAAAATTACATAAAAAGCTACACACATATAATAATCGGGCAATTAAGATTTCTTAATCGTAGATGATAACTAAAAAGCAAAGTACTAAATAGCCAATATTTCGTGACCTGCACGTTTAAATGCGTCTATTTATGGCCAAAGATAATAAAGGTTTATTGGCCAACTTTTAGCAAAAATTTCATGAAAATCTATATTTTGAAATATTATAAAAATTTACAAATTTTCGTTGACCTCTTTGAGTTTAGAAAAATGGGAAGTTGGAACAGTTCAATTTGTCCAAAGGTATTAACTTCTTCTTTAAAATGGCTTAACTTTTCATGTTTTTTTTTTTTTTGCAAACTAAAGACACTCTCTATTTACCTTATTAAGTTTAGTAAACTGAGTTGGTTTTTTTTTTTATCCATTTCATTGTTTGGGTCGTAAACAATTGTTTTATTTAATTTATAGTCAGAGTTAGAAGTGCCTACGCTCAGTGCAGGGCTTTAAATATATTGCAATTTAGCATTTTATTTTTATTGCCTACAGTAAGAAACAATTTGAGCTTTGTTTGAGATTGATAGACACTGATAGACTTGGAAATAGCAATATTTTCTTAGCCTTGCATATTAAAATTTGAGTAGATTTCGATGATTTTTTTTTTTTTTTTTTTTGCTTTATTTTGTTGTATTTTCCAACCAGTTTTAATATGGCATGGCATTGCCACTTTAACTAGAAACTCTTTAATCTATGCTAAATATAAGTTTAGCGTATAAAACTATGTAATAATTCTAACCGACATTGTGCTGGAGAGGGTATAGAACAAGTTATCTTGTATACAGTTTTTGTCATTCTCACATTCTTGAGAGATAACAACAACAAACCGCTTGTTAGCCTGTGGAACAAAGTTCAGTTTCTTGAGTCTTGCAATACACTGCTGCGGATGATGATGATGATTATTGACATACCCTACTATTACGTGGTTACGTACTTACTTAAGTCTTACCCCAAACACACCTTTTATTTTTAGCTTTTTGTTTTTATTTATCATCTTTCATTTGGAAAGTTTACAAACAAATGTCTCTCTGTGTGTACGACGACATTTTGCTGATTTGATAAAAGCTAATACAAAAAAAAACAGTTGTGAGTAAATATCGTAACCGCCTTCGATTTGCATATTCCAATTAAAATTCATTTGCAAATAAATACTCTGTAACTACAAGTTGTTAGTTTTTGTGCCATGAAACTATAGTTCAATTTGATGGAAATTAAATGTATGAATATATGTTGTATATAAGGTCGTATTGTTTACAATATATGTATGTGCATATATCCTATATACTATACACGAGAGTAGCAACGTGATGCTGGCACACGCGACTCAAAATGCTCGCGCGCGACAATAAAAATTCCAAGAGTTGTTTTGAAATCACATATCGCAGACTTTCAAATACCCTGTTGTTTTCTAAATCAAAGTTCTACAAATGATGGGGGTTTAAAAGTGCAATGGAATTCCGCTTGTGCAGTTTCTCAGTATGGGATAAATTCAATTAATTGGTTAAATGCATGTAATATATAATTAAACGAATACATAACTTTTTTATTACATATAGAAACTGGACTGTGTCTGTGACTATCGCAAATAGATTAAACTAGATTGAAATAATAGATTAAGAAATCTATGTATAGAGTATATATGTCCGGCGATCTGAAGAGAATATAAAGAAAAGCAAGACATAACGATAAAAGAACTGGCGCGAGATTGAAGAGTGGAAAGAAAACAAACAACAAAAAGCCTTCAATACAATTTACTCTGCCCTCCACCTCTTCATCATCTTGATCTGAGTAGAGGAAGGGGAAAACAACAACAGGTTGCCATTGCCACAGTGGGTCAAAAGTGCTTTGACATTGGAAGCGTGGGAATTGAGCATTGGAGAGCAGCAAGAGCAAAATGACTCATAATATGGAAACAAAGCGCTAAATGAGATTTCATTTCATTTCATTACAATATTTGTTTGTTTGCGTCAGTTTCTCTCTGATTCACAAAATGAATTGAAAATAGACAAATATGGCAATAATAATTGAAATAGAACGTATCAAAAGCATCGTTAAAAATTAAGCAAATTAAAGAAATTTTCAGCTGGAAATGGCAGTTAATGTTAATATTGATTAACGTATTAACTTACAATCTTATCAAGAGTCTTATCAATTGTAAAACTTAACAATTTTCGCATTGTCAAATTGGATTTTTGATCTACTCAAAACAAATTTTAACTATAAAAGTGGTCTAAACATCGATAAGTTTGGGTTTCTATTTGTTAAATATCTTTTGTCTATATATATATAAAAAAACAAAATATTTTTGGTTGATGTTTTCCAATTATTTGTTATAAATGAGTTGAGTTTCATGGCCCAAATTTTATAATTTGGAAAGAAAAAGTCAAAAGTTTGAAGGCCCACTGCGGATCTTAACTACCATTAACTGGGCTATATATTCCTTTTCTTTAAAGTTATTGTTCCACTGTGCTACTGCCCAGTTATATGAACTGGTAGGTAAGTATTGTGTATATCTATGCACTTTTATTTGCCTTTGTTGGTTGCGTGTTGCGCCGTGATTTTTTTCTCTCTTTCTCTTTTGTATATGTTTTACGTGTGTTCAGAGCAGCAACACACAAGAAAGAGTAAAAAAAAATAACAACAACACACACATAAAGCCAAGACAGGGTCAAGGGCATCTGGTCAGCTGGCCAGTTTAAGTTTTAGTTTCAATTTCGGTTTGCTTACAATAAAATCAGACCATGGATGGAGCTAATGTCCCACTGTCCGACAGTATCTGATTGTCCAGTTCTCACCTTCAATTACAAAACGAATATAGTGCTATTTGTTGCTTTTTATTGTTGTTGTTTTCTTCTTTACGATCTGATTATAATAAACAGTATTAAATTAGATCCAAAGTCTAGTTGCAGAAGGTAAAAAAAAAATAAATAAATATGGTTTTACTTTGTTGTTTTTTTTCTTCTTTTTTTTAAAGTGTTTTATCAGAAATTAAGTATTATCTTAATAAACAGTTGTAAAGTACTCACACATAACAACAACGAAAGCAAGAACCAGGGTATATAAAATTTCTTATAGAGGGGCAAAAAAAAGTTTAGTTCCTCCTAAAGAGGTGAATCGACTCCTAGATACCCATCAGGAAAGTAGGAAAGTACTTACACTAGGCAAAAGTTTTGAAAGACATAATTTGGATTTAAAGATATAGGTTTTTATTTCTGTTTTTATAACCAGAAAAGAGGTTAGACTAAGTTGAGTATCGAGAATAAGAATATAAAAATAAAGGATCAGAATTACAAATTATATTATATCTTAGTAGTCTTAAGAATAATTGTAGTATAAAGTACTATATTAATTTGGTAAGAAAAAAAACTTAATTTAACTAACTAAAGTAATTTGCGCAGGCGCATTCAAAATCTATATTTCTAGGAGTTAAGAAGATCTATATTTCTAGGAGTTAAGAAGATCCTTTGAAACGAATAAAACAAAAAGATGGGTAATCGATTAGACTGTAATTTGTCATCTTTATAGCCAGACAAGTAACTTAACAAGTTACTTAAATGATGTCTTAAACAGTGCAAAATAAATAGAAATTCATTTTGAGTCCATTGAATAAAAGCTTTTCACAGAGTTATTTAAGGCTTATAATCGATCTTAAAATTAAATATAAAAGGGTTGCCGATTTAAGGATTTGAAATGGGTAAAAATGCTTTCAATAACAATTTACAATTGCCGCGATAAAAATGATCAGTGGAACTAACAGAAGGATGAATTTTCCGAAGATTTATAAACTTATATGATCTAAAATGACTCTAGGAAATTAAATTAAATAAGGACATATGTAAAACAAATGCTTGAGGCAACGATATTTATAGGATATTTAACATCCCCATGGATAGTTAAAGGGGATAGGGTATATCAAAGTTCTTAACAAAGTTGATAAGAGGCATTCAACTAACAAACGACGACGACGTCGACTAATTGCCGTAAGAATGTGACACGATAAGGAAAACGGCATAGGGATAGGGGTAGAAAACAGGCAAGTGTAAGGGGAAGGTGTGTAAAGTGCGTGTTTTCAATTGACAAACGGGGTTGAAGGAGAACATAAGCTTTGGTAGTTAGAGGTTAAGAGTTAACACATACACACACACACACACATTGAGGGGTACAGTGCTCACAGTGGAAATAAAACTGAGTTTTAAGGGTTAAGAGAGCTTAAGGGGGTAGGTTCTTTAGGGTACAGTAGATCACAACAAGTTGGGAATTGCTTTTAACTCTGATTGAATTCATAATTATAACTGGGTGTGAGAAAGGGGATAGTCTTGTCGCAGGAAGCGCAAGGATTAACTTAATCAGGTACAGTACTCACTGTCGCAATGATGCCGTTATTTGGTTCATACGATAGCGCTGATGTTTGATCTCGTTAAACGATTTCTGTTGATGGCTATGCAGCTGTTCCAGCAATTCAATATACAGTCTATTGCAATTCTACAGAAAAAAAGAAAAACGCAAAAACGTGTAAGACATAAAGATTTCAGTCTATGGTATCGACCGTTATATGTGGGTGGTGGGTGTTAAACTTACCTCTAGCTCGGTATATTCCCGGCTGAGTTCATCCCATTCGTTTCGCAGCGTATCGATACTCATTTTTGAGGTTATGGGCGTCTCTACCTATAGTATAGACCCAATTCCGGCAAATCCACCCGGTAAAACACGCCCGTGAAAAAATCAATTTGTTGCCTGTTGTCTAGCGGTTACCAACGTAATGTTTGACTTTTGTTGTTATTGTTGTTTGTTTGTTAATTTTATGTTATTGTGCCACGTTCACTTTGAGGGTTCAAGAAAAATCCAAAAACAAAAATTTAAAAAAAAAAAACAAAATTAAAAACACAAAAATCACTTAGCCGAGAAAAAATAACACTTTTAATTTTTGCTTATGCTTTTCTTTTTTCTTTTGTTTATTAAGTTGTTCTTGTTATTCGTTTTTTTTTTTTTTATGTGTTTGCTTCTTCACTTGGAAATTGGAAAATTTGTAGCCGCTTTTGCTTTTTGGTGTCGCTTTTCGTGTGTTGTTGTTTAAAAATACATTCTTTTTTTATTTGTCTTTTCTTGTTCTTTTTTGTTGGTTTTTTTCGTTTTGTCTCTTTGGCGACTTTGACCGACACACACAAAACGACGCAGCGAACCGACGACGATGACAACGACAACGACGAGGCGTACCGCAGCTACTACTGAAATTTTGTTATTAACTATTTCCGTTGCAGTTTTGTTTTAAATACTTTTGCACACACACACAAACTCACTCACAACTGAGCCGCACATATTAATAATACCAACAACAACATACAAAAATACGAGAAAAAAAATAGCAACACAAAGTTTTTTTTGCCAGAGCTAATGGCAAATGAAACGCTTAAGCAAGAGAATCGGCTCTCTGGCCAAAGATAGAGAGAGAGAGAGACCGCGAGCCAGCAATAGAGAGTGAGAGAGCGATGAACTAGAAAGCTAAACAATTGAATAAAACTAGTTCTTATTCAACTCTGTGCTTATTAATATATATTTTATGTTGTCCTGCAGAAATATTAAAAAATCTTGGATGTTTATATAATATTTGTATATATGTAGGAACTTTTTGTGTAAGCTTATGAATGAAAAAATGGGAAGATAAATAAATGTGGCTTTTCTTAAAAGGCCTACTGGAATACAAACTTATAATACGAAGCACTTTAACTTTTAATACTTACTAGATGTTACCTGGATATGTTGAATTAAATGTATTTATTCCAATTACTGATTCCATAGAACGAACCAGTGAGTCCCAAAGAACGGACAAGCTTAGCACTGTGCGGCCGATTAAGAGCAACAAGCATGAACAAAAGGAATACGCAAAAGACCCGGTGAGAGCGACCCATGAGAGGGCTAGTGAGAGCGTAAGTCAAATAGAGAGAGCGAGAGCGACCATGATGTGGCGACTGTGGTGGCTTTAGCGAAAATTGTGGTGGTTTCGCAGCCCACACTGTGAGGTGAGTTTCGGTTTGGTGCGTGTTGAATTAGTGTTGCAAAAGGGCGCGGGATTTGAATTTCGAACAAAGAATAAAACATTTATTCTATTTGTATGCATGGTACAAAAAGTTGTTTTATTACAAACAAAAAACAAAAAAAGACAACGAAATACAGAAATGTAATAATTGTAACAACTAACAATTAGCTCTTCTTTTTCTTTTGCTTGGTTGGAAATTAATCTTAGACAGGAATGTGTAACGCATAGATGGAAGCATCTCGAACTGTTAGAGTATATATATTTTCGATCGGCACTTTTCCCAAGGCGTTGAATTATTGCATTTGGGTTCTACAATATATACACCAGACATGGTATATGTTGAAATCCGCCAGATTACTAGCCATATGGCTCACTTAGAAGCAATATTAGGCAATTTAATGAATATTGATTAATAATTCTGCCAAATTTTAAGCCGATGGGACAACTATATATTTGTCATATAGCTCCCAAAAAAATTAACGGCACGAAAAATCATTTTGATAACTTTATTTTGATTTAATAACTTTTTACTTAAGATGTTTTGACTCCTGCAATTACCTACAATGAGTAACTCGCAAGGATATACAACTTCCGGCATGGCCGAAGTTAGTCAGGCCCTCCCCTTTTTTTTTTTGTGTGTTATGTGGAGATAGGAGGGTAAAACAAATAAAACAATATTTAATACAGATATGATAAAATTTCATTCCTTGCGCCTGGCTCGCAATCGAAGAGCCACATAGGCGAATCCTCGAAAACTTATAATAAGTAAAGCCAATCCCACATAATCCAGCGGCAAATCGGCAGCAGAAAAGTTCAATGTCTCCAATATAACTTTACCCGAACTGGGGCATGTGGTGTTTGAAGAGGTGCAGGTAATCTCGCCCGGTTCCACATCGGCCCATTGATTGATGAGTAGGCCCTCGTTGGCATAACGGAACCAGGATAAATATGACAACCATTTCAGATAAATAGGCACTGAGCCGGAATTCAAAAAGAAGCCACCAAACAGAAGGAATGGTATAATCACTGGTGGACCCACCGACAGGGCCATTGATGTGGATGAGCTGGCACAGGAGATGAGATAACCAAACGATGTGGAAACATTCGCCACCAAAGTGACCAGGGCCAAACAATTAAAGAAATGCCAAACTCCGGCCCGTAATCCAATCATAGGATAGGCAATCGCTGTGAAAACCAGTGGAACAGTAAGAAATAGTGGCAGTTCGGCTATGGTCTTGCCCAGAAAATACGTATCGCAACGATACAAACGACTACGAGATTCCCTCATAAAGACAGGCAGCTCTGATGTAAAGACCTGAAAGTGTTTTCAAATAGATTAGCTCGATTCCAAGCTCCAATTCCATGTAATACTCACATTAATGGTGGCAAATACATTCTGAAATGTCATATTGGTCAAAAACAAAAAGATGGCTCCATTGATATTCATGACACCGACTTGGGTCAGTTGTTGACCCAGAAAGATTAATCCAATTAGTATGGCAACCATCTGAAAAATGTAAAAAAAAAACCATCAGATTGGAAACTTAATGGTATAGAATCCTTCAACTAACGGTTGTTTGTATGAGTCGAACTTTAACCAACAGTGGTTCTTTAAGCACGGATAGCCATGAACGCCATAGTACAGCCCGGAATTGCATAAACCAGGTGGCCTTATAGGTATATCCATTCTCTGGTTGCTCCAGCGGTTGCGATTGTGTCTTGGCTGCCAGCAATTGCTCCATATCTCTAGCCACCTTACTAATGGCAAAATTATCGCAAATTTTGGCAATGCGATCACGTGACTCTATCTCCCTGCCAGGGACTACAGCCAGCACTTGGACATAGAAATCAGCTGGATTGTAATTAGTTGGACACTGAGCTCCCACACTAAAAAGAGTCGTACAATTGAAAATGTTGATTCTCGATAATATGAGATACTATTACTCACTATGAGAAAAAGTCCACTGCCTCGCTGGGTGTGCCAAGGAAGGCCACACGTCCCTCTGCCATTAACAGAATTTTGTCAAATAGCTCAAATAATTCCGATGACGGCTGATGTATGGTTAGAATGACAGTCTTGCCCTTTTGCGATAGCTTCTTTAGTACCTGTACCACACTATGGGCTGTAAATGAATCCAGTCCCGAGGTGGGTTCATCGCATATCAATAGCGGTGGATCGGTGAGAGCTTCTGAGGCGAAGGCCAAACGTTTTCGCTCGCCACCCGAAAGACCCTTCACACGACCCGGAACACCGATTATCGTATTCTGGCACTTGCTCAACGACAATTCCTGGATGACCTGATCCACTCGAGCCACACGCTGTTTGTATGTCAGATTTCGGGGCATTCGGACCATGGCCTGGAATATCAAATGTTCCCGAGCTGTCAGTGATCCAATAAATAGATCATCCTGCTGCACATAAGCACATCGGGCCTGCATCTCTTTAGCATCGACCGGCTGACCATTGAGTAGTCTCATTCCAGATGGCGAAACCTGAATGCCTTGGGGTGAACGAAAGGCCAAAGCATTCAGCAACGTTGTCTTACCAGCTCCAGAGCTACCCATAACTGCCAACAGTTCACCGGGATAGGCCACACCGCAGACTGAAAAATGAAACAGAGAATAGAATTAATACTGTCTTTTGCTTATCCAAGTGTGCCATGTTGCTTGTATCGAATCTAGGTTTTCTATTGTATCTCCTATGTGAAGTCAGTTACAAACTAAAACTAGACAATAACAGATCATTACACTTATAAAAAAATAAACACAAAAATAAACAAAAAAATTCACTACAAAAAAGGATTTCCATAGAAGCGAATGGCCTGATGTCGAATTTTCAAATTGAGACAAGTAGCAATTCGATTGGCGATAATCATTTCGCATCTGACATGGCACTCAAGATGAAAAAGTATCGTCCAAGAATGGTAATCCGGCGTAATGCACCGTTGAAGCATTTGAAACGTTCGTTGGTTCCTAAAATGAAATGGACACGCTTTGATATCAGGGCCAATCTCAATATGGCTTCGAAAACTGGTGGATCATCTGATGACATGGTCTTGGCAACTGCCAACAAATCAAGGCGTCGTCGTCGTCGTCGCCGTCGTCAAGATACCTGGTTGTCCGACTCGAGTTCGGAGGCATAACATCGAGATTTAATTGATCCCAATAAGAGAGAGTTTACAATTTTGCTATCTCTAAAATAAACGTTGTATTTGTGAACTTACCGTTTTTGAGTAGATGTTTCCGTGGTGCTGGAATATGACGTTCATTGCAGAAGAGGCCACGGGTACGATTGACCAATTGACGCCAGCCAGAGCCGGGCTGATTAACAGCCCCAAATATATCGAGATTGTGCCAGGCATAGGTAAGATTCTCAGCCAATTGCGTTGAACTCGTGTCATCATCGGGCTGTGGCGGTGTATTTAGGGTTCCGTAGTTTTTGCTTTGTCCAAAGCTCTGATTAATGCAACTCTGGGAGGTGGCACCACCAGCAGCAGTGGTTGTTGTATCACCCTGCCATAATGAAAACGGAGAACCAGATGGTAGAGGAGATGTAGATGGAAATTATTGACGGTTGAGAGCGAGTGGGTAACAAAGGTCGGGCAAAAAGGTTTCCAACGTCCTCGTCCTCGTCCTCGTTCTCTTTCTCGTTCTTCTTCTCTTGAAAAACTTTTCAATTTCACGCCGTCCGTCCATAAAAAAGGGCGTCGGTGCGTAAGTCTTAGCTAGCACGCTAATCCCTAAGCCTAAGCCATTTGCTCCCCCCCTCTCCCCGTAGCGACCAACGTTTGTTTCCCACTCCACTACATCAATCTGTTTAATAAAAATGCTCTCCAAACATTGAGTGCAAGGATGGAGTTGGAGGAGAGCGACAGAACGATGGCGTTGCCTATTTAAAATGTGCAAATTAGGATGGCCATAAGCCGCAGCCGGCTATGTCCTTGACGGAGGACGGCGCTTGGGAGGGCTTAGAGACGTACGGTTCGCCATGTTGCCACTTCATAAGACAATTGTGAGTGTAAATCGCTGGGATTCGAGTTGAGTTTGTGTGTTTTTTTATTAAATAAATATATATATATATTTTAAAATGAAGCACACAAAATTCGCTTTAAGGATTCTTTGTCGACCGAGTAGGATGATTGTCTTACGACTTAGTATAAGATGTTGATGGAGGAATGGAATGAATATTTCTTTGGCCATCTTAGACTTTTCTCTTCTGCACTCAAAATGGAATGTTCATGAATAATATCATTATTATGAGTGTGGCTTGTAAATCATATTTGAATCAATTCACTTAGGTCTATTTATCTTTTAGATTCAATTAATTCATAAATATTCATAAGTAATCTTTTAAATTAATTCCTTTAAATACTTGAACATTTTTGACTACCTCATAACGACGGACAAGGGTAAATCAAAATGTTTACCTCCAAAACGTTTAATAGAATTGAAATAAGTCGACTTTGGTATACCTTGCAGGAAAAGACAACAATTTTTTTTTTAATAATTAATTATCAATTACAAGACCTAATTTATATATTCATATCTCTTTACTTGTCTTGGGAAAACATAGACTATCTCGCTTACTCAGTAGTTAATTCTTAATATATACGTTTGAAAGCATTCCTTGGCTATATTTTATTCGATTTTTATTTGAAAAGTGATTAAAACACTAAAATGTTTTTCTTGTAAATTTTGTCAAAATCCAAATCTTGAAGATTGATTGAAGATTGAAGAGATCTGATTGAAGAGATCTGATTAAGAAAAGAAATTTTGAAATCTTGCACGGAGAGAAAAAAAGTTATGTTGAAGTAAAATTCATCAATATATTTATTAAAGACATAAAGGTAAAATTTTGTATGTGTGTGCGTGTGCGTGTGTTTGCCTCATAGGGCTTCTTGTGAACCAAATGGTAAATGGTAACCAGAGATGTCTTCGACGCCCACACTGACAGTAATGAGGCTTGCGGTATGGCTATCTGCGCCACCTCCATCTCTCTCCCTCTCTTAATTTTTTTTTTTTTTAGCATTTCCCTTAGCTTGTTAGGTTTCTACCGAAAAACATATATAAATGGACCTTGCAGATACCCTATATGTACGTTAATTTTTTGTTTTGTTTTGTGAAAATTAATGAAAGTGTTGGAAACGTTTTTGAAGTCTCAAAACATTTAGTGTTACGTGAATTTTTTGACCTTTTCTTTTGGGTTTTTTGTGTAAAGCCTTTTGTAGCCTTGACTTTTCTTTTTACAGGGTATATAAGTAAAACCAAGAAAAACATAAATAACAGCTCTCCACTAATTGGCGAAGCAAGCAAAAATGATGATGGCCACAATATGGAAAACATTTTAGTCCCCACTTTCTTTCTCCCTTTCCCTGTTGTTGCTCCATCGGGTGGCGGTGGTGCTGCTGCTGTTGGCTGGTCCTTGGCTGCTCTCATAATAATTTGTATAAATAATCATAAAAATTAAGCAAGAAATATGAAGGAAGAGAGAGCAAAATAAAAGCTGACATTCAATGCAAAGCGCAACAACAACAGAAAAGGAAAGAGAGCAACAAAAAACAGGAAAAAAAAATGTCGCACAGGTTATTAATAATCCCACCTTGAAGGACCTAAGGACCAACAGAAGGCGGCGTCCAGCTATCCAGTCCAGTTTCAATCTCGGCCTCAGACTCATCTCTCTCTCTCTCTCTCTCTCGTTTTCTCTCCCAGTTTGTTCGGACTGACTTTTGAGATGGCTTCAAGAAATTGGTTGACGTCTCGAGGTAAACGCGGAAAAAATTTAATATCCGTTACAAGCATCTGGGTTGGGAGGATTTGGGTGGTGCTTTTTTTTTTTTCTTTTGGTCGAGAGGTTGGGGCTCGGTTGACGCTCCAAGAAGATCCTGGCAAAATTGTTTTCACAACAAATGAGGCCGAAAAATGTTATTAAAAAGTTTTTCCTGTATTTATTTGCTTATGTTGCGTTCTTCACGTTTCACTCTCTCTCTCTTGCACTCTGTCTCTCTGTCCCTCTGTCTCTCTTTCCTTGTGTATCTGTTTCTCCGTGTATTATCTTGGTCCTGGTCCTGAAAGTAGAAGATACTACCATCTTCTGGCTGTCTCGCTGGCTGTCTGCCTTCACTCTCTGCTCCTTTCGTTTCCCTTCATGTCCCTTCCCTTGCCTTTTCTTGGTCGGCACTCACAGCTTGTATTTTACATTTCATATTTATTTAATTTTTCGTACTTTTTACTTTGCGTGCTATTTTTGAATTACTTATAAAGGAAATGCGGCTGTTACATTGCCGCTGCCGCTGCCGCTGCCACTGCCGCCATATGGCACCCCGAAAAAGAAGAAGAAAGAAAAAACAACACCCAGAAAATGTTCTTGTTGATATGCCAATGGCAGGAACTAAGTTTATTTAATGAACTTGACAAAAAAAAAGAAGACAGAAACAGAAAAATAAAGAGAAAACAAACGAGAACCAGAATGAGGCACTCACTCAATGACTCAATAAAGCAGCAACTCAATTTGTTCACTTTTGGATACAAAATTAGTACTCATAGACTATGACTTAAATGCCAAACGAATAAGTAAAGTAAAACATATTCATTTTTAGACTAAGACATTGCATGAACAACTATTTAAATAAAGAATGAATAAGTCAATTCAACAATATTAAATTTAAGTTCAAATCGAAAGCCTTTTGAATAACATATCATTCTTGATTGATTCATTTATATTAACTGAAAAATGGTTTGAGCCTTAAGTGAAAAAATTGGCTTAAACAATATGTAACAATATATAACTAATCTATTCGCTCATTTTAAACTGTGGTTCAAACATTTTGGGTAAACAATTTTAAAGAGTTATATTAATCGACTCGAAGACATTTGGAAATATTTTAACCACTTTTCAATAGGGTATCTTTTAGGGCGATGTATTTACTTATTACCCAATTTCGTTATTATTTTGTAACAATTTGTTTTAAATTTTCTTTTTCCTTTATTTTAAAGGAAACTTTTTGCCAACAAAACTTCTTCACACTCTCTCTCATTATCATACTTGTAAGACCAAAAAAAAAAAAGGTGCAAAACTTTTTCTAACATTTTTGTTTAGCCCATTTCTAAACGTGCAACAACATCAACAAGAAGAGCAATCAAGTAGAAGAAGAAGGAGAAGAAATACGCGATAACAACAATTGAGATTTGTTTTTAAGGTCCAAAGTTGTTTTGGTTGTGTGTGTGTGTAGATTTTTTTGAGAAGTAAACAGATATTTATATATGTATGCTTGTATATTTGTCTGTCTGTCTCTCTGCTTGTCTGTCGCTTTTGTATCTAGTGTAACAGGTACAGATTCAGGTACAGCCGGTAGGTAAGTTAGACTGTAACTGATACGTTGGCCAGTCAAATAATGGCCCAGATAAGACTGGATTATGACAGTATCAGCAACAATCATAACAAGAAAAGAAACAACAAATAAACACAAAAATTCCATCTTAAGCAATGTGACAGATACAGATACAGATGCAGAAGAAGGTGTAGATGGAAAATGGAAATTGTATACTAGATACGAAGACAAGATAGCAGCAGTCCTAGATATGCAATCTCATTGTCAATCTCCAATGACGTGCGAAATGGTGCTTGAAATGATGTTAAAATGATGTTCTCTTTCTTAGTTATGTATATTGTAAATAATTCTAAGACTGTATCATGTTCAAGCAACTATTTCGATAAGAAATCCTTTCAGATTGTCAAAAGAAACTTGGCGAGTAAGTTACACCTGGGGCGTAGACTTTCCTCCAAGTGTAATTCACATTAACACATTTTATTTGCATTTTGAAACTATTATCTAAGGTTCAAAGTGATAAAGAAACAAGTTAAGGAGGGGAACATGTGTTGCCTGAGAAAAAATTTGTCTTTTATTTCAACTTGAAATCTCATTTTCTTATATAAAAATTCTTTAATGCTGCACCACAAAGACAGTCATAGTCGAGATCAAAAACCAGGTCTTTATTGTAATTGTGTTAACTTAAACCTTGAACCATTTGCAATTGAATTGAGGTCAAATATGCAATAAGAAGACTTTCCTGTATTTGCTACCACTTTGGCATCTATTGGACTCGAATTTCAATTCATTGATTGCATAATGCATGTTGTCTGTTGTCTGATCCATTTGTGTCTATCTATCTGTATGTTTGTCTGTCTCTCTGTCAGTCGGTTAGTCAGTGTGTCTGATCTATGGATGTTAAAATTCTTGTTGTTAATATTTTTACAATGACAAAGTCGTGGTTTCTGTATGCTGTGTGGTTGTTATTTTGGTTGGCTTTTTGCAATGCGGTTATGTTGTGGTCATGTGTGGTCTCCATGTGGTTTTTTTGGGGCTAGTTCTCACGCTGTAAACGTTTATTTGATGGTTGCAACATGCCACCACAGCCCCTGAAAGTATGCTAAAGATATACATAAATGCACTTACATTATGCAAATGCTCGGCTGAGGTATTTTTACTATTGCCGCGTAATAATAGCTCTTGATCCTCCTGACCCATCTTTCCAATATACTTTCAAATGTGCGTATAAAATTGTATATTTTATTTGCATTCACTTTGCACTCACACACATACACACACACTCAGAAAATATGCGAAATAATTTAATAATAATAATAAAAAAAACAAAAGAACAAAAAAAACAAACGAAACACGACTCTCTCGTATGAACTTCGTGACGAACGCGCTGACAAAATGCAACTGAGGTAGCTGAGCGGTCTCTCGACAACCTCAACGGTTAATGTCCGGATGCAATGGGACAATAACAAAGTCTCGACAATGAGTGGAAATTTGATAGAGATAAAAATTGTCGGTGTAGAGAGAGTGTGGGCGCGCGAGAGTGTGGGAGAAGCTTTAGCTACTTATTTGTATACTGATTATAGACAAGATGAGACAAGCAAGCACCCCAAACTGACACCCTAGATAAAGAGAAAGAAACAAACTAACTGCAAAATAAAAAGAGCATTGAAGAGAATAGAAGAGCCTGTCTGTAAACAAACTAACTGTACCGCTTGAAGTTGAATCTATCGCTCTTTATTATTATTTCTAGCCAAGTTTTGTAATTAAAGTCTTTAAGCTAGTTAAATCTTATTCTAACTACGTACATTTCACATTACAAATTACCTGATTATAGCCATTTCTGCTTGTAGGCTAACTAGTATTAAATCATTTCTATAACTAAGAAATACTCCACCTAACATTCAATATCCAGTTTAGAATCTACGTTTCTAATTGATTCTTTCAATAACTTCACTCTTAAGTAAAGGCCAACTAGTATTTAACATTTTTCATAAAGGTTCAATTAAATCACTTACTTTGTTTTTTTTTTATCAAAAGTATTAAGCCATATACTTAGATATACTTTGGACTCAAACTTTGGACCGAGCATAGATTGGTTTCTACTTTTTGCAACAGTTTGACTCCAAATTCAGAGGTTCATCTCAAATTTTAAGGTTAATAATGAATCAGTTAGCACTTTAACTCTGGGCTCACACTTGCTTAATTTTCATTTCAAGGCCTTTGCCTTTTGTTGCAACTCTGTTTATTGTTATGATTAATATTTTACTTTTTCAAGGATAATTCAATTGATTCCATGCAATTAATTATAGTCGAATTAGCTGAAACTATCAATATCAGTTTTATTGGCATTTCACTGTAGGTTAGCTGCCAGGCTTAATGGCTGTTAGTTTGTACTTAAGATATTGCCTTTGTCTGCAATATTCACTCTTCGATAGATACGCAACTCTGAGTTGTATTTCACTCAGAACATTTTTAGGGCTTCTTGGTGGGCCTCAGCTCAAATCTGGTTTGGTTGTTGGTTGCAAGAAAATTTCTGTGTGCGTGCTGTCGCTTTGCTTTTCGCTTCAAGTACCCAAGAGGCACCTAACACTAAATCCGTCTTGAACTTTTGCTAAGTGGGAAATAGAAAGAGAAAGATAGATACAGAGAGAGAGAGAGAGAGAGAGAGAGACGCGAGCGAGGGGCATGTTAAGGAAGAGCAGCGGATGGTTATCCCCAGTCGGTTGCCATCATTTACTCACTCAAATGCTATAAACTTTTTTACACTTAACAATTTATTGTCACTCTGTCGACGTCGAAGCTTTTGTTGTTTTCAAAGTGTGTGTGTGTGTGTGTGTGATATTCACACCCGCGTTGCCCTTTACCAAGCAACTTGCAGCAACAGAGCAAAAAAAAAAAGTGTAAAGAAGTAACTCGAGCAAAAACGTAGAAAGTTTTTCGCCTAACACGCTTTTACACTCTCTCTCTTACTCAACTTAACTCTCACTCCCCACCCCACAAACACACACACACACACTTACACCAAGAGGGACAAACAGATGCCCACCCACAGGTAAAGCGGCCATTGACACTTGAAAAAAGAGGATTTGGATAGGTTAGGAGTATTGCCGGGGGGTCACGATCCGAGGTTGACTTAACCCATGTTTAAGTCTCATGCAAATTATTGACGCGGACAGCGAGCCCAATAAATCTGTGTAAGTGTGTGTGTGTGTGTATGAAGAAAAACTTTTACTAGCTCTCCACGCTAATCAGACAGCTTTCTAGTTCATTGCATTGTATACCCCCTCCACACACACACACACACACACACACACATACACACATTTCCAGTTACACAGCTTCCTCTCTCTACATCATTCCCGGTTTGGGCCCTTAACTCGTCCGTCAAGCAGCCACTCAGCTGGCTGTAATTGCTAAGTAAATCAGCGCTGCCATTTGCCATGCCCAAAAAGTATACGCCATGTTGGCTTCTAGAAAGGAGTTCGGCTTGGGACGCCCGTTGGATGGTTGGGGGGGATGCTGCCGTCGAAGTTTTAAAGCGAGGAATGTGTTATGGGTTCTCGGGTCACATAGTTAGTTCAACAACTTGAATAAGATGAGCCCAGGCGGGAGAACGAAAGATAGACAAAGAGAAAAGTGACAGACACAGAGAGAGAGAGAGAGAGAGGGAGAGATAGAGAAAGAGAGATCCGTGGATCAAGTCAGAGAGGGGTCGATGATGGCAACTGGGCTTATGCCAGGATTAAGACAATTAAGGGATTTCTGTTAGAACAAGAGATTGAGAAGACTGAAGACAAAAACTGAAACTGAGTCTGATACTGAGATGAGGTTTTTTAGGGCTATTGTAAGTGCACTTATCTTGGCTCTTGACTTAGGTAGGGTTATATCTACAATTTTATCTTACCATGATACCCGCCCCCTCCCAGATCTCTTTCTACCTCTCATTCTCTTCTCTTTGTAATGACTCTGGTGAATTAAGTTTTTTTTTAGGCATATCTTGCAGTTAACTGTTAGTCCTCACTTTCAGTAGATGGCGTGGGCGTGGTAGTGAATGACCTCATAAAGCAGGTCAACTGTTGCGCAAATCGTGAAAGTCACTTGCCCAAGCTAACTAACTAGTTGCTGCTAACTAGCTGGGCACACAGGCAACCAAGTAAAGCAACTCTGTGGCAAGTCTTGAGCCTGTAGATAGAGCCTGTTGCCACATAAACAGAGCATTTTATTAGATTACACATACGCCTCCTTGCCCACACACACACACACACACACACACACACACACACACACATATATATATATATATATACATAGGCGAAAAGTTAGCGCTACAACCATGGCTAGAATGAGACATTGCACAGTGGTACGCATATCATAAACAAATTTACTAAAGTCAAGGTTTTAATCAAAAGTTTAAATTTTATCTATGTCAAATAAAGAAATTTTGAACTACAAAACCGCAGGTTAAAAATAAATTTAACTCAACAATGATTTTTAATTTGAAGAAAACAAATTCATGAAATCAAATTTTATTAATATATTTTTTTTATAAAAGTCAGATTCGATTTTTTTTCTTGAGGGGAAAAAAATAAAAGTTATTCTTTTACTTTTAAAAATCTTTACAAGGGAGATTATAAATTATTTGGAAAATAATATTTATTTTCACAACTTTATTTATTTTAATGTATATTTGTTCTTTTCGAAAAAATTGGTTTAATTTATTAATTTTGAGTATTATTTTTGTATATATTCATTAAAGTAGATAGTTTTTTGTTGGATAATTAACAACATTAGATTTAATGCTTTATCGAGAATTTTTTAAATATTTTAAAATTGTAATAATTTTATTTAAACACAAAAGTTGGCAAAAGGCAAAAATAATATGTAAATTTGAAAACTAAATCGCATGGATCTTTTCAAATAGCTCTAAGATTGTTGATATATCAGGTGAAGGTGCCACTGTGCGACGGATATAGAAAAGCAACAGCAACATGAACGAAGGGGCAAAGTGCAAAATTTTTATGACTCCCAGCGGATGTTTTGATACGTTTTTATGAGACGCGCGCGTGCTGTAAGCGTTGCTGGCAACTGGCAAAACTGGCAAACCGGATGAAACTCTAAATCCAAACTTGACTACTCCGACTCTTTGGACCGATTCCGACTTGACTGTCTGACTGGCGGTCTCTCTGTCTGTCGGTCTGTCTGTCTGCTTGTCTATCTTATCGCACAGTTGAGCATTTGTTTGATGCGCTGCGCTTTAATAGAAAAATATGCCGCTTGCTTTTTGCTTTGCTTTTATTGCATTCGAAGAGATTGAAGATTGGCATGAAGTCCTACTATAAATTGGTCAGAAACACACAAAACACACACAAAAACAAAAAAGGGAAGAACAAGAACAACAAGTAAAATGGGTTAAGGACTTGCCGTTTGGCATAATCAAATTCATTAGCGGGGCAAACGAATCAACATAGATGCAAATGAATAGATTTGGATACCAACAAATTTTTCAACATTAATTTAATTTCACTTAAAGCACAAACATTTTTTAAAAGACTTCGATGAAGGTGAAACAATTTACTTTAAGGAAAGTCTAAAAGTAAAAAACATAAATAATTTCACTAACGAATTTATTTAAATTAAAATCGAGGTATTTAATTATTTGTATGCAATAGTATTTTATTAAAATTAATCATCAATTGATGGTTTAAAAAACATTTCCTATTTTTAGGCATAGGACATTCAATTATTTCTACTAGTTTGAGGTAAAGACAACCAAAGACAGTTAGAAATGATTATAAATATTTCTATTTTGAAAGCTGTCCCCCCAGACGCCTCGCCTCCCCTGGATTCGTTTATGAAATTATCGAATTAAGTGACCATAAATGTGGTTTCATTTTATGTTGAGATTATCAGAGCGTGTAAAACTTATTAACCGCTTATAGGCAATAGAACAAATTTTGCAAGTGTTTGAAAACTTTTAGCACGAAAACTTATTAATAACAATATGTTGTTGCATGCAACAAGCTGCAGCAGGACATTGCTGCAACTGTGTTGTGAGGCAAATTTTCTGAACTTACCATCTTAATGGTATTAGCGAGCAGCGAGACCCATCTGGACACATCACCCAAACTATTTGTAGCCACCTTTCGCTTGGAGTTGTGGGCATGTGCATGGGTTTGGTCTTGGGCTTTTTGCCCAGTTTAGCATTTTCCTATTCATTTAATTAGATTTCTCAAGTAAACCGCAAAAACCGCACATTTTCTCAAGCCAAGCCCCAAGAACCTTGTAGAACCTTTAATCTTTTCGTTTGCCTTCTGCTCCTGCGTCCTGTGTCAGTTTCTCAGCCTCAGTTTCTTTGGCGGCTTCTTAAGAATGTTGGCCCCTTAACTTCAATGCAGGCGACTGCAATTTTTACCCCAGGGAAGGGGAAAGGGCAAAAGGATGAGAAAGGTGGTGGTGGAGGTGGGTAGTGGATGGGGGAAACCGCACAGAATCCTGGTTCATTTTGTTATTGGGAAACAGCTATTTTTCTAACCAACCTTCGCTTACTCTATATATATATATATACACGAGGGTGGCTCAATAATAACTTTTCTAGTAATAACTTTTCTTCAAATTTTTATATCTCTTTGGTTGAATCACTTTCGTTTGTCATATAGTTTAGAAAAAAAATTGCTTTCAGCCAATTTTGTAGTTTATCTCCTTCCCATTAAACTAAAATTTTAACCACTTGTCAAAGGCTTCGAGTATTTATTGAACAGACCTCGCCAGAGTCTTGTGTGCTCGTGTACCTATCCTGTCTCCAGACTCGCAAATATTTCAGTGGAAAACTTCACCATTTGTGCACTTTAATTTGCGGTGGACAACTCGCAAAGTTTTATCTCCTTGGTTACTTTTGCCTCAACGACCGCATCAAAGCGGCAATTTGTAGACGGACAAAAGCTAATAGCTGCGGCACGCAACCAACAAAGTTGCATTCTGTCCCTTCCCTTCTTCCCTTTCGTTCTCTTTGTCTCTCTCTGGCCCATCGGCTAGAAAGAGTAAGGACAAGACAAGAAGTCCTTGACTTACTCACTTGACAGGTTATTTATATAAACAGTGATGAATTTTCAATCTATATCGAAAAAATTGTCGATTATATTAAGTAAATATATACCTAATGTACCTGAATGGGAACAAGATACTTTCAAGGAATTGATTTTTTGCATTCACCAAAAAGAAAAGCACCTGAATGGGGGACAACATCTTTAAGTTGAAATATGTAAAAAAAGGAGTTGAATAACTTCATGTGACTAGACTTCTTTCTGTCATGCATCTCCGGACATAATCGATTAAGTTCTGATCTGAAGAATAGGAAGGTTAGTCTATTAGGTTGACATTTTTATCCTGTGTGCCACAGCATATAACTTTGATACTAGGCCTTCAGGTTAAGCTTAAAGTGGTTGATAGGTCTCTTAATGAGTGACTTATGAGACAGGCGAAGGCAGAATAACTATACTAAACTTAAATAAACATTAGTTTGGGACCAGCTATCTGTCTGGCACATACATCCTCCTTTCAATGGAGCCAAATGATTCTATTTTAGATTGAAATGTTTCAATTGGTATTCAGCTTTAGCCTTGGCTTTAATTTCTTTTGTCTCAGACACCTTCAAAAAGCAAAATGAAAATCGAAGAAGGGCATTTCAGATGGTCAGCTTATTGAAGAGCAACGATGGCATAACGAAGAAGAAGAAAATGCCATGACGATGATGATGATGATGATGATGGCGATGTTGATGACTGAGCTTGCATAAACGAGTTTGCCCTTAAGTGTGGATGAAAAGGAAAAAGGAGTAGGTGAAAGAGCATTTTGTGCGTGAGCAGCATACTCAATACCACAATAGCTCGTCTCATCTCATCACATCCCCATCAGCACCAGCAGGACCAGCAATAGCAACAGCAACAGCATCGGCATCAGCATATCCACATCAACACCCGAGCCCGAGCCCGAGCCCGAACCCATTGGCCATTCTCATCTCCATTTCAGCCATGGAGGGCATGGAGCATATAAGGCATCTCAGTATATATCGCAACATCCAAGTTATTTATGCAGACTCACATACAAAGCATGCAAAGATTTTGCATTTCTTCTTCTACGGCTTCAGTTTCAGGCTGAGTTCTTTGCTCCTGGGGGATGGGTTTGAGGTGTTTGGGCATGGGCTTGAGCTTGGGCTCTTTGCCAGCATCGAATAGTAGCATCTGCCCCTGTGTCTGTCCGCATACAATTAGCTGCAACTGTAATTAAAGCAATTGTATAATAAATCTTTTGCCAAATGGCTCTGAGGGACAAAGTGAGCCAGCAAGGGCAGAGCGGGTGGCCACTAGAGAGGAAGTTACGAAAAATTGCGAAATTAATATAAATTTAATAGTTGGCTGGCATTTATGGGTATTGTGTGTGTGCGTGTGTGTGTGTGAGTGTGTAGGTGAGGTGCACAAGAGCAGTCGTAAAATGCATCCAAATGGAGAAAACCAGATGCCAAAATAAACCCCCCTCCACCCCAAACAAATTAAGTAAGTTATTCGACCAAAATGAATACCCCTTCATTTGAAAACAAAAAATTATTTGAAAAAATGTGAGTTGAATATAAGAAGCTAAATTAAGCCACGTCGAAGTTCACTGCCAGCCGTTTTAATATCTTTAATTTTGAAATATTATTGTATAGGATTTACGTATTTGCCTCAAAAAATATTGAGTACAAACTTTTTATTTAGTTTGCCAAGACTTTTACTACAAATTTAAATGAAATTATTTTGATATATTGTAAATTTCAATTAGCCCATCATAGTCCGCCACAAATATAATAACTAGAGTAGAGCCAAATGAAAGTAACTATTATCAGGCAGGCAACATACTCATTTAATTGCCCGTACTTGCCTTAAATTTGGCCGCTTTTCAAAAGTGAAAAAGGAAATGACAAATTAATAACCTTACCAAAAAAAAGTTGTCAGTGATCCAAACTAAGAACTAAAACTAAAAAAGAATTCAATACACTGAAACACACAAAGAAAATGGACAAAGGCAAGACCAAATCGCAGGCAAGCGGAACGAATTCAAAACAAAAATCAGAAACAACCGATGAAATGCCCGAATTTATATACCCATTGATATTACCGCCCTCCTTGCGTAGTCAAAATCCAGATGACACGCCCCTAACAGAAGACATGCGACCTCGTCGACGTCCGACCTCAGAAATTGTCAGCGAACTGCGGCGCCTGCGCGCCTCACCTCTGCGGATCGATGACGAGACTGAGACCTGGGCCATGGGACACGAGCGATCAGCTCCGCCGGCAAGGCCAGTGCGCACACTGGAACAGTTGGAGCAATTGCGTCTGTCCCGCCATCGCCTGGAGCAGTTGCTCTTGCGTCCGGCCTTCGAGCAGGCGGTGAGCAATTGCTTCGTCCGGGTCCATATAAATGCGGAAGCGCCTGCCGAATTGCCTGACTATCGCATTGCTGAAATTCTCACTGCTGTGGAACTGAGTGAGGGCTACTATGTGGACAGTCCTGTTGAAGCTGGTGTTAAGGGTAAAAGGAGCGGCAGTCTTCCCACCAATATGGCATTGCGTTTACGCTACGACGATGTCATCAAACAGCATGAACTCACCGAGATATCAAATATGCCATTCGGTCACAGGGAATTTGAATTGTGGCGCGATAATTGCATCAATCAGGCAATTGAACCGCCAACCACCGAGACGATTGCACGCAAAAAGATTGAACTATATAATGCCCTGAACAGTGAAGCGAAATCCATTGCAATGATAAAGCAGGCATGGACTCTGCCCATACGCATGCCAAATCGTGGTGATTTGCTGGAACGACACGGTGGCGTTTATCCATGGCAATTGCAGCGCCCCTCATTGCCAAAGCCATCGCCAATGGCGGTGGGATCCACGGAAACATCAATAGGAGAAGCCAGTCTGCTCGCATCGCTCTCATCAAAGTCATCCTCGATGAACATGTCACCATCGGAAAGCCGCCAGTTCCAACAACCGGAGGAGCCGGAAATTGAAATAGAAGCCATTAATGAAGAGCTTGAGGCTCAGCGTTCACTTACTCGTCTCCGTTTGGCCAGTCTAACTCATCGCGTCAAGAACTTGAAATAGAACGAAAAACACGCTAACAGAAGAAAAAAAAATTGTTTCTCAAAATTCAATATGTTGATTTCATTTAAATATTCAAAAAGGAAAAAGTACTAACAATAATTGAAAGACCTTTAAAATGGTGAATCCCTTATTTATTCTATATTAAATAGAAATTGAGTATTGGCCTAAACAAACTAAAAACCAATTATTTTTAATGGCAAAAGCTAAAATGTAAAACGTAAGCCTTGTTATATTCAGATCTGTTTTCTTTAACTAGTCGTTTTCATAATTAAATCGCTCCGTTTTCGAACTTGCTGTTCTTAGATAGAGTATAGCTTAAAAATTAATTAAAAATTTGTTTTAAGTGCGAATCCTGAGAAATAATTTAGATTTAATTCGTAAAGTGTTTTCGGGTTTTTTTTTTATTAAAATCCTAATATAACAAATCAAATTTTATAATTCCGAAAAAATCATTTGTAATCGGAAACAAGAACAGACCTGATTATTTTTACAATTCAAGTAAAATGTGACTCAAATGCCTAAACTTTTATTTTTAATTGAACTAAAAAATGATGGCATTATTTTAAGTATTTCGGTAATGACAAAATAATCCAATTACACAGGCCGACATTTTTTTGGTGACCTACATATATGAAATGCTCCCAACTAATTCGGATATGAACTCGATTTTTGTAAAACCAGACGATTTGGGGTTGAAAAGTAGGCACATAAAAGTATACTATAGAAAGTTAATGAATTTTGTACGTTTTTACCGGATTTTAGAATATGCCTTGTTTGCAAACTTATCTAATAAACAATTATTAAGATGAAAGCAATACAACTAATTCTTTAAAATAAAAAAACAAAAAATTCTTCAACTCTTTTTAGCATATTGAATAATTATTCATTAAGTTTGTTTCGTTTCACGTCTTCGTTTACTTCGATGACTATCCATTTGAGATGAAAATATATTTCACAAAATATTTCAAGTACAAGTAGTTATTATTTGCTATTTATTAATTATGGAATGCTGTTAGCAATTGAAAAAACAAAGCCGGATGGTCCTATTGAAAGAGAAATATTTGTATATGGTAACTCATAAATGCTATAGAAATGTTAGGCCGATTGAGCCAACACCAAGCGTGTAACACTTCCACGCCCCCTTTCTAACCACACTCACACATACATGGAAAAAGTACAGTTACCACCGACAATGCAATATGACGTTGACAGCTAGCTAGCGAGCTGGCTATCTAGTTGAAAAAGTTCGTCTTGCTGTGGCAAAAACATCTCTCACCCTCATCCAACGTCCTGACATGATGACCAACACACAAAATTAAAAATAAAAAGAAAAGAACCCTATGTATATCCCTCAAAACCACCGCCCAACTCTGCCCCGACCCGACCCGACCAGCTTATACATATGTACATATATACATACTGAGTATTTAACCATCTTAGGGAGGAGTGGGGGGTGTAAAAAAACAAGCAAAATAAGCGGAATGCCGGAATGCAATGCATACCTACTATATAGCAAAGCATATATTTGTATGTATGCATGTGGCGAATGAATCCAGCCAACGGATACCCATGTCAGAAAAGAAGAAGAAAAGGAGAAAAAAAAAATGGTGGACTGAGTAGACGGGAAGGGGTGACTGGGTTTTAGTTACCTACCAGTTACCAGTTACCAGGCACTAGGCACACTAGTCACTAGGCCAGGGGCAGTTGGCAGTTTGGCTGGCTTTTGCTTGGGCGCAAGGAAACCTTGTTTGTTGCACAGAAAACAAAAGGCCTTCCGCTTTTCATGTAAAAATGACAGAAACAAGTGTTAATGGTTTTTGGGCTTAAACCAGAAAGAAATGGAGATGGGAGAGAACGAGACAGAGAGAGAGAGAGAGGAAAATAACAACAAACAAATATAAAATGTGTCTGAAAAGGAAAACGCTGACACGGGTCTAGGTGAAAAGTTTGTGGTTTCGCTTTTAGCGATCATCTTTTGCATGACACTTGATACAAGCCATCAGAATGTTCAACGACTGGGAATACTCTTTCTTTATTTTTTCGACCCTCTTATGACCTCAATAAAGAGGTCAAATCTTTCTCGAGGTTGAGGAATGTTTGTCTGGAATGGGAAATAGGACTTGATTAGCTTTAACCGAATTCCGGGAATTGTAACAAAATAATAATATTATTCAAAGAAAGAAAATTGAGCTTTTCAAGAGGTTAAAAACTTGCTTGGTGATAAGCTTAAATAGGAATATTCGGGCTCAAAAATGAATAAAAAGAAAAGTGTTTTTTTTTTTTTTTTTTGTTTCAAATGCCAAGCAAGTAATTAACCTATGCAAAATTGAATGGTTATATCATTTCTAGTCATTGATTTGTAGGGTCGCTTGGGTTCTCAAATTTGAAGTTAGTTTATGGGAAATGCGCCATTTTCAGTTGGACAATTTTTGGTCAATTTTCAGTGGAATTTTCCAGAGTTAGCTCTCACCAACTGCAGCAAGTCCGCAACCAATCCCTCTTCCATATCCCTAGAAGGTCGCTACGAAGCTGTCTCTGTCTGTGACGTGTGCTTTTTGCTATTTCGAGTTGCATATATTTTTTTCTTTCTCTTGTAGCTTTTTGCATTTTACCTCCAGGATTTTTTGGCATTTTTTTTTTGCCTTTTACCCTTCCCTTTTCCGTTCCCTCCCTCATGATGTTCCAGGTCTCCATCTCTCTGTGTGCACATGCATATGCAAATGCCACGGCCTACATGTGTCTCGGTGTCGGTTATGCCCTACCCCCACTACCCCCCGCCCTCTGCAGCACTTTCCCTTCACCGCCTTCTCCCTCTCCTCTATTCCGTTGCCATTCATGGCATATGGGGAAAGTTTTGCCTGCATGTGTTGCCTACATTTTTGTGCTCATTTTATTTTTATTTTTCTCCTATTTTTTTGTTTTTCCTTTTCGTTATTTTTTTTTTTGTTCTCCAGTGTTAAATTACAATAATGGAAATGTATTTGAAAAACTCGCCTAATTAGCTGAATATGAGGCATGTTTGGTATTCAAATATGCACATGTAGGCGTTGTTGGGTATGGCACAGATAACAACTATCAAGTTTAAGAATTTTTCACTTTTTCTCTCACTCTTTCTATCATTTGCATGATGTAGTTTTATTTTTCTTTGTTTTTTGTTCTATTCACAGTCCAACATGATGAGCACTAATTGCACTTTTCACCCCTCCGATTGTCTCTCTGTTACTTTTGAACATTTTGGGAAACTGGAAAAGTTTTAGCTAATTGTTCGCTTAAAAACTGCCCATTACGACTACTTTTAGCATCATTTTTATGCACTGTATTAAATGAGAAAGTCTAGAATTAGAGAAGAGTAGAGTAAATGTATGCAAAAAATTAATCCTACTTTAATTTTCATATTTCTTTTTGTTTTCCAACCTTTTTGATATCAATTTCCTTTTTATGTTAAAAAACAAATTTAGATTAAAAGTAATTTTTAATAGCTATTCAATACTTTCTTATCAAAAATCATATTAAAATTGCTGTTCTAAATCGATTTAAACTACGCTTAAAATATCCATAAGTAGTTATTAATTTCAAAATTTCGTTTAAATTATGAATTATAAAGCGAACGGGTAAAATTTTTAAAAAAGTGTTGAAACCTAGTTTAGAGTAAATATTTTCGTAAAGACAAAGCTTAACTACAACAACGATCGTATGATTCAAAATAATTTAATATAAATATATTTCACCAACATCTAACTTTAATTTTCCATTTTGTCGACAAAAATTTTGTTGCCTGGGATGGGTACAACAAAAGCACAAATTTGAGAATAAATTTCAGCCAAATTTGATGAAACAAACAGTTGTTAAAATTTGTGATTTTGTTTTGCCAGCATTTTAAAATTCTTAAATTATATTTTATAATATTTTTCGACTGCATGCCAAAAGAAAAAAAGCAAATCCGTGATATAAAAACTATTTGATAAGAGAGAGGTATGGTTCTCTTTTCTATAGCATACTTTTCTGCGGCTTCAACTTTTTCTACCTGAAGTTAACATTAAAAAAACGAAATCAAAATTGATTGCTATCAATTGATGGAAAATCCTTTTTAAACGCTTAAAAGTTAAACAGTTTGTTCCCTAAAATATTAAAACCTAAGCGAGAGGGGAATGACCAAAATGGTGACAAAAACGATTTTCATTTCGTTGAGGGAAGGGAATGGCAACCAACAAAAATTTCTGTGTGAGCTAAAAATTGAGAAATTCTCGAAATTACCTAAGAAGCGTAATAAATTTTTTCATGTACCTTTATATACATACATACATATATATGTATGAAGGTATATATACTTACATACATACATATACATATATACATATAAGTGTTAAAGTTAAAGTCGAGAGCATTCAACGCACCTGGTTTCTAAGACAAAAGTAAAAAGCCAAAGAAGAAAAAGGAAAGCTCTTTTGACTTTTGACAACTAAGCGAGCAAACACCTTGAGAGTGGGGTGGGAGGTCCGGAAAAATATGTCGGTTGGCCTGGCCCAAAGTTTATGTTGTATGTACTCCTCCGCCCTTTGCAATTGAGCTTCTGGCAGCAGGTGAGAGCATAAATTTTTGTGAAACGCAAAAGGAAAAATTCCGTTTTTCTTTTTTTTCTCTGTGTGAGGATTTTTTTGGCTGTTTTTTTCTTTTTTTTGCCACATTTTGTTGTTGCTGTTGGCAAACATAATCGAGCGCATTTGACAAGCAAATTTACACAAATTACCACATTAGTGGGCGCAATAGGCGTGGCTAGGCACACACGCTTACAACAAGAGACACACCCGCACACACACACACACACACACACACATCATAATCACAACACATCAAGTGACAATCAAAACCGCAAACAGACAAACAGCATAAAGCAAAATGAGTAGGAGAAGCAGCCATATGTGAAATACACTTCTAGGTCTCTCTCTCTCTCTCTCTCTCTGACTGTAAATGATATGCCCCAAGAGGAGTGATGACGAGAAGGAAGAGGAGGATACCATCTCCGGTTCTGGCTTCATCTTCATCTCCGGCTCCATCTTCATTTATCCAGCTTCACATGTGTGCGTAATGACGATTAACTGCTGAGCCGCAATTAACTGTGAACAGGCGGAAATACGCTGAATGACGACAGCCATGGGATATGGCCAAGACCATGGATGAAATGAACATACACATATGCACATGACGGAAGTGAATGGAGGGAGCAGCAGTTACATATATATATATACATATGTACATATATCTACATCACTTCTCTCTGATTTAAGTCCTAATTGATATTATAAAGAAAGTAAAAATATACCTTCCAAAAATATTTCCCATTAGCATAGATTAAATGTTGCTTCGATTAATATTTAAAATATAAATTTGAACAAATAGAAACAAACTTTTAATCACTTTAACTTGTCTTTGAATTGAGAATCAATCAACCACAATGAGAAAAATTCAATATGCGAATTTTTCCAAATAATTAACGAAAGGAAGCAACCTTTATAATTGAGGGAATGCTAATTCAAGTTCTTCTGATATTTGTCTTTTAACCTGTATTCAGTTTTAAGTCATATTTTCTTTTAATAGTTTAAAAATTGTTCAGCAAAGATGAACAAATTTTATTTACTGCAAATAATTTGCAGTGAATTTTTAAAGTGCTCATTTGAACCATCATAACTAAAGCCAGCTTTAATAAGTGATCACATTACATTCATCATTACATTTTCTCGATGTCTACTGTACTTTCTGATTTTATCTATTGTAATCTATGGTGTTGGAAGAATGTCTCTGAAAAGTGATACGGTCTAAGCGATTAATTCATCAACATTGAATCCCGACTGAGATTGTACTCCTGGGATCTCATTTTTATCTTTTTTGCGATAAACTTTGTATTCGGGCACTTATCGTTTTTTATGCATCACTAGCAAACCAATGACCAAACTTCATAAATTGTGATTACACTTTTAGCTTTTAGGTATGTAATTGGGCTTAAAATGAATGCCCATATGCGTATTAAACGCATTTTTTTTTTTTTGTAGCTTAATCAATTGCATGATAAACAATAGCCCTAAATCTTCTGATAGATATACATATATATGTGTATATATCAGTTAATCGGCAGCAACAACATATGGAGCAAAATGGATAAATGAATGAAATATACATACATTCATAAATGATACGTTATCCAGGCGGTTGTTTTTCTTTTGGTCGTTTGTTTTTCGCTGGCATTACACGCAATTTTATTAATAAATAAAATGCCCAAGCATATGTTCAGATCATGGATGAGTGGGAGTTATGTGATTTAGTTAGTGAATAGGTGTATATGTGGGTGAGTGTGAGTGACTGTTTTATGAGTGAGGCAAATAAATCGAGACACAGCAAAGACGAGTACAGATAACAAAATTCACGATGATGATGATGTCCTACCTAGGCGCACGCACTTGGCCAAAAAACAAAAAAAAAGCAACCAAGAATGGCGAATGACAATTGCAGCACATATCCGCTTCCGGACAGGGCTACCCACTCCTTCATAGTAAGGACTCTCCCCTTACCTACATACTACCTACGCGCCACTCAGCCAAACAAAAAGGACATCAATTTGGAAGCGTGCACATTTATCCTAATCACACACACAGTGAGACACACACACATACACACACAAAGGAAGCTTATTTATGTGCTTAGCTTCTTTTTGACGTCGTGTTCTTTTTATTATTTTAGTCGTCGCCCTCGTGTCTCTTTCTTCAGTTTCCTTTGCTTTGCCTCTCTATCTTATTCACTTCTTCAGGCTGCTTCATCTCCATCTACTTTCTCCTCGAGGCGGCGCTGCTCATTTTTGTCGCAATTTAGCTAAAAGCGTCGTCTAAGAGGAAGTCGTTTTTATATTCCTTACTTGGTTTTTTTCCGTCTTCAATGTTTTTTTTTGTTCTTATAAAAATGAGATGATGCAAAAGCGGAAGCAGGGCCACGCCCACTATTGTTTTTCTTTTTCAAAAGATCTAGTCCTCAATTTCATTTCTCTGGAATTTGACTTGACTCTGTTTTGTGCGTCCTTTTTTATAGGCGATAATAACTTTTTTTTTGTTTTTCCATGTCTCCTTAGACATTCTACACGGGCAATTGGAGTTTGAACTATGTATAATATATTTCATTTAGTTGACTAATTTGAATGCCCTAAAGTTCAATTATAATAGGAATTGGGAAAAAAACAATTTTATAATAGTTTTAAAAAACGTTTTACAAATTTGTATTTCATTTTAGCTTACATCGGCCTAAAACTATTTTTAAATGAAAAATGGTGACCCCGACGTCAAATTTCAAACAAGTTAATATGCCTATATTAATAACTGTTTTTGATCCAAATGTGTTTTCCTATAATAATAATTGCTTGAATAACAAAGATCTCTGATTTTAAGTATAAGCATACAATTTGTTTACCTTTTTCCTTTGGAAGAGCATACCACAGTCGTTTTGATTGCTTCTCTGGGGATGAGTGTGTAAGTGCGTGTGTGACGACGCGCATTTGACACATGTCGCCGCAATAGCGAGGGCAAGACCAAACCAAACGAAACCACGCCAAGCCAAGGCAAGCCAAGCCAAGCCATGCCATGCCAATGCAAGGACAAAGGACAACTGTTGCTGTTGCTGTCGCGTCGGCCGGAAATGGCGTCAATGTCAACGTCGGCACCAAATTTGCTCGCATACATATACATATGTCTGAATGTGTGTGTGTGTGCCTGTGTGTGTGTACCGGCATGTGCGTGTGCGGTTGACAGCAGCACGTTTATGTCTATGGGCTCTCTGTTGCTTGCTTTTTAGCTTCACGTGGCTCGTTTACAGTCATTTATCATAAAAATATTTTGCACTCTCATTTTTATAAACTGTATTGTTTCACACAGTCACCCAAATACATACACATATACACATCCATCCATCCAAACACACACACACATACAATGACATTTTTATGAAGCTAATTTGATGTTGTCATTCTTCATTTCTCAGTTTTTGTTACGCCATTTTCATTTTTACAGCTCGTCCCCAAATGCGATATGGTAAGGGTAGATACCAAGACATGGGAGGGGGAGGGAGGGGATTCTTGGAGAATGAATGGTATTCCAAAGGCAAAAGTCACAGGAGGAACGAAAATGAAGTACATAAAGACACCAACACCTAACGGACATGCAGTGAAATGAAACTTAACGAGTGTCACACTGTGTTCTGCTATTTGCAACTTTTCACAGTAGTAGTTTTCCCAGCAGCAGGTACAAAATTAACGACCAACAATGCAAAATAGTAGAGAGTCAAATAACTCTTATTTGCCTTTTCACTAACCAACAAATCTCTCTTGATCTATATTAGAAATCAAATGTAAACGAAAAACATCCCCTCAAAACATAAAATACTTCGAAATGAATTTAATTAGATTTCAGTTAAATTGGAGATGAAATGGTTTCTTCATTCAATTAGAAATATGACATGTAGATAACATAAAGTCTTTTAGAAGTTAATTACTAGTTAACTATTAGGTAATATTATAGTCAATCAAGTTCTTATTAGTTAACTATCAGTTCAAAACGAGGCGCCAAATAAAGTGTTTGTTTTAGTCAATTGTCGGTTAACTTAATTCCAAGTTAACTTGATACACTCAAATGTTGGTTATTATCAATTAATTGCCAGTTGAATACCAAAAAGAAAAAAGACATTTCAAATGCATCAGAAACTATTGGCTTTAAGCGACTTATCTAAGTAGTAAAAACTTTAGGCCAGACAATTAGGTCAATTTGTTATTTTGCCAACGATTTTGATGAATTTTTCTTTTAATTTATAATTGATTATTTGTTTAAAATATAAAGTTGAATATTAATATTCAAATAGTTAAAGATATAAACTTTTTGATAGTTGATCTTCATATCGTTTGATTTTTAGAATAAAGGATATTAAATTGAGAGCCCAAAATTTTGCCTTATCTATTTAATTGGCAAAAAGTTGATTGCGAACAAGATTTTGTCTAAAAAAAATGTTTAACATGTACATTAATTTTATATATAAAATACAGTAAAGATCTAATATAATCGTTTATATTGAATATAACAAGTTTATACTAATCAATGAATCTTGTCAAAAAGATTAATTATATATATATGTGATGAAATTTTTTCAGATATTTTTTTATCAGAAATTCATTTGACTTACAATAAAATTTTGCTAAATGTTGGTTTTAAATAATTCATTTAATGCAGTTTATTGAAAGTTAAAGTTTTTTTTATTCCTGTATTGAAATAAAATTTTAAAAAAATACTCCTCTAATTTGAATTTTGCCTACGCCTTTGTTTTATTTTTTTTGTCTATTAACAAGTGCGTCATTTTCCAAAGGTATTTAAAGGTCTACGACTTACCAAAATCAACAGAAAGAACTTTACAAGTCTTTTAAATAAATGCACAACTATTTAATTTTAATTATAATCTTATAAGTCGATTGCATTTTAATTGTGTGATGACCAAATTCTTTAAATTATAATATAATTAATATGGCTTAAAGAGAAATGATCTAACAAGAGTTCAATATCTCAACAATGAGCTCATAATTCTTTTTTTTTTGTAGATAAAACACCCGCATGAATAGATTATATGAAATTTATATATAATTTACATTCAACTATACGAAAACATAGTGTACATATTTCTATGAACAAATTTTTTTTTTCCCCAATGATAATTGCATTCAAGACACAAGCCGCTTAAAATTGATACACCATTGGACTGTTCATAATATTTACATATACATACACACATTTGTATGTATTGCACAGATGCATATGTATGTATAATGGATAAACTGGTTATATATGAATAATCATTTTTATTGCATTGCTTTTGTGTGTGTGTGTGTGTGTGTGTGTTCATTTGTTGCATGAAAATGCGAGAAAAGGAAGGATATTGGGTCTGCTGGCGGCCATTAATCATGACAAATCGGCCAGCAGCAACAACTTGTGACATTTGCCGCCTGCTGCAATTTAATTAGATTAAAAATGCATATAATTTATCAAAAATTTGATACGAGGGTCATTAGAAGAGTATCGAGAAAGCTCACTCTATCAAGAGAATATTAAAGGCATGTTTTACCATAAATTCAAAATTTCGTATCTTTTCAGAGTCTATAAAGAACAACCAATTAAAACACATTGGGTTTGATGTTAATGGGTATATTAAAATATCTCGACTTATAATCAAAAGTAATAACATTGAATGACCCTCGCATAAGACAAAGGAGAGAGTGGAGCAGACAGTAGTGGGGGGTGAGGCTCAAAAGGGATATATGTCACAAGACATAAGGCAAAAGCAAAGCCTCAGCTGTCTCTATCATATTCGTTCTCTTTACTCATATGTGCATGTGTCTGTGTCTGTGTGTGTGTGTGTGTGTGTGTGTGTGTGTGTGGTGTGTGTCTCTTTTAATTGTAGAGGAAAATAAAATAATTAAATTGCATTAAAAGGGGGGGAATACAAAAAAAGAATAAATAAAATTATACGAAGCAAAGCGAGTAAATATGCATATGAAAAGAGACAGCGACAATGAAAATGCGCAGCTAATTAACAAACTGACAGTACAAAGAGAGCGGAAAGGAGACAACAGGACAGGGGACAGGGTCAGAGACATGGAAATGGGAATATAGAGAGTGCGAGTGCAAGAGCGAGAGCAAGAGATACGGGCCCAGAGATAAAGCATACGCACCGTTAGACAAGGCAATGAATTATGCAAAGTACCAGCCAACCATCCAAACGGAAAGGGCGAAAGCGTGCTTTTGTTATTAATTTTTTCCTTTCTCTTTTTTGCTCTTCTTTTGTATGTGTGTGTGTGTGTGTGTGTGTGAGCGTGTGTGTTTTTTGTTGTTTTTTTTTTTATTTTTACATTTGACATATGACCCAAGAGCTGAGCTGTGCTCTGTGGGGGCTCCTGCTGGTTAGAAGAGGGTGTGGAATAGGTGCTGAGGGGTTAGATGTAAGCCACGTACTAATATGCCATCTAATTTGTTATTCATGTGATTTAAGCGCGTCAAAGAAGATTAATGACAAAGGCAAACTAACAGGAAACGAAAAAGAAAAAACAAAAACCATAGAAGAAAAATCCAACACCAAAAAAGAGAAAAGGGAAAAGAAGGTGCCACAACAAAGCCAACACACATATAAACACCCGCACCCACACACGCACACACAACAAATCTCATATAAAAGAAGGATGACGAGGTCGTTGGCAGTATAATAAGAGACAATTTAATTATTTTATTTCTATTTTAATCCATTTATCTCAAGCATACTTCCTGGAAAATTTTAATATCGAAGATAACCCAAAAAACAAAAGAGGAAAGAATTTCAAGCATATTTATCTTATAAAAAATGTTGGGAAAAACTTTTACATTATATTTGAAAATATATTTTTCACTTTTATATAAGTCCAGATCGATTCTGTATCTATGAAAATCTACTGGCATGTGCCCCTTATTTGTGTTCACAAAATGCCTTCGATGCCTATAGAAGAAGTCTCAGTTCTATTGGATAAAAAGACTTATATATTCTAGAATATTTGAAAAGAAGATTGTGTTATTATTTTCAACAAAATGTAAACTAAATCCAGGATTATTTGTATGTACTTTGTGTTGGTATCCTTCAAAGGGACACTTTGTGGGAATGATCAAAGAAGATTTCTGATTTATTTTTACAGATTGTGAATAGGCCAATGACTCAGATGAAATTGGCTGAAAATTAATGCAAAAGGCAATTGTCTGGGTCCAATTGGTTGACAATTCCATTGGCAATTGCCCGCCATGGCCATCATCTCTCTCCCTCTCGTCTCTTGTTCTCTATTGGCCCGCAATGCAAATGAGTTGGATTTATGCATCGCATTGCAGTTATCTTCGTGCGCTGGCTTTGGGCCATCTTCGATGCACATCGATTGATTTCGCATCAACGCAAAATGCGAAACAGATTATTAAACTTGCCACTGGCCAGGTGCACCAGCTGCAGGTGTCCCCTCTATCCGTCTCTTCCCCTCACTGTGTGTGTGTGTGTGTGTATGTGTATGTGGATCCGGATCCGGGTATAAAATATGTACTCGAGGAAGACAATTTTGCAGCTGCTGCAATTTTCGATAAATTCCTTTTTTGCTTCTTCTTCGTCTTCGTATTTTTTGTAATTCGCCTCCAAAAGATAAGCAGCGGTTGGTTGTTGGCAACATTGGGAGAGAAAAAGGGCATGGGGGGGAGGTGGTTTAGTGATATTCTTTCAGCAGATATTCCATTCATTTCCATAATTTTAATAAAATTGAAGAAAAATATTCAAGACGCCAGCCACGGCACAACGCAACGCAACGACGACCATGATGATGATGAAATGAAGAGCGGAAAAATAGGAAAAACGGAAAATATGCGCGGCGGCCACCCATCAACGTTTGGCCCTTTCATACAGTGGGCCGCAACTAAAATTAATTGGCCATTGCCAAATCAGTTGGAAATTCTTTCTCTAAACGAATATAAGAAATTTGTTGCCCTTAAATTTTTATCTAAACCGGAAAGATGTTATACTTAAGGCCAATTTGTTAATATTTCTTTACTTGGCATCAATGTTCATACAGAGAGAGAATCTTTTACTGGCATTTTCATCATCTTTCATACATCCAACTGTACATATGTGTATGATGTATGTATGTATTTGTAGAAAATATATATATACACTTCCATCTCCTTTACTTGGCCCCATTTCACCTGGGTGTGTGTGTGTTTTTTCCATCGTTTGCTATGCATGTGCCGCCATTTATACACCTTGATACCCACTCCGTTCGATCAAGCATGTGTGTGTGTGTGTGTGTGTGTGTGTACGTTCTGTCAACCAAATGACATAATTCAGTTGCCTGGCAAAGTTTCTGGCTGATGTTGATGTTGCTTCTCTTAGCTAACCGCCTTCTTCATTCACAATTTGTGACATCTTCGTCCTTCACTCTTGTTGATACGGCAAAGTTCAACGTTGAATTTTGATGTTCGTTGATTGCCGGCGACCTGGCCAAAGATATGTCATCCAGCACCTGGGCGCACTGTGCATTTAATCCAAAAACCAAAAGTCGTAACATCAACATACACACCCACACCTACACCTACACACACCCACACACTCAGTTACATGTATGCACAAACACAAAGTTCAAACTTAAGCCGTCACTTTCACCTGGTCATAGACCCAGAAGACCCCAATTTCAAATTGTGGAAAACAAAAAAAAAAAAAACGAAAAATTTATATATGACATGGAAATCTTTTATATTTGCAAAAATAATCCAGGGAGAATTCTTACTTTTGGCTGCTTGAATCGAGTTTTATGCTGTGTGTAAACTAAATTTATCAAAACCCATTATAGAACCATAGAAAAAGTAAATAGATTGCAATAAAAAGAAAAAATGGGGATTATAATACGATGACATTTTGGGACTCTTTTACTTTCAGATCTACATATTTGTTTATTTTTCTTACACTAAAAGAAAAGAGAATTTGTCGATTAATTTTTATGAAAATTTATTGAACCATTCTCGTTAATAATTGGATTATTCTTTTCGATTAGATGAATTAGTAACTTATACTTTTTGTGATTTTTTCAGTTCTTCATCGACTTAATTTTCAGTTAACTCACTAATTTATTCATTCAATACAAAAATCGTTATATTAGAAAGAAAGTTTCTTAAATTTTTGCAAGATAATGCTTACTACTCAGATCAGAGTAATTATAAAACTAAATATACTAAAATAGATTAGTGACTTGAGTTTAGCAGCACAAAAAACAAATGAATGAGTCGAAACAGTAAATTATTTTCCATTTTCCACAACCAAATTCAGAAGCCGAATAATGATCATGGGGAAATTATGGTTTTTTTTTATTTTTTTTATTATTTTGAAATTTTTAACAATTCTTGTTAACTTGCTTTGTTATATTATTCCTAACACACACACACTCAAGCGGACCTTAAAATTTATATTTTTTCCTCTTATTTTTAATTATGCTCGTCTTGAAATTAATTTAGCAAATCGTGGGATAAAGGAACGTAACGGTAAACTACAGGGACATGTGCGTGACAAAAAACTGAAAATAAAATATAAAAAACCCCACACACACACTCACACACACACACACAAAGGTTAACAGCTTCCTCTACATGTATGTGGGTGTGTTCGCATATTTCTTTCTGTTTTTTTTTTTATTTGTTTTTATTTTTTCTGTTTTTTCTATATTTATGACTGCTACGTGTTGTTATAGTGGGCGTGTTATGGGGCTTTTTTCTCTGTTTTTTTCATTCATTTTGTGGGTTGTGCGACAACATAAAACAGTCGTAAAATTTATTAAGTGACATTTTTTGTTAAAACTGACAAAATAAAACAGGAGCAAAACATTTGCTGGACTCATTTCAAGTTAATTAGATGACAAATACAAGAAACTGGCATATCGAATTCAAGATACACTAACTCTAATACCTTGCTTGGTGAAATGAAATAGAAAGTTAAACATAAAACTCTAAAATCTGCTGGAAATCTTGAAGGATTATTTCTCTACATTCTAGACATTGACAAAAATCTATTAAGAAAATCATCGAGTATCTACAGAATCGGTATCGTATATGAAATTGAAATTTAAATGAAAAATTGTTGACACAATTTACTCAGGCTATAAATTAAATATTCATTAATTGGCCTGTCTTCTACCAACGTCAACATCAACACCAACACCAACAACCAACACCAATGCCAACCAAAGCTCCAGTCAAGGTCGATTTTACATTTTCTAATTGCTCATCAGTTGCTTAATTGTTGCCTCCTCAATCTCGCACCACCGCATCTTCGTCTCTGTCTCCGTCTCCGTGTCCGTCTCCGCCTTAGTCTCCGTCTTTCTATTCATCTTCATTCAACATTGCCATTCTCATTTTTCAGCATTGCCAAGTCATGGGGCTACCTCCTCTGCTCATTTAGCCTTGGTTAATTGCATTTCATTTCATTTCTGTAATTTTCTTTCGCCTTATTGACGGGATATTTTGTTGCCATTTGCTCGTTTCACCAAGTTTGTTGTTCATTAGCGAAACGAAACGAAACGAAACGATGAAGAAAGGGACAAGGGCAAGGGCAGGGCAAGAATGAAAAAACGGAAAACTTGACACCGTCGACAGGTGGCACCAACCAGCATTTAGCACCCGGCACAGAGCGGATTGCACCTACAAGTTACACCTCGATGTAGCCAGGGGAATTTGCTTCTCTTCTGGATTCTGGGTGCTAATTGCATTTTCCACAGTTTTTCTTTCCATTTTTTTTCGTTTTTTTTTCGTTTGTACTTTTTCATTTTTATTTCGATTGTGCTTTCGTTCGTTTTTAAGCTGGCAACTTTGTTGCATTTGATGCGTTGACAATTTGATTTCTAGCTGTTGTGTATCGTTCGTTCCCTGTGTCCTTGATGTGATATTAAAATATCCTGCAGAAAGCATGTTAAAGAGAAATTCATAAGTATTGAACGAGTTGATCATTTGGAATCAATCAATCATGAAATTCCAGTTTAATGTCCTTTCAATGGTTTGTTTCATTGAGAGCGTGTTATTCCTGAAAATTATTTCACCTGCATTTCTATACTATACGCCCATAAGAATCATCTAATACCTGAAATTCTTGGCTTCATTTTCTTTGTGCTTGTTCTTGTCAACTCTTCCTTTGTACTGTGGGGATTTCTCCTTTTATTAGCCATTTTATAATTATTATTTTCTTGGTTTTTCTCGTTTTCTATCTTTATGGTTTGAATCTACATGGTTTATCCCATTTTGTTTTGTTCCCAACTGAAATTCTTAACAAAAACACTCATAAAGTCATAGGCTTTAGATAAGGTGCTTGGCATATTTATATGTACATTTATGGTATAATTGAGTAAATTGATGTTAGAAATATGCTAGGCACCTTAGTTTCTGCCATGACAATTAGTTGCATTCTTCTCCTCCCCTTGGAGGAGGAAGTGGGAAATTGGTTGCCCCAATGAGTGCAGTTGACAGCTTAGAAAAATCACCGCGGGTGAAGTGTGATGATGCTGATGATGGTCGTCTGATGGTCTGATGGTCGGATGGTCGGATGATCGGTGGGTTTGGCGGGCTGACAGTACTCAACAACTTTTTGAAGTGTTCCGCTGGCTAGACAAATGTGACACATTTTTGCGGCTTCCCGCCCCTTTTCATTCGCATCTCCAGTCCTGAATACTTGCTCTTCTTCTTTTTCTTCTTCGTTTTCATACTCTGACCCTGATCCTATCCTATCCTTGGCAATCTGTCATTAGTCATCTTCAAGTGGCGTTGAGTGAGGGAATTATGCAAAAAGTTCCTCAGAGAGAAAGACAGAAGGACAGTTTATACCGCCTCCAAGGTGCCACCTCTGCTCCTCCCTTACTCACTCCCTCCCTGTAAAACATAAATTAATCTTATTTAATTTGAATTTTTTATTTAAATAATGAAAATGCGTAGCCGAGAAACTTTTTGTTTCTGCTTTTTGCTGTTGGTTTTTGTGTTCTTTTTGTTTTTTTTTTTTTTTCTTTTTTGGTAAGTATTATTATTAAATGGCTGCGGACAGTTTGCGGGGTGCAGAGGAGGCTACAGGCACGTGGCTACTTGTGGAACACTTTCCAATTTGTTGAATTCTCGGCAAGCGAAAACAATTTGTGACCCCCATCACCCGCACTTTCCCGGAAAACTGCAAACAAACCCAAACAATGAGAACAAATAACAAGGACTAGATGACTGTGGGGTAAGTAGGAACGGGCAGGCGGAGGTCATAGCACCTGCTGGCAATTGGTATGAAATATGGAAGATATAGTGAGCAGATGAGGGGGGGCTGCTGGGTGGGGGGTAACGTGTGTCATTCTGCGGCAGCGTGGCACGAAAATGATTTATGACCGAGGCTGGCCGAGAGTTGAAAGACAACAACAGCAAAGGAAGGGGGGTCACGGCACGGACAGGTAGGTAGGCAGGTAGGTGTGTAGGTGTGTATGAGACGTTTTTGGAAATGGCAGGGAGCTGGTCCTGTCGGGGTCCTGCTCCCTGTCGCATTTGTCGCCTAAATGCAAAGCGTTTTAAAGTTGGCCTTGTTGATTCTCTCTTATTTGACTTGGATTCATTTCACTTTCCACAAAATTCTTTGGCACAAGTGGCATGCGGCAAAGGGCAAAGATTCCAACAACAAAAAAGTGAAAGGAAAATATTTTGGGGGAAAATTGTTCAACTAAATTTGTTAAAATGTATGGAATACATATGCAGGAATTTGGATAACCGATCAACAGGAAAATTCACCTAATTTGGTTCTTGTGTAAAAAATTAATTGCAAAACATAAAAAAGTAGGCAGATGTCAATTTATACTTTCTTTTGTTTATTCTCTTTCTCTGCGGCGAAAACTTATTAAAAAATCGTTTGCATAATCTCTCAAAGATTATTAAATTTAAGCTGTGTCCCTTTAATTTCTATTCCACCGGCATACACCTATATATACATATATTATCACTTTCTCCATCATAATCAGCATCCCCATCGTCTAAGTATTTCACGTAACACTCAAAGTGAAAGCATTTTTAATTTCATTTTTGCGGCAATCTTAAAACTGACAGCCGCAAAAATATTTCATCTATCCGACCTGTATATACCTAATCGTTAATTAGGAATAATTCCAAAAGAAAAAATAGAAAAATTAATCAATAAATTACCAACATGAAATCTTTATGTAAAAGTTGTTTAGAAACGTTCCAACACATATAAACATATACAGTTTTCTTACTTCTTCTGGGACTAATCCATGGACTCTGTTTTTATGACGGAAATGAAAGAGAAGAAAAAATAATAAGCAGAATAAGCCATAGATTTCATTGTCTTTTCCTTTGTGTTTCGGTCTTCGGTCTTTTGAGCCGACTTTTTAATTGTATTAACACGCTAATGTAAGACACAGCCATCCCTCCCCCCCACCCATCCTTTCGGTGTCCTTTCATCGCCTCAGCCTCTGCCATACATCACCTCATTCCGCTTTCCATCACAAAGTCGCTTATTACATATTTATGTTTATTTATGTTAGTATTATTTTTTTGCGTTAAGGAAGAATAAATTTTAATTGTCTTTTTGGGTGTCGCAACATTCTAATTTTTCTTCTTGTCTTTGTATCTTTGCCTTTTTTTTTGTGTAACGCCTCCAGGCGGGGCCTTTTTTGTTTTACTTTTATTCCGCATTCTCTTGCCATCAAAACGGGTATATTTACTTTACCTATGAATTTGTAATTAGTTTTTATATGACTAATCTATAAAAAGTTGATTTATAAGTAAACAGAATGTTTCATTAAAGCCAACCAGTTTTTTAATACATTTTTATTTGTTTACTTAACTGGAATATATCGGAATACCAAAAATTATGTCGGTCTTAAGTTTAATATATTTAATACTGTGAACTAATATATCAATCACTTTGATTAAATAAATTTCTCAAACTCATCTTAACTAAATAATTAATTAATTTCAAAAAGAAAAAACTGTTAACAATTTTGGTGTGAATCTTACTTTAACTTTTATCTTTTGGTTTCGCATAACTTTATATAATATTGTATATACATATGTACATGCACATTTATAAAAGCTAAAACATTGGCGTAGGGTATAACAAATTCGGATTAATTCCCCATGTTTTTTTGCAGATATATGTATATATATTTTTTTATTTTGCTTAAGCTTCAAACATATGGACAGCAATTTTTTTTATTATTATTCTTCTGTGTTTTTTTTTGTTTCTTTATTTTTATTTTTCATGTTGTTTGGGGTAGGGAAAAAGGAAAAGAAAATAGTAAAAAGCTGGGAAATTAGCAGGACCCCAAAGGACAACAAATTTTCTACCTGTTGGCCATAAAAATAAATTCCATTATACTCAGGTACATTTTGTTGTTGTTGTTGTTTTTTTGGGTCCTTTTGGTAATAATAATAAAAACTTGAACAAAAAAAAAAACAAAAAAATAAAAATATAATAATATTAGGTACAAAAATATGTTGGTTTCTGTGTGTGTGTGTGTGTGTGTGTGTGGTGAGGTGAAATAAAGTATGGTGAGGTGAGAAAGCAATGAAATTGTCCCATACCAGATGTTGGACAAATTATAATTTTGTACATAAAAAATAAAAGATAGATGGAGATATTTCTTATATTTTTTTGATCCAAGCTACTTCAAAAGTTCTCTCAGGAGACAATTTTCTTTTAAAAGCGATTAAATAGTCACCGAATTATTGAGTCGCCCTCGCATGATTTATGTGAGTCTCAATAATCTCAATAAATTGATTGGCTTAAGGAATCAAGTATTAAATGGCCATTGTCTCCAAATGTGTATATACATATATACTCTCGTAATCCGATATGTATGAACATATGTCAAGAAAACAGCAAGAGAAAAACGGGCACTTGCTTTAAATATTTCATTAAAAAGTTGCGATACGATTTAATTTTAAAATAAGCCTCACGCATATACATACATCTCATTCCCTCACCATCTTTCTCTCTCTCTCTCTGTCTGTCTCTGTCTCTCTGTGGCAGGTAAGTGCGAAAATTTTTAAGAGCCAGACAATGGCCAGATGAAAAATTGTGAGGCCTAAGGGACAACAAAACAAAAAAAAAAAACAAAAAAAGGAAAAAAATATCGGTTGGCGACGGCGACATCGAGCTTTGTTTAAATATTAACGAAATTTCTCAGAGACACACACACACACATACACACACACAAACAGAGTCAACAAAGTGGCGAAGATAAACAAAGCAAAACTTTTTGGCGAGGTAAAAGAAAAACCGTTTTCTTTGTGTAAATTTAATTTTATCTGCGTCCAGGGCCAAACAAATATCACACATATGTACACAAGCAAAGATACCAAACTGTGTGTGTGTGTGTGTGTGTGTGTGTGTGTGTGTGTGTGTCTGTACATACGTATGTTTGTATATCAGAGAAAGATTTAAGATCTACACTGGACAATCATAAAGCGGCACTTATTCTTGTTACCCCTCTTGTGACTTATTCTTTAGTTAGTAAGTCAGTTTAAAGATGTTTTTCCTGTTTTAAACAGATTAAAATCCAAATGTTGCTTAAATGAAATGTCAATGCAATTTTGATAATTTGCAAATACAAAGAGATATATTTATAAATTATTGCGAAATTTCATATTTAACCTTGCCCTATTATAATTACAAAGAGATAAATGGAGTTTGTGTGTGAGAGAGAGAGAGAGAGACGGAGAGAGAGAAAGGTAGAGTAAAACAGAGTTTTACGTTTTATAGTAGAGCAAAAGTTGGAATAAATTTTAGTTTCCACAAAATTTAAGCTGGTCAAATGTTTGCCAAAATAGAAAATGTTCGTTTGCCAAAAAGTCAGGTGTTGTTGGCCGCATCCACACACATACACACACACACACTCATTCATATACAGTAGCAGTCACACACATACATATGTACATACCTAAATAGAGCAGCCATGTTGAAAGTGCTTAACATTTTGTATTTAATTTCATTTTTGCATTTGAACTTTTTTGACTTTTCAAACACACAGAGTCAGAGAGACAGAGGGGGAGTCGAAAAGATTGGGGTTAAGGGAGGACAAAGAGAAAAAGGGCCGAGGCCACAGCTTTATTTAAAGGGCGGACACGTACCAAGGTAGGCGTGGCTGAAGCCACTAGAGGAAGTTTATCTGTGATAAAAACTATTTTCCATTGAATTCACCTTTCAAATGTTTCCCCAAGCCAACTTTCCCTTCACCCCTCCATCTTTTTCATCACAGACACACACACACACACACCCACACACATGATTTTGTTCTACCTTTTTTTTTTACCAAGTCAAACTAATCAGAGCCTGGGCAAAGGTTTGAAATGACAGTTTGAACAAATTACATGGCCAACGAGTAAAAGAAAAACAATTCGAAATAAAGTCAAGGAAAAAAAAACACTATCTATTTATTTATTTTATTTTTTATTTACCCTGAATTTCTAAAATTCAAGACATTGAAAACGAGATTTTTTGAATAATTCATTCCATTAGATTTGATTAAATTCCGTTTTTGTTTATTTTCAATAGATGCAATATTTTTGATATTTTACTTATTTCCACGTCAAAAAACTGATAGAGCCGATACATCTATAGAGTCGTATCAATGTGATTGATGAGTTTTCATTATACAGATAATTTTATATATACACATTATATTTGTGTATGTATGTATGTAACTGTCTATGTACTATGTTTCGGTTAATCTCAATGATGCAATTTGTTACTAGAAAATTTAATGACTAATAAAATTTATGCCAATTGTTTCTATATGAAAATTTCCAATTTGCTGGTGTTTGCAATTTGTTGTTGTAGTTGTTGTTGTTGTTGTTGTTGTTGCGGTTGTTGTTATTGTTGTTGATACAGAGCTTGTTAGGTTCTCCATGCATCCTGGTTAGTCCTGAGTGCCTGGCGGCTGGCAAACAATTTTGCGGACTGCAACATAATTTTGGCAACCGAAAATTTTGACGTGCATAAATTAAATTGCAATTGTATGCGAAAAGTTCAATGTAATCAAGAAATCATAATAATCAAGTGAAGAGCCAAAGCCAGTAGAAGGAGTCCGGACCAAGGGCTAGACAGAGAGAAAGAGAGAGAGTTTCTTGAGTGCCATCTGACATAAGTTTCTTGAAGCTCAATTAAAATTCATGAGAAATGTTGTAATTAGGCTTGATTAGCATCTTAATATTCATTTTACGATTGTTTTCACTCACCCATTCACTCACTTTCTGGCATTTTGTTTATAGCAATATGCAGCCACACTAATTGAATTGAATTGAATTGAATAGCCCTCTCAAAATACACACACTAAAATTATGCAAGTGAAAATAGATTTTTTCGACTGATCCAGAAACGAAATCCTTTTTGTTGCTTTTACCCTACCGAATTCCTCTTAATTAAGCCAACTTGTTGGCCAACTTTATGGCCAACAATTTCCTTACGAATGAAAATACAGCCCGAAAAAGAAATAGAAGAAGCAAAAACAAAAAAACTAAGGAGAAAAATGCCAACTTTTTGCAGCAAATTTATGAAAATGACTTCGACGAAGTCGTAGCACAAATAAATAAAATGAGTAAAGAAAACAAGAGGCGCGCAGCGCGTTCAACCAAAGAGACCAAGGGCGGATTGGCATAGGATGGAGGGTGGGTGGGTGGCAACACAAACTAATCACAATAATCACGCTGAAATAAAATTAATAAAAATGCGTGGCCCGTTGGCACGGCAAGGAGCATTTAAGAACATAAATAAAAATTAGCAAAACCAACAACAAAGAAGGAAAAGGCAAAGGCAAACACAGGAGAGAGAGAGAGAGACAGAGAGTGAAAGCGAAAGAGGGGGTGAGACACAATGGGGTAAAGGAGGTCTGGCAGTCGGTAGGACTTTTGGCTTCAACTTGGACTTGGAGTTGGTAATAAAAGCCACAAATATAAAGAAATTACACAAAACTGCGACGACGACGACGACGATGACGATGAGGGAATGACGGGAATGAGGATGAGGCCGCCTGGATGAATGGTGAAGGTGCAGCTAATAGATGGGATGGGGTAGCTGGCCACACACCGGAAAAGTTAAAGCAGCTAGCGAATAAACGAAAAACTAATAAAAGCCTTTGACCAAACCCAACACCAGTACATGGAATGGCAAAATGTCTGAGAGTGTGTGTGTGTGTGTGTGTGTGTGTGTGTGTGTGTGTGTGCGTTTCCGGTGAGAGGGGGTGAAGCAGAATAAAGAGAGAGAAGAAAAAACAAACAAGGTAGCAAGCAACAAACTGTTGTTGAAGGGAAAGCAGCAACTTTCGGATTCCTAATGACCCTCAACTCCAATGGAGAGGGGGGAAAGTGTGGGCAAGAGAAAAGCCTTAGCTCACCTGCTGAGGAGTTCGCCTGGCGACGTCAGCTAATGACGACAAGGACTAGGAAACATTGTCGCCATCGTCTTGCCTTCCCCACATCTTCTAATTGAAGTCAACGAAACTTCCGATCATAAAAATAATTAACTTTTAGTGTAAAATGCCAGAAAATTATTTGTTCAGACAGACAGAGCACATAGAGCAAAAAAACAAAAATAAAAACATATGGGGAGAGGTGAGGAAAGGGTAAACAATAGCATAGAATCCAAATGGAGAATAATTAGAAGTGAGCACATTCTTTTGGTTACTTTTAAAACTACAAATTGTCTGAAAATTAAATAAAATAAATATATATACATGTATAAATGTATAAATAAATATGTATCTAAAATTTTAAAATAAAGTACTTATACCTGTTACCTTCTAATCGACCAGCGGTTGATTGCATTGGAAAGAGGAAGAAGGATTAATTTAGGAATTAATTTTTATACAATCTTGATAAATAATATCTCATTCGACAGGGAATTAACCTTCTTTTATAGGTCAACAAAAATGATAATTTTGAATTAATTAAAATTTATAACTTATGGTATAATTTTTTCAGACTTTTATATTTTCATTTAATTTGAGTGAAAAAAATATAAATTAGAATTTAGACGCCAAATAATATTATTTCTTTTTGTGAAAATCTTTTTCTGTTAAAACTTCAGAAACAAATATGTGATAGACTAGATAGATCATGAATATATAGACAAGTCAGGCCTTTAAATCTGCTTTATTCGGGATATCTCTTATCATTTAATTTGAATTTGGATTTGAAAAGAAAACTTTTCCAACGAATAAAAAGTAACTAGAAATTTCTTAAGTAAAACTCTTCCTAAAATTTAAAATTAAAAACTTGCAGTTGTTCTTTTTGTTCTTTTTCATCTATTTACAGATTTGCATATTTTAAATTGAGAGCAATAATGTGAAGTAATCTCGGAACTATTTTTTGTTGTTTTTTTTTCGTATTTGTCGATGAATATTGATGAGACTGAAATTCATTCCGTATTCTGAACCTTTTTACCCCCTCTCACCTTGTTAATTTTGTACAAATTTTCTCCTACTTTACACGTTGCGTTACCTCGATAACCGAATTCGGGCAAATGATTCATGATTTCACATTTTTTCCCAAAACTGATGGGTAAAGTGCATAATATATATACATACCGACATATATATATATGTATATATATATACTTTTATATACGAACAAAAGTGAAAAAGTAAATCGCCTCGATTTCCACCTTTCAACATGTTTGCTGTGTCCACCAGACGTTGGTTTTGTTGCTGATGTTGATGATAATGACCATCCGTCTCCTTACCCTCCTTTGCCCCAACTCAGCTCAAACACTCCACTCTGCTTCACCCAGTCAGTGTGTGCGTGCTGAGTAGGCTCTTGAGCCGCACAACACTTCCGGTTGCCACTTGTATGACTCAATATGTCTGTGTGTGTGTGTGTGTGCGAAGCCTTTTAGCTTTTGAGTGTTTCCTTACATCTTCTCCATCCGATGTCTGTGCAACTCCTCCAACTCCTTCTAATGGCATCAGGCTCGTCTATGGTTTTTGTATGTGCATTTCACCATGAAAGGCAACAGATTCTAAGTTTATTCTCGTAATTAGCCAACTCGTTTTAATCCTTTTTGAATTTGTCATTTGATTTCCTATTTCAAGAATCTGCCAGGTAACTAACTAATTGGACAGTTATCGTATACGATTTCGAGCCGAATTAGTTGTTTGTTTTTTTGTGTGACTAAATAAATTAAAAGTTACTCACTCTGTTTAAAATTGTTTATTTGTTTTATCTAAAAATGAATTCAAAAGACGTTTATTTATTCCACATATTAATTTAAGTTTTCTGGATTAACTCGAGTGTCTGAGTTTTTCAAAATAACTCTGTTCTGGAAACACAAAATATGATTAAAAATTTCTTTTTGAAAATTGGATTTCTAAAAAAAGGTTTCTTTTAGCTTGTTACCTTTATATACACATATTTTCAGAAAATGTATATATATTTTAGAAACGGTCAATAACGAAAAATCCAAGTTCTTATATGAAATCAACTACTCCAAATACATACATATATCTTAATATATCCTCTAAGAGGATTCTTTGCATTAATTTTAGTGTATGAGCCAGATACAAATTTTCTACGACTTTTGCCATATTTTGTTACTATAAATCAGAAATTTAATTTTTAGATTTGACCTATTGATTTGACTTTTGTATAAAATTGAGATTAGTTGTGAAAACAAAACGTCGATATAAGAAATATTTCAGGATTGGATAATTCGAAAAATTTGCATTTGAAAGCAACGTTTTGTATATATATTATGTATGTCATATATATGTAAGCCTAATACCTTTTCACTGCACTTAACTGGCAACCTGTCTGTCTATTTGTCACTTGAAGAGTTAGCATAAAAGCTATTTCTCCATCGGCAATGTCTTTTCTCTCAACTCTTTTTTTTTGTTTAAGGATTTGTGTGTTTGTTTGCATCACTTTGCTTGTGTGTTTGTGTGTGTGGGTGTGTGTGGGTGGGTGTTAGACATAGAGCTACTCTATTAGCCGCATTTTAATTCAGTTACTTAAGTTTAGTGTGAACACAACAATTTCATACTTGGTCGACACTGACCAGCCAAACGGACACACACTCACACACACACACACACAAACAAGCAAATAAAAGGACATACAGATATTTGCACACATTTAAGCGCACACAAGAATCTTTTACTGCAACAAATTTTTGCATTTCATTTCTCAGTCACAGTCTCAGTCTGTCTGTGGGTCAGTCTGTTGGTCAGTCAGTCAGTTGCCGCATTGACCTCACATTGTTACAAAAATGACCTAAGTCTATCCGCCCCTCTCTTTCTCTCTCTCTCTCAAGTCACTTGGCAAGTTATATATAATCTTTGCCCATTGCTGGTGCTCCAGCTGCTTTTCGTTTCTCTTTTTGCTTTGCCCATGTGTGGCTTCTGCTATTGCTCTCTCCCTCAGCTCTATCTCTTTCGTTGTGTGGTCAAAGGTAAAAACTTTTTGTCAAATTGAAAATGTTTACTGCTTTTTCCTACTTTTCCTCAAGAGTTTTGCATCAAAGAGGGCTACAGAGTGTAGATGCTGGAGGAAGAGGAGGGCAACCGGAATCCAGATGCAATTGCTCAGGCGGCAAAAAACATCTCAAATTAGATACATTTTATCGCTACACATGAGAGATAAGCCCAACGGCAGCAAGTGTAAGAGAAAGAGCAATGGAGAGAAGACGAGATAGAAAGTTGTGAAAGTTTTGAGTGATATGCATACGACGACGACTCTTTTTCTTCCACCTCAAGTATTTAATTTGATTTGAAATCTTCTTTGTTTTTTTTTTGCGTAAAAAAAAAAAGTTTTTCTTTTCCTTTGTTTACTCTATTTAATTTGATTTTGTTTATGTGAATGAGGGAAAATGCAAACTAATTTAGTGGCATTCAAAGGAGAAAAAACTTCCACAAACTTTCTAAATTTAAAAACAATCTCTATATAAATGGATAGAGTCGTACTATATCTTTTAATTCCTTAAAATGTGAATTAACTAATATTAGTACATTAAAATGCAAATTTTGCATTCTTTTTTCTTTACAATTACTTACACATTGTCTTTCAAATTCAGCCAGCCACGTGATTTCCAAAGGCTTCTATATCTCAGTAGGCAATATATGCAAAATAGAATAAAATTTAGCTAGTTAGGTAAAAATGAAATCAATGTCAAAAGCAGTTTTCGAATAAATGCTCACTCTTTCTTTCTATATGCCTACTACATACATATAGTCCCCTATATTCATTTCCAGTTCAATTTTTCCGCATCTCTGTGATGCTCATCATTCATGTGTCAATCAAATGCAGAAATTGCGAAAAAAAAAAAAATAAAATAAAACAAAGAAAAATATAAAACTTGCACTGAGCCTGAAAGGGAAATAAAAAATATATATTTAACGAAAATAAGAGAAGAATTCTCTTGCCAAATGCAAATTAAAACCAAGAGCAGCCTAGAGTGTTTCTGCGTGTGTGTCTGTGTGTGTTTGTGTGTATGCGTGAGAAAGAGGGCGTTTGTGCGCGGGCCAAGGGGTAGCCAGAGTGTCAGGGGGTAAAACTCTACTCATTCGGGCGACACTTAAGTGTCCGCATGCATTGTCAGCAGAGCTAAAGGCAAAACAACAACAACAACAAAAAAGAAGTGGAAAAAAATGCAGGGAAACTGCAACTATAAAAATGAAGAAGAAATTATATAGCATACTTTTGAGGGGCGACAAGGCACGCAATGTAACACGGTAACACGTGCACTTGAGTTCCCTTAACATGTCTATACTAGTCAACAATAAAGACAAACCGGGCATATTGGGCCCAAGTAAAGCCAAACACAAACAATTGTTAAAGTTTAGAAAAAAAAAATGTTAGATATCTCTTAGAAGTACTCATTGACTTTTTTAGGATAACCATATTAAGGCTAAAACTAATTTGAAACTAAAACTAAATGAACCAAAAGACGAAGCTAACTGCATTAAAGAACATTTTAAACAAATAAAAAGATTTGCTTATGCCTAATATGTATGTTGGAATTTAACATTGCGTATACGTAATGAACTCTATAACATTACGTATACGAGTCAAAGTTATGAAATATATTTAAAATTTATGTTTATAGTAAACAATTCAAAAAGCCTAATGATTCTCTTAAAGTGTACACGGTATACCGTGTTCGATCATTGAATAGATAAAATTTTACATTTTGCTTGCTGTTTTAAAGGATTATGCTGAAAGGTGAATAAAAATGGTATTTGCATGAGTACAGCAGCAGAGCCACTACCAACAGAGAGAGAGAGAGAGAATTCTCTGGTAGAAGCATTTACTCCTACGTAATACTCTTAAAACGAATTTTTAGCTGCAACAAATAAATCCCTCTATCCCTTTATAAAGGGTACACATTAACTATCACAAAGAGAAAAAACAACTAAAATGTTGGGGGAAAAAAAAAACAAAAGGATTTATAGTTATTTAATAAATTAATGTAATTATAATTTCCTAAATTTTTCAAATTAAATGTTAATTTTTGTTAAATGAAATATTCAAAAATGATTTAAAATTAGTTAGAAAGAATATCCTTCGAACTAAGTTTCTTTTCTACTTCTTAAAAAAAATTAAATTAGCAGTGTTTTTGTTTTTTTTTTTTCGCAAATGCTATTTAAGTTGACTAACAAAATGAATATAACCTTGTTTGCCATTCCATCTACATACACGAGTAGTTATATATTTATATATAAATGTATGTATGTATGTATGTATGTATGTGTATGTGTATGTATTTTGTGTAAGTATATTGAAGAGCATCTCGGTTGAGTTTGCTTTCGGCCTCGTCTAACTACACTTATACACATATACACATATACACACAGAGGTTTACATTCACACACACTCACACATATATATATATACATTTATACATATATACGCACACATAAACACGTACACCTACCAACCACATTCCTGTGCGAAAAAGAGAAAGTTAAATTAAAAATGTCAAATTGCATACATTTAGGAGCTAATGAAATAAGTTAAGCGACAACAACAACAAACCGTTATTGCTAGTGCTGAGAGCACTGCGTTAAGTACCCACACACACACACACAAATTCTCTTCCCGTGTATGTGTATGTGTGTGCACTGCAATTTGAATTAATTTGACTTTTTTATGAACTTTAAGTATGCCAAACAGCAGCCCAGAGCAGAGCTACTCTATGTTATATGTTGTTGTTGTTGTTGTTGTTGTTGCTGCTGTTGCTTTTGCTTTTGCTCCACTGTGTTATTCACATTTTGGTTTTGTGAGCTTGTGGCATGCCTTGGGTAAATGTGTGTGTGTGTGTGTGTTTGACGATGAAACGTTGATGAGTTGTCAGTTAAGCTAATAAAAAAAAGAGTAGAGAAAAAAAAAAACCAACTAGCATAAAAAGTGTCAGTTGGATAATTTCAAGGTTTCTTTTTTCAAAAAAAAATATGGCACAAGAATCTGAACAAATCTGTTATAGTAAATTATGAAAATATTAAATGAGTTAGAAAAAGCATTCGAAAAGGTTAGATTAAATTACGAGTTTATTAATTACTTATTTATGATTGAAAAAAAATGCAATATAAATGAAAATTTCTTATTATAGTTTATTTTCTTTAGAGCATCTTGAAATGATCTACTTCAATTAACTGTATACACATATACATGAATAATCTATTCAATAAATAAAATACGATATAGATATTTAAAACAAATATACATACATACATATCTATGGATCAAACAAGGAATTCAAAACTAAGACAAAAAAAAAAAATAGGCTTATACATGTTGGGGAGAATTCGCAAGGGAGTTTGGCAATGAGTAATTTTGTAGATTAAAAAAAAGAAAAGGAATTAAGATTGTAAGGACACTAAAAAATATGTTTCAATATTTCCTCTTGCGCTTTTTCTTTACATAAATCTATTTGCAAACCTATCTACATATTCAGGGTCTCACATTTTGCCCTTAAAACTTTTCAATCGACTCGACATTTTATTTCTTACACTCTTGCACATAAAGGGTATATTATTTTTTGTAGGATGTTAGCAATCCATAGAAGCAAACATTTCCAAAAATATTAAGTTTATATATATTTTCTTGATCAGCTTGACGAGACCGACTGTATCTTCACCTAGCTTTCTGATTTAACAACAACAACTTCGTTAATGTCCCAATTTCACCAAGATCGGTTGTAAGCAAAGTATAAATCGAATAATGAAATCACATAGCTTTTAGATAGAAATACCATTAAATGGCATTGGCGGCAATTCAACGTCTTGGCTAAAATGTTGTAAAAGAAAAACTTGCAAGGATATACAAACTTCGGCAAGGCTGAAGTTACCTCGACTCTTTGGGTTTTTTTTTGCTATCGATTCTGACTCGACTGAGTTGAAGTTGAAGCAACTTCAATGACAATTTGTGATTAGTTGAGAAGTAACATAACGTTGCTGCTCATGTTGCCTCATGAGCCTTAAGTAGTCGTTGTGGCAACGGAAACTGAAATGGTAAAATGGAGTTGCATGAACTTGAGAAGCCCGAGGTGGATGGGGGTGGGTAGCTGAATGAGGAGTTGAAAAACTTTTTGTCGCCATTGTTGAAACAAAAGTTTTGCAATCGCCAGTGTCTCATAAACTTAATATGCACATGCACACCAGAGAAAGCAAGAGAGAGAGAGAGAGACAGACAGAAAGAGAGAGAGAGAGAGAGAAAGAATAAGAGAAGTATCCGCATAATATGCGAACTGGGTTCTATCATAAATGAAAGTTATGCCATTTTTGTCTGTTTGCCTTCAGCTCTTGGCCACAAATGAACGCTTGGAGAATTCGAATGAAAATCTTTTAGGTTAACAGATGTACTAAACATAGAGAGAGAGGTTAGAGGGTTGTAGGTAAGCAAAGTATGTTGCTACCTATGCATAAACGATATGTATGTGTATATGTGTGTTGAGTGTCATTGCCAATTATTAACTGAAAATATACACCCACACACACACACACACACATACACAACCAACAAGAACACACACATTCTAACAGCATTGCAGCAAAATAATCCTCTTTTGAAGGCCGCAATAACCGCAAGAAAATTTATTTTAAGCTAATTTTCGTATTTTCACTTAATTTGCAGCTTGGTTAAAGGAAAGCTCCGAAGCTACCAAAAGAAAACTTAAGCTCACACGCACACACACACACACACACACACACACAGTTACTTGTAAACTGTCAAGTGTGCGTCCCCTTCGACCCCACTTGCTCCTGGGGACCCCTTCCCCTTATACTGCGTGAACCCACTAAAAAGTCAACGACAACTTTTGCCAGTTAGACTAATAATAAAAACTTAATACGGTAATCCACTTATGCCAACAGGCAGGCGGCAACACCAAAGCAGAGAGCCAAACCCACAAAGTCGCCGCACAGTGGCTAAAAGTGGCAAATACGTGTGCATAGTAACTTGAATCATAAGTAGATAGGGGCAAACTTTATCTTAAATAGTCAAGTGAACATGAAGGAAAACAAAGACATGCATCGGCTTTAATCTAAATCAACTTAACCAATCTAATCCTTTACGCAGAGGCTTTAGTTTCAAGTAACTTAAATGCAAAATGACCAGCTGTCCTTTCTAGGTGAGATTTTAAATTTAAGGATGTATATTTTTGATAAGAAAAATCAGTTCAATTTGTTTCTTAATTGAATTTTTCTATATTATTCGGCTCGATTTATGGCTTGGATAACTTCCGATGGCTCGAATAAATGAGTTCTTTTATACATTTAGTTAAGCAAGGATTAATCTTGAAATAGCCTAAGATCCTGGTGGTTATATCAAATTAGGCAAATTCGTTATCCCAAATTGAAGTTTCTCTATAAACAATATTTAAATAATAAAGCCTTGTAGCTAGTACTCTTACTTTTTGTTTAGTTCTAGTATTCATACTTTATCTAACATTGTAAATAATATTTGAATATTTAAATCGATAAATTTCTTCAGCTTTAAAACTAATAAATAAATTCGTAATTTTTGTTTTTCTGTCAAGACTCTTGTTGGTTTCTAGTTGATATGTAAGAAAGTAATTTTATATATTGCAAAGCAACAAAAATTTACTTTTAAATTGAATTAATCAGGACTGTGTTCTAAACGATTTCAAACGTAAATTAGCAACGTTTTTGATTCGATTCCAAATTTAATGTTGAGCTTAGTCATTTCATCTACAATATCAACTTTATAATTAATTAGCTATAGATTTGTTTTTAAGTGCAAATCGTAACAAAAATAAGTCAGGTTTCATTTGAGAATGGTTTTTAAAATATTTCTTATTCTAGTCCTATTAATTTTATTTATAAATTATAAATTTATATCGAATTTATTTATTGCCAACCATAAAAATGGCAAAAAACATTTCGATTAAAATATTTTGGCAACGAGAACAGGCCAATTTCATTTTGTCTATTGTCATAACACATTTATATCTTTTCCGACTCCATCATGAAGTTTATAAATATTTATTCTTGATCAGCATCAACAGTTTACATCTAGCCATATATGTCCTTCCGTCTGTCTTACGTTCTTCATTTTGTTTTTAGTTTTTCTTTGATTTAATTTGTATAAACCAGAATCAGTGTGCAGTATTTTCGTAAGTTTTCTTCAATTTTTGTGTGTTTTGTTTTTGCAGAGTTTTTTTTTTCTTCGTCTCGTTTCGTTTGCTTTTTGGACAACCAAAGTTTTGCGGTGCGCACATTTTTCGTGTTGCTAACTTAACACTTTTGCTTAGGATTCACACACACATAGACATAGAGGGAAAGAGAGGCATACATATATAAATTATGATGTGCGTGTGAATGTTTGGAAAGAGTCAACAAGCGGCAAAGGCAAACACATACACACACACACACACACACACACACACACACAAAAAGAAGAAGAAAACTATAAAGTGCTTGCGGGTTGTGAGTGGGGCGGGGGAAGTGGGCGATGGCTCAAGAGTGTGGGGAAGATGGAAAGTCAGTCTGTGCCCGAGACCGTTGACTTTGCCTCAACAGCAATTCAATTTGGCATGAAACTAACTATATGAATGTATGTGTGTGCTTCTGCGTGAGTGTGTGTGTGTGTGTGTAAGAGAGATGAGAATGAGTGCGTAACGGCATATTTATGGACCAGACTTGAGACGACACCAGAAAAAAATGCAAGTGAAAAGACTACGAAACAGGCAAAAAAAAAAACACACACACAACGAAACAAAAATCCAAAATAATGTTACTAAGAAATAGTTTAGACTCGACTCGACTTTTAAATACTCTTTGCTTATTTTAGCCACGAAAATTTTAAAACAAGGCAAAGCAATCGATATTGTTCCTCAAATTCAGGAAGAAATAAAAAAGAATATTTATTTGGATATCTTTTTTTTTGTACCTACTATATATACAATACATATTAAAAAATCACTTCTATTTTCTTTCTTTTTTTATCGAATTAAATTGCCTATTATAAAAATCTTAATAGAATTCAATCGATATGTGCAGTGTTTTGGCAAAGGAAAATAATTTGCCCGAAAAGAATCTTGTATGTTGCAGTGGAATCTGAGGCGGGGGTGAGCCAGAAGGATTCAAGAAGATAAAGATACTATAGTGGGTCTCTTTCCCTTCTTTGGGTTCTGTCGTTTAGTCTGTTTTTCCTTCTCCTCCCTCTCTATCTCTCTCTTTGCTCTCAGTGGCAGTGTATAAGCTGCCTTTTCACTTAATTGCAATCCATTCCCAGGCTGCGCATTGCGATAAGCGTATTAAGTTGGTATTTTTCTCGTTTACTTGACAGATTCGAATACATAAGTATTGCCCGGCGGGGAATGGCGGGTGTTGGGGCATATAAATTTGATTATTTAGAGCATAACTCGATAATGTCATTTTATGTATCCCCCACATTCATGTATGTATGTATGTATATATTGATAGGATTAGAGCTGATGGATAGTGCGAATTTTAGACAAAAAATTTAATCAAAGCCTCAATCGACATAATTGAATTGAAAACTCATTATATTTACTCTTGATAAATATGTTGTCTTGTTTTTTAAACATTTTGCAATATGATCTTATTCGAGCTTTGGTCGAATTTCAATAAAATATCAAAATGACTAAATCATATATTAAATAAAACCCCCAAAAGTTTGACTTTTTAAAAGGTCGTTGTTGATTTTCATGGTCGATTTTCTTTCCGGTGCAGCTTTTGCCTATTGACATTCTACTTTTGGTTTTTTTTTTCCTTGGTGGCCTTGTTTTTATTTTTATTTTTTTCTTCACCAACTTCTACTACTTTAGGTTTAGGTTAAGCTTCAGCTCTAGCTTTAGCGGGCAGCTCATTTGAATTGCCTTCTCGTCGAGTGCCAAATGGGCTGTTTGCTTTTCATTTGCCATAGCTCCGGCTCCGGCTTGGGCGTGGGCTACTTGTTCGATGTCTTCTCTGCGCCCTGCTCCCAGCCTCTGGGATGAGCTCTTTTGTTGTTTTTGGCCAAAGCAAAAGTCAACGACGCATTGACTTTGAATGCAAATGGGCGATGGCAAGTGCTGATGATGGCAGCAGGAGAAGTAGATGTGAAGCAATTTGCATGGCTTCCTCTAGGTGTTTTTTTTTTTTTTTTTCAACTACAATTCCGAGTCTTCCACCTGTTCCATCTCTTAGCAAAGTTGTTGTTGTTGTTTGTTGTTGCTGTTGGGTGGGTCTGCGACAGTCGCGATAAGGATAAGCCACAGGAGACTTTTGCTGGTGCTGGTGCTGCCTTACTTTTGCCTACCTGGTATCCTGTCCGAGTGGAATACCTTTTTGGCGCCTATCGTCTTTCAATTAGTTTAATTAAATTGCAATTTTCTTATCTCTCCTGGGTATGGTGGTCCGGGGACCGGGAACCGGGAACAGCAGCTGGCCAACTAAGCTCTGTTTATCCTGCCTCTTTTCAGGTCCTCCATTTTTTCCTCTTTCCGGTCTGCCTTCTTCTTTGCTTTCTCGCCATCAGGTTTTCTCTGGCTTTTCACTTGCATGTTGTGTTGCATACTTTTAAGCGCATTTCGCCATTCCCCATTCTCTTCGATTCATTAAAGTTTTTTTGTTTGTGTTTGTGTCAATCATTTAACTTTATAAAATAAGTGGTTCCCATTTTATTTTCAATGCGTTTGCAATTAGAAAACAATTTATTGTTCGTTTTTTTAAGGCAAATACGGGAAGCTGCTTAAATAAGAAATTAATTATTGTCATTAGTAATTTTCTGTCAACTAAAATGTTGGCTAATAAATAGTTTTAAATTTTACTAATAAGTTTAATGCTATTTTTATGTTGATTATTTTTAATCGTAAGATGAATTATTACTTTGACGATTAACGAAATGAATTGAGGTTAAAAAATACAAAGAAAAAGTTATATAAAATTTATTTTTAGTCAATTGAAGAAAACATAAATATAGAGGTAAGATAGATACTACTTAACTTAGCAAGAATACCAACGAAAAAGTCAATTATTTAATGTAATGATACATCACGGGCTATTTAAATTTAGCATATAATCATTTTGTTTATAATTGTCTATTGTTTGTTTAGTTTTAAACAATATTTTGTTGTTTCTTCAACAACATAAGCAAAGCAATTTCAAGTAATCTGAGTTCGAACTTTATACAAATGCATACATCATCATTACATATTTCGCCGCTTTAGTCTGTCTCTTTCTCATTTTCTCGCTCTCTCTGTCTGTTCTTTCCCTTTTGGTCTATCTCAGCCATTTTACCACGCGCTGCTGGTTTGCTCATTTGGCCAGGCGCCAAAGTTATTTTACAAGGCGGGGAATTCCCCACTACACATTGGTTATGATGTCGATTTTATTTTTTTTTTTGGCATAAACTGCATACCTTTTGCATTATATTTAATGATTCAAGCAAATTTATAATCAAATAAATAAAATTTAAGTATAAATTTTTTAGGGAAAAATCCTTGTTTATGTTTTTGGAAACGAAAATGAGATTCTGCCAAAACTATTGACAACTGAACCACTGTGCTCTGATTCAACTTTTACTCCTCTAAGTATGCAACACACATACATACACACATAAAGGAAGCGAAAAAAAAACAGGAACTATCTAAAGTGCGACCGAATGACCTTTTTAATTCGTGGCCATGCACTTTTCGGCATCTCTTTCACTCGTTTGGCATTTTTTTTTTGTAATTTTTTTGGTGTGAAATGAAATTTGCAGCTTCTGTCGCAGAAAGAAAGTTGCAAAGATTTTTATTTTAAGCGTGTCGCGTTTTTTGTTGTTGCTGTTTGCCTTTATATCTACCTGTATGTGTGTGTGTTTAGTGTAAATGCGTCCAACTACGTGAATATCCCCACAATATCCACTATTTACAGTGGGCCAGAACAACAAGAAAATCGTTCCTCAATAATAATAAGAATTTTATTTCATATGCAGGAAACAAAAAAAAATCCAACAAAATGTTCCCGTGATTTTATAAATAAACAATTATTCAAATATCTTAACATCAATCAACACCTTAAATTTGAAAGTCGAAATATTTAAAAGAAAAATTCAACTTCATGTTCCATTTGGTGTTAATTGGGTAGTTTTGGTTTTACAAGAATAAACAATATATTTCCTTTATACATCAAAGAAATAATGAAAATCGGCTTCAAGGTTTTTATGTTTCATTTTGTTTTACTTTATTACGAATTTGATCATTGTCCAAGACTGGGCAGATTTTAAATATACTTAACAGGAAAAAAAGTATTTACTTTTCGTATAAAAGTTTCTCAAAAAAATTTGTTCAAAATCACACTCAACATTAGTGAAAAATAGTAGAAAACTCCTTGTAAACGATTTTTGTTGTGCTCTGTTGTAAGGATATTTTTGAGATACTTAAATGAAGAAATGTTTTTTCCTAATAGACTTGGTCAACAACTTAAACATGAAAGAAAATGCTGGTATCTATGCTACTTTTTTTTGGAACGGAACCAAGGGAAGATTCTATGCAGAAATTACATACAATATTTTTTTTTAATCCTGTTTATTTGAAATGTATATGTATTTATATATCAATTACTTTTCTGCATCTGCACATCTGCATGTTGATTGATATTTAATAACCTTATGGTCAAAAATCCAAATTATTTGCATATTTTTTGGCTTTATCTTATGACAATAAAAATAGAAATAAAATGACTTTTAAACAGGTACAGAATATCAACCTATAATAGGTTCACTTGAACTTATATGAGCAGATTTAATGCGACTCAACTGAAATCCTTGATTGAACCATAAGATCTTAACAGAAACCACTGTAACAAAAGTCCCCTGTCTGCAAATGAAGTCTGTGTTCGCGGTGTCTATGCATTCATGTGTGTGTGTGTGTGTGTGTGTGTGTGTACGTGTCCCTGAGTGTGTCTCTCTGTTAAAATCAGCTTAAGCATTAGTGCTGGTCCCTACACACATGCCATTTCGTCCCCAACCTGCTTCAATCTGCTCCACCTGCTGCTGCTTAGCCGCATCTTTTGCAATGCTTTGGCCCAGCCAACGCTGCTTTTGGCCATGTGGCTGGCTAAGGTCAAACCCATTTGACTCTCTGAGCAAATTGCAGCGCCATACTTCAGGCAAGCGACATCGTTACACCTGACCGACCCAGTACACAAACACACACACACACACACACACCCATGGGTGTCACTACGGGCGTCGCGTAACCAACCAAATTAGTGCAAAAAAAAAAAAAAAACAAAAAATTAAAAAGGAAACCTGCCAACGCTGCATTTAACAATTTTAATGGATTTTTAGCCTCGCCGTGTCCTTCCTGGTTTGCCCTTACTCCCTATATTTTTCTTCTTTTTTAATTTTGAGCAATGGCATATTAAAGAAAATACCGTTGCTCTAATACATTACGAAAATTTCCAATTTTATGTTGGAACGCAGAAGCAGGAGTAAAAGCAGGACACTAGCACCTGAGTCCATGTTAAACTGAGTGAAAAATAATGAAAATCTCACGAAAAATTTTCAAATGAAGTTTGATGTAATTAACATGACACCATCTTGCCACCCTTACCCCGCATCTTTTTTATTGTCAAAGTCAAATGAAAATTCCACGTTGATGTTTTTCCTTCGTTACACTTTTTTTTTTTTGTCTTCTCTGTCCTCCGATAGCCGGAAAAGGAACGCAAAGCGATGAAAAAGGCAAGGTGGGCGGTCTGGCGGGTACACTAATAAACAAATAAGTGGGCGTGGTAGACGCTCAATTAAGGCTATTAACGGTACTACGACATACACACAAGCACACACACACACAGACACATTGAAATAACATAGGGCAGACATTGGCAGCCATTTGGTTTTATGGCTCTCTCTATAAAAATTCCTTAGTTGAAATTTATTTGCACCATTTAGACGTCGCATTAAGGCGTTGCCTAGAGCCACGCCCCCCACGCACTCATCGACCCATCGCCCCACCGCCTACACGTGATTATGCGATGCTCTTATGTTTTTATTAGTTCCCCAACCATTTCCACTTTTGGCCATCATCATCATCATCATCATCCTGCCCCGTTTTAGGCCTCATTCCTAATTTCTTTAAGCAAATTCAATAAAACTGTTCTAACAAGTTTCAGTTTCCTTTTTTCTTTTCGTTTCATTTACAAGCCATGTTAGCGATTAAATTAGGCAAAATAAATTATTGAATTTTTAGTCAGATAGAAATCTTTGAAAGTACCGAACAATCGTGTTGATCTTATAAAATCTTATAAAACTAACGGATAAAGTTTGAGTTCAAAAGAAATTAATATATCAAAATTTTAGATCAACAGTTAAAAGCTTTAATTAGTGGATTATTGTGATTAATTTGGAATTAAGTGAACCAATTTCATTTTTCGTCCACTCTCTTCAAAATACAAATAAATAAAGAAAAGATTCCAACATTTAATAGTGTAATGCCATGGAAAATCTATATATCATTTATGAAAAACTTAAAAATCTACAAATTTTAATTTGTGGATATTCGCTGTGCTTACTAATATATTTTAAAAAGCAAATCGTTTTGATAAATGAAATAAGTCCTAAGTCCTTGTAGTACATACTAGAGATGCAATGTAAAAATGTAAGTGTTAGGTATTGAGGTATTATTATATTTGGAATATGTCAGCTTTTGTTTCGCTTGTCACAACTCAAATATCCATCTTCATATATTTTTCGTCCTCAATCTTTTGAACCTCCAGCTCATTATCGAACTGTCTATCAAATATCTAACCAGCCAAGCATTTCATCCATCTATCTATCTATCTATCTATCTATCTATCTGCTTAACTGCGTCACTGACAATGATAATGATGATACATGCATTCTATATATATGTATATATATGTATATGGTATGATGTAGAACTCATATGTCCATTCGTCCATTTCCTTTTGTATCTTGAGTTGAGTCTTTTTTCTCTCCCTGCTCGTCCTCTTGTTGATGGCGTTGATTGCTGTTGACTTTGATTTTTGCAATCTGGTTTCGATTTATTTTATATTTCTTCCAGGTCACTGACATTTCTGCAATGTCTTCAGCGTTGACCCACAAAACACAACCAATCCACATACACACACACACACACACACACACACACACACACATTCCACACTGCCACCACATACTTGTAGATACATATGTCCTCCTTTTGATGCTGCTTCCGTTTTTTTTTTCCTTTTTGGCCTTTTGTTGCTTTTGATTTCTAATTTGGTTCATTGGCTCAGCTCACCGCTTCGTCTACTTTCGTTCGGGCCATGTCCTTGTTGGCCTTGTTGTTGCTGCATGAAATTTGAGTAAATAACCAAGGCAAAAATATGTTGACATATGCGGGCTTGTCTCTCCCTCGGAACCCCTCTCCATCCTCTGTGCGCCTAAACAGATTGTTGCACATTTCAGCGCCCGCATTTTCGCATTGAATGAAAAATGTTTCACAAAATTGTTGTGCTATTTCCGATTTGGCTCCGCCACGTGTTTTGTGGTACAGTATGAATTAGTGGTGGAAGGGGGAGACGAGGTTTGTTCTAATATCCTGGAAAAGAAAACCAAAAAAAAAAAAAAAAAAACAAGAAGGCAGAGAAAGATAGTGATAGGGTATGCAGAAATAGAAAGGAAATTTATTTATCTACTGCCGAAAAAACAGGAAATTGATGCAAAAGAGAGGGGGAAGTTAATAATAATAAAGCAAAGGACAAAAAGAAATACACGGAATGAAAAATATGAAACTAAAAGCTATTTACCTGAAATATAGAAAATGAAACGAAAAATAAAGTAGAATAAGATGAAGAAAGATTTCGAAAAGTTGGAGAGAAATAATTAATCTAATTAAATAAAATACAAATGTATGTTCAATTTGTTACAGTATGCAAAGTGCGGCTCCGATGACGATGAACCCTTTTATGATTTAAATGCGATGGCTTCAACATATTTCCATAACATTTGAAAAGTATTATTCGCCTAACCATTCCCCACTTGCCCCCCTTTGACTGGTCGCCCCAGTTTTCTGGTTATTTGACATTTTGTGAAAAACTGCTGCTAATCAATAGACGAAATTTAAATTGATGGGAGGCTTAACCGATTGAGGTGAGTGAAGTGAGGTGTGTGTTTGTGCCTGTGTTTGTGTGTACAAGAGGAAGAAGTATACATAAGCATTAGGGCGAGAGTCGTAGATGATGTGTGTGTTTTTGGCATTAATATAAAACGCAATCAAAATCAAATCAAATGGAAATTGTTTAGATTTTGGTATATGCCTAGTTGTGTCTTTAGCTATATGTGTAAGTGTGTGAGTGTGAGTGTGAGCCTGTGTTTGTATGTTGACAACTTCATTATGTTTGCATTGCTTTTGGCTAGGTCTCCTCAATGTTTGTCCAGCGATATGACCAATAATCAATGGTCTTACACACACAAAAATAATAATAATAATGCATTATACGAGCTAGACAGAGAGAGAGAGAGAGAGAGAGAGAGAGAGAGAGAGAGAGAGAGAGAAATGTGCTTGGCCGCACATTAAAAGCGACTTGGCCCAACCGCAAATTGAACTAATTCGATGTGTGAACAACAGCAATGAAAAGGCGAAACTAAAGATGAAGGCATTGATTGGCAGCAGCAGCGGCAACAGCAACATCAGAAGGATGAGGGGTGGAACTGGGGATGCTGAATAGATGTGGGTTTGAGAATGAATGAATGATAAGCTTCACCTTCACCGCTTTCTAACCAACTATGCCCTCCATTCCACCTCCATCCTCCATCTCTGGCCGTCTCTGTCAGTCGCCCATTATGTGCGTGTTATGATGCTCTGATATGTATATGTCTATGCTGCATTAATTTAATTTGATAAGAGCAACAGCAACAACAACAATCGAATGATAGGCAGACAGACAGAGAGATAGAAGGAAGACAGTTGTGTGTAGGAGTTTCGATGAACTCCAATGCGAATGAGAAAGCGAATGCTTTGTATACTCTCAAGATGGGAAGAATTAGATAGATACCCAGACCAATAGACAAGCAGGCAGAGGGCTGAATATAGAGTGTATAATAACAAAAGCAATATGCACTCATTCCATCAACATAACTTTAGCTGCTGAAGTTGGCCATAAACAATCCAAATAATTTCAACACATGCGAATACAAATAAATGTAGTAGGCAAGTAAACAAATGAATAGTTTGAACAGAATAGTTAGTTACCAAATACTAATACAGGAAATGAAAATTTGTAGGTATATAATTAATAAAATAGTAAAATTTATTTACCTCAGAATAAGAAAAGAAAGAAGTATTATATATTCCTGAAAATATTTAACATTTTAAAGACTAACACAAGACGACATTTTTTAGGACATGAAAAACCGTTTCAAGCCGTTTAATACGTTTGACATTCAGTGTTTGACATTCAAAGTGAAATATTGTCTAAAATAAACATAATGTTTTACTAAAACAGTTTATAAAAAACATATAAGGTAAAAAATATATAAGAAATTTACAAAATTTCATTTGTTGTGCTTTAAAATGTGTGAAATATGCACCCAAAAATATGCTATAGGGAGTGAAACATTTTCATCATTTAATTTTAACAAATTTCTGGAGTCTATTGCATCTAATTATTAGTAACTATTTGTAACAAGGACCATTTGTTTAAAGCAAGAAGTGCTAAAAACTGTTTAAAATGTGAAAAAACTTTTTCGACTGTCTATAGCATACTTTTAGATGCATATTTTATAACCCCAGACTGCAGAAAATCTGATCCCGAGTTAGTTAAAAGCCCCTTTTAAATGAAGGTCAACTAAAATCATGTCGGCGTGTTTAATTTTTTTATAAAAATCTAAAAGTTGCATTAATTAACAATTTTATTTACATCAAATTGAATTGAAAGAGGTTCAAATAAACATAAAATAAACATAAACATAATAAATAAGATAATTAATAAAGGTTAAACGTGAGATGGTTTAAATGTCGATGAATTTTCTCAGAAACTTTATTAGGAGACTTGAACTATTTAAATATCAAATGAACATGAATCAATAAAAACAGACCAATCTGTGTGGGTATGTGTGTGTGTGTGTGTGTGTGTGTGTGTGTGTGTGTGTGTGGATGTACAAATGAGTGGGTGTATCTGCCTTATATTCGTATATATATATATCTCTCTTTTTGGCCATCAACAAGGCATCAAAACGAGCTATCCTTACGCTCATTACATTTGGATTAACATGTTAATAATGTGAATGGACATTTGTGTGTGTGTGTGTTTGCAAATGCACCCGCACTCGAATGAATAATTTAACAAAACCCATGTCATACAATTCTCTCGCACAGTTAGAAATCAACGTTTCCGGCCATATATTGGATATTGGTTCAGTTGGAGTGTTATAATTGTATGTTTGGCAATCTTCATAACTGTCAATTAGATTGCCAAGTTGAGTTTAGTTGAGTTGAATTGAATTGAGCTGGAAGTTGTATTAGATTCAATGTAATGCGATTTCACCTCAATGGAAATGCTATCTCTGCCTTTGCCTAATTTAATTGTTTAACACACTGCCCACCAGACCCAATCCAAAGCAATATTGTAAACAAACAGCCATATCTGAGACATACAGACGAACTGAATGGCAAACTTATATTTATATATGTACCTAAATATATTGATTGTTCGAGTATGTATGAATGAACGTATGTGGATTGGCATTGCAATGTTAACTGCAGTATGCCTTGTCTTAACTTGGCCCTGTCTTGATTTTACTTGGATGAACTGCAATTCTATATATTCTTCTATTTATTTATTTGCAAATAGTTTTATGGCTATTTGCATACATTGATAGCATTGTTTTTACTGGCCAAGTGGAATTATAAGGCATGATGAAGCAATACTCAAGTCCACGCCATTTTCCCCTCTTCCCATAGATAGCAAAAATTTTAAGTTACGTATTGCAATTTTAGAATTCTTTTAATGAGCCAAAGCAAACAATACTTAAACTTTTATTTTTAGAAAACTCTTTCTCATTATAACACGCATTTAGAGAATAAAATGTAACAGAAAGAGGGAAGCTTTCTATTCTGGCCAGGGTCGATCTAGCCAAGAAGAAGAATGAGCTAAGAAGCTCTGTAGATTGAGCGCATGGTATACTGAAGTCGGTTATACGAGTTGCCTACTTCATTTTCGCATAACTCTTTGTTTTTGAAAGACAGGTGACAGGAGAGAACATGCTTAGTGTATCAGATTAGTTAGTTTAGCATTTTATTTTGTTTGACAATGACTTTTTTTTAGCCCATTTCTATTTGGCCTTCTGATTCAGTTTAGTTGGTCTTTCATCATTGTCAAAGGCAAATAGAGAATGAGGTAGAGACAGATAGAGAGACAACAAGGACAAGCGCCTACAAGGTGGCAGCACAATATGCCTCAAAAAAAAAGAAAGAGAAGAAGTCAAGACAAATTTAGCAAACGAATTTGGACTAAAGGCAACGAAAAATGAAAAAGAAAAAATTAAATAAAACAAAATGCAAAAGCATAATGCATAATTATAACAATAGTAAAGGACAGGACGTTACCAACAGAAGCAGGACCAAGGACACACAGGCAGTCCAAATGAAGCGTGGCCCCTCCTCTTATTACCTCCTTTCTACCATCAGCCCACTTTCTCCTATCCAGCACCTCTCTTGGCCTCTGTGTTGTGTGTTTTGGCTCAGGGTCCTGGGCAACTTTTTATCAGGACATCCGCTTTCAGCGATTTTTAATTGCTATTGTTACAGTTTATTGTTTTATTATGGAGGCCAAGTGAATGAATAGCCACAGACAGAGATGGAGACAGCAACCGAGCAGGACAGCAAGAGAGACAGAGAGAGTGAGCAATGGATAGAGCTACCAAAAGACAAAAGCTCTTTGGCTGGGCACATTTCATTTAATTTCTTTGGCGCGTTGTGAGTTTAGGTTTCAGTTTTTTGTAAAATAAATAAGCTAACAATTAGCGCATCTCAAAATTGTTGGGAAAATGGCCAGATGTGAGTTGGGAGAAAAAAATAAAGCTAAAAGAATCCAGCAAAACAAAAAACACATACACAAAAGAACAACAAAACTGAAAAGAATAGTGCAAAAATGTATAAGAAAAATTTGATGAGATGATAATAAATAAATTTTTAAAAAATGCAATATCCTAATAATTCTTTAAAAAGATTCGAAAGTATTTTCAATTCTTATATAAGACAAACCTGAATTTTGCCATTAAATAAAATCATTCGAAAAAGAGATTTTATTTTGAATTTTTTTAAGTTTCAGTTAGACCCATCACTCATATTATTTATAACCTTTGTCTAACAGATTTGGCTTCTACCTATTTTTGGCTAGATTTTATATCATTCTTTTTATTTTTGGACTGCTCTCTTTGTGTCAGCTTTTTGCAATTTGCAAATGTTTTGGATATTTCATTGAAGACGCAGCGGGTGGTTTACTTTTCGGTTGAATGGTTTTTCGTTGAACCAAACGATGTAATCGTCGTCGTCATCGTCATCCACGTCCTCGTCCTTGTCCTCTTCATTGTAGGGAACATTGCCGTCATTATGTTGGCGGCGTCAGTGGCCGTTACAATGTTGTCCTCAGTTGCTCCCTGCAGTCCCTTCATATTGCCTCGACCAAAATAGCCGCATGCAATTGATTACAGGCAACATGGAGAAAAATGTGAACGTAGCGGAGGATGTGCGGCTGAAAGGAGGATGGTGAAATGCTGGCAATGGCAACCATGGTAAAGAACCGCAAAGTGCGTAGGTACACACACACATACAGACGAAAACAATGGGAGATGAAGGGAATGACGCTGGAAAATGGAATCGAAATACACACACACACAGACAGACTGGTTTTATGACCGAAACAGGACACATACCGAGCCATGTGCAGGCAGGCAAAAAGGATTTTCAATAAACCAACGAGGTGCAAAGGCAAACTGCATATCAGAAAAAGGAATAAGAAATAAGCATTGGTCCTGCCTTTTGCCAAAACATTAAGCCTAAAATGCCTCGCTGCAATATTGTGTGCGTAAGGTAATATTGGGGCAAGCAAAAAATTCCCCTCTTTCGGGAATATGTGGGTCAAAACCAAAGGTACGGTGTGTGTGTGACAGTAGGACCTCTTTTCGAATGGCAATAAACGAATACCAATTAGGCCTATTCGTAAATAGTATCTTGACAAGTTGCAGTTGCTTTTGCAGCTTCAGCAAATCCTTTCGAAGTTGAAGTTGCCATCACGCCAAGTCGCCATAATTATTGCATACCTATAGGGTAAATTTATAAATACTTCGAGCTGAAAACTTTGTGTGTTCTTTGAGAACCTTGGCAATTTTAAGCTTTAAACAATTTCAAAGCAATTTCCAGTCTCATTTAATTTATTTTTCTTATCAGCTAGAGAGAAAAAGAAAACAGAGAAATCAGCAAAAAAAAAAAAGGTTAAAAGGGGAAAGGCCAAAATATAATACATATATATTTTTGTATATTTTATATGACATGGCAGTAATGTCTCCGCGGCGTTGACAAGATGTGCGACTTTAAATTGGTCGTTTTCGGCATGTCTCTTTCTCTCTGCCAAACTGAGAGTGGTGTGTAGGCAAATTTTAGGTGCCCCTTCTCCCCAACCAACCACAGCCATCAACTTGTACTTCGTTATACTTATGTATGTGTCATGAGTCATTTAAGCTCATTACGGGCATCAATTTTAAGTGGTAAATATATGCCACTAGTACCCCATAGAAAATGGAGAAAAAAAGCAAAAAGAAAATCCAGAGGACATTGAAATCCTATTTGGTAGTGTCGAATGTGAAATACCCTTGAAACGTTTCAATGCTTTTGATTTCTCGCAAATGGGATTGAGTCTAAAACTCCATGCCAAAACTAAGAAGCCTTCAAGTTAAGGATATTTTGATTTCGAGACTTGTATAGAATTAAATGGGGTCCTATACCCGACTTGTTTTTCAAGAAACCTTCAAATAAATAATGGAAAATCTTTTATCATTGATTTTTCCTTCAGGGGTTAAACTGTGAGATATATAATCTAGGATATGAATCAAGAGATTCATAACATATTCGAGATAAATCGACATTGTGATTTCTAAGAGCATATCAAGTCTTCTTAATAAAACATTCCTTTTTGCTTGTTTTTATTTTCCTCGCACATAAGTGAAGCATTAAAAAAGTCAGAGTGTCAATAAAGGTTTCATGTTAAGCCAGTTTTTAACTATTTATTAACCGCTCAGGTGACAGACTCCATTCTTTTTCGCATTCTTTATTCTTTGCTGGCAATTAAATTCAATTTTTGTTAAAAATATTTCTCTGGTTATTTATTTTTGTTGCATTTTTTGTGGCAGATTTTGTGGCATACAATATGACCCATATAAAGATATACACGTGAGTCTGTGTGTGTATGTGTGTGTGTGTGTATGTGTGTGTGTTTGTGGTCATGTAAGGCAAATGGCCAGACAAAAGAAGATGAGAAGAAATCCATAAAGCGCAGCAGCCATAACAACAAATAAAAAAAGAAGACAAGGAGCGAAAAAAAATATAAGGAAAAGAGCGCGAAATGAATTTCACTTGTGAAATGTGAAAACATAAAAATTGTTTATGGCTTCCGCTACATTGAGAAGGCGAAGACACAACGCGGCAAAAAGATAGGAAGAGCGAAAAAGAGAGAGAGAGAGAGAGAGAGAGAGAGAGAGAGAAAGAGAGAGAAGACAAGGGGGAGGCTATCAATCGTCCGACTATCAGCAAAGTTTTGTAAACGCCTTCACTGAACGTGTCTTAAAAAAACCAACAAAAAGGACAAGAGAAAACCAAAAAGCAAAAAAATTTTAACATCCAAATTTTTTGTATAATTTTTTAATCCATATATTAAGCATACATTTTTGCTTGTTTAAGAATTTTCTTACCCATCAATCCATTTTGTTTATTGCTTTTTTTCCACAATTAAAATATGTAATTGATATCCTCGGAAATCTGAAGAACTGCATGATTATCCAAATTGAAATTGCTCTAGCGGCACAAGTTAGTCTAATACATCAAAAAGAGTGAGAAATAAAAATGTTTAAAAATTCTTTGACTATTTCACATTGTCCAGCTATCCTTAAAATTTTGTTGAAATTATGGATAGAATGTTAAAATGGAAACATTTAAAAACCTCAATCCACATGAACAAATTTTCGACAAACAAATTCAGTTTTAATAAAGATATTTTCAAATAAACATTTTAGAAAACATCTTTTCTAAGTTTTCTAAAATTCCAAATTCCTGCCTACTCGCTATTTCTTGTGTAAATTGGATCAGTTGAATAAGTTAACAGGGTTTTTGAAATGAATTAACATCGGAAATGAGAATGTCCTGATTAAGTCATTTTGGGTAATATTTCAATTTTGGTTTCTTATCAATTTGTGAATACATTTTTGCTTTAAAGTGCCGATCCAAGCGACTCATACTTATTAATTGGAATTCGTACTTGATGCCAATGTGAGGAACACTTTATATTTTTATGCCACAGCCATTGCACTTATATAACCACGTAAAGCGAATTGCCATTACTTTGCTTCCTTCCTTCCTTCCTGCCTTCCCTTCGCTTGCTCAACACATTTCCCCGTTCATGTCATATCAATCCATAACCATATTATCCGCAAACTTATAAGTTGACTGCCATAAAATCCGAGCGAGTTCAAAGAATAACACTTTGTCAATCTGGCAAGGATTCGCTTTAAAAAATTCTCTGGGTGCGTGGTCTGTTTGTGTGTGTATTGGTGTGAGTGGATGTGTGTCTGTGTATAAGCAAATGAAAGTTGTTGGTCATGATGTCTGCATTGCCAGACCGATAAAGACAGAAAAAGAAAATTTCATTTTCTTTTTTTTTTCTGTTGGGTGGCAGGTGGAAGGGGAGCGAATGCGCAACACGTTTTGCTGCCCCTGCTGTTCTTTTTTTTGTTGTTGCTCATTAAGTATGTGCCTCTCGCTGTGTGTGTGTGTGTGTGTGTGTGTGTGTGTGTGTGGTTTTTATCTGTATGTGTCCTGCGCCAAGTGCGGCAATTTAAAACATAATGCAAACTAAATGAAAATGCGCCAGCAGCGCATGAAAAAGAAAACCCCGAATGAAAACCAACATCAGCACCAGCAACAGCAGCACAAAAGAATTTTTAAATATTTTCTGCCCTCAACAAGAAAGAAAGAAAGAGACAAAGACACACAGAGAGGAACCAGAGCAGGAAAGGGAAGGTGGGAAAAGGGAATACGACAGCAATGACCAGAGCCCGGAACTACAACTACAACTACAACTATAAGTATAACTATAACTATGACTATGACAACCCAAAAAAGGCTGCGGTCAAAAAAGGAGACACCGCCTGGAAGGAGTTTTTAGTTGGTATAGCCAAAGCTAACTAAGCATGCCACGCCCACCATACACACACACACAGGCAATCCCCACACACACTTGCATATACGAAGTGCATTTTTATATCCTCTAGCCAAGGAATGCCAAAACGGGTATATTAACTGCAAACTGACAGAAAAGGAAAGCATCAACTGATAGATTAATAAAGTTTGACTTTAAGGCTTCAGCAATTCAAAATTTAAATAAGAGTTCTTGAAATCGAGACCCAAAAGCTCATTTTAGTTGTAGTTTAACCAACTTAGTCTTGGCTTAAATATCCTTCTCAATCTTATTAGCGAGAAATAGTCAAATTGAAAATGTTTGCTTAGAGGATATTATGAAAACGGTGCCTCGACTTGCTTCAGATTCGTTTGGGGGAGGTTATTTTTCTCTCTGCTTTTTTTTCTTTCATTTTTAGCCTTCTTCTTTTTATGTCGTCTTCTGTGTCCGCTGTCTTTTAGTTCTCGCAATGCGAAACGGCAAACGGAAATGAACTCTTTAGTAAAGTGTTTACAAGCAAACTCACAGAGAACGTTGCAATGAGAGGGCTAAAATGAGCTTGGTGGCAAGTAGTATAAGGTTGTAGCAGAGGTTTAGGGGCAGCCATTATGTCTGTGTGTGTGTGTGTGAAACGACATTTATGCAAGCTAAATTAATGAAATGTGACAAGGTGCAGAAAAGCCACTGCAAAAAGCAAAACACCAGAGAAGTGAATAGTGGAACACAACCAAATAAAAACCGAAAAGCAGAGCAAGCAAAAATTCTAAAAAAAAAAGTTGCAAGAAATAAAAACATTTGCCAGTTATCTTTTTTCACTCATTTCTGAAACACTGAGGGAAAAATTTGGTATTTTATTACATAAATGAGCTGAATAGTTAAAAGAATGTGTAAAGGATTCCAAAAAAAGTTCCGATTTCTAATTATCTATCTATCTATTATTTCCAATCGAAATGGATTACAATAGAAGACAAAAAGAACTGAGCCCTTAGCCGGGATTTCTTGATTGTGAATCTGTTTTTAGAATCTTATTAGAATTATGTTTCTTTCTTGTATTAAAAACACATTTCAATCCTCTGTTTAAAGGTTAGTAAGATTGGCAAAATGATGAATAAAGTCAGGACCAGAATTCTGAAAATTCTGAAAAACTTTTAATTTTGCGAATGTACATCATTGCCTAATTTCCAACGATTTTCAAATGCGATATCCCATTTTATTGCATTAAAATTTAAAATCAAATAGAGAGAATAGAGATTTATTTCAATAAATCTTGATTTAATTTTTGTGTTTGCACGAATTCCCTAGATAAATAAACCCTAACTCTCACCCTAACATCGTGTGACCTGTCACAAAATAATACTAGCAACATTATTTGTTTCATTATATCGGTGGCAACCCTGCCATGCCCATAATTGAAAACGTATGTGGTGGCAACCCTCGTAATTTTGAAGTGTGACAGGCAACATTTGTGTTAAGCAATTAAGAAGGCTGTAAAATAAAACTTTGATTTAGTACCAGTTAGAGATACAATTCAACTTTAGCAATTTCATCTATTTTTGTGTAATTATCGTAATGCCTAGAACCAAGCCAAGTAACCGAAACAGTTCATCGGGAAAACAACGTGAATTGCGGAGCATTGCATGGCACGGACGAAAAGATGACAAAAAGAATGAGAAACGTTATGAAGACAAACGTGTGGATAAAAGAAAGGAAAGGAATAATAAACGAAATAAATCTCGTAAGTGCGCTGATAGTTATTATCTAGATTGACCTCTAACTACATTTAAACTCTAGCAGCTCTATCCATTGAATCTATACGCAAATCGCCCACTCTTAAGAGGCAATTTGAGGCCGAACATCGTCGTTTGCTATATATGCCGGGTTTATGTCCATCTCTGGGCCATCATGAAATCTTTGAGCATTTCGTTAGCTTTGGCGCTGTGGAAGAGGTAAAACTGCGTTCACGCTCGGATAAATTTTATTATGCACTGATTCTGTATGCTCGAATTGATTCCATTGAAAGAGCCATAAATGCGAATCCCCATCAATTTCGTGATCGGCAATATTTTTGCCGTAGAGCAAGGGAACGTAGCATAATGTCGATAAAAAGGAGATCAGAAAACCGGGACCACCATGAACATCTAGAAAATCGGAAAAAAAAGTTTAAACCATTGGAAAATCAAACTGATATACCGTCAAGAAGTCCAACCACTTCCTCAAGACATGGTCCCACAGACTTGCAGTATCCCTTACGTTCCTATTTGTATCGTGATTCTGGCCAATCACATTCTAAGCTCGGGATAATTGACTCAACTGAGGAAGAAACGACTGATGCAGCTCCAGTTTGGCCGAAATCGGTTAAAATTCTAAGAGATTTGCATCTAAGAGAATGTCCATTATTAGCTAACGAAACTAATTTACCCGAAGATGGTGAAGATGATCCAGTAACTCCGCCGAAGCCGACAAATGCTTCGGTGCCAATTCCTTTGGAGCCTCTGCCTCTGCCTTCACCGCCGATGCCGTGTTTGTCGCCGCCCTTGCCGTTGGTTGATCAGGAAGACTCTGAAATGGATACTCTGGATCCTTGTTGTTCATTGGCTTGGTCTAATATGTATGAAAATCACCAATTTGTACGTCATAACTACGTTGACCCAACCATCGTTTATGGCCAAGAAGTGCCGATTGAGCATCAAGTTGAATTAACAGCGAATAAATATGCAGCAATCACTTACAATTGAGATGAAATCTATTTCAATTATAATTTATTTTGATTAAAAAAAATAAGTGTTTTGTAGACACCTTTAATTATTGAAAAAAATTATATTTTACGAGTCTTGGCAATGATAGATAGTTAACTTTATAAATGACATTCAGATATAGAGAAAGACAAGTTCGGGGCTTTTTTTTGTCTTTTATAAAATGGATTATACAATTTTCTTCATTTATCAATTTTAATGTGAAGCCATTTTATATATATATTTTTTTTTAGCATTTTTGTGTTGGAAAACAAATCAATTTAGTTAATGGTCGCCGCCTAAAGTGCAACTAGAACTAGAACTCTGCTGTAGTTGAAATTTCGATCCAAATAAAAATAGTAAATCAACAACCGAACGAAAACCAAACACATATAGAAATAGACATACATATTTGCGAGGGGAGGCTAATAAAGAACGATGAAAAGATTAAAACCTTTTAATAATCAAATTCATCTCATTACAAATAATTGAGATAGAATCATCACTAGAACAGACGCCGTTTTAAATAAATATTTCTAGCAAATGGTTGATTAGTATTTTAGTCATCGAAAACCATATTTAACAAAATGCTTTAAAAAATAAAACAGCAAACAGCTGAAGCTAAGCGACTATTGATATTACAAATACTTTTCAACTGACCTTCGAATGGAGTTTACCATAGAGCAATTGCATGTTCTGTCAGTCAGTCAGTCAGTCTGTCTGTCTTCATTGGATCTTTTTCCTTCTAATATGTATATATGTACATATGTTTATATACATATCGAAATTTGTATATACTATGTGTATAAAATATATCTGTATACAGAGATAAACAAATAGATATACTACTGAATAGACTTACTCAGTGACACACACAAATACATACACACACACACACATACACATGTGTTAGAGAGATGCAGCTGCGGTTGTTAGATTGAGGGTGTCGCCAGTTATTTATGTATGGCAATATTTTGTTTTTGACTTTATAAGTACATTTATTCATTCATATGGTGTAGGATATGTTTTATCTATTTTTGTATATTTAGTATAATGAATTCAATATTGGTAAACTGTACTTAATATTATATAAACAAAAACCTGCCGAGTGGAGAGAGATTTGAGCATGTATTTATCTTTGCCAGTTGTCCAATAATTAATTCGATTTAAATAAAAATAATTGTCTAACTAAATTAGTATTTATTTGTTATGTTACCTAAATATGAACATGCAGCCACATTAATCATTAAAACAATATGCAGCCACACTAATCAATTAATGCAAGCAACAGTTGTGAGAATTTGTAAATATTTAAAAGTCTTAGAAAGGCATATGTAAATGAAAATTCTATTTGTGCAACTTTCTCTAACAAACAAACAAAAATCTAACTCTCACTCGTACACACATATATTAAATTTTCCTCCTCATTTATTTTGCCCTCCTTCAATCTCCTGCAAATTGTTTTACTAAGCGCGTATATTTCTTTTATTTATTTTTTTTTTGTATTTTGGTCGGAAGCTTTGCAAAGTGCTTAACATGGCCATGGCAATTGCTTCTGCCGTTTCCAACCCCGCACCCATTGCCCTTACCAATCCATTTTAACCCCGCTCTGTCTAATGTTGGAGTTCCTGCTTTGTCTCTAATGCACTTCGTGTAGCATACACAAGCTGAAGTTAGTAAATTTTCCAACTGGATTTCAAACATATGCATATAGTAAGCGCGTGCGACAGAGAGAGAGAGAGAAGAGAGACAGGGAAAAGGGCTAGAGAGGGACAACTCAACCCCCCGGGCTATAAAACTTAATATGTTTTGTATTTAAATTTATGAAAAAAAATTGCAAAAAAAAAGATGATGGGGAAAAAAAACATCAAGTAGAAGGAAACAATGGAAGAGAACGGGAACTCAAAGCGGGAATAATAGCTGCTTAAGCCGCCAACATGCGCATAATTGTCGCCAGCGTTAGCGTCAGCGTCGACGACAGCGACTACGGTCTTTCCTGGTCAACACAGCAGGCAACACGGCACAGTGGTTAGCGTAGGCGAAATATTGAATAAAACCGAGATTGACTAAGACTAAAGAAACAGTTTCTTATTGAAGTCTCTTAGCCCATATATGACTTATTATTCGAAAAGACACTTTAACTTATTTAAATACGATATTTATGGCTATAAAATATTCAACATATTTTAAAAATGTTTTGGCGTTTTTATATAGAAAGAAAATCAGATTACCGTTTCGATTTCCATTTAGTCCAGATTGAAAATGTTAGTATGAGTCAAAACTAACTAATTAAAATATGTCCATTATTTTAATTTAGTTAGATTTTATGTTTTGTTCATGGTTGTGTGTGTGTGTGTGTGTGTATGTCGGTGGAGACCACTGTAAGGGCTAAATGCATTTGTAAGAGTGCTGGTAAATTTAAAATGTGCAGGGCGAATGCGGGGCGTATGCGTAATAATAATTACGCGACGCGTTTGCCACTGAAACACAAGGATATTTATGAAGGAGGCTTTAAATTGTCCTTGTCGTTATTCTGTGTTTTTGTTTCTCCCCCTCCCTCTCTTTCTTTCGTTCTCTCTAACTATCTTTTCTCTTTTCGTGTTGCGTAAAATAAGAATGCTGTTTATCACCTGGCTAAAAGGTAAAGCAGAGTAAGAGTAGAAAGAGATAACATGAGAAGCCGCAACTGTAAGTGGTTTAAGCTTAGTCTTGGGCTATGGGTTTTTCTTTTTAGGGGACGGTTTTATTCTGCTTTTTGGTTTGGATTTGCTAATGCAAATTACAAAGAGAGTGGAATCATGATTCTACTTGCTCTAAAACATATTTGGAGACGAGGCAATAACAATAAAAATATGGCCTCAACAGGATTAATACATTATTTCCGCTTTTGCAGAGAGACACGGATACCAAGCACACAGACACAGAGCATACACATACATATGTACATATGTAGATATACAGATATATGTACATATGTATTGTCTGTGTATGCCCATGGTGGAGTAGGAGGACTTTAACTTGACTCTGGTTCGCTTGGATGACATTGCCATCCATTTGTTGCTGTTGTTCTTTTGCGCTTTTATGATTATTGTAGTGGAATGGTCGTGTCCTGACTGAAAGTTGTAGGGACTAAGAGAGATGGAGAAAGAGAGGGAGAGAGAGGGAAAGCTAGAACCAGGCACTTATGCTTATGGTGTTTTTTTTCTTCTTCTTTTTTTTTGGCACTTATAGCTTTGCTTGCCCGTTGTCCTCTCTCAGCCAGCCACAACAACCCACTTTTGCCGCACTGCCTACTGGACCCCCTAATCCCCTGCCTCTACCACTCCCCTCATTCACCCATTCAGCCTTTCAAGTGCACTTTGCTGTTTCATTTTCAACTATTTGTTCATCATATTTGTATACTAGTTTTTCCATCTTGCCTATTTTACATAGGGATAACATTGCTCGGTATAGAAGAGGCTCCAATGCCACTTCACATTCATCCTCTTTACACACCCAAACACACGCACACACACACAATCAACAAACAAACCAAAAAACATCAAGTGCTGTAAAAGAGCAAACAAAAAAAAAAAAAAAAAAAAACCATCGTATATCGTATCGTACTTGTACATATATGTGCATGAACCATATAGTATTAATATTTGAGCGCATTGTGCTGCAACACTTTGTTCACGCACAATCCAGAAGCACTTGCACCTCTTTCAATGGCACAAACTTGAAGCATGAAAGTCACAATTTTAACTTATTAAAGACTCATTTCATCAGCATCGCATAGCAAAAATTTAGATGAACTTGTTGATGTTTAATTTTGAAAACAAATGACTCAGATGGACTACATGGCGGATGAGTTATTTTTTTTTCGACGGGCAATAGCATATGGCTATTTAAATAAAAATTATTTCCTTTTCTTTTCCTATTAAGAATTACTTTATTTATTTATAAATTTAATCAATAAGTCATACTAAAGCTAAATCAAAAATTCTTTTTATTTGACTACACTAGTTTACGCCAAAAGTGAAGTTAAAATAAAGACGTTTACAATGAATTGAACTTGATCAAAAGGAACTCAATCGAAAGGTATTGAATTGGCCTATGATAATAATTAATATTTTTTTTTTTTTGGTTTAAAATATTTGAAAGAAAGTTGCAGCACCCAAGTTGCAAAAAATTATTGGTAATTGCGCTCTTAAGCAGTTGTTAAAGACTAAATTAATGGCTGTTGTATATATATATGTATATATTTATAGCTTCATTAAGCAATTGTGTTATAGCTGTTTAATATGAAATCGAGATTATGAATTTTTAAACAGCAACACATACCATATACAAAAAAAGAAAAAAAAAAACAAGGGAAAAACTTTTCCCATTTACATTCATATTGCGTTTACAAGATCTGTCATAAGCCATAACACACATAAAGATATTCAAAACAATTTTATAAATTCATTCATTCACTCAGTTGCATTAAAAAAAAAGAGGAGAACTGGTAAAAAAAAATATATATAAAAGTTTTTGCCACAAAAATAAAAAATAAACAGGAAAAAACAAAATGGAGACAACAAAAATACGTGGAAAAAAAGGGAAGAAGAGCGAGAGAAAAGCTTGTTATGTCACTCGACGTCGTCGTCCTTGACAGCCATTTTAATTAAATAAAATAAAAACCCAACTTGGCGCCGTCTCTGTCTCTTCCCGCTCCCCCTTTCTCACGCTCTTGCTCTCCTTGTTTTTATCCCTTTCTCCTGTTGCAACGAGGTAAGTGACGGCGATTAAATAAAAAAAGAGAGGAAAACAAATAAAACAATAAGGGAAATTGAGGAGAAAACGTTTTGCATAAATTAATCAGCCTTGGCTGCTCCTTTTGCAAAAGTAATACACACACAAACACACACACACACACACAGAGAGAGATATACACACTTTTGCACCGATTGTTATTAATTTTCATTTGCTTCCTATTTGCTCGGCTGCTCACATAATTAAAATGAGTTTTAAGCGATTGCAATTCAAAGCAATCAATACCATAAAATTGCGCTCAGCGGGTGTGTATGTATGTGTGTGTGTGTGTGTGAGTGCGTGTGTGTGGAAAGGGTAGAAATGTCCGACAATACCGAGGCAGATGGCCCGTCATTGGCTCTTGTAGGAAATAAAAATTCTGCCAGTCCAGGAAGTGCGAAACTCACACGCATTCAATTCTCACACATTCGCACTCATTGACTCACTCACTCGTTCAGTCATTTATTCACTGACTTAACTCAGCAAAATCACCCACATCGAAATGTAATTAAGATCGATTATGTACTCGTATAACACCCCCAGAACGAGAGCCAGACCCATAGCTGGGACACTGCTCTCAAACTTGAATCATTTAGCGACAAAATTAGAGAAGTTTCTTTCTTTTTGTTTCTTTTTTTTTTATTTTTTATTAACTGAACCCACATAATCGACTGAAGTAAATCGGTTGGTAATTTAAAAAAACAAAATGCAGAGAAAGAGAATAAAAATTTGGTATACCCTTTCTTCAGCGCAAAAATAAAAAACAAAAAATCTTATCCCTCGGCCTGCCCCTTATGAGAATCGAACTCACGACCTTTGGTTTACGAGACCAACGCTCTGCCACTAAGCTAAAGAGGCTATATACAATCCCACATTGGCGATTCTATATATATTTCAAAATATATATATATGTAAAATCCCAATCAATTAAACCTTGAGAAAAGAAAAAAAACAATAATTATAAATACTTTTTGTTTTAATTTGAGACAAATATTTTGTTATCGATAAACAGATAATCAAGTTATGTTATCGCTTAACTGCTATTCCTATTTCAGTGTTGTCAAATTGCCTAAAATGCAAACGATGATGTTTCAATAATTGGAAAAATGTTTATTTCAAATCTGTGTATATTTAATTTATTGAAATTAATTACTTTTCACATTTTCATTTAATCAATCTATTGCAAATAATTGTCTCTTTGATTAAACAAATCCTCAATTCGACTTGATGACTTTGGCTAACATATATGTCATCGAAGTGCTTTAGGGTATTTGACAATTGCTAGTTCTCTGCTGCTAGGCGTCTGCCACATGAGACCCTAACAAACCCTTCACATGCTGGGAGCAGTGGTGCTGCCGGCAGCCAGTGGATGGCATGGTGAATGGTGGTGGTGGGTAACGACCATCATTTGTTGCAAAATGATGTATAATTTAATACCCGCAAAGCCAACTCCCAAATGGCAGTTGCTCTGACCTCCAAAACAAGCCAAAGCCAAGCGAAGTCAACTCCACATCCACTACCCATCCTTCTGGCCCTTCTCTCTCTCTCTCTCTCTCTCTCTCAGTCTCCTTGTCTTCTTCCACACATCCACATCCGGGACCACGGACCACTAACGCGTCCCCAATGGGCAGCCAACAAAAACCGAGAGCACATGTGTATACACACTCACACACACACACACACACACACATACACACGCGTCGGTATATATATATCTATAAAAAAAAGAAGCCAAAGAGGCAAAAACAAGAAAAAGTATATATTAAAAAAAAAGGAAGCTTTGAGTACTCGTGCATTTAGTAGGGAAGCCTTCGCTGCTTTTTGTTTGCCTGAAGCATTGGCTGGAGGGGGCAAGCAGGGAATGCCGGGATTGGTGTGTGTGTGTCTGTGTTTTTTTTTGTTGGTGGAAGGGTAGGGGGAAAGGGAGGCTGGAAGCGCGCCCGACGGTTGTTTAACTCGAGTGCTGCACATAATTCATGTGTCCACTTGCAATTTTTCCGTGCGACATTGTTATGCTGGCCATGTTGTAAAAACGCCAAAAACAAAAGGAATCCCCGAACCTCACCTCACCTCTGTCCTCCCCCACCAACTACCAAAACAAACGAACAAAAAAAAGGGAGAAAATACAAAAACGCACACACACACACACCGAAACAGAGATCCCAGCATCGAAGTGAAACGTGTGCAAGCGAGTTTATATGCCATTATTAGTGAGTTAGTCGACGACTCTGTAGTCAGTGAGTGAGTGAATAGGAACGAAAACGAGGATTGCGATTCCGAGTACACAACTCTCTCTCCGTGTGTGTGTGTGTTTGGGTTTGGGTTGGGTTGTGTGAGAAGTGTTAGTGTTGCACATAAAATAGATTACTCAGTGTCGCGAGACTCTATCACGACGTGCCGAATAAGACTTTCATCAGAATGGTTTCTTTTAATTTTAGACATTTCAAGGTATCCTTATATTCCTTAGAACGCCATGTACTGGTCGAATAATTGTCAAAATTATAGCGATCAGGAATGGGCAGGGCTAAACGGACTTGATACTTAATTTCTATTGCTCTAAGGCTTAGAAACTAAGAAACTTTTTCATGAAAATTCAATTTCAAAATGTATATTGAATTGAAGCTTGAGGATTTTCTAACTAAGTTTTGTAAGGCCTTGGAAGATCAAAATTCAAAGTGTCAGTACAGAAAGATGATTATTATCACATCTGGTGACGATTTAAGAGTAAACACTTCAATTAAAGCATTCAGAATATACTAAAAATGGATTTAAAATTTAAATTATCTACCGGAATTAATATTTCGTTTAGTAGTTACAAAAATGAACTTTATTGGCCCATTTGCAGTCATTTATCTAGTCAAATCAATTGATAAATTAAACTTTCACACACAAAATGTCTGACCGAAACGAGTTAAGTTAAGTCGACTTGACTTGACTTGACTTTCTTTACCATGTCCCCAAAGAGCAACAATGAATGACAAAAGGAATGAATGGATAGAAAGGGTTCCAGGCCCATGAAGGGAAATAAAAACAAACACCATAGAGAGTTTAGTCTCGTCACTTGACAACGACATTAGGCGGTGGGCCCCGTCAATGCTTTTGAAGACGGTTCTTGGGTTACTTACCCCTTGCCCCCTCCACCTATCTTAAGTCTTACCCTTTTTAAGTGCCAAATTACCATGAGTCATACACGCACACTCACACACACAACTACTTATATATCTCTATGTATGTCTATGCATTTGTATACGTATGTATCTTAAGATACTCTTCTTTAGGTTCGGCTTCTGTTGAGTTGCACATCATTTGATTTTGATTAATTGTCTCGCGACCATTTTGTGAATTTATGTCGACATTTATAATAAATTTCGTATACGACAAACAGACAGGGCGTATACATAACAAAAATTTAGAAGTAAAATGAAACGCATTTTCATTTAATATAAAGTGAGAGAAACAGGACAGGGCACTGATGGAATGGAATGAAGTGAAGTGAACTGAAGAGAGGGAGTGGAAATGTCAAAACGTAAGCGGAAAATTGAAAACTGTCCTTCGTCACTCCTTCCGTTCCGTTTGGCGCATTGAACTGGAAAATTATTTGGTCATTATGTCAATTTAGTGGAAAACCAAAAACAGAGAAATAGGGCGTAACTGGTCACTACAGGGATGGTCTAAAAGGGGGCGGGGTGCCGGCAAGCATTAAATTTAAATTTAAAAAAAAAAAAGGGAAATGGAAATCGAAATGGCAATGTGCGCACCAAAAAATAAAAAAAAAAAACACAGAAAAAAAAGAAAATAATAATAAATATATATGTATATGTATATATATTTGTATGCACATATAACCAAAACGGAAAACCGAGTGGCTACCAAAAATGCATTGTGAAATTAATTAAATTTTCATTTAAAACCATTTTACAAATTTATATATAATATGTATGTATACATATATTTATATGTGCATACATAGAAAATGTTGATGAAATGCAAATTAAATTAATATTGATAGACACAAGTGCATAATGATAGCCACGGAAATATTTATAGACATTTCTCGCGATTCAACCGATAACCTGAATTTTATTATTAAGCAATTGAAAACCACACGAGCAAATTTGAAAAGACTAATTTAGTTTAATTAAAGTCGGATCCTTTCCGCCCTTCTTACAACCTCTCGAACACCATATTATTGTTAGTAGATACATTTGGTTTTCCTTAAGAAATAGCAGAGACTTCAACTTTTAACTAAAAAATATTAGTTTTCCCTTTCTAGGCCGGTTAAAAAAGTTCTCTGTGCCCTTATATGATGAATAGAAAATGCAAGATCTGTACTCATTAAGACTAAGTTCTAAAAGATAAAGACTATAAATTTGTAAATAGTTTTTGCATTTCAAATCGTTCGATTTCTTCTCCGAATGTCACTTTTATTTTCCGATTTCTGAGTTTCTAAGTCTAAAGACATACATACGTGATATTGCTTAGAGATTATTTTAATAGCATCCTCAACTCAACCTTACGAAGTATTTTCCCTTGCACCACTCCCACTTTGTTAAGTTGGCACTTAGCAGCTATTCCTTATACATTTTTGGCTGCCATATTTTCAAACTGATGCCAAAAAAAAAAAATTGTAAATTTTGACTTTGTTGTGCTGGTCTAAAGTGAGACGGCAATCTAAAATGAATCCAAAAGACTTGTGGTGATTTTTGTGTTCGTGTATGTTTCTTTGCAGGAAATACCGTGATCAGTTGTGACATTGACCTTCTTGGAAATATATATTTATCTTGAAGTTTTAGTTGTTAGCCCAGTTTAAGTGTTTGCCTAGATGATGTGATAGAAGGATTACACCCAATTTAGGTGGCGTTATCAACTTATGTGAGTATGATTGTGATATCAAATAAAATAACATCCATTTCAATATTTGTCATATTGGTTTCTACACAAAGAACTCTTTTACATATGGGATATCTTAGTCTCTTTATTAATTTTTGAGTTTTAAGTTGATTTATTTTACAACCAATTTTATCAAGTATACGTATGTTTATGAAATAATTGCTTGATGTGCTTTATATTCGTATGCTTTTCATTTTATTTTATTATATTTATTCTTTACCATATTTAACTATTTGAAATGGGAGCCAAACTACTTCTAGCATTTAGAAATCGTAAAATAATTTCCTGGTCGATAAAATTAAAAAATATATTTAACAAGGCTAAATTTAAACTATAATCAATTCGGTATAAATATATATTTTTTTTATTATTTTGTCAAGGATTCAAAATAGTTTTTAACTCTAATTAACCACATATTAATGCATTGATTTGGCACTGTGTGTAAAATAATTCAATGCAATTGTTATTATTTAAGTAGATGTTGGTTAATTGAAAGCAACAACTTTGCTCTTGTTTATTGAATTAATTTGGTTTTACAATGATAGAATAGCGAATATTTGGGCTTTTGAACTAATTAATTTATGTATTTGCTAACTCAGGTAATACGAACTATGTATAACTGTATCAATTTCGATTCAAGTGCTAAACTTAACCTCATCCAATCAAGTAGTCATCCGCCCGCGTCCCCCTTGTTGATTCACGATGCCGATGAAGGGCCATAAAAGTAAATATGTCTGGGCATATGTTAAAATATGTTTACTGTTTCAATTTGGTTGTTTGTGCACACACACATACACACACACACGCACAGGGAACATAAAGCAAATATCAATTACAGTTCTCTTCTCTTTTCATTTTCTCTTTGTTTGTTACTCTTTTTCTGACTGTTTGCGAGGAGCGGACATAAAGGCAATTTATGGTTATGGCCAGATGACACAAATCCAGACATCACAGCATTTCTCTTACATCTGTAAATATATTTATGTATAATATTCCCAATCAATATCAAAACACAAGTCTAATAAAACATATTTATAAAGATTCTTTATTTAAATTGAATAAAACATTTTATCCTTTCAACACGAGGTTAGGGCTTCAAATGTCCTTTGATATCGAAATACTTTGTTTAAGTCATATAGAATTCTTAAGACTTTGGAATATACATATGTACATATATCAAAGAAAAGATTTTCCATTTGCTGCATATGAAAAAAGAGAGTATAAGATTCGGCATTCAGAAAGAAAATTATTTAATAAATTTTATATTTGTTTTTAAGATTTTTTTTTTGTTTTGGTTTTCAATTAATTAAAATTCAATAATGAAAATGTTAAAGCAAATCTTTCACTTTATGACATGCACAAATACGTATACATTTGTACATACATATTTACAATTGTTTTTATATTCCAATGCAATAATTAAAGTTATATTATATCCCGATCATCCAATTGGGTTTGTAATCGTTTGCTTGAATTGATTTCAGAAGCAATTGAGTCCTCCAATCCTATGAAATGACAAAATATAAGACTAAATCGGATTCTATCATTCCTTGAGGAGATCTATAGAATGAAAACGAAATGAAGTGTTGTCAGTGTTGGATAACCATTGCTGCAGCAACTTTCAAGTGTGTCTCATACTTGATTTATTTGAATGCCGATTACGAAAAATTCACAAATTGTCTGCTTTAAAAACTTTTTTTTTAGATTCGACGATGATGCTTAGTTGTAGCTTCCAGTGTTGGACAACAATCAGAGGGCAGCAATATTTATTTTTAGTGTGACCAACTTACATTTTCCCTGTAGCTGTTTAAAAAATTTGCAAGCTAAAATAAAGCCGAAATTTGAATCAGGATTGAGTGAGTGGGTGGAGTGGTTTATGTTTTTTTTTTTTTTGCTTATGTGTGTATTTGTGGGCGTGGCCCTGACTGAGTTTGTGTGTGTATGTGTGGGTGTACTGGTTTATGCTTTTGTATGACTACGGTAAATAAACTGTAATTGTAAATAAACATAAATTTTAAAATTATTACCAATACGCTGTCGTTTCGCTTTATTTGCAACTTATTTAAATGTGTTTTTTTTTCGTATTCCTTGTTGTTGGCATTTTTCTCACAGTTTTTTTTTCCTTCTCCCTTTTTTTTGTATTACTGTTGTTGTATTTTTATTATTATTATTCTGCCACGCACAACCACATTTATGTATTGTACATATGTATGTATGTATAGATACGCCATAATGGATATCGACATGCGATATAAATATTATTCGTTTTCAATATTTTTTTTTTTTTTATGCACAACACTACAAAAGCAGGTAAGAGAAGCGAAGGAGTGACCAACAGAGAGTGAGAGAAAGAGAGATTGATATATAGAGTAAGGATTGAAGAAGGTAGGGTGCCAGAAACCAGCATTATGCCGCTAGAAAAACCAAAAAGTGTTTCTAAGGATATAAGTTTTAGTCTTAACTTTAGTTTATCCTGCAAAAGGACTTTGGTTGATCCATTGAGCTTTGTTTTCGCTCTCGATATGTTCGATTCGCTTACTTGTATTCCCTAGGTATCTCTCTCTCTGTCTCTCTTTCACTTTTTTTGTTGTCCTTTCTTCCTTATGTAGGGTACTTGAAATTCGCGATTTCAGTTGTATTTCTTTTTTGGTTGTTGCTTCTTTTTTTTCTCGCACATTTTCTCGTCCACTTGTTTTTATTATTTGCTGTCAACGTTGCCCTAGCCACGCCCATTGGCATCCCATACCGGCAACTTTGCCGCCCCCGGCGGACCACCCGCTCTGCTGTTTGATATTCCACTTTTTTCCGCTTCTCTTTTTGAGTTTCTGTTTTATTTTTTTTTTTTCTTGCCACTTTGGCGGATATCATAAATTGGTTCGGCGCTCGGCAGGCATTTCCCATGTGGAAAATTGAAATGTGTTTTGGCTAGAAATGCGTTGAAATGCGTTTTGCCATGCCCACAGCACAATTGGGAGCAGTGGTGGATCAGGTGGCGGCATTTACGAACTGGACGGGTTCGAGGGGAAGGAGGCGAAAGTATATCAAAGCTTTGCATTAACAAAATAACCAGAGCAAAAACCAATTTATTTAAGTCTATCGTTTGGGAACATTAATCTCGCAAAAAACAATTCCTTTAGGTTGGAAGGGTTTCCTTAATTTATTTTATTTTTTGCATAATATGATCTTTCTATCTAGTATTATTTTGCAAGAATAATTTTTGAATTTTAATTTAAATTTCGAATGACAATAATCAATAATATGTATTTATATATATATATTTTTTTTTGAGGACATCAAGTTTTAATATGTCTCCTATAGTAATTTAAGGGGGTGCTGATTAAGGCCCTGTTCTTAGTTTTTGTCCAACACGTCAGGTTTTCGAAAAAAAGAACCGTTTAAAATTTTCAAAATGACTTAATTTACAATTAAATATAAACATAATATTATTCTAAAAACATCATTATTTGAACCTATTATTATATCAGAAATAATTAAAAGGCAGTTAACAAAGTATCGAAGAAGTATTTCTTTGATATAATGCATAATATCTAACACTTTGGATTTGGATCTAAAATGTGTAAAATTTGAACCAAAAAGTATGCTATAGGGATTCAAAAAATTTTCCATCTTTTAATTTTAAAGAATTATTGGAATCTTATGCATCTAACAAATTGTTTATTAATAATGTTTGCAGAGAAGAGATTTTTTTCCCAACCAGAATATTCTAAAATCTGTTAAAAATATAGGAACACTTATCAAAATTTTTAAAAATAAAGTAAAATATTTATAATGTTGGTCCATTAGGTATGTATTATTGTTATTATTTTTATGATTTTACAAATATTTAAAGAAAAATGAATCCATGTATATGAAAATTATTGTATTAAATCGTTTTGAAAAGTCAATTCAATTACGCTTTTTGCTTCATTTGATGGCAACTCTCCTTTTGCTTTCCAAAACTGAAATTGGTATTGAATATTTCATATAGAAATAGAAATTTAAATTACAATTTGTTTTAAAAATTTTGTGATCTCAACTAAATAGAGAGATAACGGTTGTAAGATGGACAGAGTATTTGAAAAATGACTCCAACTCCTGCCACTTGTCGTTTAATTATCCTCTTTTTTGTTTTGTTTGTTGTTTTACACTCGATTGCAACAATCCTTGTTGCTGCCACGGATGGCGTCCTGCAGTTGCAGTGCCTTGAAACATGAATAATGTTGAAATTTAATTATACATAATTCAAACACAATTCCAACGGTAAATCTGCAGAGTGCACGACTGAATGAGCCAACCGAAACAAGGGCAGATGGGCAGGGAGTAGTCTCCCTCTTGACTCCTTATCGCCCCGCATCCCTTTACCGCATTCCGTATACCATCATCTGGCCTATACTTTTTGCGCATTTTCTCACACGGTCTAATTAGTTAAGCGAAGCATGGGCGGTGATGCGGTAAGCGAGGGGGGAGGGCTAGGTGAGTGAGAATGAGGGCGGAGTGGGCGGTTCTGGTTGCGTCTTTTGTTAGAATGCAGAACGTATTTTGCGTTTTCACGGCAACAGAGAAAGCGGAGAGAGATGGGAGAAGAAAACTGCAAAAAAAAAAAAAAATACAAGACTCAAGGAAAGTGTGAGAGAGATGGATCGGTGGAGAGGGGTTGGCGGGAGTGAAGGAGTCGAGTGGGGAGCGTGAGCAGGGTGGGCAGTAAAATTGTTATGCGATTTTCTTTTTATTTGCACAATAATCACAATAACAACAACAACAACAGCAACAGCAGCAAGAAAAAACAAAAACAAAGGCATGAAAAACCGCCAACGGCAGAGTGGCAGCCACTCGATTCCTCGCTTTTCGAGTGGTACAAGATTCAGGGGCTAAAAGTGCGCGGGGTGGTTGGCTTTGTATGGTTGGTTTATAATGGTCCTGCATCTGCAGCTCGATGGATGCTGCCTACCAGCAATATGCAACTATATTTCAAAAACTATGGCCCTGAATGTGCCAGGCCTGTCTACCTTTCCCTCACTGTCTCTCTCGCACGCTCTCTCTCTCTCTCTCTCTTTTTCTGATTTCGTCTCTTTTCATCTATCTGTATCTTTTCGCGGTGCTCTTGGCTATCTGCTCGACGTATCTGTGCAACGGTAATTAAATTGCTGCCTGCTGCTTTTGTTGTAGCTTCCTCACCAGAGTTTCTGTCAGCTGTTGCCTGCGTTCTGGCTTTTGGCTTGTTGCCCATGTCTATCTATGCATGTATGTATGTACGCGCGCCGCCTAAAAGTAGGCAACACACTTTTTCATTCACACACACAACGGGGATCTGTCTCTGCAGAACGCAGTTTTTGCAAATTTAAAATTTTTCTTTTTTTTTGCCAGCTCATATAAGCATTAGTGAATAATTCAATCAACATTATTAAATAGTTTCTTATATGCCATTGATTTAGATGAAGAATTTATAAACTATTAGATTAGGAAAACATAACAAACTAACATGAATGTATTATTAAAAATTCAAAAGTAAGTCAAAATATGAAAAAGATTTCATATATTATAAATATATATTTCATATTTTCTATACTTTGTTTACAATCTATATATTTAGTTAGTAATAATAGGTTTAAAACCAATTTTTATCCATTAAAAGGGTTGCCTAAAAGTATGCAAGCAAGTCGGAAAACTAAAGTTTTTAGAGGTAAAGTTAGAATAATGGCTTCTAGCTTTCAAACTGTTGTTAAGACCAAAAGATTTTGTTCCTATAGTGTATTGGATTGTTTTGTTTGATTTCATCAAATATCAAAAATCCAAACTAACGCCATATTTAAACAAATTAAAGGTAACTGCAGCAAGTATTATTTTTTTTTTTCGTTTATTTTATAAGACTTTGTTTTCTGGTAGCAAACCTCGAGCTATGTATACTCTCCCTATTCGTTAGTTATCGATGGATCATTTAGTTCTCAAGAATTCATCAATTTCAAAGTTAAAACCTTGCCCAAGGTCCTACTTATTTCTGTTTGCGCCTTCTCTGGATGAAACTCGTCGCATGTTTTATTATATTTATGTATTAAATTATCTATGTATATAGAATGCAAATAAAATGACAATGAAAATAAATAAACGTACATGAATACCACATATTTAAGAGACTACCAAAAGTAATACATACATATGTACATACATGGAAAGCAATAAGAACTTCATGGCCAATATTCAAGAAATTTCTCGTTCATTTTAGTAAGCCCTTTTGTGTGCGTGTGTGTGTGTGTGTGTGTGTTTGAGTGTGTATCTGTGGAATATTGTGCACAGGTAACTGTAAGCAGTATGCTTCAGTGTAGACTAAAATTAATGCCAGCAATTAAAATGCTTAACACTCGTTTACCTTACAACCCTATCAAGTTGGCAAGCATTCTAAAACGTGTTGCAGACAGCTGGCGGCCATTGTCCATAGTTAGTTGCATCTCTCGCTGCCTCACCACCAATTGCATCTACATCTCAATGATTGAATACATTTTAGGGCAAACAATCATCTTTGTGCTGAATAGAAGGACTTTAGTAGAAGGCACTTTGCCATATTATCTATGTTGTACAGTGGATCAAATTTGTGAGGGCAATGCTTGAGTTTTAGCCAAATAGTTATGGCTACTACTGTGCGTGCAGACACACACGCACATACACACACACACATACACACAGACATCTCTACATAGAATTAATGCTGATAATTATCATGCTGATGATGCATTGCAAAATATGCACAAATCCTGTCAGCTTAGGCAATCGAACAGAATAGTCCCTCTGCCAATGCCTCTGAATTTTCTCTCCTTCGCCCATCGACCTCATCTCCCTGTGCTCATGATGGGGTGGGAATTAAAACTTAAGTTAAAACAGTTGGGAATGTTGAGTAATGTCTTAGTCCCTCAAAAGCCAAAAACCATTGATCAACCAACCAGCCGACAGATTGACAGACCACCAACTGACTGAGGCAGCCGCAATAAGACAGCAATAATAATTTTCAATGTCCTTTGTTAATCAGAAGTGCAGGCATTAGTGCAGTTGAAACTTGTTGAGTAAACTGGAAAATGTGTCTCTACCAATTTGTATTTAGATCTCTATGAAGTATGTTCAGCAAATTTACTCTCTAAATACTTTTGGAATATATTGAAATTAGGCCTTTTGTTTTCTCTATTGAGTTAAATAATTTTATGTTCGATATGTTTTGCTGTAATTCATTTTTGATAAGCTCAGTTCTGTAGACAAAGTCTGAATGGAATAATTTTTCTGAATAAATCCTTCTTAGACTACTGAAATGGATATTACAACTTACGTCATAGATACTAGAAATTATACATATTTTGTTTCGATTGGAAAGTAGATTAAATTAACCGAAGAATGAGAAATTTTTCTGAGTTGCATTGGATGGATATAGCAAAAAGGGACCATCTCGATGTACTTTGATATCCAATTATTTCTCGATTGCAAGCACACACACACACAGGCACAGGTGGGATAAGTGTGTATGTGTGTGTTTTCTGCTGTTTCTGCTTATCATCTTTAATTCGCAATCCGTTTTTCGCAAAATCTTGAAGCGCAAAGCTGCTGCTGCAGTCATCAAAATTAAAACGCAATTATACATTACCATTTTCGCATTAATTTAAATACTAAAGGTAGACTATCTCTATCTCATTCTTTCACTTGCTTCGTTCTCTCTCTTTCTCTGCGTATGTTCAAAATTTATTATATTTTTTGGTATGCGAATTAAATGTGTAACTGAATGTGCAACTGAAATGAGTTAAGGGAAAATTTATCAGGCATACGACCTGTTGGCCAAGTCACCAAAAATTTTTGAATACTGATGCATTTTTGGTTAATGGTTTTTGTTTAGTTTTTTTTCTGCTCTTTCCTTCCTTTGGCACAGATTAAGACGGCAGTCAAAGTAAAATTGTTGTTGCTGTTGTTCTTGCTGTCGCGTTAGGATGAACTTTTGCCTTTTTGCTTCTTAGACTCCATCAACCCGCACCACCCCAATTTGCTAGACCAACTACTGGCATTCCCATTCGCACTCCCACTCCCACCCCCACTCCCTCTTTTGAGGTCTCTTGCATCTTCAACTCTTCCTCTTTGGCTCCACCTCTATTTCTCATTTTTGTTTGTTGTTGCTGTTGCTTCTGCTGCTTTTTGGGCCTGCTTTTGTTGGTGCAGTGAAGAAAAGCTTTTTGCAGGCAAGAGAGGAACTTGGTCGTTGGTCGTCGGTCGTGTTGCCGCCCTTTTGTGTGCACCAACTTGACAAACTAAAAATGAAAAAAGTTTCCTATAGCTCTACGGCTCGACTCCGTGTGGCAAGCGGCGCCTTTTTCAATATCCTTTCTGCTAGGTTTTTCTTCTTTCCAATTTTTTTTTTTTTTTTTTTTTTTTTCATTTGTTGGTCTTTTTTTATATATTTTTTTTTACCACAAGCAAAGTGTAAGAATGAGGGAGTGTGTGTGTGTGTGTGTGTGTGTGTGTGGGCATGAGAAAAGGTAAAAGAAGCCATGGCGACGGCTCGACGTATTGATTTTGCTCTAACCGTTCCCTGTACTCAGCCACCCGCCCCCACTCTGCCCCCGCAATGCCTGCCCCCTTCTGTCGTTTTACTATGTTCGTGTCCTTACGAGTTTGAGGGAATCTCAAAGCTATGCCCAAGTCAAGGTAAGCCCAAAAGGCACTGGTAAAATTTTAAGCTGAAAATAGGTGCCAGTTACAGAGAGAGAGGGGGGGAAGGGAGAAAGGTTGGTTGTAGGTGCCGATATGTAAGCAATTCTAAGAGCCAAGTTCTGGCAGATGACCTTTTCTTTTGTTGGTTTAATTGAACTCGATTTAATTTTTGAATTTCCTTTCATGGCTTAAGTTCTATTCATCTTTGATTCGATGAAATGTTTAAAAGTTCTTTAATAGATAAAAAACAAATGGAATCTAGCCTAGCCTAGCTACACACTTATTTAGTTTGTGATATGCTCATATGTTTTTTTTAAGCATCATACCCAATCCCAACCGATTTATTTATTGCATTTTATCTAACCATCACGATCGTCTCCAAACGCCCGATCCGGTTTTACTTCATCTTATTTGGATTTCACTTTGATTTTAATCAGGTTTTCTTTTCATTCAACTCATTTGTAATGATCTCTCTCGCCATTGATCAGTGGTTTTGACCCCTTCATTAAGAGGTCAAACCGAATGATAGCAGCCGGAGACAATCTATAATTATATTCATTTCTTTATTTCTCGTTCTTCTTGTGTGTGCGTGTGTGCGTGTGTTTTGGGTTTTTTTTTTCTTTTTTTGTGTTTTTTGGCTTAGCCATTTCGCGCGTAATTTGGTTAACTTCTTTGACTGCCATGAACTTGCCCCAGACATCCTTGAACTTGCCCACACACACCAACACACAATTGCCAGGATATCATGTTCGAATATTTTGTCTGCATTTTATTTATATAAATTGTTCGCCAGGCAAGCCAATGACTTGGTGTCTGCCGACTGCCTTTCAAAACCAAACCCTAACCCCAACCTTACCGCATCTCATCTGATTTCATTTGGCCAAAAGAAGAAGGGTTATCCCAAAAAGCAAACGAAAAAGGCGAAAGCCGAAAGGCGAAAATGGATTTTTGCTCTGCTGTGCCGCCATTTTGTTTTACGTGAGAGAAGAAGAGATGGCCGCGCATAAGTTTCAGGGTCACCGACATTCCGGCGCCTCAATCAGCCATAAAATATTCTTACAATAAAAGGGAAACCCTCATCGACTTGAAAATACCTAAGGCCACGAGCCATTAGACTGAAAATATCCCTTATACCCACACCAATCTGGAAAATCTTTAGAAATAGACGAAAAAATTTAAGAAAATTTAAACCATGCATAAAGATTTTGTCTTATCAAAAGTCCCAATATACCCCGAGTCAATATGTTTCTTGCTTTGTTTTGGTTAAGGTAAGGCAAAAGGTAGAATTGAAAAAAAAATATTTTAAATCGTTTAAAGAATTTAACTGTAAAAGCAACCGGTGAAACGAAACGGAAAGAATAATCATAAAAATAAATTTATTCAAGTTTCAAATAAAATTCATTTTCGGAACCCCAAATTTGTTTCAGTGAGGAAACACTTTCTTTACTTCAATTCAAACCAAAAGAAAAAAAATAAAAACAAATTTAAAAATAATACACTAACATTATTTATAAGTAAAACCCTTTTCACAACATTCCACAAAAAAAAAAAGAAAAAAAATCGAAAAAACTGTTTTTTTTTTTTCCATATAGATATATATAGATTTCTTCACTTCATTTGATTCCGTTGAAATCGTCTCCATAAGCGCTGGAGACGGGACTCGGATCGGGACTGAGGTCTCATTGATTGCTCGTTGGCCATATGATAGCCTTCGATTGGATTTCGGCGTTGCGTTTGATTAACTTCAACTTCTGATTCATTCCCGTTGTGTGTCTCGACTGGTCTTCGCTTTTTCTGTTGTTTCTTCAATTTTGGAGATTTCTGATGCTTATGATGACTTCGATGGGTCGATTGCGAGTTCTTCTTCTTGTTTTTAGCCGATGGCTTTGATTGGCGATTGCTGCCTCCACGTTGGATTGGACGAGTTCTTTTCTTGGGCACATCCAAAAGGTCTGCAACATTTTGTTGGTCTTCAAGTTCGATTTCCTGCTGATTCATGGTGGTAGTGGGCGTGGTTAGTTCTTCATTATCATCATCATCATCCACATCATTATCATCGTGATCATCATAGATTAATTGTATCGGCTGTTGCTTTTGTTGTGGTCGATGATGTTGCTGTTGGTCTGGTTCATAAGAACGTGCCGATGAATTCGTTGTGGTTGTTGTCGTTGTTGTAGTTGTCGGTGTTGATGATGTATATGGGTCCGATATCACAATAACATTCTCAGTGGGCGGCGGTTGTTGGAACATGCCACGTAAGAGCATAAACTTCTTAAGCAAATCGCGTCCAGTGCCAACCACTTCATCATTACCAGCAGCGCTGCGTCCCATGCTCCGAGGTTCAACATATTGTAATTTTGGCAAACGATAGGCTAATACAAACAGTTAGAGATAAAGTAGAGAGACAATGAGAATATGTTACTTATAAGCAAACGATTGCCTCTTTTTGCAAATAAAACTAAACTGAAACTATGACTATGGTAATGAATGATTTCCTATACAACAAAAAACCAAAGATGAAAAAGAAGAACACTCTCCCCAAGAAAAGCTCCAACAGTTAATAAATTTGTCCCTTTTAATTATTAAGGAATTATCAGCCTTTGAAGTATTTACAAAACTGTTTGAATATCCTTTTTGAGTTATAAACTCTTTTATTATTATTTTTTGAATACTTACCCAAGCGTCTGGCTTGTATCGTTTCAATAAGAACCAAAGACAAAATTGTGCTTAAGAATATTCCTTTGACAAGTAGCTTCATTTTGTTGGGCTTGACATCTAACTAATGGAAATGTCTCTCATTTGGCACGCTCAGCCCTTTTATAGGAGGCATTCTGCTTCTCCAGTATTATGATTTCTTAGTTTATGCAATTAAAAAAATAGAAAACTTTACCCATTTCACCATAAAAATCAGAAGAAAAAAAAATTGTGACAGGCTTGCGTGCTGTAAAAAGAATTCTGTGACATGTTATCATTAAATGATGATGATGGTGATGAGGATGAAGACGAATCCAGACAAAGACGAACAAGTTGAAAGTCGGTAAATCATAAATATAAACGCAACACATACACGCAACATCAACATCATTTCGGGAATGGACAAGTGAAAGTTCTATCTAAGTGTGTGTGTGTGTGTGTGTGTGAGTGTGTATGGTGTAGGCATAGTAAATCAAATCTAATAAACTCCACAATAAACATGCTCCCACATAAATCTTGAAGAAATGTATGTATCTATGAGATATGCATAAACCGACATAGATATAAAAATACATACAAATACATATACATAATGTATCTTTATATACATATATATATATATTCTTGTATAAATAAATAAACGAATTGTTTGGATTTAGTAAAAGAAAAGAAACTACACCACAAAAAAAAAAGAAAAGGCAAATGCCAAGGTCATATGCGTAGTAGCCCCTTCGAACCAATTTAAAATACATACTTATCTAGAAGTTCCCTTAATCGAATAAATTACACAAAATAATCGAATACGTTAAAGTAAAAATCGAACAAAGGATTCCCGTTCAATTTCTTAGCTAAAGAGTTGTTTATATTAAATTCTTATCTGCGATAAATCAGACAAAAACAATCGAACAGAAGTAAAAATCGAAAGAAGCTCTCGATTAAGTGATGCAAAGTTGTTTATAACATTACTAACATTTGCATCATTTGATTACAAAATAATCGAGAATAAAAAATCATATTTTTGACCCCTTCTAGCTATGCCCATGTCTCAGTTTAAGTGTCAGAGGAGAGTCGAGTTCTGGTCGTGTGTGCATGTGCGTTTGGGTGCGAGAAAAAAAATATATAACTTTAACATAATTCACTTACATCTTTTTGTTTTAATCTTGTAGAGTGTAACCAAGAGCAAGCGAGGGAGGAACAGAGAGAGATAGAGAGAGAGAGAGAAAGGGCGATAAAAAGACAGAGATAGACAATTCATTCATGGCCAGCTTGGAGCAGCTTTCAGAAATGTGTTTCTGTAATCAAGCAAAGTGTTATGTCAATAGAAGAAACAGCTCTCACTGTCTCTTAGCAGTTATCCTTTATGATGATGATGACGATGATGATGATGATGATGATGATGACGAGAATATCATATATTATGCCAACATTCTCACCTAAACTGACTTTATTGGTCGATTCGTTCGATTTTTCATTTTGCAAAAACTTATTAAAGATATCGCATATTATGCATACATCATTTATTTTTCCTTTGTACTTAATATTTGCAAATAATTCACCATAAATTCCAAAAAGCCAGAGGGACATCAAGAAATAGAGAGAGACAGAGAGAGAACGAGACAGAAAGCCAAATGTCCAAAGGCAACTTTTGTCGATTTGGCATAAGCTTTCGATTAGCTGGAAATAATGTTGCAAATAATTAAGATATTTCTTAAAGTGATTGTGAAGTGTGCTTCAAGTGCTTATCATTTATTTATGACAGTGGGCCAAGCGGTTGAAATAAATTTTGTGAATTTATAAATTCATTAAGTCCATTGAATTTTGAATGGCTTTCCCTTTTATCTTTGATAAAACGATAAACGACATGTGTATACATACATACATACATATGTACATACATATACATATTTTGGTCAGGGAACATTAATGATTAAATTTTTTATTAAATCACTTGTATCTAAATAATAATGACACATTATAAAGCAAATCAACTTCTTTGACTGTAATCTATAAACATTTATTCCTAATTAAAGGATTAGTTTAAGACATAAATTCAAAAAAAAAAAAAATGTAAATCGTTTATTCATTTTTTTCACATATATATAGCCGATTATAAGCGCAAACTATTAAAGAATTCTTTATCAATTATTTTGATGATATTATGATCGACTATTATTTCGATTTTGAAAAAAAATATCACTGAAATAGAAGCAAAATATTGATAATAACCTCACCGATATTTTTTTTTTTGTATAGCACTTGAGACTCAAGTATATACACATATATATATATAAATAGTAGGCATGAAATGATGTAGAAAATAATTTCATTTTTAATTTAGGAAATTCTGAAATTTTCGAGAAGCCTTTTGCCAATTTTGAGGATTTACCAAAATTGCCAGGCCATCTTGAAAATTTCATATTTTTGGCATAAAGACAAACATAATAAGTGGAAAATGTTTAAAAATATCGTATCCCACCATTATAGTAGATATATATGCATTATATATATACTTGATCAAGGTATTAGACTAAAAATGATTATGACTTTATTTCTTGCATTTTGCAAACTGTTTGAGCCTTTTAAACATCTCTCGAAAATTTTCATTTGCGAGTGCTTTCTACTATTTTATTATATGTACATATATATACTTATGTATATATTTGTTGATTTAGTTGTTGTTATTGGTATTGCATAAGTTTTTGTTATTTTAGTTATTGTTGTTACTTTTGCTGTTTGTCTAAAATTCAATTATAGAATTTTCTATTAACTTAAAAGCTTCTTATATTTTTTTAATTTGTTATTGTGGTTGAGTTGAGGTTTGGTTTTTGGTTTTGCGTTTACTTGTCCTTGTTGTTGTTGTTGCTGTTGTCATAGGGCGTCAATTATTATTATTGAGGCAAGTATGTGTGTGTGTGTGTGTGTATGTATGTAGAGTATAGGGAGATGGCATATGGCATAAGAATGTCGCCATCAATTAGATACTTATATGTCAAACTCACACCCACAGTGGATATGTACATATGTATGTGTATAAATGTATATATATTTGTGTGGTTTTTACTTCTTCTGCCACCGCTCACCCTCTTCTTTCCTCCTTGTACTGTTACTTCTGTTGGTTGTCATGGCTCCTCCTTCAGTCAGATAGTTATTCTCCAGCTCCATCGCATCAGCAACACCAACAACATCACCCTCCTATCTATCCTATATACCACTCGACCGATTCCGATTCCAATTCCATTTTCTCTGCTCCACAAACATTTGCCAGATAATTTGACAGTCGTCTGGCAATTGAATGCATTTCATATGTCCCACAAACCAGCTCCTCATGCGTCTGGTTCTGCTTTGACTCCTTTCTGCCATTTCCCTTTCTCATTCTGTTTTAGCCACTTGAGTTATGTGCCAAATTGCTTCTCCGTCTGATTGAATTGTTTTTAGAGCAAATTAAAATCGATCTACATTAACATTTTCCCTACCTCGCACACACACATCCAGGACCAATTTTTGTGAGTTGTGAGTTAATTCTTTGCTAACAAGAAAAAAAAAAATATGTAAAATGTTTATGGCTAATAAGCTTTTCAAGAACTCTTCTGGATTTTGCTTCTGGCTCAGCGTCTGGTTCTGGCGATGTGCGCAAATTGAAAAGTTCCTCAGCAATGAACAACAACAACAAGAATGAAAAGAAAATTATGGCAAAGAAAAAAAAAAACGGGAGCAACAATACAAGAGGGACTGAGAGAGAAAAATAATAAAAAAAGAGGATAAACTTTTCAAGTTAATATTATTGAGCGTCGAGTTCTGTTGGGAAAGTTTTTGCATTTCATGTCACTTTTTTCGCACACAAATTTTTCTCACGTTTTCTTGATACTCATTTCCCTGGTTTGCTTTTCCCCATCTAAAAGAGTTTGCTTCTAAAAATTCAGTACGTTTTGCTTTCTATCGTTGAATTTTTTGGTCAGCAAGTTTTTTTTTGATGAGTTGAAGATAGTTACTAAATGCTAATTAAGTTGTCATTTGCCTTGAGGTTTGCCAAAACGAAGATTTAATTAAATTTTCAATTCCCCAAAAAATTAAACCTGTTGTCCGAAAAAAAATAGAAACAATTATGAAATTGTTCAGTTCGTATTAAAAATGTATAAATAAATGCAACTAATAAGAAATTATTGATACTGCAGAGAATAATCTTAAATTGATTTGGCTAATGATAGAAAAAAAATCTAGGTCAGATCATTTTGTATGTACCCAAACAAAAGCAATCCAAAAATTAAATTTTTTGGAATTATCCACATAAAACATAAAGAAACATGGCATCACGTTATAGACCTAAAATATGTCAGCCAATTGATCTTCCATTCAGGCAGCAACCTGATTTCTATTAATAGCAATTGTGTTATTAGAGAACTTGCTAATTGTCTAACTAAAACTTTAATTTACATGTTTCCAATTTGTATAGACATTTTCGTTGTTAATGTTATGGATGGAATATTGTTTTATGAGATAATTCCTGTAATAATTTGTCTTAAGGGAAAACCACTTTTGTTTCCACTTTACATCGCCAATGAGTTTGGTTTAATTATAATAATCGACATTGATTGGTTCTCGTTGAAATACATATAGATTCTCTGAGAATCGACTTCAAATATGTTTCAATTTAGCAAGTAGTTAATGAGAAGCAGATATTTAAAGTTAAAATTGAAATCTGGATAACTTTTTGGGTAGGTAATTAAGAATTGCCCAAACTGCGAATGGAATGCTAAAAAAGAAAAAGAAAAAATATATATGTAGAAATGTATATAAGATTAATTATTTTAATCGCGATGAAAGCGCGTTAGCTGCTCTCGTTCCAGTTGGTTTTTCTATGAACCGATAAGCTGATAAGGGGGGATTAATTGTGGCTCATTAGGAATGGCATGAATGTATAGGTGCGAAAACGAGTGCAAAAACTCCACCAGGAGCCGGTATAAAAGACATAGTCAAGTTCTAGTTAAGGCATAGTCAAAGCCAAGGCAAAGCCAAGTCAAGACATTCAATTCAATAATCAAAAATGAAATTCAATATACAATTGATCTGTTTTCAATGTGTGATGGCCGGACTCATTGGTGTGTGCTTGGGTCGTTCTGTGCCAGCATTAACTTTGCCTGTATCTGCATTAAATTGGCCAAAACTTCATCAATCTTCTGTGGTGGATGACTTAGGCTATGCAGTAACCCAAAATCCTGGATCCATCGAACCACGTCAGAGCTTCAGTCCAAACAACTTCCTGACCGCTCTGGGAATTGATGGCGTGGACCCTGCAGATGATGACATCTTCTATGCCGCACCAGAAGATTACAATGCGGCACGTCATTTTTTTAATAAAAATCTAGGACAAGGCCCCTTGATGATGGTTATTGTGAACAATACCAACAACAACACGAATCAACAGGTAACAGCGACAACAACTGCGGCGACCACGCGTTTGGGTGACTTTGTCCCGGCCGGCTTTTATCGTGCTCCACCACCATCCTATGGCATGCCCATGCAGTATTTCCGCACCCATCAAGATCAATCCCAATTTGGTTGGAATGATTTGAGTGCATTTGGCGGGTTAGGCAGCGGCGGCCCCGGATTTTCTGGTGGTGCTGGAGTTCCTTTGGTGCCTATCTCATTGCCGAACAATCAAGTTGCCTACGTTCCACTTAATTTACGCATGTTCCGCCAGTTGTCTGCCAAAATGCCAATCCGTGAGAGTGACCAGCAATCGGACAATGCACAGCAGAACCAGCAGAATGAGCAAGATGATGATCAGGAGGACGATGTGCCTCTCTCTATGCTGGCCCTGCACTCAAACGATGATAGTCTGGTTGATCCCAAGCCCAATCCTAACTTAAATGATGCATTGGCAGCTGGGCCCGTTATCAACTTCAATATGCTTGGACAACGCCGCAAATCTCAGCCTCCCAAGGCAGTTCGCAATCCTTTCCGTGCCTTTGCCAAGAACATGAACCTCCGCCGCGTTCAGTTTGCCTAAATGCCACGCCTCAGCAACGACCTCTGCATTAGTTTGGACCCCGATTTTATATAAACAATCAATATATTTATTTTTTTTTTTTTTAGAAATTAGAATTATTAAATATTTATTCGAAAGAAAATTTGCAAATAAATAAACGAAAATGACAGAATAATGCATCTCTATAAATCTATTCGTTTGCCACTGGACTGCCATAAAATAATGAATGAGTGAATTAAATGAATTACAATGAGTATGTAAATACTTGTCAAATCTAAAGAAAAAGGTAACTCGGTTAAACGAAAGGCAATGAATTAAGTGCCAAATATTTGAAATGTCTAATTTCATTTGGGATAATTTTTAAATCAAGCAAGCAAATAATTTTTTCAAAAACAAATGCAGAAATAATGGAAGTTGGAATTAAAATTTTGATTTGAATGCATTCGAAACATAGAAACTTATTCGAAATCTTTTAGTTTCATTTCGTCTTGAACTTGCCATGATATATATATATTTATATATGGACATATTAAGATATCATCATCAAACAATTGTTTTTTTTTTTCCTAGAACTTTGGGAAGCTGCATCGCCAGTTAAGGCCTTTAGAAAGCAAATGCAGTGCCGATACTCATTGCATTTGAGTATATATATCTTTAAAATTTTGTTTGAAATATATTTCGTTGAATTGCAAGACGTTTTTTTTTACTTTTCTTGGATCCTTTTGCTTGTTTTTAAGGGCTTTTTTTTAGTTTTTGTTCTGGTTTCTTTGGGCTGCATTCGACCATCAGACATGACGACAATTTTGTCATGCCATTTTCATGCTAGAGAAGTTCAGCTCAGCTGAGAGTCTCTGCTCTACTTTTCTCTAACACTCTCGCCATCTCTCTCTTTCTCTCGCTTTATCTATTTCTTTCTCTCTGGATTTCTCTAGTGTTTGTCTTGGCCCAATGTGTCAAAGTCAACTTGGTAAAAAGTTTCCTCTTGCATTCCTTCTCTCTCACTCACTGTCACACACTCTGCCTCTCTCGCTCTCGCTCTCTCTATTTTACTTTCATGCTGCTTTCTTTTTACGTTTTATATATATTTTTTTTGCATTTTTTTTTTTCATTTTGATTATTTTGTTGCTTTTGGTTTGCTGCCTTGTCGAGGACGTCGTTGGCACTTTTTGAACTCACTTTCTTTGCTACTTCGAATGCGGAGCGAGCAAAAATATTATAGCCATAGCATACTTTTGCGGGCTCGCGAGAAAAGCACACAAACACACACACATAGATAGATACATAGAGAAAGAAACATAACGGAAATTGGGCAAGGCAGATAGAGCAGCAAAAACAAAAAGCAAAAAAATAAATAGAAGCAAAATGTGGAATATGATGGAAAAAATTGCTATGCCATAATACGATTTTACCGCCGTCGACTGCACTTACAAAAACCACTGATCTCACCCCCCACCCCCCAAACCCCATACCCCAGCCTACCTAACCCTTCAACTCCCTGCCTCCCCCGCCAATCTTCTCCCCCATCACCTATACCAATGCACTTTGCCTTCGTGTTTGCTTCTTTTCACTTTTGCCCGAGGAGTTTCTCTTTGTCGCAATAAAAATTTAAGTCGATTTTATGGCAAACAAGAGCCAAAAAAAAACAAAAAAAAAAGAACGAACTGAAAGAAAAGTTTCATTTCTCTGGCGATTTTGTTGTCTAAATTTTCCAGCATTCATATGCACGGTGGGGGGGCAGTGAGGCTTTGGGGCAAAATGGTGTTTGAGGAACTCTGAAGTCAAAAATTGGAAGGTTTATTTAAATTTCAACTTGTTTCGCAAAACGTTTAAAAAGTTTCCGCTACTAACTGACTGCTGATAACACAAAGTCTCTTTTTCCCTCTCTATCCCCCCTCCCATACGCATACATTTACCTCTAGCTACTTATTCTTTTACTCTTGCTACTTCTATTACTTCTATTCTGGCTCTTACATATTACTTCATCTCCAGCGTTTTCTTTACGGGTTTTCCACCCGCGGCCAAGTTCAAAAACAACTGACATACAAAAGTTACTTTTGTCTGTGCTGGCTTCTCAGATGGACGGCTTTGCCTGGAGGCTCAAGCTTTTTGGGAGGTGGGGGGCGTGACAAAATTAGCACAAAATATTTTATTTTCGTTCTCGTATTGTTGTTGCTTTGTCTTTTATTTCGGGGGGTTATTTATGTATTTTCTTTTCGTTGGAGCTTGTCACAATCCGTTGATGAAAATAGACAAGGGGTTAAATCAAACGCGATGGATCGAAGAGATGTTGGCATGAGGGTTAAAAGTAGTTTGTATTTTTGACTTTCGCAGGCATGAATGGAACATTTTCAAATAAAAAAAAATAAGTGAATGAATCAAATCAGCTTAAAAGCATAAAAGTTTATGAATGACTATGTGTAAATGCTCCATCCCCTTGGTATACAGAAAATTATCGATTAACATTTAAAATTGAAAGGGTTAATTGTCCTGGCTGTCAAATGTCTCTAAATATGGAATAAAATATAGAATCGAATTTTAGGTGGCATTAACTTAAATATACAAGAAATTAAAGCATTTATTTTTTTAAAGACTAAATAACTAAAGACAAGAATTTGACCAACATCAAAACATTTAAATTATTGATTAATGATAACTGTTACCTTTGTCTCAACTCAAGTCAAAATAACTTTCAAGTTTCTGTCCATCACATTTATCTAGAAAAAAACTCAAAAAATGTATTGCCTACTTTTCGGCTTACGGCAAGAGAAGAGTATTTTTTGCTTTGTGTGTGATTAGGATTCGACTTGTGAATGTATTGTGTTAATATATTCATGAGTTCTGGCTCAAGTATTTAATATACAAACACACACGCGGAACTAAGTACTCTCTCCTTTCTTCTTAGGATTCTTTAGGATCCTTGAGATCATAATGCAATGAAATTTTTGTTTTCATTTTGAAGTACGTATTCTCCGCCTCATTCAGTCCGAGCATTGTGTAAAGTTTCGAGTGGCATAAACTAATATTGACATGGTAAATGTAGAACAGTCGAATGTGGGCACATCAGAACAAGTGGGGTTGATGGTCGTAGGGAAGGGTGGTGGGGGCGGAGGGGACCCTAGAAGTGGAAAGCTAGTGTATAGAACGTGCCTGAGCACGTCTTACACTTAACTTTGTTAAACACAAATCCTTTGGGCAAAGTGTTCGGTTCGTTTCTGTTGCTTTCGTTTCCATTCGTTTCATTTCGTTCTCATACCAAATCCCTCTTGGCCACGCACACGCAAAATTACAGAGCAACAACGAGACAGACAGAGAGAGGATGAGTGCCAGAGAGGTAGAGAGCGACTAGACATAATCGCATAAAGATAAAACGGTTAAACAGTCGCTAGGCGAACCAAGTAGAAGTAAAACCCATAAGATGCAAAAGGAGAAGAAGAAATTAGACGACGCGGGCATAGAAGAAGCTGTTAGAATTGACCCAGTACCTAACTAGGTGGGTGTGGGTAGAAAGAACCCTGATGATGACGACGACGATGATGATGATGGCAAAATGGTGGCACAACCAACGAAAATCTGTCAATTATTTAAATCGCCCGGCAAAAATCTCGAGACACAGAAACAAACACAAAAAAAAATACAACTATATTCTTCTTTGAAGACCCTTGAAGACCCTCCGACCCTCCCATGTCGCGGTGTCGGAGTCGATGCCTCTGCTGGTAATTAACGTGAAAATAAGCGCATTAATGTCAGCGCGGTTTATGGTCAACAGAAAGAGACAAAACTAACTGACAAAGGTTGAAAGCAAGACAGAAAATTGAGACATCTGGATGTAGGGAGGGGAGGCTGGGTTGCCTTTGGCAACTCAAAAATGGTTTCCCTCTTAACAACAACAACAAAAACGAAAACATAATATAAATATAAAAATAAAAATAAAAGAAAAGGCCTTTCGACCATTCAGCGGCATCGTTGCCTTTGCTTTCTTCTATCCTCTAATTATGAAATCGGAATCGAAATTCATCCTTCGATGCGAAAAGCAAGCAAATTAAAATTATAAATCCGCCAAATATTTCCAACACGGAAATCGCAATTAAAGAGATTCTGCTGCTGGTACTGAACCTTCTTTCATTCATTGTGTGTAGACTGACAACGTCATTAGCAGCATTTACACTAAGTGGAATAGAGAAACGGAGAAAACGTGGAGAAAAAAATGAGAATTAGATACAGAGAAAACGAGAGGCAGGCATAAAAGAAAGAAAGGAAAGTGCCAAGATAGATAAAGGGAGTTAGCTAAAAAAGAAAAGAAAAGAAGATAGGATGAGATAAAAGTAGACAGAAATTAAACTGAAATTAGTTTCAACTCATTTTGGCTTAAAGAGCAAAAGTGTGCAAACGAAAAAGAATATGAAAAATAAATTGTAATACCTAAATAATACTTCTGGCCATTCCAATTTGAGGCAAAATCGTTTGACATAAATATAAATTAATGAGAATTGTCAATTGTACTTACATTTAATACGAAGATGTTAAACGTAAATCTAGAATTAGAACTTTATAAAACACCAAACCAATTTAACCTTAAATAATCTTAGAAGTTTCAATAATATTAGTTTAGCTCTTGTCTTAGAAGAAAGGGTTACTCATTTGGGTTGCATTCGAAATTTAATCAAAAATGGCCAATAACTCAATTGGCCATTGTCAGCTCAACTCATGGAGTGGTTTGAAAGTGTTTGTGTTGATTTTTCTTGCATTTTATGATGACTTTGGTACTATCTACCAAAATGAGTGGCTTTGATGGTTCTTTCTGCTGTCTCTCGCCCCCTCCCACTCTCGCTCTCTTTCCCACCCTCTTTGTGTGTGTCTCCCTCTAGAACTCCCTTGGACTGTTGCAGTCAACGATAAAAACCCACAAAACATAGGCAACCTAGCGAAGACGATGCCAACGACGACGACAAGCTGCTTGGCGTGCAAAAACAATGAGGTGATAAACTTGCAGGCTCAACGCATGACAACGATACCCAACAACCTAGCGAGGAACAACAGCAACAACAGCAACAACAACAACAACCACAACGTCACATTTTGATGGCTCCTTGGAGAGCTTCATTCCAAAAAGAAAAATTCTATTCTGACAAAATGAGAGCCGATTGAATGTTACCCTGTAAGTAGTGCTTAATTTTAATTATGTTTAATATGAAATTCCCGTGGATCCTCAAATAGTGTGAACAAACAAATTTCGTTGCATACTCTTAGGAGGAAATTGAAAAGAAAGGCCTGATTGCAGTCTATTAAATGTTGTTTGATTAATCTTGAACATGAATATATATAAATTGCATATACTTTAGATGTATTATGTATATAGGGTGCATTAAGAAGAAGAAATGCAACAGCAGCAGCAGCCGCCATCGTCATTTGCGGTGTCTTTCATACACTTGCCCTCTCACTCTCTCCCTCTCTCTTTCTCTCTCTCTCTCTCTCACTCTCTCTGTTTTTCTTTCTATGCCATGTTATCTATCTATCTCTATCTCGCTCTTTGTCTAGATGGGAGTGTGTTGTGTGCATGCAAACAACAAAGAAAAATCAGCAGTCGACTTTTTGGTTTTAGTATAGGGGACGATGTCATAGTCCTTCAAGACCCCCATGTTCTATATACAAGCACACCACCAATACATATATACATATATATATATATACAAAATATGTATATATCTTACATTTTTCGTATATACATACGTAAGTAAGCATATTCCACTCTACATACTGGTCTTCTTTCTTTTTTCCCTTCTGCTTTTGCTCTTTAACGGTGTTTCGAAAAGAAAGTTGGTTGACTTTTGAATGACTTTCTTGGCTCCCAGCCTCACCCATCTAACTCCCTTTCCTCCCCCCCCATCCCTCGTGTATCCTGGTGTCGTGTGCTTGTTGTTGTTGGTTCCCTTTTACTTTTTTCTCTATTTCTGTGTTTTTTTTTTATTTTTATTTTGGTTGTTTGTTTATGTGTTAAGTGCACTGGGCCCACAACACGAGCAAAATCTCTTTAAACGTTGACATCGTTTGGTGGAGTAGAAATCGAGGCGGAGGAGCCCCCCCCAAACTAGCTCTCTACTAGAGCGCTTTCCTTTGACAAACTAGGTGGATTAACATTTTTTGGAAACCGCTTTATATATACTTAGGTACATATGTACATATATGTACTTGTAACTAGATTTTTGTGCATCTTGCGATTTTTCATACATATGTCTATTGGTATGTATGTAGGTATCTAGTTATATGCATATTACATCCAAGAGGAATATCTTTTCGAGCTTACCTAATGAGATAATCTAATCTATACCTTTAACTATGCAAATGCAATTTCTTTCACCAGCCACCAGTAACAGTAACTAGTTGGGAATTATAATACAGGATAACCAGATTGCTCTTTTTCCCAGTTTCATAGAGTAATCCAAATCCTAACTAATTTTTCAAATGATAAACTATTGGCAAAAATTAACATAGAAAAGATTTAAAATAAAAAATGCAATTACGTCACTTAGCACTTAATTTGCCACAAACCTTTTGAAATTTAAAGAAAGATTTTAAAAAAGAATAATTAACCAGTAGCCTAGTGAAAAAATATCTCTCAATTGAGTCTACCTCTATAATTATAATTAATTTGAATGTTTCGATTTGAACTTTGACCCTACCAAAAAATAATGTTCGACTTGGGTTTAACTTATGTAAGCCATAACGTTTGAGCGATCAGATCAGAAGGGAAAAGAAAAGAGTTGTCTTTTAACTCTCTCTCTCTCTCTCCCTCTCTCTCTCTCTCTCGCCCTTACTCTCTCTTCTCTACCCCGACAACGTTCTCTGGGCACTTGTTTTAATTACAGTTTCATGTCGGATTCCCCAGGACCAAAAGTGCATTTTCAATTTTCAGCTGGACATGA